>CM046458.1:36576896-37997839 GCA_025506515.1 Flaveria trinervia | reverse complement strand
ATGTTTATTGATTGTTTGTTTCCGCCATTCAATCTCTGAATTGATCATCATATTTGATCCTAAGTGAGATTCTCATTCTCGCCAACTGATCAGTTTTCATAGTATAAATACCTTAAACATGTAAAGTTTTGAGGTTAGTTACTTTGCCCACTTATTTTGCTAGTATTACTCTTATAAGCAGTGCAATATAATTAAATTAATACTTTGAAATGCTTTTCTTTGTGATATTTACATTCAAGTATTACAATATGTGTGTTTGATTGTTTATTAATAGAGATTACGCATCTATTATCTACTAATTTATAGAAGTTCTTGTTTCAATCGTCGCAATAGTAACTTTGTAAAAAAGTTTTAAATTTTAAAGTGGTTTATTAAACAATATATATTTTTATTTTTCCTAAACTGTTTTTGTATAGTAGTTTTATCATGTTTATTAGTACTTAAGGGATGCCAAAAAGGCCTGGACTCTGGTCTTGTGTTCGAAACATGTGACGACCATGAAATTGACGCATTCAAAAAACCTTTAAAGTTATAAAAAGCCCAAACCGAACACGCAAGGCCCAATAAGGTCCATTAAGAGAGACAACTTCATTAAAAGCCTAATTCGGTAATATTAAGCTTGAACGATAGCCAAATAAATTCTCAAGTCATAACATGAATAATTGTAAGCCTACGACCAAACATTCAGACTAATAAATAGTTGAATGTGTTAAAACGTGACATTAATGTATTTCGATCCATTTAACCATCAGATAAGTTTAAATACGACAAAATAAATGTTCTTAATTATTTATAAATTTAATAATCAACTTTTCCATGAAATAAAAATTAGAAACTTAACGTGAAACGAGTTTTGAACCAATACAAATGGATACAGTATGGGTACCCACAAAAACTCCCCACTTATATAACCTCTCTATCTCCCCTATTTTTGGGTTTTCTAGAGAGAGTGTGTCACACCCCAACTGCTCGGCATGAACGTCATGGAATCATAGTCATTGATCGACCACTACATGACTTGGTAAAGATAGGTTAGAAATAAGTTTAAAAATACATTGTTGTTTTCAAATTTGAATTGCGAAAGAAGTAGAGCTAATGAAAATTGTTTTCAAAATATGACTAATACATAAATAAATGATCCAACAACATGAATGGCCCTAAATGCGATAGGGTCCATGCGAGCTTAACTTGATGCAAATGTCAAATACTTGAGAAAACATGCATGACAATATATCAACATAAATTTGGTGAGTTCACATGTTTTCAAGTAGTAGTAAACATTATAATGGACCACAAGTCTTTCCATGATTTGATTGTCAATCATACAATACTACAATATTATATAAGCACCACAACTGAAGCTAGACTGTAACTGTAATAGATTGCCCCTAGCCATGCCTACTGTCAGCATAGGGTGAATAGGCTAATAATACACCCGCTTAGACCTCCGGTCAAAGTTAGGCTAATTACTCCCGGATTGGGGTAGTCAAACCCAATAGTACTATCCATGATTACCACACTTTGAAAAATAAACTTCTGATAATAGGGGACTTCATATTGTAAGTAATAAATTATATAATATATGAAATCATTAATAAGTAAATGTGTCCAAGGAAATAGTAATTTGTATGTAATCTCCCTAAAAGGAAAATAAGTAAAAACGGGGTCGTGAAACACACCTGTGAAGTGAGTCGGGTGTGAAATTTGTAAGTATTGCAAGTGCTCTAAAAAACCAAACTAAGTTCGCCCTAGAACAATCAAGGCAACTTATGTCTAAGTAAAATTTGTAGTGTGTTAACTCGTAAAATTCAGATCGAAACATAAAACGAAAAACTTGTAAAATATAAAAAGTATAGGATAAAAGTTAAAAGTGAAATTTTATAGAGGTTAATTAAAAGATGCAAGATTATTGTGGTGAAAAGTAAAAAAATTAAAGATAAAAACTCTAAAAGTGGGTACAACCCATTAAGCCTGAAGTACCAACTTTGATGCACACAAAAGTTGGTAATTAGTAATAATTAAAATTCCCTTGAAAGTGTTTAAAAACCTTTGTATCTTAAAGTTGGTATATTATTTAGGTAATTAAATATCATTTTAACTCGACCGAGACTTGACTCAAGTGTTTAGTAATTAATTATTAATTTACATAATGAAATTATAGATATTAGCTTTTTGAAATATTTTATTTTCTTAGGAAAAATAATATTTGTATATAGTATTGGAATGCAATTTGAATTATTGACATCTAAGAAAAATCACTATCTTTCATATTTTATAATCCAAGTATTATTTACACACACATATATATATATGTATATATATATATATGTATATATATATGTATATATATATATGTATATATATATATACTCATAAAATAATTATCTAATTATTGTTCTTGTAGAATTATCCTTTTATTTTACCTAGTTCATATGAACCTTAAAATATATTAATTTAGGCTTTCACCAATTTATTAAGTAATTTTATTATATTAGAAAGTAAAAATCCTTTAATAAAATACTTAGTTATTTTAGTCAATTTACTAATTTGTCTTAACCTATTTTTCTAAGTGACCTAGTAACTAGTATTATAAGGTCCACAAATTCATATTTGAAGTCTCAGGTGAAAATAATTCAATCATATGCCATCTTTGTCAAAAGTCATCTACTAACCACTTTTACATCCCTTCAAACTAACATAATATTTAATTATGAAGTTTATATTTTTTCCTTTTAAAGTCTCATGTTTATATATATTTACCATACTTGTAAATTTGATCAAATTTTCACAAGTTATAAACCAACTTTTGTAATAATATATTACCACTCACTAAGTAAGTATGACTTGAAAATATATATAAGCATTCATAATAATACTTGTAAAGGTTTATAATCCCATAACCATAACATAACCCTTTTGTAGTTTCTTTTGAATTTTAACAAATCTATATGACTTCTTATAAAATTATTCAACTGGTAACTTAGTGACATATGGATATAGGAATATTACTTTTTAAGAACAAGAATCATTATTTTGTTCATGTTAAAATATCTGGTATGAAGTAAAATCCTTGAAACTCTCTGTTGGTAAAAACGTTATTTTAACATGAAATACTTTTATGGATGAAAGTTGTTAAATATAATCTAGTAGATGAATAATATGATGAAATGAAAGATATATAAACAAAAAGAAAGTGTTCTCACTAAAAACAAGCAAGAAAGGATGAAAGGGTTGAAGTAGGATGCTTAGAAGCTTCAAAAATCACTTATTCTTCAATAATAGCACTTGAATCACCCAAGATTTGTAGAAAATGATTTGGAAGTCAAATGAAAGGATGGTGGGGGTGTCTTGTATGAAAATTTAAAGGATGGTGGGGGTGTCTTGTATGAAATTTTGAAGGGAAGGGGGAAGGAAGATAGTGTGTTGGGTGGTGTTGTGTGAGTGATAGCTAAAAGGTATGTGTATCTTATATTATTCCACCATTTTTAAACTTAGGTCTTTGGTACATGGAAGGACCAAGAATGGAAAGGAACAAAAGTGACATTCCAAGAGTGGTAATAAGGTTATATGGCTTTAATCAACTTCAAAAAGTGATTCATGAAAAAGGAAAGACTTGTATTTCACAAAACCAACAATTGGTACAAGTTTCTTGGGAAGGAGATAAGAAAGGAAAAGGTGAGGTGATGGGGGTGGGCGTGGGGTGGACAGACAAGAGGGGAAAATGTGGGTTTTATTTTATTTTTCAGTAGTATTGGGTATTTAGGTGGTATTTGTTACACTATTTATATTTTTACATACTTTCATATTTTTACTCTTTACTTTTTAAAGTACATTAAAATTTTGTATGAACTTGTATAATATCATATCATTTCATATTTATGGTATGTTAATGATGCATCATGTATTTAGTAGTTGCGTTAAAAGTATTCGTTCCATGTAAAATATCAATTTACGCGATTAGGTTTATTTATAAATTTAAGTGTTTCCAATGTATTTAGTTGGAATCTAAATTTTTTTGAAACACTTGAATCTAATATACTTTGAAACACTTGAATCTAATATACTTTGAAACACTTTAAAGTATTTATTAGTAAATATATATTAATTATCACCAACGTTTGTGTGTGCTGGTTATATCACATGTAAAAATGGTAATTACTCCAAATCACCGATGCATGAAATGTTAAGCAAGAATTTTGCAGTGCATGAAATGAATTTAATTAGATATAACTCGATTGAAAATAATGTAAAATATGCATAAGTATGATTAAGTTGGGTTGGGTATTGATGGTAGTGGTTGTCGTCCTGGATTTGATGGTAGTGGCTGTGGTATCGGTAGTAGTACTTGAGGAATCATCACGCATAGTGTTTCCTATGTATAGGTAGACAAAAACTAAGATATGTGGTGTTGTTAAGCTTGTCGTGTTGACGTATCATTCTTTGACAATTTGTGTGTTGCTATTCGAGAACTAAATTTATAATTGATGGGGATTAAATAACCGGGTACTTTGTAGTTATTTAATTTGCATAATATGTTAAAACTCTGATTTCGTTAACCTACGAGTTCACCAACTATTTTCAGTTGATATTTTTAGTATGTTTTTTAGGATCTGGAAACCAAAGATAGCTTGGCTACTTATACAATTTAAAGAATCTCATAAAGTAGTTGTATCATGTTCTAACAAATTATCAAGCATTAAGTATATACATTCAATGTATTGATACTTTAATATTGTTTTGTAAACATTGTTGTTCTTGATATCTAGTCTCGTCGCATCCCCGGGCTTCCGCTTTGCTAAGGATGGGGTGTGAGAAAAAAAATCCATGTTAAAATATGTATGACTTATATTGTGATCCCGATCAAATCTTTTGAAAATGGTGAGTCATTCGAACCAAACTCACCCACTTTAACATGTATAATTAGTTATCAAGTAATTAATCAAGAGGAAGTGAGACTAGTGATCCTAACATGAGTAAAAAGACACATAAGATTTACAAAGACGAGCATAAACCACGTTCACCATTGTAAAAGCATAGGAGTTATCGAGGAACTAACAATGTGGCATCTGGTTCCTCCACCAAAGGTTCGTCGGTGGACTAAATAATTAAAAACATCATTGAGCACTAATAAAGTAAACTTTTCTAAGGCTTCTTAGATGCTCAATTCTAAATGAATTTAAACGACACCAACGAGTAGCTTGATCTTAATTTCTTCGAAAACCGATTTGCTCGATCGGTAGATATATAGCAAAGGCTAAGACCCAATCCTCATCATATACCCCAACTACAATGAATGCTGAGATAATATCTCACATATAAAGCTTGGGTTCTAAAATTGATCGTTTACCCAGTGTTAGAAATAAACAACAAATCTATAGCGATTTTGCTTTTCTTAAAAATGACTATCTAATTTACCACTGAAAGATCGTGTTATTTTCAAGCGAAGGAAGAATGAATGTTGGTCCATTTTATCGAATTTCAATACACTTGTGAGGTTGATTCGTTCAATATCGGTAGCAATACTAAACAACAAACACTATGATGAAGAGGAAGAACCAAAATGTATTCAATATAAAACAATTATGATTCAATACAATAAAAGGTAACGAAATTCAATGATAAACAAGCTTACAATAGACTCTTGCAACAGGAATAAATGATTAGGATTTTTGCAATGATCCATTGACAATGAGCAAGATCAAAATTATATATAGTAATGAAAGTTCTGCTGTTAGCAAAACTATCCTGCCAAAGTCATAGTTTCGGTCGGCTGAGACTAACAGTTTCGCTGGGTGAAACTTGCAGCTAACTATGAGCGAAACTATAATTTCGCTCATAGTTTCGCTAGGGCAGCAAAACTAAACTAGTTAACCAAAATGCAAAATTAAACTAACATTAAGCCTATTACAATAAAATATAAACATAATCTAATCTAAGGTGAGTCCAACCTATACATAATCTTCAATAAATTTGGTGTCAAATATTGTGTCATATTTTTATAATAATATAGTAACTATTTTACATTTTGTCTTTTTTATTTTATATGAAGTATCATTTTTATTCATATATTCTAGTAACTTTTAATTTATTAAAAAACTCTCGTATTTATGGTGGGGAATCATAAATTCAATTAGTTAAAAGCATTATACTTGATTTAGAAGAGGATGCGTTTCATTGTTTACTAAATGAAAGAAAATAAAAAAAATAAAATTAAAAAGACAAAGAAAAGGAAAGACATAAAAACATATAATTTTATTATATGTTCCGGCGTTTAAAGGAAAAAAAAAGATGTTTATGTATTCTCGAGTTGAGTAAACATAAAAGTTATAATTTTACTATTATATTCTTTTAGTCTTCTAATTAAATTAGCCAGAAAGAATAAAAGTGGATAAATATAAACCTCTTGAAAAAGATTCCTTCTACTTCCTTTCATTTGAGAAGAAAGCCAAAAATTCTTTAAAAAAACGTTTTCCAATTCTTTCCACTTTCTTCGCAAGACCCTGTAACATGAATATTATCCACTTCATTTCACTTCCTTGTATTTTTCTATTATAAAAACTTGAAAAATTGTGTTAGTTAAAACCACTACAGGAATGAGCAAACTTTAACCGTAAACCAATATTAACCGGTAATAAAACCAACACTAAACAAAATTAACCGGTAATCAAAATTACCAATAATCAGAATTAACTAAATGGTTATGGTTAGAGTTATATGATTAATGGATAAATCAGTTATGATTATGGTTATAATTAAGGGTGTCTACTAACCGAATGTTAACCGAACAGAATCGCTAGAACCCTATGCAAAAGATGTGTTCACAAGGTATACATGGTTTTTCATGTTAACCATCGTTTACGTAAATAGTATTATGATAGATTTATGGTAAAAAACCTTTAATATAAAATTTTATCAAACATTAGAAACTCCTTAATATTTAAGTATATGTTTAATGATTTAAATATCCAGAAATTATAAAATAATTTATGCATATTAATTGTACACATTCGATTATTCGTATTGTTTTAAGCTTTGTACATTACTAAAATCTTCATTCGGTTTAACAATATTATTTTTGATTTGGAGTAATTAACTGAAACCAACTTATAACCATTGGTTAAACTACCTATAACCATTGTTAAACTATCTATAACCAACGGTTAACTAATCATGCCTTAACCGGTCGGTTATGGTTATGATTATGATTATGAAAGATGTTGGACTATACGGTTTAGGGGTGTTCACGGTCCAATTTTCGTGGGTTTTAAGTCAAGCCGTAATCAAATTGTTAGTAATGGTTTTTGTAAGGTTTTAATATAAGGCTGATGCAACCCAAACACCTAAAGTCTCTCCTGCATGCATGCACAAGTGTACTGAAATGGAATGCTTCGGAAGTTTCACACTCTGCCTTAGAAAATACTCTAAGTGTGAAATCTTCCGAAGCCAAGACCAATATCTTCCGAAGCCAAGACCAATGTCTTCCGAAGCCAAAGATGAATTCTTCCAAAGGATCAAAGACAATCTTTTGAAGCCAACACTTGAAGACAAATTTCTTCCGAAGAGTTTTGAACACATACTTTATCTGATATACCTTTTACATAAAGCTAGACCTCTTTCTGCTACAACTTTGATAAGACACCAACTTTACATAAGTTGGTGACAGTTTCATGCTTTTGGTAACTATATATTGAGGTCTTGAGTCTATAACTTTTTACTTTATGTACTTTATCTTTTTTATAATATATTAGGATGTGAGCTATGGCATGTCATAGTCACTAGTACAAGGCAATTTGCCTTTTGACTCTACATTGATTTTGTTGTCTAGATCATGTATCCAGCTGGCCTTTATAGTATGGTCGGTTGTAGGTTGTAGTATAAGTATCTCTGGTCCTTTGTATCTTGAACCATTGCTTTGTAAACACTTGTAAGGAGCTAGAGAGAAATATACATCAACCTTGAAAAGCATCTATTTGTGTTGTTCTTATTCTGTCTCTTATATACTTGTGTTTCTTAGTTCTCATTAAAAATGGTTCTCTAGTTCCCTATTTGATATGTTAAGTGTTGTTCCACACTCTCCAGTTGTGTTGTTGTTGTTATAAGCAAGTACCTTTAACGGTCCTGTAATTGGTATCAGAGCATTCTAAGCTCTTGATATAAGATCTCACCATCTTAAGATCCCTTTCACACACAAAATGCTTAACATCTCAAATGGCAGCTATCTCTAAAGCTGATATGGAAACTGGAACCATGACAAAGTCCCCACTGATCACTCTTGAGTATCCATCCAGATGATTTGGAGTATATGAAGATAGTCCAGCAAATGGCTCTTCTCACTCATAGAGCCAAGAAGTTCTACAAGCAGACAGGAAGGAAGTTTCTCAGCAATACAGCCAGTGGAAAGTTTGGGCTGGATAAGAGAAAAGTTAAGTTCTACAAGTGTAACCTGATGAGACACTTTGCTAGAGAGTGTAAGGCACCAAGAACAAATGGTGGCCAAGGACAATCCAGACCAACATACACTGATAAAGCCACCCAGAATGAAAAGCCAAAGCATCAAGCTACAGTTGTTGTTGAAGAAGGAGGCTTTGATCAGAGCTTTCAGGTAGAAGATGCATCTCGAAACCAAGCATTGACGGTTGACCATGATAAAGCCAAGGTATTAAATATCGCTGTACTCCTGAATGTATTGCTAAAGTCAACAGATACAGGTCCAACAACTTAGAGATGAGATCTGATCTTAAGTCCTTGAACATTTTAAAATCTGATTTCAAAAAGGATTAAAATGATTATAAGTTAAAGATAGAGGAGTTAGAGGAAACCATTTCAGTTCTAAAATATGAGCATACCAATTATAGGACTCAGATGAAGGATCTCATAACTAAGTTGACTAAATGCTAGACTGAGCTTGTGATCAGCAAAGCCAGGGCAGAAAAATGTGTTCTTGAAGAAGAGACCTTCAAGAACATCATATCCTCATCCTTGCATGCAAAAGTTTGTTATCAAGACAAGCAAGGACTGGGATCTTGTGAGATAGCTCCACCATACACAATCTTGTCTGTAAGATCACCTAGGTGTGGAACTTGTGAAGATAAGCTTCCTCTTTATAGACCCCTTGAGTGAGGATGATGAAGAAGTGATAGTGAAGAATTCCTCTGAGAAGAGTGAAGAGGAGGATTCTAAGAAGGGTAACTATCCTTCTGAGTATAGTAAAAAGACTATGATGACCAAGTCTATAAGGAAAAACTTGATTAGAAAGAGCAAAAGAAAACCTAAAAGGGCTCAAAAGATCAAGGCCACTTTTGACTATAAGCAGAAACAAGTCTTTATATCTGTAGGTGTAACACCCGATTATTTTAAAGACAATGAAAGAATGATAAAGTGAAAGAAAAGAAGGAAAAGAAATAAAACCCAAGTCTAGGGGTAAAAAAGTGTCCAAAAGGACAAAATATTTGAAAAGTTGGTGATAAAGGTGGCGTGGCCGCCCATCACCCTTTCTATACACAAAATTTTCGGATTTTTAGAGAGAGAAAGTAGCAGGAAGCAGAGAACTCTCGGTTTGAAGAAACAAGAAGAAAAGTGTGAATTCAAGGTAAGAATTCATGTTTTTATGGTATTCTTAACTGATTATGTCCTTGGGTCTATGCTTATGTGTGTTTATGTGTGTTCGGGTATGTTTTAGTGGGTTCTGGGCGGTTGAATTCAATTTGCAAATGAGCTTGGAAAAAAGCCATACTCAAGAGCTGCACAGGTGAGTTCTGGGACCCCTCTTTTACCTGTTTTGACTGATTTAGGACTGGAAATAGATGAATGTATGATTTCATTAAACTGGGTTTCGGACCCGTATGTTTCGTTTGGTGTATGTTTAATGAATGATGTTATGTATGATTATGTTTGTGCTTGATAATGTATGATGATGTTTCTAAGACTTAGGATGTATGATTTAAGCTTAGAACATGATGAACGGTGAGTTGAAATTGAAATCTGATATTTAAGGCTCATATGTTACGTTTTAGAATCTGCATAAGTGTTGAAAAGTCAATGCGGATGAGTAATGGGAAGAAATGCGGATGGATAGTTAATGCGGATGAGTATTAACTGCTAAGTAAGTAAATGCGAATGAACAGTTAATGCGGGTGAGGTCAATGCGGATGAGCATTGACTAAGTATGGAAATGCGGATGAGCATTGACTAAGTGTGGAAATGCGGATGAGGTCAATGCGGATGAGCATTGACTAAGTATGGAAATGCGGATGAAGTATATCAATGAGGATGAAGTAAGTCAATGTAGATGAAGTAAGTCAATGCGGATGAAGTAAGTCAATGCGGATGAAACAAATCAAATGCGGATGGACAATGAGGTTAATGCGAATGAACACTTAGAATAATTCTGACTTTTTGGAGAAAAAGGGTATAGGCTTTGACTTAGGAGATTCCCGAGGGTTGTGCAAGTTGACCTTTGAGGTCATAAATGTTAAGATGGGCATGTAAAGATGTGTGATTGATGCATATTCATGATGATGATGTATGATGTTGCATGATTATGCATGTTGTGTATGTATAATGTTGCCCTGTATGATGATGATGTTTGTGTATGTTATGTTCCTTATTATAATGTATGTTTATCTTTCCCGTGACTTTACGTTGAATGTTAATGAATGAAATGAAAGTAGTATGTAACGTAAAGTGGAAGATAAAGAAAAAGGAACATGAAGTAAGAATGCATGCATTAATGAAAAATAAAAGTAAAGAAAGTCTTGCAAGCATAGTATGTCGGGACACGTTATTAAAAGGTGTTAGCCCAACGGTGTGCGGGTTTGCTACCCCAGGAGGATACACATCAGGGTCTTTCTTTGTGATTGACCATTTGTATAGCCCCATTACTGCATACCCTATGTACTGCGACCAGAGGTGTGATGCACCGTTATAGCTGGTCTATGATAGACCTAGGTCCAGTATCATGTGTGATTACAGATTAAAGAAATGAACGGTTTAATGAAAGAAAGGGATGTTTTAATGTAAAACTAGAACCCACTCAGCAATGTTGACTTTTTATGCATTTTCGAGTTGGCAGGTGAGCATTGCTGAGGATGGCGTGGGGCAGCTACTTGGCATTGGGATGGCATTCTTTTGTTAATGTTTTTGAATGATAATGCGAACAAAAAGAAATTGATTAATGAATATTGTAATATTTTTCAAAAGCATCGTTAATGAAAATGTTGTTTTAAATATTTCCGTTGCAACGTTTATTTCATGTTAATGTAATTATATGTTTTATGAGCAATGATTGGCCAGCTGTAAGCGTCCCGGGAACGGGCCTTACAAGTTGGTATCAGAGACAAAGTTTAAGTGAAACGGGTAATTTTTCAAAATAAACCTAAACTTAAACTGAGAATGGGACGGAAAGGGAAGGGATGTCAATGTGAGTAGCTGCGTGCCATCGGGTATTTTCTTAATGTTAATCGGTATTACGTGCGCATGTTATGTGGTTGTGTGCTGCTGGTAGAATTAGATCTTGATGTAATCAGGATAGGTAATGCTTGGGGTATGAAAAGTAAAGTAAGTGGCTAATCATAACTGCCCACTGTAATTAGGGACTTACTATACTTGACATAAACAGAGCTGTTTCCTTTAATGACCGTGTTGGTGTTTGAATCTTTTAGTGTGTGTGTGTGAGGATGGTCGGTGGTAGATCATCTAAAGCTTCGCGTGGTGGAGGTCGTGGTGCTGAACCACGGGTTACGAGAGGAAGGCCTAGGGCCGAAAAGGTGGTTCATGAAGAACCTCAAACCCCTCATCCGGAGGGCGGAGATGAGAGTGCTAACCTGAGAGCCTCCGTGAAGGAGGCGGTTGTGGAGGAGTGCATCAAGTCATGCAGACGATCCTACCATATGTGGTGACCGAAGTGATAAAGGCAGTTAGAGAGGGGGAGAGAAGGGAAAGGAGTAGACCTACGGGAGAAAGAAGACAGCCCGAGACTGAGACGGTTCTGTCTGATGACGAAGAAGAAGATGAAGAAGAAGAGCCTGTGTAGAACACGGCACGAGGCTGTAATTACGGGGCATTTCAACGGTGTAAGCCCCCTACTTTTGACGGTAATTGCGCTGCTGCTGCTGCTGCTGCTCACTGATGGGTGAGAGAAATGGAAGCTATTTTAAATATCAGCAAGTGCTGGGAGGATCAAATGTGAAGTTCGCTGCCCATTCTTTTGTGGACTCGGTTCTGTGTTGGTGGGACAATATAGTCCAAGCCAATGGTAGTCGGCCAATTAGGAGGATGAGATGGTCTGAGCTGAAGAAGTTGGTGATTGAGGAGTTCTGTCCTCATAGAGAAATGGTTAAAGTTGAGCGGGAATTCCTACAACTGGAGGCGGGAACCATGACACACCAACAGTACACCACCAAATTCAATGAGATGGCACGTCTGGTGACGGATCAGGGGACGCCTCTGTCATGGAAGATTAAGAGGTACATTTAGGGTTTGCCAGTGGATATTCGCAGCCATATGATCACTGGCCGACCGAGCACGACTAGGTTGGTGGTGGATTTGGCAGGGAGGTTATATGATGATAGGGCTGTAGTGGTGGTGGCTGAAGGTAGCAGGAAGGGTGGAGGTGATCGAAACTAGAATGGGAAGAGGTTTGGTCAGGGTAATGCCACGACAGATAACAAGAAGGCATGGGTGGATGACCGCTATGTGCCCACATCGAGTTCGGGGTCAAAAAGGTGCGGCAAGTGTGGAGGGAGCACGTAGGAGAATGTAGGCTGGGATTGAACGGTGCTTCAAATGTGGGAAGACGGGGCATATAGCCAAGGATTGTCGTACGGTCCGATGCTTTAACTGTGGAGAAGAGGGTCATGTGAGTAGGGATTGTAAGATGCTAAGGGCCAAGGGTTCCGGGGCGAAGAAGATGGGAGGAGAAGGA
Organism: Flaveria trinervia; assembly: GCA_025506515.1. Taxonomy (NCBI): domain Eukaryota; kingdom Viridiplantae; phylum Streptophyta; class Magnoliopsida; order Asterales; family Asteraceae; genus Flaveria; species Flaveria trinervia. The sequence goes on along the minus strand of CM046458.1, from coordinate 37,984,917 downwards.
CCAAGGACGAGTGCCAGGGCATTCACAATGACACAAAAGGAAGCTAGGACGGACCCTGATGTCGTGTCCGGTATGTTTCTGGTGAACCAAACTTTAGCTTCTGTGTTATTTGATTCTAGTGCCAACAAAAGTTTTATTTTTGCTGCTTTCTGTGCTAAACTGCCTGTTCGTAGTAGACGTGTTGATGCGCCCTTTGATGTAGAAACTACCATAGGTAAGTCTATTGGGATTTTGAGATGATAGAAACTGTGATATGGAAGTTTCCTGTTAGACCATTCGTAATGACCTTAGGTGGTTTTGATTTGGTTCTTGGGATGGATTGGTTGGCGGACTCCGAGGTGAACATTATGTGTCGCAAGAAGATGATTCATTTGACAGCACCTGACGGGAGTTCGGTAACTGTTTATGGGGATCGGGTCATGACAATCCTGAAAGTGATCTCAATGGCGGTGGCGGGAAAGTGTGTGAGGCATGGATGTAGCGCCTACTTGGCTTATGTAAAGGATGTGGATACGCCAACACCACAACTATCCGATGTACCGATGGTGTGTGACTTTCCAGATGTGTTTCCAGAAGACTTACCAGGAGTGCCACCTGACCGAGAGATCAAGTTCCAGATTGATCTGATATCGGGTGCCCAGCCTGTTGCCAAGGCACCGTATCGATTGGCTCCGATGGAGATGAAAGTGTTGATGGAGCAGTTGCAAGAGCTGCTCGATAAGGGGTTCATCAGACCGAGTATCTCTCATTGGGGTGCTCCGGTCCTGTTTGTGAAGAAGAAAGATGGTAGTATGAGGATGTGTATTGACAACCATGAGCTGTACAAGTTGACGGTGAAGAACCGATACCCCTTACCGAGAATAGATGATTTGTTCAATCAACTTCAAGGTGCCAGTTGGTTTTCAAGGATAGACCTTCAATCTGGCTATCATCAGCTGAAGGTGAAAGAGCATGATGTTCCTCAAACAGCTTTCCGCACACGTTATGGTCACTAGGAGTTCCTTGTCATGTCTTTTGGGTTGACCAATGCGCCAGCTGCTTTGATGGATCTGATGAATCGGGTGTGTCGGCCGATGTTGGATAAATCAGTGATTGTGTTTATTGATGATATCCTGATTTATTCAAAGAGCGAGATTGAGCATGCGGTCACATTTGGGAGGTTTTGGAGACGTTGAGAAAGGAGAAGTTGTACGCTAAGTTCTCCAAGTGCGCATTCTAGTTGCGCAAGGTTCAATTCTTGGGTCATGTGGTGAATCCTGACGGGATTATGGTGGACCCGACAAAGCTGGAGGCAGTGATGCAATGGAAGTCTCCAAAGACGCCATCCGAGATTCGTAGCTTCTTGGGTTTGGCGGGCTACTATAGAATATTATCCAAGACTTCTCTAAGATCGTTTCTCCATTAACTAAGTTGACCGAGAAAGATGTAAAGTTTGTATGGGGTCAAGCTCAAGAGAAGGCGTTCGAAGAATTGAACGCGAGGTTGACACAAGCTTTTGTTCTGTCATTACCTGATGGAAATGAAGATCAGGTGGTTTATTCTGATGCTTCCTACTCAGGGTTGGGGTGTGTGTTAATGCAAAAAGGGAAGGTTATAGCTTATGCATCCTGACAGTTGAAGGTTCATGAGGTCAATTACCCTACTCATGACATGGAGCTAGCAGCCATGGTCTTTGCACTAAAGATTTGGAGGCACTATCTATAAGGGACAAAGTCCACCATTTACACGGACCATAAGAGCTTGAAGTACTTCTTTGAGCAGAAGGATCTGAACATGAGGCAGAGACTGTGGTTGGAACATATAAAGGATTATGATTGTGAGATCCACTACCATCCAGGCAAAGCCAATATGGTGGTTGATGCCCTTAGCCGAAAGGAGAGGCCCGAGCCAATTCGGGTGAAGACGTATCAACTAATCATGACCTCTGATATGATGAAGCAAGTTAAAGAGTTTCAAGATGAGGCATTGAAATAAGATCATCTTAACTCTGAAAGAATGAGAGGTTTGGTTAGGGAATTGGGTGAAAACACACTTGGTGTTAAATCCCGATTTGGATGGGTGTGGATACCTTGTTTTGGGGATCTGCGGGTGAAGATCATGGATGAGGCTCACAAGACTCGATACTCCATTCATCCTGGTGCCACAAAGATGTATCAAGACATGAAGAAGGATTATTGGTGGCCGGGTATGAAACGCAATGTGGTGAAGTATGTGAGTAAATGCCTTACTTGTCTATAGGTGAAGGCTGAGCATCAGAAGATGTATGGGAAGATCCAACCTTTGGATATACTGAAATGGAAGTGGGAGCACATCACTATGGATTTTATTACGAAGCTGTCATGTACTCCGAAAGGGTATGATGCTATATGGGTGATTGTTGACCGCTTGACGAAGAGTGCTCACTTCCTACCGATCCGCGAGACATATTCCATCTGAGAAGTTGGCTGATCTGTTCATCAAGGAAATTGTAACTCGTCATGGTGTACCGGTGACTATTGTGTCTGCTCGTGACACTCGGTTTACATCCAAATTCTGGAAGAAATTCCACGATGCTATGGAGACGAGGTTACACATCAGCACGGCTTATCATCCCCAGATTGATGGTCAGTCCGAAAGGACCATTCAGACATTGGAGGACATGCTTCGGGCATGTGTGATTGACTTTGGGGGAGGTTGGGATGACCGCCTACCGTTAGCCAAATTCTCATACAACAACAGTTATCATGCTAGTATCGGTATGCCACCTTATGAGATGCTATACGATAGGAGATGTAGAACACCCGTCTGTTGGGGTGATATTAGTCAAAAAGAACTAGGGAGCGTCGAGGTGATCGAGGCTACGACTGAGAAGCTTGAAAAGATTAAGGCCTTCATGAAGGCAGCCAAAGATAGACAGAAGTCATATGCAGATAAACGACACGGACTGATTGAGTTCCATGTGGGTGACCGGATTATTTTGAAGGTCTCCCCTTGGAAGGGCATTATCCGATTCAGAAAGCGGGGAAAGTTGAGCCCAAGGCCCTTTCCGAATCATCGCTCGAGTAGGAGAGGTGGCCTATAGACTGGAGTTACCGGATGAGTTAAGTGGAATTCACTCGACATTCCATGTATCTCATCTAAGGAAATGTTTGGCGGATGAGGATATAATTGTTCCACTGGAGCATATCGAAGTAGACGAACGGCTCAGTTATGTGGAGCAACCGGTGGCAATTATCGATCGTAAAGAGAAGAGTCCGAGAAATAAAGTAATTCCTCTTGTGTGTGTACAATGGAGGCACAGGAACGGATTCGAGTCTACGTGGGAGACTAAAGAAGAGATGAGACAGCATTACCCACAACTCTTTGAGGAGTAGAAGGTTTCGGGGACGAAACCTATTTAAGGGGGTGGACTTGTAACACCCGGTTATTTTAAAGACAATGAAAGATTGAACAAAGTGAAAGAAAAGAAGGAAAAAGAAATAACACCCAAGTCTAGGGGTAAAAAGTCCAAAAGGACAAAATGTTTGAAAAGTTTGTGATAAAGGTGGCATGGCCGCCCATCACCCTTTCTACACACAAAATTTTCGGATTTTTAGAGCGAGAAAGTAGCAGGAAGTAGAGAACTCTCTGTTTGAAGGGAAACAAGAAGAAAAGTGCAAATTCAAGGTAAGAATTCATGTTTTTATGGTGTTCTTAATCGGTTATATCTTCGGGTCTATGCTTATGTGTGTTTATGTGTGTTTGGGTATGTTTTAGTGGGTTCTAAGAGGTTGAATTCAATTTGCAAACGAGCTTGGAAAAAAGCCATACTCAAGAGCTGCAAATGTGAGTTCTAGGAGCCCTCCTTTACCTGTTTTGACTGATTTTGGGGTTGAAAATGCATGAATGTATGTTTTCACTAAACTGGGTTTCGGACCCGTATGTTTCCTTTGGTGTATGTTGAATGTATGATGTGATGTATGATTATGTTCATGCTTGATAATGTATGATGATGTTTCTAAGACTTAGGATGTATGATTTAAGCTTAGAACGTGATGAACGGTGAGTTGAAATTGAAATCTGATGTTTCAGGCTCATATGTTAAGTTTTAGAATCTGCATAAGTGTTGAAAAGTCAATGCGGATGAGTAATGGGAAGAAATGCGGATGAACAGTTAATGCGGATGAGTATTAACTGCTAAGTAAGTAAATGCGGATGAACAGTTAATGCGGGTGAGGTCAATGCGGATGAGCATTGACTAAGTATGGAAATGTGGATGAGCATTGACTAAGTGTGGAAATGCGGATGAGCATTGACTAAGTATGGAAATGCGGATGAAGTATATCAATGAGGATGAAGTAAGTCAATGCAGATGAAGTAAGTCAATGCGGATGAAGTAAGTCAATACGGATGAAACAAATCAAATGCGGATGGACAATGAGGTTAATGCGAATGAACACTTAGAATAATTCTGACTTTTTGGAGAAAAAGGGGTATAGGCTTTGACTTAGGAGATTCCCGAGGGTTGTGCAAGTTGACCTTTGAGGTCATAAATGTTAAGATGGGCATGTAAAGATATGTGATTGATGCATATTCATGATGATGATGTATGATGTTGCATGATTATGCATGTTGTGTATGTATGATGTTGCCCTGTATGATGATGATGTTTGTGTATGTTATGTTCCTTATTATGATGTATGTTTATCTTTCCCGTGACTTTACGTGGAATGTTAATAAATGAAATGAAAGTAGTATGTAACGTAAAGTGGAAGATAAAGAAAGAGGAACATGAAGTAAGAATGCATGCACTAATGAAAGATGAAAGTAAAGAAATTGCAAGCATAGTATGTCGGGACACGACATTAAAAGGTGTTAGCCCAATGGTGTGCGGGTTCGCTACCCCGAGAGGATGCACATCGGGGTCTTTCTTTGTGATTGACCATTTGTATAGCCCCATTTCTACATACCCCAGGTACTGCGACTAGAGGGGCGATGCACCATTATAGCTGGTCTATGGTAGACATAGGTCCAGTATCAGGAATAGCTGGGTATTGCACATAGCAGTGGTACACCTAAACTCTACCCTAGGTACTGTGATCAGAGGTGCGATGCACCGTTATAGCTAGTCTATGATAGACCTAGGTCCAGTGCCAAGAAATAGTTGAGTAAAGTTTATGGTTGAATGAAAAGAAAGAAGTAACAATGAAAGAATGAAAGCATGAAAGATTAAAGAAGATAATAATGATATTATCTGTGTACGTATGATGTGTGATCACATGTTAAAGATATGAACGTTTAATGAAAGAAAGGTATGTTTTAATATAAAACTAGAACTCACTCAGCAACACTGACTTTTTATGCATTTTCCAGTTGGCAGGTGAGCATTGCTGAGGATGGCGCGGGGCAGCTACTTGGCATTAGGATGGCATTCTTTTGTTAATGTTTTTGCATGATAATGCAAACAAATGAAATTGTGTAATGAATATTTTATTATTTTGCAAAATCATCGTTAATGAAAATGTTGTTTTAAATGTTTCCGCTACAACGTTTATTTCATGTTAATGTTGTTAGGATCGTGTATTGAATGAAATACTATACGTGTATACCAAGTCAAGTAGTGCAGAATCCTATTTGATTGGCTATCCAATCAGTGACAACGCACGTAGAAACAATTATGTATTGAATATAAATGTTAAGAACGATTGGTAATAGATCTAGTGCGAACTATGAACTTGGAATAGGTTCTTAGATGTCTACGGATGGCTAGCGTACGATTTAGAATGTAGGTTTTCGAAGTGTTATGTTTTTCCATGATTTAAGTGGTATTTATATTTTAGGGTTTCTTATTCGGGCGACTGAACCATTAGCATGGTTCAGTCGTGCGATTGAGTCATGCGGTTAATCCATTCGCACGACTGAGTGTTCACTCGTGCAACTGAGACAATCTCATGTTACAATCATGCGACTGATCCAGTCTCCTGGTTCAATCGTGCGACTGGTTCATTAGCATGAAGTTGTTCATGCGTATGGTCCATTAGCATGGGCCATTAGCATGAGAACTTCATATGATTATGTTTGAATATTTCACAATCATTGTTTGACTTAGATCTATTCAAACAACCACAAACCTATATAGTTAGTTCAATAAGCGTTATTACATACTAAGTAATGAAATATTTAACATTATAAGCACAACACACATTGTATTTCATTAAGTACCCATTCTATTACATATGTGTAAGACAATAAAGACATTTTACATAAGCTCAGAAACTAGGTACAAATGTATCTACAAACTCCCCCTTGGACATAGTTTCATTTACTGTCTTACATTCTTCATAAGCTCCTCATATTTCTTGTACTTCTCCTCTCTTGTGACTCCTGCATGTATTTCAAAAGCAAAGCAGAGCCGTATCACATTCTGGAATTGGAGAGCTTGTACAATATCCTGCGAGTCATAGAACAGTGGCCACTTGTATATGGTGAAACATCATCAGCCAACAAGTTAGTGACCCACATGGGGTCAAACACCCTTATAGTTTCCATACTACTATTTCTTTTCAACACTATGACTGCCTCACCTGTTCTCCAATCGTAGTACCACCACTTGAAGTGTGGAGTGAAGTCCTGTGGTATTTCCCGTAGAGGGATTCTAGACATCGTGCGCGGAGGACTCCACTTCAGCACTATTTTAGGCTTCCCAGTTATGGCATCAACTTCAGATCTCCTCATATACCTCGTTGGTTTTTGAGGATTGAAGTTGACCCACGGGTGTGGTACTCTCTCCTTAAAGCTGCTTCAAACCAACCTGACATCTTACGAGGGTTAGCATATAGCAACTTCAATTTTGCTAACTGGTTAAGCTCAAAACCTGGAAGAGTCTTTAGATCGTGTGGGAATCTGAAGTACTCGATCCCTTTCTCTCTTTTAATAGCATATACGTTAAGGTCTTCAAAATAGACCCACACTATAATTTTGCCTGACACCTTGTGATGCTTCTTCACTTTATAGAGTTTGGTGTAGATATTTGACTTTGGAGCATTGCACTGGGCTCTAATTTCTGCAAAATACGCTACCCATTCAGCCTTTCAGATATTGACATTAACATCTGAGGCTTGGGCCTTGTCTTCCTTCTTTTCTGACTCTTGCTCCATCTTAACTAGAGTTTCAAAAGTATCACTAATAAGGGAGTCACCTAGATTGGGGACTACATTTCCCTCCTTGTCAGCGTATTCTGGATAATGTTGAGCAGTGACATCTTCAATCTGGATTTCATCAACATCATTAAGCTCATCGTCACTATCAATGTCCACTGTAGGAACATCCTTCACGATCTCATTGGGATTCAGTCTGAACATCTCAGCAAGTTGCTCATCAGTAAGGTCGTGGATTATTTCTCCTTCTTCAGGAGTGTAACTCACAGACCTTCTTACTATCCATTGTAGATCAAGTATCATTGTGAGTTGATACTTGATCTGTTGAAGGGGAGCAACGTCATACTCATCTTCCTGAGATGTGTGATCTGCTTGATTTAAACATATGAACATATCATGCATTAGTAAATAATCAAAGCAGTAAACATCAAATATATACATAGACATTAATTACATAACATTAATCCAAAATTCAATTACAATGGTTTCAAGTACATAAATATCTAAACATTACTTTTCTCTTGAATAGCCAGCGCGTCAGTAGGAGGGGCAGAAGATGAGGCTCCTTGGTCTTGATTTCTCTTTGTACGTCTCTCCTGACCTTGAGCTGATGTAGATGCAGCTGCATCTCCTTCTTTATCATCATCATTGTTCTGCCCTTCCCTTGTCTCTTCCTTCTCTCTTGCCTTATCATCATCACTATCATCATCTTCACCATCATCATCATCATCATCATCATCTCCTTCTCTTATCTTGAGTGGCTCATCCTTTAAGCCCTTGAGCTTGAGCATGATGGTCTTGTTTAATTACTCCAACTCCTCTATCCTCTTTGCTGAGTTGACATTTTGCTCTTGGAGTTGGGAAAGCTCTAGACTCTGAGTAGCCATTTATTGTGCCTGCTGCTCAATCTGTTGTGCCTGCTGAGATATCTGCTGAGATTGTGTAGCAGTAAGCTCTACTAACTGACGAATCTGAGCAGTTTTCTTGTCATTGGCTGCCAACAGCTTCAACACCATACGGTTCAGTGTTGGGAGCTATTCCTCTACCCCACTGGGAGGTAGAGATGATCCAGATGGAAATGAGGGGTAAGATGACAGTCCTCTTGGTGGCTAGATGTAATGGTTATGGTAGTGGTGAAGATTGGGGGTGGTCTAGATGTAGGTGGTGGTGGATGAGCTATAGTCGTGGTGGATGGGATATGGGTAAGTGGTGGAGTGGGTGTGGTAGTGGTGTGTGTGATGCTAGAGGTGGTGGCAGGTGGTGTGGTAGCAATGGTGGCGGTAGTGGTGGAAGGTGTGGCTGAGGTAGTGGTTATGGTGGTGGATGAGGTCAGGGTAAACTTCAGTCTCTTCCCCTTCTTGCCATAGGGGTGTACCATCCTCTTCTTCCTTGAGCCTCTAAGCACAGAGGCTCCCCTTGGCTGCTAGGCGGGTCTGGGTATATATGGGATTTGAATCAGCAGCAGCATCCCCGGACTCCCCAGGGCATCCACCAACCGCCCTCAAACCTCTCTCTGTGGTAACCACCCTGCTACCACAGTCCTCGTGAGAGGCTCCTCATCACTCTCTGCCTCCTCATTTGGAGGACAAAAATCCTGGTGAAAGCTGGCAGTGATGGCATCTGTAGGAGGTGGAGATATGACATGGGTAGTGGGGCCCCTAGTAGAAGCGGGCCCAGAGTCTTCGCCGGTATCACTATCATCGTCATCGGAGTCATCAGATGGGAGAGCGATCTGCTCAGCATCTAAATCACTCTCCTCATGGTGCCACTTTTGCCTACCTGGGGCCATGTAATCAGCCTTGGCCAGATGCCCAAAGAGTCTCTTCATAGGGGGCTTGACTTGTTTCCCCCTGTAGACCTTCATGCGGCCCAAGGTCGTGTCATCCATAATCTCCAACGATACATCATCGTGGCTCTCCTTAGGTAAGGCAGACAGCTTCTCATCGATAATCATCTGCAAGAATCTGGGGTACATGCAGAATCCCTCCTTGCCCTTTGCCTCTAGGCTCTCTATCAGATAGGCAAAAATCATACTGGAGAAACTAAAGGGGTGGTTAAGTACCAGTACCACGTAGGTCATCAAACCCACGCCTCCTCGACGCCAAGCACTTCAGTATCACATGCGCCAAGTACATAAACTGGGGACACAGGTTGCTTTTGTTCAGCACACCTGCGTTTATGTCCCCAGCGTACGTCATCCTGAGGAAGCACCATCTAACTGTCAGAGGATGTAGCCTGGTTGGGTGATCTGCATTGTCACCCAGATCGAGTACTCGATGAATATCACCTGCAGTCACCTCAATATCATGCCCAAAAATGGTACTCCGGATGCTGTAGGGCTCTTGTGAAGGATCGACCGATACCCCCTCCCAGAAGGCCTACTGTATAGACCTATAGGGAGTGCACGGTGTGGATATAGCTCTATGAATCCGGGATCTCTTTAGGAATGCAATGATCCCTGCAAACTCGGCATCGTTCCGAGTTGTGGCATCCAAATGGGCAGAAATATTGTGCTTGGGGTTGATGGACCACCTATCAGTCATCAATCTGTAACACAAGACACATAGACATTAGATCATTACATAACAAAGTTCAGTTCAAGTTAAAGTATTTGAGATCAGTCTGGTTCAATCATGCGATTGAACCATACGATTGAGTTCAGTCGGTTGAACTGACAGGCGACTGAATACAGTCAGGTGACTGAACATGCGACTGAGTTCAGTCGAGTGACTGAGCCTACGATTGGTTCAGTCGGCCGACTAAGCTCATTCGGATTATCCATTCGGCCGACTGAGTCATTCGGCCAACTCAGTCGTGCGATTGGAGTTGATCTGGGTGTCCAGTCGTCTGTCGTACTATCTGTTCGAATGAAATTCGAATTTTGACCAATTCTTCAAATTAGACATCGTGTATTGGTTCAATAGACTCCCAATCACTCTACTAATCACCTAATAACCTAGATTTCAACATTTTAATTAGTTTAGTTAGGTTATTTGTCCAATTTCAGTCTCGGGTCTTGTTAGGGCCAAATCTCGTGATTTAGGGCTCAAATCAACAGAATTTTTGTTAGAGTGCACTGTATTATACCTGTAAAATCAACAGAGATCGTCAGAATGTTACAAGATGAACTTGATTTGGGTCTGAAGAAATTTTGGCAGAGTAACGGTAGGCTGCGTGATTTTAGGGTGAATGGGGGGTGATGAGTTTATGCGATGGACTATGGCCCTATTTATACTGAATCTGATTTCAATCGGGGGACTAGACCTATTTGCTCTGTTCATCAGGGTGATTGGACCCTATTTATACTGAATCTGATTTCAATCGGGGGACTAGACCTATTTGCTCTGTTCATCAGGGTGATTGGACCTCAGTTTTGCGATTGGTTCAGTCGATCTCATTCAGTCGGCCGACTGGGTTTCAATCGGGCAACTGACTCATTCGGCCAACTCCATTCGGGCGACAAGCTCAATCTTGTAAGTCAATCGTATGAATGGCTCATACTTATGCTCCATTTGGTTGTCTAGGACATAAGTATGGTCCAATCATACGATTGGTCCATACTCATGGTCCAGTCGTGCGAATGGGTCATACTCAGGATTTTGACTTTATGACCATTTGACATTTTACACCCTTTAACTATTGATTAAACGTTTTAAGCATTCGATCATCTCAGACATAATCATTTTAATTTTGGAAACTTTTGATCACCTCAGACGTGATCCTTTAAAATAATTTGTCACCTTAGACGTGACTCATTTTACATTTGAAAGCATGTGTGGTCACCTCAGACGTGACCCTTTTAAGTGAATGAATTCCATATTGAATTCCACACTATAGTCCGACAGATACAACTAAATTGACTCAAACAACTGTAAACAAAACAAAATTTAACTAGCAGAGCTAAATTGTTTCTGTGTTTTTGTGTGGAGTGGAAATCCTAAGATAGAAATCTACCAGATTTATTCCATTTAACAGGCAGCTTCAAGTTATTTTGACCGTAAGTGAAACGATTCAATATGGAATCATACAAGTAATCAAATCATTCAGGATGTGCTTCCAAATTCAGTTGATGCTAGATTCTTCTTTTCATCGAGGGTCATTTAGCAATTTTAGGAAATCATACAGGTACTACGAGGTGCATACGTTGATTTCGATTTTCAAGAATTGCAGCCACACTGATTGTCAGTATAATTGTCCACTTAAATCCATACACAGACTTTTGACACAGTTTGGTGATAAAATAGGTTATATTATTTCAACCAACATTTGTGGATCCCATGCTTACATGGCAATCAACATTCCTCAGGAGATTTTTGAGCGGTCTACGGGTATTTTGACAAGAAGAGACTATTCTTAGAGCTTTCAAAGAGAAGCCAAGCCTCAGGTCAGTGCCACCACACAACAGAGAGGCAGCAAACAACAATGAATTCTAGAATATCTAGGTTATGCTTATCCTCAGGTTAGTGCCATTGCACAGCAGAGAGGCACACAACCTATCTTCTTGTTAGAGCGAAATTCTTCTTTTGTACATAACGCACCAACAATATAGGTTATTAGTTTGATTGCGTTTATTTTTCATTTTTCGTGCTTTGCTCTTTTAGTGGTCATCCGCACACATTTGGGGCGTTTATTTGCTCGTCACCCCTTATTGGAAATAACTGATTATGTTAACCAGTGATAAGATGGGAACCCATAGTTAGCTGAACAGTTTAGTTTAAATTGAGTTCACCAATGAGGTCTAATCATCTATTGTGTTGAATCTACCAACACATCATGTAGTGGTCTAACAACCTCTAGATCTGCTTTCTTTGCATTACCTTAGTAGTAGCTGGTGTACTATCATTTTTCCTTTTATATTGCCCAGACATCTCAGACTTTTACTTTAAACGTTGAATCTAATTCAATTTAATATTTTTAAAGTCCCAAATGTTTTGTTCCTGTGAACTATCATTTTTCACAGTCATTGAATCGGTTTCACAGAACCGGTCTCATTTCTATCAGCTAGCTCGTCCCCCTCCCTCTATTTTATTTTTTATTTTTATTTTTTTTTATTTTTTTTTATTTTTTTTAATTCCTGACTTAACCTATTCTCCCCCTAAAATTCTAAACCCGTAAAAGAATTTCATTTTTAGGATTTTAATAGGCGAAGAAATAACAACAATAAAATTAATTAAATTTAATAGACTATGATGAAAGAAAATAAAAGAAAATTTTACTTTACACATTGGACTAAGCATGGTCATCTTCTCGAATTACCTCAATTTTCTTTTTAGCGCCATTGACCTCTAACAAGTATAGAAAACGTGGTTTATCAAAAGCTTTTGTATAGAGGTCACCGCGTTGAAAATCCGTATTTATTTTAACGACATCGATTAGATTCTTTTCAAAGCAATCACGTATAAAGTGATATTTTATGCCGATGTGTTTGGTCTTAGGATGTTGGACAAGATTTTTGGTAACGGCTATTACGGCAGAATTATCAACAAAAATAGGGTGTTAGAAAATTGCAAACCGTAGTCCCGCATCTGTTGTTGAATCCAGATGATTTGAGAATAGCAGCTTGCCGCAGCAACATATTCAGCTTCACAAGTTGACAACGCAACTGATGTCTGCTTTTTACACTGCCACGTGACTAATCTCCTCCCAAAGAATTGACAACCCGCTGAGGTAGATTTGTAATTCATCTTGCAGCCGCCATAATCCTAAACGCTGTACGCGGTAAACTCAAAGTCATCGTCATGAGGATACCATAACCCAAGTGTTGGTGTAGCCTTCAGATAATGAAATACCCTCTTGACCTCGATAAGATGGTTTACTTTTGGTTTTGCCTGATATCTTGAACAAAGACACGTTGCATACATGATATCAGGTCTTGAGTTAGTGAGGTACATGAGGGATCCAATGATTCCTCGGTACATGGTGGCATCAACCAGATCACCATACTCGTCGGGTGCTACATCATGGTTTGTAGCAAGTGGAGTCCCAGCTGTAGAAGCATTCTCCATATCAAACCGACTGAGAATATCCCCGACATATTGGTATGATGTAGGAATATCCCCTTTGGTGTTTGATCCACCTGTAACCCGAGAAAGAACTTCATCTCTTTCATGGCACTCATTTCAAATTCTGCCTTCATCACTGCTTCAAATTCTTTACATAATTCTTCGTTCTTGGAACTAAAGATTATGTCATCAATGTAAATTTGAACCAGTAGCAGATCACCATCTTTCTCTTTGATGAACAGTGTACAATCAATTACACCTCTGCGAAATCCGTGTTTCACAAGGTGAGTTGAGAGTTTTTCATACCATGCTCTCAGTGCTTGATGAAGCCCGTAGAGAGCCTTATCAGTTTGTAACCTCTGTCCCGATGATATGGATCCTCAAATCCTTCAGGTTGACTGATGTACACTATTTCTCCGATTTCACCATGAAGAAATGCACTCTTCACATCCAGTTGATAGATTTTAATCTTCATGTAAGAGCATAGGCTAGGAAGATACGAATTGCTTTCATTCTCGCCACAGGTGCAAAAACTTCATTGAAATCAATTCCCTCGACTTGTCAAAATCCTTGAACTACAAACCGACCGCTTGTTCCTGATGATGACACCTTAGTCATCTTTCTTACATTTCAAGACCCACTTGGTGCCAATGACCTTAGCACCTTCAGGTCTATCTACCGGTGTCCATACACCTAACTTCTTGAACTGAAGAAGTTCTTCTTGCATGGCACTCACCCATGCCTCATCATTTAGGGCTTCACTAACGTATTTCGGCTTGAACCAAGACACAAAAAACGATACGCACCATCATGAAGGTACCCTTTCTCCATTACCGAGGCATAATCAGCTGAATACAACTGATTTCTAGTCTGAACTCCTGATCTCACATCCCTAATGACATTGTCCAGACGATGATAGACGTTTAGGCGGGATCCAGGAGTGGTGGGAACAACTACCTCAGAATCAAGATTATGAACGTTTGGTTCAGTATCTGAGGTAGTAGGAGTGTGAGGTTCCGAAGACTCAGAGGCATCAATGTCAGATGCTTGTGGACTTGCAGTAGGAGGAACCTGTTGCTCCTGAGTGTCTTGATCATTCTCCACGACTTCATCCTCAGAGGAGGAGTCACTTACCTCGAGTGCTCCCCCTGAGTTGGTAGATGAATCACCTTGTGAGCCAGATGATGTAGATTCCTGAGCTAGTGTGTTTAGAACATCATACATCATTTTGGCTTCTAAGTCATCATCAGACGTGGAGAGAGGGATGTTGAAGGACTTGAAGAATCCATCATAGTCGAAAAAGAAAGCGGGTCCTTTTCCAGCAGGTGGAGTGGTGTATCTCTGAACATCGATGTTACACCACACCTCTAAATGACCCGTTGAGTTGTTGTAAACTCTCTTAATTGGTATGTTGTATCCTAGGAAGATGCCCTCTTCTGCCTTCTCACAAAACTTCCCATCCTGAGTTTTCTTTAGCAACGTGCATGGTGCTCCAAACGGTTCGAGATACTCCAGATTTGGCTTACGTCGTTGAAGTAACTCGTAACAAGTCTTGCCATGACGTTTTACTACCAGATTTCGATTTAACGTGTAACCGCATTGGCTACCGCCTCATTCCAAAATTGGATAGGTAGTTTCGAGTCTGCTAGCATTATACATGTTGTCTCTATTAAGCTGCGTTCTTTCTCTCAGTAACCCCGTTCATCTGAGGAGTGTAGGCAAAAGTGAACTGGTGCACAATTCCCTTTTTCTTTATAGAAACCCTCCATCCATTAGTTCTTGAACTCGGTTCCGTTGTCTGAGCATACTTGTCCTACCTTCAGCTTGTAGAGAGACTCCAGTGTAGTTACTAATTCTTTGAATGACTCAATTGTCTCTGATTTTGATTTCAGAAACATCACCTAAGAGAATCTTGAGTAGTCGTCAGTAACTACATAGCGGTACAAGTCGCTTGTGATGCTTCTTGTACTGACTGGACCAAACAGATCCATGTGAAGAAGCTCAAGAGGTAGTTCTATAGAATTAACTTTCTTTGCCTTATGAGACTTCTTTGTCTATTTTCCTTTCTTGCAGGCGACACAAAAATCCGGGAGTTGGAAGTTCTTGACATTGACTTCTCGCACGAGATCATTCTGGATCAAGTGGTTCATCTTCCGTGGATTGATTTGCCCTATTCTCCTATGCCAGGAGATTGAATCCTTCTCGGTAGCTTTTGACAGGAAGCACTGTACTTGATGATCCGCTATGGCGGCCTTCAATAGATCCAAGACACAAAGGTCATGATATCTTGAGGCTGATATTAATACTTGTTCCTCCGGAATCATATAGTCCTATTTCAGGACATAGCACTTTTTGTTATCAAAAACTACTTTAAAGCCTTTATCACAAATTTAGGACACAGAAAGTAAATTGTTTTGAAGCTGTTGAACGTAGTTTACCTTATCAAACTTTAATTTCTGGTTCCCTACCTCCCCTTGAGTTGTGATGTATCCTACTTTATTCCCGGCAAAAGAAACATGACGTCCTTTGATTTGTTTGACGTTTGATAGGAGTGCCCGGTTTCCAGTCATGTGCCTTGATGCTCCGCTATGTACAATCCACATGTTTGTTTCAGAACTGTAGTGAACACCCTGCACATTCAATGGAAATGATTAGTTGAGGTTAGGGACCCAAGCCTTAACTGGCTTGGGTGACCCAGATGCATCACACATCATAAATTCACCCATTGACCTTTTGAGGGTGAGGAAAGTTCTATGGTCTTCTTGTTCTCATTATCAGATTCATGGATAGATTTCTCTTTCCATAAGCCAGTCATAAATTCCACCCATTGACCTTTTGAGGGTGAGGGAAGTTCTATGGTCTTCTTGTTCTCATTATCAGATTCATGGATAGATTTCTCTTTCCATAAGCCAGTCTTATGCAAGGCCTGTTTGTGATAAACAGACGACTGGTTGACCGATTGAACTTTAGGTTCACTTACTCCTTTTGGTGGAGTCATGGATCTTCTTTTGGAAGAGCTTACTTTTGTGTTGTAAAGTTCAACCTTCTTCTTTGGCGTCTGATAGTAAGGACAATAAGAAGCTATGTGCCCATACTTGCCACAGTTGTAGCATGATCTGCTTTCAACTTGACGATTCACCTGTTTATGTGGAGAAGTGTGGGACACACGTGTGACATTGTTTTGTTTGGGTTTTGACATTTCTAACTTAGATGTTTTATCTGGTTTAACAAAATTAATTGTTTGAACATTTTTAACATCTTTACCTTTTTGTTTCTCTGGACTTAGACATGAAGCACATGGGTGGTTAAAATGTTTGGTCTTTTTGGGTTCAAAATTAGACTTGGTTGACCCAGACTTAACTTTAACCTTTTCAAATTCTTTGTCCATATTGATACAGGGCATTTTACCTTGTGATTTTGAAGTGGCCTCCTCTAGTTTAGTGCCAGATTTATTAGATGTGCATGTGGTATTTGGGTCACTTACTAGATGAGTGGTCACTACATGATCCTTGATTGGGTTATTATTGGTTTACTTTTTGAATTGATCAAGGTCTCATGTGGTGGTGGAACCACTTTATATCCCAAACCCTCCCCATTATTACGCTCTCTCACTAAGTGTTGGACAATGTGGGATGAACTTGTCCAACTATACAGTTTTTGTTTTAGTGAATTTACTTCTACCTCTAAAATTGCCTTTTGTTTCTTAGTGTAAGATAGAACTTAATGTCATTAGCTTGGTTAAAGGCTACAACTTTATTTTCCCTAAGCTGTTTGTTCAAAAGTTCTATATTTTCTTTATAGTTGTGCTCATTTTGTTTTACGACTCTATTTGCTTCGGTGCACAGTTGTAGGTCCTTTACTAAGCTATCACTATGATCTAGTAACCTAGCAAATTTTAAATCAATGCTTTCCCTAAATTAATTACAATCATAACAAGCATGATTATTGAATAGTTGAGTAGTAGAACTTACCTGAGAGAGAGTGGTTGAATCAGCCATCAAAGCAGTGTCTGACTTCTCTGGTTCTGGTGATTCTGGACTAGTTGTACTTGTCCTTTCTTCAGGTAGGTGATCAACTACTATTGTATATTCTTCAATGTTTGACATCGCGAGCTCCACTGCAATATCACCCTCACTTGCTGAGTAGTCATCTAAGTCCTCGACACTAGCAATGTTCAATTTTCCCGGAGACACAAACCGGAAGCTCCAAGCTTGTCCTTTGTCATCATGAGCAGTCAAGGCTTTAGGATCCTTGCTTGACAAAGTAGGACTATTTGTGGGCTTCTCCTGACGGAAGAAAGATGAGAATGAATTCCCATTTTCTGTCTTCTTGGGCTTCACACATTCACGTTTGAAGTGCCCCTTTTCCCCACAATTGAAGCAAGTAACCTTGGATTTGTCAAAACCAAAGGTAGTGTCCTTAGTGGCTATCAGATTCCATCCGGTCTTCTTGACAAACCTCTTAGCTCTCTGGACAGCACTTGCTAAGGCCCACATTATGTCCATCCGTTCTAGCTCTGTCTTGTCAACCTGCTCATAGTCCTCATCTGCTAGATGGCAGTTCCCAATTTTCCAGCAACTAGCCCATCATAAGAGTGGACTACCGCGGCTAAGAGGTCCATGTGCTCCTTTGCTACCTCAACAGTCACATTCCTAAGATTCTTGATAGCATTTGCTTCAGGTGCAATGTATTGGGTACCAAACGACCCTGACGTGTCAAATCCTGAAGAAGAGGCTTGAGATGGACCAGCGGAACTTGAAACAAATGCCATTTGTAGTGGCGCTCCAGATGTTTTGGCTTGAGGGGTTGAGTTGTACAAGGCTGGGTTATGATCATAAGTAGACTTTTGTGCCCTGTACTTCATCCTCAACTCCTCCTACCGCAGTTTCAGAATGAAGTCATTGATGTCTAACTTCGCGAGCATATCATTCTGTCTGAGGTTGGAGACAAATGAACTCCACTTTTTGGGCAAACCATCTGCAATGTTTGAAACTTTGTCTTCCATAAACGTAGTAACTCCATGAGTGTGCAGCTCACTCATCAGATGGTAAAAACGATCAATAACATCGTCTAAGCTCTCCTTTCCCATTGACGAGAAGTTGTCAAACTCCTTCTTCAACGCTTTGGCCTTCAGAGCTTTCAATGATCCATTTCCCTCAGATCTCTTTTCTAATGCATCCCATAGTTTCTTTGCTTACTTGTTCTCAGAAAATTGATGGAAAATGTCCTTCGGAATTGATTGAGTGAGCAACGCATAAACTTTCTTCTTAACATTGTACTTAACCTTTTGTCCATTAGTCATGCCTCCTAATATAAGTTTGACTCCATCTGCACCTACAGGCATGATGTACCCCGTCTGTATTGACTCCCACAAATTGGGATCTACGCCATTCAAGTAGATCTCAAATCTTTGCTTCCACTGTGGGTAATCATCTAACGTAATTAGCTTAGGGGGTTTGTTATAATTCCCTACTTCATTTTCTAGAAGCAATAGATTCTGGATCCTCGAATCCCTACCTATGGTGAACATTGAATACTGGTCTTCCATTGCTATAAACTTTAAGCTTTGGAACAAACTGCTTTACTCGTGCGAATAGAGGTATGCGATTGGGTTAATTGTGCGATTGAACAATGCGGATGGCTCAAACGTGTGAATGAACCAATGCGGATGAATCAATTGTGCGAATGGACAGGTGCGAATGAACAATGCGACTAGACAGTTCACTCGTACGAATGAAGGTACGAGTGAGTCCAATCGTGCGTATGAGGGATGCGTATGAATTCAGTCGGGCGATTGGGTCAATCGTGTGACTGAAGCTGCTAAAACTTGAAAATTCATAGGTTTAAGGTATTTTGAAAGCAAAAACTCGAATTTTCACTAACCCTAATTGCCGTATGCTGGAAAAAGTCAACTTTACGAACTGGAAACGTCTAAGACACCGTTTTACACACAAAAAGATTGCGTTTTTAGTGAAAAAACACAATTTTTGTATCAAAAGCGATTGAATCACACGTAAATCAAGAGCCAAAGCTCTGATACCACTTGTTAGGATCGTCTATTGAATGAAATACTAACTGATATACATGTATACCAAGTCAAATAGTGCGGAATCCTATTTGATTGGCGATCCAATTAGTGAGAACGCACGTAGAAACAATTGTGTATTGAATCTAAATGTTAAGAACGATTGGTAATTGATCTAGTGCGAACTATTAACTTGGAACAGGGCTTAGATGTCTCTGGACGGCTAGGGTACGATTTAGTACGTAGGTTTTCGAAGTGTTATGTTTTTCCACAATTATAGGTAAGGGTTTCTCGTTCGGGCGACTGAACCATTAGCATGTTCCAGTCATGTGATTGAGTCATGAAGTTGATCCATTCGCACGACTGAGTGTTCAGTCGTGCGACTGAGTCAATCTCATGTTACAATCATGCGACTGATCCAATCTCATGGTTCAGTCGTGCGACTGGTTCATTAGCATGAAGTTGTTCATGCGTATGGTCCATTAGCATGGGCCATTCGCATAAGAACTTCATATGATTAAGTTTGAATATGTTTCACAATCATTATTTGACTTAGATCTATTCAAACAACCACAAACCTATATAGTTAGTGCAATAAGCGTTATTACATACTAAGCAATGAAATATTCAACATTATAAGCACAACCACACATTGTATTTCATTAAGTACCCATTCTATTACATATGTGTAAGACAATAAAGACATTTTACATTATGCTCAGAAACTAGGTACACATGTATGTACAAATGTAATTATATGTTTTATGAGCAATGATTGGCCAGCTGTAAGCGTCCTGGGAACGGGGCCTTACAGTAGGGTTTGAAATGGTTACGACTGAAGACAACACCTCAACTCTTCTACCAAGAGTTGTGGTTCATGTTCAAATCATCTCAGCATCAAGAAAAGGCTGATCTGTTGTGTACCACTGCTACACAACTGAACCATCCAACTCCAAGAATAGTTCTTAGCCTAGAAGGACAGTCTCAGCATCTGCAAAGATGAAGGTGGGGAAGGGAAGTGATGAAAGTCAGCCTTGTTCTCAGAAGAAGGATCTTAGGAAGAAAAATATGGAATGTGTTATGTGTGAGAGTACTTCTCACCTTGCTAAGGATTGTTCATAAAATCCAAGAGGTACTCTTCATGTAACCAAGAAAGATACTTCCAAGAGCTCCAAGAAGAATTCAGCTTCATAAGGAAATTTGTTTCATTCGGAAGCTACAAAGTGAAGAAGAAGGCAAGTGGAAAATTGCCTTCGGAAGAAAATTTGGTCTCGTAAGAAAGGAATACTTCCAAAGCACTAAAGTCTGCTGCAGTGTTAGCAGGATCTTCCAAAGCTCCAGTCATCAAAACTTCCGAAGTCTCAAAAGCTTCCGAAGTGTTGAAGGTCAAGTCTGAACTTCCAAAGGTGGTGTGGAAGTAAAAGAAAGACCAAGTGACTTAAAGTTCTCCATCAACAACAGCAAAAGATCCTCAAAGCACAACTATATGATCTATCACTATTTTATTACCTTCTACTTCCTTTGATGAGCCCAAGACTAATAAGACTTGGGTTTCCAAATGTAACTAATCATTTTCTTTGTGCAGGAACAACTCAAGAAAAACAAGAATATCTAAATCATTGATAGTGGCTATTCTAGGCACATGACATGCAATAGCTCACTACTCCAAAACTTTGAAAGAATGATGGAGGGCTAGTTGCCTTTGGAGGAGATGAAGGAAGTTATATTTCTAGAAGGGGCAATGTCACAAATGGTAAGCTCACCATTGAGAAGGTACACTTTGTCAAGGAGCTTTGGTACAATCTTCTGAGTGTATCCCAATTTTATGATCAGAGTCATAACATGCTCTTTACTGAGCATGAGTGCATTGTTCTCAAGCCCAGGGTGATCATTCCTCATGAGCATATCCTGCTTAGAGCCCCTAGGAGAGGGAACATGTACAAGATGGATTTTCAAGAAACATCTCTCTCAAGAGAAGTTTCATGCTTTCTATCTAAAGCTAATAGTGGCGACTCTTTCCTTTGGCATAAATAAATATGCCATGTAAACTTTAAAAACATGAATAAACTGATTAAGAATGATTTCGTAACTGGAATGCCAAAGAAAGAGTTTACAAGTGATGATCATTGTGTTGCATGGCTGAAAAGGAAACAACATAAGGTATCTCATAAGCCTAAGGAAATGAACTACATCACTAACCCCTACACTTGTTACATATGGATCTCTTCGGGGCCACTAGTGTAATGAGTCTAGGAAGGACCTCTTATTGTTTGGTGATCACAGGTGACTTTGATTCAGTTGGATCTTTTTCCTTAAAACTAAGGATGAGACTCCTGAGATTCTAAAGAATTTCATCTTAAAGATTGAGAATCAATGTGATCACAAGGTCAAAATCATAAGATGTGATCAAGGAACTGAATTTAAGAACCAAATCCTTGATATATTTGTGATGAAAAAGATTGAGTATCTTTTTCTTAAAACTAATTCATATTATTTCTTAAAATCTGTGTGTCCTAAGTTGTCTAGTGTATCACCTTCATAAGCTCTTGTTTCTCTGGATAAAATCTTTTGAAGACTTTCCTTAGAATTTTAATCTTGATCCTTCAGAAGATATGTTTTTATCTTCGAAAGAAACTTATGCCTTCAAAAGAAATAACCGCCTAAGTAATTTTCCTTCGAAAGAAATTTTTGAAATATCTTTCGAAGCTTAAAATCTCTCTTAGGCACTTATATGTTATCAAGGACAATTTCCTTCCGAAGCAAATTAACTCTCAGAAGTTTTGTTCTCATTAACAAAACATCCAAGTCTTAATTCTCTTCTGAAGAAAAATTTTCAAAACTCGTAGGGAATTCTTCTGAAGTCATTTTGGCTTTGGAAGTTTTTCATTAAAACTTCCGAAGACAATCTACCTTCAGAAGCTTTTTGACTTCCAAGAAAACTACGTTTTCAAAGGTGGGATTGACATCCGGATTTCAAAGTTTATCCTCTTTTATTAACTTTGTATTAGATCCGTTTCACATATAAACCGAACGGTCCCCCTTTTTCTATCATCTTCATCTTTCCTCCAAACCTAAATTCCCAAATTTCTCTCTAAGACCGCCTTCATTCATTTTTCCTTCACCTTTAATCTTTCTCAAAATGGCCAATCTTAATAAAAGAAATGACCCAGATTTGTCCATACAGTTACACAGGTAACACAATCAGGTTGCTCTGTTAAACTCAAAGAAAGATCCACATTTTTTAGAGGTTTACCAATTCTTGGCTCTGTCAAACTACTGCACCCCCCTTTCATTGATCCTGTTCTTTATGTGGATCATTTACTTGATTTCTAGAAAACTTGTCAAGACATTGTTCTAGATGGGGAGAAGGCACTCTCTGCTATGGTGCAGGGGAGGACAATCTTCATCACTCCAGCCATCATAAATGCTTATCTACAGCTAGATGATGAGGAAGGTGAGTTGTCCTTTCCAAAAGAAGCTATTAACCAGTCATTCCAGTATGTGGGCTATGAAGGGGACTTCTCTATAAAGAACTTCAGGAAAGGAAGGTCTCATCCTAGTGGAAGTACTTACTATATGTAGTCATCCACAGCTTATCCAACAAGCATGGGGGTTGGGACCAGATTATTGAAGCTCTCTCCTTCATAGTGCATGGGATGGTTCAGGGGGTCAAATTCAGGTACTATCAATTGTTTATACAAATCTGCTTGCTAACTTGAACTCCTTAGAGTATTACATGTTTCCTAGATATGTTTAATACATTCTTAATTGTGAACAGTGCTCATAGTTAAGGGAAATAGGTAATATTCTTAAAATGGGACAGATGAAGCCCGACATCTTTAAAATTTTGAAGAAGCCAGCTGTTGGCTTCTCAGGGATAGAAACAACCCTTGTCCCAAAAATGTTAGAGTTCATTGCTTAAGGTGACAACCTAGCAACACAGGCTAGTGTTGAACCCAGACCTTCTACATCTCAACCACCAAAACAGCCACAAATAACCCTCACCTACAAAAGAAAACTCAAACAAACCCCTGCTCAGGCTATTGAGTCTGTGCAGACCCCATATACTTACCCATATATGAGGAAGTGGATACTGGAGCTTCCACTTCTCATAAAGAGCAAACCACTCCCATTACTTCAAAGATTAGTGTTGACGTTCCTCATGCTCAGCCTAATGAGCTCACAAGCCCAACTGCCTTAAGCCTTCACTCTGAGTCTCAACACTCAAGTGAACAACCTTTAGGGGCCAGTTAGCATCCCCAGACTTAAGACTTAAACCAACCCATTCCTAACCTTGACTTCTATACTGTTGAAGACTTAGGTTTCAGTGAGTACCATGAGTCTCTCTACTACTCCACTTCTCAAAGAGAGATGAGTGCTCCTGAGTCACCTATGTCTAGCCCATATCAGTCATCCATCACTAAGGTGGATACTTTTGAACCTGTTCAGGATATCCATATGGAAGAGGCTCTCACTTCAGCAAGTGATTACATCATTCAAATCTCAACCATGGCAACTCAGCCTATTGACACTTCAACTTGAGTTGTCATTGAGCAGAGGAAATCTAGTAGTAGAGAACTCTTGGCTGGTGGTGAGAGAGAAGACCTTGGTCTAATTCTCTCATCCCCCAATGATTTTTCTGATAAAGATGAGGGGAATCTAAGGCTAAAGGTGCAAAAACTATCACAAACATTCACCTATATAGTCTCCAAGGTCAGTCATCTGAATCTCAGGTGACTACCTTAGAAAACAGGGGAAATGATCAGTAACTTGAGATACAAATTTGTGGGAGACCTTTAAGAAGAGCTCAACCAGGAACACAAGAACCTACGAATGTGGTTGACCTAACCTCTAGCTCACCTATGCAAGTGGGTGATGCTACCAAAACGGGGGAGAAAGTCATCACAGACACATAACCTGGGAGTTCTTCATAGAGCATGGACATTGAGGACTCACCATCCTCACTTGCAATTGTCCATACTCAGCAACTTCCTTAAATTCAAAGAAACATAATATTCTTTGAACGTAATTGACAATATTGTAAACCATTAATCTCATCCATTTATCAAACACATCCAAGGGCTCGCAATGCTTCCTAGGCTTTTTATGCAACCAACCTTTTTTAGCCTAACTTTCCTTATGCATGTATGTATATATATAAATATATATATATATATATATATATATATATATATATATATATATATATATACCAACATATGTATGTGTGTATATACACACACACATATATATATATATATATATGTGTGTGTGTGTGTGTGTGTTTATATATATGTTTATATGTATATATATATGTTTATAGGGGAGGGATCAAATAAGAACTAGATTTTTTTGTGAGAACTCTAGGAACCAATCTCAACCGTTATTCTCAATGGCAAAATTGTAATTAACAAAAACATATTTAAAAATTTATAAATCAGAAAATAACAAAAAAATATAAAAAATAAAAACACAAAAATGTTCCCCAACTTTCCCTCTTTCATAAAAAAATACAAAAAAAATTACAAAAAATAAAAAAAATTCCGGTTTTTTAACGTAATTCGTTTTACACATGTGTAATATCAGATTTACACATGTGTAAATCTAGTACTACACATGTGTATAACTAGATTAACACAACTGTAAACAACAGGTGTATGATTTTTTTAGAAAAGTATACCAATATGCTAGGCGTTGGAAAGATAAAAAATACTGAATTTTATGGTGAATTTTTTTTGAATAAATGATGTCGTGAAAAAAGTTACGAACGTTTAAAAAAATGGAGAAATGACATGTGATTTGCATGTGATAAAAAATGAGTGGCTGAGTTTGTTTCCTACAGTTTTCACAAAAAAAGGTGTTTCTCATTTGAACCCTTCCTTATGTTTATATATGTACATATATATATATATATATATATATATATATATATATATATATATATATATATATATATATATATATGTATGTAAATATATATATATATATATGTATGTAAATATATATATATATGTATGTAAATATATATATATATATATGTATGTAAATATATATATATATATATATATATATATATATATATATATATATATATATATATGTGTGTGTGTATATATATATGTGTGTGTGTGTGTGTTTATATCTTTCTCATTTGTAATCCTAACCACCACATTTTAGAGAGAGAAAGTAGAGAGAAAAAGTGAAGAGAAACTCAAGATTTGGACCTTCAAATGTTAAGGGATTGAAGATTTGAACGATTGAACATCAAAGCACAAGAAAGGAGCAAGAAATCCATGTAAGAATTATCCTTTAAATCCTTCTGTAGATCAAACCTGAATTCTAGGGTTTTGGTTTTGAAAAGTTCTAAAGAATCACATAAAGATCACACTTTTACGTATGAAAACGTGTAAAAGTTTAGGTATAGCCTTATAGATGATAAACTAAGGGGTTGGATGTAAAAAGTTGCGATTTTGGGTTCAAAATGAGTTGGTTCGTCTTTTCAGCTCGATCTGCGAATTTGTCTATGCATCCAGCAAAATTGTTTATTCAAGCTGCAAAACTATGAGTCTTCTGCGAAACTATAGTTTCGCAAGTAATTTCGCAGCCATGGAATTTCAATGAAAGTTGAGCGAAGCTGCCCTTAGAGTGTTAACTTATCTGTAGGCTGTGTAGTGTGATCATAGCTTATGTGAGTTTGATGTATGATGATGGATCTATATTCATGTTACCCCGGCTGGTTTGATAATAAAAAGTCTTGCAAGCACTATCATAGACTTCACTTATGTGAGTCTGATGGATGATGAAAGATCCGTATTCATGAGGGGGCTATGTGCCTTTACAGTGTGGATCAACTGTCGGGGATTAGCTACCATTTTCATGTGTACCAATAAGGATCGACATTCATTGTCTATCAATAGTGAGATCTTGCCTTGTGCAATCTTGTTTATTGTAACACCTGAAAATTTTCTTTGAAGCCGGCGAAAGAAGAAAATGAAATAAAGTCCAAAGTCGAGGAACCAAACTTGCCAAAACGGGAAGAAACTTGGATGAGTGAGGATATAAAAGGGGAGGGCAGCCCACACCCTCCCCATTCTTGCCAAAAACTCAGCCAAGGGAGAAGAAATGGAGAAAAAGAGGAGAAAAGCTTGGTTCGGGTTGATTCGAGCGTGGAAATCGTCGAATAGCGGTCAAATCGAAGCTCCACTCGACGGGGTTGTCAAGATGAGTTTTAGGACCCCTTTTTTACACGTTTTTGAATGATTTTTGGGCTGGAACACATCAGAAAATCGCTTTTGGGTATTTTGGGTGAAATCCTGTTTTTGTATGTATGTGTATGTGTATGATTCGTTTGGGGCTTGATTTCGGGCTTGGTTGTGCTTGAATGATGTCGTGGTATGTTTCCCAAAGGTTTAGAATGGTTGATTTGGGCTTAAAAGAGGTTTGGAAGAGTTTGGAGGTTGAACTTGGATGCTACAGTTCAGGATGAACTGCATTCTGCACCCAGCTAGGGATATGCGGCTGGAGGTCCATGCATCCGAATGAGGTGCGACTGGGTCCATACACACGAAAGGTGTGCGACTGAGATTCATTCGCATGAAAGTAGTGTGGCTAAGGGTCATACGTATGAGGGCTATGCGACTGAAGGAAATGCGGATGAAGGTCATGCGACTAGAGTCCATACACATGTAAGTTGTGCGATTGAGGTTCATACGCACGAAAGGTGTGCGACTGAGGCCATTCGCATGAAGGTCATGCGACTGAGGGCCATTCGCATGAAGGTCATGCGACTGAGGTCCATACGCCAGGATGTCATGCGACTAAGGTTCATTTGCATGGGAAGTATGCGATTGGAGACTATGCGACTGGGGTCCATTCACCTGAGTGTTCTCATACTCATGGAAGACCATGCGATCGAATAGAGTCCATACGCCTGAATGACCATAATTGTTGTCTAACTTTCGGGGAAGTGTAGACGTGGGCTCGGACCATTGGGGTTGTTGATGTCGTGATGAGCATGGATGGCGTGATGTATGATGATGATGGGTGATGCCGTATGGTTATATGACGCAATGCGCGTGATTGATGTGATGTGTGATGTTGTATGAATATGCATGCTGTATATTATGTATGTATGATATTGCCCTGTATGATGTTATTGACTGTGTATGTTATGTTCCTTTTTATGATGTATGTTTATCTTTTCCGCGATTTGATGTTGAATGTTAATGAATGAAATGAAAGTATTATGTAACGTAAAGTGAAAGATAATGAAAGAGGAACATGATAAATGCATGCATTAATAATGAATGAAAGTAAAGAAAGTCTTGCAAGCCTTGTATGTCGGGACACGCCATTAAAAGGTGTTAACCTAATGGTGTGCGGGTTCGCTACCCCAAAAGGATGCACATCGGAGTCTTTCTTTGTGATTAACCATTTGTATGGAACCATTGTCGCTTGCCTTAGGTAATGTGGCCAGAATTGTTGGGCACTGTAATTGAAGGTGTATGATAGGCTTAGGCCTAGTACCATGAGCATGAAGGGTGAAGTTCATGGTTTTGATGAAAGGAAAAGATGTAATGATGAAAGAACGAATAATGAAGATAATAATGATATTATCTATGTGTACGTATGATGTACGATCACATGAATGTAAAGAACGGTTTTAAAGAAGAAAAGTATGTTTTCTTGTAAAACTAGAACTCACTCAGCAACGCTGACTTTTATGTGTTTCCGGTTAGCAGGTAATGATTGCTGAGGATGACACGAGGCGGCTAGTCAACTCTTTTGGATGGCATCCATTTATTATGCTTTTGTGATGTAATGCAACTTCGGTTTTGTAATGGATAATGATGTATTATTTTGCAAAAGCTATTATATTGAAATAGAGTGTTTTGTTTACATGTTCCGTTGCAACGTTTTTATGTAATATGATGAAAATATATTTTAGGTGCAATGATTCACCAGCTGTAAGCGTCCCGGGAACGGGGCCTTACATTTATGATGAAGCGAAAGATAATAAAAAGAATGAAAGATAATGAATATGATTATTAAGACGCAAATGTTATGTATTATGATATATGCATGATCATTATATTTAGGATAAGTTTATATTTTCTTATATTATTTAAAACTAGAACACACTCAACTAAACTGATTTTTATACATAATAGTTGGCGGGTAAATGCTGATGTTGAGGATGACACCAGGTTGGAGCTACTTGGATGACAATGGATGACATTCCTGTTTATGAAATATTTTATTGTAATTTAAGAAAAAATATTATGTTTTATTTACAATTGAGGAACAAATGTATGATTACAATATCAACGCATGTTTTAAGCAAATGCTTATTTTATTTTGCTGTAGTGTTTTGTTATTAAAATAATTTTATGTTATGATTAACTAACTATGAGGCTTTCCAGAAACGAGCCCTTACGCTCCGGTAATCTCCCCACTTTCTTTCGTCTTCAGAGACCTCCCACGTAAAGCGGTTAAGGCACTTCCCTTTCGGTCTTCTTTACCAGAGTTAGAGAGACAAAGCTTTTCTATCTTCCGGTATGCTCCTATCCCCACCACCACCAGAGATTTTTCACTATTGCACTATACACAGTGCCTTTCGATTTTATACGTGTTATCTTAGTGTTAAAGGAATTGAAACCCCATGTTTCCTTTAATGTCTACAGAGAGGAAAGAGAGAGAGAGAGAGAGAGAGAGAGAGAGTAAGGTTGGGGAATCGAGAGAAGAGAGCGATCACTTGACTCTGGCTCACCGTCTCAAGTGTCATCTCCGATAGGATTCTCAAGGCCTGATTTGAGGCAGAGGAGTTGGATCAGCCGTCATCGAACGCCTCCTCCACCCTTCCACGGCAATCATTACAACCTAGTATCTTATGTTTTACTTCACTTTTGTAATCAACAACCGCTGGCTGTGTAGAAATTCGGTTGTATGTACCTAGCTTTTTCGCTTAATATGATTCTAGAATTGCATGTGTTTTCTTGGCTTAAATTTGGTTTTGAACTGTAAATGTTTTTATATTTTTATGTGATTAGTCCTATTCAATTCTCATGAATTGATCGTACTTTATGTGATTCTTGTATTTTTGTCATTGCTGAAGGTGTTAATTAAAGTGTAAACATTGTATTTATATATTTGGATCAATGAGTAAGGGGCTCGATTATTCTGGCCATAACCCATTAGGGCATTAATTTTCCAAAGTTTATTAAAGTAGATGTTAGTTAGTTATAATCTAATAATCTAAATATTTTTATTGAAACAAACCGTTGAAAACCGGAGATCAAAATATGTATTATAATAATAATTATTAGTTTTATCGGTATGTTCTCTAGGTGCTTGCAGGTTTCTCATCTTATACGCAGTTGTTAATGAGTTTGGCTTATAAGTTTCTTTGCATTGCTTATAGGTTTTTTTCTATCCGAACCTAAATAGGGTATTCTATTATGTATTTTTGTGAGTATTAGCTTTACAGTTTGATTGCCTAATATGATGTTTATATGTCCTTCTCATGGAATCATGACTAATATTAATAGTAGCTTATGGTTGTATGTTTGGCAGGTTTCATTCACACTCACACTAACACTTGTTTTCCTATTACGCATCTGTGTTGTACTCAGGTTTGCTACTATTTTTCGATAGTTCAGGGTTGAGCTCCCCCTTTAAGGTCGATTAATCGCAGCAACCTGAAGCACCATTGCTAGTTCTCTATCTCTCATGGTCCATCGCACCACCATTGCGCTACCATCATCCCATTGCCCCTTATTCTAATCTAGAAAATTCAATTCAATCCTTAGGGTAAGTTTTTTTAATTTTGGTTAGTGTTTACTTTTTATATCTAATATCAATAAATCTGTTCATAGAATTGGTCGGCCAAAATATCCAAGTCTACGGGAGTGATTGGTGATCTTATCATCATCAAAATACTTTTGGTCTACTATCTTTATCTTTTTCATCTTGAGTTACCATTTAATGTTTGCTAATTATTTAAAAGCCTTTCATAGGCTTGCATCTTTTACTCTTAATATTCACATATATTTATTTATCTGGTTTGCAGTACATATAACTACTACTTGATATTAAAGAAGCAAACCTGTGGATTCCTACTTAGTCAATTGCATTTGCTTTCTTTGCTTGCTTTATGTTTATAATATTTATATCATAGATAATTGTTTCCTTTCTTTTCATTTTGGGTTTTGGTCTTGTATTGATATGTTGAAATGATATTGGCAAAACCAAGATATGTGCACAACATGAAATGGAGAATGGTGAGTCTTGCAGAGACTGATCCACGAACAACTAGGTATGTAAATGATTTTTACATTGTTGTATATAGCTAGTATTTGTTATATTGTTTTGTTTTTTATTTTTTTGTCAACTATTGTTAAAGCAAATTGCTCTGTACAAATAGTGATTTACATCTGGTCTTTACTACATAGTCTTTGTCATATTGTTTTCTATTCAAGTAGTGATTTACATCTAGTCTTTGTCATATTGTTTTGTTGTTTATTTTTTGTCAACTATTCATGGATCATATAAATTAGTTATTCCACTAATGTTTGTGAATTCAACTTGAATATCTAACAAGTTTTTCGTCTATCTTTTGCAAGTGGGCATGACAACTGATTCAAGGAAAAAAAAACTTCAAATGCCACCTTGCCATACATGTAGTAGTGATATGAGTGTGCAAACAAAATATGAAACAAAACACATGGAAATTGTAGTGCAAACGAAGATCCATCATGACTTCACTTCGTGAATATGAATCTTACTGTAGCCCCGTATTTAGAAGTAATTGATGTTCTAGTCTAAATCTCTCAGGTACCTTAAAGTTCCTATCTTTTGACTTTTGATATTAATTGGTAACTAAAGTCAAACGATTTGATGCTGATAGCTATTTCATATTCTCTTTTTAGGTTCAAGGAAAATGTTTTGGAAGGATAACAATCGACACTATGGCGTTTCATGTCACACCCCGACCAATGGTGGAATCATCGAGGTGGACGAATATGTGACGATTGTTCATAGCTTATGGAATTAAATAAATCGAAATAATATTACATTGTAACACCCAGTTATTTTTAAAGTGAGGTAAAAGGGAAGAAAGGAAATAAAGCTCAAATGGAGGGACTAAGGGTGTCAAAAGGACAAAACTTTGAAAAAGTTGGTGAATAAAGGTGATGGTCGCCCACTCTTGCACATCACCTTTCTGCTTACGGATTCTAGAGAGAGAAAGTGCAGAGTTTTCGGGTTTTGAAGAAGAACAAGAAGAAAGATTCGAATTCAATGTAATAATTCATGGTTTTATGGTGTTTTTAACTGGTCTTGCCTCGGGTGTATGCTTGTGTGTGTTTGTATGTTCGGTTGTGTGTTTTTAGTGGGTTTTAGATGGTTGAACTCAACTTGCAAATGAGTTTGGAAAAAGCCATACTCAAGAGCTATAAAGGTGAGTTCTAGAACCCATCTTTTACATGTTTTAACTGATTTTGGGGCTGGGATGCATGAATGTATGTTTTTATAAAACTGGGTTTTATACCAGTATGTTTGAATGTGTGAATGATGATGTTCTGGTGTGATTCTGGATTGTGTTTATGATTTGATAATGTTATGGTTGTGTTTCTAAGGCTTAAAATGTAAGAGTTAAGCTTAGAACATGAAAGCTGAGATTTGGGAACTGAATCTGATGAATAGTGTGCCCTAGGCTGCTCATGCGCCCAACTAGTAGTTTACACGCCTAAGTTTAGAATAAACTACTTAAGTGTTGACAAATGCTGATGGAAAGTCAATGCGGATGAACAGTTATTGCGGATGAGCATTAACTAAGTATGGGAAATGCAGATGAGCATTGACTACGTATGGGAAATGTGGATGAGCATTGACTAAGTATGGGAAATGCGGATGAACATTGACTAAGTATGAGAAATGCGGATGAGTAAAAGTCAATGCGGATGAACAAATGCGGATGAGTAAAGTCAATGCGGAAGAACTAAAACAAATGCGGATGAACAAATGCGGATGAACTAAAACAAATGCGGATGAACCAAAACAAATGTGGATGAACAAAAAGGTAAATGCGGATGAACACTTAGAATATTTTCTGACTCCTTGGGAAAAAGGGTGAAATTTATGCTTTGACTTGAGAGGTTTCTGGAGGCTATGTAAGTTGACTTTTTAAGGTCATAGATGTTGTGATGGGCATTGTATGATGATGTTATGATGTATGATTGATGCTTATGTATGATAGTATGCATGATGTATGTTATGTATGTATGATGTTCTGTATGATGATGTTGACTGTTTGTGTTTGTGTTCCTTGTGATGTATATTTATTTTCCCGTGGCTTTACCTTGACTGTTGATGAATGAAATGAAAGTATTATGTAACATAAAGTGGAAGATAATAAAAAGAGGAACATGATAAATGAATGCATGCATTAATGAACGAATGAAAGTAATTTAAGTTTTGCAAGCCTTGTATGTTGGAACACGCCCCAATGTAGGGTGTTAGTCCAACGGTGTGTGGGTTAGCTACCCCAGAAGAATGCACATCGGGGTCCGTCTTTATGACCGACCATTTGTATAGAACCTTTGTCGCTTACCCTAGATACTGTAGCTAGGCTGCTGTGCGTCATGACGGAAGGTCTATGATAGACTTCGGCCCAGTATCCGCTTTATGCATGACGGTGGGTATAGAACATGACAATGGTATACCTGAATTTACCCCTAGATACTTTGGCCAGGATGTTGTGCGTCATGATGGAAGGTCTATGATAGACTTTGGCCTAGTATTCGCTTTATGCATGACGGTGGGATAAAGTTCATGGTTTTTGATGGAATGAAATGAAGTAATGATGAACGTATGAATGAAAGTAAGAAAGTAAGAATGAATGTGAATGAAAGTGAATGGTAATGATGTATGATGAATGAAAGAAAGTATGAAAGAATGATGAAGATAATAATGATATTATCTATGTGGACGTATGATGTCTGATCAAATGCAAAAGTGACGAACGGTTATATCGAAAGATAGAGTATATTTTATTATAAAATTAGAACTCACTCAATAACGCTGACTTTTATGTGTTTCCTGCTGACTAGTAATGTTGCCGAGGATGGCACAGGGCGGCTACTTGGCATTTTGGATGGCATTCTTTTGTTTAATGTTTTTGCATTGTAATGCGAAGAACGATGTTTTGAAATGAACAATTGTATTAACTTTCAAAAGCATTTATAATGAAATGAAAAGTTATTTTAATGTTCCGCTACGATTTTTTATGAAGGTTCAATGTAAAATTATATGTTTTATGTGCAATGATTTACCAGCTATAAGCGTCCCGGGAACGGGGCCTTACAAGTTGGTATGAGAGCCAAAGTTTAAGTGAAACGGGTAAGCTTTCAAAATATACCTTAACTTAAACTGAAAATGGGACGGAAAGGGAAGGGATGCCAGTCTGAGTAGCTACGTGCCATCATGGTATTTTCTTAATGATAACCGGTATTATGTGCGCATGTTATGTGGTTTACGTGTTGTTTGTAGATTTAGATACTGATGTAGTCAGGATAGGTAATGCTTGGGGTATGAAGAGTAAAGTAAGTGGCTAATCACAACTGGCCACTGTAATTAAGGACTTATTATACTTGACATAAACTAAGCTATTCCCTTAAATGACTGTGTTGGTGTTTGAATCTTTCAATGTGTGTGTTAGAGGATGGCCGGTGGTAGTTCGTCTAACGTTTCACATGGTAGAGGTCGTGGTGCTGAACCACGGGTTATGAGAGGAAGGCCTAGAGCCGAAAAGGTGGTTCATGAAGAACCAGAGACCCCTCATTCAAAGGGTGGTGATGAGAGTGCCAACTTAAGGGCCTCGGTAAAGGAGGCTGTTGTTGAAGAGGTTCATCAAGTCATGCAGACAATCTTACCGTCTGTAGTGACTGAAGTTATCAAGGCTACGAGGGAAGGAGAAAGGAAGGAAAGAAGTAGACCTACGGGAGAAAGAAGACAGCCCGAGACTGAGACGGTTCTGTCTGATGAGGATGAAGAAGAGGAAGAAGAAGAGCCTGCGCCGGAGGCGGCACGAGTGTAACTACGGGGCATTTCAATGATGTAAGCCCCCTACTTTTGATGGTAACGACACTACTACTGCTACTCACTGGTGGGTGAGAGAGATGGAAGCTGTTTTGAACATCAGCGAGTGCCGGGAGGATCAGAAAGTGAAGTTTGCTGCCCACTCTTTTGTGGACTCGGCTTTGTGATGGTGGGACAATATAGTCCAAGCCAAGGGTAGTCGGGTGTAACACCCGGTTATTTTAAAGCCAAGAAAGAAGAATAAAGTGAAAGAAAAGAAGGAAAAGAAACAAAACCCAAGTCTAGGGGTAAAAAGTGTCCAAAATGACAAAATGTTTGAAAAGTTGGTGATAAAGATGGCATGGACGCCCATCACCCTTTCTACACACAAATTTTTGTATTTTAGAAAGAGAGAGCATCAGGAAGTAGAGAAACTTTCGGTTGGAAGAGAAAGAAGAAGAAAAGTGCGAATTTAAGGTAAGAATTCATGTTTATATGGTGTTCTTAACCGCTTATGTCCTTGGGTTTATGCTTATGTGTGTTTATATGTGTTCGGCTATGTTTTTAGTGGGTTCTAGGCGGTTGAATTCAATTTGCAAACGAGTTTGGAAGAAAGCCATACTCAAGAGCTGCAAAGGTGAGTTCTAGAACCCCTCTTTTACTGGTTTCTAACTGTTTTGGGATTGGAATTACATGAATGTATGTTTTCATTAAACTGGGTTTCGGATCTGTATGTTTGATTTTGGGTATGTTGAGTGTATGATGTGATGTATGGTTATGTTCATGCTCAATAATGTATGATGGGATTTCTAAGGCGTAGAGGGTAAGATTTAAGCTTAGAACATGATGAATGGTGTATGGGGATGTAATTTGATGTTTTAGGCTCATGTGTTAAGTTTTTGAATCTGCCTAAGTGTTGGAAAGTAAATGCGGATGAGTAAGGTCAATGCGGATGAGCATTGAGTAAGTATGGGAAATGCGGATGGCTCATGCGGACGAGCAAGGTCAATGCGGATGAGCATTGACTAAGTATGGGAAATGCGGATGGCTCATGCAGATGAGTAAGGTCAGTGCGGATGAGCATTGACTATGTATGGGAAATGCGGATGAGCATTGACTATGTATGGGAAATGCGGATGGCTCATGCGGATGAGTAAGGTCAATGCTGATGAGCATTGACTAAGTATGGGAAATGCTGATGGCTAATGCGGATGAGAAAGTCTTAGTGTGAACGAATGCGGACGACTAATGCGGACGACTAATGCGGATGAAGCATAGGGAAATGCGGATGAACTATAGCAAATGCGGATGAACCCTTAGACTGTTTTCTGACTTCTTGGAAAAAGGGTGAAATGTAGGCTTGACTTGGGAGGTTCCTAGGGCTATGTAGGTTGTCTGTTTGAGGTTCTAGCTGTTATGATGGGCATGTTATGATGTATGATTGGTGCATATGCATGATGATGATGATGTTCCATGATTATGCTTGTTATGTATGTATGATGTTGCCCTGTACGATGATAATGTTTGTGTATGTTATGTTCCTTATTATGATGTATGTTTATCTTTCCTGTGACTTTACGTTGAATGATAATGAATGAATGAAAGTAGTATGTAGCGTAAAGTGAAAGATAATGAAAGAGGAACATGAAGTAAGAATGCATGCATTAATAAATGATGAAAGTAAAGAAGTCTTGCAAGCATAGTATGTTGGGACACGCCATTAAAAGGTGTTAGCCCAATGGTGTGCGGGTTCGCTACCCCGAGAGGATGCATATTGGGGTCTTTCTTTGTGATTGACCATATGTATGGAACCATTGTTGCTTGCCTTAGGTACTATGACCAGAGGTGTTGGGCACCGTGAATGAAGATCTATTATAGGCTTAGGTCTAGTACCATGAGCATGAAGGGCATAGCGCATGGCAATGGTATACCTGAACTTTATCTTAGGTACTGTGGCTAGTGGTGCGGTCCACCGTGAATGAAGGTCTATGATAGGCTTAGGCCTAGTATCATGAGCATGAAGGGTAAAGTTCATGGTGATAACGAAAGGAAAAGATGTAATGATGAACGAACGAATGAAAGAATGAATGAATGAACGGAAGTTAACGAATGATGAAGATAATAATGATATTATCTATGTGTACGTATGATATGTGATCACATGATTAAAGAAATGGATGGTTTAATGAAATTAAAAGTATGTTTTAATGTAAAACTAGAACTCACTCAGCAACGCTGACTTTTTATGCATTTTCCAGTTGCTAGGTGAGCATTGCTGGGGATGGCGCGGGGTAGCTACTTGGCATTAGGATGACATTCTTTTGTTAATGTTTTTGCATGATAATGTGAACAAATGAAATTGTATAATGAATATTGTATTATTTTGCAAAAGCATTGTTAATGAAAATGTTGTTTTAAATGTTTCCGCTGCAACATTTATTTCATGTTAATGTAATTATATGTTTTATGAGAATGATTGGCCAGCTGTAAGCGTCCCGCGAACGGGGCCTTACAAGTTGGTATCAGACCCAAAGTTTAAGTGAAACGGGTAAATTTTCAAAATAAACCTAAACTTAAACTGAAAATGGGACGGAAAAAGGGAAGGGATGCCAGTCTAAGTACCTACGTGCTATCAGGTATAACTTTTAATGTTAACTGGTATTATGTGCGCATGTTATGTGGTTATGTGTTGCTAGTAAAATTAGATACTGATGTAGTCAGGTAGGTAATGCTTGGGGTATGAAGAGTAAAGTAAGTGGCTAATCACAATTGGCCACTATAATTAGGGACTTACTATACTTGACATAAACAGAGCTGTTTTCTTGAATGACCGTGTTGGTGTATGAATCTTTCATCGTGTGTGTGTGTGTGGATGGCCGGTGGTAGATCATCTAAAGCTTCGCGTGGTGGAGGTCGTGGTGCTGAACCACGGGTTACGAGAGGAAGGCCTAGGGCCGAAAAGGTGGTTCATGAAGAACCAGAAACCTCTCATCCGGAGGGCGGAGGTGAGAGTGCTAACCTGAGATCCTCAATGAAGGAGGCGGTTGTGGAGGAAGTGCAATAAGTCATGCAGACGATCCTACCGTCTGTGGTGACCGAAGTAATAAAGAAAGTTAGAGAGGGGGAGAGAAGGGAAAGGAGTAGACCTACGGGTGAAAGAAGACAGCCCGAGACTGAGACGGTTCTGTCTGATGACAAAGAAGAAGAGAAAGAGGAAGAGCCTGTGCAGGAGGCGGCACAAGGCTGTAACTATAGGGCATGTCAACGGTGTAAGCCCCCTACTTTCGACGGTAATGGCACTGCTGCTGCTGCTCACCGATGGGTGAGAGAAATGGAAGCTGTTTTAAATATCAGCGAGTGCTGGAAGATCAAAAGGTGAAGTTCGCTGCCCATTCTTTTGTGGACTTGGCTCTGTGCTGGTGGGACAATATAGTCCAAGCCGAGGGTAGTCGGGCAATCGGGAGAATGAGATGGTCAGAGCTAAAGAAGTTGGTGATTGAGGAGTTCTGTCCTCATAAAGAAATAGATAAAGTTGAGAGGGAATTCATGTAGCTGGAGGCGGGAACGATGACGCACCAACAGTACACCACAAAGTTCAACGAGATGGCACGTCTAGTGTCGGATCAGGTGATACCTCTGTCCCGGAAAATCAAGAGGTATATTCAGGGTTTGCCAATGGATATTCGCAGGCACATGATTGCCGCCCGACCAAGCACGTTTAGGTCAGCGGTGGACTTGGTAGGGAGATTATATGATGAGAGGGTCGTGGTGGTGGCGGTTGAAGGTAGCAGGAAGGGTGGAGGTGATCGAAACTGGAATAGGAAGAGGATTGGTCGGGGTGGTGCCTCGACAAGTAACAAGAAGGCAAGGGTGGACGACCGTCGTGTGGTCGCGTCGGGTGCGAGTATAAAGAAGTGTGGTAGGTGTGGGAGAGAGCAGAGTAGGGAATGTAGGTTTGAGTCGAACTTGTGTTTTAAATGTGGGAAGGCGGGGCACATGGCAAGGGATTGTCGTACGGTCCGGTGCTTTAACAGTGGTGAAAAGGGTCACATAAGTAGAGATTGCAAGAAGCCGAGGGCCGAGGGTTCCGGGGCGAAGAAGACGGGAGGTGAAGGATCGAGGGTGAGTGCCAGGGCATTCACTATGATACAGGAGGAAGCTAGGACGGACCCTGATGTCATGTCCGGTACGTTTCTGGTGAACCAAACTTTAGCTTCTGTGTTATTTGATTCGGGTGCCAGTAAAAGTTCTATTTCTGCTGCTTTCTGTGCTAAGCTGTCTGTCAGTAGTAGACGTGTTGATGCGCCATTTGATGTAGAAACTACCATGGGTAAGTCTACCAGGATTTCTGAGATGATAGAGAACTGTGATGTGGAACTTGAGGGTCATAAGTTTCCTGTTAGACCGTTCGTGATGACCTTAGGTGGTTTCGATTTGGTTCTTGGGATGGATTGGTTGGCGGACTCCGAGGCAAACATTGTGTGTCGCAAGAAGATGATTCGTTTAACAGCACCTAACGAGAGTTTAGTAACTGTTTATGGAGATCGGGTCATGATGATCCCGAAAGTGATCTCGATGGCCGTGGCGGGAAAGTATATGAGGAGTGGATGTAGCGCCTACTTGGCTTATGTAAAGAATGTGGATACGCCCGCACCACAACTCACTGATGTACAAAGTTGTGTGTGAATTTCCGGACGTGTTCCTAGAAGATTTACCAGGAATGCCACCTGACCAAGAGATCAAGTTCCAGATTGATCTGATACCGGGTGCCTAACCTGTTGCCAAGGCACCGTATCGGTTAGCTCCGACGGACATGAAAGAATTGATGGAGCAGTTGCAAGAGCTGCTTGATAAGGGGTTCATCAGACAGAGTATCTGTCCTGGGGTGCTCCGGTCCTGTTTGTGAAGAAGAAAGACGGTAGTATGAGGATGTGCATTGACTATCGCGAGCTAAAAAAGTTGACGGCGAAGAACCAATACCCCTTACCGAGAATAGATGATTTGTTCGATCAGCTTTAAGGTGCCAGCTGGTTTTCAAGGATAGACCTTCGATCTGGTTACCATCAGTTGAAAGTGAAAGAGCAGGATGTTCCTAAAACAGCTTTCCACAGGCGTTATGGTAACTATGTGTTTCTTGTCATGTCTTTTGGTTTGACCAACGCGCCAGCTGCTTTTATGGATCTGATGAATCGAGTATGCCGCCCGATGTTGGATAAATTAGTGATTGTGTTTATTGATGATATTCTGGTTTATTCAAAGAGCGAGATTGAGCATGCCAGCCACATTCGAGAGGTTTTGGAGATGCTGAGACGGGAGAAGTTGTATGCTCAATTCTCCAAGTGCGCATGCTGGTTGCGCGAGGTTCAGTTCTTGGGTCACGTGGTGAATCCCGAGGAGATTATGGTGGACCCGGCAAAGGTGGAGCAATGATGCATTGGAAGTCTCCAAAGACGCCATCCGAGATTTTTAGCTTCTTGGGTTTGGCGGGCTACTATAGAAGATTTATGCAAGACTTTTCTAAGATCGCTTCTCCACTAACTAAGTTGACCCGGAAGTGTTGGGGTTTGTAAGAACAAGATACAAAGTTTAACCTTTTAAACTTAGTGAAAAACGCAGCGGAAACTAGCATAATTAGTTAGTTAATGAACTGAAAAACCGAGTTTCATCTTGTTTTAACAAAGCAATGAACAAACCCATGAACATAGTATCTTTATATGTGAATAGAAGCTAGCTATGTTAACATAAAGCAAACAATATGGACAGCCATGTTGAGGCTGCCTAAGACTACCTTCCAGGAGTCAAAAGCGAAAATTGGAGGATGATATGGATCAAATCGAATGACCAAGGCACCAAGAGAGGTCCTCTCAAGCTTGTATACCCCAAGCTTGATTGCACAACACTTTCTTGTTAGGAAGAAACACCACAAAAAACCCAAAAACCCTTTCTTTGCTGCTGCTTGTGCCGAGAGCTGTTGAGAGAGAGAGAGGAGTTCTTGTTTTGATTTTGCATGTATTGTAAGAGGTGCAAGGTTGAGTGTATGTCTTTCTTTTAATGTGTGTGTTTTCAAGAAAAGAAAAGAGCCAATCCCACACCTTGGGGCGGCCGAATTTTTTTTGATTTAAAAGAACTTTTCCCTCTTAAACAAAATTACACACATTATATTAAACATAGTCATTAAATAAGTTATACAATTAACCATTTAATTGTATAAGTTATACACCCTTTTATTATTTGATGTTATCTAACCTACTTAAATAAAATTACAAATAATATTCTTGAACAAAATATCCTAATAAGTTGTTCCATCTCATATGCAACTTATTTAGAAAACCTATTTTCTAAATTTGGTGTGATTATTTAATTGCATGATCATATCGTCAATTAAATAATTGTTTGTGTTTGCAAAGCTTGTTATTGGGTATAACCCGACTTGGATCATAACGTACTAACCGCATCAATATTCTACGTGTCTTGGGCATATAGAATCCAACAATCTCCCACTTGATCAAGATTCATAGAAGATTGATGCAAGTAGTAAATACCGCCTAACAACGGTTTACTACCCTTAATACACATCACTTATAGCCATTCAATAACATCATCCCATTCAAGTATCCTACTTGAAATGATTTAGATGAATTAATAATCTATCCTTTTGTTTCAAATGTTATGTCAAATCCAAGGACACAGAGTGATCATTCCTTGTTGATTTAACTTATCCAGGCCTTAGACATCTAACTCTCAACGAATAAGAGGAACAAATCCCATCTTGACTACATACGTTTCTCACAATCACCTTGTGTCATATCTAAACATAATCTCATGTACTGTCCATTATTTCAAAACAATGGATAACCAATATGTATCTCAGGTTTGAGGATACCAAATGATATTCGCCTTTAATCAAATTTACTTATGATCAATCAATAAGATTCCATGTAGTAAAATTTGAGATGTGGGTTAGTCCAATATTTGTATCCCACAAATATCTATGAACCTTGGTAGCAACCCATTGCTCTATATTCATCCCTATGAATATCAACCAATCCAAGTTCATAATAATCTTACCCTCACACTTGTTCCCACAAGTCTGAACGACTATGGACATTTAGAGTAAACAATTTACTCATGGATTAAACATGCTAAATTGGAATATTAATTGAAACATTATAAACAAATAATTTTATTCAAATAATAAAGAGTTCCACATATCCAAATGCAAAATTTCAGATCAAATCCAATCACTAGAATATCGAAGTCCCATGGCACAAGTATGACCTTCATGCTTTGCCTTTTCAAGGAGCTTCGTGAGAGGATCTGCAATGTTTTGATCCGTGTGAACTTTGCGAATACATATCTTTCCCTTTTCAACTTCATCTCGTATGTAGTTGAATCTCCGCTCAATGTGCCTAGTCTTTTGATGAGCACGAGGTTCCTTGATTTTAGCAATCGTACCCTCGTTATCACAAAAGATCTCTAGGGGGTCCTGAATGGAAGGGACAACCCCTAGATCGGCAATGAATTTCTTCAACCATGCAGCTTCTTGAGCTGCCAATGAGGCGGCGACGTATTCTGATTCTGTAGTTGATAGAGCCACCACTTCCTGTTTGGAGCTCTTCCAAGAGACCGCTCCTCCATTCAGAATGAAAATATATCCTGACTGTGACCGTGAATCATCACGATCTGTTTGGAAACTCACATCCGTGTAACCTTTTACACCGAGTTCCTCATCACCAGATCCATAGATTAGGAACATATCTTTTGTCCTTCTTAGGTACTTAAGTATGTTCTTAACAACCATCCAATGACTGTTTCCAGGATTTTGCTGGTATCGGCTTGTCATGCTTAAAGCGCATGACACATCCGGTCGAGTGCATATCATTGCATACATGATGGATCCAATAGCAGATGCGTATGGGATTGCCTTCATTTTATCTTGCTCATCCTTTGAGCTAGGACATTGAGTCGTACTCAATATCGTTTCTTTTTGAATAGGTACCGTACCTTTCTTAGAGTTCTCCATCTTGAACCTTTTCAAGATTTTATCAATGTATGCACTTTGATTTAAACCAATCAACCACCTTGATCTATCCCTATAGATCTTTATTCCCAGAATATAGGCGGCCTCACCAAGATCCTTGATGGAAAAACAACTTCCAAACCAGGTTTTTACACCTTCCAAGGTTGGAATGTCGTTTCCAAACAGTAGTATGTCATCAACATACAATACTAGGAAAGTGATGATGCTCCCACTAGCTTTCTTATATACACAAGCTTCGTCAGCGTTCTTGATGAATCCGAATTTAATTATTTCTTCAT
This sequence comes from Flaveria trinervia, assembly GCA_025506515.1. Taxonomy (NCBI): domain Eukaryota; kingdom Viridiplantae; phylum Streptophyta; class Magnoliopsida; order Asterales; family Asteraceae; genus Flaveria; species Flaveria trinervia. The sequence goes on along the minus strand of CM046458.1, from coordinate 37,942,381 downwards.
CAAAACGGTGATTCCAACTTCTCGATGCTTGTTTCAATCCATAGATTGATTTCTTTAACTTGCATACTTTATTAGGATGTTTTGGATCGACAAAACCTTCAGGCTGAACCTATAGACATCTTCCTCAAGATATCCATTTAGGAAAGCTGTTTTGACATCCATTTGCCAAATCTCATAATCATAATGAGCAGCTATGGCAAACAATATCCTTATAGACTTTAGCATCGCAACAGGTGAGAATGTTTCATCATAATCAACTCCTTGAGTTTGAGTGAAACCCTTTGCTACAAGTCTAGCCTTATAAGTATCCAAGTTTCCATGCATATCGGTTTTCTTCTTGAAAACCCACTTGCTTCCAACTACCTTGGAGTTAAGAGGTGGTACAACCAAGTCCCATACTTGATTTTCATGCATGGATTGCATCTCAACGCTCATGGCCTCAAGCCATTTGTCACAATCCGAATTGGACACTGCATCATTATAGGTGGTTGGTTCATCGGAATCTACCACATAGCATCCATCTACGAAAACCCATATTTTTCAGGTGGATTACTAATTCTACCAAATCTGCGAACGTTTTGTGTATATTGATGAACTACTTGATCATCCTCAACATCCTCATGTTGAGTGCCAGTTTCAACCAAACGTGCATCAGGTTGTGGTTCTTGCTCCTCCTCAAGATCCACTGTTCTTTAGCTAGTTTCTTCCATAAGAAACTTTGCTTCTAAGAACTCACCCTTTCTGGCAACAAACACCTTTTGTTCAAGTGGATCATAGAAATAATATCCCATAGAGTCTCTTGGATATCCAATAATGATGCACTTGGTGGATCGGACTTCCAATTTGTTTGGGGTGGGAGTCTTAACATAAGCCTCATAACCCCAGACCCTTAAGTATGATAGGGATGGAACTCTTCCATGCCATATCTCAAAAGGTGTCCTTTCCACCTTTTTGGTTGGGGCCATATTTAGAATACGGGCCGCGGAGAGCAAAGAGAAACCCCAAAATGATAGAGGTAATGTGCTTCTAGCCATAATAGATCGGACCATATCCAATAAGGTTCAATTCCTCCTCTCAGACACACCATTATGTTGTGGTGTTCCAGGTGGAGTTAGTTGTGAGACAATCTCACAACTCCTAAGATGATCTTGAAAAGCATCACTTAGGTATTCACCTCCTCTATCGGTGCGGAGAACTTTAATTGACTTGTTAAGTTGATTTTGTAATTCATTTTGAAAGATCTTGAACATTTCAAAACTTTTATCTTTGTGTCTTAACAGGTACACATACCCATAGCGACTATAATCGTCGGTAAAGGTAATGAAGTATCCTTCACCATTCCCAGTCATTTGCTTAAAAGGACCACATACATCCGATTGTATGATTCCTAATAAATCTTTTGCCCTTTCGTTAGTTCCACTAAAGGGTGCCTTAGTCATTTTTCCTTGTAAACAATATTCACATACATCAAATGAATCACATTCATTTGTTTTTAAAAGACTATTCTTTTGAAGTGTTTGTATACGTTTCTTGTTTATATGACCAAGACGACAATGCCAAAGATATGTATCACTCAATTCCAACTTGAGTTTCTTGGTGCTAGTTTGGTACAATGAACTATTTAAAGTATTTTCATGAACCAATTCATAAATACCATTAATGGGAATAGCTTTAAAGTGGAACATATCATTTAAAGAAACATGAATATCTTTTTCAACAAATGATAATACATATCCAGATTGTTTTAATAGGGCTACAGAAATAATATTTCTAGTCAAACTAGGAGCATACAAAACACTGCTCAAAATTACTTTCAAACCATTTGGAAGTTTCAAGATGTAGTCACCACGAGCTTCAACTTGAACTTTAGACCCATTGCCTATGTAGAGGCTAACGTCCCCTTTCTTGAAGTCACTACTTCTTTTGAACCCCTGCAACAAATTGCAAATGTGAGTTCCACATCGGTATCTAATACCCATGTGTTAGAGGATATCATGTTTAAATCAATATGGATCATGTATATTGTACCTAAGGTTTGCCCAGCATCCCTCTTTGCTTTCAACTCTTGGAGATGGACGGGACAATTTCTTGTCCAATGTCCAATCTCCCCACACTTGAATCATGGGTCATTGGAAGCAACCTTTTGCTTCTTCTCTTGTAGTTTAGGTGGCACCCTTACCACCCCCTTCCTTTTTCCCCATACAGGTCCCTTGCCCTTGGCAACCTTTGCCTTGGGAGTGGGATGAGGCCTTTTCTGTTCCCACCTTCATTGATGGTGAGAACGGGTAAAACCCTTTTACCCATGGCCTCCTCGGCCATTTTGAGCATTGATTGAAGCTTACCAATGCTTTTGTCCCAAGCATTCATGTTGTAGTTCAACACAAATGTCTCGAACTTCTTGGTAAGGCCATTTAGGATCAAATCCGTGGCTAATTCCTTCGAGACAGGACAATTAAGCCTTTCGAGGCGGTCAATGTGGCTTTTCATCTTAAGTACATAAGATGAAACCGATTGGTTTTCGTCCATACGACATGCATGGAGTGCTCAAACCGTTTCGAAGCGCTCAACCCTTGCTTGTTGTTGGAACGTTTCCTTCAGCTGGGTTATCATGTCATAAGCTCCATGATGTTCATACTCCTTTTGGAGATCCGGAGTCATGCTGGCCAGCATGAGACAAGACACTTGGACGGAGTCCTTAGTGTACTTAAGCCAATCGTTATAGGCCTCCTCATCATCCTCAGAAGGTTGATCAGGGATAGGGTCGTCTAAAATATATGATCGTCTCTCTTGCTTGAGAACGATTCTCAAGTTTCGATACCAATCAATGAAATTATTATGATTTAGACGTTCCTTTTGGAGAATCGCTCGCAATGATTGGGCGGACGCGGATGAATTATCATGATTATCATTATTGGTGGCCATCTACAAAATTTAACAAAGATCTATTTTAGTATTTTCGATATCGTTGTTTTAATAATTAATACCTTTTAAGGTGGTTAGCATATTAAAATCTAGAACCCAACATTACATTTAAATAGTGGTTAGGTGACCTTTATCCCACGATTTAAATTAATAAGGTGGTCAACGTTTGACGATTGCAACCATTTGCAACTTCTAGAGGTGGGATCGACTTGAAACATCATATGTAAAGTCGCCATGTTAATCCTATCAACACCATTTGGAAACCATATTCTAGGTGATCTATTTAACATGGTTTGCAAATCAAGTTACCCTACTTGCACACACATGTGAGTTTACCAACATAAGTGGTTAGGTGACCTTTATCCCACAAATGTGGTATCCCCACCTTAAGTCACAAGTTCCCTCTAAATGGTTAGGTGACCTTTATCCCATTAAGAGTTTTCAAATGACTCAAGTGTTGTGCAAAATGCCAGTGTTAAACTTGTTTGAAAATATTTAGAGATTTCATAATTCTAGTTTAGAAAACTCTATGTACTTGTACTTGCATGCTTTCAAATACAAGATACCCTATGATCCTTTGATTAAAACCCATTTTAATCTTTAAAATCGTTAAATCATTTTAATAACCTTTTATTACCTTATAATGATTAAGCCTATTTAGATAGTGTGCGGTGATCATGGAAAGGATAGTTAAAGCAAACATCATATGTAAAGACATCAACCACAATACCATAATCAAACAAAAGTAAGTGCATAACCATAGCATCTAAAGTGGTCACACTTGTTTGCTATCACAAGTGTGGACCATAGGACATTCCTAAGGGTCAACACATCACAAAAGTTCCAAGAACCTCCCACTTGAAACCGCATCCAAATGTTCCATGTTTCTTGTGTCTTCTCTTTGTGCTTCTATCACGTACATCTTCATATTACAAGACATAATGTCCTAATACAAGATTTCTAGAAATATGAAAAGTAACTAATCTATTTATTACAACCAATAATAAATAAATTACACTTGAAGCAAAACACAAACAATATATTATACAACCCAATTGAATGAATGAATACAACCATAACAAACATCCAAACAACACAAGGTCAATGGCTAGGTTATGCACTAAAAGGAACAATGAACATATCAACCAAACCAGCAATGAAACCCCAGTCAAAACCTCAAAATTTCAGCCAACATAAACTGAAAATTAAGGTTATATCATGCCCAAACAAACAACAAATATAACATACATGTCTTTCAAAGTTTAATCACAAGCATGTGTGATATAACTTTGAAAGTAGGGGATTCATAAAACATGAACATAGCAGCCCCTAAAAGGGGTTTCAAAGTCCCAAAAAAAAACAAAATAGCAAAGACAAAACAAGCTAGCTATCCACATAACCGGCTCTAGATGCCAATGTTGGGGTTTGTAAGAACAAGATACAAAGTTTAACCTTTTAAACTTAGTGAAAAACGCAGCGGAAACTAGCATAATTAGTTAGTTGATGAATTGAAAAACCGAGTTTCATCTTGTTTTAACAAAGCAATGAACAAACCCATGAACATAGTATCTTTATATGTGAATAGAAGCTAGCTATGTTAACATAAAGCAAACAATATGGACAGCCATGTTGAGGCTGCCTAAGACTACCTTCCAGGAGTCAAAAGCGAAAATTGGAGGATGATATGGATCACATCGAATGACCAAGGCACCAAGAGAGGTCCTCTCAAGCTTGTATACCCCAAGCTTGATTGCACAACACTTTCTTGTTAGGAAGAAACACCACAAAAACCCAAAACCCTTTCTTTGCTGCTGCTTGTGCCGAGAGCTGTTGAGAGAGAGAGGAGTTTTTGTTTTGATTTTGCATGTATTGTAAGAGGTGCAAGGTTGAGTGTACGTCTATCTTTTAATGTGTGTGTTTTCAAGAAAAGAAAAGAGCCAATCCCACACCTTGGGGCGGCCGAATTTTTTTGATTTAAAAGAACTTTTCCCTCTTAAACAAAATTACACACATTATATTAAACATAGTCACTAAATAAGTTATACAATTAACCATTTAATTGTATAAGTTATACACCCTTTTATTATTTGATGTTATCTAACCTACTTAAATAACATTACAAATAATATTCTTGAACAAAATATCCTAATAAGTTGTTCCATCTCATATGCAACTTATTTAGAAAACCTATTTTCTAAATTTGGTGTGATTATTTAATTGCATGATCATATCGTCAATTAAATAATTGTTTGTGTTTGCAAAGCTTGTTATTGGGTATAACCCGACTTGGATCATAACGTACTAACCGCATCAATATTCTACGTGTCTTGGGCATATAGAATCCAGCAGGAAGGATGTGAAGTTTGTATGGGGTCAAGCTCAAGAGAAGGCGTTCGAAGAATTAAAGACGAGGTTGACTCAAGCTCCTGTTCTGTCATTACCCGATGGAAGTGAAGATCTGGTGGTTTATTCTGATGCTTCCTACTCGAGGTTGGGGTGTGTGTTAATGCAAAGAGGAAAAGTTATAGCCTATACATCCCGACATTGAAGGTTCATGAGGTCAACTACCCTACCCATGACTTGGAGCTAGCAGCCGTGGTCTTTACACTAAAGATTTGGAGGCACTATCTTTACGGGACGAAGTACATCATTTTCACTGACCACAAGAGCTTGAAGTACTTCTTTGAGCTGAGATCTGAACATGAGGCAGAGACGATGGTTGGAGCTTATAAAGGACTACGATTGTGAGATCCATTACCATCCGGGCAAAGCCAATGTGGTGGTGGACGCCCTTAGTCGAAAAGAGAGGCCCGAGCAGATTCAGATGAAAGCCTATTAGTTGATCATGACCTCAGATGTGATGAGGCAAGTCAAAGAGTTTCAAGACGAGGCATTGAAAGAAGATCATCTTAACTATGAAAGAATGAGAGGTCTGGTTGTGGAGTTGGGTGAAAACACACTTGGTGTTAAAACCTGAATTAAACGGGTGTGGATTCCTCTTTTTGGGGATCTACGCAGGAGGATCATGGATGAAGCTCACAAGACTCGATACTCCATTCATCCAGGTGCCACAAATATGTCTCAAGACAAGAAGAAGGATTATTGGTGGTTAGACGTGACGTGGTGGAGTATGTGAGTAAATGCCTTACTTGTCTACAGGTGAAGGCCGAGCATCAAAAGCCGTATGGGAAGATCCAACCTTTGGATATACTGGAATGGAAGTGGGAGCACATCACCATGGATTTTATTACGAAGCAGCCGCATACTCCGAAAGGGTATGATGCATATGGGTGATTGTTGACCGCTTGACGAAGAGTGCTCATTTCATACCGATCTGCGAGACATATTCATCTGAGAGGTTGGCTGATCTGTTTATCAAGGAAATTGTAACTCGTCACGGTGTGCTAGTGTCCATTGTGTCTGATCGTGATACCCAGTTTACATCTAAATTCTGGAAGAAATTCCACGATGCGATGGGTACGAGGTTACACATCAGTATGGCTTACCATCCCCAGACTGATGGTCAGTCAGAGAGTACCATTCAGACATTGGAAGACATGCTTCGGGCATGTGTTATCGATTTTGGGGGAAGTTGGGATGACCACTTACCGTTAGCTGAGTTCTCATATAACAACAATTATCATGCTTGTATTGGTATGCCTCCTTATGAGATGCTATACGGTAGGAGATGCAGAACACCCATCTGTTGGGGTGATATTGGTCAGAAAGAGTTAGGAAGTGTAAGGTAATCGAGGCTAAGACTAAGAAGCTTGAAAAGATCAAGGCCTTCATGGAGCAGTTGCAAGAGCTGCTTGATAAAGGGTTCATTGGACCGAGTATCTCTCCTTGGGGTGCTCCAGTCCTGTTCGTGAAGAAGAAAGACGATAGTATGAGGATGTGTATTGACTACCGCGAGCTGAACAAGTTGACGGTCAAGAACCGATACCCCTTACCGAGAATCGATGATTTGTTTGATCAGTTTCAAGGTGCCAGTTGGTTCTGAAGAATAGATCTTCAATCTGACTATCATCAACTGAAGGTGAAGGAGCAAGACATTCCTAAAATAGCTTTCCACACGCGTTATGGTCACTACGAGTTTCTTGTAATGTCTTTTGGTTTGACCAACACACCAGCTGCTTTTATGGATTTGATGAATCGAGTATGTCGGCCAATGTTGGATATATCAGTGATTGTGTTTATCAATGATATCCTGATTTATTCAAAGAATGAAGAGGAGCATGCTTGTCATATTCGGATGGTTCTTGAGATGCTAAGAAAGGAGAAGTTGTACGTCAAGTTCTCCATGTGTGCATTCTGGTTGCGCGAAGTTCAGTTATTGGGTCATGTGGTGAATCCCGATGGGATTATGGTGGACCCGGCAAAGGTGGAGGCAGTGATGCAATGGAAGTCTCCAAAGACGCCATCCAAGATTCGCAGTTTCTTGGGTTTGGCGGGCTACTATAGAAGATTCATCCAATATTTTTCCAAGATCACTTCTCCACTAACCAAGTTGACCCAAAAAGATATGAAGTTCCTATGGGGTCAAGCTCAAGAGAAGGCGTTTGAAGAATTGAAGGCGAGGTTGACTCAAGCTCCTGTTCTGTCATTACCCGATGGGAGTGAAGATTTGGTGGTTTATTCTGATGCTTCCTACTCGGGGTTGGGGTGTGTGTTAATGCAAAAAGGGAAGGTTATAGCTTATGCATCCTAGCAGTTGAAGGTTCATGAGGTCAAGTATCCTACTCATGACTTGGAGCTAGCAGCCGTGGTCTTTGTGCTAAAGATTTGGAGGCACTATCTTTATGGGACAAAGTGCACCATTTTCACTGACCACAAGAGCTTGAAGTACTTCTTCGAGCAGAAGGATCTGAACATGAGGCAGGGACGGTGGTTGGAACTTATAAAGGATTATGATTGTGAGATCCACTACCATCCGGGCAAAGCCAACATGGTGGCTAATGCCCTTAGCAGAAAAGAGAGGCCCGAGCCGATTCGGGTGAAAGCATATCAACTAATCATGACCTCTAATGTGATGAAGCAAGTCAAAGAGTTTTAAGATAGACATTGAAAGAAGATCATCTTAACTCTGAAAGGATGAGAGGTCTGGTTGGGGAATTGGGTGAAAACACACTTGGTCTTAAAACCGATTTGGACAGATGTGGATTCCTCGTTTTGGGGATCTACGGGGGAAGATTTTGGATAAGGCTCACTAGACTTGATACTCCATTCACCCATGTGCCACAAAGATGTATCAAGACATGAAGAAGGATTATTGGTGGCCAGGTATGAAACGTGACGTAGTGGAGTATGTGAGTAAATGCCTTACTTGTCTACAGGTGAAGGCCGAGCATCAAAAGTCATATGGGAAGATCCAACCTTTGGATATACCAGAATGGAAGTGGGAGCACATCACAATGGATTTCATTACGAAGCTGCCACGTACCCCGAAAGGGTATGATGCTACATGGGTGATTGTTGACCGCTTGACGAAGAGTGCTCACTTCCTACCGATCCGCGAGACATATTCATCTGAGAGGTTGGCTGATCTATTCATCAAGGAAATTGTAACTTGCCATGGTGTACAGGTGTCTATTGTGTCGGATCGTGACACCCGGTTTACATCCAAAATTTGGAAGAAATTCCACGACGCGATGGGGACGAGGTTACGCAGCAGTACAGCTTATGATCCCTAGACTGATGGTCAGCCAGAAAGGACCATTCAGACATTGGAAGACATGCTTCGGGCATGTGTTATCAAATTTGGGGGAAGTTGGGATGACCACTTATTGTTAGCTGAATTCTCATACAACAACAGTTATCATGCCAGCATTGGTATGCCACCTTATGAGATGCTATACGGTAGAGATGCAGAACGCCTGTCTTTTAGGGTGATATTGTTATGAAAGAACTAGGGAGCTTTGAGGTAATCGAGGCTATCTTAGAAAGAGGGAGCATGAGGAAGCAGAGAAACTCTCGGTTGGAAGAGAAAGAAGAAGAAAAGTGCGACTTTAAGGTATGAATTCATGTTTGTATGGTGTTCTTAACTGATTATGTCCTCGGATTTATGGTTATGTGTGTTTATATGTGTTCTACTATTTTTTAGTGGGTTCTAGGCGGTTGAATTCAATTTGCAAAAAAGTTTGGAAGAAAGCCATACTTAAGAGCTGCAAAGGTGAGTTCTAGAACCCCTCTTTTACTTGTTTCTAACTGTTTTGGGGCTGGAAATGCTTGAATATATGTTTCATTAAACTGGGTTTTGGACCCGTATGTTTGATTTTGGGTATGTTGAGTGTATGATGTGATGTATGGTTATGTTCATGCTTGATAATGTATGATGGAATTTTTAAGGCTTAGAGGGTAAGATTTAAGCTTAAAACATGATGAATGGTGTATGGGGATGTAATATAATGTTTTAGGCCTATGTGTTAAGTTTTTGAATCTGCTTAAGTGTTGGAAAGTAAATGCGAATGAGTATGGTCAATGCGGATGAGCATTGACTAAGTATGGGAAATGCGGATGGCTCACGCAGATGAGCAAGATTAATGCGGATGAGCGTTAACAAAGTATGGGAAATGCGGATGCCTCATGCGGATGAGTAAGGTCAATGCGGATGAGCATTGACTAAGTATGGGAAATGCGGATGGCTCATGCGGATGAGTAAGGTCAATGTGGATGAGCATTGACTAAGTATAGGAAATGCGGATGGCTAATGCGGATGAGTAAGGCTATTGTGGATGTGAAAGTCTAAGTGTGAACGAATGCGGACGACTAATGCAGATGAAGCATAGGAAATGTGGATGAAGCATAGGGAAATGTGGATGAAGCATAGGAAATGCGAATGAACAAATAGCAAATGCTGATGAACAAAAGGGAAATGCGGATGAACTATAGCAAATGCGGATGAACCCTTAGACTGTTTTCTGACTTCTTGGAAAAGGATGAAATGTAGGCTTGACTTGGGAGGTTCCCGGGGCCATGTAGGTAGACTGTTTGAGGTTCTAGCTGTTATGATGGGCATGTTATGATGTATTATTGGTGCATATGCATGATGATGATGATGATGTTGCATGATTATGCATGTTTTGTATGTATGATGTTGCCCTGTATGATGATGATGTTTGTGTATGTTATGTTTTTTATTATGATGTATGTTTATCTTTCCTGTGACTACTTTGAATGATAATGCATGAATGAAAGTAGTATGTAATGTAAAGTGAAAGATAATGAAAGAGGAAAATGAAGTAAGAATGCATGCATTAATGAATGATGAAAGTAAAGAAGTCTTGCAAGCATAGTATGTCGGGCATGCCATTAAAAGGTGTTAGCCCAACGCTGTGCGGGTCACTACCTCGGGAGGATGCATATTGGGGTCTTTCTTTGTGATTGACCATATGTATGGAACCATTGTTGCTTGCCTTAGGTACTGTGACCAGAGGTGCTGGGCACCGTGAATGAAGGTCTATTATAGGCTTAGGTCCAGTACCATGAGCATGAAGGGCATAGCGCATGGCAATGGTATACCTGAACTTTATCTTAGGTACTCTGGCAGAGGTGCGGTGCACCGTGAATGAAAGTCTATGATAGGCTTAGGCCCAGTATCATGGGTATGAAGGAACGAAAGAAAGAATGAATGAATGAACGAAAGTTAACGAACAATGAAGATATAATGATATTATCTATGTGTACGTATGATGTGTGATCACATATTAAAGAATGGAAGGTTTAATGAAAGTAAAAGTATGTTTTAATGTAAAACTAGAACTCACTCAGCAACGCTGACTTTTTATGCATTTTCAGTTGGCAGTGAGTATTGTTGAGGATGGCACGGGGCAGCTACTTGGCATTGTGATGGCATTCTTTTGATAATGTATTTGCATGATAATGCGAACAAATGAAATTATGTAATGAATATTGTATTATTTTGCAAAATTGTTAATGAAAATGTTATTTTAAATGTTTCCGCTACAACGTTTATTTCATGTTAATGTAATTATATGTTTTATGAGCAATGATTGGCCAGTTGTAAGCATCCCGGGAACGAGGACTTACATCGGGCAATTGGGAGGAATGGTTGGAGCTGAAAAAGTTGGTGATTGAGGAGTTCTGTCCTCACAGGGAAATGGATAAGGTGGAAAGGGAATTCCTGTAGCTGGAGGCGGAAACCATGACATATCAACAATTGTAAGGCCTCGTTCCCGGAGGCTTATAGCTGGTCATTCATTGCACATAAAACATATATTTTCATCATCTTACATAAAAGCGTTGCAGCGGAAACATTTAAACATAATAGCCTTTGCAAAACAATACGACATTATCGAATTAAAAAATACATTTTTTACATTCCATTACAAAAGCATTATAACAGTGGATGCCATCCCAAAAGAACTAAGTAGTTGCCCCGTGCCATCCTCAGCAACATACCTACCAACTGGAAACACATCAAAGTCAGCGTTGCTGAGTGAGTTCTAGTTTTATAATAAAACATACTTTACTTCCATTATAAAACCATTCGTTACATTCGTACGCGATCACACAACATACATACACACAGATAATATAATTATTATCTTCATCATTCATTCGCTAACATTCTTCCATTCATTCATACGTTCTTACTTTCATTCATTAATCATCGTACGTTACATTATCATCCACTTCATTCATCACATACATTCATTAACTCTTTCTTTCCTTATCTCTATAACTCCTTCCGGATCAGCGTCATCAGCTATACCCCGAAGGTATGCACGCAGCGGGTATTGGGCCGAAGATCATAAAATGACTTCCATCGCACATAGCCTGGCACCAGCGCCGGGGCAAGCGACAAAGATCCCTCTTCTCTATACACCCCCAACATTATGCATACTCGAATACTGGGCCGAAGATCATAAAATGACTTCCACACCGCACATAGCCTGGCACCAGCATCGAGGTGGGTAACCACTATAACCACGTAGACAACACCCCCACAGTATGCATACTCGAGTACTGGGCCGAAGATCATAAAATGACTTCCACACCGCACATAGCCTGGCACCAGCATCGAGGTGGGTAACCACTATAACCACGTACCATACCGTTGGTTAGCCACAAAGACTGGAACCCCTGTGTGTATCCTTATGGGTTAGCTAAACCACACGCAGTTGAGCTTATGACATCATAGAGTCGTGCACCTCTGTACATATTGCTTGCAAGCCTTTCCATACACTCATTCATTCATTATGTTCCTCTTTTCATTATCTTACACTTTACGTTACATAATACATTCATTACATTTATTAACATATATCGCAAGCCACGAGAAGACAATCATACATAGTAATAAGGACATAACCACATGCAACATCATTCACACAAGGCAACGTCGTACACCCATAACATACATCATGCATAACCATACAACATGCATAATCACATGACATCAGACATCACACGAATCACGCGCATCACATCATATAATCATACAACATCACATGTCATCATCATACATCACGCCATGACATCACATCATCTACAACCCCGAAGGTCCGAGTCTACGTTCGCACTTTCCTGAAAGTCAGACAGTACTATGTTAATTCGGGCGTATGGACCCCATTCGCTCGCATGGTCTTCCATATGTATGAGAACACTCAAGCGAATGGACCTCTAGTCGCATAGACCCAATCGCATGCTTCCCGTGCGAATGGACCTTAGTCGCATAACATCCGGGCGTATGGACCTCAGTCGTATGGACTCACAGGCATATGGACTCCAGGCGCATGACCTTCAGTCGAATGACCTTCATCCGCATTTCCTTCAGTCGCATAGCCCTCATGTGAATGACCCTTAGTCGCACTACTCACGTACGAATGAACCTCATTCACACTCTTTTCGTGCATATGGACCCAGTCGCATGCCCTTTGGATGCATGGACCTCCTGTCACATAGCCCTAGCTGGGTGTAGAATGCAGTTCATCCCGAACTGTAGTTGCTATGTTCGACCTCTAAACTCTCCCAAACCTCTTTTAAGCTCAAATCAACCATTATAAACCTTAGGGAAGCATACCATGACACCATTCAAGCACAACCAGCCCGAAATCAAGCCTCAAACGAATCATAATACACACACATACGTAAACGAGTTTACACCCAAATACCCAAAAAATGGTTTTCAGATGTGATCCAGCCCCAAAATCATTCAAAAACGTGTAAAAGAGGGGTCCTAGAACTCACACAAACATCTCGTCGAGTAGAGCTTCGATTTGAGCCACTACACTTCGATTTCCACGCTCGAATCCACACGAACCAAGCTTTTCTCCTCTTTTCTCCTTCTCTTCTCCGTTGCTGAGTTTTGCAAGAATGGGGAGGGTGTGGGCTGCCCTCCCCTTTTATACCCCCACTCATCCAAGTTTCTTCCCGTTTGGAAAGTTTGGTCCCTCGACTTTGGACTTTATTTCTTTTCTTCTTCCGTTGGCTTCAACAAAATTTCTGGGTGTTACAACAATAAACCACCAAATTCAACGAAATGGCACGGCTGGTGCCGGATTAGGTGACGCCTCTGTCGTTAAAGATCAAGAGGTATATCCAGGGCTTGCGAGCGGATATCCGCAGGCACATGATCGCCGCCCAGCCGAGCACGTTTAGGTCGGTGGTAGATTTGACAGGGAGATTGTATGATGACAGAACTATGGTGGTGTAACACCCAGAAATTTTAGTCAAACAAAAGGAAAAGAAAAGTAAGTGGAAGGAATGGAAATTGTGCACAAATGGAGAGAAAAAGTTTACAAAGTACACTTTTTATATTTTAAGATATTAAAAGGCATGGTTGCCCATTCTTCCTTCTTCATCATCTTCTTCACGACAGAAAATAAGAAGAGAGAGAGAGAGCTCGGTTCTAGAGAGAGAAAGAGCAAGAAGAAGCTGAAAAAGTAAGTCTTCTCTTCTATGAGCTCGGTTTCAGTTGGGTTTTAAGTTCTTGACCGAAGTTCCGGTTGTTTAGAGTTTATTTTCGGGATTCTAAGAGCTGAATCGAAGTGGGTCTTGAACGGTTCTAGAGAGAGAAAGAGCAAGAAGAAGCTGAAAAAGGTAAGTCTTCTCTTCAAAAAGCTGCTAAAGGTGAATTTCTACAACCCCTCTTTTACGGATTTTCACTGATTTAGGGCTATTATGCATACTAAGTAAACGTTTTTAAAGAAACCGTGGACTTACAGCTATATGTCCGAATGTTGTATGTACGTATGTATGTTTTAGAGTTGGCTTATGAGTTAGAGATGATGTTTAGCATGCTTATGTATGTTTTAAAGAGGAAAGGAAGGCGAGACAACGAGGGATGATAATCGGGAGAGAATGGAAGGAAAGGAGAAACTTGCAACAGGTGTGGCAGAGGCCATGAGGGGGAGTGTAAGTGGGGACTAAACGTTTGTTTTCAGTGTGGAAAGGAGGGCCACAGAGCGAGGGACTGTCAAATTGCTAAATGCTACGACTGTGGCAAGACAGAACACATGAGCAGAGACTGCAAGAAGTTGAGGGTAGGAAGCTCCGGTACGAGGAAGGAGAACAGAGGGTGAAGGCTAGAGCCTTTTCTATGGCCGAGAGGAGGCTAGGTCAGACTCCAAGGTAACATCAGGTACGTTCTTGCAAGTTTAGATTTACGCATCTATTCTTTAATTGTGACGCTAGAAGTTGTTTTGTTGCCGCTATTTTCTGTGATGTTGCACGTTAGGGGTAGGAAGATCGATGAACCCTTTGATGTAAGAATTGCTGTTAGTAAGTCTATCAGGTTACCTAATGCCCTAGAGGATTGCGTGATAGAATTGAGAGAGAGCGCTTGTTCCTGCTAGGTTGTTCAAGACAGACATAGGTAGGTAGACAGGCATCTCTAGGTGAGTTGATTAGTAGTCTATGACTCAAACCCCAAGTGCTACAGAAAGGTGGGTTGCTCAACCGTGCGAAACTAGAGTTCGATGACGACCTACGACAATGAAGTATGAGGAAGGCTTCGACCAGGAAAGCAGATTGCTTGATTTGAAATCAAGTAAAGCCAGTATTAAAGTGTGGAGGGTCATTCTTAGTTGTTGCTCAGGTAGGAGAAGTGGCATATTGACTGGAGCTACGTGATGAGTTAAGTGGAATTCATCTGATGTTCCATGCATCTCGTCTAAGAAAGAGCTCAACCTAGGAGGATACGATCGTGCTACTAGAGAATACTGAGATAGATAGAGTAACCAACCACGAGGAGCAACTGGTGACCATTACTAATAAGAGGAAGAGAATAGGCTAAGGAGGATGATGGTTCCCTTGTGCGGGTTCAGTGAAGCCTAAAGGGATGTGAGTTTAAATGCAAGCTCAAGGAAGAGGTGAGCCAGTGTTACCCGTAACTGTTCGAGAAGTGACAGGTTTCGGGGACGAAACCTCTTTAAAGGGGGTGGACTTGTAACACCTCGAATTTTATTCAAACAAAAGGAGAAGAAAAGTAAGTGGAAGGAATGGAAATTATGCACAAATGGAGGGAAAAAGTGTACAAAGTACACTTTTTATATTTTAAGATATTAAAGGGCATGGTTACCCATTCTTCCTTCTTCATCATCTTCTTCACGACTGAAAAGAAGAAGAGATAGAGAGAGCTCGGTTCTAGAGAGAGAAAGAGCAAGAAGAAGCTGAAAAAGGTAAGTCTTCTCTTCTATGAGCTTGGTTTCAGTTGGGTTTCGAGTTCCTGACCGAAGTTCCGGTTGTTTAGAGTTTACTTTCGGGATTCAAAGAGCTGAATCGAAGTGGGTCTTGACGGGAAGAGTGTTGCTCAAAAGCTACTAAAGGTGAGTTTCTAGAACCCCTCTTTTACGGATTTTCAACTGATGTGGGGCTATTATGCATACTAAGTAAACGTTTTTAAAGAAACCGTGGACTTACAGCTTTACGTCCGAATGTTGTATGTATGTATGTATGTATGTTTTAGAGTTGGCATATGAGTTAGAGATGATGTTTAGCATGCTTAGATGGCCTTAGTATATAAGATCTATGTTTGGCTATGGTTAGAATGAGAATCGGGTGAAATTGGTGGCATAGAAAAGATTTCAAAATGTCTGATGAACATGAACAGTGGTTCATGCGCTCAAACAGTTGTCCATGCGTCCAACATGAGTGGCCAGACGCCTAAGTGTTGGCCATGCGCCCAAGGGTGGGTCATGCGCCTAAATAGTGGCCCATGCACCCAGCATGTTGGCCCATGCGTCTAAGTATTGGGCATGCCCCCAGGTGGCCATGCGCCTAAATAGTGCCCATGCGCCCAAGTGAAGAAAAGACTAAGTGTGGACCGTGCGCCCAAACAGTGTCCATGCGTCCTAGATATTGAAACGGCTAAGTGTTGGCCATGCGCCTAAGCAGTGCCCATGTGCCCAAGTGCTTGAAACGGCTAAGTGTTGGTGATGCACCTGAATAGGGCAGAAACGCCCAAATAGTGCCCATGCGTCCACGCTGTTTTATGCTTAGAATTTTTATGCTCATGCGCCTGGAAGGACCCATGCGCCCACTTTGGACTTAAGGTTTTCTAAGTGGTTTTTAAGGAGTACTATGGAGAGATAAGCCTGGTTATGACGTGATGGCTTATGTTTGATGTGTGTTACATATGTATGGTGTGCCTGTATTGGTGATGTTGTATGTTTATGTTTATGTGTGTTCCTTATTATGTATGTATGTCTTCCCTTGGCTTTTCGTTGAACGTTAATGAATGTAATGAAAGTATTATGTAACGTAAAGTGGAAGATAATGAAAAGTGGAAAGTAATGAATGAATGCATGCATGAATGAATGAATAAATGAGAAAGTATTGAAAGGCTTGCAAGCATATGTATCAGGTGAGCGACTCTGTGTCGCAACAGACTCGAAAGAGGTCGTTGTCGCGTATCCCGGTACCGTGTCAGTCTTCGGACATGAGTCGGGGGTTTGTGTGTCAGGACTCAGCATAGTATCAGTCTTCGGACATGTGTCGGGGGTATTGCATGAGACAGGATACAGATTGCGTACTCCGATACTGTGTCAGTCTTCGGACATGAGTCGGGGGTTTGTGAGCAGGCCCCAACACAGTATCAGTCTTCGGACATGAGTCGGTAGTATTGCATATGACGAAAGTGACAGATGATGAGATCAGTGTCGCGTATCCCGGTACTGTGTCAGTCTTCGGAAATGAGTCGGGGGTTTGTGTGTCAGGCCCCAGCACAGTATCAGTCTTCGGACATGAGTCGGGGATATTGCATGAGACGAGATAATGAGGTGAGGGACTTTGTGTTGCAACAGACTCGGATGGGGTCCAATACTTGTGATTGACCACATGTATGGGATCCTTGCCGCTTGCCTCAGGTACTAGAGTCAGCTTCGTGCACAATGTTCGGGGTCTATGATAGACCTCAGGCCCAGTAACCAGCTTCGTGCACAATGTTCGGGGTATAGCATATGGCATTGATCTAGAATGAAACGAAAAGATGAACGGTGAATGTACTTGCCTCAGGTACTGGAGTCAGCTTCGTGCACAATGTTCGGGGTCTGTGATAGACCTCAGGCCCAGTAACCAGCTTCGTGCACAATGTTCGGGGTAATGTACATGTGACCAGATATAACGAATGAACGAAGCTTAACAAACGTAATGAAAGATCATGTATGAAAGAACAAACGTAAATGAATTATCGTAATAAAGTACAGAACAGGATCCTTGTCATTCGACCTCGGTAATCGTGGCTGAGTGTCACGAAGAGGGTAAAGTCTGACCGGATCGAGAAAGAGAAGTGAACGATAATATAATACGTTGAACGAATGAAGTTAATGAATGTAATGGAAGATAATAATGATATTATATGTATGTACGTATGATGCATGATCACGAACGGTTGTATAGTATAGAATGTTTTGAAAGAACGGTTTTAACGAAAGTAAAGTATTGTATTATAAAACTAGAACTCACTCAACGTCGCTGACTTTTGTATGCATGATAGTTGGCAGGTATATGTTGAAGCTGACGAGTTGTAGGCATGGATGCATAAGCTACTGGGCGCATCTTCAGGCTGGCATCTGTATTTTGACACGTCATGTATTTTGAGATGAAAACTAATGTTGTAATTGACATGTTTTTAATTATAAATGAAAGTTTAAATTTCCGCTGCAAAATAATTTACATTTTATAATGTTTTATGTGCGATGAACCACCAGCTATAAGGTGCCTGGGAACGGGGCCTTACAGGTGGTGGCTGAAGGTAGCAAGAAAGGGGGTGATGACCCGAATTGGAGTGGGAAAAGGTTTGGTCGAAGTGGTGCCCAAACAAGTAACAAGAAGGCACGGGTAGACGACCATCGCGTGGTCACATCTGGTGCAGGGTCGAAGAAATGTGGTAGATGTGGAAAGGAGCATATTGAAGAATGTAGGCTAGGATCGAACTTGGGCTTCAAATGTGGGAAGATGGGGCATATAGCAAAGGACTGTCGTACGGCCTAGTGTTTTAATTGTGGCGCGGAGGGCCACATGAGTAAAAGACTGTAAGAAGCCGAGGGCTGAGGGTTCTGGGGTGAAGAAGACTGGATGTGAAGGACTGAGGGCGAGCACCAGAGCGTTTACGATGACGCAGGAGGAGGCTAGGACGGACCCTGATGTTGTGTTAGGTATGTTTCTAGTAAACTAAACTTTAGCCTCTGTGTTATTTGATTCTGGTGCCAGTAAAAGTTTAATCTCTGTTGCTTTCTGTGCTAAATTGCCTGTTAGTAGTAAGAATATTGATGAGCCCTTTGATGTAGAAACTACCATAGGTAGGTCTACCAGGATTTCTAAGGTGATAGAAGGATGTGATGTAGAATTAGAAGGACACAAGTTTCTAGTTAGACCATTTGTGATGACCTTAGGCAGGTTTGATTTAGTATTGAGGATGGATTGGTTAACTGACTACGAGGCGAACATTGTGTGTCGTAAGAAGATGATTCGTTTGACAGCGCCTTACGGGAGTATGGTGACGGTTTGTGGTGATCGGGTCATGGGGATCCTAAAAGTAATCTCAATGGCGGTGGCGGGAAAGTGCATGACGCGTGGATGTAGTGTCTACTTGGATTACGTAAAGGACGTCGATACGCCAACATCATACCTGTCCGATGTATCGGTTGTGTGTGACTTTCCAGATGTGTTTCTCGAAGATACCGGGTGCCCAACCTATTGCCAAGGCACCGTATCGGTTGACTCCGACCCAGATGAAAGAATTGATGGAGCAATTG
This sequence comes from Flaveria trinervia, assembly GCA_025506515.1. Lineage (NCBI taxonomy): Eukaryota > Viridiplantae > Streptophyta > Magnoliopsida > Asterales > Asteraceae > Flaveria > Flaveria trinervia. The sequence continues at coordinate 37,923,239 of CM046458.1, read as the reverse complement.
CAAGAGCTGCTTGATAAGGGATTTATTAGACCGAGTAACTCTCCTTGGGGTGCTATGGTCTTATTCGTGAAGAAGAAAGATGGTAGTATGAGGATGTCTATTGACTACCATGAGCTCAATAAGTTGACGATAAAGAACCGATACCCCTTACCGAGAATTGACGATTTGTTTGATCAGCTTCAAGGTACCAGTTGGTACTCAAGGATAGATCTTCGATCGGGATACCATCAGTTAAAGGTGAAAGAGAAGGATATTCCTAAAACAACTTTTCGCACGTGTTATGGTCACTACGAGTTCCTCGTTATGTCATTTGGTTTGACCAACGTGCCGACTGCTTTTATGGATCTGATGAATCGAGTGTGTCGGCCAATGTTGGATAAATCAGTGATTGTGTTTATTGATGATATCATGTTTACTCGAAGAGCGAGATAGAGCATGCCGGTCACATTCGGGAGGTTCTGGAGATGTTGAGAAAGAAGAAGTTGTACGCCAAGTTCTCCAAGTGCGTATTTTGGTTGCGCGAAGTTCAGTTCTTGGGTCATGTGGTGAATCCTGAGGGAATTATGGTGGACCCGACAAATGTGGAGGCGGTCATGCAATGGAAGTCTCCAATGATGCCATCTGAGATTCGTAGTTTCTTGGGTTTGGTGGGCTACTACAGGAGATTCATTCAAGACTTCTCCAAGATCGCTCTCCACTGACCAAGTTGACCCGGAAAGATGTAAAGTTTGTATGGGGTCAAGCTTAAGAGAAACCATTCGAGGAATTGAAGGCGAGATTGACTCAAGCTCCTGTTCTGTCATTTCCCGATGGAAGTGAAGATCTGGTGGTTTATTCTGATACTTCCAACTCGGGGTTGGGTTGTGTGTTAATGTAGAGGGGAAAAGTTATAGCTTATGCATCCCGACAGTTAAAGGTTCATGAGGTTAATTACCCTACTCATGATTTGGAGCTAGCAGTTGTGGTCTTCGCGTTAAAGATTTAGAGGCATTACCTATACGGTACAAAGTGCACCATATTCACCGATCACAAGAGCTTGAAGTACTTCTTGAGCAGAAAGATTTGAATATGAGGCAAAGGAGATGGTTGGAGCTCATAAAGGATTACGATTGCAAGATCCATTAACATCCGAGCAAAGCCAATATGGTGGCGGATGCCCTTAGCCAAAAAAGAGACCCGGACCGATTCGGGTGAAAGCTTATTAGTTGATCATGACCTCGGATGTGATGAAGCAAGTCAAAGAGTTCCAAGATGAGGCACGGAAAGAAGATCATGTTAACTCCTAAAGAACGAGTGGTCTAATTGCGGAATCGGGTGAAAACACACTCGGTGTTAGAACCCGATATGGATGGATGTGGATTCCTTGTTTTGGGGATCTACGCATGAAGATTATGGATGAAGCTCACATGACTCGATACTCTATACATCCCGGTGCTACAAAGATGTACCAAGACATCAAGAAAGATTATTGGTGGCCGGGTATTAAGCGTGATGTGGTGGAGTATGTGAGTAATTTCCTTACTTGTTTACAAGTGAAGGCCAAGCACCAAAAGCCGTATGGGAAGATCCAACCTTTGAATATACCAGAGTGGAAGTGGGAGCACATCACCATGGATTTTATTACGAAGCTACCACGTACCCCGAAAGGTTATGACGCCATATGGGTGATAGTTGACCGTTTGACGAAGAGTGCTCACTCCCTACCAATTCACGAGACGTATTCATCTGAGAGGTTGGTGTATCTTTTCATCAAGGAGATCGTAACTCGTCTTGGTGTGCCGGTGTCTATTGTGTCTGATCGTGACACCCGGTTTACATCAAAATTTTGGAAGAAATTCCACGATGCAACGGGAATGAGGTTACATATTAGCACAACTTATCATCATCAAACGAATGGTCAGTCGAAAAGGACCATTCAGACGCAGGAAGATATGCTCCGGGCATGCGTCATTGATTTTGGAGGGAGTTGGGATGACCACTTACCATTAGCTGAGTTCTCATATAACAACAGCTATCATGCCAGTATTAGTATGCCTCCTTATGAGATGCTATACGGTAGGAGATGCAGGACACCCATGTGTTGGGGTGATAATGGTCAGAAAGAGTTAGTAAGCGTCAAGGTGATCAAGGCGACAACTGAGAAGCTTGAAAAGTTCAAGGCCTTCTTGAAGGCTGCCATTGATAGACAGAAGTCGTATGCTGATAAACGACATAGACCGATTGAGTTTTAGGTGGGTGAGCGGGTTATGTTGAAGGTCTTACATTGGAAGGGTATCATTCAGTTCAGAAGTGGGGCAAGTTGAGCCCGATATATATAGAGCCTTTCCGAATCATTGCTAGAGTAGGAGAGGTGGCCTATTGGTTGGAGTTACCAGACAAGTTAAATGAATTCACTCGACATTCCATGTATCTCATCTAAGGAAAAGTTTAGCAGACAAGGATATTGATGTTCCACTGGAGGATATTGAGGTAGATGAATGACTTAATTATGTGGAGCGACCAGTGGCGATCATTGATTGAAAAGAGAAGAGGCTGAGGAATAAAGTGGTTCCTCTTGTGCGGGTACAATGGAAGCACATGAAGGGATCCGAGTCTACGTGGGAGACTGAAGAAGAGGTGAGACAACATTACCCATAATTGTTTGAGAAATAACATGTTTCAGGGACGGAACCTATATAGGGGGTGGACTTAAAACACCGGTTATTTTTAAAGTTAGGTAAAAGGAAAGAAAGGAAATAAAGCTCAAATGGAGGGACTAAAGGTGTTAAAAGGACAAAACATTGAAAAAGTTGGTGAATAAAGGTGATGGCCGCCAACTCTTGCATATCACCTTTCGGCATATGGATTCTATAGAGAGAAAGTGCAGAGTTTTCGGGTTTTGAAGAAGAACAAGTAGAAAGATTCGAATTCAAGGTAAGAATTCATGATTTTATGGTGTTCTTAACTGGCCTTGCCTCGGGTGTATGCTTATGTGTGTTTGTATGTTCGGTTGTGTGTTTTTAGTGGGTTTTAGACGGTTGAACTCAACTTGCAAACGAGTTTGGAAGAAGCCATACTCAAGACTGTGTTTATGATTTGATGATGTTATGGTTGTGTTTCTAAGGCTTAGAATGTAAGAGTTAAGCTTAGAACATGAAAGATGACATCTAGGAACTGAATCTGATGAATAGTGTGCCCTAGGCTGCTCATGTGCCCAACCAGTAGTTCACACGCCTAAGTTTAGAAAAAAACTGCTTAAGTGTTGACAAATGCGGATGGAAAGTCAATGCGGATGAATAGTTACTGCGGATGAGCATGAACTAAGTATGGGAAATGCGGATGAGCATTGACTAAGTATGGGAAATGCGGATGAGCATTGACTAAGTATGGGAAATGCGGATGAACATGACTAAGTATAGGAAATGCGGATGAGTAAAAGTCAATGCGGATGATAAATTCGGATGACTAAAGTCAATGCGGATGAACTAAAACAAATGCAGATGAAGTAAAACAAATGCGGATGAACCAAAACAAATGCGGATGAACAAAAAGGCAAATGTGGATGAACACTTAGAATATTTTCTGATTCCTTGGAAAAAAGGGTGAAATTTAGGCTTTGACTTGAGAGGTTCGCAGGGGCTATGTAAGTTGACTTTTTGAGGTCATAGATAATGTGATGGGCATTGTATGATGATGTTACGATGTATGGTTGATGCTTATGCATGATGGTATGTATGATGTATGTTATGTATGTATGATGCCCTATATGATGATGTTGACCGTTTGTGTTTGTGTTCCTTATGATGTATGTTTATTTTCCCGTGGCTTTGCATAGAATGTTGATGAATGAAATAAAAGTATTATGTAACATAAAGTGGAAGATAATGAAAAGAGGAACATGATGAATGAATGCATGTATTAATGAATGAAGGAAAGTAATGTAAGTCTTGCAAGCCTTGTATGTTAAAACACGCCCCAATGTAGGGTGTTAGTCCAACGGTGTGTGGGTTAGCTACCCTAGAAGGATGCACATCGGGGTCCATCTTTATGACCGACCATTTGTATAAACCTTTTTTCGCTTTCCCTAGATACTGTGGCCAAGCTGCTGTGTGCCATGACGGAAGGTCTATGATAGACTTGAGCCTAGTATCCGCTTTATGCATGACGGTGGGTATAGCATATGACAATGGTATACCTGAATGTACCCCTAGATACTGTGCCATGCTGCTGTGCGCCATGATGGAAGGTCTATGATACACTTTGTCCCATTATCCGCTTTATGCATGAGGTGTGGTAAAGTTCATGGTTTTTGATGGAATGAAATGAAGTATGATGAACAGAATGAATGTAAGAAAGTAAGACAAATGAGAATGAAAGTAATGAAAGTGAATGGTAATGACGTACGATGAATGAAAGAAAGTATAAACGAATGATGAAGATAATAATGATATTATCTATGTGTACGTATGATGTGTGATCAAATGCAAAAGTGAAGAATAATTATAATGAAAGATAAAGTATTTATTATAAAACTAGAACTCACTCAGCAGTGCTGACTTTATGTGTTTCTAGTTGGTAGGTAATGTTGTTGAGGATGGCACGGGGCGAGTACTTGGCATTTGGATGGCATTCTTTTGTTTAATGTTTTTGCATTGTAATGCGAAAAACGATGTTTTGAAATGAACGATTGTATTAACTTGCAAAAGCATTTATAATGAAATGAAAAGTTACTTTAATGTTCCGATGCGATGTTTTATGAAGGTTCAATGTAAAATTATATGTTTTATGTGTAATGATTTACCAGCTGTAAGCGTCCCGGGAATGGGGCCTTACATAAATGTCAATTTTCATTGAATAATACTAGACAATTAAGCCATTACAATACAACAAAGATTTAAAAAACAACATAAGATACTTATTTAAACTAAGTCCAGGTCCTATATGAGCAAAAAAATCCTCAAGTAGCAATCCTGAAACATGTTAATAATGAGAGGTCAACTTTGGAAGTTGGTGAGTTTTCATAGGTTAACATACCTATATATATAAATGATTTACAAGTAGCAATTCAAATCAATGGTTATGAATTATGCAAGCTTATAAAACACATATATCTACAATCAAACCTTGACCAAGAATAAGTTTACAAGTTTATAACGATTAGGTAAGTGTACTTGTTTCCCATGATGAACAAGTCATACGTCATCAGGAGCCTGCAATACATTGGCTTAGCACTAAATAGGCTTGTCAGGCCCATAGTTCTATGACGTCACTGGCCTAGCAATAATTAATGATTGTCAACATATAATGTATCTCATATAACACTCACAATAATATCAATAACCATGACAAAAATGTAAAGATGAATTGCATGTGCATTTACATTTAACAAAAGGTTACATGTGTAAGTTAATAAGGTTAACATGTCTCACCCCAAAAGGTGTAAATGATATAAAAAGGGGCACGAAAACTCACATTGTGTAATGATGGTTGTAGAGTATATAAGAAAGCTTGGATGTTCAAGAGTCAAAGGTGATATCCTAAAGGATAAAAAGAAACAATAACATGAGGTCAGAATTCATTACAAGAAGTTAGGCCATTTAGAGAATGCCAAAAAGTGAAAGGTAGATTGAAAAAGGGTTATTGCATCAATTTTAGATTCTCGACAGAATGTTTGGTACGTCTTTGAATAGGTTTTAAAAATAGAAAACCGTTTCATAAAATTATAAAAATTTATATTTGATTAGTTCAGAGTCTCCCGGACAACTTTGGTTTAAAAACATTTTTATGAAAAGACCCGTAATTAAGTCAAAATAGAAGCACAAGATAGAAGGTGCTGAAATGCACACTTATTTTGTGAAGGCTATGTAAGGGCCTGTTCATGGATGCTTACAACTGGTCAATCATCGCACATCAACATATATTTGTATTAACTTACTAAAAACATGCAGCGGAATCATTAAAACAGCATTTCATTTCATTATAAAAGCTTTTGCAAAATAATACATCATTATCAAATTACAAAATTGTAAGGATTCCTGAAGTCTGATGCAACCCAAAACTGCCTAAGTGTTTCAGCAACATGCACTAAGTACTGAAGTGAAGAATGCTTCGGAAGAATTACACAAAGCATTAGAAAATACTCTAAGTGTAATATCTTCCGAAGCCAAGACCAATATCTTCCGAAGCCTAACATGAAGTCTTCCGAAGCTTGAAGAGACAAAGTCTTCCGAAGCTTCAACCTATGAAGACAGATTTCTTCCGAAGACTTTTAGTACACATGCTTTATCTGATGTACTGTTCCATAAAGCACCTTTTCCGCTGCGTCTCTGATAACCACCAACTTACAAGAGTTGGTGAAAAGGTCCATGCTTTTGGTAACTGTACATTGAGGTCTTGTGTCTGAACTTTCTACTTTATGTACTTTATCCTTTTTGTAATGTATAAGGATGTGAGCTATGGCATGTCATAGTCACAAGGTCAAAAGGCAGATATGCCTTTTGATCCTACAATTGATTTTGTTAGTGTCTAGTCAATTGTATCCAGCTGGCTTTCATAGTATAGCCGGCTGTAGGTTGTAGTATAAGTATTCCAAGTTCTTGTATCTTTCCATAGCTTTGTAACACTTGTAAAAGAACTTGAGAAAGCAATATACTGCTACCTTGAAAACTATATTCTCTTGTTCTGTCTCTTGCTTTACTTGTGTTCTCTGCATCACCTTTGGTTACCTAGTTCACTGTTTGATTAACGTTAGTTAATCTCCTCATTGTGTTGTTGTGTTGTAATTGTGTTCAAGCCCTTGAACGATCCTGCAATTGGTATCAGAGCATTCAGGCTCGTGATATAAGATCTAACCATCTTAAGATCCCTCACACACACAAAAACTAAACTTTTCTCAAATGGCTTCCATCTCAAAGACTGATATGGAGACTGGAACCATGAACAAATCCCCATTGATCACTCTTGATGACTTCGACACCTGGTGCATGAGGATGGAAGGCTTCATCAGGTCTCTTGACTCAAGAATGTGGGAATCTGTTGAATATGGACCTTTCATACCTAGCACCCCCTCTGCTACCGGTGCTGGTATGATTCCTAAAGATGTGGCCAACTACTCAGATGAAGATAGGAAAAGAGTAGAGATTGACAGGAAGGCCATGACTGCTCTTCAGACTGCTATCCAAACTCTGTGTACAGAGGTTTTAAGAAGTGCAAGACAGCTAAACAGCTGTGGGATGCACTGAAGCTGATGTATGAAGGCTCCTCTGAAGCCAAGGAGAACAGAAAGATCTTCTGAAGCAGCAGTTTGAAAATTTCACCTTTAAAACAGGTGAAACCATGACCCAACAATACTTCAGGTATGTTGAGATTGTGGATACCCTTGTGGATGGAGGAGTTCCTCTTGAGAACAGAGACATTGTAAGGAAGTTCATGTCCTCACTTCCTAGGCAATGGACACACTATTGTGTGGTAATCAAGAGGACTGAGAACCTTAAAACTCTTACTCTGACAGAGTTATATGGGATTCTCAGTGGATACCAGATGGAGATGAACTTACAAGGTCATCTGGCAACTCTAACAATCAAATGGGTTCAGCCCTTCATGTGGTTGAAAGGGACAGCATAGAACCCCAACATCATCTCCTATGCTACCCTGACAACTCACAAAAGGGTCCTTTCATCACCTTCCCGGAGACACCAAGGGAGAACTTTACTCAAGGAGTCCATTCCAAGAGACAAGTTCTTCGCAAGCCTTTGTGTCTGCAGATGAAAGCTGTGGAAATTATCTCTTCACTCTTGAAGATCTAGACTGTATCCATCCAGATGACCTGGAATACATGGAGATAGTTCAGCAGATGGCTCTTCTCACTCACAGAGCCAAGAAGTTCTACAAGAGGACAGGAAGAAAATTTCCAAGCAATGCTACCAGTGGTAAGTTTGGCCTGGATAAAAGCAAAGTTAAGTGTTACAATTGTAACCTTATGGGTCACTTCGCCAGGGAGTGTAAGGCACCCAGAGCAAATGGGGGTCAAACACAACTCAGACCAAACTTCACCAACAATACCCCTCAGGCTGAGAAGACAAAGCAACATGCTGCGGTTGCTGTTGAAGAGGGAGGATTTGACTGGAGTTTTCAGGTGGAGGATGCTTCTCCAAACCAAGCATTGATGGCTGATCATGATGAAGCCAAGGTATTAGAACATCTTTGCTCCCCTGAATGCATTGCTAAAGTAAATAGATACAGGTCCTACAACCTAGAGATGAGATCTGATCTTGAGTCATTAAACATATTGAAATCTGACTTTAGAAAGTCTGAAAATGATTACAAGTTAAAGATAGAAGACTTGGAGAAAACTATTTCAGTACTAAAACATGAACAACAGATTTTAGAACTCAGATCCAAGATCTCATCACTAAGTTGACTAAGTGCCAGGCTGAGCTTGTGATCAGCAAAGCCCTGGCAGAGAAAAGTGTTCTTGAAGAAGAGACCTTCAAGAACATGATATCCTCATCCCTACACAATAAGGTTTGTTATCAAAATAGACAGGGACTGGGATCAAATGAGATAGCTCCTCCACACACAATCTTGTCTGTAAGATCTCCTAGGTGTGGAACTTGTGAAGATGAGCTTCCTCTCATAGATCCAGTAAGTGAGGATGATGAAGAAGTGATAGTGAGGAATCCCTCTGAGAAGAGTGAAGAAGAGGATTCCTCCAAGGGCCACTATCCTTCTGAGGAGAAGAAATTAACTGTGATGACCAAGTCCAAGAGAAAGAACTTGATCAGGAAGAGCAAAAGGAAAGCAAAGAAGGCTCAAGAAATCAAGGCTACCTTTGATGCTAAGCAGAAACAAGTGTTTATCTCTGCAGGCTTCAAAGCAATAAGGACTGAAGACATCCACCAAAGCCTCTTATCTAAGAGTTCTGGTTCATGTTCAAATCATCTCAGTACAAAGAAGAAGACTGAGCTGCTGTGTACCACTGCTGCACAGCCTGGACCATCAAATTCCAAGAACAGTTCACAGCCCAAGGGAACTGTATCTGAATCTACCAAGATGAAGGTGAAAAAGGAATGTGACCAAGGCCAGTCTTGCTCTCAAAAGAGATTTCTTTGAAGAAGAAAATGTTGTGTGTTATGTGTGAAAGTACTTCTCATATTGCCAAGGATTGTCCATACAATCCTAAAAGTACTATCCACATGACCAATACAAAGACTTCAAAGAATCTCAAGAAGTCTCAAGCTTCGGAAGGAAAGTCTGTTTCCTTCGGAAGCTCCAAATCAAAGAAGAAGGTAAATGGAAAATTACCTTCGGAAGCAAAGTTGGTCTCGGAAGAAAGGAGTTCTTCCGAAGTACTAAAGTCTACTGCAGTGACTGTAGATTCTTCCGAAGTATCAGTCATTAAAACTTGTGAAGCTCCAAAAGCTTCTAAGGTTTTGAAGGTCAAGTCCAAGACTCCAAAGGTGGTGTGGAAGTCTAAGAAAGACCAAATGACTGAGGTTTCTCCATCAACAACAGCCGAAGATCCCCTCTGTACAACCATAGGATCTATTACTGTTGCATTACTCTTCTATTACACTTACTGAACCCAAGACAAGTAAGGCTTGGGTTTCCAAATGTAACTAATCATTTTCTTTGTGCAGGAACAGCTCAAGACAAACAAGAATGTCTGGATAATTGACAGTGGCTGTTCCAGGCACATGACAGGCGATAGGTCTTTACTTCATAATTTTGAGAGAATTGATGGAGGACCAGTTGCTTTTGGAGGAAATGAAGGTGGTTACATTTATGGAAGGGGCAAGGTCACAAATGGTAAGCTCAGCATTGAGAAGGTAAACTTTGTTAAGGAGCTTGGGTACAATCTTCTGAGTGTATCTCAATTTTGTGATCAGAGTCATAACATGCTCTTCACTGAGCATGAGTGCATTGTTCTCAAACCTGGAGTGGTCATTCCTCATGAGCATATTCTGCTCAGAGCCCCCAGGAAAGGGAACATGTACAAGATGGATTTGCAAGAAACATCTCCCTCTGGAGAAGTTTCATGCTTTCTATCTAAAGCAAATAGTGATGAGTCTTTCCTATGGCATAAAAGAATGTGCCATGTAAACTTTAAGAATATGAATAAATTAATTAAACATGATCTGGTAACTGGAATGCCAAAGAAAGAGTTTACAAGTGATGATCATTGTGTTGCATGCCTGAAAGGGAAGCAACACAAGGTATCTCACAAGCCTAAGGAAAAGAACTCCATCACTACTCCCCTACACTTATTACATATGGATCTCTTTGGCCCCACCAGTGTAATGAGTTTAGGAAGGACCTTATACTGTCTAGTGATCACAGATGATTTTACAAGATTCACTTGGGTTTTCTTTCTTAGAACTAAAGATGAGACTCCTGAGATTCTAAAGAATTTCATCTTAAAGATTGAGAATCAATGTGATCACAAGGTCAAAACCATAAGATGTGATCAAGGAACTGAATTCAAGAACCAAATCCTTGATACATTTTGTGATGAACAAGGTATTACAAGACAATACAGTGCTCCCAGGACTCCTCAGCAAAACGGAGTTGCTGAGAGGAGAAACAGGACACTTATTGAAGCTGCAAGAACTATGTTGTCTGACTCTAAACTGCCTATCACCTTCTGGGCAGAGGCAGTTAATACTGCCTGCTATGTGCAAAACAGAGTCTTAGTAGTTAAGACACATGGTAAGACTCCTTATGAACTTTGGCACAAGAGGAAACCTTTCATTGGTTTTCTCAGGTCATTTGGATGTCCCTGCACCATCTTGAATACCAAAGATCAAGTTGCCAAGTTTGCTGAGAAATCAGACGATGGACACTTCATTGGATACTCTTCTCAAGCTAAAGCTTATAGAGTATACAATCTCAGAACTAGAATCATTGAGGAGTCAGCCAATGTGACTTTCAATGAGCACACTCCCAGTGTGGCTGGTTCTGGTCCGGATTGGCTATTTGATCTTGATTTAGTTACCAACTGTTTTAATAAATCTTGTGAGCATGTTTCAGGATCTGCAGAAAATTTAAATACAGGTGATCCTGATCCAAGATTTGAGCTTGGAAGACCTTCAGCTCCAGTTGGAACTACTTCGCAAATGAGGTTTCTATCAGCACAACAATGATAAATCCAGCTGATACATCTGGCATGCCTTCAAATTCCAGTTCAGAGGCCTCTCAACCAGATAAAGACACCTCAATTGCAGAAGATAACAATGGTGATGGTGAAAGTGATCAAGAATCTCTTGATGCTAATAACCATACCATAGATGATAACATCAATGATGTCACACACTCATTGGATCAAGTAATCTTGATAAGTGTGATAATGTGGAGGATCAATCTTCAAGACCAGATCTAAATTTCTCAATTTGGATCTATCTCAGCAACTTGCTGTGATCCCTCAGCTAAGGATCCACAAGTCTCATCCTACTACAAACATCATTGGAGATGTTATCTCCGGGGTAAAGACAAGAGGGCAAACCCATGAAGCAAATGTTTGTCTTCACTCTTGTTTTCTATCCCAGTTAGAGCCAAAGAAAGTTGAGGAGGCTCTAAAGGATGGAAGTTGGGTTGAAGCTATGCAACAAGAGTTGCTTCAATTCAAAAGACAGAAAGTTTGGAACCTTTGTCCTCTTCCTCATGGGAAGACTACCATTGGAACCAAATGGGTTTTTAGGAATAAAAAGATGATAGAGGAATCATCATCAAGAACAAGGCTAGACTAGTTGTTCAAGGATACACACAAGAAGAAGGGATTGACTACACTGATGTCTTTGCTCCTGTAGCTAGACTAGAAGCTGTTAGGATATTCCTGGCATTTGCTGCATCCAAGAACTTCAAGGTCTACCAACTTGATGTAAAGTGTGCTTCTTATATGGAGTGATTGATGAGGAGGTTTATGTCAAACAACCACCTGGTTTTGTAGATCCTGATCATCCTGATTATGTCTGCAAGCTTGACAAAGCTCTCTATGGGCTGCATCAGGCACCCAGGAAGTGGTATGAGACACTGTCTGAGTATCTCTGTAAACATGGTTACAGGAGAGGTACTATAGATGGAACTCTCTTCATCAAAGGACAAGGAAATGACATTCTGCTAGTTCAAGTATATGTGGATGACATCATCTTTGGCTCAACCAATTCAGGCTCTGCAAAGACTTTGAAAAGCTGATGAAAGATAGATTTGAAATGAGTTCAATGGAGAACTTAATTTCTTTCTAGGAATTCAAGTGAAGCAGGTTGAAGATGGCATCTTCATAAGTCAGTCAAAGTATATTCAAGATATACTCAAGAGGTTCAACATGACTGATTGTAAGACTGCTAAGACACCCATAGCCAGAAACCACTCCTTGGTCCAGATCTTGAGGGGGAGTGTGTAGATGAGCACTTATACAGGGCTATGATTGGGTCTCTTATGTATCTTACAGCTAGCAGGCCTGATATCATGTTTGCTACATGTATTTGTGCAAGATATCAAGCAAATCCTAAGATGTCTCACTTAATCACTGTGAAAAGGATTTTAAGATACCTCAAAGGTGCTTCAACACTTGGTTTATGGTATCCAAAGAATTCTAATTTCAATCTGTATGCCTATACAGACAGTGATTATGGTGGTTGCAACATGACTGCAAAGTCTACATCTGGGGGATGTCAATTCCTTGGTGGAAGGGTTGTCTCATGGCAATGCAAGAAACAAACCTGTGTGTCTGCATCAACTGCTGAGGCTGAATACATTGCTGCTGCAAGCTGCTGTGCTCAAGTGCTTTGGATTCAAAATCAGATGCTAGACTACGGATTTAACTTCAAAGAGACTCCTATCCACATAGACAACAACAGTGCTATCTCTATCACTGAGAACCCTGTGCAGCACTCAAGGACCAAACACATCAACATCAGGTATCACTTAATAAGAGATAACTATGAAAAGGGGTTAATTAAACTAGTCAAAGTTCACACAGATGAACAATATGCTGATCTGTTCACAAAAGCTTTTGATGAACAGAGATTTAAGTATCTGATATCAGCTATTGGGATGATCAACTTTGAGTAGTCTTTTTTTTTTTTTTTTTTAAAACTAATTCTAATTATTTCTTCTTAAAATATGTGTGTCCTAAGTTGTCTAGTTATCACTTTCATAAGCTCATGTTTTCTTTGAATGAAAAACTCTTTTTGAAGACTTTCCTTAGATTCTTGAAAATTTTCTGATACTTCGGAAGATAAGTTTTACCTTCGGAAGAAAAATATGTCTTCAAAATAAATGACTGTCTAAGAGATTTTACCTTCGGAAGAAGTCAAAATTTATCTTCCGAAGCTTAAAATTCTCAACTTAGACACTTATTCATTTTTAAGGACTTTTTCCTTCCGAAGCAAAAATTACTTTCGGAAGCTTTGTTCATTCTTATACAAAGCATCCAAAAGTTTATTTCTCTTCCGAAGCATAAATCTTTAAGACTCTCAGGAAAATTCTTCCGAAGTCACTTTAGCTTCGGAAGCTTTTTCAATCAAACTTCCGAAGACAAATTACTTTCGGAAGCTTTTCGAATTCCAAGAAAACTACTTTTTGAGCAAAAAGGTAAACTACTTTTTCAGAGGTGGGACCGACATACGGATTTCAAAGTTTATCCTCTTTCATTAAACTTTATCTGAAATCCTTCTCTCTCATATAACCCAACGGTTTCCCCCCTCTTCTATCATCTTTTTCTTCCATACCTAAAACCCAAAGCTTTCTCTCTGAAATTTCCTTCCCATTCTTCATCTCTGAGCTACCTCACAATGGCTGACCTTACACACAGAAATGATCCTCACTTTGCCATGCAGCTACACAGACAACACAATCAGGTTGCTCTGTTATGCTCTGACAAAGATCCTCATTTCTCAGAGGTTTGCCGTTTCTTGTCTTTGTCTCACTACTTCACCTCCCTAACCATTGATCCTCCTCTATATGAGGATCATTTGCTTGAATTCTGGAAGACCTGCCAAGAGGTCATTATGGATGGGGAGAAGGCACTGTCTGCCACAGTGCAGGGGAGAACAATTTTCATCACTCCGGCCATCATCAACCGACATCTTCAGCTGGATGATGAAGCAGGTGAAGTGTTCTTTCCAAAAGAAGCGGTTAATCATTCCTTCGAGCAGATGGGCTATGAAGGAGATTTCTCTGTAAAGACCTTCAGGAAAGGGAAGGTCTCATCCCAGTGGAAATACCTGCTCCATGTGGTTATCCACAGCTTATCAAACAAGCATGGTGGATGGGACCAGATTCCTGAGGATCTCTCCTTTATAGTTCATGGGATGGTTCAGGGGGTCAAGTTCAGGTATTCACAATTTGTTTATACTAATTTACTTGCAAACTTAGACTCCTTAGAATATTACATGTTTCCTAGATATGTTCAACACATTCTTAACTGTGAACTGGGCTCACAGTTGAGGGAAACAGGCAATATTCTTAAACTGGGACAGATGAAGCCCGGCATCTTTAAAATTATGAAGAAGCCAACTGTAGGCTTCTCAGGGGTAGAAACAGCCCTAGTCCCAAAAATGTTAGAGCTCATTGCTCAAGGTGACAACATAGCAGTCCAAGCTAGTGTTGAACCCACACCTACTGCTCTCCTACCCTCTTCACAACCTCCATATTCATCACCTACAAAAGAAAATCCCAACGAACCCCTGCTCAGGCTATTGAGTCTGTGCAGGCCCCAAATACTCAACCTTACAGGAAGAAGTGGACTCCAGAGCTCCCACTTCTCCTGAGGAGCAAACCACTCCCATTACTTTACCTATCAGGGCTGAGGTTCCTCAAGCTCAACCTGATGAGCTCATTAGCCCAACAACTGTAAGCCTTCACTCTGAGTCTCAACACTCAAGTGAACAACCTTCAGGGGACAGCTACCATCCCCAGCCTTTGGATCTAAACCAACCAATTCCCAACCTATCCTTTTACACTGATGAAGACTTAGGATTCAGTGAGTACCATGAGTCTCTCTTCTCCTCCCCTACTCAAAGAGAGATGAGTACCTCTGACTCTCCTCAGTCTATCCCTCATCAGTCACCTATTACTGAGGTGGACACATCTGAACCTGTTCAGGATGTCCATATGGAAGAGGCTCTCACTTTTGAAAGTGATTACATCATTAAGACCTCAACCATGGCAACTCAGCCCATTGGCATCTTAACTGAGGTTGCCAGTGAGCAGAGGAAAACCAGCAGCCAAGAAACTCAAGCTGGTGGTGAGAGAAGGGACTTTGGTCCAATCCTCTCATCCCCCAGTGATTCTTCTGATGAAGATGAGGGGAATTTGAGACTAAAGGTACAAAAATTGTCACAAACATGTACCTATCTAGTCTCTAAGGTTAGTCACTTGGAATCTCAGGTGACTACCCTGCAAAACAGGGTCAATGATCAGCAACTCCAGATTTCATATCTGCAGGAAAAACTAGCTGGGAGACCTTTAAGGAGAGCTCAACCAGGAACACAAGAACCTGTGGAAGTGATTGATTTATCCTCCAGCTCACCTATGCAAGTGGGTGATGCTACCAAAAAGGGGGAGAATGTTATCACAACCACAGAACCTGGGAGTTCTTCAAAGAGAATGGACATAGAGGACTCACCATCCTCACTTGCTGTTGTGCATTCTCAGCAACTTCCTCAAGTTCACATTAATGTGGACTCTATAGACTCTCTCATCAGAGTCTCTTTGAGGAAGGTATACCAAGGGCTGTCTCATCTCCACCACATGGAACTGGCAACTACATCATCAGATGGAGGTATGATGATGACAGAAGAGCCCTCATACTTCACAGAGTTCAAGGTCAACAAGAAGTCTTTCAGTTCCAAAACCTGAGCTTCTATGAAGGACTGGATTTAGTCAACATGCCACTTGTCACCCAAGCAAATCTAGACAAGCTGACAGGCTGGCTCAAAGAATCCAAGACAGGATCCTTGCAGAGTTCTCTCTAAGAAGGAGACTTAGGCAATCAGGCAATGTCATCGGTCAACTGGATGTTGAGGTGGACCCTAAGATTAGTTTCATAGGGGAAACCTTGGCTGAAGGCCCAGTGGCAGAACCTGAGACCCTTGTCTCACCATCAACAACTGCTGCAGAGGTCCAAACTCCATCTGAGACACCTGCTGGTGAAGGTGTTTCTCAGCCTCTCTCTGGCCAGAGCATGGAAGCTACACCAAGCAATGAAGGCCAAGCCTCAATCCACCCTGAGTCACAAAGGTCTGTTGGTGACAAAGGGAAAAGGATAATGACTCCTGAGGAAATTGAGGAGGAAGAGAGAGAGAGGAAAAGGAGGCTAAGGGGAGAAAGTTCTTCTGGGTCATCAAAATTCATGCAAGCTGCAATCGGGCTGCCCCCAGACCAAATACTCAAAATGATGAACAAAGGGCAGTCAGGATTAATTATTTACAGACCAGGAACTATGATGTTGATGAAATCATCTCCCTCCCCTTAGAAGAGTTGAATGAACTGGCTGACATGGAAGTGTCAAGAGAGATAAAGGAGAAAGAGGATGCAAGGTTACTTCTCCAATTCAAAGAGGAGAGAGACAGAAAAGACTTCACAAGCATACTCCCACTCTCTCTCCAGTTCAAGAAAGTCCTGCACAGGAAGATGTGGCTCCACAAGACCTCAGGTAGATAAAGAAGAGGATAGAATCAAAATGATAAACTACCTGAGTGCCACAGGCTTCTATCAGGCAAATACACTTCTTCCCTTGTCCTATGACTTCATTGAGTTCGAGTACTTAAAGCAACTTGAGCTTGAGTTAGTCAAAGAAAGAAAAACAACCAAAAGGAAGCTAAGGGAAGAAGCTGCAAAGTCAAGAGCCATCATTCAAAAGAATGCAAAGAAGTCTGCTGACAGACAAAGAATGATGAGCTTCTTGAAGTCATATGGATTCTCCGGAAGGAGACTTGGTCCCATGTCTCTATCTACAATGGATGAGCATATAAGGGTAATCAAGCAGAAGATTAAAAGTGGTGAACTCATTGACTTGCACTCTCTTCCAAGTCAAGTCCCACCTGAAGTGGAGGTCAAGTTTGAACAACCAGAGACACCTGAACCAGAACCTCCAGCTGAGCCTCAGCAAACTTCATCTTCTGATCCAAGACAGGGTCAAACTCCCTCTCCTTCTGAACCTGTGAGGGAGGAACACCCAACTGAGAAAGACACTGATGATCAACATGGTGCTGCAGACCAGTCTTCTCAGTTAAAGACATTAAAGAGGAAGAAGAAAATGGCCTCTAAACCAAAGACTAAAAAGAAGAAGCCAAAGTCATCTACCTCTACACCCCAGGGTGAATCAGATCAACCTGAGGAAGTGCATGATGAGGCAGCCCAATCAACTCCTATGCAAGTGGCTCCTCTAGCACCGAGACACCCATCTTATCCTGGACTTACTCTACCAATCCAGAAAGATGGAATGTTATCAGAGATCAAGGTGTTGAAAATGTCTACTCATGGCAAGACATAATCAACTTACCTCTGCATGATCTCTTTGAAATGAGAAGATACTATGAGAGTCTTGATGATCCTGACCATCAAATGAAGAAAGGGATGGTCTTGATTATTCTGAAGACTACAAACATTTAAAGATCTTCTAAGTGTTTTGGTAGCATCAGCCTAGGGGGAGTTTGTAAGGATTCCTGAAGTCTGATGCAACCCAAAACTGCCTAAGTGTTTCAGCAACATGCACTAAGTACTGAAGTGAAGAATGCTTCGGAAGAATTACACAAAGCATTAGAAAATACTCTAAGTGTAATATCTTCCGAAGCCAAGACCAATATCTTCCGAAGCCTAACATGAAGTCTTCCGAAGCTTGAAGAGACAAAGTCTTCCGAAGCTTCAACCTATGAAGACAGATTTCTTCCGAAGACTTTTAGTACACATGCTTTATCTGATGTACTGTTCCATAAAGCACCTTTTCCGCTGCGTCTCTGATAAGTCACCAACTTACAAGTTGGTGAAAAGGTCCATGCTTTTGGTAACTGTACATTGAGGTCTTGTGTCTGAACTTTCCACTTTATGTACTTTATCCTTTTTGTAATGTATAAGGATGTGAGCTATGGCATGTCATAGTCACAAGGTCAAAAGGCAGATATGCCTTTTGATCCTACAATTGATTTTGTTAGTGTCTAGTCAATTGTATCCAGCTGGCTTTCATAGTATAGCCGGCTGTAGGTTGTAGTATAAGTATTCCAAGTTCTTGTATCTTTCCATATGCTTTGTAACACTTGTAAAAGAACTTGAGAAAGCAATATACTGCTACCTTGAAAACTATATTCTCTTGTTCTGTCTCTTGCTTTACTTGTGTTCTCTGCATCACCTTTGGTTACCTAGTTCACTGTTTGATTAACTTTAGTTAATCTCCTCATTGTGTTGTTGTGTTGTAATTGTGTTCAAGCCCTTGAACGATCCTGCAAAAATACTTGTTGCATTACATCCAAAGCATTATAAAATGGATGCCATCCAAAACAAGCCTAAGTAGCCCCCCGTTGCCATCCTTAGCACCTTTACCTACCAACTGGAAACCAAAAGTCATGTTCTGAGTGCTTCTAATTTATTAAAACATTCTTTGTTAAATCATTTTCATTACTATCGCACATGATCACACATCGGACATACTCAAGGTAATGTTTATTTCTTTGTCTCGTTCATTTCATACATTTTGCACTTTCGCACTTTCGCACTTTCAAACATTATTATCTCACTTCTATCTAGGTCCGTCATGTCTTAACCCCCTCTAGAGCGCCATGCAATTCATCTTTATAATTCATAACAGTACAAGATGAAAGTGCTCTGACCATAATGAACTGAATGTCTCCAATATTGATGTAACTATTGCTGGTGACACCATTCCAACTACAAGAATACACAAGAATCATTCTTGTAATCATTATTGATGATCTTAGTGAGAGGGTGACAAGAAGCAAGTCCAGTATTGCAAACATTTGTTTGTTCTCATGCTTTCTATGTCAAATAGTACCCAAAAACATCAAAGAGGCTCTTCAAGACAATAGCTGGATTGAAGCAATACAGGAAGAATTGCTACAGTTCAAGAAGCAAGAAGTATGGCAATACCCTATCGGTACCAGATGGCTGTACAGGAACAAGACTGATGATAGAGGGATCCTCATCAGAATGAATCGACTACGACGAAGTGTTTGGACCTGTTGCCAGACTAGAAGCAATCTAAATCTTTCTTGCATATTCTACGTCCATGAAATTTACTGTTTATCAAATGGATGTAAAGTGTGCCTTCCTGTATGGAAAGATTGCTGAGGAGGTCTATGTGAGTCAACCACCTGGCTTTGAAGATCCAGATTTCCCTCATAGAGTTTACAAGCTAGACATAGCTCTGTATGGTCTTGATCAAGCACCAAGAAAGTGGTATGAGACTTTATCATCCTTTCTTCTTTAACATGCGTATGAAAGAGGAAAGATTGATCAGACTCTCTTCAGAAGAAAAAGAGGAAAAGATATGCTATTAGTTCAGATCTACGTGGATGACATTATATTTGGCTCGACAAACAAGCAACTCTGCAAAGAATTTGAAGACCTTATGCACTCAAAGTTCTAAATGAGTGCTATGGGAGAACTCACCTTCTTTCTAGGGGTGCAAGTCCAATAGACAGCAGATGGAATCTTCATCAATCAATCAAAATATGTAGAAACTATGTTGAAGAAATTTCACTTTGCTGACTATCAGTCTGTCAAAACTCATGTTGATACTAAAGTGAAGATTGGACCTGACCTTGAAGGCAAATCAGTGGATCAGAATCACTATCAATCAATGATCGGTTCACTTATGTATCTAACAGCCAGTAGGCCTGACATTATGTTTAGTGTTGTGTGTGTGCCAAATATCAAGTTGATCCAAAAGAATCACATGTGAATGCAGTCAAGAGGATATTCAGATATCTGAAGGGCAAACTAGCTCTTGGGTTATGGTATCCAAAGGAAGGAGAATTTAATCTCTATGCCTACACAGACAGTGATTATGGAGGATGCAACTTCAATAGAAAATCCACCTCTGGCGGTTACCAATTTCTTGGTCCCAGACTAGTATCCTGGCAATGCAAGAAGCAGACAAATGTATCTGTGTTCATAGCAGAAGCTGAGTATATTGCTGCATCAGCATGTTGCTCTCAAGTACTCTGGATTCAAAACCAGATGCTTGATTATGGTTTTAACTTCTTGCACACACCAATTTCTATAGACAACACAACAGTTGTCTTTATAACTAATAATCCAGTTTAGCACTCACAAACAAAACATATTGAGATTAGATATCACTTTTTGAGAGACTATGCTAAAAATGGTTTAATCAATTGATTCAAGTACCAACTGAAAATCAATTAGCGGATTTGTTTACCAAGGCATTTGAACCTAGTAGGTTTGAATGCCTAGTTCAGTCAATTGGCATGATTAACCTTGCGTAAAAACCATGCAAAACATCAAAAATACTTAAAAACATCAGAAAACCACAAAAAGAAATCAAGTTTGATGAAGAAAAGAATTAATTGGAAAATGATATAATTACAGTCGTTATATCATTCACTATGCTTAATTTCAAAATATGAAAGACTGACATGACTTACCAGATAAGTTGGTAGGCTCAACTTGGAAGAAAAGATACATGCAATGATGAATTAAAGACTTATTCAATTGTGAAACACTCATCACAAAGTGTTGGATTCTATATGCCCAAGACACATAGAACATTGATGTGGTTAGTATGTCATGATCCAAGTTGGGTTATACCCAATAACAAGCTTTGCAATCACCGACAATTATTCAATTGATGATATGATCATGCAATTAAATAATAACACCAAATTTAGAAAATGGGTTTTCTAAATAAGTTGCATATGAGATGGAACAACTTATTAGGATATTTTATTCAAAAATATTACTTAGTGTTATTTAAGTTAGTTAGATAACATTAAATAATAAAAGAGTGTATAAGTTATACAGTTAAAAGTTAATTGTACAACTTAAAAGGGACTAGTTTATAAATTGTTTAATTAAGTTTTGGGGGGAAAACATTTGGTTTTGAGACCCATTTCGGCCGCCCCCCTCTCCTATGAGAGGGTTTTACTTTCTTGTGAACTACAAGAACTTAAAGACTAGTCCAACACTCAACCATCCCATCTCTTTCACACATGCAATAAAAAATTAGAAGCTCTCATCTCTCTCTTAAGCTCTCGGGTTCTAGCAGCTTTTGGAGAGGTATTGGAGTCATTTGGTGTTCATCTCCCTAGCAAGAAGAGGTGTTTGAAAGTTAGCTTGGGGTATACAAGCTTGAGTGGTCCTTTCCTTGGAGCCTTGGCCAAGTTTTGAGCATCCAACATCCCTTTTTTGGTCGAGATTAAGCTGTTGAAAGTTAGTATTTCACAGCTCATTGTAGCTGTGATTTTATGTACATTTACATATGTTTCATAGCTTGCTTATTCCATATAATGATCCTTTGATTTTGGGTTTGTTTTAAACATATATATGTCACCATAAGAACATGAAAGTTCTGTTTTATAATCATGTTTCTAAATATATTTCCTCTGCGTGTTTCTGAAAGTTTAAGAGGTTAAACTTTGGTTTTACGAACAAACAAACCCAACACAAAGTACAGGTATGTATTGTCTTATCTGAATGCATATGTGTGTAGTAGCCTAAACACACCAGGTAATGATACTTTATGAATCTCTTTCACCACATCATGTTTCATCTTTGTTTGCTGAGCAAAGACCTGATGAAACTTGCACATAGTGCAGATGTTGTGATCCAAAAGATTCCAATGTGGAACACATCCAAAATTGGATGAATCAACAAAAGTAATACATTCCAAGTGAATGAACAAAATAATCCTATCATGGATCACCTTCCAAAGTGAAGTGAAAAGAATCCTAATGTAGATCATCATGAAAAAGGATCAAAGTAAAAGAATCCCAATGAGGATCCGTGAAAATGAGATTTCATAACTTAAGTGACCTAGTAAGAAAAGCTGTGAAAAAGTTCTACCATGCATTGTATAAGGAGGGTTGATCATTCCATGCTTATGTGTGTGAGGTACACATTGAATAATTAAATCAACCAAAACATGATAAAAGTCATTTGCATCAAAATATCAACCAGGTATGAGGTTAAGACGACAAACATACTTTCAATCTTCAAGTTCATGATCATGTCCATTTAATCATTGTTGATACATGTGTCCCTAGTTTCTGATCTTAATCTAATATCTTTGTATTGTCTTACGCTTATGTAAATGTAATAGTTGGGTACTTAATGAAATACAAGTGTTTGGTTGTGTTTATAATGTTTAATATTTCATTAATGAGTTGTTTAAACGCATATTGACTTGATTATATTGGTTTGTTATTGTTTGAATTGTTATGCATAATGTTATAATATTGAATACATTCAACTTGGCAAAGTGAAGTTCTCATGCGTCCGACTGGACCATGCGCCCCAACAGTGGTCATGAGTTCGAATGGCCATGAAACTGAGTGTCCATGTGCCTAAATAGTTCATACGCCTGAACAACTTCATGCGTCTGACTCAGTCGCACGACTGAACACTTAGTTATGCGAATGGATCAACCGCATGGCTCAATCGTACGAATGAACCATGCTAATGGTTCAGTCGCCCGAATAAGCAACCCTAACCTATAAATACCACCTAATTCGTGGAAAAAAACAAGAGGATTCAATCCACTTCGACTCCAGACGTACCCTAGCCGTCCAGAAGCCTCTAAGTTCGTACTCCAAGTTCATTGAACGCTGTATATCGATTCCTAATCAATTCTTGACGTTAGATTCAATAGTTATTGTTTCTACGTGCGTTCTCACTGATTGGATCACCAATCAAATAGGATTCTACACTATTTGGTTTGGTTTAACACATTAATCAGTTGGTGTTTAGTTCAAATAGCAGATTCTAACAAGTGGTATCAGAGCCTTGGCTCTTGATTACGTGTTGATTCAATAGTTTTGACACAAATCGCATACCCTCATTCGCATTCATCAGCAGTTTGTTAAACAGTAATGTTAAGTGAAATGGAGGATCAGTTTAAGCATACACAGCTAGTAGAGAACTCGTATCCAGAATCTACTGTTATTGGAGAACGAAGTGGGAATTCACAATAAACCCTGAAACTTATCACGTTAGATGACTACCCACAATGGAAGCAACGTTTCGAAATCTACTTAAATGGAGTAGATACAAATTGTGGGAGGCAATAGAGTCGGGGTACAGCATGCCAGTAGGAGCTGACGGAGTAAAACTTACTCTAGGTGGCATGTCGGATGCACAGAAGGTAAAACACAACACTGAGAAGAAAGTCTACGCTGTGCTTACTCAGTCTATTCCGAAGGATATTTTCCATCAGTATTCGGAGTACACTCAAGCAAAGAAACTTTGGGATGCGTTGGAGAAGAGGTATGACGGAAATGCCTCTCTGAAGGCCATCAAGGCAAAAGCCTTGAAGAAGGAGTTTGACAACTTCTCTTCTATAGGAAAAGAAAGCCTTGATGATGTGATCGATAGATTCAACCACTTGATGAGTGAGATGCACACTAATGGAGCGGTTACTTCGATGGAGGATAGGTATCCAACTTTGTTGATGGATTACCAGAAAAATGGGCTTCATTTGTTCAAATCTCAGACAGAATGGAATGCTCTCGAAGTTAGATATAATGACTTCATTCTGAAACTGAGAGAAGAGGAGCTTAGATGAAGTATCGAGCCCAAAAGGCTAACTATGATCGGAATCCTGCACTCTACAATGCTACTCCTTCAGTAAAGACATCTGGAGCACCACTGCAAACCGCCTTCATCTCAAGCGCATCAGTTCTAGCATAACCCTCAACTTCAGGATCCGAAATGTCAGGGTCGTCTAGCACCCAATATATGATACCCGAAGCTAATGCAGCAAAGCTTAAAACCGACAACCGGGAATGTAACTATGGAGGTGGCCAGAGAACATATGGACTTTTTAGCTGAGGTGGTTCAATCCTACGATGGATTAATTGCTGGAAAGATAGGTAACTGCCACATGGCAGATGAAGATTATGAGCAGGTGGATGAAATGGAGTTGGAACGTCTGGACATAATGTGGGCTCTGGCAAGTGCTGTCTGACGAGCTAAAAAGTTTGTCAAAAAGACCAGACAGAACTTGGTTGCAACAAAAGACACAACCTTGGGTTTTGATAAGTCAAAGGTTACATGTTTCAACTGCGGTGAGAAGGGACACTTCAAGAGGGAGTGTATAAAACCAAAGAAGACAGGTAATGGCAATCCTTCTCGTCATTTAATCGTCAAGACAAGGCCACATCTAGTAGTTCTAACTCATCAAGTAAGGATCCAATAGCCTTAACTGCTAATGTCGATGAAGGACAGGACTGGAGCTTTCAGTTCGTCTCACCAGGAGAGTCCAATATAGCTAGTGTGGAGGATATTGATGACGATTCTGCAAGTGAGGGAGATATAGCAGTAGAGCTCGCGATGTCAAATTCTGAAGACACTGCAAATGTGGTCAACCACCTGCCTGAAGAAGAAAAATCTGCATCATCATCTAAATCACCAGAACCAGAGACAACCAAGTCAACACTCATGGCTGATTCTTCTTCAATATCTCAGGTAAGTACTACTGACCAATTGTTTAATAATCATGCTTGCTTAGAATGTAATAAATTCAGAGAAGTTATAGATTCAAAATTTGTGAGGCTATTACATCATAATGATAGCTTAGTAAAGGATCTGGAACTGTGCACAGAAGCAAATAGAGTGTTGAAACAAAACGAGCACAGTTACAAGGAAAAAATAGACCTATTAAATAAACAGCTTAGGGAAGCTGAGGTAGTTGCCTTTAACCAAGCAAATGACATTAGGTACTATCTGAACTCTCTTGAGGACACTAAGAAGCAAAAAGCAGTTTTAGAAGTAGAAGTCCATTCATTAAAACAAAAACTGCATAGTTGGACAAGCTCATCACACATTGTCCAACACTTAGTGAGAGAGAGAAATAATGGGGAGGGACTGGGATACAAAGTGGTTCCACCACCACCTGAAACCTTGATGAACACCAAAAGTAAATCAATTAACAATAACCCTATCAAGGATCACATGGTGTTACTCCTCTTGTAAATGATCTAGATTCCATAAGTAAATCAAGTGAATCCGATTCTAAACACATAGAGGACACTTCAAAGGCAAGAGGAAATATGCCATGTGTTAACCTGGAAAATGAATTTGGAAAAGTTAGTTTAAAGTCAGGGTCAAACAAAGTCAAACAAGAACCTAAAAAGACTATAAAATCTAATCAATCATGTGCATCATGTCAGTCCATGGAAACAGGAGATCAAAGATGTAAAACCAGGTAAAGCAATTAAGTTTGTAAAACCAACTCATACATCTAACAAAGTAATGTCTCAGTCTAAACATAATAAGGTCAATAGTGGGACATCTATATCTCCACCAAAAAATTTAAATAGGAAAGTTGAAAGCAGATCCTGCTACAATTGTGGAGAGTATGGTCACATAGCGTCTCATTGTCCTAATTACCAGAAACCAAGGAGAAAAGTTGAACTTTCTGCATCCACATCTAGATCCTTCAAGAGGAACTCTGTGACGCCTCCCAAAGGGGATAGTGAATCCAAAGTTCAACCCATTATCCAGTCATCAGTTTATCACAAATAGGCCTTACACAAATCTGGATTATGGAAGGAAAAAACCTCCTCAGTGCCTGAAAATAAGAACAAACAGAATTTTGATCAATCCTTAACCTCAAAGGGTCAGTGGGTTGAGTTTGTGATATGTGATGCCTCAGGGGACCCAAGCCAGTTAAGGCTTGGGTTCCTAACATGAACTAATGTTTTCATTGAATGTGTAGGGTGTTCGCTATAGTGCTGAGACTAATACGTGGATTGTAGATAGCGGAGCATCCAGGCACATGACAGGGAACAGAGCTCTCTATCAAAAGTCAGACAAATTAAAGGATTACATGTTTCATTTGCTGGAAACAAGGTGGGTATATCATAGCCCAAGGAGAAGTGGGAACTAAGAAGGTTAAGTTTGATAAGGTAAACTATGTCCAACAATTACAAAATAACCTGCTTTATGTCTCTCAAATCTGTGATAAAGGATTCAAGGTAGTTTTTGACAACCACAAGTGTTACGTTCTAAAGAAGGAATACATGATCCCAGAGGACCAGATCCTAATGACAGCTTCAAGATATAATGATATTTATGTCTTGGATCTCAAAGGCATCCACAACGGATAGTGAAGTCCAATGCTTCTTGTCCAAAGCTACTGAGAAGGACTCCATCTCCTGGCATAGGATAATGGGACACATAAATCCTAGAAAGATGAATCACTTGATCCAAAATGATCTTGTGAGAGGAGTAAATGTCAAAAAATTTCAACTCCCGGATTTCTGTGTTGCATGCAAAAAGGGCAAAAAGACGAAGAAATCTCATAAGGAAAAGAAAGTTCATTCTATAGACTTCCTCTTGAACTTCTTCACATGGATCTGTTTGGTCCAGTCAGTACAAGAAGCATCGCTGGCGACCTGTATTGCTATGTAGTTACAAATGACTACTCAAGGTTCTCTTGGTAATGTTTCTGAAATCCAAATCAGAAACATTTGAATCCTTCAAGGAATTGGTAACTACACTGGAATCCCTATACAAGCTGAAGGTACGACAGGTGCGCTCACACAACGGAATCGAGTTTAAGAATCAGAGGATGGAGGCCTATTGCACGGAAAAGGAATTGTACATCAATTACTCGGCTTATAGCCTCAGATGAACGGCGTTGCTGAACGGAAGAACCGCAGCTTGATAGAACGACACGGACTATGCTGGCAGACTCGAACTGCCTATCCAATTTTGGAATGAAGCAGTGGCAAATGAATGTTATACCCTTAATCGAGTTTTGGTAGTAAAACGGCATGGTAAAACGTGCTACGAATTATTACAGCGACGTAAACCTAACTTGGAATATCTCGAGCCGTTTGGCGCTCCATTGCACCCTGCTGAAGAAGACTCAGGAGGGAAATTATGTGAGAAGATTGATGAAGGTATCTTTCTAGGATACAATATACCGAACAAAGATGAGTTTATAACAACTCAACAGGCCAAGTAGAGGTGTGGTGTAATGTTGATGTTTAGAGATATATCACATCGCTTGCTGGAAAAGGGCCTGCCTACTTCTTCGACTATGATGGATTCTTCAAGACCTTCAACATACCTGTTTCTGCTTCAGAAGACGAGTTGGCAAACAAGATGATGTGCAATGTCTTGAACACACCATCTCATATTCATAAGTCATGATACTACCAACTCAGGGGGAGCGGTTGATGTGAGTGATTCTTCCTCTGATGAAGAAAATGAAGAAAATGATTAGATCAACTAGGATGTACAGGTTCCGACTACCACAAGTTCACAAGCATCGACGAGTGATGCTTCTGAGCCATCAGAACCTTAGACTCCAACTGCCTCATCTAGAACCAAATGTTCATAATCTTGACTCTGAGGTGATTGTTCCGACAACTCCTGGCTCATGTCTAAACGTCTATCACCCATTGGATAACATTATAGGAGATGTGAGATCAGGGGTTCAGACTAGAAATCAACTATATTCGGCTAATTATGCCTTCGTTATGGAAAAAGGATACCTTCACGATGGTGCATACCGTGCTTTGTGTCTCAGTTTGAACCAAAGTATGTTAGTGAAGCACTAAATGATGAGGCTTGGGTTAGTGCCATGCAAGAAGAACTTCTTCAGTTAAGAAGTTAGGTGTATGGACACTATTTGATAGACCTAAGGGTGCTAAAGTCATTGGCACCAAATGGGTCTTGAAATGCAGAAAGATGATCAGGGGTGATCATCAGAAACAAGGCTCGCTTGTTGTTCGGGGCTTTCGAAAAGTTGAAGGTATCGACTACAATGAATTATGCCCACCAGTGGCAAGGATGGAAGCCATCCGCATCTTCCTTGCCTATGCATCTTATATGAAAATCAAGGCCTATCAGCTAGATGTTAAGAGTGCATTCCTTCATGGTGAGATTAGAAACAGTGTATGTCAGTCACACGAGGGATTTGAGGATCCATATCATCAGGATAGAGTCTACAACTCAACAAGGCTCTATACGGACTTCATCAAGCCTCTACGGGCTTGGTATGAGAAACTCTCGACTCATGTTGTGAAAACAGGATTTCGTAGGGGAGTCATTGACTGCACACTGTTTATCAAAGAAAAAGATGGAGACTTAATGCTAGTATAGATCTAATTAGATGACATAATCTTCGGTTCAAAGAACGAAGGAGTATGCAAAGAATTCGAAGCAGTAATGAAGGCAGAGTTTGAGATGAGTGCCTTGGGGGAGATGAAGTTCTTTCTCGGTTACAGGTGGATCAGACACCAAAGAATCTTCCTACATCAGACCAACTATGTAGGATATTTCTCAGTCGGTTTGATATGGAAAATGCTTCCACAGCTGGAACTCCACTGGCTACAAACCATGATGTAGCACCCGATGAGAACGGTGATCTAGTAGATGCCATTATGTATCGAGGGATGATTGGATCTCTCATGTATCTCATGGCCTCAAGACCTGATATCATGTATGCTATATGTTTATGCTCATGATATCAGGCAAAGCCTAAGTGAACCATCTAATTGGAGTCAAAAGGATATTTCGTTATCTAAAAGGCACACCCACACTTGGGTTGTGGTATCCTTATGATGATGACTTTGAACTTACAGCGTATAGTGACTCGGATTACGGAGACTACAAGATGACTACAAGTCTACATCAACAGGTTGTCGTTCTTTGGGAGAAGATTAGTAACCTGGCAGTGTAAGAAGTAGACCTCGGTTGCTCTGTCAACCTGTGAGTCGAATACGTTGCTGCTGCAAGCTGCTGTTGCCGAATCATATGGATTCAACAGCAAATGCGGGATTACAGTTTGCATTTCACTTCCACTCCTCTATCTTGTTGATAACTCTGCTGCAATTGCAGTCACTAAAAACCCGATCCAACATCCTAAGACCAAACACATTAGAATCAAATATCACTACATATGTGATTGTTTTGAAAAGAATTTAATCGATGTGATAAAAATAAACACTGATTTTCAATGCGCTGACCTCTGTACAAAGGCTTTTGACAAATCACGTTTTCTATATCTGTTAGAGGTAAATGGCATTAAAAAGAAAAGTGAGGTCATTCCTGAAGATGACCATGTATAGTCCAATGCGTCGCGTCTAGTTTCTTTTATTTTTTAAAATTTTTGTGTTATTTAAGTTTTATTCTCTTGTTTTTGTTTAATGTTAGTTTGTTAATTACAATTAGTGTCTTTCCTTGCCTATTAAAATCCTAAAACACAAATTCTTAGAGGTTTTAGTATTTTAGGGGGAGAATAGGTATGAAAAAAAACGAGGGAAAAGGAGAGGTGAGCCCGATATAATTAAGATCATATGTGTGATACCGATTTAATGTTTGGGAATATATAGTACACAGGTACAAACCATTTGGGACTTTAAAATCAAATTGAAAAGGATGCAAGTTCAAGTATAGTCTGTGTAGTCTAAACAATATAAAAGGAATATGATAGTTAAGCTAGCTACTACTAAGGTAACACAAAGAAAATAGACCTAGAGGTTGCTAGACCACAGTTGATATGTCGGTAGATTCACACAATAGATGACTAGACCTTTTTGGTGATCTCAAGATTAAACTAAAATGTTGACTAGCTGTGGGTAACACCTTATCCCTGGTTAACACAATCAAGAAGATTCCAATAGGGGTGACGAGCAAAATAAACGCCACAAAAGTGTGCGTAGACCAAAGCATGAGTAAAAGCACAAGAAAAATGCAAATACAATCAACTGATAACCTAGGTTGTTGGTGAAATCTGTGCTAAAAGAAGAAAAATTGCTCAAACAAGAAGATAGATTATGTGCCTCTCTGCTGTGCGGTGGCACTGACCTGAGGATAAGCATAACCTATATATTCTAGAACTCAATGTTGTTTGCCGCCTCTTTGCTGTGCGATGGCACTGACCTGAGGATTGGCTTCTCTTTGAAATTCTATGAATAGTCTCTTCTTGAATTCTACCCTAAGACTGCTCAAAATTCTCCTGAGGAATGTTGATTGCCATATAAGTGTGGGATCCACAAATGCTTGTTGAAATAAACAAACCTTAAAACGATCACCAAACTATGTTGAAAGTCTGTGTATGGATTTAAGAGGACAAGCATACTGACAATCACTGTGGCTATAATTCTTGAAAGTTCAAATCAGTGTGGGGACCTAATAGTACTAGTATGATTTCCTAAATTTGCTAAATGACTCCAGATGAAAAACAAGGAAAGAGCATCAAAGTTTTTTTTAAAATAAAATAACTTGTCCGGAATGATTTGAATATCCTGTATGATTCCAACTTGAATTGGTCCATGTATGGTTTAAATGATTAAGGCTGCTCTCTCAGAAAAATTATTCCTTAGATTACATGTTAGGAGTCAACCCTCACAAAAACACAAAAACATGTCTCAGTTTTTTTTAAGTTTTCAGTATTATTTCTTTTATTTCTGCACAAAGTTTGTCACGTCTGAGGTGACCACACGTGCTTTCAAACAAAAATGATCACGTCTGAGGTGACAAGGTCTTTTAGAAAGGATCACGTCTGAGGTGATCAAGGTTTTCTCTAGGTAAAATGATCATGTCTGAGATGATCAAATGGACATAATGTTTATTCAAAAGTTAAAAGGGTGTAAAATGTAAAATGGGCATAAAGTTAAAAACCATGAGTATGATTCATTCGCATGACTGGACCTTGAGCATGGACCAGTCGTACGATTGAAGGATACGAATGTGCCCAATCGCATGGTTAACCCACACGTATGGGCCATACATGCGATTGGACCAACTGTACGACTCAAATCACACGATTGACTTGATTATATAGGTTTGTGATTGTTTGAATTGTTATGCATAATGTTATAATATTGAATACATTCAAACTTGGTAAAGTGAAGTTCTCATGCGTCTGACAGGACCATGCGCCCCAACAGTGGTCATGAGTCCGAATGCCCATGCGACTGAGTGTCCATGCGCCTAAATAGTTCATACGCCTGAACAACTTCATGCGTCTGACTCAGTCGCACGACTGAACACTCAGTTATGCGAATGGATCAACTGCATGGCTCAATCGCACAAATGAACCATGCTAATGGTTCAGTCGCCCGAATGAGCAACCCTAACCTATAAATACCACCTAATTCGTGGAAAAACAAGAGGATTCAATCCATTTCGACTCCAGACGTACCCTAGCCGTCCAGAAGCCTCTAAGTTCGTACTCCAAGTTCATTGAACGCTGTAGATCGATTCCTAATCGATTCTTGACGTTAGATTCAATACGTTATTGTTTCTACGTGCGTTCTCACTGATTGGATCACCAATCAAATAGGATTCCACACTATTTGGTTTGGTTTAACACGTTAATCAGTTGGTGTTTAGTTCAAATACCAGATCCTAACAATCATAAAGGATGCACTAGTGTAATATAAGACTGATATGATCCCAACAAAGAGACAATTCTTTTCATTATTAATAATCAAAATAATATTCAAAAGGTTTTAAAAATTTACTGTTTCTGTCCAGATGTGGATATAAACTTTAGGGCGAGTAATTTATATTTATGAGTAAGTCCAAATTTTTGTTTATAACTTAATGTTGAAAACAAACAAAAAGGGTTTTGGTTGGTGTTGCAAAAAGTCATACCATTATATCTCAGCTTATGCAGATTCTTAGAAGCATGATAAGTCCAAGATCTATCAAAATTGGGAAACTTGTATCACTTGTAACATACAAGTCAATCCAAGCAAGAATTAACAACTTCAACAATCAACTTCATAAGAAAAATCAATCAAGGACAAATCTTCATAAGATGAATAATCAATTCAATCACATTAACTTTTGATTAAGTTCAAAAGCTAATGCAGGTAAGTGCATTGGTTAATGCGGGTGAAGGTAACCCATGCATGCAACTAATGCGGGTAATAGTATATTTTCAAGTGCAACTAATGCGGACAATGATTTTACTCTACCGTATTAGTGTGAGTAAATGTGGATTTTACTCTACTGCATTTGCTACAGTAGTCAAATACGGATGAGCATCTCTCTCTCGCATTTGCTACAGTGCAATGCTGACCAAGCATTGTCAACCGCATTTGGTGTAGTCGCACAAGCGCTGATTGAATTTGTTCTATTGCATTTGCTATAGTGTACAAATACGGATAGGATGAAACAAGTAATGACACTACCGCATTTGCTACGTGTCAATGCTGATGAACAAAATCACAAGTTATTCTTCCGCATTTACTACAGCACAAATGCAGATAGTCAATGTTCTCAAATTTTAACTTCCGCATTTGCAACAATACACAAATACGGATAGAATAAATCAAAAGTAACAACTTCCATGTTCACAACAGTGACCAAATGTGGACAGTCAAAGTAAAAAGTTTGTCTTTCGTATTTGCTACAGTTAACAAATGCGGATGACCAAAAGTCAAAAAATTATCCCTTCCACATTCGCTACAGTGGTGACCGCATTTGCTCTTAAACTTGAAAAATATTTCAAAATGCATTATTTGACTATTTAAAGGAATTTAAACAGGTCATTTAACACTTTTCAATTTTGAGAGACTTTATAGTGAGACGAGCGCAAACGCACAGTACACCATCTTCGATCATCTTCATCATAAACAATCAAGATTTTCGTGTGATTCTACTAAATCGGCTCTTGTTATCTATTCTGAAACCACATTTGTATGGGAAACAAGGTGAAATTTCCAAAAAAAATTTAATCAAGACCTAAGTTTCAGAATGTTAAACCTAGATCAATCAATGAACCAACTGATAATAAAGACCACAAAAACATATCTTACTGATGTAACATAATACGCCTTTTCGACTTCAATGAGCATGCAAACCAATAGAAATTCTTATCATCATGAAAACCTTGATATTCATGTTTGTTGTAAGAACAGAGTATGATGAAAACCTTGATATTCATGGTTGACGTAAGAATAGAGCATGATGAAAAATGAAACATGTGTAACAAATCAATGAAACGATGTCTCATTAATGGTTCAAACATAGAAATGGTGATTGTTGAATAACAAACTCACCATTTGTTATGACAACAATGCAACAGAAATGACAAGCATTCATCCTTGTCCATTTAAAGTCAAACTGATAACTAACACACATGTCTCTTGTGCATATTACATGGAAAATCTTACATGGAGCAGGCTCCATAATGTCAGCAGTTATTTAAACCATGATGTGCCTAAAGCTGAAAGACTTAGATATATGATCAGATACTTATCTACCATAAGGGTAGCCTATGTTATCACTGTGAGACCCACAATCTATGAGAATCTCATTAGGTCCTTCTGGAACTCAACTGAGGTAGTTGAAGCTGATGGTGTTAAAACATTAACTGGGAGAATCAACAATGATCTCGCTTTGAGTATCACTGAAGATTCTGTTAGAAGATGCTTACAATTTGGTGATGATGCTAATGCTCCTCTGTAGCTAGATGATGAAGAAATAACCACATTTTTTGCTGAAATTGGTTATGAAGGAGCATATGAAGCAAAACAAATTGTTAAAGGGTTAGTTGATCTACCTTGGAGATTCCTAATTCATATGTTTCAACACTGTCTATCCAGAGGAAGACAGGATGGAATGACATTCCAGTCCTCACATCCTTAGCAATCTGTGCTCTCTACACCAACAGGCCATTTAATATGTATGTTTATATTTTCAATGGCCTGATTTCAAACATTCAAGAAGGGAGAAGATACAAGTTCTTGATGTATCCAAGATTTCTTCAATGCCTGATCAATGAATCATTTCCTGATATTGCTAATGAGGGACCAGTGCTTGATATTCCTCACTATGATGTAAGATCCTACAAGTACATTAAGAAGAGGGACCCAAGAAACTTTTACAGTGGTGCTCACTCACCTCTTCTTCCATGGATGATTCAAAAAATAAATCGAGAAGGTCAAGCACAAGAACAACCATCACCACAACCATCACCTCAACCATCACCACAACCATCACCACAACCATCACCACAACCATCACCACAACCATCACCACAACCAGCACCACAACCAGCACCACAACCAGCATCACAACCAACACCACAACCAACACCACAAACAACCCCTTAACCTTCACCAATATCACCTCATCATCACTCTCCAATATCACCTCATCATCACTCTCCACCACATCAATCACCTATATCACCATACCAACCTTTGCCATCCCACGATTACCCTGTTGAAGTTGGAGGATCAACTAGTGCTTCTAAAACATCCAATCATCTTCTAATGAGGAGGATCATCATACTCAATGCTTACAAAGAGAGCAACTTCTGAGACTGCTCCCTTAGAGAGCTTTACTAAATCAAATGTAAATAGGCGTGATGAAAAAGATGAGTTGATATCTAAACTGTTGCAAAAGGTTGAAAGAATGGAGAGAATACTAAACAGAAGGGCTAGAATCATTGATGATAGAATTCTAGAGCTTGATGAAAAGGAGTAGGAGCTGAAAGATCTCAAAGAAAAACATAAAGCTGAAATGAAGGATAAAGAAAAGGAAATTGAAACTTTAAATGCTACACTCAATCATTCAAGAGAAGAAGTCAGTGGACATGTTGTCACTCTTGCAATTCAAACAATAGCAATGGACAAACAAGAGAACATTATAGAAGAACAAGCTGAAATCATCTCTAATCTTGAAAAAGAAATTGATAGCAAAAACAAAAGGATCTCTGAACTAGAGCTGATAATTGAGATTCAAAGAAGTGAAGTGGCTGATGATAAGAAAGATGAACAAGAAAAGCTTGATGATGAAGAACAAGAAAAGGTTGATAATGATGATAACAAGTCTGTTTCTGACAATGAAAAAGAAGAAGGTGATACAAGTCAAACAAAGCATAAGGAACAAAGTCTAGAGATGGTGATATACTCTAGAAAAACCTATGATGCTCACAATGAGAAAGCTGAATTTGAGGAACTTTTTAGTGCTTTAGACAGCTTTACATCTGAAGAATTCAATGTAGATGATGACTTTTGGGAATTTGTAAACAATCAAAGGACTGATTCTGACCCTATTGTATTCATCCCTAAATCTCCAGTTCCTTTGGAGAAAGAGCTAAGCATGCAGATTGTCCCTACTATGTCATTAACTGAAGAACAAAAAGAAAAGATAAGAGAAATGTGTGAAAAAGAAAGAGAAAAAGAAAAAGAAACAGAAAAGGAGAAGGAGGAAATAAAAGTGAATGATCAAGAACAAACCACACCCAAGAAAATGTCTGAAGTGATTGAAAAGGCTGAAACTTCAAGTCCACAACTTCAAACATATTCGAGAAAGAGAAATATCTAGTTGAAAAAGCTAAGGGTAAAAGACCAGTGATTGAAGAAGAAAGTATTAAGAAGAAGAAAGATGATCCAAGAAGCCTGGTTGCAATTGCTGAATTTCTTGAAGAACATGAGCAGGCTGAAGCTCAATTAAAGAAACAATATGTTATCATTGATCTAGAAGAGGGAGAGATAGCTGGTGGATATGATGCTAAAAAGGATGTTCATATGGACAGTCCTATGAAAACAGAATAGGCAGTGGAAGAAATGGTGTCAAAAGCCCAAACTGATGACTTAATGATCAAAGCAATGTTTCTGATCAATCAAGGTTATGATCCAGATGAAGTATTTAGGATGACATATGAAGGAATGAAGGAAGAGGAAGATAAAATGAAAAGCTGCTAGATCCAAATATTGAAACAGAATATGAAAAAGCAATCACCAAAGATGCTCCAATGCATAAAGATTCTTCTATGAAGAAGCCAACTGGGTATAAAAGACCATTGCCAAGAAAGGTTCCCCTACCCAAGCTGTCTTCAATGAAGAAATCAACCCCAACTCATGAACCACTATTTCCTGATCCTTTAAGTATGACAGATAAGGAAATGAAGGATTACCTCACCAGTTAAGGCTTTACCAAAGAAATTGGCAAACATGAAGACTAATTCACTAAAAGTTGCAACACTTAGGTTGATAAATGATAAGAAAGAAAGTTAAAGCAGTTAGAAGAAGAAGTGCTCAATAAGAAGCCAAGATCAAGGGTTTCTGCACATGACATGAATCTTACTCATAAAGATCAAGACTATCATGCACCTGTTATTCATAAATATCTAGAGTGGTTTACTAAACCCTCCCAACTGAAACTTTAGGAAGGGTTGACCACTGTTGAGATGATCAGAGGCGTATCTACTCCAAAAGGCAAAACAGACCAGAAAATTATTTCCTGGAAGTATGATAGTTCATGGAATATGTTTATGGTTAAAAGGATCTCTGGTCTAGGGTAATTTTTTACAGAGTACTCTGCTCTGGTAAATGCACTTGAGATTCATGACCTGAAATAACTGCTAATCTGGAGCTGATCAACCACAATGCCATGTTTGGATATGAATTTGAAGGAATACTCAAAATGTTCAAGGAAACCAACAACTTCAATTCATTGAAAGCAACATGCATGATAAATGACAACATTCAAGAACCCTCTGGAAATGAAACAAACAAAACCAGCTGAAGAAGTAGTGTTTCCAGAACTCAGAGTGAAACCTACTGAATCATTGAAAAGAAAAATGGTAGCCGGTACACATTCCTCAACACCAATCTCAAATGTTTATTATGATGAGAAGGCCTATGAATTGGTGATTGAGAGGAAGTGGGGAGGCAAAGAAGGTGCTGAAATCAGATTGTTCAGTGGCTATGAAGTGAGACTACTGGATCAATCATACATTCAATACATATACACAAGGCACTTCAGAGAGATATAAAAATAATTGGTCAAGAAGATCTACATATCTTTCTAAAGTGTATCAAAATATTGAAGATGGCTTATGATCAGATTAGTGCTAAGAGGGAGAAAATGAAGAAGAAGAAGACACCTCTACAGTTGGGCAACATTGTCAAACTTGAAGTTGATTTAGATGGTTCTCTTTTGATTCCTAGGGATGGGCTATCAACAGTGTCTATTTGGGAACCAATTTCTCTAAAGAAACTACCACTTGAAGCCATTCATGATACGTGCATAATGAAGATTCATGTACTAAGTAAGGACAAAATGTGAGAAGCTTAACATTTTATCAACATGATCAAGGCAATTTTGGATCCAAGGCAAGCAACACCTTTTACACCACCAAAAGACCCAGCAGAATCATCACAACATAAATCACCTCCAAAACATTGAGGAAAACTAGGCTGTATAATCCTTAGGGAGAGTATTGTTGCACCCTGAAAGGATCATACATGCCAACTCAATGGGTGATTTGATGATTGCTATGCTGAAATCCCTTAAGTCCAAGAAGAAATGTGGATGAAGATCCTGCTAAGGAAAAGAACAAGTGTTGTCTTCCGCATTTGTCAATACGGAACACATAAGGCTAATGCGGACAAGTATTTACTCTTCCGCATTGACTGATGTGGAAGACTAATAGTTAATGCGGACAAGACTTTGCTCATTCGCATTAAACAAATGCGGATGACCGAACAAATGCGCTTAAGTATTTGTTCATCTGCATTGGTTAATGTGGATGACCAACATACTAATGAGGATGATCAAGTGAAGAAATGATGATCAAGTTAACTTATCCGCATTTGTCAATGCGGATGAACAAGCAAAGATGCGGATGAAGACTTAGACTATTTCTAATGTAATAGGTCAGGGGTAGTTTAGTCATTTTGTAAAAGACATCTTGTTTACCTATAAATAGAATAGATACCTCGTACATGAGGTGACGACTGATAGATAGAGAATTTTTGTTGTAATTATTCTCTGTATTTTTATCAACTTTCATATATACAATACAAAAGCACTTATGAGTAATTTTCTTGCATTGAATGTTATTTGATTGTTTGTTTTCGCCATTCAATCACTGACTTGATTACCATATTCGATTCACAGTAAGAATCTCACTCTTACTCAACCCCAGTCATGTTTTACACATGTGTAAATCCAGTACGACACATGTGTATAACTAACGTATGTACAATTTTTTTAGAAAAGTATATCAATATGGTAGGCATTGGAAGATAAAAAATATTGAATTTTATGGTGAATGTTTTTTGAAAAAATGTCGTGAAAAAAGGTAGGAACGTTTTAAAAAAGGGGAAATGACATGTGATTTGCATGTGATAAAAAATGAGTGGCCGAGATTGGTTCCTAGAGTTCTCACAAAAAAAGATGGTTCTCATTTAAACAGTCCCCTATATATATATACATATATATACATATAAATGCACATCCATAATGCCAACATATCATATCTCATATCTTAAATCATAATCACAATGGCACACTGGTCGCGACTCCAATGCACCCCTAAATCAAAAGGTGTGTATGGCATTACACAACTCACTGCGAACTAAACATATCATAAACACCTAGATGCATCCGTATGCCTCCCGAATAATCCAAAGCTCTTTTGCGAGCATAATCATATAAACAAAGTGGAGACGCCGTGATTGATCACACCGTCACGGATAGTGTCAAGTCATCACTAGCCACAACGACAAGCCTATGGTACCTCCATAGGTAGTTGACTCGGTATCCCTATATCCTGTCTACAAATCTAGGGTTCTATGGTTGTATAAATGACATATAATCCAACCTTACACCCAAAGTATATCCATCATGCATAATTATCCTAACTGAATAATATCAAATAATACCACACAAACGATAACACAAGCATATCATAAATATATATTTTTCACAATGGTCAAAAATAGCTCAACAACAAATATCATAGTAGCACAAAAGAAAGAAGCGGATCATATTAGAAAGTCATAGATTAACCAGATTGATTTCAAACGTAGCATAACATTTTAGTAGATCGAGCACCTAAAAAAAATAAAGAACATTCGTACTTGAATAAGTGTCTAAGCTTGTAATGTCTCAAGTTTCCACTGACGTGTTAAACAAACCTACAACAAGTGATTTTGATCTCTCAATCAGAACTATTTCATATTACTCCTTGTTGGGGTTCAATATGTAATAAACTGAAGCTTACCAAATGATAATCACAGTCGACTGAAGATCTCATTGTAAAAGTTCAGAGACCAAATTGAGTATCAGAAGAAAACAAATACAAGAAAAAGTCAACATCAAGACAACAAGAAAAGTGAAAATTAGATCATGATGTAATATTAGTATAAATAGACCCACTAGTGCAATTTTGCAAATGTGGCTTTTGTGTGTGTGTTTCTCATGGTGTAAATCACCACCTAAGGAGAAATCCTCTCCTT
The DNA here is from genome assembly GCA_025506515.1 of Flaveria trinervia. Taxonomy (NCBI): domain Eukaryota; kingdom Viridiplantae; phylum Streptophyta; class Magnoliopsida; order Asterales; family Asteraceae; genus Flaveria; species Flaveria trinervia. The sequence continues at coordinate 37,883,844 of CM046458.1, read as the reverse complement.
TGGGTGGGTTTGATTTCACCAGCCATCAATGATTCTCATTGTAATTTGTTTATCAACATTAATGATGTCATAACATTATTATTATCCATCTCTTTGTTCTTTGATTCACACACATCCACCCATCTTAATTTTGATTTCTAGATCTGAACGATATGAATCCTAAGATCCAAGCTCAATGAATTTGAAATACTGATTTAGCAAAACGGTATCAGAGCTGTTGGTTGCTAGATTTATCTAGTTTTCAGATTTGATTTATCTTTAATGATGTCAAGAACAATGAATAAAAGAAGAAAAATGAAGAACAAAGTCCCTGTTCATAAAAAAACCTATGTGTTCATGCCTAAAATCAGAAGAAAAACCAATAAGTCTGTGCAACTATGGTACAATTTGAAGAATCATGAACATGTTCATGATTGTTCCATCAAAATTCGATGAAATTGAACAAGATTATCATAGAAAAACCATTTGTTCATCTCAAAATCAAGAAAAATCATCAGATCTGTTCTAATATGCTATGATTTGAAGAAATATAATTATTCACTGGATTATACCTTCAAAATTCGATGCAATTGAACACGATTATCATTAAAAACAAAGAAAAGATGAACAAATGGAAGCTACTGCTGATTTCCCGACCTGCACTACAATGCGAAATTGTTTTTGTTCAAGTCTGAAAACATATGCGGATGAACAAAACCAAATGCGAATGAAGCTTGACCAATGCGGATGTGTTATCCACAAATACGGATGTGTTATACACAAATATGGATGACTTGTCACCAAATTGGATGACTTGGCAACAAATACGGATTACTTGTCACCAAATGAGGATGACATGGCAACAAATGCAGATGCCTTGTCATAAATACGGTTGACTTGTAAACAAATACGGGTACTTTAAGCACAAATGCGGATGCATTGACATCAAATTCGGATGCTTTGAAATCAAATGTGGATGCATTGAAATCAAATGCGGATGCCTTGCAATCACATGCGGATGCCTTGCAATCACATGCGGATGCCTTGCAATCAATGCGGATGAGTTAGCAAAGAAATGCGGATGTGTTGCAAGATATGCTTATGAACAACAGAGGAAGGACATCAAAATCTAAAAAGAAAAACATGAATATGAATGATTGCAACCAATAAGCACATCCATTTTGATCATGGAAACAAAAAAGAGTATATTAATCAACTTTGGCCACTTTTTCACAGATTCATCCAGGGACTTGTACAAATATCAGATGCCCTTTTTAATGTACTTGAGCTCATATTTTTATTTTGATGATGTTTCGCACCCGTGTCTGACTACTGGGCAGATAGTTAGCCTAACTTTAATCAAGGGAGTACTCATTATTGGAAGAATGTCATTTATCAAGTTATTTCAAAAGAGTGGAAGTGTGTTCAACATTGATTCATATTCCTCGTGTGATTTATTGAAGTTTAAAGGCTCACCATATGCCTAATACATTCTGATCCTTGAGTTGTGATATGAGCTATAGTCCAAAAGTGATACAACCCATATCCAATACCAAAAAGTATTCTCATGAGATTTTAACCATTGTTAAAAGTACATTAGGAGGAGCTTAATCTGAGGGGGAGAACATCAATAAATTGTGTCAGCACATCAGTCAATCAAGAAGATATGTGATAGGGAAGATCTTCATGTTCAAGGTTTGGCAAGCATCAGTTTAGGGGGTGTACTGTTGGGCTTTAACAATGTAATAAACTAAAGCTTACCAAATGATAATCACAACTGACTGAAGATTTCATTGTAAAAGTTCAGAGACCAAATTGATTATCATAAGAAAACAAATACAAGACAAAGTCAACATCAAGAAAACAAGAAAAGTCAAAATTAGGTCATGATGTAATATTAGTAAAATAGACCCACCATTGCATTTTTGCAAGTGTGGCTTTTGTGTGTGTGTTTATCGTTCTGTAAATCACCACCCAAGGAGAAATCCTCTCCTTCGGGTGGGTTGATTTCACCAGCCATCTATCATTTTCATTGTAATTTGTTTATCACCATCAATGAAACCATAACATTATTATTATCCATCTCTGTGTTCTTTGATTCACACACGTCCACCCATCTTAATTTTGATTTCTAGATCTGAACGAGATGAATCCTAATATCCAAGCTCAGTGAATCTAAAATACTAATTTAGTAAAATGGTATCAGAGCTGTTGGTTGCTGGATTTATCAAGTTTTTAGATTCGATTTCATATTTAATGATGCCAAGTATAATGAATTAAAGAAGAAAAATGAAAAACAAAGTCCCTGTTCATCAAAAACCTATCCGTTCATGCCAAAATAAGAAGAAAAACCAATAAGTATGTTCAACTATGGTATGATTTGAAGAATTGTGAACATGTTCATGATTGTTCCTTCAAAATTCAATGCAATTGAACAAGATTATCATAAAAACCCCATTTGTTCATCTCAAAATCAAGAAAAATCATCAGATCTGTTCTAATATGCTATGATTTGAAGAAATATAATTATTCACTGGATTATACCTTCAAAATTCGATGCAATTGAACACGATTATCATTAAAAACAAAGAAAAGATGAACAAATGGAAGCTACTGCTGATTTCCCGACCTGCACTACAATGCGAAATTGTTTTTGTTCAAGTCTGAAAACATATGCGGATGAACAAAACCAAATGCGAATGAAGCTTGACCAAATGCGGATGTGTTATCCACAAATACGGATGTGTTATACACAAATATGGATGACTTGTCACCAAATGTGGATGACTTGGCAACAAATACGGATTACTTGTCACCAAATGAGGATGACATGGCAACAAATGCAGATGCCTTGTCATAAATACGGTTGACTTGTAAACAAATACGGGTACTTTAAGCACAAATGCGGATGCATTGACATCAAATTCGGATGCATTGAAATCAAATGTGGATGCATTGAAATCAAATGCGGATGCCTTGCAATCACATGCGGATGCCTTGCAATCACATGCGGATGCCTTGCAATCAATGCGGATGAGTTAGCAAAGAAATGCGGATGTGTTGCAAGATATGCTTATGAACAACAGAGGAATAGGACATCAAAATCTGAAAAGAAAAACATGAATATGAATGATTGCAACCAAATCCATTTTGATCATGAAAGCAAAAAAAAAGAGTATAGAAATAACTTTGGTCACTTTTTCACAGATTCATCCAAGGACTTGTACAACTATCAGTTGCCCTTTTTGAAGTACTTAAGCTCACATTTTTATTTTGATGATCTTTTGCACGTGTTTTCGACTACTGAGCGGACAGTTAGGCTGACTTTAATCAATGGAGAACTCATTATTGGAAGAATGTCATTTATCAAGTTATTTCAAAAGAGTGGAAGTGTGTTCAACATTGATTCATGTTCCTCATGTGGTTTACTTAAGTTCAAAGCCTCACTATATGCCTAATACATTGTATATCTTGAGTTGTGATATGAACTGCAATCCAAAAGTGATACAACCCATATCCAATACCAAATAGTATTCTTATGAGATTCTAACCTTTGTTAGAAATATATTAGGAGGAGCTTAATCTGAGGGGAGAACATCAATAAATTGTGTCAGAACATCAACCAATCAAGAAGACATGTGATAGGGAAGATCTTCATGTTTAAGGTTTGGCAAGAATCAGTTTAGGGGAGTATTGTTGGGGTTCGACAATGTAATAAATTGAAGCTTACCAAATGATAATCACAACCAACTGAGGATCTCATTGTAAAAGTTCAGAGACCAAATTGATTATCAGAAGAAAACAAATATAAGACAAACTCAACATCAAGACAACAATAAAAGTCAAAATTAGGTCATGAGGTAATATTAGTATAAATAGACCCACTAATGCATCCTCATTTTTGCAAATTAGGTCATGAATAAATGGAAGCTACTACTGATTTCCCGACCTGCACTACAGTGTGAAATTGTTTTTGTTCTAGTTGGGAACAAATGCGGATGAATAAAAACAAATGCGAATGAAGCTTGACCAAATGTGGATGTTTTATCCAGAAACGCAGATGTGTTATACACAACTTTGGATGACTTGTTACCAAATGTGGATAACTTAGCAAAAATACGGATGACTTGTCACCAAATGAGAATGACTTGGCAACAAATGCGGATACCTTGTCACAAATACGGTTGACTTGTAAACAAATACGAGCACTTTACGCATAAATGCGGATACATTGAAATCAAATTCGGATGCATTGAAATCAAATGAGGATGCATTGAAATCAAATGTGGATGCCTTGCAACCACATGCGGATGCCTTGCAACCAAATGCGGATGCTTTGCACACAAATGCGGATGAGTTAGCAAAGAAATGCGGATGTGTTGCAAGAAATGGTTATGAACAACAGATGAACATGACTTCAAAATCTGAAAATAAAAACATGAATATGAATTATTGTAACCAATAAGCACATCCATTTTGATCATGAAAGCAAAAAAAAAAAGTATAGAAATCAACTTTGGTCATGATTCCACAGATTCATCCAGGGACTTGTACAACTATCAGATGCCCCTTTTGAAGTACTTGAGCTCACATTTTTATTTTGATGATGTTTCGCACCCGTGTCTGAGTACTGAGCGGAGAATTAGCCCGACTTTCATGAAGGGAGTACTCATTATTGGAAGAATGTTATTTATCAAGTTATTTCAAAAGAGTGGAAGTGTGTTCAACATTGATTCATGTTCCACATGTGGTTTATTGATGTTCAAAGCTCACCATATGCCTAATACATTCTAATCCTTGAGGTGGATATGAACTGTAATCCAAAAGTGATTCAAAAAGTATTCTCAAGAGATTCTAACCTTTGTTAGAAATATATTAGGAAGAGCTTAATCTGAGGGGGAGAATATCAATGAAATGTGTGAGAACATCAGTCAATCAAGAAGACATGTGATAGGGAAGATCTTCATGTTCAAGGTTTGGCAAGCATTAGTTTAGGGGGAGTATAGTCAGGGTTCAACAATGTAATAAAATGAAGCTTACCAAATGATAATCACAACCGACTGAAGATCTCATTGTAAAAGTTCAGAGACCAAATTGATTACCAGAAGAAAACAAATACAAGACAATGTCAACATCAAGACAACAAGAAAAGTCAAAATTAGGTCATGATATAATATTAGTATAAATAGACCCACTAATGCATTTTTGCATGTGTGGTTCTTGTGTGTGTGTTTCTCTTGGTTAAATCAACACCCAAGGAGAAATCCTCTCCTTTGGGTATGTTTTAATTTCACCAGCCATCTATGATTCTCATTGTAATTTGTTTATCAACATCAATGAAATCATAACATTACTATTATCCATCTCTTTGTTCTTTGATTCACACACGTCCACCCATCTTAATTTTAATTTCTAGATCTGAACGAGATGAATCCTAAGATCCAAGCTCAATGAATCTGAAATACTAATTTGGCAAAATGGTATCAGAGTTGTTGGTTGCTCGATTTATCTAGTTTTCAAATTTTATTTCATCTTTAATGATGTCAACAACAATGAATAAAAGAAGAAAAATGAAGAACAAAATCCTTGTTCATCAAAACCAATTGGTTCATGCCCAAAATCAGAAGAAAAAGCAACAAATATGTTCAACTATGGTACGATTTGAAGATTCATGAACTTGTTCATGATTGTTCTTTCAAAATCCGATGCAATTGAACAAGATTATCACAAAAAAACCATTTGTTCATCTCAAAATCAAGAAGAAAAATCATCAAATCTGTTTTAATATGGTAAAATTTGAAGAAATATAATCATTCACCGGAATATACCTTCAAAATTCGATGCAATTAAACACAATTATCATTAAAAACAAAGAAAAGATGATGAAATGGAAGCTACTGCTGACTTCCCGACCTGCATTGCAGTGCGAAATTGTTTTTGTTCAAGTCTGAACACCCAGTCGTGCGAATGGATCAACCGCATGGTTCAGTCGCCCGAATGTGAAATCCTAACCTATAAATACCACTTTAATGATGGAAAAACATAACACTTCAAAAACCTACGTACTAAATCGTACCGTAGTCGTCCAAACACCTCTAAGAACCTGTTCCAAGTTCATAGATTGCACTAGATCGATTACCAATCGTTCTTAACGTTTAGATTCAATCCAAAATTGTTTCTATGTGCATTCTCACTGATTGGATCACCAATCAAATAGGATTCCACACTATTTGATTCGGTATACACATATATCACTTTGTATTTTGTTCAATACACGATCGTAACAAGATCCAAGCTCAATGAATCCGAAATACTGATTTAGCAAAATGGTATTAGAGCTGTTGGTTGCTGGATTTATCTAGTTTTCAGATTTGATTTCATCTTTACTAATGTCAAGAAAAACAAATAAAAGAAGAATAATGAAGAACAAATTTCCTCTTCAATAAAATCCTATCTATTGATGCCCCAAATCAGAAGAAAAACCAACAAAGTTCAACTATGGTACGATTTGAAAATCGTGACATGTTCATGATTGTTCTTCAAAATTCGATGCAGTTGAACAATATTATAAACAAAACCCATTTGTCATCTCAAAATCAAGAAGAAAAATCATCAGATCTGTTCTAAATAGGTACAATTTAAGAAATATAATCATCACTAGATTATTCCTTCAAAATTCGATACAATTGAACATGATTATCATTAAAAACAAGAAAAGATGATGAAATGGAAGCTACTGTTGATTTCCCGACCTGCATTGCAGTGCGAAATTGTTTTTGTTCAAGTCTGAAAACAAATGCGTATGAGCAAAAACAAACGCGAATAAAGCTGGATCAAATGTGGATGTGTTATCCACAAATGAGGATGTGTTATACACAAATATGGATGACTTGTGACCAAATACGGATGACTTGGCAACAAATGCGGATGACTTGTCACCAAATACGGATGACTTGGCAACAAATGCAGATGCGTTGTCCAAATGCGGTTGACTTGTAAACAAATACGGGCACTTTAAGCATAAATTTGGATGCATTGAAATCAAATTCGGATGCATTGAAATCAAATGCGGACGCATTGAAATCAAATGCGGACGCATTGAAATCAAATGCGGATGCATTGAAATCAAATGCGGATGCATTGAAATCAAATGCGGATGCATTGAAATCAAATGCGGATGCATTGAAACAAATGCGGATGCATTGAAATCAAATGCGGAGGTCTTGCAAGCACATGCGATGCCTTGCAACCAAATGTGGATTCTTTGCAAACAAATGCGGATGAGTTACAAAAAAATGCGGATGTGTTGCAAGAAATGCTTATGAACAACAATGAACAGGACTTCAAAATATGAAAAGAAAAACATGAATATGAATGATTGCAACCAACAAGCACCTCCATTTGATATAAAAATCAACACTTTGGTCACTTTTTCACAAATTCATCCAGGGACTTGTACAACTATCAGATGCCCTTTTTGAAGTACTTAAGCTCACATTTTTATTTTGATGACGCTTTGCATGTGTTTTTTCGACTACTGAGCGGACAGTTAGCCTGACTTTAATCAAGGGAGTACTCATTAGAAGAATATCATTTATCAAGGTATTTAAAAGAGTGGAATTTTGTTCAGCATTGATCTTTTTCCTCATGTGGTTTATTGAAGTTCAAAGTCTCACCGTATGCCCAATACATTCTAATCCTTGAGTGTGATATGAACTGTAATCCAAAAGTGATACAACCCATATCCAATAGCAAAAGGTATTCTCATGAGATTCTAACCTTTGTCAGAAATATATTAGGAGGAGCTTAATCTGAGGGGGGAACATCATTGAATTGTGCATAACATTAGTCAATCAAGAAGACATTGATAGGGAAGATCTTCATGTTCAAGGTTTGTTAAGCATCAGTTTAGGGGAAGTATTGTCGAGGTTCAACAATGTAATAACTGAAGCTTACCAAATGATAATCATAATCAACTGAAGATCTCATTGTAAAAGTTCAAGGACCAAATTCATTATCAGAAGAAAGCAAATACAAGACAAAGTCAACATCAAGACAACAAGAAAAGTCAAAATCAGTCATGATGTAATATTAGTATAAATAGACCCACTAGTGATTTTTGCAAGTGTGGCTTTTGTGTGTGTTTCTCATGGTGTAAATCAACCCAAAAGAGAATCCTCTCCTTTGGGTGTGTTTTGATTCACCAACCTTCTATGATTCTCATTGTAATTTGTTTATCAATATCAATGAAATCATAACATTATTATTATCCATCTCTATGTTCTGTGATTCACACACACATCCACCTATCTTAATTTTGATTTCTAGATCTGAACGACATGAATCCAAAGATCCAAGCTCAATGAATCTAAATACTAATTTAGCAAAATGGTATCAAGCTGTTAGTTGCTGGATTTATCTATTTTTTAGATTTGATTTCATCATTAATGATGTCAACACAATGAATAAAAGAAGAAAAATGAAGAACAAAGTCCCTGTTCCTCAAAAACATATCTGTTCATGCCCAAAATTCGAAGAAAAACCAACAAATATGTTCAACTATGGTACGATTTGAAGAATCGTGAACATGTTCATGATTGCTCCTTCAAAATTCGATGCAATTGAACAAGATTATCATAAAAAACACATTTGTTCATCTCAAAATCAAGGAGAAAAATCATCAGATATGTTCTAATATGGTACGATTTGAAGAAATATTATCATTCACTGGATTATTCCTACAAAATTAGATGAAAATGAACACGATTATCATTAAAAAGAAAGAAAAAATGAAAGAAATGAAGCTACTGCTGCTTTCCCGACCTGCATTGCAGTGCGAAATTGTTTTTGTTCAAGTCTGAATACCCAGTCGTGCGAATGGATAACCGCATGGTTCAGTCGCCCGAATGAGAAATCCTAACCTATACCACTTAAATCATGGAAAATCATAACACTTCAAAAACCTACGTACTAAATCGTACCGTAGTCGTCCAAACACCTCTAAGAACCTGTTCCAAGTTCATAGATTGCACTAGATCGATTACCAATCATTCTTAACGTTTAGATTCATCCAAAAATGTTTCTACGTGCATTCTCACTGATTAGATCACCAATCAAAAAGGATTCCGCACTATTTGATTCGGTATACACATATATCACTTGTATTTTGTTCATACACGATCGTAACAAGATCCAAGCTCAATGAATCCGAATACTGATTTAGCAAAATGGTATTAGAGCTGTTGGTTGCTGGATTTATCTAGTTTTCCGATTTGATTTCATCTTAATGATGTCAAGAACAACGAATAAAAGAAGAAAAATGAAGAACAAATTCCCTCTTCAATAAAATCCTATCTATTGATGCCCAAAATCAGAAGAAAAACCAACAAATATGTTCAACTATGGTACGATTTGAAGAATCGTGAACATGTTCTTGATTGTTCTTCAAAATTCGATGCAGTTGAAACAAGATTATAAACAAAACCCATTTGTTCATCTCAAAATCAAGAAGAAAAATCATCAGATCTGTTCTAATATAGTACAATTTGAAGAAATATAATCATTCACTGGATTATTCCTTCAAAATTCGATACAATTGAACATGATTATCATTAAAAACAAAGAAAAGATGATGAAATGGAAGCTACTGCTGATTTTCCCGACCTGCATTGCAGTGCGAAATTGTTTTTGTTCAAGTCTGAGAACAAATGCGTATGAGCAAAAACAAACGCGAATAAAGCTGGATCAAATGCGGATGTGTTATCCACAAATGAGGATGTTTTATACACAAATATGGATGACTTGTGACCAAATACGGATGACTTGGCAACAAATGTGGATGACTTGTCACCAAATACGGATGACTTGGCAACAAATGCAGATGTGTTGTCACAAATGCGGTTGACTTGTAAACAAATACGGGCACTTTAAGCATAAATTTGGATGCATTGAATTCAAATTCGGATGCATTGAAATCAAATGCGGATGCATTGTAATCAAATGCGGATGCATTGAAATCAAATGCGGATGCATTGAAATCAAATGCGGATGCATTGAAATCAAATGCGGATGCATTGAAATCAAATGCGGATGCATTGAAATCAAATGCGGATGCATTGAAATCAAATGCGGATGCATTGAAATCACATGCGGATGCCTTGCAACCAAATGTGGATTCTTTGCAAACAAATGCGGATGAGTTAGAAAAAAATGCGGATGTGTTGCAAGAAATGCTTATGAACAACAGATGAACAGGACTTCAAAATCTGAAAAGAAAAACATGAATATGAATGATTGCAACCAACAATCACATCCATGTTGATATAAAAATCAACTTTGGTCACCTTTTCATAAATTCATCCAGGGACTTGTACAACTATCAGATGCCCTTTTTGAAGTACTTAAGCTCACATTTTTATTTTGATGATGTTTTGCATGTGTTTTCGACTACTGAGCGGACAGTTAGCCTGCCTTTAATCAAGGGAGTACTCATTATTGGAAGAATATCATTTATCAAGGTATTTCAAAAGAGTGGAAGTTTGTTCAACATTGATTCATGTTCCTCATGTGGTTTATTAAGTTCAAAGCCTCACCATATGCGCAATACATTCTAATCCTTGAGTTGTGATATGAACTGTAATCCAAAAGTGATACAACCCATATCCAATAGCAAAAGGTATTCTCATGAGATTCTAACCTTTGTCAGAAATATATTAGGAGGAGCTTAATCTGAGGGGGAGAACATCATTGAATTGTGTCAGAACATTAGTCAATCAAGAAGACATGTGATAGGGAAGATCTTCATGTTCAAGGTTTGTTAAGCATCCGTTTAGGGGAATTATTATCGAGGTTCAACAATGTAATAAACTGAAGCTTACCAAATGATAATCATAATCAACTGAAGATCTCATTGTAAAAGTTCAAAGACCAAATTCATTATCAGAAGAAAACAAATACAAGACAAAGTCAACATCAAGACAACAAGAAAAGTCTAATTAGGTCATGATGAAATATTAGTATAAATGGACCCACTAGTGCATTTTTGCAAGTGTGACTTTTGTGTGTGTGTTTTTGCAAAATAGGTCGAGATTGAAGAGGATATGCTCCAAGAAACGACTAGGGAACCAAAGGAGGTCCTCTCAAGTTTGCATACCTCAAGCTCTATAGCAAAAACATGTTTGTTGTTAGGATTTCCGCACCAAATCGCAAGAAGAGGCTGCTGAAACACCCCGTTTTCAGCCTTATCTTTCTTCTAAGTCTTTCTTCTAAGATAAGAGAAAAACTACTCTTGCATGTATGAGAGAGAAGAAGAAAATAGGAGAGTGTGTCTAGTTCAATATAGGTGTTGTGTTGTGTTCATCTCAAAATCAAGGAGAAAAATCATCAGATCTGTTGTACTATGGTACGATTTGAAGAAATATAATCATTCACTAGATTATTCCTACAAAATTTGATGAAATTGAACACGATTATCATTAAAAAGAAAGAAAAAATGAAAGAAATGGAAGCTACTGCTGATTTCCCGACCTGCACAGCAGTGTGAAATTGTTTTTGTTCAAGTCTGAAAACAAATGTGGATGAACAAAAACAAATGCGAATGAAGCTTGATCAAATGCGGATGTGTTATCCACAAATGCGGATGTGTTATACACAAATGTGGATGACTTGTCACCAAATGCGGATGACTTGGTAACGAATGCGGATGCCTTGTCACAAATGCGATTGACTTGTAAACAAATACGGACACTATAAGAACAAATGTGGATGCATTGAAATCAAATTCGGATGCATTGAAATCAAATGCGGATGCATTGAAATCAAATGTGGATGCATTGAAATCAAATGTGAATGCCTTTCAACCACATGTGGATGCCTTGCAACCAAATGCAGATGCTTTGCAAAGAAATGCAGATGAGTTAGCAAAGAAATGCGGATGTGTTGCAAGAAATGCTTATGACAGCAGATGAATAGGACTTCAAAATCTGAAAAGAAAAACATGAATATGAATTATTGCAACCAACAAGCACATCCATTATGATCATGAAAGCAAAAAAAAGAGTATAGAAATCAACTTTGGTCACTTTTTCACAAATTCATCCAGGGACTTGCACAATTATCACATGCCCTTTTTGAAGTACTTGAGCTCACATTTTTATTTTGATGATGTTTTGCATCCATGTCTGACTACTAAGCGGATAATTAGCCTGACTTTAATGAAAGGAGTACTCATTATTTGAAGAATATCATTTATCAAGTTATTTCAAAAGAGTGGAAGTGTGTTCAAAATTGATTCATGTTCCCTAGGTGGTTTATTGAAGTTCAAAGCCTCACCATATGCTTAATACATTCTAATCCTGGAGTTGTGATATGAATTATAATCCAAAAGTGATACAACGCATATCCAATACCAAAAAGTATTCTGATGAGATTCTAACCTTTGTCAGAAATCTATTCTGAGGAGCTTATTCTAAGGGGGAGAACATCAATGAATTGTGTCAGAACATCAGTCAATCAAGAAGACATGTGATAAGGAGGATCTTCATGTTCAAGGTTTGCCAAGCATCTGTTTAGGGGGAGTATTGTTGGGGTTCAACAATGTAATAAACTGAAGCTTACCAAATGATAATCACAACCGATTGAAGATCTAATTGTAAAAGTTCAGAGACCAAATTGATTATAAGAAGAAAACAAAAACAAGACAAAGTCAACATCAAGACAACAAGAAAAGTCAAAATTAGGTCATGATGTAATATTAATATAAATAATATAAATAGACCCACTAGTGCATTTTTGCAAGTGTGGCTTTTGTGTGTGTGTTTCTCATGGTGTAATCCTCTCCTTTGGGTGGGTTTGATTTCACCAGCCATCTATGGTTCTCATTGTAATTTATTTACCAACATCAATGAAATCATAACGTTATTATTATCCATCTCTTTGTTCTTTGATTCACACACGTCCACCCATTTTAATTTTGATTTTTAGATCTAAAGGAGATGAATCTTAAGATCCAAGCTCAATGAATCTTAAATATTGATTTAGCACTTCTATTCGTCATCCTCTAATATCCCAGTCCTGTTAATAATTATTATTCTTATTGATTGTATAGTTTGAGTTTTTACTTCTTACTATGGTTCGTTTGCTACAAATAAAGAGTTATTGACATCAAACGTTCCTAAAGTAAAACTTTCAACCTCTAATATGAGTCTTTATAGATTGATTAAATGGGATTAAATATTTAATGATTTACTTTAAATCATTGAAAGCTACCCCCAAAAGAAATTACACATTCATAAGCTACTGTCAAACTAATTACATTTGTTTATTTAAATCTTTGACATATTTACTGATATTTATTTACCTAACTTTGATAGTTAAGTTATGTTGGATCAAGAAGAAGGCTGGTGCAACCAAAACCGAACACTTAGACAAATTTTGGTATAACTTACAAAGGACTTCCGAAGCTAAGTATGGAACCTCCAAAGGATATGGAGTTCTTCCGAAGACAAAGTGCAAGATCAACTTCCGAAGGAAAAGCTCCAACTTCCAAAGACAAAGTCTTCCCTTCCAAAGTTCAAGACTTAGAAGAAATAAAAGACAAACTTCTGAAGCATAAGTCCCCAAGCCACGAAAGAAGCAACCTCTTCCGAAGTGTAAATGGCTTCGGAAGAACTTGTTCTTCCGAAGCCATTTAACCTTTGGAAGATGCTGCTAATGAAACAGTGGACATAAGTATGGTCTTTGACACTCCACTGTAGACCTCTGATACTACATGGCGCTTTCCCAAAAGGCCATGTAGTTGACCATACTTTATTCTACTGTTCACCTTTTTATGCTAGTACAAGTTACCAACTTTAGTTGGTGACAAAAGGTAAGTCATGGAGATGTCACGACTACCATATCTTAGATAAGACATTATCTAAGATACCTTAAACTGTAGCGTTTTAGTATTTGCTTTAGTTAGAGGTTTGCAGCTGGTATCAAAGTATATCCAGCTGTAGATAGTAGTATATATAGTTTCTCATTGTAACTCTTGTAGAAAGCTTGTAAGAGTCTTGTAAACTTTGAGTTGAGAAATAATATATACAAGTATCTTGAATTTTTCTCTTGTGCTACTTAGTATATTATAATCAAATCTTAAAAGAACTCTACTTCTTGAGTGTTTGTTCATGAGTTTAAGAGAAAATACTTGTGTTGAGTATTAAAACAGATCTTGCAATTGGTATCAGAGCTTCTTAGGCTCTTGATTGTGTGATCTAACCATTCTAATCAACCTCTTGTTTACTCACTCTTTTACTACACTCTAAACATGGCTTTGAACCAGAATTTTGAATGTGAAATGGGGACGTTGACTAAAGCACCCATCATCACCCAGAGAACTTCAAACAATGGAGCAGACGTATAGAAGGGCTCATCAGATATAAAGATAGCCGCACATGGAAATCCATTGCCCAAGGTCCCTACAAGCCAAAGGAGGCTTCACTTTTAGTGGTGGTGCCATGATAGAGAAGGCAGTGGAGGACTACTCTGAAGAAGACCTGAAGCGGATAGATATTGATGAAAAGGCAATAACAGTCCTGATGACAACAATTCTCAACTCCATTATGGCGGGGTTTAAGAATTGCACAACTGCTAAAGGACTATTTGATACCTTAACCTTGATGTATTCCAACTCCAACGACTCAAAGAAAGATTCCCTCAAGCAGCAATTTGAGAACTTCACTCATATTGCTGGAGAGACCTTACATCAGCAATACTTCAGGTACACGAATCTTATCTCTTCCCTTCAGTCTGTGGGAATAGCTCCTGAATTAAGATATCTCTCAAGGAAATTCATGAGCGCGCTTCCCAACGAGTGGACGTTCTAATGTGTCTCCATTAAGAGAACAGAGAACCTGAACACACTCACTATGACTGAGCTATAAGGTATTCTTGATGGATACCGTGTAGAGATGGAAACATGAGTGACTGTTAAGAAAGCAGATCTTCAAGCCTTTCCTCAAGCAACGGTCTGATGGTTGCTCAAGGCTCAAGTCTCCCTCAACCTCAACTGTACTCACAACAGTCATCCAGCTCTAGTAGGCCTTACATCACAATCCCTGAGACCCCAAGGTCTCAACAAGTTCAGCCCAGTCCTTTTCAGGACAGTTGTGCTTTTGTCTTATGGAGTGGAGACTATAATGATTTTCAGTTGTATTTTGAAGATCTAGAGTGTTTCAGCCCAAATGAGGTGGAGTACATGGACATAGTCCAACAAATGGCTCTACTAACCTACAGGGCAAAGAAGTTCTTTAAGAGAACAGGAAGGCAATTCCCTTAGAACCCAACAAGCAACAAGTTTGGGTTTGACAAAGCAAAGGACAAGTGTTACAACTATAAGCAGTTGGGTCATTTTGCTAGGGAATGCAAGGCTCCTAAATCAAACCCGGGATCTACTAATGCCTCCTCACATCCTTCCACACCAAAAGCTGCTGGAAAATTAATTGAAACTACTATTGTGGCACAAGAAGTTGATTGGAGCATTATGGTCGAAGATGTCACCCTTGCACAAGCACTCATGGCTAGAAAAAACAACTCTAAGGTATATGATCGTATCTATACTCCAACATGTATTGCCAAGGTTAAAATGTACGAGGATTATAACATGGAAATTAAATATGATACTGAGTCCTTAAACATCTTAAAAGCTGATTCTAAAAGGGCTAAGTCTGACTATCAACATAAAATTGACGAGTTAGAGAAAACAACTTCTTCTTTAAAACATGAGAAAACTTATTAAAGGACTCAAATCAAGGATTTAATATCCAAGTTAATTGAGGCTTAAGCCAAGCTAGTAATAGCTGAGGCTCAAGCTAGGAAGCATGCTAATTCTAAGCAAAACTTTAAAGCCATTATTGCATCATCCTCCCACTCCAAAATTTATTATCAAAACAGGGGTTGGGTACCATTGAGATTGCTCCACCACACTCTTATGAGTCCATAAGACAACCAAGGTGTGGTACTGTAGAGCAAGAAGTACCATCTGCTTACCCATCTTCACTTGAGTTGATGAATGTGGAATAATGGAAACCATCACTGGGAAGGAACAGGTAAATCAACCCATTTCTACTTGTGACGATCAACCCCTATCCACTAAAGCTAGAAGAAACCGGGCAAAGGAAGCCAGAAGAACTGTCAAGAAAGTAGCTTAATCTAAGCTCAAAATTGACCCAAAGCAAAAGGGTGTTTTCATTTCAGCTGGATTCTAGGTGGTAGGCACTTTTGATTGAGGAAAGGAGTGTAGTAACAACACTTCTATCCTGCCAAAGGATCAGAAGTAAAAGGGGAAGGTTGTAGAGAAGATAAAAAAGATGAAGAAACCTCAGCCATTAAAATCCCCAAAGATAAACATTACATGCATAATATGTGATTTGCAGAACCACTTGGTTAATAATTGTTACTACAATCCAGCAAGCACACATTATGCAAACAATGTTAAAAAGGAAGCAACTAAGGAAGGATTCACTTTTGGACCTTATCATATGGTTCAAGTGATGTGAAAAGGAAAGCTGGTTTCCAAAGCTAAGTTGCTTTTGGAAGAAACTCATTCTTCCGAAGGGAAAGTAGCTTTGGAAGTTAAGCCAAGGAAGGCTCAAAAGAACAAAAGAGCCTCCTCAAAACCTTCCGAGAAGAAGATTGCTTTGGAAAAGAAGGTTGCGAACTCTTCTTCTAAAAACAAAGAAGCTACGGAAAAAGGTCATGCTACTAAAGCATCAACAAGCTCATCTAAACTGACCAACCATGGGATGGAGTGGAAGATCAGATAAGATGCTGCAACCATATCTTCCTCTTCAATGACATCAATTGAACCCTCTACCATTCATCTTGGTTCAATTATGTCATCATTAATGGAAGAACCCAAGACCAACAAGGCTTGGGTTTCCAAATAAAAACTAACATTTTACCTTATGTGCAGGGACATTCACAAGACAAGAACAATAATGTCTGGATAGTGGACAGTGGATGCTCTAGACACATGACTAGGAATAGATCTCTACTTCAAAAATTTCAATATTTTATTGGAGGTCCTATTTAGTTTAGAGGTGAGATTGGAGGATACATTTAAGGCAGAGGAAGTGCATCCACTAGCTTGTTATGAGTCGACAAAGTAAACTTTGTCAACCAGCTTGAAAACAATTTCCTAAGTGTTTCTCAATTCTGTGATCAAAAGCATCAAATGCTTTTCACTGAACATGAGTCCATCATCCTCAAACCCACGATGACAATTCCTCAGGATTTGGTGCTTCTTAGATCTCCCAAGAAAGGGGATATGTACAAACTGGATATGAACACTTCTTCCCCATTGGGTGAAGCATCATGCTTTCTTTCCAAAGTTAATGGTGGGGAGTCTACCTTATGGCATAAACGTATGTGTCATGTAAATTTTAAAACCATGAACAAATTGGTTATAACAACTTGGTACATCGCATGCCCAAAAAGGAATTTTTCTGTAGAGATAAATGTGTAGCTTGCCTAAAAGGAAAGCAACATAGAGTCTCTCACAAATCAAAAGAGGTTAACTCTATCACCACCCCATTACACTTATTGCACATGGATTTATTTGGTCATACCAGTATAATAAGCATTGGAGGGAAATTATATTTCCTTGTGATAGTTGATGATTTTAAAAGATTTACATGGGTATTCTTTATAAGAACTAAAGATGAAACTACTGAAACTTTAAAGTCTTTTATTCTTAAAATTGAAAATCAAAGTGATCGCAAGGTAAAGATTATCAGGAGTGATCAAGGGACTAAGTTTAAGAATCAAGTTCTTGACTCATTTTGTAACTCAATCGGGATTACCAGACAATACAATGCTCCTAGAACTACTCAAAAAAATGGTGTTGCTGAGAGGAGGAACACGACACTGATTGAGGCTGCTAGGAACATGTTAGCTAATCCAAAGTTGCCTTTAACATTCTGGGCAGAGGCAGTCAACACTGCATGCTATGTGCAGAACAGGGTCCTCGATGTTATGTCACATGGAAGGACCCCTTATGAGCTATGGAACAAGAGGCTAAGAAGTCGGATGATGCTATCTTTGTTTAAGTCATTTTTTAACATTTTGAGTATGTTTTCAAATTCATATCCCCTGAACATAGCTGAGTGATTGATCAGTTCCAGTTGAGCTAGTTCTTTTAAGTCATGGATCTCCAAGGCATTTATAAGAGCAGAGTACTCTGTAAGGAATTGGACCAGCCTAGAGATCCTTTTAACCATAAACATGTTCCAAGTGCTGTCATACTTCCATGCAATTATTTTCTGGTCAACTTTGCATTTGGGACTAGACACCCCTCTAATTAACTCTACAGTGGTTAACCCTTCTTGTAGTTTTAGTTGAGAGAGTTCAACAAACCATCCAGGGTATTTATGAAGTACAGGAGCCAACAATTCTTGATCTTTTTGGTTTAGCAGCATGTCTTGAGCTATCACTCTAGATCTTGGCTTTTTGTTTATGATTTCTTCTTCTATTTGCTTGAACCTATCTTTCTTTTCATTAATCATTTAGAGAGTTACAGCCCTTAATGAGTTTGTTTTCATATTCCCAAGCTTCCTTCATGTGAAGCCTTGGCATGAAAGATAATCCTTCATTTTCTAATCTGACATGCTATAGGATTAGGAAATAATGGTTCAAGAGTTGAGCTTGATTTCTTCATGGCTGATAGTTTGGGCACATGAAGCTTTCTAGAAAATGATCTTCATACTCAGTTTCAAAGTTAGATCCAGCAATTATTGACTTTTCTTCTTCTGCTTTCATGCCTTCATATGTCATACTAAAGACTTCATCTGCATCATACCGTGATTGATAAAAAACATTGCTTTTATCATCAGGTCATCGGTTCGAGCCTTTAACACCATTTCATCCACACATCTTTCTTTTACCACAGGGATGTCAACATCTACATGCTCATGAGCATTATATCCTCCCTCAATCTCTCCTTCTTCAAGATCAATGAATACAGTTGGTTTCTTCAATTGTGCCTTAGCTTTTTCATGCTCTACCAAGAATATTGCTATTGCAGTAAGACTTCTGGGTTCATCTTGTTTGGTTTTCTTTGTCGGTTCTTCTTTCATAGGTCTCTTTCCTTTAGCTTTCTCAGATAAGTATTTCCTCTTTCTAGTATACGTTTGAAGTGGAGGACCAGAAGATGATTCAGCCTTTTTCATCTCCTCAGACAATTTTTCAGCCTCTTTTTGTACTTTTTCTTGATCATCAGCCTCTTTTTCTTCTCTTTCTTTTTCTTTTTCACAAAAGTTTTAAATCATATCCTTTTGTTCTTCTGATAATGAGACAGCAGGTACCATTTGCATGCTCCACTCTTTCTCCAATGAAACTGGAGATTGAGGAATGACCATAATGGGTTCAGTGTTGGTCCTCGGTTCTGCAACAAAATCCTAAAAATCCTCATCTATAATGAATTCTTCAGAAGTAAAGCTATCCAGAGCACTGATTAATTCTTCAATTTCAGCTTTCTCAGTTTGAGTAACATCTAATTGCCTAGAATAAACCACACTTTCCAGACTTGATTCTTCATTCTTTGTTTTGCCTGCATCTTCTTATTTTTCAACATTTTCAGTAGATAATTTTTTCTCATCAATCATTACTCTTTCTTCATCCCTTTTACTTTCTTCAGTCTCAACACATCTTTGAATTTCAATTAACATCTCAAGTTCAGAGATTTTTTTATTTTAGCTATCAATTTGACTTTGGAGATTGGAGATGATCTCTGCTTGTTCTTCAATCATATCTTCTTGCTCTTCCATAGCTATAGTTTGAATGGCAAGTGTATCAACATGACAACTTACTTCTTCTCTAGAATGGTTAAGTGCAGCTTTTAAGTTTTCAATCTCTTTCTCTTTCTCCTTCTTTTTAGCTTCATGTTTTTCTCTAAGCTCTTTTAACTCATGCTCCTTTTCATCAAGCTCTAGAATCCTATCATAGATGATTCTAGCCCTCCTATTCAGTATTCTTTCCATCCTTTCAATTTTTTGTAAGAGCTCAGAGATTAACTCATCTTTTTCAACTGGTCTATTTACATTAGATTGAGCAAAACTCTTTGAGGGAGCAGTCTCAGAAGTGACTCTCTTTATAGGCATTTGAGCATGATGATCCTTCTCATCTAAAGATGATTTGGATGATTTAGATGTACTTATTGAGTCTCCAAACTCAGATGGAATATCATGCGTAGGCAATGGTTGAGGTGGTGATATTGGTGAGTGATGAGTTGGTGATATTGGTGGTTGGGTTATGGTGAAGGTTATGGCGATGGTTGTGGAGATGGTTGTGGAGATGGTTGTGGCAGAGGCACAAATGGCGATGCATAGTCATGAATTTCAGGTTGAGTATGAGGATCACCCCCTGCACCATCATGGGGTGATGTTGACCCTTGCTTATCAACACCATCAACTTGCTCATCAGCAGCTTGTTCTTTAGTGTGATCATGAGCATCTTGTTCTTCTCCTTGTTCTTCTGGATTGATCTGTTGAAGCATCTAAGGAAGAAGAGGTGAGTGAGCTCCACTGTAAAAGTTTCTGGGATCCCTCTTCTTAATGTACTTGTATGATTTTGCATCATAATGAGGAATATCTAGCACTCATCCCATAGTAGCAAGATTTGGGAATGCTTCATTTATTTGGCACTAAATGAATCTTGGATACATCAAGAACTTGTATCTTTGTCCCCCTTATATGTTTGAAACCAGACCATTAAATACTTAAGCAGACATGTTGAATGGTCTGTTTTTGCAAAGAGCACAAATTGCTGATGAAGTGGTGATTGGAATAACATTCCACCCTGTTTTTCTTTTGGATAAGCAGTGATGAAAGAGGTGGATTAGAAATCTCCAATGCAAATCAACTAATCCTTTTACAATTTGCTTAGCTTCAAATCCCCCTTCATACCCAATCTCTGCAAAGAAGGTGGTTATGTCATCCTCATTCGGCTCTAGTGGTGCATCAGCATCATCACCAAAATGCAAACATCTTCTTACAGAATCTTTAGTTATGCTTTGAGTATGATCATTATCAATTATTCCAGATAAAGTTCTAACACCATCTTCTTTAATCACTTCAGTTGAATTCCCGAAAGACCTTATGAGGTTCTCATAGATGGTCGGTCTAACAGTGATAGCATAAGCTACCCTTATTGTAGAGATGAATATGATAATATCTCTGAGTCCCTCAACTTCTGGTACATCAGGGTCTAAATAACCGCTCACATTATAGAGCTTGCTCCATAAAAGATTTGCCATTTAATCTACATAAGAGACATATGTGTTAGTTTTGATGAGAAAGCATGTGCATAATTGATTAGTTTGACTTTTAGTGATCAAAGATAAACGTTTGAAGTCACTGTTTCATTATTGTCACATCAAATGGTGAATTTGTTGTAGAACAATCACATTTTCTCTGTTTTTCAAGTTTAGATAATTATTTATTAGATGTTACTTTTGTTAGGCTTGTGTACCGGACGAATACTAATAGATTTACAAGTATACCGAATCAAATAGTGTGGAATCCTATTTGATTGGCGATACAATCAGTGAGAACGCACGTAGAATCATCTAAAGATTGAATCTAAATGTTAAGAATGATTAGCAATCAATCTACTGTGATCTTTAAAGTTGGAACAGGTTACTAGAGGTCTCTAGACGGCTAGTGTATGTCTGGGTATCGAAATACGCAAATAGTGCGGAATCCTATTTGATTGGCCATCCAATCAGTGGGAACACACATAGAATCAATTAAAGATTGAATCTAAACGTTAAGAATGATTAGCAATCGATCTACTACGATCTTTGAAGTGGGAACAGGTTACTAGAGGTCTCTGGACGGCTAGGGTACGTCTGGGTATCGAAATATGCAAAGTGTCTAGTTTATCCATGATTTAAGTGGTATTCATTGGTTAAGGTTTCTCAATCGTGCGACTAGACCGTTTGCATAGTTCAGTCGTGCGATTGAGTTATGCGGTTGATCCATTCGAACGACTGAGTATTCAGTCATGCGACTGAGTCAATCTCATGTTTCAATCATGCGACTGATCCAGTCTCCTGGTTCATTCGTACGACTGGTTCATTAGCATGAAGTTGTTCATGCGTATGGTCCATTAGCATGGGACAATCGCATGAGAACTTCACATAATTAAGTTTGAATATGTTTCATAGTCATTAATTGATTTAGATATTATTCAAACAACCACAACCTATATAGTTAAGTCGATAAGCATTATTACATACCAACCAATGAAATATTCAACATTATATAAGCACAACCACATATTGTAATTCATTAAGTACCGTATAATTACATATGTGTAAGACAATACAAACATATTACATTAAGTTCAAAAACTAGGGACACATGTGTCTATAAACTCCCCCTTGGACCTAGTTTCGTCTAATGTCGTACATCCTTCATAAGTTCCTCAAACTTCTTATACTTCACTTCTGTAGTGACTCTGGCATGTATCTCAAAAGAAAAACAGAGTCTTATAACATTCTGAAAGTGTAGAGCTTGTACAATATCTTGAGAGTCATAGAGTAACACCCAGTTGTATAATGTATAAACATCATCTGCAGAAAAGTTTGTAAGCCACATTGGGTCAAACACCCTTATGGTTTCCATTACACCATTCTTGTTCAAAACTATGACTGCCTCTCCTGTCCTCCAATCATAGTACCACCATTTGAAGTGTTGAGTGAAGTCCTGTGGCATTTCCCGTAGAGGGATCTTAGACATTGTGCACGGAGGACTCCACTTCATCACTATTTTCGGTTTTCCAATAATAGCATCATCCTCAGACCGTCTGATACACCTCGTTGGTAGTTGAGGTTTGAAGTTGATCCATCTGGTGTGGTACTTTTTTTTGAGCAGTCTCAAACCAGCCTGACATTTTGTGTGGGTCAACATATAGCAATTTTAACTTTGCTAACTAGTTTAGCTCAAATCCAGGAAGAGTCTTCAGATCATGTGGGAACCTGAAGTACTCAATCCTTTTCTCACGTTTAACTGCATAAACGTTGAGATCTTCAAAATGCGCCCATGCTATGATTTGCCCAACACCTTTTGATGTTTCTTTACTTTGTACAGCTTGGTGTAGACAGTTGACGTTGAAGCACTGCGTTGGGCTCGTATTTTTTCAAAGCATGCAGCCCACTCAGCCTTTCAGATATTGACTTCAGCTTTCGAGGCTTGGGCCGTATCTTCTTTCTTATCAGACAAGGTTATCTCCGAGATTTGGAATGACATTACCCTCAATGTCAGTGTACTCTGGATAGTGTTGGTTCGTGACATCTTCTATCTCGATCTCATCAACATCGTTGAGCTCGTCGTCACTTTCCACATGGATTGTTGGAGCATCTTTCACGATCTCATCTGGATTAAGTCTGAATATTTCAGCAGGTTGCTTGTCTGTGAGATCATGAATTATCTTTCCTTCTTTAGGAGTGTAATTCACTGATCTCCTGACTATACCCTATAGAGCAAGAATCATCGTGAGCTGAGTCTTGATCTGTTGGAGGGGAGCAACATCATATTCATCTCTTTGATAGTTTGGATCTACTCGATTTAAAACATGTAACACATCAAACATTAATCAACAATCAAAGCAGTAAACATCAACAATAAATATATACATTAATTACATTAATTTTATACAAGATTCAAATACATATGATTTAAATAACATAAATAACTAAGCATTACTCTTGTCTTGTATCATGTGCTCCTCTACTGACGGGGCTGAAATGGAGGCACCTTGATCCTGAGCTCTTTTGATCCTCCTTTCACTTGCAGATGTGGCACCCATAGCAGAAGGATCATCATCTCCATCATCATCACCAGTGTCAGTATCCTCCCCTTGATCATCACCATGATCATCATCATCACTGTCATCATCCTTACCATCATCTCCATCTCCTTCTTTGATCTTTAGTGGCTCCTCTTTTGATCCTTTGAGCCTTAGCATGATGGTCTTGTAGGTAGTCTCCAACTGCTCTATCCTTTTGGCTGATTAGACATGTTGCTCCTGGAGTTGGGACATCTCTAAGCTCTGTGTAGTAATCTGCTGTGCCTGCTGCTCAATTAGCTGAGCCTGCTGATATATCTGCTGAAATTATGCAGCAGTAAGATCACTAGCTGACGAATCTGGGCAGTCTTCTCGTCATCGGCCGCCAACAGCTTCAGCATCATACGGTTAAGTGCCGAGAGCTGTTCCTCTACCCCACTAGGAGGTAGAGAGGATCCAGATGGATAGGAGGGGTAAGATGACGGTCTTGCATGGTGGCTAGTGGTGGTGGTGGTGGCAGTGGTAAAGATTGGGGGTGGTATAGATAAGGGTGGTGGTGGAATGGTGAAGATTAGGGGTGGTATAGATGAAAGTAGTGGTTGAGTGGTGATGATTGGGGGTGGTATAGATGAAGGTGGTGGTGTAGTGGTTGTGGTAGGTGGAGTGGTGGTAGTGGGTGGAGTGGTGGTAGTAGTGGTGGTGGTTATGAAGGTCATCCTCCTCCTCTTATTCCTCAAACCGTGAGGCTGAGCCATCCTTTTCATCCTCGAGCCCTTGGAGGTGGATGCTCCCCCTGGAACACTACTGGAATGATCGGGAGCATAAGTAGGATGAGTGTCAGCCTCCCCCGACTCGCCAGGGCGTCCTCCAACCTCCTGAATACCTTGGTCGGTGGTAACCACCCGGCTCCCCATAGTACGAGTTAGGGGCTCCTCATCCGTCTCCTCCTCCTCATCAAGACGAAAGTCCTGATGGAACCGTGTAGCCTCTGTTCCACCTTGGGTGGATGCTGGAGATGCTATATCAGCAGTGGGGGCCCTCAGTTGAGTGGGCCCTGCATCTCCACCATCACCGCTGTCGTCATCGTCGGAGTCATCTTCAGGGAGTTCCAGCTGCTCGACATCCGAATCACTGTTTATGTGATGCCATTTACACCTCCCCGACGCCACGTAGTCCACCTTGGCCAGATGGCCTATGAGTCTCATTACCGGGGGCTTGACCTGCTTTCCCCGGTATACCTTCATACGACCCAGTGTGGTATCATCCATAATCTCCAACGACACAGCGTCGTGGCTCTCTGATGGTGTGGATAGTGTATATATTTTGATAAAGATTTATTGCACATATTCATTTTAATTGGTTATTACTAATACTAAATCACACACATAAAAGGCAGTGTATGTGTCGTGTAGTAATATAGTGTTGGTAAGAACCGAGTATCAATCTGTGGACATACCTAGCGTACTCAACAAACTTGATGTCTGACTATCAGATTTTGTTTTTGATAAAGAAAATGATAATTAGCATTGGAAAAATTCTTAGGATTTAAAAAATAAACAACAATAGAAAGGAAGTAAACTAAGATTTGAAGCGTTTGGATTTAAAACCAGGGAATAAAAGTTATCATCCTGATTAGATTCTACTTATGTAACCATGATGAATTGGTGGTGTGATTTAAAGATATGGATTAATGTAATTATGTTAATGTTTATAAAGATGAGCTGGCGCGATTTCTCGTCTATCATGCTGGCGTAGTGACTTGATCCTGCCAGGCTGAGTTTTACTACTCAGATCAAAGCGCTAGTAATGTAGGTAGATCTTTCGTGACTTATTTGACATACGATTTCTGAAAACATAACTTAATGTCAAAAAGAGAGTTGATCAGGTTCCTTCCTGACATACCATTAATTGTAGAAAATCGTAACAATTACTGAAATTTCCGAACTAATAAAAGGGAACCCGCAAATGATCATAAAGTTAAAGTGATATGATTTCTAATAATCATTTCTAGCTCATTAGCCATGGATTTATTATGAAGTCTGGTTTCGCGAATGAAAGTTAATCATATGGTTTTTCAACTTTGTATGACGATAACAATCACAAACCATAAATTATAACTTCTCGTTCAAATGTAGATGCTACCCATCAATAGTTCTCCCAAGACCACCATAACATTAACATAATATTTATCACACCATTAGTTTATCACAATTACATAAGTTTCATCCGATTAAGATGATAAAAAGAGTTTAGCACATAATGAGCTTAAACATAACAACATATAACAAAGAAGATGGATATGTAATCATCGGTGAAATGGAACAATCAAACCAATAATCCACAATGGATGGCATTTAAACGATCCCGGGCTTCTTCCAAGTGTTGTATGCACCTCCCGAGCCTCCAAATGACCTTGAAGTCTTGATTCCCGAGAGTTCTGCAGAGTAACTCTCCCACTAAAGCTTGCCAAAGATGGTGAACTTAGGCTTCTATTTATAGGCTTTCCGGAATGTTTAAGTACGACCCCGTGCTTAAAAGGCACAACCCCGTGCTAGTACAATGCTTAAGAAAGTTGGTTGGCTCGTACATGCAGTTGTGTCGGGCACGGCCCCGTGTTGGAGGTGGGGCACCGCCTGTGCCTAAAAGGCACAACCCCGTGTCTACTTTTAGGGAACAGTACTTTTGTCCTTATCAGATGGCCAAACATGGGGGTGTGTTAATTTAGCACGGGGGGTGTGTTTCTGGCAAAGTATGGGGGCGTGCTAAACTCCCAAGCTCGGATTACTTCAATTTCTTGCTAAATATGCTTCTTTTGTCCATCTTGCCCTTTTAACTTGAAAACACAATTTAAGACTTTTAAGTACATTGTCATCATTTTAAGGAAGATATTAAGGAATAATCGATGTGCTTTTGATAGGATTTTTATGTATAATTTGGAGCACATCAAACATCCCCACACTTGAACTTTGCTTGTCCTCAAGCAAAAATCACTTAAAATGACAAATCCACCAAAAACCAAATAAAACAAATTATAAACATATCTTTCGAGAAATACACAAGTAAACATTATTTTCATCCAAATATAAATATTCTAAGCGTATGTAAAATGATATTCTAGCAAGCTACAGGTTAGTAAAGATTATAATCATGCAAAAATCTACACTTCTCACAAGGTGCACTCACACTCGGCTCAATATATGGAGTCATAATCAAGATTAAATATGACTAATACACTCAATTGCCTAGTATGAATATGTGTGAAATCATATGCTTGTTAAGGTATCAAATCTCCACCTACTTAGATATTTACTTGCATAAATCATTAGGTTTTTGATGGGTTGTAATTTGGATCGGGCTCGGGTGTGGAATATTTGGAAAAAGTGGTTAATTACTAAAACGACGGTCTTGGCTTATTTTTCTAACATAAACTACAAGGAAAGCAATAAAGGTTCCCTATACACTACTTCAAGCTAGAAGGGATATGCTAGCTGGAGGACTCGTTTAAGGTCAGATTGTCAACACCGTATTTTGTTTTGAAGAATCGTACTTCATCTTTTACCCGAAGATACACAAAACTTTCCTTTCTCAAGGATTGTTCGGCGTGAAGCCTAATAGCACCCAATCAGATTAGTTCTGTGTATTCGTATTGAGATTTAGTTTGATTCTTTTTGCATTTTCCATTATGAGACCAATTTCCACAATTCGGGCATCTTTCATATCTTTTTCCCCGTCTCTTTATAGCACTTTTTAAAATTCCACAAAATGGCAGAACTTGTTCCTTTTTTCGCCATTTTTTCTTGCGTCAAACATGAGATTAAAAATTTGTTCGTGGATTTTCGGGGGAAGTCCCGGTTTTGCGTGATGAAGGCAACAAAGCAAATTGAAATCAAAAGAATGCATTCTAGTTCTTTAAGGTCTACTGGTAAAAGACCAATTTTTTTTTTATTTTTTTTATTTTTATAAGCCAAAAATGTGTCTTTAACGAAAATGGATTTTGTAGAAGGCTTTTGGTTAAGTGACTTGGTGACTCGGGTGATTGAAAGATAAAAACGTTAAGCTCAACGGGGCTCACTATGGTTGACGTTCGGGTAAGCAAAATTAAAGATAATGGTTGGGGCTCGAATGGTTAATGTTTCTTAGTGCCTAACTCATTTTTATGCAACAAATACTAATTAAGGTCTTAATACATACCCAAAACAAGTTCTAATTACACGTATCATATGGCACGCTCAATTAAATCCAGAATGAAACTAGAATTGCAATTTTGCAAAAGCTGTTTAAGGCTAAAAAATAAACTCACATATGGATGGAATTGGGTACAAGTGCTTCAGTTTACATGATTAAATATTTTACTAGATTAGATTATTGCTTTTAATGATATCACAAAAAAAAATTTCAATTTTATTTGGACGTCATGAATTTACTTCTTTATTTCCAGAAAATTATATTCATAATTTGGTTTATCAAAAATTAAATTTTTGGCTTCTTGTCACAAAAATTACTTGGTAAGTGATCTTTTCTTAAATTTTTAAATTTAGACCTTTTTAGCAAAGTCAAATGCATTACTCCCATCCCCACACTTAAAATTCACATTGTCCTCAATGTGATTAACATAATCAAAATCAAGAAAGGGTAATGAAATAACTCCCCTAAAAATAATGAAATTTTTAGTTGTGTTTGGTTGGCCTCGCGTTGTTAGAATCCTCGGTATTACCTGAAATGTCACCAATTTATTAAAAGCGTTAAAGTCCTAAACACACAAAAATAAAAACAAAACGACATAAATTAAAAGATAGATTGGCACAAAACAACTGTGACGGGTCCTTGAAAATGATACGGTTTTCAAGGGCTTTGTGGGGGAATATCCCCTTAGTCATGGTACATTCGGTTCCTGATGTACATGACATCGTTGCTGAGGTAATCGACCTGGGAGTGCAGACTTTCGACTCGGTTGAAAGCTTGTTGGGCATATTCAATGATCGCCTTGCATGGTCGCTGGTTGTTTGTATTGACTCGTAAAGGTCTAACATATTCAAATGATCGCCTTCCAGCTCCGGCTGCTTCCGGTGTATTGGTATGTTGAGATCCATGATTATTTGTTCGGGGTCCGTCGGATCCCAGATTTGTCCCTTCTTATCCATGAATCTTGGATGCCTATTTGGTAGGCTTGTCACCATGTACATACTTGTGCAAATGCTTAAGTCTAACAGTCCCGGAATCACTCCTTCAGTTCCCTCAGTGTTATAAACATAGCTCTCGTATAAGTTCAA
Organism: Flaveria trinervia; assembly: GCA_025506515.1. Lineage (NCBI taxonomy): Eukaryota > Viridiplantae > Streptophyta > Magnoliopsida > Asterales > Asteraceae > Flaveria > Flaveria trinervia. The sequence continues at coordinate 37,854,772 of CM046458.1, read as the reverse complement.
AATCCAGCTTCCTCCAAACATAGGTGTTGGAGCACCTGTAATCGCATTTCTGGCAAAAAGATTACAAAACAAATACTCAATATACATGGAAACTGATTAACCATACAATATAAAATGAACAAGTCCCTCAAGTTTACAACTCCCTCGCTTTGACCACGAGCTGTTATGGAATGACTAAGTAACCGATGAATGTATCGCGGCAACGCGTCTCGTATCTTACTGCTTTTTGTTTCACTCGAGTTGAACCCTCCAGTTCCAATCCGCTCCCAAAATGCTTTCCTCATTGCGTCACTTTCCGCATCTTTACTTTCCTCGTCTGGGAAGGTATGGTATGCCGGCATTCCAGAAACTGCTTCCTCCTCCATTTCCTGTTTCGTGATAGATCTCGAGATAGACACCAAACAAGGCAATGGATGTTTTGTGCCAATGTCCAGCAAGTCTGAATGAACCTTTTGATCAAACACTCTTGAAAGAACTCTTGAAAAGATGAAAGAAAAATGGAAAACAAGATGAAAATGAGAGTGGATACGACTTTGCAGGCAATTGAGGTTGGTATTTATCATGCAAAATTGAAGAGGAACAAGACAAAAGGCTGAAATATGTCAGCTTGTGTCATTTTTTGTCGAACACGGGGGCGTGCCTACTTGAGCACGGGGCCGTGTTCATGTGTTGTTTGTTGGTTTCGGTCTTTTGTTGTTTCGTTTTTCTGTTTCGCGCGTTATGTAATTTTCCCGGTTAAGTTTTATCACTTCCAAATCATTAGAAAAGATACAAAAATAACACAAGCCAAAATGAAAATTACATTTCCTAAGGTCCTACGGTTACATGATACGTTAAAAGCCGAGAATCTGAAACAGCAAAACCAGACTCTTTAACACACAACAGGGCACTTAGCACATCACGAAATGATTCTAAAAAAACCTCCACGCATTTCATGTGGAAGGTTCGGGATAGGATAGTGAGAAATGCAGTTGCTCAATTTCGCAAGCTTCCGGTTAATGGAAATGAGTTCCTCGCTCATCTGTTGAACTTTTTCGATAAGTTCAGCTAAGCGTTGGGATGCAACGAGGTTCATTTCAGTCAGTTGCTTGATTAGTTCATGCAGCTTTAAGACATATTCTTGAGTCGTTGGTTCTTGTGTTTCAAAACGCGGTTTCTTCGCTAGATTCCAGTTGGAGCTTTCGTGACTTGATTCTTTCATTTTTCAGATATTTATAAATAGAAATAAGTGTGATGAAAGAATGGAACAAGTGTGGTATTTATATACAGGTTGTGGAAAGTGGACACAGGGGCGTGCTTGGCTAGGCACGACCTCGTGCTTGTCAGAATTCGTCTTAAATTCGACCTGCAACATTCCAAAGTCGTCAGAGAAGATCGTGGAAAGAAAATTGTCAGAGACATGGGGGCGTGCTTGGCTAGGCACGGCCCCGTGCTTGTCAGAATTCATCTTAAATTCGACCTGCAACGTTCCAAATTCGTCAGCGGAGATCGTGGAAAGAAATTTGTCAGAGACATGGGGGCGTGCTTGATGAGGCACGACCCCGTGCTTGTACTTTTGGGATCCTAAAAATTGTCCAAAATTAAGAAAATTTTATGTACAGGTGTCGCGTTTAAGTTTAAGGTCTTCGGCACGACTCTTCCGCAAACTTAGTTTTCATCAGGATGGAGGTGTAATTCCTTCGAGGGAATTTTGTTTGGTCCATCGTTATACGGTTTCAAACGATGACCATTTACTTTGAAACTTAAACCTTCGTGGTTATAAATTTCAATGGCACCATTCAGAAACACGTTTTTCATCGTATAAGGTCCAGACCAACATGATTTCAGTTTTCCGGGAAACAAATGTAAACAAGAGTTATACAATAAGACACGTTCTCCTACATGGAATCGTTTTGTGTTCTTTAATCGAGCGTCGTGGAGTTTCCTTGTCTTTTCTTTGTAAACCCTAGCATTTTCATACGCTTGTTCTCTCAGTTCCTCCAATTCGTGAATTTGTAGGAATCGATTATTTCCTGTAAGGTCTTGGTCCAGGTTTGTTGCTTTAAGTGCCCAAAAAGCCTTGTGCTCTAATTCCACAGGTAGAGGACATGACTCCCATAAATTAGTTTAAACAGTGTGTTGTGCCGATGGGAGTCTTATAGGCTGTTCGAAAAGCCCATAACGCATCATCTAACTTGATAGACCAGTCCTTGTGATTTTGACCTACAGTTTTCTCAAGGATTCGTTTGATGCCTCGGTTAGTGACTTCAGTTTGCCTATTCACTTGTGGATAGTAAGCAGTTGTAAAGCGATGGTGAACTCCATAATGCGCCATTGCTCGTTCGAGCTGATTGTTATAGAAATGAGTTACTTGGTCACTAATTAGAGCTTTGGGGGCACCGAATGAGAAAATAGTTTTTTAAGGAATTTGACAACGTTTCTGGCATCATTAGTAGGTAGGGCTTGAGCTTTAGCCCATTTTGAAACGTAATCAACTGCTACCAAGATGTAACGATTGCCAAATGACACCGGGAATGGCCCCATGAAATCAATACCCCATATATCAAATATCTTGCATACTTGAACTGGTTTCTAAGGCATCTCATCCCGTGTTGAGATATTGGTTGCTCTTTGACATGCATCACAGGTGCGTACCACGTTGTGAGCATCTTTGAAGATCGTAGACTAGTAAAATCCAGAGTCAAATACTTTCTTAGCTGTTAAGGTTGCTCCATGGTGTCCTCCGGTGGGTCCTTCATGATAGTGCCTTAGAATTTGTTGTGCTTCTCTTCCGTATACGCATCTTCGAATGAGTTGGTCTGCAACGATTCTGAATAGATATGGGTCTTCATAATAGTAATGTTTGATATCAGTAAAGAACTTCTTCTTTTGCTAATAAGTCATTCCTTTGAGAAGGATTTTGCTTGCTAAGTAATTTACGAAATCGGCAAACCAAGGATGTTCATCGATTGAGTATTGAATGTGCATAAGGAATTCGTGAGGAAAGTTGTCGTTTATTATGGCTTCCTTAGTTTGTGAAGGACTTGAATCCTCGAGACACGAGAGATGATCAGCCGCTAGATTTTCTGCTCCTTTCTTATCAGGAATTTCGATGTCAAATTCTTGAAGCAGAAGGATCCAACAAATCAATCTCCGCTTTGCATTTTGTTTGTTGAACAAATAACGAAGGGATGCATGATCGGTGTAAACAATTGTTTTTGAAAGGATGACATAATAGTGGAATTTGTCAAATGCGAGAACTACCGCAAGAAGTTCTTTTTCGGTGGTGGTGTAGTTTTCTTTGCGCCATTTAGGGTTTTGCTCGCATAATGAATTGGGTGAAATTGCTTGTCTTTCCTTTGTCCTAATACGGCTCCTACCGCGAAATCGCTTACATCGCGCATGAGTTCAAATGGTAGCGTCCATTCTAGGGAAACCATGATTGGAGCGGTTACTAGCCTCTCTTTAAGCAATTTGAATGCAATAATGCATTCATCAGAAAATACGAATGGAGCATCTTTCTCGAGAAGTTGGGTCATTGGTCTAGCTAATTTTGAGAAATCTTTGATGAAACGACGGTAAAATCTTGCATGACCTAGGAAACTTCTGATATCTTTCACGGTTGTGGGATGTGGAAGCTTAGAAATAGCGTCGACTTTGGCTTAATCGACTTCAAGCCCTGCTCGAGAGATTTTGTGTCCTAACACTATTCCTTCCATAACCATGAAGTGGCACTTTTCCTAGTTTAGAACAAGGTTAGAATCTTCACATCTAACCAACATCTTTTCTAGATTTTTAAGACATTGCTCAAATGAGTTTCCAAAGATGGAGAAATCATCCATGAAAACTTCCATTGAGTGTTCAATCATGTCATGAAAAATTGCTACCATGTATCTTTGAAATGTAGCAGGAGCATTACACAATCCAAAGGGCATTCGCCGATAAGCAAATGTGCCATATGGACAGATGAATGTCGTCTTCTCTTGATCTTTGGGAGCAATAGGGATTTGAAAATAACATGAGAAACCATCCAGGAAACAATAGAACATTTTTCTAAATAATCGCTCAAGCATTTGATCAATGAAAGGAAGAGGGATTGATCTTTCCTTCTGGCGTCATTGAGTTTGCGATAGTCTATGCAAACTCTCTATCCGGTAACCGTACGCGTGGGAATAAGATCATTCTTCTCGTTAGTTACAACAGTCATTCCTCCTTTCTTTGGAACAACTTGGACGGACTGACCCAAGGTGAATCAGAAATAGGGTAAATCAAACCGGCATCTAGCAGTTTGATTACTTCTTTCTTCACCACCTCTTGCATGCTTGGGTTTAAACGTCTTTAAGGTTGAATGACGGATTTGAAGTTCTCCTCCATCAATATTTTATGAGTTCAAAAGGATGGATTGATTCCCTTGATGTCCATGATTTTCCATGCAATTGCTCGTTTGTGTGCCTTAAGCACTTGAGCAACTTGTTCTTCTCATCAGGAAGTTGAGTTGTGTTTTCAAGAAAAGCGTATTCGAGATGAGATGGAAGTTCTTTGAGCTCTAAAACTGGAGGTCTTCTATAGAAGGTTTGGATTTTGGTTCTAGGTCTTGCTCAATGATCTCAAATGCTTCTTGATGAAATGATGTTTCATCAACTTCAAGTTCTTGAATGATTTGGTTCTCACAAATGGGTTCGGTGATTTGGACTTCTATTAGTTGAGTGTTGCAAGCTTCATTTTGAAGAGTTTTCTCCAAATGAAAACTTATGATTGAATCGCAAGCATCAACGTAATAAGTGAGTTATCATGATGTTGAGGGTGTTTCATAGATTGGCCTATATCGAAAGTTACTTCCTCCTCGTCTACTCTAGGTGTGAGTTTGCCTGTACAAACATCAATGAGGGCTCGAGCAGTCGCTAAGAAAGGTCGACCTAGGATAAGTGGAACCTTTTAGTCTCATCCATGTCAAGGATCACAAAATCAAGGGGAAATACAATTTGTAAATTTTAACTAAGAGATTTTCAATGATGGCCCTCGGATATTTGATAGAACAGTTAGCTAACTGGATGCTCATACAGGTAGGTCTAGGTTCACCTAGGTTTTTTTTCGAAAACCGCATAAGGCATAAGGTTAATGCTTGCACCTAAATTAGCTAACGTGTTACTCACAGAAAGATTTCCTATTAGGCAAGATATGGTGAAACTTCCTGGATCAGTCATCTTTTGAGGTAGTTTGTTTTGAAGAACTGCAGAGCATTTTTTCATTCAAAACTACGTGTGATAACTCTTCCAGTATCTTTTTGTTTGACAAGACACCTTTTAGAAACTTAGCGTAGTTTGGCATTTGTGCTAAGGCCTCCCCCAGGGGCAGATTGATGTGGAGTTGCTTGAACAACCTAAGGAATTTGCCATATTGTGCCTCCATTCTTTGTTGTCTTAAACGACCTAGATATGGAGGTGGTGGAACATAAGGTGGTGGTGGAACGTATTTCTTGGCTGGTTCTTCAATAACAACATGTTGCTTTTGCTTATCACTCACATTGCTTGGAGTTTTAGTTTCTACCTCTTCAAGGATGGGTTGAATGCGGGTGCATCACCTTGAGTGGTTTTGCCACTCCTGGTGGTGATGGCTTTGACTTGAGCATTAGAGTTTGTTACAGTGTTGCTGGGCAAAGCTCCTTGAGGTCTTTCAGATAGTTGTTGTGCTATTTGACCTACTTGGCGCTCTATGGTTTGCAATGATGCTTTGTTGCTTTTATGTCAGCTTCGTTTCTTTGGAACCTCTCCTCATTTCTTCGATCAGATTTCCGTATGTACTCATCCGTGGCTTGTGTGGTTAACAACAACTGCTGCAATAAGTCTTCCATTGATGACGCTCCACAGTCTTGGTTACTACTGCTTGGCCTTGGTATGGTGGTTTCTATTGTTGGTAAGGTGGTCTTCGGTTGAATCCAGACAATTGTTGGTTATTACCAGCGTCTCTGTAATTCGATTGCTTCCCCAATTGGTTGTTGTTGTATGAGTTGTTTGGTCCTCCTACGTAGTCAACATCTTCAACCATCATAATGCCTTGTGGGCATTCATTGGTCATGTGTGAATTTCCACATGTGTTGCATCATATTGGAGTTTTTCTTAGCTCGCTTTGCAATTGTTCCATTTTTTTTGTTAGAGCTTCTAATTGGGCCGCAATTAGGGTTTCAGAGTCTACTTGATGAATACCTTTAGAACTAGGCTTGGTTCTTAAGGGATTGTAAGCAAAGCTCTTCTTAGCTGCTATTTCTAAGGCTTGGTATGCTTCTGTTGATGTGACACTTCCAAAATCTCCTCCCGCACTTTGGTCTACAGCTTGCTTGTGGGCTCCGCTGATTGCATCGTAAAAGGTTTGACACTGCAGCCACAGATCAAGTCCGTGATGTGGGCATCTTCGAAGGAGACTTTTATATCTCTCCCATGCTGCGTGTAATGATTCATCGTCGTCCTGGCGAAAACTTGCGATGCTGCTTCTTAGTTTGGCAGTGCGATTGGGTGGAAAGTATTTCAAAAGGAATTGTTCAGCCATTTCCGCCCATGTGGTGATGGAACCAGGCAGAAGTGAATCAAACCAATCGATGGCTCGGCCTCGAAGTGAAAATGGAAAAAGTCTTAGTCGAATGGTGTCATCTGAACAGTTATTGATTTTGAAGGTAGCACAGATACAAAGGAATCGTGATATGTGAGCATTAGGATCTTCGTCTTGTAACTCATGGAACTGAACAGAGTTTTCTACGTGTTGGATAATACTAGACTTAATCTCAAAATTTTTGGCTGCTATTGCTAGTTGGACAACACTATACTCATAACCATCTATTGACGGTGTGGCATAGTGTGTCATCTTCATTTCCTCGTCTTGGTTAGCCATGTCTTCTTCGGATGGTGTATCTTCCAAAATGTCTTCTTCAATGACTAGTGCTGTTTGTTGTGATCTTTTGCGCAATCTTTGATGGAAAAGTCGTTCGGGTTCCAAAAGAGGCGGAACAAGTTCAGAACTAGATGAGTCGGACATACACTAACTTAAAGAAGCATAAACTAACTAAGGCTTAAAATGAATAAGGAAAAAGTAACTAAACTAACTAGGGGAAACTACATAAAAATAAAAATGAAGTTTAAATAAAAATATATTAACAAGTTAAATAGAAGATAGTCAAAAATTTAGTTTGCCTTTTAAACTGCCGTGTGTCCCCGGCAACGGCACCAAAAACTTGATGGGTGCGGATAGTATATATATTTTGATAGAGATTTATTGCATAGATTCAGTTTTAATTGGTTATTACTAATACTAAAGCACACACACAAAAGGCAGTGTACCTATCATGTGGTAATATAGTGTTGGTAAGAACCGAGTATCAATCCGTGGACACACCTAGCCTACTCAACAAACTTGATGTTTGACTATCAGATTTGGTTTTTATTAAAGAAAATGATAATTTGTATTGGAAAGATTTTTAGGATTTAAAAAATAAACAATAATAGAAAGGAAGTAAACTAAGATTTAAAGTGTTTGGATTTAAAACCAGGGAATAAAAGTTATCATCTTAATTAGATTCCAGTTATGTAACCATGATGAATTGGTGGTGTGATTTAAAGATATGGATTAATGTAATTATGTTAATGTTTATAAAGATGAGTTGGCGCGATTTCTCATCTATCCTGCTGTCGTAGTGACTTGATCCTGTCAGTTGAGTTTTACTGCTCAGATCAAAGCCCTAGTAATGTAGGTAAATATTTTGTGACCTATTTGACATACGATTTATGAAAACATAACTTAATGTCAAAAAGCGAGTTGATCAGGTTCCTTCCTAACATACCATTAATTTTAGAAAACCATAACAATTACTGAAGTTTCCGAACTAATAAAAGGGAACCCGCAAATGATCAGAAAGTTAAAGTGATATGATTTCTAATAACCATTTCTAGTTCATTAGCCATTGATTTATTATGAAGACTGGTTTCACAAATGAAAGTTAATCATACGGTTTTTCCACTTTGTATGTCGATCACAATCACAAACCATAAATTTATAACTTCCCGTTCAAATGTAGATGCTACCTATCAATAGTTTTCCCAAGACCACCATAACATTAACATAATATTTATCACACCCTTAGTTCATCACAAATTACATAAGTTTCATCCGATTAAGATGATAAAAAGAGTTTAGCTCATAATGAGCTTAAACATAACAACATATAACAAAGAAGATAGATATGTAATCATCGGTGAAATGGAACAATCAAAGCAATAATCCACAATGGATGGCGTTTAGACGATCTCGAGCTTCTTCCAAGTGTTGTATGCACCTCACGAGCCTCCAAATGACTTTGAAGTCTTGATTCCCGAGAGAGTTCTGCAAAGTAACTCTCCTACCAATGCTTGCCAAAAATGGTGAACTTAGGCTTTTATTTATAGGCTTTCTAGAGTGTTTAAGCATGGCCCCGTGCTAGTACAATGCTTACGAAAGTTGGTTGGCTAATACATGCAGGTTGTGTCGGGCACGACCCCGTGTATACTTTTAGGGAATAGTACATTTGTCCTGTCAAATGTCCAAACACGAGGGTGTGTTAATTTAGCATGGGGGTGTGTTTCTGGCAAAGCATGGGGGCGTGCTTAAAGAGGTATGGCCCCATGCTTGGACTCCAAAGCTCGGATTACTTCAATTTCTTGCTAAATATGCTTCTTTTGTCCATCTTGCCTTTTTAAACACCTGAAAACACAATTTAAGACTTTTAAGTACCTTTTCATCATTTTAAGGAAGATATTAGGAAATAATTGTTGTGATTTTGATAGGATTTTTATGTATAATTTAGAGCACATCACTCTCCTTGGGTAGTGTGGGCAGCTTCTCATCAATGATCATCTATAAAAACTTAGGGTACATGTAGAAACCCTCTTTGCCCTTCGCCTCTAGTTCTCTATCAGGTAAGAGAAATGATGCTAGAAAAGTTGAAAGGGTGCTTCAGCACCAGTGCCACTTAGGCATTTTGAATCTGGTCTGAAAGATCATCAAACCCAGCCCTTTGCGAAGCCAAGAACTTAAGGATGACATGTGCCAAGTACTTGTACTGGGGACACATGTTGCTCTTGTTGAGCACACCTGCGTTGATATCCCTGGCGTACTTCATCCTAACAAAGCACCTCTCACCGTCAGCGGGTGAAGTCTGGTTGGGTGGTCTGTATTATCACCCACCGAAGTACTTGCTGAATGTCCACAGCAGTGATCTCAATATCCATCCCAAAGATAGAACTCCTCATGTTGTACGACTCATGGGAGCGGTCAACCGATGCTCCCTCCCAGAAGGCCTGCTGGATAGACCTGTAGGGAGTGCATGGTGTAGATATTGCCTTGTGGATCCTAAATCTCTTGAGGAAAGCGATGGTCCCTGCAAACTCGGTCCCATTCCGAGTCATGGAATCTAGATGAGCACAGATGTTGTGCTTGGGGTTGATGGACCATCTGTCCGCCATCAATCTGTAACACAAGACACATATACATTAGCTAACCACACGACACAAATCGGTTCTAATTAACTTGGTTGAATTCATTCTGGTTTATTCATGCGATTGAACCATGCGACTGTGTTCAGTCGGTTGACTTGGCATGCGACTGGATTCAGTCGGGTGACTAAGCAGGCGATTGAGTTCAATCGGTTGGCTGAGCCTACAATTGGTCTAGTCGGCCGACTGAGCTCATCCATATGATCCATTCGGCCAATTGAGCCATTTGACCAGCTCAATCGTGCGATTGGAGTTCATCCTGGTGTCCAGTCACATGACCCACTTTTCGGTCGACTGTGTTCAACTCAAAATCAAATTTGGTCCAAAACTTAGAGTTAGACGTTGTGTTTTGGTTCATTAGACTCGCAATCAATTAACTAATAACCTAATAACGTTAACTTCAACATTTTACTTAGTTTAGTTAGGTTATTTGTCCAGTAAATTGTTCGGTCCTTGTGTGGGTCGAAATTCTAAAATTATGGCACCATTCTATCAGATTTCGGTGAGATATCATCACATTGTACCTGTATAACAACTCATAATTGTTAGAATATCATCAAATGTCAGAAATCTTGGTCTGATGAAATTTGGGCACAAACGGTAAGGTGTGCGATATTAGGGCGATTGAGGGTGATGAGTTGAATGCGATCGACTGTGGCCCTATTTATACAGAATCTGATTTCAGTCGGGCGACTGGACCTATTCGCTCATTTCATTCGGGAGAATGGACCTCAGTCATGCAATTGGCTCAGTCGATCACATTCAGTCGTCCGACAGGATTTCAATCGGGCGACTGGATTTCAGTCACGCGACTAACTCATTCTCACAGTTCCATTTGGTCGAATGGCTCATTCTGATAAGCCATTTGGGTGAATGGTTCATACTCATGTGCCATTGGACTGTTTAGTGCATGAGTGTCGTCCATTCGTACGGTTGGTCCATACTCATGGTCCAATCGAGCGATTGGATCATACTCATGATTTTGACTTTATGACCATTTCTCACTTAGACCCTTTTTAACATTTAATTAAACTTTATGAACATTTGATCATCTCAGAACTGATCATTTTAACTTGAAAAACTTTTGGCCACCTTAGACATGGTCCTTTTAAGCAAGTTGTCACCTCAGACATGTCTGATTTTACCTTTGAAAACAAATGTGGTCACCTCAGACGTGACCCTTTTAGATCATAAACTCCCCTAGTGAATTCCATTGTGTAGTCCGATATCAAACAAACTGAATTTGACTAAATTTAAACAAAGTAAAAGACTTAAACTTAAATACAAAACTAAACTTGTTTTTGACTTTTTGTGTGAGGTGTAAATCCTAAGATAGAAATCTAATGGATTCAGTTCTGGAATAGGAAGCTTCACGTATTTTGACCATAACTAGACCAATTCAATTTGGAATCATACAGGCACGTCAATCATTTGGGACAGGTTATCAACACCTTTTGATGTTCAATTCTTGTTTTTCATCTAGAGTCGTTAGCAAGTTTAGGAAATCATACTAGTACTATTAGATCACCACATTGATTTGGACTTTTAAGAATTGTAGCCACGATGATTGTCTGGTCCTCTTAAATCCATACATAGACTTTTGACACAGATTGGTGATAGTTTAAGGTTTGATTATTTCAACAAGCATTGTGGATCCCACACTTATATGGTAATCAACATTCCTCAGGAGATTTTTGAGCGGTCTCAGGGTAGTTTTCAAGAAGAAATATTCTTAGAACTTTCAGAGAATAGCCAAGCCTTAGGTTAGTTCCACCGTATAGCAGAGAGGCGGTAAACAACAATGAAGTCTAGAATATATAGGTTATGCTTATCCTCATGTCAGTGCCATCGCACAACAGAGAGACACATAACCTATCTTCTTGTTTGAGCAATTTTAATCTTTTTGCACAGTCTCACCAACAACATAGGTTATTAGTTTGATTGCTTTTGCTCATATTTTGGTCTTACGCTCATATTTGTGGTGTTTATTCTGCTCGTCACCCCTTATTGGAATTTTGTTGATTGTGTTAACTAGGGATAAGATGTTAACCCACAGCTTGTTGAACACTTAGTTTGTTCTTGAGATCACCAACAAGGTCTAATCGTCTATTGTGTTCAATCTACCGACATATCATCTGTGGTCTAACAACCTCTAGGCCTACTTTCTTTGTGTTACCTTAGTAGTAGGTAGTTTTACTATCATTTTTCCTTTTATATTACTCAGACTACACAGACTTATACTTTGAACTTCGCATCTTGTTTTATTTAAACTTTTAAAGTCCAAGTGATTTGTACCTGTGTACTATCATTTTCCAAAGTTATTGAATCGGTATCACAAATACGATCTACTTTCTATCAACTAGCCTCTCCTCCACCTTCGTTTCTTTTGTTAATTTTATACTGACCTATTCTCCCCCAAAAATTCTAAAACCGTAACGGATTTATGCTTTTTAGGATTTTAATAGGCAACCTAATAACATTAATTTAATTAAACTACTTAAAGTTAAACAAATAAATAAAGAAAATAGAAACTAAAAGAAAAATAGACATTACGCATCGGACTACACATGGTCATCACCGGGAATTACATCACTTTTCTTTTTAACACCGTTGACCTCTAACAGATATAAAAACGTGGTTTGTCAAAAGCCTTTGTATAGAGCCCAACGCGTTGAAAATAAATATTTATTTTAATCACACCGATTAAGTTCTTTTCAAAGCAATCACGTATAAAGTGATATTTTATGCCGATGTGTTTGGTCTTAGGATGTTGGACCAGATTTTTTGTTACTGCAATTGCAGCAGAGTTATCAACAAAAATATGAGTAGAAGAGAATTTCAAACCATAGTCCCGCATTTGCTGTTGAATCCATATGATTTGTGAACAGCAACTTGCAACAACAACGTATTCGGCTTCACAGGTTGACAAAGCAACCGAGGTTTGCTTCTTACACTGCCAGGTCACGAATCTCCTCCCAAAGAATTGACATTCCACTGATGTAGACTTGTAGTTCATCTTGCAGCTACCATAATCCGAGTCATTATACACTATCAGCTCGAAGTCATCGTCATGAGGATACCACAACCCTAGTGTTGGACTACTATTCAGATAATGAAATATCCTTTTGACCCCTATCAGATGGTTGACTTTTGGCTTTGCCTGATATCTTGAACATAAACATGTCGCATACATGATGTCAGGTCTTGAGGCAGTGAGGTACATGAGAGATCCAATCATACCTCGGTACATGGTGGCATCGACCAGATCACCATTCTCGTCGGGTGCTACATCATGGTTTGTAGCAAGTGGAGTCCCGGCTGCGGAAGCATTCTCCATCTCAAATCCACTAAGGATATCTCCTACATACTTGGTCTGATGTAGGAAAATCGCTTTTGGTGTCTGATCCACCTATAACTCGAGAAAAAATTTCATCTCTCCCATGGCACTCATCTCAAACTCAACCTTCATTACTGCTTCAAACTCTTTACATAGATCTTCGTTCTTTGAATTGAAGATTATGTCATCGACATAGATTTGGACAAGCTGTAAATCTCTATCCTTTTCTTTTATGAATAGTGTACAATCAATGACACCTTTGAGAAAACCGTGTTTCACAAGGTGAGTCGAGAGTTTCTCATACCAGGCTCTAGGAGCTTGATGAAGCCCATATAGAGCCTTGTCGAGTTTGTAAACACTGTCGCGATGATATAGATCCTCAAATCCCTCAGGTTGACTGACATACACTGTCTCTCTTATTTCACCATGAAGGAATGCACTCTTCACATCAAGTTGATAAATTTAATCTTCATATACCATGCATAGGCAAGGAAGATACGGATTGCTTCAATTCTTGCCACGGGTGCAAACACTTCATTGTAGTCAATGCCTTCAATTTGTCGAAATCCTTGGACAACAAGTCGAGCCTTGTTTCTGATGATCACGCCTTGATCATCTTTCTTGCATTTCAAGACCCATTTTGTGCCAATGACCTTAGCACCTTTAGGTCTATCCACCAGAGTCCATACACCTAACTTCTTGAACAGAAGAAGTTCTTCTTGCCTGGTACTCACCCATGCCACATCATTCCGTGCTTCACTAACATACTTTGGCTCAAACTGAGACACAAAGCAACGATATGCACCGTCATGAAGGTAGCCCTTTTCCATCACCGAGGCATAATCAGCTGAATACAACTGATTTCTAGTCTAAACTCCGAATCTCACATCTCCAATGACATTATCTAGAGGATGATACACATTTAGTTGTGAACCAGGAGTGGTTGGAACAACTACCTCCGAGTCAAGATTATGAACATTCGGTTCAGTATCTGAGGTAGTAGGAGTCTGAGGTTCCGAAGACACAGAGGCATCAATGTCATATTGTGGACTATGGGTTGGGGGAACCTGTTGCTCCTGGTTGTTCTGATCAGTTTCCATAGCTTCTTCATCAGAGGAAGAGTCACTATCTTCAAGTGCTCCCCCAGAGTTGTTAGATGAATCGCAGTCTAGATGATGTTGATTCCTGAGCTGGTGTGTTTAGAACATCATACATCATCTTTGTAGCTAACTCATCATCAGAAGTAGAGAGTGGTATGTTGAAGGACTTGAAGAATCCATCATAGTCGAAAAAGAAGGCGGGTCCTTTTCCAGTAGGTGGTGTGGTGTATCTTTGAACATCCACATTACACCACACTTCTACATGACTCGTTGAGTTGTTGTAAACCCTCTTGTTCGGTATGTTGTATCCTAGAAAGATACCTTCATCAGCCTTCTCGCTGAATTTTCCCTCCTGAATCATCTTCAGTAGGGTGCACGGAGTGCCAAACGGCTCGAGATACTCTAGATTGGGTTTACGTTGTTGTAGTAGCTTGTAACACGTCTTTCCATGGTGTTTAACTACCAGAACCGGATTTAGCATATAACACGTATTTGTAACTGCTTCATTCCAGAATTAGATAGGCAGTTTTGAGTCTGCTAGCATCGTCAGTGCCGTCTCTATCAAGCTGCGATTATTCTTTTCAGGAATGCTGTTCATCTAAGGAGTGTAGGCAGAAGTGAACTAATGCACAATTACCTTTTCCTTACAGTAAGCCTCCATCCATTGATTCTTGAACTCAGTTCCGTTGTTTGAGCACACTTGACGCACCTTCAACTTGTATAGGGACTCCAGAGTACTTACTAACTCCTTGAATGACTCAAATGTTTCTGATTTGGATTTCAGAAACGTCACCCAAGTGAATCTTGAGTAGTCATTAGTAAATACATAGTAGTACAAGTCGCCTGCGATGCTTCTTATAGTAACTGGACCAAACAGATCCATGTGAAGAAGTTCAAGAGGAAGTTCGATAGAGTGAACTTGCTTTTCCTTATGAGACTTCTTCGTCTGTTTGCCCTTCTTGCACGCAACATAGAAATCCGGAAGTTGGAAGTTTTTGACGTTAACTCCTCTCACTAGATCATTCTGGATCAAGTGATTCATCTTTCATGGATTAATGTGTCCTATTCTCCTATGCCAGGAGATGGATTCCTTCATAGTAGCTTTTGACAAGAAGCATTGAACTTCATGATCCGTTGTAGAGGCCTTTGATAGATCCAAGACATAAAGATCCTTATATCTTGAGGCAAACATTAATTCTTGATCCTCCGGGATGACGTAGTCCTTTTGAGGATATAGCACTTCTTGTTGTCAAACACTACCTTAAAGTCTTTATCAAAAATTTGAGAAATGGAAAGCAAGTTATTCTGAAGTTGTTAAACGTAGTTTACCTTGTCAAACTTCACTTTCTGATTACCTACTTCCCCTTGAGCTGTGATGTACCCACCTTTGTTTCTAGCAAACGAAACATGACCTCCTTTTATCTGTTTGACATTTGATAAGAGATCCCTGTTCCCTGTCATGTGCCTGATGCTCTGTTGTCTATAATCCACATGTTAGTTTGAGCACTATATCGAACACCCTGCACATTCAATTTGAAAACATTAGTTCAGGTTAGGGATCCAAGCTTTCACTGGCTTGGGTTCCAGAGGCATCACACATCATAAAAGTAACCCATTGACCGTTCGAGGATGAAGGAAGCTGAGATGTCTTCTTGTTCTCATTATCAGAAAATGAGGTCGATTTCTCCCATAAGCTAGCTTTGTGTAAGGCCTATTTGTGATAAACAGACGACTGGCTAATGTGTTGAACTTTAGGTTCACTATCTCTTTCAGGTGGCATCACCGAGTTCCTTTTAAAAGATCTAGGTTTTTGTTCAGGTAGTTCAACTTTCCTCCTCGGTGTCTGATAGTAAGGACAATAAGACGCAATGTGTCTGTACTCTCCATAACTGTAGCAAGCTCTGCTTTCGACTTTACTATTTAACTGTTTTTGTGGAGATGTATGTGACACCCGGGTGACCTTACTCTGTTTGGATTTTGACTCTGATTGTTTAGATGTTTTGTCTGGTTTAACAAACTTAATTGATTTAACATTTTTAACATCCTTTTCTTTTCTATTTTCTGGACTATGACATGATGCACGTGATTGGTTAACATTACTGGTCTTTTTAGGTTCAGATTTGACAGTTGTTGAACCACACTTTATACTAACTTTTCAAACTCTTTGTCCAGATTAACATAAGGCATTTTACCTTTTGCCTTTGAAGTGGCCTCCTTTTGTTTAGTACCAGATTCATTTGATGAACATGTGGAATCTCGATCACTTACAAAAGTAGTGGACACCACATGATCCTTGATTGGATTATCACTAATTGGTTTACATTTTGTGTTTATCAAGATCTCATGTGGTGGTGGAACCACTTTATAACCCAATCCCTCCCCATTGTTTCTCTCTCTCACTAAGTTTTGGACTATGTGTGAAGAACTAGTCCAACTATGCAGTTTTTATTTTAGGGAATTAACTTCTACTTCTAGAACTGCCTTTTGTTTCTTAGTGTCCTCTAGGGAGTTTAGATATTACCTAATGTCATTAGCTTGGTTAAAGGCTACAACTTTTGTTTCCCTAAGTTGTTTGTTCAAAAGGTCTATATTTTCTTTGTAACTATGCTCATTTTGTTTTAACACTCTGTTAGCTTCAATGCATAGTTCCAAATCCTTTACTAAGTTATCATTATGATCTAATAACCTAGAAAATTTTAAATCAATGATTTCCCTAAATTTATTAAAATCAAAACAAGCATGATTATTAAAAGGTTGGTCAGTATTACTTACCTGAGCGGTTTCTGAAGAGTCAGCCATCAATGCAGAATCTGGTGTTTCTGGAGCTGGTGATTCTGATGTTATTGCAGTTTTCCCTTCTTCAGGCAGGTAGTTGACCACTCGTTCAGTTTCCTCTGATGTTGACATCGCAAGTTCGACTGCAATATCTCCTTCACTGGCAGAGTCATCGTCTATATCCTCCACACTAGCGATATTGGATTCTCCCGTTGAGACAAACCGAAAGCTCTAGTCCTGTCCTTCATCATCATGAGCAGTGAAGGCTTTGGGATCCTTGCTTGATGAAGTATGACTGCTAGTGGGTTTTCCTGACGATTGAAGGAGGAGAAAGGATTCCCATTGCTAATCTTCTTTGGCTTCACACACTCCCTTTTGAAGTGCCCTTTCTCTCCACAGTTGAAGCAGGTTACCTTGGATTTATCAAAGCCGAAGGTAGTGTCCTTAGTCGCAATCAAATTTTGTCCAGTCTTATTGACAAACTTCTTAGCTCTCCGGACTACACTGGCTAAGGCCCATATTATGTCCATCCGCTCCAGCTCTGTCTCATCCACCTCCTTATAATCCTCATTTGCCAGATGGCAGTTCCCAATTTTACCAGAAATTAGTCCATCATAGGAGTGGACTACCGCAGCTAAGAGATCCATGTGCTCTTTAGCTACCACAACTGTCACATTGCCGAAGTTCTCGTTCTTCAGCTTTGCTGCATTTGCTTCAGGTGCAATGTATTGCATAACAGACGACCCTGATGTTTCTGACCTTGAAGTAGAGGCTGGTGAAGGACCAGACGAGCTTGAGACAAAAACTATCTGAAGAGGTGCTCCGGATGTTTTGGCTTGAGGAGTCGCGTTGTACAGTGCAGGATTCTGATAAGAAGGAGACTTTTGAGCTCTGTACTTTATCCTCAGTTCTTCTTCTCTCACTTTCAGAATGAAGTCAATGATATCTAACTTCGTTAGCATACAATTCTGTCTGAGATTGGAAACAAATGACACCCATTTCTCTGGCAACCCGTCTGCAAAGTTGGACACTTTGTCCTCCATTGATGTCAATACCCCATGAGTGTGCATCCCACTCATCAAGTGGTAGAATCTATCAATCACATCATCTAGGATTTCTTTCCCCATTGATGAGAATCTATCAAACTCCTTCTTTAAAGCCTTAGCCTTTATGGCCATCAATGATGCGATTCCGTCATATCTTTTCTCCAATGCATCCCATAGTTTCTTTGCTTGTGTATATTTTGAGAATGATAGAAAATATCGTTCGGAATTGACTGTGTAAGCAAAGCATAAACTTTCTTTTCAGCATTGTATTTCACCTTTTGTCCATCAGTCATGCCTCCTAGTGTGAGTTTGACACCATCAGCTCCTACTGGCATGATGTACCCCATCTCTATAGACTCCAACAAATTTGGATCCACTCCAAGTAGATCTTGAAACTTTGTATCCATTGTGGATATTCATCTAACGTGATTAGCTTTAGGGGCTTGTTGTGATTCCCCACTTCATTCTCCAGTACCATTAAGTTTGTATACGTGAGTCTCTCCCTGCTGTGAATGTTGAATATTGGTCTTCCATTGCTATTAACTATAACTTTAAACCAAACCGTTGATTTAGTGTGAATGAAAGTGTGCGCTTGGGCTATTCGGGCGATTGAACTATGCGGATGTGTAAGGCCCCGTTCCCGGGACGCTTACAGTTGGGTTCTCATCGCATATAAAACATATAATTACATTTGTATTTAATAAATCACAGCGGAAAACTAAAACAAACTTTCATTTCCCTGTAAATGCTTTTGCAAACTAATACAACATTCATTACAAAAATAGTTTGTTCGCATTACAATGCAAAAACATTAATCAAAAGAATGCCATCTCAAAGAGCTGAGTAGTCGCCCGTGCCATCCTCAGCAATCACTACCTGCCAACTGGAAACACGTCAAAGTCAGCGTTGCTGAGTGAGTTCTAGTTTTATAAATAAAACATACTTTACTTTCAGATAAAACCGTTCGTTACTTTTACATGATCACACATCATACGTACACATAGATAATATCATTATTATCTTCTTCATTCGTTCATTCGTTCTTTCATTACCTTACTTGCGCATCGGACATCATCCCAAACCAATACCATGTGCTACACCCCGGTTAGTCGTAGCTACCGGGCCGAAGTCAACGAATGACAGCTAAACGTATGCCACGGTACTAGGAGTAACCATCAGTCTTAGCTACTGGGCCGAAGTCAACGAATGACAGCTAAACGTATGCCACAGTACTAGGGGTGAGCGGTAGAGGTTCTACATTTAGGGTCAATCACCAAGAAGGACCCCGTATCCGATGCGTGCAAGATGTTTCATTCGTTCATTAGTACATGCATTCATTCATCATGTTCCTCTTTCTTTATCTTTCACTTTACGTTACATAATACTTCGTTCATTCATCATAATAGGTAAAGCCATAGGAAAGATAGTAAACATCATATTAAGGGAACATTAACATGCATCAACATCACATCATACAGGGCAACATCATACAAACACAACATGCAACATCATCACCCTCATCATGCCTAACATGCTTTCCAAGACCTCGATCGTCATCTTAAAAACTCTTATGGGAACCTTTACATCAAAACTTACATCTGCACTGTCCCCCAAGTCAGAAGTCAATCTACACTTCCTCGGGTTCAACAGCCCTATTCGGGCGTATGGACACCCTTCAGTCGCATGGCCTCCATGCGACTGAACATCATGCGATTGAACTAATGCGAATGAACACCTATGCGAATGAACATCCAGTCGTGCGAATGAACAATGCGGATTAGCACCTATGCGACTGGTCCTTCAGTCGTGCGAATGGACCCTCAGTCGCCTGACCCCATGCGACTGGCCCTCCAATCATGCGAATGAACCCCAATCGCACCCTAATCGGCCGTATAGTCTCCATTCGGCCTCCAGTCGGTCGCCTAGCCCTAACTGATGCAGAATGCAGTTCAACCCGACTACAGCCGAGGGTTTTCAGCCTCCAAACTCATCTAAACCCATTTTAAGCCTAAATCGACCATCCTAAACCTTAGGGATGCATACCATAACATTATTCAAGCACAACCAAGCAAGAAATCAAGTCACAACCGCGTCATACATATACATACACATACACAACGGGTCAACTTACACACATACGAAAAACTCGATTTCAGATGTTTTCCAGCCCCAAATCATTTGAAAACAAGTAAAAGAGGGGTCCTAGAACTCACCTAAACGAGCACAACGACAAGAGCTTCGATTCGGCTTGCTTCACGATGATTTTGGCAACCCGAACCAACCCGAACCAACACTTTTTCCTCCTTTTTCTCTTCTTTCTCTCTATTCTTCTCTTTGTGAGCTGAAATGTGAGTGTGGGGAGAGTGGGCTGCCCTCTCCCTACATATGTCACAACATTTCCCAACTTTTCTTCGTTGGCGAGTTTGGTCCCTCGACTTTTGGACTTTATTTTCTTTTCTTTCTTCACCGGCTTCAAAATAATAAATATCCGGGTGTTACAAGTCCACCCCCTTAAATAGGTTCGTCCCCAAAACCTGTTATTCGTCGAACAAACGTGGATAATGCAGTCTCATTTCTTCCTCAGTCTCCCACGTTGACTCGGATCCCTTCCTGTGCTTCCACTATACACGCACAAGAGGAACCACTTTATTCCTTAGCCTCTTTTCTTTACGATCGATGAATGCCACCGGTTGCTCCACATAATTGAGCCTTTCATCTATTTCAATGTCCTCCAGTGGAACAATCATGTCTTCATCAGCTATACACTTTCTCAGATGAGATACATGGAATGTCGAGTGAATCCCACTTAACTCATCTGGCAACTCCAATCTATAGGCCACCTCCCCTACTCGAGCAATGATTCGGAAGGGACCTGTATATCTTGAGCTCAACTTGCCCCGCTTTCTGAATCTGATAATACCCTTCCAAGGTGAGACCTTCAGCATAACCGGTCACCCACCTGGAACTCAATTGGCCTACGTCGCTTATCGGCATACGACTTCTATCTATCCTTGGCTGCCTTCATGAAGGCTTTAATCTTTTCAAGCTTCTCTGTCGTAGCCTTGATTACCTCGACGCTCCCCAATTCCTTCTGACCAATATCACCCCAACAAACGGGTGTTCTGCATCTCCTACCGTATAGCATCTCATATGGTGGCATACCAATGCTGGCATGATAACTGTTGTTGTATGAGAATTCGGCTAACGGTAAGTGGTCATCCCAACTTCCACCAAAATCGATCACACATGCCCAGAGCATGTCTTCCAATGTCTGAATGGTCCTTTCTGACTGACCATCAGTCTGGGGATGATAAGCCGTGCTAATATGTAACCTCGTCCCCATAGCGTCGTGGAATTTCTTCCAAAATTCAGATGTAAAACGAGTGTCGCGATCAGACACAATAGACACGGCACACCATGACGAGCTACAATTTCCTTGATGAACAGATCAGCTAGCCTCTCAGATGAACACGTCTCGCGGATCGGTAGAAAATGAGCGCTCTTCGTCAGACGATCAACTATCACCCATATGGCATCATACCCTTTCGGAGTACGTGGCAGCTTCGTAATGAAGTCCATGGTGATGTGCTCCCATTTCCATTCCGGTATATCCAAAGGTTGTATCTTCCCATATGGCTTTTGATGCTCTGCCTTCACCTGTAAGCAGGTAAGGCACTTACTCACATACTCCACCACGTCGCGCTTCATACCCGGCCACCAATAATCCTTCTTCATGTCATGGTACATTTTCGTGGCACCAGGATGAATGGAGTATCGAGTCTTGTGGGCTTCATCCATTATCTTCGCCTGTAGATCCCCAAAACGAGGAATCCACACACGACCGAATCGAGTTCTAACACCGAGTGTGTTCTCACCCAATTCCCCAACCAGACCTCTCATTCTTTCCGAGTTAAGATGATCTTCTTTCAATGCCTCATCTTGAAACTCCTTGATTGCTTCATCACATCAGAGGTCATGATTAGTTGATAAGCTTTCACCCGAATCGGTTCGGGCCTTTCCTTCGGCTAAGGGCATCCGCCACCACATTAGCTTTGCCTGGATGGTAATGGATCTCACAATCATAATCCTTTATAAGTTCCAACCATCTCCTCTGCCTCATGTTCAGATCCTTTTGCTCAAAGAAGTACTTCAAGCTCTTATGATCGGTAAATATGGTGCACTTCGTCTCGTAGAGATAGTGCCTCCAGATCTTCAACGCAAAGACCACGGCTGCTAGCTCCAAGTCATGAGTAGGATAATTGACCTCATGAACCTTTAACTGTCGAGATGCATAGGCTATAACCTTCCCTCTCTACATTAACACACACCCCAACCCTGAGTAGGAAGCATCAGAATAAACCACTAGATCTTCACTTCCATCGGGTAATGACAGAACAGGAACTTGAGTCAGTGTTGCTTTCAGCTCTTCGAACGCCTTCTCTTGAGCTTGACCCCATACAAACTTCACATCCTTTCGGGTCAACTTAGTTAGTGGAGAAGCAATCTTAGAGAAGTCTTGGATGAATCTTCTATAGTAGCCCGCCAAGCCCAAGAAACTACGGATCTCGGATGGCGTTTTTGGTGACTTCCATTGCATAACCGCCTCCACCTTCGCCGGGTCAACCATAATCCCGTCAGGATTCACCACATGACCCAAAAACTGAACTTCGCGCAACCAGAAACGCACTTGGAGAATTTAGCATACAGTTTCTCCCTTCTCAACATCTCTAGAACCTCTCGAATGTGACCGGCATGCTCAATCTCGCTCTTCGAATAAATCAGGATATCATCAATAAACACAATCACTGATTATCCAACATAGGCCGACACACACAGTTTATCAGATCCATAAAAGCAGCTGGCGTGTTGGTCAAACCAAAGGACATGACCAGAAATTCGTAATGACCA
This sequence comes from Flaveria trinervia, assembly GCA_025506515.1. Taxonomy (NCBI): domain Eukaryota; kingdom Viridiplantae; phylum Streptophyta; class Magnoliopsida; order Asterales; family Asteraceae; genus Flaveria; species Flaveria trinervia. Next base: position 37,832,112 of record CM046458.1, on the reverse strand, counting down.
TAGCGCGTACGGAAAGCTGTTTTAGGGATATCTTGCTCCTTCACCTTCAACTGATGATAACCAGATCGACGATCTATCCTCGAGAACCAACTAGCACCCTGAAGCTGATCGAACAAATAATCTATCCTTGGTAAGGGGTAGCGGTTCTTCACTGTCAACTTGTTCAGTTCGCGGTAGTCAATGCACATCCTCATGCTACCATCCTTCTTCTTTACAAATAGGACCGGAGCACCCCAAGGAGAGATACTCGGTCTAATGAACCCCTTATCAAGCAGCTCTCGCAACTGCTCCATCAACTCTTTCATCTCGGTTGGAGCCAACCGATATGGGGCCTTGGCAACAGGTTGGGCACCCGGTATCAGATCAATCTGAAATTCAATCTCTCTGTCAGGTGGCACTTCTGATAAGTCTTCTGGGAACACGTCTGGAAAGTCACACACACCGGTACATCGGCTAGTTGTGGTGTTGGTGTATCCACATCCTTTACATAAGCCAAGTAGGCGCTACATCCACGCCTTATACACTTTCCCGCCACCGCCATTGAGATCACCTTCGGAATCGTAGTAACCCGATCACCATAAACCGTTACCAAACTTCCGTCAGGCGCTGTCAACCGAACCATCTTCTTGCGACACACAATGTTCACCTTGAAATCTGCCAACCAATCCATCCCGAGAACCAAATCGAAACCACCCAAGGTCATCATGAACGGTCTAACAGGAAACCTATGACCCTCAAGTTCTACTTCACAATTCTCTATCATCTCAGAAATCCTGGTAGACTTACCTATGGCAGTTTCTACATCAAGGGCGCATCAACACGTCTACTACTAACAGACAGCTTAGCACAGAAAGCAGCAGAAATAAAACTCCTACTAGCACCCGAATCAAATAACACAGAAGCTAAAGTCTGGTTCACTAGAAACGTACCGGACACAACGTCAGGGTCCGCTAGCCTCCTCCTGTGTCATGGTGAACGCCCTGGCGCTCGCCCTCGGCCATCACTTCCCGTCTTCTTCACCCCTGAACCCTCAGTCCTTGACTTCTTACAATCTCTGCTCATATGACCAGTTTCCCCACAGTTAAAACATTTGCTCGACATGCAATCCTTCGCCATATGCCCTGTCTTCCCACACTTGAAGCACAAGTTTGACCCAAACCTACATTCCCCGTTGTGCTCCCTTCCACACTTGCCACACCTTTTCGACCCCGCACTTGATGTGACCACACTGCGTTCATCCACCCGTGCCTTTTTGTTACCCATCGGGGCATCACCCCGACCAAACCGTTTCCCGTTCCAGTTCCGATCACCACCACCCTTCTTACTTGCTTCAGTCACCACCACCTCCCGCTCGTCATACAGCCTCCCTGCCAAATCAACTGCCGACCTAAACGTGCTTGGCCGGGCGGCGATCATATGCCGGCGAACATCCACCGGTAACCCTGAATATACCTCTTGATTTTCCGAGACAGAGGCGTCACCTGATCAGGCACAAGCCGTGCCATTTCATTAAACTTGGTGGTATACTACTGGTGTGTCATGGTAACTGCAGAAACTCCTTTTCCAACATGTCCATTTCCCGATGAGGACAAAATTCCTCAATCACCAACCTTCTCAGCTCAGGCCATTTCATTTTCCCAATGGCCCTACTACCCTCAGCTTGGACAATGTTGTCCCACCAGCACAGAGCTGAATCCACAAAAGAGTGGGTAGCAAACTTCACCTTTTGGTCCTCTCGGCATTCGCTGATATCGAGAACAGCTTCCATTTCCCTCACCCACCGGTGAGCAGCTGCAGTAGTGCCGTTTCCATCAAAAGTAGGGGGCTTGCATCTCATAAAAGCGCCATAATTACATCCTCGCACTGCCTCTGGCACAGGCTCTTCTTCTTCCTCTTCATCATCAGACAGAACCGTTTCCCGCTCTGGTTGTTCCCGTTCCCCAGAGGATCTGTTTCTTTCTTTTCTTTCCCCTTCTCGTACAACCTTAATAACTTCAGTCACCACAGACGGTAAGATTGTCTGCATGACCTGATGGACTTCTTCTACAACAGCCTCCTTTACTGAGGCTCTCAGATTGGCGCTTTCGTCGCCACCCTCCGGATGAGGGGTCTCTGGTTCTTCATGAACCACCCTCTCAACTCTGGGTCTCCCTCTCTTGGGTCGCGGTTCAGCACCGTGACCTCCACCCCTAGAAGCTTTCGAAGATCTACCTCCGGCCATCACACGCACACTGAAAGATTCAAACACCAACACGGTCATTCAAGGGAATAGCTCAGTTTATGTCAAGTACAGTAAGTCCCTAATTACAGTGGCCAGTTTTGATTAGCCACTTACTTTACTCTTCATACCCCAAGTATTACCTGTCCTGACTACATCAGTATTTAAATCTACATACAACACATAACCACATACCATGCGCACATAAAACCGTTAACTTTACGAAAATACCTGATGGCAGGCAGCTACTCAGATTGGCATCCCATTCCCATTCCGTCCCATTCTCAGTTTAAGATTAGGTTTATTTTGAAAATTTACCCATTTCACTTAAACTTTGGCTCTGATACCAACTTGTAAGGCCCCGTTCCCGGGACGCTTACAGCTGGGTCCTCATCGCACATAAAACATATAATTACATTACTATTTAATAAATCGCAGCGGAAAACTAAAACAAACTTTCATTTCCATGTAAATGTTTTTGCAAACTAATACAACATTCATTACAAAAATAGTTTGTTCGCATTACAATGCAAAAACATTAATCAAAAGAATGCCATCTCAAAGAGCTGAGTAGTCGCCCGTGCCATCCTCAGCAATCACTACCTGCCAACTGGAAACACATCAAAGTCAACGTTGCTGAGTGAGTTCTAGTTTTATAAATAAAACATACTTTACTTTCAGATAAAACCGTTCGTTACTTTTACATGATCACACATCATACGTACACATAGATAATATCATTATTATCTTCTTCATTCGTTCATTCGTTCTTTCATTACCTTACTTGCGCATCGGACATCATCCCAAACCAATACCATGTGCTACACCCCGGTTAGTCGTAGCTACCGGGCCGAAGTCAACGAATGATAGCTAAATGTATGCCACGGTACTAGGAGTAACCATAAGTCTTAGCTACTGGGCCGAAGTCAACGAATGATAGCTAAACGTATGCCACAGTACTAGGGGTGAGCGGTAGAGGTTCTACATTTAGGGTCAATCACCAAGAAGGACCCCGTATCCGATGTGTGCAAGACGTTTCATTCGTTCATTAGTACATGCATTCATTCATCATGTTCGTCTTTCTTTATCTTTCACTTTACTTTACATAATACTTCGTTCATTCATCATAATAGGTAAAGCCATAGGAAAGATAGTAAACATCATATTAAGGGAACATTAACATGCATCAACATCACATCATACAGGGCAACATCATACAAACACAACATGCAACATCATCACCCTCATCATGCCCAACATGCTTTCCAAGACCTCGATCGTCATCTTAAAAACTCTTATGGGAACCTTTACATCAAAACTTACATCTGCACTTTCCCCCGAAAGTCAGAAGTCAATCTACACCTTCCTCGGGTTCAACAGCCCTATTCGGGCGTATGGACACCCTTCAGTCGCATGGCCTCCATGCGACTGAACATCATGCGATTGAACTAATGCGAATGAACACCTATGCGAATGAACATCCAGTCGTGCGAATGAACAATGCGGATGAGCACCTATGCGACTGGTCCTTCAGTCGTGCAAATGGACCCTCAGTTGCCTGACCCCATGCGACTGGCCCTCCAATCGTACGAATGAACCCCAATCGCACCCTAATCGGCCGTATGGCCTCCACTCGGCCTCCAGTCGGTCGCCTAGCCCTAACTGATGCAGAATGCAGTTCAACCCGACTGCAGCCGAGGGTTTTCGGCCTCCAAACTCATCTAAACCCATTTTAAGCCTAAATCGACCATCCTAAACCTTAGGGATGCATACCATAACATTATTCAAGTACAACCAAGCAAGAAATCAAGTCACAACCGCGTCATAGATATACATACACATACACAAACGGGTCAACTTACACACATACGAAAAACTCGATTTCAGATGTTTTCCAGCCCCAAATAGTTTGAAAACAAGTAAAAGAGGGGTCCTAGAACTCACCTAAACGAGCAAAATGACAAGAGCTTCTTCTCTTTGTGAGTTGAAATGTGAGTGTGGGGAGAGTGGGCTGCCCTCTCCCTACATATGTCACCACATTTCCCAACTTTTCTTCGTTGGCGAGTTTGGTCCCTCGACTTTTGGACTTTATTTTCTTTTCTTTCTTCACCGGCTTCGAAATAATAAATATCCGGGTGTTACAGGATGGTTCAATCGTGCGACTGAACTAATACGGATGACTCAGTCGGCCGAATGAACTAATGCGGATGAACAATGCGAATAGTCTTCTCAGTCGGACGAATGGAAGTGCAACTGAGTCCAATCATGCATATGGGGAATGCGTATGACCTTAGTCGTGCAATTGAGTCAATCGTGCGACTGAACCTGCTGGATTTCAAAAGTTCGTAGGTTTAAGATGTTTGAACGCAAAAACACGAATTTCTTGCTAGGCCTAATTGCCGTATGCTGGAAAAAAACTTAACTTTATGATCAGGAGACGTCTAAAACCTGATTTGACACAAAAGATTGTGTTTTTGAGTGTATAAACACAATTTTTATATCAAAATGATTGAATCACACGTAAATCTAGAGCCAAAGCTCTGATACCACTTGTTAGGATCGTGTACTGGATGAATACTAACAAATTTATGAGTATACTGAATCAAATAGTGCGGAATCCTATTTTAATGGCGATCCAATCAGTGAGAACACACGTAGAATCAATTAAATATTGAATCTAAACGTTAAGAACAATTAGCAATCAATCTATTGTGATCTTTGAAGTTGGAACAGGTTACTAGAGGTCTCTGGACGGCTAGGGTACGTCTGGGTATCGAAATATGCAAAGTGTCTAGTTTTTCCACAATTTAAGTGGTATTTATAGGTTAAGGTTCTCAATCGTGCGACTAGACCATTTGCATGGTTCAGTCGTGCGATTGAGTCATGCGATTGATCCATTCAGACGACTGAGTATTCATTCGTGCGACTGAGTCAATCTCATGTTTCAATCATGTGACTGATCTAGTCTCCTGGTTCATTCGTACGACTGGTTCATTAGCATGAAGTTGTTCATGCGTATGGTCCATTAGCATGGGCCAATCACATGAGAACTTCACATAATTAAGCTTGAATATGTTTCATAGTCATTAATTGATTTAGGTATTATTCAAACAACCACAACCTATATAGTTAAGTCAATAAGTGTTATTACATACAACCAATGAAATATTCAACATTATATAAGCACAACCATATATTGTATTTCATTAAGTACCCGTACAATTACATATGTGTAAGACAATACAAACATATTACATTAAGTTTAGAAACTAGGGAGACATGTATCTACAACTTCATTAATTTGTTACACATTTTTGTTTATCATCAGACTCTGTTCTTATGATGAACACAACTATGAAGGTTTTTTATGCTGGTTAAAATTCCTCTTAGGTTACATGTTCATTGATGTCGAAAATGTATAACATATCTTTGAATTAGTTGGATTTTATGTGTTCTTCATTACCATTTGGATCTTAGTTCTTGTGCTCGTCCTACTATGTAGTCTCTCAGATTTGAAAAGTATTAAATGACCCTTTGAAATCCCTTTAAATAGTCAAATAATGGCTTTTACAAAATTTTACAAGTTTAAGAACAAATGCAGTCACATTTTTTAAAACACTGTAGCAAATACGGAAGGGTAAATCTTAAGTCTTTGGGTCAACCGCATTTGTTTACTGTTATAATGCGGAAGTGAAAATTCAATAACTTTGCAATCTGCATTTATTTACTGTTGCAAATGCAGAAGAGTTCACTTGTGATTTTGAGCATCCGCATTTTCATACTGTAGCAAATGTGGAAGTTTTGTTACTTTTGTTTTCTTCCATCCATATTTGTGCACTGTTTCAAATACGGAAGAACTAAGTTCATCAGCATTTGTTCACTGTACCAAATGCGGTTGACAAAACTTGTTTAGCACTGTTCACTGTAGCAAATGCGGTTGAACAACATTTGTCAACATTGCTCACTGTAGCAAATGCGGACTATCTAACTTTGTCAGCATGTGCTCACTGTAGCAAATGGGATAGAATAAAATCCACATTTAGATGATCATTAATCATTGACAGGAGATTAATCACTTAATTATTTCTCCTTGAAAATACATGAGCATTAATGTAAAACAAATGCAGAAGTGTAAATTTCATCTGTATTGACAAATGCGGTTGAAGACTTAAAAGTTTATCCGCATTGACAAATGCGGTTGAACACCTGAAAATTATTTTATGCGCATTGACAAATGCGGTAGAACAATTTTTATCTGCATGGGTTTTAACACTTCAAAATTTCAGGTACACTTGTAACACACTAATGCGGTAAAGTACAATCATTGTCCGCATTAATTTCACTTGGAAATAAAAAGCTACCTGCATTGGTTATAAACATGGGTTACCTTCACCCGCATTAACCAATGCACTTACGTGCATTAACTTTTGAACTTAATCATAAGTTAATGTGACTATTTTGACTTTTCATGTGATGAGAGATGTCATTGATTGAATTTTCTATGAAGTAGTTGGCTGTTGAGGTTGTCAATTTTTGCTTGGATTGACTTATATATAAGAAGTGATACAAGTTTTCCGTTGTTTGACTGATCTTGGACTTTTCATGGTTACAGGAATCTGCATAGGCTGAGATACTATGGTATAACTTCTGCATCAACACATGCATTTTCTTTTTCTTTTGTTTTTAATGTTTTTAAGAAAGTAATTTAAGATAGTAACAATTATAAAGATTTAATCAAAAATTTTAAATTACTCCTCCTAAAGTTTATATCCACATCTGGATAGAAACTTTAAAGATTTAAAAACTTTTTGACAATTATATACATTAGTTATTGATAATGAAGAGAAGTATATCTTTTGTTGGGATCATATAAATCTTACATTGCACATGTGCATCATTTATGATAAAATGGACATGTTTATGAACTTGATGATTTAAGGTATGTTTGTCCTCTTAAACTTGTTAGATTCTTTATGCCCAAGACACATAAAACATTGATGTGGTTAGTACGTTATGATCCAAGTCGGGCCATACCCAATAACAAGCTTAGCAAACACCAAATAATATTTAATTGATGATATGATCATGTAATTAAATAAATACACCAATTTAGAAAATAGGTTTTCTAAATAAGTTGCATATGAGATTAAACAACTTATATGGAAATTTTGTTCATGGATATTATTTGTAATGATGTTTAATTTATTTAAATAACATCAAATAATAAAAGTGTGTATGTGATATATAATTAAAAGGTTAATTATATAACTATCTTAAACAACTAGTTTAACAAAATATAAAAGAGAGTTTTGGGGGGAAAACCCAATGAGTTTGGATTTTCAGCCGCCCCCTTAGATGTGGCTCTCTCCTTTTGTTTTCTTTGACGTCTTGGAACCTTGAAACACCTAGAACACACACACTTAATCCTCCTCTCTCTCTCATATGCAAGGACCACCAAAACAAAAGGTTTTCTCCTTTTCTTGAAGTGATTCTCAGCTGGAAGGTGTTCCAGCAGCATCTTCTTGGTCGTTTTTGGTGCTCAAATCCTAGCAACGAGGTGTTTGCATGATACTTGTGGGTATGGATGCTTTAGGACACCTCTCCTTGGTGTTTTGGTCATTCTAGAAGCTCATATACTTTCCCCTTCATCACGTTTTCAACAGCACACAAAAGGTAGTTTGTACGTCATATTATGGTTGTTATTTGTACTTGATAGCTAGTTCAAACACATATATATGATCCTATGTTCTTGGCTTTGTTGATGATATGTTATTATCCTTAATTTTTCAGATTACTAATGATAATGTTAAGGTATTCATCCGCTGCGTTTTCATAGTTTAAATGGTTAAACTACTTTGATTTGGTCCAACAAACCCAACAAAAATCATACCTGGTTGATATTTTGATGCAATTGATATTTATCATGCTTTTGGTTGGTTTAATTATTCAATATGTACCTCAGACACACAAGCATAGAATGATCAACCATACTTATACAATGCATGGTAGAACTTTTTCACAACTTTCCTTACCAGGTTACTTAAGTAATGAGAACTCATTTTCATTGATCCTCATTGGGATTCTTTTACTTTTATCCTTTTCATAATGATCCACATTGGGATTCTTTTCAATTCACTTTGGAAGGTGATCCATGATAGGATTCTTTTGTTCATTCACTTGGAATGTATTGCTTTTATAGATTCATCCAATTTGGATGTGTTCCTCATTGGGAATCTTTTGAATCATTACATCTGCACTATGTGCTTGTTTTATCAGGTCTTCACTCAGCAAAACAAAGATGAAACTTGATGTGGGTAAAAGATATTCATAAAGCATCATTACCTAGAGTGTTTAGATTACTACACACATGCACTCAAATAAGCCAATACATACATGTACTTTGTGATGAGAGTTTCCCTATTGAATAAGATTTTTAATTCATCACTACATGTATCTTCTCTTCCAAGTTGAGCCTACCAACAAATCTGGTAAGTCATGACAGTCTTTGTAATTTTGAAATTAAGCACAATGAATGATATAACGACTGTAATTATATCATTTCCCAAATAATATTCTATTCTTCATAAATTTGACTTTTGTTTGTTTTTCTAGTATTTTTGACTTGTTTTTGATGTTTTGAATTATTTTTACTCAAGGTTAATCATGCCAATTGACTGAACCAGGAATTCAAACCTACCAGGTTCAAATGCCTTAGTAAACAAATAAGCTAATTGATTTACAGTGGATACTTGAATCAATTTGATTAACCCTTTTCTTGAATTATTTTTACTCAAGGTTAATCATGCCAAGGACCATCAAAACAAAAGGTTTTCTCCTTTTCTTGAAGTGATTCTCGGCTGGAAGGTGTTCCAGCAGCCTCTTGTTGGTCGTTTTTGGTGCTCAAATCCTAGCAACAAGGTGTTTGCATGATACTTATGGGTATGGATGCTTGAGGACACCTCTCCTTGGTGTTTTGGTCATTCAAGAAGCTCATATACTTTCCCCTTCATCATGTTTTCAGCAGCATACATAAGATAGTTTGTATGTCATATTATGGTTGTTATTTGTAGTTGTTAGCTAGTTCAAACACATATATATGATCCTATGTTCTTGGGTTTGTTGATGATATGTTATTAGCCTTAATTTTTCAGATTACTAATGATAATGTTAAGGTATTCATCCACTGCGTTTTCATAGTTTAAATGGTTAAACTACTTTGATTTGGTCCAACAAACCCAACATTGGCATCTAGAGCTGGATATGTGGATGACTAGTTTCATTTGTCCTTGTAAAATTAGTTTTATGGGGCTTTAGCAACCTTATAGGGGTTGTTTTGTGGCGATGTTATAAATCCCCAATCTTTCAAGGTTATATCAAACATGCTTGTGATTAAACCTTGATTGAAAGATATCAAATGGTTGATTGTGTTTTGTTTGGACAAAAACACCCTAAATTCTTGGTTTATGTTGGCTGAAAATTTAGGGTCATATGGGGATTTATTTGGTTCTTGAATGTTGTATATGATGTTTCATATTGGTGCATAACCTAGCCTTGACCTTGTGTTGATTTGGTTTTGAATGGATGTTTGTTTTGGTTGATTTCATTCATAATGGGTTGTAATATTATTCTTTTGTGTTTTGTATTTGGATGTAATTTATTTATTCATCAATGGCAATGTAATAGATAGATTAAGTGTATTTTGTTTTATTAGAAAATTTGTATTAGGATATAAATTTTGTAAAAGAAGATGCACAAGATGGAAGCACAAAAGGAAGACACAAGAGAAGGACTTGAAGCATTTGGATGCAAGTTCAAGTGGGGGTCTTTGGAGATCTCATCTTTGTGTTGTGTTCAACCCTTAGGAAAGACCAAATGTCAACACTTGTGATGGCAAACAAGTGTTGTCAACATAGTGGCTATGGTTATGCACATGTAGTTGTTTGATATATGCTTGTTTGATTATTCATTTTATATTGATTGTTTGACATATGGATATGCTTAACAATCTAAATAAATTATCATAACAAGCTGAATTTTTTGGTTCCTAATCATTAAGTGACTAATAGAAGGTTATTAAAAGGATTAATGATTTCAAAATAAAAGAGGTTTTATTACAAGAGAACCATAGGGTACCATGTTTTTGAAAGCATGCGAATACAAGGTACATAGAGTTTTCATAACTAGAATTAATGGAAACTTAAATCCCTTTGGAAACAAGTTGAATACCATCCTTTTACACGACACTCGAATCACTTGAGAACTACTTGTGGGATAAAGGTCACCTAACCACTTTTAGGGAACTTGTGTGTTTGAGGTGGGCTTAACATACTTGTGGGATAAAGGTCACCTAACCACTTGTATGTGTAAACTCACACGTGTGTGTAAGTAGGACGACTTGAATTGGAAACCATGTGCATAGGGTCACCGAAGCATGGCGTACAATGGTGTTGATGGGATTTTACACGCTGACTAAACATAAGATGTTTAACTGATCCCATAAGCTAGAAGTTGCAATAGGTTGCAATTGTCAAATGTTGACTACCTTGTTAATTTAAATAATGGGATAAGGTCACCTAACCATCATTTAAATGTAACGTTGGATTCTAGATTTTAATTATTAATTGCCTATGAGACGTGTAAAGGGTATTAATAATTAAAATGCAATTTTTCAGAAATACTAAAATGAACTTTGTAATTTTGTTGAAATGGCCGCAAACAATAATGCTACCACCCCGACCGTCCCTACCCTATCACTGAGAAAAATCTTAGAAAGGGATCGTCTTAACCATAATAACTTTATGGACTGGCATCAAAACTTGAGAATTGTTCTCAAGCAAGAGAAAAGGGCCTATGTCCTTGACGATCCTATTCCTGACCAACCCGACCCTGAGGATGTTGAGGCCTATAACGATTGGCTTCAATACACTGAGGATTCCATGCAAGTTTCCTGCCTCATGTTAGGAACTATTATTCCCGAACTCCAAAAGGACTTGGAGCATCTTGGGGCATATGACATAATTACCCAGTTGAAGGAAATGTTCCTTCAACAAGCTAGGGTAGAGTGCTTCGAAACGGTTCGAGCGCTTCATGCGTGTCACATGGAAGAAACCCAATCAGTATCATCTTATGTTCTTAAGATGAAAAGCCACGTTGATCGCCTCAAGCGGCTTAATTGTCCCATCTCAAAGGAGTTGGCCACGGATTTGATCCTTAATGGCCTAACTAAAAGGTTTGAGACGTTCATAATGAATTACAATATGAACGGGTGGGACAAGAGCATTGGTGAGCTTCACGCAATGCTCAAAACAGCTGAGGCAGGGATGGGTAGAAAGGTTCTTCCTGTTCTCTCGATCAATGAGGAAGGCAATAAGAAAATGCCATTCCCCGATCCCAAGGAAAATGTTGCCAAAGGAAATGGGTACATCAAGGAAAGGGGAAAGGAAAGGCTAAAGCGGAACCTCCAAAGCCTAAGCTTAAGAAGCCTAAGGTAACGGAGAACGATCCATGCTTTGAGTGTGGAGAGAGAGGACATTGGAAAAGGAATTGTCCAACCTATCTCAAAGAGTTGAGAAACAAGAAGGATGCTAGGAAAACCTCAGGTACAACTTTCATAATTCACATTGGTTTAAATGTTATTTCTTCAAACACATGGGTATTGGATACCCGATGTGGAACTCACATATGCAATTTGTTGCAGGGGTTCAAAAGAAATAAGCACTTCAACAAGGGAGACACAAGTCTCTACATGGGCAACGGATCAAAAGGTGATGTTGAAGCCCAAAGAGACAATATTTTGAAACTTTCAAATGGTCTAGAAGTTGTTCTCAAGAGCATTTTGTATGCTCCTAGTTATACTAGGAACGTAATTTTGATTTCCCTTTTAAAACAATGTAGTTGTGAATTAAAGTTTGTTAATAATGGTATTTATGTTTAATGGATGATGTACTTTATTTCAAGGCTATGCCTTTTAATGGAATCTATGAATTGGTTCATAATGATTCATCCTATAATAACTCATTATAACAAACAAGCACCAAGAAACTTAAAATGGGTTTAAGTGATTCTTATCTTTGGCATTGTCATCTTGGTCACATAAACAAAAATCGGATTCAAACACCTCAAAAGAATGGTCTTTTAAAAAAAAACAAATGAAAATGTTTCATTCGACAAGTGTGAATCTTGTTTACAAGGTAAGATGACCAAGTCACCCTTTAGTAGCACTAACGAGAGAGCAAAAGACTTATTGGGAGTCATACATTCGAATGTATGTGGCCCTTTCAAGACAATAACTAGAAATGGTGAAAGATACTTCATTACCTTTACCGACGATTATAGTCGCTATGGTTATGTGTACATGATGACACACAGACATGAAGCTTTTGAAATGTTCAAAATCTTCAAGAATGAAGTAGAAAATCAACTTAATAAAACTATCAAAGTTCTTTGTTCAGATAGAAGAGGTGAATACCTTGGTGATGCTTTTCAGTACCATCTAAGAAGTTGTGGGATGGTCTCACAACTTACTCCACCTGGAACACCACAACATAATTGTATGTCTGAGAGGAGAAATCAAACCCTATTGGATATGGTTCGATCTATGATGGCTATAAGCTCACTACCTCTATCATTTTAGGGTTTCGCAATGCTCTCCGAGGCTCGTATTTTGAATATGCCCTGACCAAGATAGTCGATTCACTAAGTGTATATTTGTTGGATATCCCAAAGACTGTATAGGATACTACTTCTTTGATCCAATAGGGCAAGACTATTTATTGCTCGAAAGGCTAAATTCTTGGAAACTAAATTCCTTATGGAAGGAATAACGTGAGAGAATAGTGGAATTTGATGAGGATCAAAATCCACAAGCTGATACACGTTTGGTTGACACTAGAAATCAACAAGAGGTTGTTGATGATGATTAAGAGGTTGATCAATACACACAAAACGTTCGCAGATCTGGTAGAGTTAGCATTCCACCTGAAAGATATGGATTTTTCATGAATGGATGATATGTGGTTGACTCCGATAAGCCAACCACATACCATGAAGCAGTGACCAATTCGTATTGTTACAAATGGCTGGATGCCATGAACATTGAGATGCAATCCATGTATGACAATCAAGTTTGGGAATTGGTTGATGCTAGGATCAGTGATTTAAGTTTGTTTAATTAGAGTACATTGCAACGGAATTCGAACAATGAATTAGACAATTTAGGAAGAACTCAATTGATATTCAATGGAATAGTACACAGTTATAGAGAGAGAGAGAATTCTGCAAAAGTAATATTTCATTCAAATGCTTTCGTGGTGGCTGAAAGTCACACGTTACAATTAGGTCAACATTCCTTATATAAGAAATGTGACGTCTGCTCATGTCACTTGATAGTGACACCTAAAAGAATTATACAAACAACTGAAACTATGCAAACTACTGAGAATGTTCTCGAAAACTGATCACATCTCAGAGAATGTAAGTACAAGAACATAAAACTACTGAACTAAAACTACTGAAACTATAAACTACTGAAAGGTAAATTACAAGTACTGAAAAGGAAAACCATCACAACTACTGAAGTTAATAACTTCAGCTGTTGTGACAACTACTGAAGTTAATAACTTCAGCTGTTGTGACAACTACTGAAGTTAATAACTTCAGCTGTTGTGACAACTACTGATCACTCTGGTCTTCAGTCTTTGTTCTTCAGACTTTTATTTCAGACGTTGTCTTCAGCTGATAGCTTTAGACTTTGTCTTCAGTACTTCACTTTCAGACTTTGTCTTCAGTACTTTACTTTTAGACTTTGTCTTTAATACTTTACTTTCAGACTTTGTCTTCAGTAGAAATCTTCAGATCTTGTCTTCAGACTTTGTCTTCAGACCTTGTAATCAGTTGTTGTGATCTTCTTCAGCAGTTGTAATGTATGTGGGACTTGGAGGTTTTTCTAATCAGACTCATTGGTTCTTTTGGTCCAACAAACTCCCCCTGAACCAATGTAGCCAAAACCTCTAAGTTTATTGAGGATCCCACTTATTCTTTGGCAGAAACACCCTCTTGATCAGCTTCAGAGGTAATCATGTAAGCACAGGCCAGGAAAAGGTTTCTGATCTTTTGATTGGCTAAGTGTGGAAGGGAACTCTGTCTTGGGGAAACTGGACATAGAGTCTTGTCCCAACCATGAAACCTAATTCCCATTGATGAGTCTGTAAGACTCTCTTGCATAGGCCTCAAGGAGAACAACTTGTTCCTCCTTGGTGAGTTCTTCTGCTTCTCCCTCAAAGAAGAACTCGAGGCCATAATATTGAGACATATACCTTAGTGTCTTCCCATTCTTGAACTCAACAGTTGTGATCTCTCTGTATGCAAATTCATCTGGATGAGACCCTTCTAGCAACAGCTGGAGTTCACTCTTTTGAAGATCTTCAAGTCTCTTGTATAACAGCCCCTTCTTGATCATTTTGTTCTCAAGTAGAGATTGAGGGGTTGTCTTTGAGTTGTGTGCTCTCTTGAATTCTTCTATAATCTCCCAGGGTGAGACTACCATAGCCAATATAATTGCAGCATTCAAAGTCTTTTTCACTTGGCCATGATATCTCTACTTGGTATGTTCTTCTTGTGTATTCTATAACTTACCCTGGGGTCTGGCCAAATCCTCACTCTTTCTCTTTGATGTTGGAATGTATGCCTAAGAGTGTATAGCTTCAGAGCTTGTTTCTTCATTGCTTGAATGGATGAGGACTGAGGGATGTCCTTGTCAACCATTTTGAGAAATTGCTCATCATGCTGCTTCTGTTGTTCTACTTCTTCAATCTTCACTTTCACCATTTGCATTTGCAAGTCAGGTGTGATCATCTGTTGACTTCTGGGCTCAGGTGTTTTAAGTTTGTGAACATTAGAGATTGGCAGACTGTCTTCATTCTCATCCTCTTCTTCTTCTTCTTCTACCCTCAACACCCTTCTCCTCCTTCTGGGTTTATCACTGGGTAATGGAATTGGTTTTGTGGGTTAAGTTGTGGTGGTTTTGGTTTAAGGATAGAATTGGCAGATTTTAGAGATGATTGCTTTGAGGGTTGTTTTTGAGTGGGAGTATGAGAAGGCTGATCTAGCAATTTAGTAGTGAGTTTGGCTTTTGAGAGCTTTGCCATCTCAGTTCTCTTCCCAGCACCTGCTTTATCCAGTGCTTCGATGATCAACCCTTTGTTGTAGCTTCCAGCAGAACAGATTTTCTTTGTTATCTCCAAGATACTGTCTCTGGACCAAGACTTCATCTCTATCAATGATCTTCCTAGATATTTGGCAATAAACCTGATCATAATCTCTAACCTTTCCCTATCCATCACATTGTAACTAGCCTATCTTGCTTGAATTTCATTTATCTCCAGCCTTCTGATCTCAACATCTAAGGTGGCTATGTCATGACCCTGTCTGAAGAGCTGATCTATTATTTTGTCCATAGATCTGCTGTGAGCTTCATCAGCTTCTTTGACTAGATCTTCTAAGGATTTTTCTCCATCAGACTTTGACTCAGCACTTCTCTTCCTTTTGTAAGTGATCAGCTGATCTTTCTGCTCTTTGTCTGTGCTCAGCTCTTGCACTATGATCAGCTGTTTCTCTGAGATCAGTTCTTGTTCTTTCTCCAACTCCTTTTCTTTTTCTGGTTCTTTCTCATCTTCTACTCTCTTCCTTTTCCTTTCTTTCACTGCTTTAGACTTAGTAGTCTCCCCTTTTTGGGTGCATTAGGATCAGGGGCTTGAAAGGCAGAATGTGACTTGTGAACAACATCATCAAGGAGTGTTTGGAGATTTGAGGAGATCCTCTCATCAATGGCTTTATAAACTATCTCAGTGATGATAGGAGTGATGAGAGGTAAGGAGCTTTGAAAGGTTGCAACCATCTGCTCAGAGGGGTTCTGTCCTTGAGAGGTGGTGCCAAAAGCAGTGGCTGGTGGCTTAGTTAAGTGTATTGGCTGTGTATTTGGTGAACCTTCACATGAAGGTGCCATCTATGGGTTATTGGGGTAGATGGACTTTTATCCTGAGACATTTTGGCTAGCAGTTCTTTGGTCTGCTCACCTCAGTTTCTAGGATTGTGTTATGGGCTAACACATCAAAGAGAAAGCCCAGGTCATCATCAGTCTTTGTTGAATCATCTGACCTCCTGATTAAATCAGGATGTACATGCCCTGAGTGTAGATCAGTATATGATGTGTCCCTTGTTATTGGTTCTGGGGACTTCCTGCCTCTGGACTTTGTCCTTCATTGGCAGTTGCCTCTAGTGAGGTATTATATATGTTACCAACTTCATCCTGTTCATTTGTTGAATCAGTAGAAGTGGCAGCCTGACCAGATGTTCTAACCTCCTCTTCTACACTTGGAGATTGAACATTATAACCCCTGTATTGTGGGTTATCAGCAGCATTTTGGTCCTCCCCCTCAATCGTTGAGGTATTCCCAGTGTTAATTGGTTTCTGGGGAGGGGGTGAGGAATGCAGCTGATTCTGCACTTTAGCAACTATAAGGGTTGGGCTTTAGGGGCGGTTGCATTTGGAGATTGGCCAGAAGCAGATTGCACCCGAGGTGAGAGATGCCCTTCAATGGTAACCTTCGCAAGTGAGATAGGTTCCAGTAATATGGTATCCCCAAATTTGGTTGCAACAGGATCCTATGGAGATGATACCTGTGTGGTTTCAGCTGGTTGAGTCTCTGACATGACTGGGGGGTTAGAACCAGTATGTGTTTCCTGTATTGGTGGTACAGGGGCATCCTCAGGGGACCCATCTCCCTGAGTAGCCTTTTTGGGCTTTTGGGGTTTGGGTTTGGTGGGGACTTTGGATCTGGAGGTGGAGGCTGTGAGTTCCCTCTTCTTGGGTTTGAGCAGCCGGGCAGCCCCTTTGAGAGTAGGGTCAGAGTTATGCCTGGAGTATACCTCAGCTAAGACAGCTGGAGCAGGGACTCCAAGACCAACAAGGCCTTCAGATTTTAATTGATTTAAAATTATGGCCATCAGAAACCTGGGATATAGTAGCCATCTGTTTGTCACAGGTTTCTGAGCCAGATCCTTAAGTTCCATAAACACTATCTCAGAAAAATTTAGAGTTTGTCGTTCAAAGATAGAGTACAATACATGTTGCCATCGTGAGGACATCTGATCCCATGAACATGTCTTTGAAGCAAGGCAGACATTCACCATGTGGAAGATAAGTCTTTCAGCATCATGGAAGTGCTTTTTGAGAATGGTTGTAGCACTTAAGTCTCCTTCATACCCGTTGTTGATGAAAGACATATCAATGGCGCCTTTCGGGTATTCTATAATAGAGGTGGCATCATGAAAATTTAGGGTTTTGCGAATGATGTCAGGGGTGATTACCACCTGTTTCTAGTTGACCAACGACTGGAGAGTGATTTGGCTATCATTTTCACCAGTTGTTACAGAGACGTTGGTCCAGAATTGGTTTAAGGAATCGGGGTATATGGTAGGATTCAAAAGAAAAGCGGTTCTGTATTGGGAATCCACCATAAGATCAATGGCATTATCAAATTTGTTCCAAAAGGATGATTTCGAGAGGTAGGCAACACAGTTGTGTCTGGGTTTGAGTTTCATGGTCACCATTGTTGAGAGAGAAAAGGATTGAAAACGGCTAATGAAATGTTCAGCTATAAGTGCAGGTATTTATAGGTTAAGAAAAGGCTGAAGACTTGGTTTTAACTATCAGACATTTAAAACAACTGAAGACTTGGTTTTGGTCATTAGTAGTTATGAAACTACTGAAAACCTTGGTTTTGGCTTCAGTTGTAGGAAACAACTGAGGACTTGGTGTTAGTCATCAGTAGTTGTGAAACTACTGAAGACATGGTTTTGTCATCAGTTGTTTAAGGTGAAACAACAGTTTGTGGAAACAATTGAAGAGAAAATTCTCATAAGTAGTTTTTGTCAATTCTTAGCTTTTCAGCTGTTTCATACTGTCCTCAACACTTACTCATCAGACTTTTTTGTTGTTTTCAGTTGTTTCATAGGACATTAGTACTTATTTATTTTTACTAACATCAGTAGTTATAACTACATCAGTAGTTGTAACTGCATCAGTTTCTTTTAAGAGAAAGTACAGTACTTTTTAAGTAATTTAGTCTTCAGTAGTTATGAAATCAACTGAGAATAAAACTTATCAGTACTTATTTGTGACATGTTTACTAATGGTCATCGGTACTTGTTTACTGAGATCATCAGTAGTTGTCACTTATTCTAGCTGCAGCATACCAAGCCTTAACACAAGGTTTTGGAAAGTTGAACTGTCCAAAGGCTTAGTAAATATATCTGCAAGCTCATCAGCACTTGGCACAAACTTTGGATCAATCAGACCTTTTTCAAAACAATCCCTAATAAAATGGTGTCTCATCTCTATATGTTTGGTCCTAGAATGCTGGACTGGATTCTTGACAATACACAGAGCTGAAGCACTATCCATTAACAATGGAGTCTTAGTCTCTGTAATGCCATAATCTAATAATTGGTTCTAAAGCCAGAGTACCTGAGATGTACAACTTGCAGCAACAATGTACTCTACTTCAGCGGTGGATGCAACAATAGATGTTTGTTTCTTACTATGCCAAGAAATCAAACAGTTGTCTAGGAATTGTCATCCACCAGAACTTGACTTTGTGGTTAACTTACACCCTGCATAGTCACTATCAGAAAAAGCAACTAATTTGCAAGAGTGTCCAGTGGAAAACCAAAGACCTAGAGATTGTGTACTTCGTAGATATCTAAAGATCCTCTTGACTGCAATCAAATGAGATTCTTTAGGAGCAGCTTGAAATCTAGCACAAACACAAGTTGCAAACATAATATCTGGTCTAGAAGCTGTTAAGTACATCAAGGACCCAATCATACATGTGTAAAGTGTTTCATCAACAGCTTTACCTTTCTGATCTACATCCAGTTGTGTGGTGTTGCACATGGGAGTAGAACAAGGCTTACAGTTATGTAAATCAAACTTATTTAAAAGAGTTTTTGTATATTTTGTCTGATGAATGAAGGTTCCATCAGCCTTTTGTTTGATTTGCAAGCCTAGAAAGAACTGTAATTCTCCCATTGCACTCATTTCAAACTTTTGTTTCATTAAACTTGTAAAATCATCACACAACTAGGGATCAGAGGATGCAAAAATTATATCATCAACATAAATTTGAACAAGTAGCTTATGCTCATCCACTTTCTTAATAAACAAAGTTTTATCTATGGAGCCTCTAGTGAAATTATTTTGAAGAAGAAATTTTGAAAGTGTTTCATACCAGGCTCTAGGAGCTTGCTTCAACCCATAAAGAGCCTTATCAAGTATATACACCCAATCAGGATGTTTTACGGTTGACACACATAAACCTCTTCTTTTATTTTTCCATATAAAAAGCACTTTTGACATCCATTTGAAAAACTTTAAGATTGTCGAATGCAGCATAGGCTAAGAACAATCTAATTGCCTCCAGTCTGGCTACAGGGGCAATGGTTTCATTATAATCAATACCTTCTTCTTGTGAAAACCCCTGTATAACCAGTCTAGCCTTGTTCTTGACAATAAGCCCATTTACATCAGTTTTATTCCTAAACACCCACTTAGTGCCTATTGGACACTTACCTGGGGGTAGAGGAACCAGTTCCCACACTTTCTATTTTTTGAACTGAAGTAGCTCAAGCTGCATGGCTTCAACCCATCCATTGTCTCTTAAAGCAACATGATAGTTCTTTGGCTCTAGC
Source organism: Flaveria trinervia (assembly GCA_025506515.1). NCBI lineage: Eukaryota > Viridiplantae > Streptophyta > Magnoliopsida > Asterales > Asteraceae > Flaveria > Flaveria trinervia. The sequence goes on along the minus strand of CM046458.1, from coordinate 37,812,146 downwards.
TGACTGATGAAGAGAGCATAGAAGCAGAAGTTGGACAATTGACTTCTGGTTGAGACACCAGCATTGATATCACCAATGATTTGAGACATGGGGTGATTCTTCAGCTCTTGGTACACTATAAGATCAGTGCAAGTGTTTGTAGCAGGTTCAGTAGCAACAGATGTTGATCCAGACTCTTGAAACCAAGTATGATATGGCAATTCAAATGATGTAGAGGAGTCAGAAATCTTATCAGCATTTGTTGTGGATGGAGCTGCTGAAGCTACAGGAACATCAAGTTTAGTAGACTCAGGCAGTTGACCACGAAATTTGAAAAGGTGAGTACTGATATCATCATCATCTTCAGTACCACCAGCTGGAAGACTTGCTGCAGAAGATGATTTATCCACATGATCTGGAACAACTGGAGGTTGATAAGGAACATATTGCAGTATATCCAGATCAAACAACTCCATAGGGTTTTGTGGAATTTTATCCTTAGGAGATTCATTGAACTTCACATGCAAGGTTTCTTCAACTATCTTTGTTCTGCAGTTGAAGACTCTGTAAGCCTTGCATGTGGATGAATATCCTACAAAATACCCTGCATCCACCTTAGGATCAAATTTGTGGAGTTGATCCTTTGTGTTAAGAATGAAACAAGGACACCCAAAGGCTTTGAAGAGTGAAATTAGAGGAGCCAAATGATGTATAACTTCATATGGAGTCTTCATCAAACTCTGATTGACTAAAACTCTATTCTGCACATAGCAAGCTGTGTTGACAACTTCAACCCAAAAGGTCAATGGCAAACCAGAGTCAGCCAACATGGACCTTGCAGCTTTAATTAGGGTCCTGTTCTTTCTCTCCACTACTCCATTTTGTTCTGGAGTCCTTGGGATGCTAAATTGCCTCTTGATTCCCTTGGAGAGATAAAAATCATCAAGTGTATGGTTTCTAAATTCTGTTCCATTATCACTCCTTATACACTTGACTGATAGGGAATACTGCTTCTCAACATACAACACAAAGTTTATAATCGTCTGAGCAACCTCATTCTTTGAATGTAAGAACAAAGTCCATACAAATCTAGAGTAATCATCCACAATTACCAGACAGTATTTCTTCTTTGCCATGCTCATCACTCTCACAGGACCAAATAGATCCATGTGCAGTAACTGCAACTAGGCAGTGGACTTAGGTTCTTTAATAAGAGGGAATGAGACTTTGTGTTGTTTTCCTTTCAAACAAGCAGTGCAGGTTTCATCACAGTGGAACTCCTTTATTGGTAGACCTCTCACTAAACTATTGTGGATCAGCTGATTAATGTTTTTGAGATTTACATGACCCAGCCTTCTGTGCCACAGTTTAGGTTCCTGAGGAGAGGCTTTGGAGAACAGGCAAGGATGACCCTTCAAATCAATCTTCTTTGACAAATCCAGGGCATATACTCTTCCAATCCTGTTGGCCTTCAGGAGAGTATGTTCATCCAATACCTTATCAATCAGCCTCAGAACTATGGAAGACAGAATCCTGTAGTTCTGGCTTGTGAAAAGTGCAACATGCCCTTTATCACACAGCTGACTAACACTCAGTAGATTATATTTGAGATTCTCCACATGGTTAACATCATCAAATCTGATTTCTCCATTAGACACATATCCTTTACCGATGATGTAACCCTTAGCATCATTTCCAAATGAAACAAATCCCTTCTTTCCTTGAAATTCACAGACTTAGTCTGATTTTTATCATGAGGAACACTATCAGCAGTGTTAGGATCTCAGCCCTTGGTTTAATCGATTGAACAGATATAGCAGCGGAATAGCACAGAATTAGACAAATTCAAACAAGAACAATTGATATAAAACGATAAAAGAATTTTGTTATAAAGAGAGAAATATCCGACAAAAGGAATATTGCATTAAGATTGTCGGCCTCAAAGGCACGATTACAGGTGATTCATCTTTCCTTATAAAGAAAAGAATGACGTAGGCTGATGTCACTTGAAAGTGACATGTAACCGTTTTATAACTACTGATGTTTAACAACTACTGAAGATGTCAACAACTGACATCTTCTTACAAATGTTCCTAAGTGTTAAACATCTCATTTACAACTACTGAAAAACATAAAACTACTGAAACTACAACAACTGAAGAACAACCTCTTCAGTTGTTTACAAGTACTGAAAAGAAAAATAAACAAACTACTGAAAGGAAAAGAAAACTACTGAAGAAGAAAAACCATCACAACAACTGAAGAAGCCCTCTTCAGCTGTTGTCATCAGCTGTTAACATCAGCTGATGTCTTCAGTACTTGAGCATCAGACTTTGTCTTTCAGCTGTTGATCTTCAGTCTTTGTCTTCAGTACTTGTTGAAGTCTTCAGACTTTAGATCTTCAGCTGTTGTCTCAGTCTTTGTCTTCAGTACTTCAGACGTACTTCAGCAGTTGTATTCTTCAGACTTTGTAGAACAGCTGATCAGGTCTTCTTCAGCTGTTGTGATGTCTTGTGGGACTTAGAGGTTTCTCTGATCAGGCTCATTGGTTCTTTTGGTCCAACAAGCAGTTTCTCCATTAGACACATATCCTTTACCGATGACCTGGTCATTGGATTAGCAAACAAAGAGTTTCATTGCTCAACTCACTGTACTTCTTGTTACAAAGGAAAACAACATAGAGTTTCCCGTAAATCCAAATTATCAATACTAATACTACACCACTCAAATTGCTTCACACGGATCTGTTTGGTCCTACAATCTGATGAGCACTGGAAAAAGACAATATTGTTTAGTGATAGTTTATTATTTCACAAGATTCACATGGGTCTTTTTCTTAAAACAAAAGAGTGAAACAACAGAAACATTAATGGACTTTGTGATCAAGATTGAGAATCAAGTTGATACAAAAGTTAAAATTTTTAGGAGTGACAATGGTAATGAATTTGTCAATTTTAACTGGATTCCTTTTGCAGGAGCAAAGGTATTGCAAGGCAATTTAGTGCACCAAGAATTCCAAAACAAAATAGAGTTGCTGAAAGAAGAAACAGAACTCTCATTGAAGCAGCTAGAACAATGCTAGCTGATTCACAATTGCCCATCACATTTTGGGCTGAGGCAGTTGAATACTGCATGCAATGTTCAAAACAGAACACTAATTGTCAAAGAACATAACAAAAATCCTTATGAGCCTGTGTTTAAAAGAAAACCATACATAGGATATCTTAAAGTCTTTGGATGTCATGTATCTGTTTTAAACATAAAAGAGTCATTAGGAAAATTTTCAAAAAAAAACATATGATGGTTTCTTTGTTGGATACTCTTCAACATCTAAATCTTATAGGATTTATATTCCACAACCTAACATTGTCGAAGAAACTCCTAACGTATCATTTGATAAACCTGTATTTACTAAGTCAGTTAAAGGTTCATCATGGTTGTTTGACATAGATGCTCTAACTAAATCATTTAACTATGATCATTTGAACACTGCAGAATCTGATGAAGTATGTTATCCATTTGTTCCACCTAATATGACTCAAGTAACATTATCTGCTGATCCTCCAAGGATACACACATCCTCGAGTGGAAACACATCAGCAGCTGCTGCACACACTACATATGGAAATGAACATGGTGCATCCGGAGATGTGAATGTTGTCCCTTCAACAGATCCATGCACTTAAGTGAATACAATAAATATTGGAAATGTTTCAAGTCCTTACTTATCATCCAGAGAAGTTCCTGTAACTCCTACGGAAGAGCAAAATGATTACGGAGAAGTTCCTACGGAAGAGCAAAATGATTCTGGAGAAGTTCCTACGGAAGAGCAAAATGATTCGGAGAAGTTCCTACGGAAGAGCAAAATGATTCCGGAGAAGTTCCTACGAAAGAGTAAAATGATTCCGAAGAAGTTCTTATGGTAGAGAAAACCGATTCTAGAGATGCTCCTATAGCTCACACAGAAGTTCTTGTAACTCGTACGGAAGAGCAAAATGATTACACCTCATGTTGAACATTTTGACTATTTTCTAAACTCTCAACCTAGGTTGGATCAGTCTAAGGAAATAGAAATGACTAACCTGGAATCATCTATGCCAGTTGAATCAACTCCATTAATAAGAATCCATAAGCACCTGGAATCATCTATGTCAGTTGAATAAACTCCATTAATGAGAATCCATAAGACTCATTCAGTCAACAATATCATTAAAGATCTTACAAAGAGAACTACAAGGAGCCAAAGTGGTACTGCCAACCTTTGTCTCTTCAGTTGTTTTCTTTCACAAGTGGTCCCTCCAAACATCACTGCTTCTTTAAAAGACAATAGTTGGATTGAAGCTATGCAAGAAGAGCTTCAACAATTTAGAAAGCAAAAGTTATGGTCTCTAGCTGATTTGCCTGAAGGTCAACATCCAATTGGAACAAGGTGGCTATACAAAAACAAACTGGATGATAGAGGGATTATTGTAGGAAATAAAGCAAGGTTGATTGCACAAGGATACACACAAGAAGAAGGAATAGACTATGTTGAAGTTTTTGAACCAGTTGCAAGAATTGAGCTTATAAGAGTGTTTCTAGCTTATGCATCATATGAGAAGTTCACTATGTATGAGATGGATGTCAAATGTGCATTCCTAAATGGGAAGATTGATGAGGAAATTTATGTAACACAACCCCCTAGTTTTGAAGATCCTCATTATCCTCATAGGGTATACAAGCTAGATAAAGCCTTGTATGGTCTTCATCAAGCACCAAGAAAGTGGTATGAAACACTATCATCTTTCTTGCTCAAGCATGGCTACAAAAGAGGAACCATTGATCAAACACTCTTTCTGAAACAAGAACATCAAGATCTCTTAGTTGTTCAAATATATGTTGATGACATTATATTGGCTCAACAAATAAGAGATTGTGTGTAAATTTCAAGGAGCTGATGAAATTTGAATCTCAGATGAGTTCAATGGGTGAATTAACCTTCTTTCTGGGTCTTCGAGTTCATCAAAAACCAGATGGGATATTCATCAATCAAGAAAAATACATACATCAAATTTTAAAGAAATACAATCTTGCTGAAGTATCCTCTTGCAAAACACTTGCATCAACAATTGATAAGATTGTTCCTCATCCTTCAGGAAAATCTATTGATAAAAAATATATAGATCAATGATAGGTTCACTTATGTATCTAAGTACCAGTAGACTTGATATTATGTTTGCTGTGTGTGTGTGCTAGGTACCAATCTGATCCAAAGGAGTCTCATCTGAATGCTATAAGAAGAATTTTCATATACCTCAAAGGAAAACCAAGAATTGGTCTTTGGTATCCAAAGGATGGTGACTTTGCGCTCTACTCATACTCAGACAATGACTATGGTGGATGTAACAGTAACAGAAAATCAACAACTGGTGGATGTCAATTTATCGGACCAAGGCTAGTATCATGGCAGTGCAAAACAAACCAATGTATGTGTATCCATAGCTGAGGCTGAGTACATAGCTGCTTTAGCTGGTTGCTGTCAAGTCCTTTGGTTGCAAAACCAATTGCTTGACTATGGTTACAACTTCCTTCAAACTTCAATTTACATAGACAATTTTGATGTTATGTTTATAACTACTAATCCTGTGCAACATAGTAAAATAAAAAATATTGAGATAAGATATCATTTTCTAAGAGATTGCTCAGAAAAGGGTTTAATTAAGTTAGTCAAAGTGGATACAAAAAATTAGCTTGTTGATTTATTCACTAAAGCATTTGATTCAGTCAGATTTAATTTTCTAATTGAGTCTCTAGGCATGATTAACTTAGATTAATCAATTTGATCAAACAAAATACTATGTGAAATGATGCTTCAGCAAGACATATGCTTGGGAAATGATAGTACAATATATCTCTGCTTATTCCCGAATTCATAAATAACATTAAATCTAAGCAAGTTTCTTGATATGTGAGTAGATTCATCTTGAGTGGAAAATATACTGAGTGCATGCCAAACATATTGCTAAGTGATTGTTTGTGGGAAACTTCATTTTAAGAATACAAAATGAGTCTTATCTGAGGAACAAAAAGAAATGATCAGGGAGTTTTGTGAACAAGAAAAAGAAAATGAAGAAAAAGAGGATGATAATCAAGAAAAAGTACAAACTGAGGATGAAAAAATTGCCTGAGGAGATGAAAAAGGCTGAATCCTCTTCTGGTCCTCCACTTCAAACTTATACCATAAAGAAGAAATACTTATCTGAAAAGGAAAAAGGGAAGAGACCAATAATTGAAGAAGAACATGTGAAGAAGAGTAAAAAGGATGATCCAAGAAGCTTGGCAGCCATAGCTAAATTCCTAGATGAGCATGAAAAGGCTGAGGCTCAATTAAAGAAGCGCAGCTACATTTAGTGATCTGGAAGAAGGGGAAATAGAACGAGGATATGATGCTGAGAAGGCTATAGATGTGGACACTCCTGTGCTTAAAGAAAAATCTATTGATGAAATGGTGTTAAAGGATCAAACTGATGACCTTATGATAAAGGCAATGTTTTTTATCAATCACGGGTATGATGCAGATGAAGTATTTAAAATGACCTATGAAGGCATGAAAGCAGAAGAAGAAAAGGTCAATAAACTACTAGATCCCATAGTTTATATAGAGTATGAGAAGTCAATAACACTCAAAACTCAAAAACCAAAGCTGTCAATCATGAAGAAGCAATCTCAAACTCATGAACCTCTACATCTTGATCCTATGCAATGACTGATAGGGAAATGAAGGATTACCTAACCAGTCAAGGATTCACTAAAAGAAAATTGGGAAACATGAAAACCAATTCACTGAGAGCTGCCACACTTAGACTAATCAATGAAATGAAAGAAAAGTTGAAGAGGTAAGAAGAAGAAGTACTCAATCAAAAGCCAAGATCAAGAGTCTCTGCACAAGACATGCAACTTACACATGAAGTTCAAGACTATCTGGCACCTGTTCTGCACAAATATCCAGAGTGGTTTGCTAAACCCACCTAACTAAAACTTGAAGAAGGGTTAACCACTGCTAAGATGATCAGAGGTGTATCTACTCCAAAAGGCAAAATAGATCAGAACATTATTTCTTGGAAGTATGATAGTTCATGGAACATGTTCATGGTTAAAAGAATCTCAGGTCAAGTGCAATTCTTACAGAGTACTCTAGTCTTGTAAATGCACTTGAGATTCATGACCTGAAAGAACTGGCTAATCTGGAGCTGATAAACCATAATGCCATGTTTAGAGGATATGTATTTGAAGGTATACTTAAAATGTTCAAGAGAACCAACAACTTCAATTCATTAAAAGCAATATGTATGAGAAAAGACAAAACTTTCAAGAACCCTCTGGAGATGAAACAGACAAAACTAGCAAAAGAGGTAATGTTTCCACAACTCAGAGTGAAACCTACTGAATCATTAAAAAGAAAAATGGTGGTTGGTACACATTCCTCAACACCAATCTCAAATGTTTATTATGATGAGAAGACCTATGAATTGGTGATTGGGAGGAAGTGGGGAGGTAAATTAGGAGCTAAAATTAGATTGTTTAGTGGCTATGAAGTGGACTACTAGATCAATCATACATTCACTACATATACACAAGGCACTTCAGAGAGATATCAAACAAATTAGGTCAATAAGATCTACATTTCTTTCTAAAGTGTATCAAAATATTAAAAATTTCTTATGATCAGATTAGTGCAAAGAGGGAGAAAAGGAAGAAGAAGAAGACACCTCTATAGTTGGGCGACATTGTCAAACTAGAAGTTGATGTAGATGGCTCTCTTTTGATTCACAGGGATGGGTTATCTACGGTGTCTATTTGGGAACCAATCTCACTTAATAAACTACCTCTTGAAGCCATTCACAATATGAGCTGAATGAAGTTTCATGTACTAAGCAGAGATAAAATGTCAGATGCTCAAGACTTTGTCAACATGATCAAGGCAATTCTTAATCCAGCTCATGCAACACCTTCTTCACTATCACAAGACCCAGCAAAATCATCACAACCTCAATCACCACCTAAACATTGAAGAACATAGGTTGCATAATCCTTAGGGGGAGTATCGTTGGACCCTGAAAGGATTATGCATGCCAATTCAATGGGTGAGTTGATGGTGGCTCTGCTGGATTCCCACAAGTCCAAGAAGAAATGAGGAGGAAGATCCCACACAAGGAAAAACCAAGTACGGTATTCCGCATTTGTCAATGCGGAAGACCTAAAACAAATACGGACAAGTATTTGTTCTTCCGCAATAACAAATGCGGAAGACCATTTAGTAATGCGAACAAGATTTTGGTCATCCGCATTTGCCAATGCGGATGACAAGACAAATGCGCAGAAGTATTTGTTCATCTGCATTAACCAATGCGGATGACCAACATACTAATGTAGATGATCAAGTGAAGAAATGTTGATCAAGTCAACTCATCTGCATTTGCAAATGAGGATGAACAAGCAAAGATGCGGATCAAGACTTCGACTAGTTTCTGATGTAATAAGTCAGGGATAGTTTAGTCATTTTGTAAAAGGCATCTTGTCTGCCTATAAATAGAATAGTTAACCTCATACATGAGGTGACAGAATTTAGACAATTAGAATATTTGTATTCTCTAGGTGTATTATTACTTTTCTTGGTAAACCCTAGTAGTCTTTGTAATCAATCACCTTTATTAATATATACAAAAGCATTTATGTGTATTTCCTTTGCATTGAATGTTTCTTGATTGTATGATTCCGCCATTCAATCATTAACTCCGTCATTATATTTGATCCTTAATGAGAATCTCAATCTAACTAACCCAGTCATTCATCATGGGAATGTCTTCTTGTACTCGTGCTTTTTGTCTCCAATGGAACCCAAGAAAGTAGAAAATGAAAGTATTGATCTGCCCAAGATTCATATTAAATTGATGTGGCTAGTGTAATATGATCAAGTCGGGTCATACCCAATAACAAGCCAAACAAACACCAAAGGTAATTTATTGTTGATAAGATCACACAAATAAATAATGACACCAATTTAGAAAATTGGATTTTCTAAATTATTGCTTTTGTAGATGAACATCATTATATAGATATTTGTTCATAGAAGATTATTTGTACATTATTAATATGGTTAAGCAATGGCAAATAATAGTGTGTGTTAGTGATATAAAATTAAAATGGTTTTAATTTTATAAAACATGGGATGTGATTGTTTATTTTATAAAGAGTTTTGAATTGAGAGGGAAACATAAGGGGACCATTTTCGGCCGCCCCTTTTGTTTCTTGGATGCCCCATTTTTAGTTCCCAGACATGCAAGTCTTGGACACTTGAACACACATTCATTCCATCACATCCAAGAACACACACACACCCAAAAGCTCTCTCTCTATTCTCTCTTTCTCTCATGGTTTTGAAGAAACATTTGAGCAGAATTTTCAGCTCACAAAAGAGGGTTTTGTTGCTGAAAATTTGTGTCAACAAGCCTAGTAATCAAAGGTGTTTGTACAAGCTTGGGGTATCACCTCTTGAGGACTTCTATTTTGAAGTTTCAGCCACGATTCCATCTTCTTTCTCCTCTTGATTTTCGTCTTTAATCTGCTCCAAAGGTTGTGTTCTTTACATCTTATTTTTCTCCTTTGTATGTATTTCGTATATTGATCCATGGCTTGGGGTTTGCTTATTAAAATGGGTTTAATAATCAACAAATTAACATGTTTTAAAACTATATTCCGCTGCGTTTTCATATAAATGAAGATGATATGAACTTTGATAAACATGTGAATCCCAACAATGGCATCAAGAGCCACATATACGAAAGCATACATGTTTTTTCCTTGCTAGTTCTCGGGTTTTATGGTGTTTGACACCTCATACCCGTATGTTTGTGGCTTTTTGTTTAAACCCCTTTTGATTTCTTAAAGATACTACTTTATGCATGAGAGGATCTTTAAAAAATCTAGTCATAAGATGTTTGTTTGTATGGACTTAACCCATTTGTTCTTGGTTTATGTTGGCCAAGAACATGGGTTAAAAGGGGCTGCCCCATTTCGTGACATAGGAATTTTGGATATGTTGTTTTGGTTATGCATAACAAAGTCTAGACCTTTTGGTTTGTTTGATTGGTTGTTTAGTTATATTCATTTGGGCATGTAATGTTTTATTTTTGGGTTTCAAGTTGTTTTGTAATCTATTCATTCATATGATTTGTAATAAATAGATTAGGAGTTTTTCTTTACTAGAAACATGTATTAGGATACATAATTTTGTAAAGGATGCTCAAGATCAAGACTTGAAAAAAGATAAGACAAAGAGGATGCTTGAAGATGTGGATTCAAGTGGGAGTCCCTTTGATCAACCATGTATCATGATTCTTAACCCTTAGGACAAGACCATTTGACACACTTGTTTTGGCTAAACAAGTGTGCTCAACTTAGTATGCTTTGTTATGCATATATGGATGTTTTGTTTATGTTTGGTTGATTGCATATGATGATGTTTGTTTTGATTATTTGGATGTGATTAACAAACCGTCTACTAATACAAACTATAAACAAGAAAATGGTTCTCAAATCATTAAGCAAAATAGAATGGTTCTATAAAAGGAATTAATGGTTTGTAAAATAAAATGAGTTTTATTTAAAAGAATCGATAGAATACCATATGGTTGAATGCATACAATCATATGATACATAGACTTTTCTAAAACTAGAATTGTATCATTTTAAATCCCTTTTGAAAACAAGTTAAGCACCATCCTTTTACACAACACTTAGGTTACTTGCAAACTCTTAGTGGGATAAAGGTCACCTAACCACTTTGAGGGAACTTGTGACTTGAGGTGAGAATACCATGTTTGTGGGATAAAGGTCACCTAACCACTCATGTAGTAAACTCACACGTGTGTGTAAGTAGGACGACTTGATTTATAAAATATATTGAATGGATCACCTAAAATGTGTTTTATAAAGGGTTTTGATGGGGTAAACATGCCGTTATAAACAAAAGATGTTCAAACGATCCCATACCACTAGAAGTTGCAATAGGTTGCAATTGTCATTTATGACTACCTTGTTTATTTAAATAATGGGATAAAGGTCACCTAACAATATTTAAATATAACGTTGGATTCTAAAATATTATTTATTAATAAGTCTATGAGACATAAAGGGTGTTAATAAATAAAATATGATTATATCAACGATTACTAAAATGGAACTTTGTAAAATCTTGTAGATGGCCGACCACACCAACGCTAATAACGATGTACCAAACCAAAACAACCAATCTCTTAGGGCGATCCTTCAAAGGGATCGTCTAACACCTAACAACTTCATGTATTGGTACCGCAACTTGAGAATTGTTCTCAAGCAAGAAAAGCGGGCCTACATTCTTGATGATCCCATCCCTGATGAACCTAGCGAGGAGGATGTGGAGGCCTATAATAATTGGGTAAAGTATGTGGCGGACTCCGTCCAAGTCTCTTGCCTTATGTTGGCAAGTATGACACCTGAACTCCAAAAGGAGTATGAGCTCCATGGAGCCTATGACATGATCACTCAGTTGCGGGAAACGTTCCAGCAACAAGCTAGAGTGGAGCGCTTTGAAACGGTTCGAGCGCTTCATGCATGTCGGATGGAGGAAACCCAATCAGTTTCATCTTATGTTCTTAAGATGAAAAGCCACATCGACCGCCTTCAAAGGCTAAATTGTCCTGTCTCAAAAGAATTGGCCACGGATTTGATCCTTAATGGCCTAACTAAAAGGTTTGAGGCATTCGTCATGAATTACAACATGAACGGATGGGACAAGAGCATAAATGAACTTCATTCGATGCTCAAATCAGCTGAGGCGGGAATGGGTAAAAGGGTTTTACCCGTTCTCACCATTAATGAAGGTGGGAGAAGAAAAAGGTCTCTACCCCCTCCTAAGGCAAATGTTGCCAAAGGAAAGGGGCACGTTAAAGGGAAGGGGAAGATGGTTTTTAGGGCGGAACCTCCGAAGCCCAAGGAGAAGAAACAAAAGGTTGTTGTAAACGACCCATGCTTCAATGTGGTGAGATAGGACATTGGATGAGAAATTGTCCAGTCTATCTCAAAGAGTTGAGAGAGAAGAGGGATGCGGGGCAAACCTCAGGTATAATTTATATGATACATGTTGAGCTAAATGTTATTTCTTCTAACACATGGGTATTAGATACCGGATGTGGAACTCACATTTGCAATTTGTTGCAGGGGTTCAAAAGAAATGAACATTATGCAAAAGGGGAAATAAGTCTCTTCATGGGCAATGGTGCAAAGGTTCACGTGGAAGCCCAAGGAGACTACATTTTGAAGCTTCCAAGTGGTTTGGAAGTTATTTTATATAATGTATTATATGCTCCTAGTTTGACTAGGAACATAATTTCTGTTTCCCGTTTAAGACAATATGATTATGATTTCAAGTTTGTTGACAATGATATTCATGTTTCTTTAAATCATGTATTTTATTTTAAGGCTATACCTTGTAATGGTATTTATGAATTGGTTCATGAAAACACAACATATGATAGCTCAATATACCAAGCAACCACCAAAAGACTCAAACAAGATTTGAGTGATACCTACCTTTGGCATTGTCGTCTTGGTCATATAAACAAGAAACGTATACAAACACTTCAAAAGAATGGTCTTTTAAAAACAAATGAATGTGATTCATTTGATGTATGTGAATCTTGTTTACAAGGTAAATTGACTAAGGCACCCTTTAGTGGAACTAACGAAAGGGCAAAAGATTTATTAAGTATCATACATTCGGATGTATGTGGTCCTTTAAGCCAGTGGCTAGGAATGGTGAAAGATACTTCATTACCTTTACCGACGATTACAGTCGCTATGGGTATGTGTACTTATTAAGGCACAAAGATGAAGCTTTTGAAATGTTCAAAATCTTCAAAAATGAAGTAGAAAATCAACTCAACAGGTCAATAAAATTCTCCGCACCGATAGAGGTGGCGAATACCTAAGTGATGTTTTTCAAGATCATCTTAGGAGTTGTGGGATTGTCTCACAACTCACTCCACCTGGAACACCACAACATAATGGTGTGGAGAGGAGGAATCGAACCTTATTGGATATGGTCCGATCTATGATGGCTAGAAGCACATTACCTCTATCATTTTGGGGTTTCGCTTTGCTCTCCGCAGCCCGTATTCTGAATATGGCTCCAACCAAAAAGGTGGAAAAGACACCTTTTGAGATATGGCATGGAAGAGTTCCATCCTTATCGTACTTAAGGGTCTGGGGTTGTGAGGCTTATGTTAAGACACTCACCCCAAACAAATTAGATGTCCGATCCACCAAGTGTATCTTTGTTGGATATCCTAGAGATTCTATGGGATATTATTTCTATAATCCACTGGAACAAAAGGTATTTGTTGCCAGAAAGGGTGAGTTCTTAGAAGCCAAGTTCCTTATGGAAGGAGCTAGCAGTAGAACAGTGGATCTTGAAGAGGATCAAAACCTGCAAGAACACAACCCGATACACGTTTGGTTGAAACTAGCACTCAACATGAGGATGTTGAGGATGATCAAGCGGTTGATCGATACACACAAAACGTTCGCAGAAGTGGTAGAACTAGTAATCCACCTGACAGATACGGATTTTTCATGGATGGATGCTATGTGGTGGATTCAGATGAACCAACCACATATCATGATGCAATATCCAATTTGGATTGTGATAAATGGCTTGAGGCCATGAACGTGGAGATGCAATCCATGTATGACAATCAAGTTTGGGAACTTGTTGTGCCACCTCTTAATTCCAAAAAGTTGGATGGAACCTTGGATACGTACAAAGCTAGACTTGTAGCAAAGGGTTTCACTCAAACTCAAGGGGTGATTATGATGAAACCTTCTCACCTGTTGCAATGCTTAAGTCTATAAGGATATTATTTGCCATAGCAGCTCATTATGATTATGAGATTTGGCAAATGGATGTCAAAACCGCTTTCCTAAATGGATATCTTGAGGAAGATGTCTATATGGTTCAGCCTGAAGGTTTTGTCGATCCAAAACATCCTAACAAAGTATGCAAGTTAAAGAAATCAATCTATGGATTGAAACAAGCATCGAGAAGTTGGAATCACCGTTTTGATGATGAAGTAAAGAAATTTGGCTTCATCAAAAACGCTGACGAGGCTTGTGTGTATAAAAAGGCTAGTGGGAGCACAATAAGCTTCCTAGTATTGTATGTTGATGACATACTACTATTTGGAAACGACATTCCAACCATGGAAGGTGTAAAAACCTGGCTTGGAAGTTGTTTTTCCATCAAGGATCTTGGTGAAGCTGCCTATATTCTGGGAATAAAGATCTATAGGGATAGATCAAAACGGCTAATTGGTTTGAATCAAAGTGCATACATTGACAAAATCTTGAAAAGGTTCAAGATGGAAAACTCTAAGAAAGGTACCGTACCTATTCAAAGAGGGACAATATTGAGTACGACTCAATGTCCAAGCTCCAAGGAGGAGCAAACTAGGATGATGGCGATCCCATATGCATCTGCTATACGATCCATCATGTATGCAATGATATGCACTAGACCAGACGTGTCATGCGCTTTAAGCATGACAAGTAGATACCCGCAAAATCCTGGTGATAGTCATTGGATGGCTGTCAAAAACATTCTGAAGTACCTAAGGAGGACTAAGGACATGTTCTTGATCTACGGGTCTGGTGAAGAGGAACTCGTTGTAAGAGGTTACACGGATGCGAGTTTCCACACCGATCGAGATGATTCACGATCTCAATCGGGGTACATCTTTATTCTGAATGGGGGAGCTATTTCTTGGAAAAGCTCAAAGCAATAAGTCGTAGCGTTGTCCACTACAGAGTCAGAATACGTCGCCGCTTCAATGGCAGCGCAGGAAGCTGCATGGCTGAAGAAATTCATAGCCGATCTAGGGGTAGTCCCTTCCATTCAGGATCCCCTAGAGATCTTTTGTGACAACGAGGGTGTGATTGCTCAAATCAAGGAACCTCGTGCTCATCAAAAGACTCGGCACATTGAACGGAGATTCAACTACATAAGGGATGAAGTTGAAAAGGGAAAGATATGTATTCGCAAAGTTCACACTGATAAAAATGTTGCGGATCCACTCACAAAGCTCCTTGAAAAGGCAAAGCATGAGGGTCATGTTTGTGCCATGGGACTTAGATATTCAAGTGACTAGGTTTGATGTTGTATTTTGCATATAGATATTGGAACTAATGTTATTTGACTTAATATATAGTTATAATTTCATTTTTTCTTCTATTTTCGCATGTTTAAATCCATGAATAAATAAGTTATTCTAAACGTCCGCAGTCGATTATACTTGTGGGAACAACTATAAATATAAGACTATAATGAACTTGGATTGGTTAATATTCATATGATATGAATATACAGCAAGAGGTTGCTACCAAGGTTCATTGATATCTATGGGATATAGATATTGGACTGACCCGCTCTCAATTATTTCTGCATGGAATCTTGCTGATTTGTCATAAGAGATTTTGAGTAAAGGCGAATATCATTGTATCCTCAGACCTGAGATACATATTGGGTCTTGATATTCACCAAGTATTGTACTTTGACTTAGTTCTTAGCTGTTCTGAAAAGGCAGTACATAAGGTTGAGTTCAGGTATAACATGAGGTGATTGTGAGAGACGTATGTAATCGAGATGGAATTTGTTCCTCTTATTCGTTGAGAGTTAGATGTCTAAGGCCTGCTAAAGTTAAATCATCAGAGAATGTCAATTCTGTGTCTCTTGGATTTAACATGACATCTGCAACAAAAGGATAGATGATTAATTCACCTAAAACATATTCAAGTAAGGTACTTAAAAGAATAATGTTATTGAATGGCACTTAGTCATATACATTAGGGGTAGCAAACCGTTGCTAGGCGTTATTTGTTGCTTGCATCAATCTTCTATAAATCTTGTGCAAGTGGGAGATTGAAAGTATTGATCTGCCCAAGATTCATATTAAATTGATGTGGCTAGTGTAATATGATCCAAGTCGGGTCATACCCAATAACAAGCCAAACAAACACCAAAAGGTAATTTATTTGTTGATAAGATCACACAAATAAATAATGACACCAATTTAGAAAATTGGATTTTCTAAATTATTGCTTTTGTAGATGAACATCATTATATAGATAATTTGTTCATAGAAGATTATTTGTACATTATTTAATATGGTTAAGCAATGGCAAATAATAGTGTGTGTTAGTGATATAAAATTAAAATGGTTTTAATTTTATAAAACATGGGATGTGATTGTTTATTTTATAAAAAGTTTTGAATTGAGAGGGAAACATAAGGGGACCATTTTCGGCCGCCCCTTTTGTTTCTTGGATGCCCCATTTTTAGTTCCAAGACATGCAAGTCTTGGACACTTGAACACACATTCATTCCATCACATCCAAGAACACACACACACCAAAAGCTCTCTCTCTATTCTCTCTTTCTCTCACGGTTTTGAAGAAACATTTGAGCAGAATTTTCAGCTCACAAAAGAGGGTTTTGTTGCTGAAAATTTGTGTCAACAAGCCTAGCAATCAAAGGTGTTTGTACAAGCTTGGGGTATCACCTCTTGAGGACTTCTATTTTGAAGTTTCAGCCACGATTCCATCTTCTTTCTCCTCTTGATTTTCGTCTTTAATCTGCTCCAAAGGTTGTGTTCTTTACATCTTATGTTTTCTCCTTTGTATGTATTTCGTATATGATCCATGGCTTTGGGGTTTGCTTATTAAAATGGGTTAATAATCAACAAATTAACATGTTTTAAAACTATATTCCGCTGTGTTTTTCATATAAATGAAGATGATATGAACTTTGATAAACATGTTGAATCCCAATAGAAAAAGCCTTAAAGGATAGTAGCTGGGTTGAGTCAATGCAAGAAGAGTTACTTCAATTCAAGAGACAAAAGGTTTGGAACCTTTGCCCACTACAATCTGGTTAAGTACCAATAGCCACTAAATGGGTTTTCAGAAACAAGGGAGATGACAAAGGCTTGATCATCAAGAACAAACCTTTGCCACTAAATGGGTTTTCATAAACAAAATTTAGACAATCAGAATATTGGTTGTTAAAGGATACACCCAAGAGGAAGGAATTGATTATATAGATGTCTTTGCACCTATTGCAAGACTTGAGGCAGTTAGAATCTTCCTTGCTTATGCTTCATCCAAGAATTTTACTGTGTACCAACTTGATGTCAAGTGTCTCTTTCTATATGGAAATATAGATAGGGAGGTGTATGTGTGCCAACCTCCTTCATTTGAAGACCCACAACATCCCAACTATGTGTGTAAATTGGATAAAGCTCTTTATGGACTGCACCAGGCACCTATGCTGTGGTATGAGACTTTGTCTCAATTTCTCTTTAAGAATGGTTACACTAGAGGAACCGTTGACAAGACTCTTTTTATCAAGTAGTCTAAGAAAGACATTTTGTTCGTTTAAGTCTACGTTGATGATGTTACGATCGTGTATTGAATAAAATACTAACTGATATACGTGTATACCGAATCAAATAGTGTGGAATCCTATTTGTTTGGCGATCCAATCAGTGAGAACGCACGTAGAAACATTTATGGATTGAATCTAAATGTTAAGAACAATTGGTAATCGATCTAGTGTGATCTATGAACTTGGAACAGGTTCTTAGAGGTCTCTGGACGGCTAGGGTACGATTTAGTACATAGGTTTTCGAAGTGTTATGTTTTTCCAAGATTTAAGTGGTATTTATAGGTTAGGGTTTCTCATTCGAGCGACTAAACCATTTGCATGGTTCAGTCGTGCGATTGAGTCGTGCGATTGAGTCGTGCGGTTGATCCATTTGCACGATTGCGACTGAGTGTTCAGTCGTGCGACTGAGTCAATCTCATGTTACAATCATGTGACTGATCTTGTCTCCTAGTTCAGTCGTACGACTGGTTCATTAGCATTAAGTTGTTCATGTGTATGATCCATTAGCATGGCCCAATCGCATGAGAACTTCATATAATTAATTTGAATGTGTTTCACAATCATTATTTGACTTAGTTCTATTCAAACAACCACAAACGTATATATTTAGTTCATTAAGCGTTATTACATGCCAAGCAATGAAATATTCAACATTATAAGCACAACCAGACATTGTATTTCATTAAGTACCCATTCAATTACATATGTGTAAGACATTAAAGACATTTTACATTAAGCTCAGAAAATAGGTACACGTGTATCTACAAACTCCCCTTGGACC
Organism: Flaveria trinervia; assembly: GCA_025506515.1. Classification (NCBI taxonomy): domain Eukaryota; kingdom Viridiplantae; phylum Streptophyta; class Magnoliopsida; order Asterales; family Asteraceae; genus Flaveria; species Flaveria trinervia. The sequence goes on along the minus strand of CM046458.1, from coordinate 37,793,871 downwards.
TAGTTTCATCTACTGTCTTATATTCTTCATAAGCTCCTCATACTTTTTGTGCTTCTCCTCCCTTGTTACTCCTGCATGTATTTCAAAAGCGAAGCGGTATCGTATCACATTCTAGAATTGGAGAGCTTGTACAATACCCTGCGAGTCATAGAACAGTGGCTACTTGTATAAGGTGTAAACATCATCAGATGACAAGTTAGTGAGCCATATGGGGTCAAACAACCTGATAGTTTCCATACTACCATTTCTGTTTAACACTATGACCACTTAAAGTGTGGAGTGAAGTCCTGTGACATTTCCCATAGAGGGATTCTAGACATCATGCACGGAGGACTCTACTTGAGCATTATTTTAGGCTTCCCAGTTATGGCATCAACTTCAAATCTCCTGATATACCTCGTTGGTTGTTGAGGCTTGAAGTTGACCCATCGGGTGTGGTACTCTCTCTTTTATGCTGCTTTAAACTAGCCTAAGATCTTACCAGGGTCAGCATATAGCAATTTCAATTTTGCTAACTGGTTAAGCTCAAAACCTGGAAGAGTCTTCATATTGTGTGGGAATCTGCAGTACTCGATCCTTTTCTCTCTTTAATAGCATAGACGTTAAGATCTTCAAAATAGGCCCATGATATAATTTTGCTTGACACCTTGTGATGCTTCTTCACTTTCACTTGACTTTGGAGCACTACGTTGGGCTCTAATTTCTGCAAAGCACGCTGCGCATTCAGCTTTTCTGATATTGACGTCGACGTCTGAGGCTTGGGCCTTGTCTTCATTCTTTTCCGACTCTTGCTCTATTTTATCCAGAGTTTCAAAAGTTTCACTAACAAGGGAGTCACCCAGATTGGGGAATACATTTCCTTCCTTGTCAGCGTACTCTGGATAGTATTAGCAGTGACATCTTCAATCTCGATTTCATCGACATCATTAAGCTCATCGTCACTATTAATGTCCATCGTAGGAGCATCCTTCACTATCTTGTCGGGATTCAGTCTGAACATCTCAGCAAGTTGCTCATTAGTAAGGTCGTGGATTATTTCTCCTTCTTCAGGAGTGTAACTCACAGACCTCCTGACTATCCCTTGCAGATCAAGTATCATTGTGAGTTGAGACTTGATCTGTTGAAGGGGAACAACATCATACTCATCTTACTGAGATGGGTGATCTTCTTGATTTAAACATATAAACATATCGTGCTTCAGTAAATAATCAAAGTAGTGAACATTAAATATATACATAGACATTAATTACATTAGTTTGATACAATATTCAAATACACATGATTTTAAATGACATAAACAACTATGCATTACTCTTGTCTTGAATCATGTGTTCCTCTGCTGACGAGGCTGATGTAGAGGCACCTTTGTCTTGATCTTTTTTGGTCCTCCTTTCACTTGCTGATTTGGCACCCGTAGCAGATGTATCTCCTTCTCATTCATCATCATCATCACCTGCATCATCACCTCCCTCTGTATGTTCACTTTGATCATCACCATCATGATCATCATCATCACTTTCATCGTCATCACCATCATCTCCATCTCCTTCTCTGATCATTAGTGGCTCATCCTTCAAGCCCTTTAGGTTTAGCATGATCGTCTTGTTAGTAGCCTCTAAATCCTCTATCCTCTTTGTTGAATGGACATTTTGCTCGTGGAGTTGGGACATCTCTATGCTCTGAGCAGCCATCTGTTGTGCCTGCTGCTCAATCAGCTACGCCTGCTGTGATATCTACTGAGATTGTGCAGCAGTAAGCTCTACTAATTGTCGAATTTGAGTAGTCTTCTCATCTTCGGCTGCTAAAAGCTTTAGCACCATATGGTTCAGTGCTGAGAGCTGTTCCTCTACCCCACTGGGAGGTATAGATGATCCAGATGGAAATGAGAGGTAAAATGACGGTCCTGCTTGGTGGCTAGTGGTGGTGGTGGTGGCAGTGGTGAAGATTAGGGGCGGTATAGATGTGAGTGGTGTTGGATGATCTGTAATGGTGGTGGATGAGTTGTGGGTAAGTGGTGGAGTCGGTGTGGTAGTGGTGTGTGAGGTGGTAGAGGTGGTGCCAGGTGGTGTGGTAGTAGTGGTGGAAGGTGTGCCTGAAGTAGTGGCTGTGGTGGTAGATGAGGTCAAGGTGAACTTCAATCTCTTCCCCTTCTTGCCATGGGGTTGTGCCATCCTCTTCTTCCTTGAGCCTCTAGGCACAGAGGCTCCCCCTTGGCTGCTGGGCGGGTCCGGGGCATATGTGGGATCTGACTCAGCAGCAGCATCCCCGGACTCCCCTGGGCATCCACCAACTGCACTCAAACCTCTCTCTATGGCAACCACCCTGCTGCCACAGTCCTTGTGAGAGACTCTTCATCACTCTCTGCCTCCTCATCTGGAGGACAAAAATCTTGGTGTAAGCTGGCATTGGTGGCATCTGTAGGAGGTGGAGATGTAACATGGGTAGTGGGGCCCCTAGTAGAAGTGGGCCCAAAGTCTCCTCCAGTGTCACCGTCATTGTCGGAGTCGTCAGATGGGAGAGCAATCTGCTCAACATCTGAGTCACTCTTCTCATGGCGCCACTTTTGCCTACCCGCCGCCACATAATCAGCCTTCGCCAGATGCCCGAGGGTCTCTTCACAGGGGCCTTGACTTGCTTCCCCTATAGACCTTCATGCCGCCCAAGGTTGTGTCATCCATAATCTCCAACTATACAGCATCGTGGCTCTCCTTGGGCAAGCTAGGCAGCTTCTCATCAATGATCATCTACAAGAATCTGGGGTACATGCAGAATCCCTCCTTGCCCTTTGCCTCTAGGTTCTCTATCAGATAGGTAAAACTCATACCGAAGAAATGAAGGGTGGTTGAGTACTAGTGCCACGTAGGCATTTTGGATCTGGTCTGAGAGGTCATCAAACCCACCCCTCCTCGACGCCAAGCACTTCAGTATCACATGCACAAAGTACTTAAACTGGGGACACATGTTGCTTTTGTTCAGTACACCTGCGTTTATTTCCCTAGCATACTTCATCCAGAGAAAGCACCCTCTAACAGTCAGAGGGTGTAGCCTGGTCGGGTGATCTGCATCGTCACCTAGATCAAGGACACATCGTATATCATCAGCAGTCACCTTGATCGCCTGCCCAAGAATGGTGCTCCGGATGTAGTAGGGCTCTTGTGAACGATTAACCGATGCCCCCTCCCAACAGGCCTGCTGTATAGACCGATAAGGAGTGCACGGTGTGGAAATAGCTCTGTGAATCCAGGATCTCTTGAGGAATGCAATGATCCCCGCAAACTTGGCACCGTTCCGAGTTGTGGCATCCAAATGGGCACAAAGTTATGCTTTGGATTGATGGACCACCTGTCAACCATAGATTTGTAATACAAGACACATAGACATTAGATCACCACACAACAAAAATCACTTGAAGTTAACCTATTTAAATTCAATCTGGTTCAATCATGCGATTGAACCACACGATTGGGTTCAGTCGTTTGATCTAACATGCGACTGAATACAGTCAGGTGACTGAACATGCGACTGAGTTCAATCGGGTGACTGAACCTGCGATTGGTTCAGTCGGCCAACTGAGCTCATTCGTGTCATTCATTCGACCGACGAAGTCATTCGACCAGCTCAGTCGGGCGATTGAAGTTCATCCTGGTGTCCAGTCGCATGACCCACTATTCGTTCAACTGAAATTCGAATTTGGACCAAATATTAAAATTAGACGTCATGTATTAGTTCATTAGACTCGCAATCACTCTACTAATAACCTAATAACATTGATTTCAACATTTTACTTAGTTTAGCTAGGTTATTCGTCCAATAACAGTTTCGGTTCTTGTAAGGGACAAAATTCATAAATTAGGGCTCAAATCAACCTAGTTTTTGTTAGCATCCACCGCATTATACCTATAAAATCAACAGAGATTGTCAGAATGTCACAAGATGAACTTTATTTGGTTCTGATGAAATTTCGGCAGAGTAACGGTAGGCTGTGCGATTTTAGGGCGAATGGGGGGTGATGAGTTTATGCGATCGACTATGGCCCTATTTATACTAAATCTGATTTCAATCGGGCGACTGGACCCATTCGCTATGTTCATTTGGGCGATTGGAGCTCAGTCGTGCGATTGGTTCAGTCGATCACATTCAGTCAGCCGACTGGGTTTCAGTCGGGCGACTGACTCATTCGGTCAACTCCATTTGGGCAACTGGGTCAATCTGTAGGCCATTCGTGTGAATGGTTCATACCCATGCTCCATTCGGCTATCTAGGGCATAAGTACGGTCCATTCGTATGGTTGGTCATACTCATGGTCCAGTCGTGCGAGTGGATCATACTCATGATTTTGACTTTATGACCATTCCACACTTAATCCTTTTTTACGTTTGATTAAACGTTGTGAGCATTCGATCATCTCAGATATGATCCTTTTAATTTTGAAAACCTTTGATCACCTCAGACGTGAACCTTTTAAAATAATTTGTCACCTTAGACGTGACTCATTTACATTTGAAAACATGTGTGGTCACCTCAGACGTGACCTTTTCATGTGAGTAATTCCCCGATTGAATTCCATGGCATAATTCGATGTTTAACAAACTAAATTAATGAAATTTAAAAAAAATAAAAGAACTAGAAACGAAATACAAAACTAAACTTGTTTTTGTGGTTTTGTGAGAGGTGTGAATCCTAAGATTGAAATCTAATAGATTTATTTTCCGAAACAGGCAGCTTCAATTCATTTTGACCATAAATGGAACGATTTAATTTGGAATGATACAGGTACGTCAAATCATTCAGGACATGTTATCAAAACCTTTTAATGCTCTGTTCTTGTTTTTCATCTAGAGTCATTAGCAAGTTTAGGAAATCATAATATTTGGACTTTCAAGAATTGTAGCCATGATGATTGTCAGTATACTTGTCCTCTTAAATCCATACAAAGACTTTTGACACACATTGGTGACAGTTTAAGGATTGATTATTTCAACAAGCATTTGTGGATCCCACACTTATCTGGTAATCAACATTCCTCGGGAGATTTTTTGAGTGCTCTTAGGGTAGTATTAAAAAAGAAACTATTCTTAGAGCTTTCAAAGAGAGGCCAAGCCTCAGGTCAGTGCCACCGCACAACAGAGAGGTGGTAAACAACAATGAATTCTAGAATATATAGGTTATGCTTATCCTCAGGTCAGTGCCACCGCACAGCAGCGAGGCACATAACCTATCTTCTTGTTTGAGCAATTTTATTCTTTTTGCACAGATCTCATCAACCTCATAGGTTATTAGTTTTATTGCTTTTGCATTTTTTCATCACGTGCTTTTGCTCATATTTTGGTCATGCGCACACATTTGTGGCGCTTATTCTGCTCGTCACCCCTTATTGGAATTTTGTTGATTGTGTTAACCAGGGATAAGATAATAACCTATAGCTTGTCGAAAAACTTAGTTTAATATTGAGATCACCAACAAGGTCTAATCATTTATTGTGTTGAATCCACCGACATATCATCGGTGTTACCTTGGTAGTAGCTAGTTTTACTATCATTTTTCCTTTTATATTGCTCAGACTACAAAGACTTATACTTTGAATTTCACATCTTATTCAATTTAAAATTTTAAAGTCCCAAGTGGTTTGTTGCTGTGTACTATCATTTTCCAAAGTTTGAATCGGAATCACAAATACGATCTAAAGCTTACCTCTCCTCCTCCCTCGTTTATTTTTTTATAGTGTTTACTTCCTAAACCTATTCTCTCCCTAAAAATCTAAATCCGTAAACGATTTGCATTTTTAGGATTTTACTAGGTAAAGAAATATAATCAATTTAATTAACTACTTAAAATAAATAAAGAAAACAAAATTAAAAGAAAAATGGACTATACGCATCGGACTACACATGGTCATCTTCAGGAATTACATTACTTTTCTTTTTAACGTCGTTGACCTCTACAAAATATGAAAACGTGGTTTATCAAAAGCCTTTGTATAGAGGTCAGGGCATTGAAAATCAGTAAATATTTTAACCACATCAATTAGGTTCTTTTCAAAACAGTCACGTATAAAGTGATATTTTATTCCGATGTGTTTGGTCTTAGGATGTTGGACCGGATTTTTAGTTACTGCAATTGCAGCATAGTTATCAAAAAAAAAATATGAGTAGAAGAGAAATTCAAACCGTAGTCCCGCATTTGCTGTTGAATCCATATGATTTGTGAACAGCAACTTGCAGGAGCAACGTATTCGGCTTCGCAGGTTGACAAAGCAACCGAGGTCTGCTTCTTACACTGCCAGGTCACTAATCTCCTTCAAAAGAATTGACATCCTACTCATGTAGACTTGTAGTTCATCTTGCAGCTACTGTAATCCGAGTCTCTATACGCCGTAAGCTCGAAGTCATCGTCATCAGGATAGCACAACCCTAGTGTTGCGGTACCCTTCAGATAATGGAAGATTCTTTTGACCCCTATCAGCTGGTTAACATTTGGCTTTGCCTGATATCTTGAACATAGACGTGTAGCTTACATGATATTAGGTCTTGAGGCAGTGAGGTACATTAGAGATCCAATCATTCCTCGGTACATGGTGGCATCTACCAGACCACCATTCTTGTCGGGTGCTACATCATGGTTTATAGCAAGTGGAGTCCCAGCAGTGGAAACATTCTCCATGTCAAACCGATTGAGAATATCTCCTACATACTTGGTCTGATGTAAAAAAATTCTCGTAGGTGTCTGATCCACATGTAACCCGAGATATAAGTTTACCTCTCCCATGGCACTCATTCAAATTCAGCCTTCATTACTGCTTCAAACTCTTTACATAACTCTTCGTTCTTGGAACCAAAGATTATGTCATTTATATAAATTTGGACCAGTAGTAAATCACCATCCTTTTCTTTGATGAACAGTGTGCAGCCAATAACACCTCTACGAAACCCATGTTTCACAAGGTGAGTGGAGAGTTTCTCATACCAGGCTCTTGGAGCTTGATGAAGCCCGTATGAAGCCTTGTCGAGTTTGTAAACTCTCTCTCGATGATAGGGATCCTCAAATCCCTCGGGTTGACTGACGTGCACTGTCTCTCAGATTCACCATGAAGGAATGCACTCTTAACATCCAGTTAATAAACTTTAATCTTCATATACGATGCATAGGAAAGGAAGATACGAATGGCTTCCATTCTTGCCACGAGTGCAAACACTTCATTGTAATCCATTCCCTCAACTTGTTGAAATCCTTGAACTACAAGTCGAGCCTTGTTCCTTGAACTACCTCAGAATCTTGATTATGAACATTTGGTTGGGTATTTGAGGCAGTAGGGACGTGAGGTTCTGAAGACTCAGAGGCATCAATGTCAGATGGTTGTGGACTTGCATTAGGAGGAACCTGTTGCTCCTGAGTGTCCTGATCATTCTTCACGGCTTCATCATCAGAGGACGAGTCACTTACCTCCAGTGCTCCCCCTGAGTTGGTAGATGAATCACCTTGTAAGCCGGATGATGTAGATTCCTAAGATGGTGTTTTTAGAACATCATACATCATCTTTGTTGCTAACTCATCATCAGACGTGGAGAGAGGATGTTGAAGGACTTGAAGAATCCAACATAGTCGAAAAAGAAGGCGGGTCCTTTTCCAGCAGGTGGGGTGGTGTATCTCTGAACGTCCACGTTACACCACACTTCTACTTGACCCGTCGAGTTGTTGTAAACTATCTTGTTCGGTATGTTGTATCCTAGAAAGATACCTTCTTAAGCTTTCTTGCTGAATTTTCCCTCCTGAGTTTTCTTTAGTAGGGTGCACGGTGCGCCAAATGGCTCGAGATACTCTAGATTAGGTTTACATCGTTGTAGTAACTTGTAACACGTCTTGCCACGGCATTAACTACCAGAAATTGATTTAACGTGTAACACGCATTTGCAACTGCCTCATTCCAGAATTAGATAGGCAGTTTCGAGTCTGCTAGCATAGTCCATGCAATCTCTATCAAGCTCCGATTCTTTCTTTCAGCAACGCCGTTCATCTGAGGAGTGTAGGCAGAAGTGAACTGGTGCACAATTCCCTTTTCCTTGCAGTATGCCTCCATCCATTGGTTCTTGAACTAAGTTCCGTTATCTGAGCGTACTTGTCGTACCTTCAGCTTGTATATGGACTCTAGTATAGTTACTAATTCCTTGAATGACTCAAATGTTTCGGATTTGGATTTCAAAACATTACCCAAGAGAATCTTGAGTAGTCCTCAGTAACTACATAGCAGTACAAGTCGCCTGCGATGCTCGTTGTACTTACTGGACCAAACAGACCCATGTAAAGAAGTTCAAGAGGAAGTTCGATGGAATGAACTATATTTTCCTTATGAAACTTCTTCATCTGTTTGCCCTTCTTGAATGCAACACAGAAATCAAGAGGTTGGAGGTTTTTGACGTTAACTCCTCTTACGAGATCATTCTGGATCAAGTGATTCATCTTCCATGGATTAATGTGTCCCATTCTCGTATGCGAGGAGATGGAATCCTTCTCAGTAGCTTTTCACAAGAAGCACTGAACTTCATGATCCGTTGCGGAGGCCTTTGATAGATCCAAGACATAAAGGTCCTTATATCTTGTGGCAGACATTAAGACTTGGTCCTCTGGGATCACATAGTCCTTTTCAGGACATAGCACTTCTGGCTGTCAAATACTACCTTAAAACCTTATCACAAATTTAGGATACAGAAAGCAGGTTATTCTGAAGTTGTTGAACATAGTTTACCTTGTCGAACTTCACTTTCTGATTTCCTACTTCCCCTTGAGCTGTGATATACCCTCTTTTGTTTCCAGCAAATGAAACATGGCCTTCTTTTATTTGTTTGACGTTGGATAAGAGAGCCATGTTCCCTGTCATGCGCTAGATGCTCCACTATCTATAATCCCATGTTGGTTTCCGCATTATAGCGAACACCCTACACATTCAATTGAAAACATTAGTTCAGGTTAGGGACCCAAGCCTTTACTGGCTTGGGTGTCCCAGAGGCATCACACATCATAAATTCACCCATTAACCTTTAGAAGGTGAGGGAAGCTCAGTTGTCTTCGTGTTCTCATTATCAGACATTGAGGTTGATTTTTCTTTCCATAAGCCCGCCTTGTGTAAGGCCTGTTTGTGATAAACAGACGACTAGCTAATGGGTTGAACTTTAGGTTCACTAGCCCTTCTAGGTGGAGTTAGTCAGTTCCTCTTAGAAGAACTAGGTTTTGGGTCCTGAAGTTCAACTTTCCTCCTTGATGTCTGATAGTAAGGACAGTTAGACGCAATGTGTCCATACTCTCCATAGTTGTAGCATGACGTGCTTTTGACTTTTCAATTTAAATGTTTGTGTGGAGAAGTGTGTGACACATGTATGACATTAACCTTTTTGGGTTGACACTCTTCTTGTTTTGATGTTTTATCTTGTTTAACAAAGTTAATTGTTTTAACATTTTTAACATCTTTTCCATTTTGTTTACCTGGACTTAGACATGAAGCACGTGGGTGGTTAACATGTTTGGTCTTTTTGGGTTCAGAATTAGACTTGAGTGACCCAGACTTAACTTTCACATTTTCAAATTGTTTGTCCAGATTGACACAAGGCATTTTACCTTGTGATTTTGAAGTGGCCTCCTCTAGTTTAGTGCCAGATTCATTAGATGAACATGTGGTATCTGGGTCACTTACTAGAGGAGTGGTCACCACATGATCCCTGATTGGATTGTTATTTATTGGTTTAATTTTTGCGTTCATCAAAATCTCATGTGGAGGCGGAACCACTTTATAACCCAATCCCTCCCCGTTGTTACGCTATCTCTCACTAAGTGTTGAACAATATGAGATGAACTTGTCCAACTATGCAGTTTTTGCTTTAATGAATTAACTTCTACTTCCAAAAATGCCTTTTGTTTCTTAGTGTCTTCTAGGGAGTTAAGATAGAACTTAATGTCATTTGATTGGTTAAAAGATACAACTTCGGTTTCCCTAAGTTGTTCTTTAACAGTTCTATCTTTTCTTTATAACTGTGCTCATTTTGTTTAAGAATTCTATTAGCTTAAGTGCATAGTTGCAAGTCCTTTACTAAGCTATCATTATAATCTATTAACCTAGAAAATTTTAAATCTATGCCTTCCCTAAATTTATTACAATCAGAAAAAGCATGATTATTGAAAAGTTGGCAAGTAGTACTTACGTGAGAGGGCTCTGAGGAATCAGCCATCAAAGCAGAGTCTGGTGTTTCTGGTTCTGGTGATTCTGACGTTGTTGTAGATTTCCCTTCTGCAGGCATGTAATTGACCACTGTTGCAGTGTCTTCGGTGCTTGACATCATGAGTTCCACTACAATATCTCCTTCACTAGCTGAATCGTCATCTAAATCTTCAACACTAGCGATGTTGGATTCTCCTGGTGAAACAAACCGAAAACTCCAATCCTGTCCTTCATCATCATGAGCAGTCAAGGCTTTAGCATCCTTGCTTGACAAAGTAGGACTGCTAGTTGGTTTATCCTGATGATTGAAGGATGAAAATGGATTCTCGTTTCCAGTTTTCCTGGGCTTCACACACTCACGTTTGAAGTGCCTTTTTTCACTGCAGTTAGTGTCCTTAGTTGCAACCAAGTTCTGTCCAATTTTCTTGACAAACTTCTTAGCTCTCCAAACAGCACTTGCTAAGGCCCACATTATATCCATCCTCTCTAGCTCTGTCTCGTCCACCTGCTCGTAGTCCTCATCTGCCAGATGATTGTTCCCTATTTTCTCAGCAATTAGTCCATCATAGGAGTGGACTACAGCTGCTAAGAGATCCATGTGCTCTCTTGCTACTTCTACTGTCACATTACTGAGATTCTCGGTCTTCAGTTTTGTAGCATTTGCTTTAGGTGCAATGCATTGGGTACCAGAAGACCCTCACATTTCTGAACCTGAAGTAGAGGCTTGAGAAGGACCAGCTGAACTTGACACAAAAGCCATCTAAAGTGGTGCTCCAGACGTTTTGGCTTGTGGAGTCGCGTTGTATAATGCCAAATGTTGATCATAAGAAGACTTTTGGGCTCTATATTTTATCCTTAATTCTTCTTCTCTCAGCTTCAGAATGAAATCATTTATATCTAACTTCATTAGCATACCATTCTGTCTGAGATTAGAGACAAAGGAAACCCATTTCTCCAGCAAACCATCAGCAAAGTTTGACACTTTGTCTTCCATAGATGTTGTTACTCCATGAGTGTGCATCTCACTCATCAAGTGGTAGAATCTGTCAATGATGTCATCCAGGCTTTCTTTACCTATCGAAGAGAAGTTGTCAAACTCTTTCTTCAAAGCTTTAGCCTTTATTGCCTTTAATGATGCATTTCCGTCATACCTTTTCTCCAATGCATCCCATAGCTTCTTTGCTTGCGTATACTCAGAAAATTGGTGGAAAATATCCTTGGGGATTGACTGTGTAAGTAGAGCATAGACATTCTTCCCAACATTGTATTTGACTTTTTATCCATCACTCATGCCAACTAGTGTAAGTTTGACACCATCAGCACCTACTGGCATGCTGTACCCCATCTCCATTTATTCCCACAGATTGGGATCTACACCATTTAAGAAGATCTCGAAACGTTGCTTCCATTGTGGGTATTCGTCTAATGTGATTAGCTTTGGAGGTTTGTTGTAATTCCCCACTTCATTCTCCAAGAGAAGTAGGTTTTGAATACTTGAGTCTCTCCCTGTTGTGAACGCCGAGTATTGGTCCTCCATTGCTATCAACTTTAAAATTTTGAACAAAATGTTTCACTTGTGTGAATGAAGGTGTGTGACTGGGCTATTCGTGCGATTAAACAATGCGGATGGTTCAATCGTGCGACTGAACTAATGCGGATGGCTCAGTCGGTGAATGAACAAGTGTGGTTGAACAATGCATATAGACTGCTTAGTCGTACGAATGAGTCCAATCGTGCTTATGAGGGATGTGTATGTACTCAGTCATGCAATTGAGTCAATCGTGCGACTGAAGCTGCTGGATTTCGAAAATTCGTAGGTTTAAGGTGTTTTGGACACGAAAACACGAATTTTCTCAAACCCTAATTGTCGTATGCTGGAAAAGTTAAACTTTACGAACATGAGACATCTAAGACACCGTTTGACATGAAAAGATTGCGTTTTGAGTGAAAAAACACAATTTTTGTGTCAAAAACGATTGAATTACACTTAAATCAAGAGCCAATGCTCTCATACCACTTGTGGGAATATGTATTGAACGAAATACTAACTAATATATGTGTATACCGAATCAAATAGTGTGGAATCCTATTTGATTGGCGCTCCAGTCAGTGAGAACGCATGTATAACAATTATGGATTGAATCTAAACGTTACGAACGATTGGTAATCAATCTAGTGCGATCTATGAACTTGGAACAAGTTCTTAGAGGTCTCTAGATGGCTAGGGTATGATTTAGTACATAGGTTTTTGAAATGTTATGTTTTTCCATGATTTAAGTGGTATTTATAGGTTAGGGTTTCTCATTCGGGCGATTGAGTCATGCGGTTGATCTGTTCGCACGACTGACTGTTCAGCCGTGCGACTGAGCCAATCTCATTTTACAATCATGCGACTAATCCAGTCTCCTGGTTCAGTCGTACGACTGGTTCATTAGCATGAAGTTGTTCATGCATATGATCCATTAGCATTGGCCAATCGCATGAGAACTTCATATAATTAATTTGATTGTGTTTCATAATCATTATTTGACTTAGATTTATTCAAACAACCACAAACCTATATAATTAGTTCAATAAGCATTATTACATACCAAGCAATGAAATATTCAACATTATAAGCACAACCACACATTGTATTTCATTAAGTACCCATTCAATTACATATGTGTAAGACAATAAAGACATTTTACATTAAGCTTAGAAACTAGGTACACATGTATCTACAGATGACATCATATTTGGTTCTTCAAATGACCAAATGTGTAAAGACTTTGAGAGAATCATGAAGAAGTTTGAGATGTGTTCTATGGGAAAATGTACTTTTTCCTTGGAATTCAAGTGAAGCAAATGAAGGAAGGGTTCTTTATCAATCAATCTAAGTATGTCTCTGATATCTTTGAAATATTTGATATGAAATATTGTAAGCCAGCCAAGACAACAATACCCAGAAATCGTGACCTTTGTCCTGACTCTAAGGGGGAGGATACTGATCAACATTTGTATAGGGCAATCATCGGTTCTGTGATGTATCTGAAAGCAAGTACACGAGATATCATGTTTGCTACTTGCATTTGTGCAAGATATTAGGCTGCTCCAAAGTTGTCTCACATAGTTGTTGCCAAGGGAATTCTTAGATACCTCAAAGGAGCACCAAGCTTGGTCTCTGGTATCATAGAAACTCCAACTTCAATCTCTACGGGTACTCAGATAGTGCTTATGGTGGCTGCAACATTAACAAGAAATCTACACCTCGACGATGTCAATTTCTTGGTGGTAGGATTATCTGATGGCAATGCAAAAAGCAATCTTGTGTCTCAACATCTACTGGTCAAGCTAGATATATTGTTACTGCAATTTGCTGTGCTCAACTGCTGTGGATTCCAAACCAAATGCTAGAATCTGGATTCAACTTCATCAGCACTCCTATCCACATTGACAACACACAGTGCTATCTCCTTCACTGAAAATCCTATGAAACACTCCAAGACAAAGCACATTGATATCTGATTCCATTTCATTAGAAATATTAATGAGAAAAACATGATTCAATTAGTCAAAGTTGACTCAAATGAACAATATGCTAATTTGTTCACCAAAGCCTTTGATGAACAAAGATTTAAGTATCTTATTACAACTATTAGGATGATAAACATTGACTAATATGTCTTATTTGAAAACCTTATAACATGTGTCTTGTCTTTTGTCAAATACAATCTAAGCCCTGTTACAAAAGTTTTTCTTCACATTTAACTAAGTGTGAGTATTTCCAAAGAGAAAATTTCCATCGGAAGAACTTTTCATTATCTTTCGAAGGCAATTATCTCATTCAAGTTTTTTCTTCCAAACGTTTTTAGTCTTGGAAGCTTATCATCAATGATTCTGAAGCTTGAAAACTTCTTCTTTCGGAAGACACTCTTATTCTCAGAAGTAAATTCATTTACCTTCGGAAATAAGTTTGGCTTTAGAAGAGAAAATCCTCGGAAATACTTTTACCTTCGGAAGAAGAATTCTCTCTATAACGAAAAACTTTGGGCCCCATATAGTAAAAAGTAAAGATTTTAGTATTGATGTCGGAATCTTTTGAATGGTTTTTAACCTTGCCACCACTGTCACATCTTACCCTAAACCATCTTTTCACCTTATCCACCCAACACCATCCTTTCACCCATTTAAATAATCTTGACTCATCATTTTCATTTTTTTTACCACTTTTACTACCCAGAGCACTTTCCACATCAACCTTCTCCATCGTTAAACTTGTTTCCCTCTGCTCTTTCTCAAAATGGCACTAAACCCTCGGCATAATCAAGTCGCACTTCTGGATGCTGACTTCTCTAAAATCATCTCATTTCTCACCCAATGTACCTACTATACGCCTTGACCATAAACCTCACTATATATCATAACCAAATGCAGGAGTTTTGGGCCAACGGTCATATTGAAACCCTAAATCGTGTTATGGTTATGAGGTCGAGCATTAGTGGCCAGGAGTTGGTCATTTCTAAACAAATCTTCAGGGAGCATCTGGAGCTTCATGATGAAGACACCCCTACTGAATTTCCCAAGACCGACCTCAATGATACATATACCATGATGGGTTATGGTTGCGATGTTAGCAGGTCTACTGTTTACAAATTCAACTTCTCTTACAACTGGAAGTTCCAGCTGCATGTTGTCTTTCATTGCATATCAAACAAGTCTGGGGGATGGGATCAAATCCCATATTAACTAGGGTGCCTAGTTCATGGAATGGTGAAAAGCCACCGCTTTAACTACTCAAGGTTTGTGCTGAAAAATGGGATGGGGAACCTCTAGAGGGACACATTCTTCATCTATCCCTGGTTTCTTCAGCACATCATCAACTGTGAGTTGGACCAAAGTCAGCTTTTCTGTGCAGGTACTTTGACTGTCCCTCACATGAAGCTGACCATTTTCAAAGTTTTGAAAAGAGTGTCCACCAATTTCACTGGAAGATATACTACACTTCTTCCAAGTATGATTGAGCCAATGGCTCCTGGTGACATCCCTGTTAACCCCACAGGTGATGAACCCACACTAGCAACTACGCTCATATTGCCAAATTTATCTTCTCCTCCCATCCATCTTACATACTAGAGACATTCCAAACGAACCCTTGTTCAATCTCCTCTGATTGAACAAGTTCCCCCTGTTCTACCAATAGAGTGGAAACATGGGCTGCCACTCAATCTGAGGTCCCACCTTCCTTCACTCTTGACCTCAATACGGGAATTAGTCTCCTCAGTCTCAATCCCATGAGCCTAAAGCCCAAACCAAAAGCCCTCAGGATGAGTCTCTATACTCTCCTGAGCAACCAAAAAGGGATAGCCCCACCCAAGGCTCAATCCCATTAGACATTGATCAAAGTCCTGGGTCATTAGGAATAAAAGCCATATCCTCACTAACCTTTTAATCAGAACTGATGAAGTGTTCATGTATGTTCATGTAAATGAAGTTGATCCTCAACACCCATTAAAGGATCAACTGAGCCTAAGGAGACCTCTGATCTCTAGCCCCCATCAGCATATCCAAACTAAGATGTGTCCCACTAGAGTGGAGGGGACTCATGTAGACTTAGCTAACACTACTACTGGTGGCTCAATGGGCCCTCATGACAGTGGTAACTTTGATCAGATTGAATCTGTGGCCACCAAGCATTTTGATGACTCTAAGAGAGGCATCACTATGCATGGGAAACCAGGGCGCCAAGAAACCACTTCTGGTGGTGAGGATGAACATATAAGGTATGTTACCTCATCTCCACGTGATTCTTCTTATGAAGATGAGGGAAGTCTGAAACTCACCATCCAAGACCTACTCACTAAAGTCTCAAACCATGAATTCAGGGTTAAGACTTTAGAAAGTAGGTCCACCACTTAGCAACTTGAGATTGAAAATCTCAGGGCTCAACTAGTTGAGAAACAGATTGAGAGGTTTGTTAGGCATGTACCAATCCAGGTCTCCCTGACTTCTTCCTCTAGCTCATCTCGCTCTTAAGATGATGCTACCAAAATAGGGGAGAATGTTCAAAGACAAACTCCCATGGTGTCCAAGAGCTCTGTTATCTCAAAGTTCTCTTCAAGATATCCTTTCCAATCATCAGATGTCTTCCCTAAGCCTTCTTCCAGCCACCCTCCAAATGGACCCTAGGATGCTAAAAGATCTAAGCATGTTTCTAACCTTGTTTCTCATGGGTTCTTCTATGTAGCAACCAAGTCCGGATATCTCTGTGGTTTACTTTGGAGCTGAAGAGCTTCAAAGGTTGAATACACCCTCTACCAATTTTGAGGAAGTTTGTTAACCTAAGGTCTACATGGAAACTGAGATTAATTTCGAATGGGAAATGGAAACTGATGGCCCAGCAACCTATAACTAGCATCTAAGGTGAACAGTGCGGACTTTCTCATGTTACCCATATCTTAATCACTATCATCACCTCAAGCTCCAGCACCCACTAAATAGCTTGAATCCTCTACATAAGAACCTCCATGGTCGAAAGCTTCTGAAGACATCAAAGGAAAGAGGAAACTGATTGTAGAAGAATTACTAGAGGAAGAAAGGTTGGAGAAATTAAAAACAAAAGGGAGACTACCTTCTGGGAAACTATTGGCTGCCACTAGTAAAGCAGCCATAGCCAACCAGGAATCAGTTAATAATAAGAAAAGAGTGGAGATTATTGATAGACTAGTTAATATGGGAGTAGGAAGTGAAGAAGAGCTCCTCTTACCATTAGAAGAGCTGATTGAGTTGGAAAAGGCAACTGGGCAACTAAAAGAACAAGAAGAATAGCAAGGTTAGCCTTGGAAGAAGAGAACTTGAAGAAGAAGGAGGAAGACAATCAAAGGCTAAGGAGTGAAAGACTCGTCTTTCTGACTTAAGAGGATTCTCTCTTATGGAACTTGCTCCACATACCAATGATACGATCCTATGGCTGGTGAATAAAGAACATGATCAAATAGAGAAGGAAAGAAAGAAGGCTTTTAGAGAGAAGATGAAGGAGAGAAAGAAGATGGAGGAAAATGCTGAACTTGCAGCCTTGAAGAAGTCTGGGGACAAAGCTGGGATGAAAGGCTATCTTAGGGCCCATGGCTTCTTAGGCAGGCAATTTGGACCCATGTCCTTGAAGACCCTGCAGCATATTGTTTGTGAGATCAAAGCTGACATACTCTCAGGAAGAAGGAAAGAGATGTATAAAAAAGTACAGGGATGACTCTCACACCTACCCTATTACCACAACCTCAACACCTAAGCTCTGAACCTATCCCTTTCCCATTCCCTATCAAAGCTGATCGAAGCTCTGAGCCTTTCACCCGTGAACCCAGAACATCAACCCTACCCTCTTCCTCACCCACTCAATCCAAACAACCACCTAAACTACGCATTCTTAAACCCAAAACCCTTCCAAGAACCCAATCCTCATCAACCAAACAACCTCCCAAGTCATCCTCTCATTCATCCAAACCTCTTTCCTTAGAAGAATTAAAGGAGAACAGGAGGAAGCTTATCAACTACACATCCTTGAGCAATATATCTTGTTAGGAGGTGTCTGTCAACTTGACGTACATTGACAACTCCTCAAGTTCTCTCATAAGAGAGAAATTCCTTGATCTCCCTAGAAGAACACTGGACCATCCTACTAGACTTCTTGGTCTCAACTCTAACTCCTTAAACAATGAAGAGAAGAAGCTGAGAAGAAAGCTAGTGACTCTACTAGATACAAAGAGACGGGACAAGATTCCTAGTCAGCCCCTTGTGCCTAGAAAGAAAATCATCTAGTGGAGGTTCGATAAAGCCTCTCACAACTTTGTTATGGAGAGAGAGAATGCAGAGAGCAACAGGCTAAATGCCTCTTTTCTGCTACACTCTAGCAGATTTAACATTGCTGAGTTAGCACAGAAACCATTCTCCAATCCCTCTAACTCCGAAACAGCTGCTCACATCAGAAATCATCTTAGCAGCCTTCATCTTGCTGAGCTAACTGCAAAAGCCAAGATTGAAGAGGAGTTGAAGATGAGAGAGAAGGAAGACAAGGAAAGGGCAACCACCAAAGGCAAGGCCTTTCTATAGATGGTAGGAGGCTCGGAGTTGGAACCAATAGTTAGATGGAAGTATGACTATAACTCTCGTCAACCAACTCTCTTCAGAGGGACCCAACGGAGGATGCATATCATTCATAGCAACATACTAGATCTCCTATCCACGAATGATTTGTACAAACTTTTCAGCACCACTTCCAGGAAGAACAAAGAAACGGATAACTATCTGTTATCCCGGTTTTGAGAAGTAGGAACATGTGAGGTTTTGGTAGCATCAGCCTAAGGGGAGTTTGTTTGATCAAGAAGAAGGCTGGTGCAACCAAAACCAAACACTTAGACAAATTTTGGTACAACTTACAAAGGACTTCCAAAGCTAAGTATAGAACTTTCGAAGGATAAGAGTTCTTCCGAAGATAAAGTGCAAGGTCAACTTCAAAAGGAAAAGCTAGAACAACCAAAGACAAAGTCTTCTCTTTCGAAGTTCAAGACTTAGAAGAAATAAAAGATAGACTTCTGAAGTAGAAGTCCCCAAGCCACGGAAGAAGCAGCCTCTTCTGAAGTGTAAAAGCTTCAGAAGAACTTGTTCTTCCGAAGCTAGTTAACCTTTGGAAGATGCTGCTAATGAACCAGTGGACATAAGTATGGTCTCTGATACTCTAGTACAGACTTCTGATACAGCATGGCGTTTTCCTAAAAGGCCATGTAGTTGACCATACTTTATTCCACTATTTACCTTTTATGTTTGTACAAGTTACCAACTTTACTTGGTGACAAAAGGTAAGTCATGGACATGTCATAACTACCATATCTTTGGTAAGACATTATCTAAGATACCTTAAATTATGGCTTTGTAGTATTTGCTTTAGTTAGAGGATTCCAGCCGGTATCAAAGTATATCCGGCTGTAGATAGTATTATATATAGTTTATCATTGTAACTCTTGTAGAAAGCTTGTTAGGGTCTTGTAAACTTTGAGTTGACAAATAATATATACAAGTATGGTGGAATTATTCTCTTGTATTACTTAGTATATTATAATCAACTCTTAGAAGAACTTTGCTTCTTGAGTGTTTGTTCGTGAGTTTGAGAGAAAATACTTGTGTTGAGTATTAAAACCGATCCTACAAATTATATTATATCAAATTAATCTGTTTAATCTTATCAAGTCACTTTACTTTTTTATGGGTTTATTATTTGGTTATAATTTCTATTTAAGGTGCTTTAACATAACTTATAGTTTTGTTAAATAACATGGCTCAACTGTTAAGTAATTTAGTTAATTGATTTTTTGCATTATAGCTCAATTATTATTTTTTTTTTGTAGTTGAGACTATAAACTTGTTGTACATAGTTTACTTGCAATGTATAGTAAGAAATATAGTTATTTATTTATTTACTTATTATTATTAAATCAAAATTTTAAGACCATGAAGGTTGTAAAAAGAATACCAATAAGGTTCATGAGAAACCCATAAACCATTTACAACGCACTTACGTCTTTGCCTCTTCACTAAAGCACATCATCAACGGCGGAGTACATTTCATCTTATTACTTATATCAAGATTTATTTGTTATATTTGAAAATTTGTATACGACAAAGGGAATTTAGCTTGCTTACCTCAGATGTAAGCGAAAGTTCTAATGGTATCGATTTGTTTCCAGATTTCCCAAGGTAGCCACAACAGCTCACGATGTCCTTCCATGTTGTAACAAAAGACAGTCAGTGCGGCAGAGAAAGCAGGTCGCACGAATTTCATCTATGCGTAATATGACAAAAACAAGCTTGGGTTTTACCTTTTCTGTGATGACCGAGGTTCTTGATCAAGATGTTATCTTGATGTTGGGTTCCACACAATAATGTGTTTAGGGATGAAAAGATGAACCGAAGCAGGGGAAGGAAATGAAAAATGATTTAGCAAAATGGTTGGTGATTGAATGTTGAAATTGATTCTTATAGGGTTCAATCCAAGTAAAAAAGGGTTTGTTTTACGTTAATTTTCTTGCGCATGAAGTTTCATAACAATCGAATGGCAGCTTCGGAGAGATAAGGAGTGGTAGTTAGTAGTGGGATTACATGAAATTGAGATTTAATATTAATCTATTCGTGAGATAGTGGATAGTTTTGAATTCAAATGCAATTTGATCCATTATCAATTTCTGCTTAATCTTTTATTATTATATTATTATTATTATTATTATTATTATTTTATTATTATTATTATTATTATTGTTGTTATTATTATTATTATTATTATTGTTATTATTATTATTATTGTTATAGTTATTGTTGTTATTGTTATTATTGTTATTGTTATTGTTATTATTATTGTCATTATTATTATTATTGTTGTTATTATTATTATTATTTCAGTTTTGTTTATTTATATATTTTGGGTTATTTCACCCGGAATGCTTCCAATTGGTCATTCATAGCATAAAACATTTAAAACATGACATTTTGTAGCGGAATTTAAACTTTTCATATATAATTGTAGATACATGACAAAGCATTGTTCTTATAGTTTTATCATAAAAACTTGACAATTACAACCATCATCTCAAAATATAGAATGCCAGACTCGGATCGTTCCAGTAGCTATCTCATCCATGCCTGCACTCCTTAGCTGCATTGTTAGTTGCCAAGTATTATACACACAAAGTCAGCTAAACTCAATGAGTTCTA
This sequence comes from Flaveria trinervia, assembly GCA_025506515.1. Classification (NCBI taxonomy): domain Eukaryota; kingdom Viridiplantae; phylum Streptophyta; class Magnoliopsida; order Asterales; family Asteraceae; genus Flaveria; species Flaveria trinervia. Next base: position 37,772,930 of record CM046458.1, on the reverse strand, counting down.
GTTTTATAATAAAATACTTATTCATACATTTCAAAAACTTTACATTTAGTGAGTGATCATTCATCATTACATACGTATCATCATATTCATGTATTATCATTCGTTCTGTTATCTTTCATTTCATCACAAACGAGATTACACAAAGCATGAGCTCCCAGTTGATAAACAATGAATGCTGATCTCTGTCAGTACACATGAAAACGGTAGCTAACCACCGACAGTTGATCCACACTGCAAGGCATATAGCCTGCTCATGAATAGGGATTGATCATCATACATCAGATTCACATAAGTGAAGTCTATCATAGTGCTTGCAAGACTTTTAATCACTATACGGGCTTGGGTAATATTCGTTAACTTCCACTTTTCATTATTATTAAGTTTCCCTTCTCTTACATAATAATGTACTTATCACAGATAAAACAGTTAAGTAAAGCTTTCATAAAAATCTTTTTCATGAAGAGAAAAAGTAGTTTAAGGCAACATAATACATCGTAGACCTCATAAAGCATCATAAATAGGCATATTCGTAACACTTAGCCTATCGAGCACTAGCTTAACTATTCATCATACTTCTCGTGCAGTAATCATACATCGGCTAACATCTCAAAGGTCATATGGTTAAGCATTTAACATCATGACGGTATGCATAATGTTAGGACCGTGTACCTATGGAGTACTAACTGATAATGCGTGAAACCAGATCAAATAGTGTGGAATCCTATTTGATTGGCAATCCAATTAGTGAGAAGGCAGTCCCGATCAATCTAAAGATTAAAGAAACGTTAAGAACGATTAGAACAAGATCAACTGCGAACTATGAACTTGGAACAGGCTTTCTGGAGTCTCTAGACGGCTAGCGTACGAATATGTCAAAAGTTTTCAAGTGGTGCGTTTTTCCAGAATTAAGTGGTATTTATAGGTTAGGGTTTTTCAATTGCATGACTGAACCATTAGTATGGTTCAGCCATGCGATTGAATCATGCGATTGATTCATACACACGACTGAAGGTTCAGTCGTGCAATTGAGTCAATTTTATGTCTCAATTGTGCGACTGATCCAGCTGGTTCAGTCGTGCGACTGGTCCATTAGCATGATGTATTCATGCATATGGTCCATTAGCATGGTCCATTTGCATGAAGACTTCATACAATTACGTTTGAACACATTTCTCAATCATTATTGACTAAGAACTATGCACAATAACCTCAAACCTATATAGTTAGGTCAATATACTTTATCACACACTAAACAATGAAACATTAAACATTATAAGCATCAATAACATATTGTATTTCATTCAACTCATCCATTACATATATGTAAGACATGACAGACATTTACATTAAGCTCCTAGACTAGGTACATATGTATAAAAAACTCCCCCTTGGACCTAGTTTACATTAGCGTCTGACATTCTTCATAAGCTCCTCAAATCTCTTGTACTTTTCCTCTCTAGTAACTCCTGCATGTATTTCAAATGCAAAGCAGAGTCGTATAACGTTCTGGAACTAGAGGGCTTGTACATTGTCTTGCGCGTCAAAGAATAGTGGCCACTTGTATACTGTATAAACATCTGCAGACAAGTTTTTAGCCATATAGGATCGAATACGTGAATAGTTTCCATTTTCCTTCTCTATTTAGTACTATGACCGCTTCACCTGTTCTCTAATCATAATTGATGGGTTTTGTTACATGTAAAACAAAGCTAGCTTAACCATTTAAACTATGAAAAATGCAGCGGAAAGTAGGGTTTAAAGTGACGTTAAAAATCAAAATTTTTTACCATTTTAAACCATAAACAAAACCCAAGAACACAATAATATATGTGAGATAGTATGCTATCAAAACCAAAAACAACTATAGGGGGTTCAAAGAAACAACCTTTTTGTACAAGATGTTGTAGATGGAAGAAATGAAGATGATGATGTTCTTGTATGTCTAGCCTCCAAAAGAGAAGGCCTCAAGCTTGTATACCCACAAGCCTAAACAAACACCAAACCTTGTTAGGTAGAAGAGCACCAAGACCAACTCCCTTTTGAACAATCCGAATCAGCCAAGAAGTTCTTGAAGAGCATCCAAGAAATCCGAGATTTCAGCCTCCTTTTTCCTTCTTGAATCCGAAAATCTTTTGGTCCTTTGAGAGAGTGTCTTGCTTTGTGTGTGTAAGAGAAAGTGTAGGTTATGGAAGAGTGTAAGAGTGCCTTTAGTCTTGCAAAGACCAAGACTAAAGAGGAGTTCCCAATGCCCACATGGGGTGGCGGAAAGTGAGGTTCAAAATAGGTTCCCCCCATTTTGAAACTTTTATAATATTTACTCTTTCAATCCTTAGTTTATAAAATTGAAACCTATTTTAATTTTATACATTAACACACTATTATTTGCTATTATTTAACAAACTTAAATAATGAAACAAATAATTTCTCATGAATAAATTATCCATATAATGTTGTTCTATCACAAAAGCATTGTTTTAGAAAACCCTTTTTCTAAATAGGTGTCAATGTTTATTTGTATGATCTCATCACAAATAAATATTTATTGGTGTTTATATAGCTTGTTATTGGGTATGACCCTACTTGGATCATAACGTACTAATGACATCAATCTTGTATGTGTCTTAGGCATATAAGATCCAACAATCTCCCACTTGCACAAGATTCATAGAAGATTGATGCAAGCAGTAAATACCGCCTAACAACGGTTTACTACCCTTGATATGTATGACTAAGTGCCATTCAATAACATCATCCTCTTCAAGTACCATACTCGAAATGTTTAGGTGAATCAATCATCTATCCTTTTGTCTCAGATGTCATGTTAAATCCGAAAGACACAGAGTGATTATTCTCCATTGATTTAACTTTGTCAGGCCTTAGACATCTTACTCTCAACGAAAAAGAGGGACAAATCCCATCTTGATTACATACTTTCACACCCCGGGCCCAGGGAGGTGGGACGTCACAGACTGGCTTAATATGGCAGCGGAAACAAACCATAATATGAGCACAACAAGGAAAGGAAATACATGGCATTACATCAAATACATGTCTCGGGTTACAAAAATTAACCCATTAAAAGATACATAGTTCAAATACCCAACGTATTCAAAAGATTTAATTGTTTAGCAAACATCCAAGAAAAATCATTTCTTAAAATTAAATCCAATGTAATGCCATCAAGGTCCCAGTTCTAAGTCCTCTACTTGAAGTCCTTTAGGTCTTCAAGTTATCCATGCTAGATACCTGAAACATGCTCAAAAGAAATTTTGGATCAACATAATGTTGGTGAGTTCAGTGTTTAAAGTTCAAAAAAATAGGAGGTTTTTAAAGACTGCACTTTAAAAGAATTAGTTCACTTTTATTATCAACATGATAGTATAACGGTTGTGGAGGTCACATTGAACCCTGCACTCAGCCCCGACTAGCCTCTTCAAGAGTAAAGTGTTGTCGGTTAACATTAGAGGATAGCTAAGCCTCATATAGGTGCACCCTACCTGTTGAGGGTACCCCATAGTATGATACAAGTACCTGTTACATGCAGCAACGACCCCGCAGGATCTCAGTGTGGTCCTTTTCCCTTAGGAAGGCACTGTGCGTGGGGGATACCCCAAGTAGATCTACCCATATAGACAAGCGGTTCACCAAGAATTAATGATTGTGAAAAAGTATAAACAAGGCAGGTTCAATTAATCCACAACATTCAATCATTATAAGTTATAACACATAAAGATTTAACAGTCAAAACAATCGCATGTTCCAACCCCTAAACATTTAAAAGAGAAAAAGGGAAAACACTAAACTCACCTTAGGTGTTTAAGCAAAATGAAACTTCGTGTGCCGGGAATGTCCCAAGTCTAGCACCCTAACATGAATATAGTAAGTGATAAGCTACTGCTCTAAACTTATTTATGGTGCAACAAGTGTGTCAAAGGATTAGTTTTCGGGTTCGGCTTTGATTCGATTAGGGTTTGCGTAAAAAGTTTCCTTTTATGGAAAGTCAAGGTTTTTCATTTAATCAAGGATTTTAACACCATTTAGTTAAGAATATAGGGTAATTAAGTTGTTCAAGTGATTATAAGTCTCGTAAGAGCTGGTTATGAAGTTTGGCAATATTTTACACTTTAGCCCCCCAAGTTTCAAAATTGACAGTTTCTACCCTCAAAGTTTGATTTCTTGTATAAAATGACATTTATGACCAAAAATAAGGTTTTTAAAGTTAAATTGACTTATTATTAAGTAAGTGTACACAAATTTTAGATAATGGGTTCGGTTTAAAACCTTTGTGTTTAACGTTCCCGGTTACGGTGAAACCGAAGAATTTTAACGGTTAAACAAAGGTCTCCATAAATCGCTGACTAAGACCAGTAGGTAAAAATTTAAGACATTTTTATAAGTTTCTATTCCTTTTAATCACAAAAATTTGCCTTTAAAGGTTGAAAGACCCGTTTTTACGTTTAACCCGTTAAATCGCGTTTTTAACCGAATTTGACCATTTAAAAACTCGTTTGACCAACTTTTCTACTTATAAGTTATTTTCTCACTTAATCTTCTGGGATAACATGTTTTTTATAATTTTTAACCTTATACTCATTTTTCTTAGATTTTCCTCAAAAACGTCATTTGGTTGGTACCCGTTTTCACTTAAAAATCCATTTAAATTACCTTTTTACCAATAAAATTTCCCATTGACTCCAGAACCCTTTTATTAATAAATTTTAAGCCTGGAATACTTTTTAAGATGGTTAACATCAATGCTTTATTATTTTACCATTGTTTTACCATGTTTCGGGTCCCAAAAGTGACTAAAAGGGGGGTCTAATCACAACATATCCTTTATTCCAGAGATTAAACATTATTAACACTCTTAATATTCATCAAAACATACTAAAATTTCAGTCCCAAAACGTGGCCTAGTTGTTCTACTCATCCATAGACTTCAAATATGTAGAAACTGTCATAACCGACCATAACACATGTGTAAATCATCTTAACTTGAGCTTAAACATTACCAACACTTTTTTAGCTTTATAAACAGATTATTAAGGTGTCCCAAAGTCGTTCATGTGCAGGTTATGAGTCTTGGTTGAGAGGGTTTTTCAAACAAATGTTTAAAGGGTGTTGTTACATGTAGAAAGAAGGATTTTCAAGGTGTAATCCATGTAATAACCATGGGTTCGAGTTATGTAACCTTTTGTAACTTTTAAAACAGGTTACTGGGAGTCCATTAAGCCATTAACATGAAGGTTACAAGTTTGGTTTACAAGAGTTGCAACATTCATAAGTTAGATGATGCAAAACAGCCAAAAAGAGGGTTTTCATGGTGGAAATCGGTTTCCACCTCAAGAATGACTATCATATCATGTGATTTACCTTCAAGAACGTTGGGAACTCCTTAAGAACAAAGTGATGGTGAGAAGTTTCTGCTACAACAAGGAAAAGCAAGGTTTTTAGGTGAAAAATGAAGAAAACATGAGAAATGTCCAAAACCGACAACATGGAGCTTACACTTGATGTAACTCACGGTTTGGAAGGTGTTGATGGCCGTGGATGGCTAGAAACTCCTTGGACATGGCTGTAGAACCTCGAACAAAGGCTGGAAAAGTCAGACAAAGTGCAGGTGTGTGTCCAAGACTCGTGAATGTGGCCACCTTCTTGCGGTTTGAGCTTGGCCGATGGTTGCTTGATGTTGTTGTTCACGATTTTGTGCTGGAGTAGAGAGGATTTCGAGAGTGTTTGTGGTGTGTGTGTGTGTGTATTCTCTGCTGAGAATTCGAAAATGAGAGGAGGGAGATGGAGTGTATGAAGTGGTGCTTGCATGAAATGGGATTGGAGGGTGAGGGTGGTGGTGTTTAGTGGGGAAGAGAGGTGTGGATTGGGGGAGAGTGGGGCGGCCAAAATTGTCCTCTAGTGGGGCAATTCTCAATTAATTTTAATATTAAATAATATTGTGTGGTATTAATTTGTAGTATTGGGTAGTATTTTAGGTGGTAAGGTTTAGTTAATTGTTAAGTGTTATGCATGCACACGCATGTCTTTTAGCCGGAAATTACAAGTGTGTTTGTATACACACATTTTAATTGTTTTCACTAATAAATTGGTTTCAATTAGGGTTTTTAAATTCTAGCTAGGGTAGCTAATTAACATTCCCGGGGCACTAAGTTCTAATTGGTGGAGACCCAATTTGACTAAATAGTCACAAAAATCACATAGAATCATAAAAATGGAACAAATAGCAATAGATGACACTAAAATCACCAATAGGGTTAGATTGTTTCTATTAATGGCATTTATAAGACGGATAGTGATGCAAGTACATTAGGGTTAGAATAACAACCTGGAGGTCGGTTATTACACATACGTCTCTCACAATTACCTTATATCATACCTGAACTCAGACTTATGTACTGCCATGTTTCAGAACAGTGAAGAACTAAGTCAAAATATAATATATGGTAAATATCAAGACCCAATATGTATCTCATATGAGAGGATACCAAATGATGTTCGTCTTTACTCAAAATTACTTATGATCAATCAAGAAGATTCCATGTAGTAATGTTTGAGATGCAGGCCAGTCCAATATTTGCATCCCACAAATATCTATGAACTTTGACAACAACCTTTTGCTCAATATTCATCCATATGATATCTACCGATCCAAGTTCACAGTAGTTTTACCTTCATACTTGTTCCTACAAGTATAAACAACTACGGACGTTCAGAGTAAATAATTTACTCATGGATGTTAAACATGCAAAATAGGAATATTAGTTGAATTAGTATAACCAAATAATTCATTCAAGTAATAAGGGTTACAATATCTCATACATAAACTAAAGATCATATCCAGTCACTAGAATATTGAAGTCGCATGGCACAAGTATGACTTTCATGCTTTGCCTTTTCTAGAAGCTTTGTGAGTGGATCATCAATGCTTTGATCCGTGTGAACTTTGCGAATACATATCTTTCCCTTTTCTACTTCATCCCTTATGTAGTTGAATCTTTGTTCAATGTGCCTAGTCTTTTGATATGCATAGGATTCCATGATTTAAGCAATCGCACCCTCGTTATCACAAAGAATTTCTAGGGGGTCCTGAATGGAAGGGACCATCCCTTGATCGGCAATGAATTTCTTCAACTATGCAGCTTCCTGAGCTACTATTGAAGAGGCAATGTATTCTGACTGTAGTTGATAATGCCACCACATCTTGCTTAGAGCTCTTCCAAGAGATTGCTCCTCCATTCAAGATGAAAATGTACCCCGATTGTGATCGTGAATCATCCGATTAGTTTGGAAACTCGCATCCGTGTAACCCTTTACTACGAGTTCCTCCTCACCAGATCATAGATTAGGAACATATCTTTGGTTCTCCTTAGGTACTTAACTATGTTCTTAACAGCCATCCAATAACTGCTTCTAGATTTTTGTTGGTATCGGCTTGTCATGCTCAAAGCGCATGACACGTCTGGTCTTGTGCATATCATTGCATACATGATCGATCCTATAGCAGGCGCATACGTGATCCCCTTCATTTTGTCTTGCTCATCCTTTGAGCTTGGACATTGAGTCTTACTCAATATCGTTCCTCTTTGAATAGGTACGGTACCTTTCTTAGAGTTTTCCACTTGAACCTTTTTCAAGATCTTATCAATATATGCACTTTGATTCAAACCTATCAACCGCCTTGATCTATCCCTATAGATCTTTATTCCCAAAATATAGGTGGCTTCACCAAGATCCTTAATGGAGAAACAGCTTCCAAGCCAGGTTTTTACACCTTCCATGGTTGGAATGTCATTTCCAAATTGTAGAATGTCATCGACATACAATACTAGGAAAGTGGTGATGCTCTCACTAGCTTTCTTATATACACATGCTTCATTAGCATTTTTTATGAACCCAAATTCGATTATTTCTTCATCAAAACGGTGATTCCAACTTCTTCATGCTTGTTTCAACCCATAGATTGATTTCTTTAACTTGCATACTTTGTAAGGATGTTTTGGATCAACAAAACCTTCATGCTGAACAATGTAGACATCTTCCTCAAGATATCCATTTAGAAAAGCAGTTTTGACATCCATTTGCCAAATCTCATAATCATAATAAGCAGCTATGGCAAATAATATCCTAATAGACTTTAGCATTGCAACCGGTGAGAAGTCTCATCATAATCAACCCCTTGAGTTTGAGTGAAACCATTTGCTACAAGTCTAGCTTTATAAGTATCCAAGTTTCCATGCATATCAGTTTTCTTCTTGAAAACCCACTTACTTCCAACTATCTTGGAGTTAAGAGGTGGTTCAACCAAGTCCGACACTTGGTTGTCATACATGGATTGCATCTCAACGTTCATGGCTTCAAGCCATTTGTCACAATCCAAATTGGACATTGCGTTGCGATAGGTGGTTGGTTCATCGGAATCTACCACATTGCATCCATCTACGAAAAATCCATATCTTTCAAGTGGATTACTAATTCTACCAGATCTGTGAACATTTTGTGTATATTGATCAACCACTTGATCATTCTCAACAACCTCATGATGGGTGCTAGTGTTAACCAAATGTGTATCGGTTTGTGGTTCTTGATCCTCCTCAAGATCCATAGTTCTACTGCTAGTTCCCTCCGTAAGGAACTTAGCTTTTAAGAACTCAGCCTTCTTGGCAAGAAACTCCTATTGTTCCAATGGATCATAGAAATAATATCCCATAGAATCTCTAGGATATCTAATGAAGATACACTTAGTGGAACGGCTTTCTAGCTTGTTTGAGGTGGGACTCTTAACATAATCCTCACACCCCATACCTTTAAATATGATAGTGAGAACCCTTCCATGCCATATTTCAAAAGGTGTCGTTTTCACTTTCTTGGTTGGGGCCATATTCAAGATACAGGCCGCAGAGAGCAAAGCAAACCCCTAAAGTGATAGAGGCAATGAGCTTGTAGCCATCATAGATCGAACCATATCCAATAGAGTTCAATTTCTCCGCTCGGACACACCATTATGTTGTGGTGTTCCAGGTGGAGATAGTTGTGAGACAATACCACAACTTCTAAGATGATCTCTAAAGGCATCACTTAGGCATTCACCTCCTCTATCCGTACGGCGAATTTTTATTTTCTTGTTGAGTTGCTTTTCTACTTTATTTTGGAAGATTTTGAACATTTCAAAAGCTTCATCTTTGTGTCTTAACAAGTACACATAACCATATCGACTATAGTCATCGGTAAAGTAATGAAGTATCTTTCATGATACCTAGTCATTGGCTTAACAAGACCACATACATCCGAATGTATGATGCCTAATAACCCTTTTGCCCTTTTCGATTTTCCAGTAAAAGGTACCTTAGTCAATTTACCTTGTAAACAAGATTCACATACATCAAATGAATCATATTCATTTGCTTTTAAAAGACCATTCTTTTAAATTGTTTGTATGTGCTTCTTGTTTATATGACCAAGACGGCAAGGCCAAAGATAGGTATCCCTCAAATCCAATTTGAGTTTCTTAGTGGTGGTTTGGTACAATGAGTTATCAATAATTTGTTTTCACGAACAATTCATAAATACCATTAATAGGAATAGCTTTAAAATAAATATGCCATTTAAAGAAACATGAATTTTATTTTCAATAAATGTCAAAACATAACCATATTGTCTTAATTGGGAAACAGAAATAATGTTCCTAGTCAAACTAGGAGCATACAAAATATTGTTCAAAATTGCTTCTAAACCATTTGGAAGCTTCAAGATGTAGTCCCCTCAGCCTTCAACTTGAACTTTTGCCCCATTCCCCATGTACAGGATAACATCCCCTTTCTTGAAGTCCTTACTTCTTTTGAACCCCTGCATTAAGTTGCAAATGTGAGTTCCACATCCGGTATCCAATACCCATGTGTTAGAGGATATTAAATTTAGATCAATATGAATCATGAAAATTGTACCTGAGGTTTGCCCGACATCCCTCTTTGCTTGTAACTCTTATAGATGGACTGGAAAATTTCTTGCCCAATGTCTAATCTCCCCACACTTAAAGCATGGGTCATTCAAAGCAACCTTTTGGTTCTTCTCTGCTGGTTTTGATGGTGGCGCTCTTACCACTCCCTTTCCCTTTCCCCTAACTTGCCATTTACCCTTGGCAACATTTGCCGTGGGTGCGGGGTGAGGCCTCTTCTTGTTCCCACCTTCATTGATGTGACAATGGGTAAAACCCTTTTACCCATGGCCACCTCGACAGTTTTGAGCATAGAGTGAAGCTCACTAATGTTCTTGTCCCACCCGTTCATGTTATAATTCATGAAAAAGTTGTGAAACCTTTTTGACAAAGAGTTGAGGATCAAATCCGTAGCCAACTCGTTCGAGACGGGACAATTCAGCCTTTCGAGATGGTCGATGTGGTTTCTCATCTTAAGTACATAAGATGAAACAAATTGGGTGTCATCCATACGACACACATGGAGTGCTCAAACCGTTTCGAAGCGCTCTACCCTTGTTTGTTGTTGGAACGTTTCCTTTAACTGGGTTATCATGTCGTATACTCGATGATGTTCATACTCCTTTTGGAGATCCAAAGTCATACTTGCCAACATGTGGCAAGACACTTGGAATAAGTCCTCAGTGTATTTCTCCCAATTATTGTAGGCCTCCTCATCCTCCTCATTAAGTTGATCAGGAATCGGATCGTCTAAATATATTATTGTTTCACTTGCTGAAGAACAATTCTCAAGTTTCGAAACCAATCAATAAAGTTTTTATGGTTTAGACGCTCCTTTTGGAGAATGGTCCCAAGTGATAGTGAGTGAGCGGACGGGATTTCATTATTTTTATTATTGTTGGTGGCCATCTACAAAATATAACAAAGTTGAATTTTAGTATTTTCGATATTGTTCATATTTTAATAATTAAAGCACTTTTTTAAGTGTCATAGACAATTTTAAAATTCTAGAATCCAACGTTACATTTAAATAGTGGTTAGGTGACCTTTATCCCATTATTTAAATTAACAAGGTAGTTAACGTTTTGACAATTGCAACCCTTTGCAACTTCTAGGGTATGGGATCAACTTTAAAACATCATATGTATAGTCGGCATATTTATCCCATCAACACCTTTGTAAACCACATTGTAGGTGATCCATTTAACATGGTTTGCAAATCAAGTTACCCTACTTGCACACACATGTGAGTTTTCCAACATAAGTGATTAGGTGACCTTTATCCCACAAATATGGTATCCCCACCTCAAATCACAAGTTCCCTTAAAATGATTAGGTGACCTTTATCTCATTAAGAGTTTCCAAGTGACTCAAGTGTTGTGCAAAAAGACGGTGCTAAACTTGTTTATGAAAGAAATCTTAAGATTCCGTAATCTTAGTTTAGAAAACTCTTTGTAGCTTATATTTGCATGCTTTTAAATACAAGGTATCCTATGGTTCACTTTTAATAAAACCCCTTTTATTAAAATAATTAATCCTTTTAATAACCTTTTATTAACCACTTAAGGATAAAGAACCATCAATTTTTAGCTTGTTAAGTTTGTTAATAAGTTTGCTATGCATATCCAAATATCAACCAACAATCACACAACAAACATCCAAACAAGCATAATCATACAAACATAAGTGCATAACCATAGCCACTAAGTTGACCACACTTGTTTGCCATCACAAGTCTTGTCAAAGGCTCTTTCCTAAGGGTTAAGATGACACATCAAAATGTGTCCATGAACTCCCACTTGAATCCACATCCAAATGCTTCAAGGGTCCACGTCTTTTGTGTCCTTCTTTGGGTCTTCATCTTGTGCATCTTCTTTTACAAAATCATATCCTAATACAATTTTTCTAATAAAAGAAATGCACCTAATCTATTTATTACATAACCAAATGAATAAATAAATTACAACCCAAAATACAAACACAAAAGTTACAACTCTTTCAAGAATCAAAACCAACATGACAAACCACAAGCAACCAAATCCAAACCACATAAGGTCAAGGCTAAGTGATGCACCAAAATATGAAACATATACAACATCCAAGAACAACAATGAACCCCTTATTATAACCTTAAATTTCTGGACAACATGAACCAAAACTTTAGGGTTTTGTCCAAACAACACAATCAACCATTTGATGTTAATCTTTCAAGGTTTATACTAAAGCATGTAATATTAAACCTTGAAACATAAGGGATTCAAACATCCACAACAAAACAGCCCCTAATGGGTTGAAAAAGTCCATGAAAATTAACTTTTCAAGAACTTTTGAAGCATATATTCCACATATCCGTCTCTAGATGCCAATGATGGGTTTTGTTACATGTAAAACAAAGCTAGTTTAACCATTTAAACTATATAAAAACGTAGCGGAAAGTAGGGTTTAAAGTGAGGTTACCTATCTGAAATTTTTACCATTTTAAACCATAAACAAAACCCAAGAACATGGATCAATAATATATGTGAAATAGTACGCTATGAAAACCAAAAACAACCATAGGGGGTTCAAAGAAACAACCTTTCTTCCACAAGATGTTGTAGATGGAAGAAATGAAGATGATGATGTTCTTGTATGTCTAGCCTTCAAAAGAGAAGGCCTCGAGCTTGTATACCCACAAGCGTAAACAACACCTAGTCTTGTTAGGTAAAAGAGCACCAAGACCAACTCCCTTTTGAACAATCCGAATCAGTGAAGAAGTTCTTGAAGAGAAGCCAAGAAATCCGATATTTCAGCCGCCTTTTTCCTTCTTGAATCCAAAAATCTTTTGGTCCTTTGAGAGAGTGTCTTTTTTTGTGTGTGTAAGAGAAAGTGTAGGTTATGGAAGAGTGTAAGAGTGTCTCTAGACTTGCAAAGAACAATACTAAAGAGGAGTTCCCAATGCCCACATGGGGCGGCCGAAAATGAGGTTCAAAATGGGTTCCCCCCATTTTGAAACTTTTATAAAATTTACTCTTTCAACCATTAGTTTATAAAATTAAAACCTATTTTAATTTTATAACATTAACACACTATTATTTGTTATTATTTAACCAACTTAAATAATGAAACAAATAATTTCTCATGAACAAATTATCCATATAATGTTGTTCTATCACAAAAGCAATGTTTTAGAAAACCCATACTAAATAGGTGTTAATATTTATTTGTATGATCTCATCAAAAAGTAAATACTTATTGGTGTTTGTATAGCTTGTTATTGGGTATGACCCGACTTGGATCATAACATACTAACCACATCAATCTTGTATGTGTCTTGGGCATATAAGATCCAACAATAATACCATCATTTGAAGTGTGGAGTGAAGTCCTATGGCATTCCCCATAAGGGAATCTTGGACATTGTGCATGGGGGACTTCATTTCAGCACCACTTTAGGCTTTCCAGAAATGGGGTCAACTTCAGACCTATGAATGTACCTCATCAGTTATTGAGGTGTGGTATTCCTTCTTTAGAGCAGCCTCAAACAAGCCTAACATCATTCTTGGATTAGCATATAACAGATTTAAGCGTGCGAGCTAGTTGTGCTCAAAACCTGGTAGAGTCTTCATATCATGTGGATATCTGAAGTACTCTATCCCCTTCTCCCTCTTAACAGTATAAACGTTAAGATCCATAAAATACGCCCACGCAATAATCTTCCCAAACACCTTTAGATGTTTCTTGACCTTCTAGAGCTTGGTGTAGGCATTTTCCTTTTGAGTTGTGCGTTGGGCACGTATCTTAGCAAAACAAGCTACCCATTCAGCCTTCTTTATATCAACATCAACGTTCGAGGCTTGTGCTTGGCTTTCATGCTTTTCTGTCTCTTTCTCCATCTCATCCAGTTTGTCGAATGCAGCACTGCCGAGAGTGTCACCCAAGTCGGGGATCACATTTCCCTCTCGGTCAGTGTACTCTGGATAGTGTTCAGCTATCACATCTTCAATCTCCATTTCATCGACATCTTGTAGCCTCTCATCAATTAGAACATTAACTTCAGGAGCATCTTTGATCAGATCGTCTGGATTGAATCTAAACATCTCAGCAAGTTGCTCGTTAGTCAGATCGTGAATGATTTCTCCTTCTTCGGGAGTGTATCTCACCGACCATCTGACAATCCCTTGCAAATCAAGAATCATGGTGAATTAAGACTTGATTTGCTACAGGGGAGCAACATCATATGCATCTTGATGTGATGTTTTATATGCTTGATTTAAAAATTTAACACATCAATCATTAGTAATTAATCAAGACATTTAAACATTAGATAAACATTAATTACATAAATGTAATATTTGAGTCAAGTACACAAGTTTTCTAAATACAAAACATTTAATCTTTACTTTTATCCTTATCCATTAGTTCTTCAACAGCAGGGGCTAAGGATGATGCTCCTTGGTCTTGTGCTCTCTTAGTCTTCCTTTCTTGACCTTGAGTAGAGGCTGATGCAGCAGCATCACTTTCTTCATCATTATCATCATCTCTCTTATTTCCCCTCTATCCCTCATCATCACCTTCATATTCTTCATCAGACTCATCATCATCATTATCATCATCTTCACCTTCCTGGATCTTTAATGGCTCATCTTTTGATCCTTTCAGCTTGAGCATGTTCTTCCTTTTCTTGGCCTCCAACTCCTCAATCCTCTTAACTGATTGATCATTATGCTCCTAAAGCTGGGTAATCTGTTGTGCTTGAGCAGCATTGAGCTCCACAAGCTAACTTAGTAGTGTAGCTCTTTTCTCATCAGCAGCTAACAGCTTTAGCACCATCCGGTTTAGTGCGGCTAGCTGTTCCTCTACCCTAATGAAGGGTAGAGTGGGTCCGGTGGTGATGGTAGAGTGAGTTGAGGGTCCTGCTTGGTGGCTGGTGGTGGTAGTGGTGGATGTGGTGAATATGGGTGGTGGGATAGGAGTGGATGGTGAAGGGGTGGCTGTAGTAGTGGTGGTTAGGAGTGTGGAAGTGATGGTGGGAGGTGTGGTGGTAGTGGTAGGGGGTGTGGTAGTGGTGGTAGTAGTTATGGTGGATGTGGTGAATGTGGTGTTGATCAAGGTGATTCTTCTCCTCTTGCTCTTCATCCCATGAGGCTGAGCCATCCTCTTCTTCCTCGATCCTTTAGAGGAGGATGCTCCCCCTTGGCTGATATGATGGTCTGAGATGTAAGATGGATCAGTATTAGCAGCATCCCCGGACTCACCCTGGCGTCCACCCACCGCCCTGAGCCCCGGTGGAATAGAAGTCTTGGTGGAATCCATCAGTCTCAGATCCACCCTGGGTGGATGGTGGAGATGGTATATCAGTGGCAGTGGCCCTAGATGGAGTGGGGCCTGTATCTCCACCATCACCATCATCGTCATCCTCAGCTGGTAAAACAATAGGCTCAGAATCTAAGTCACTATCATCGTGACACCACTTCCTCCTAGCGGGCGCCACATAATCCTCTCGGGTTGGATGCCCAAAGAATCGTCTGACAAGGGGCTTTATTTGCTTTCCCCTATACACCTTCATCCTGCCCAAAGTGGTGTCATCCATCACCTCTAGCATCACTACATCGTCCTTCTCCTTAGGTAGTAGGGGGCTTCTCATCTATGATCATCTGCAAGAACCTTAGATACATGCAGAAGCTTTCCTTGCCCTTGGCCTCAATCGATCATGTAAGTGAAGATCATGTTAGAGAAGATGAATGGGCGATTCAGCACTAGTGCCATGTAACCATTCTGGATTTGGTAAGAGAGATCATCAAATCCACCCCTCTGTGAAGCAATGCACTTGAGAATGACATGTGCTAAGTACTTGAATTGGGGACATGAAATCTGTATTTATATTAACCACATCGATTAAATGTTTTTCAAATAGTCACGTATAAAGTGATATTTAATACCCATGCATTTAGTTTTAGGATGTTGGATCAGAATTTTTGTTACGGCTATAGCAGCATAATTATCAACAAAAATAGGAGTGTTAGAAAATTGCAAACCGTAGTCGCATATTTGCTGTTGAATCCAGATGATTTGTGAATAGCAACTTGCAGCATCAACATATTCATGTTCACATGTTGACAGAGCAACGAAGGTCTGCTTCTTACACTGCCAGGTGACTAACCGTCTACCAAAGAACTGACATCCCGCTAAAGTTGACTTGTAATTCATTTTGCAACCGCCATAATTCGAGTCACTATACGATGTAAGCTCAAAGTCATCATCATGAGGATACTACAACCCGAGTGTTGGAGTACCCTTCACATAACGAAAGATCCTTTTGACGCCGATGAGATGATTAACTTTTGGTTTTGCCTGATATCTGGAACAAAGACACGTCGCGTACATGATATAAGGTCTTGAGCCTGTGAGGTACATGAGAGATCTGATCATTCCTCTGTACATGGTGGCATCAACCAGATCACCATTTTCGTCGAGTGCCACGTCATGGTTTGTAGCAAGTGGAGTTCTAGCTGGGGAGGCATTGTCCATATCGAAGTGACTGAGGATATCGCCTACATACTTGGTCTGATGTAGGAATATTCCCTTTGGTGTCTGATCTACCTGTAACCCGAGAAAGAACTTCATCTCCCCCATGGCACTCATCTTAAATTCTGCTTTCATTACAGATTCAAATTCTTTACATAACTCTTCATTTTTGGAGCCGAAGATTATGTCATCAACATAAATCTGTACCGGTAGTAAGTCACCATCTTTTTCTTTTATGAACAGTGTACAGTCAATAACTCCCTTGGGAAACCCATGTTTCACCAGATGAGTTGAGAGTTTTTCATACCATGCTCTAGGGGCTTGATGGAGCCTATAGAGAGCCTTATCCTGCTTGTAAACTCTATGCCAATGATAAGGATCCACAAATCCTTCAGGTTGACTGACATACACTATTTCATGGATTTCAACATGAAGGAACGCACTCTTGACATCTAGTTGATAGACTTTGATCTTCATGTAGGATGTATAAGCTAGAAATATACATATTGCTTCCATCCTTGCCACTGGTGCAAACACTTCATTGTAATCTATGCCTCCGACTTATCGAAACCCTTGAACTACAAGTCGGGCCTTGAATCTGATTATAACCCCTTGGTCATCTTTCTTGCATTTTAGCACCTATTAGTGCCAATCACCTTAGCACCTTTTGGTTTGTCCTCAAAGATCCACACTCCTAATTTCTTGAACTGTAGGAGTTCTTCTTGCATTGCACTGACCCATGCCTCATCGTTTAATGCTTCACTAACGTATTTTGGCTCAAATTGAGACACAAAACATCGATATGATGCATCATGAAGGTATCCCTTTTCTATTATCGAGGCATAATCAGCTGTGTATAGCTGATTTCTAGTCTGTACTCCCGATCTAACATCCCCAATGACATTTTCCAATGGATGATAAACATTTAGCCGAGATCTGGGAGTTGTTGGAACAGCCACCTCATTATCCAGATTGTTAAACTCAGGTTCAGGATCTGTAGTTGTTGGAATGTGAGGTTCCAAAATGTCAGAGGCATTAGAATTTGATGCTTGGGTACTTTCATTTGTAGGAACCTGTTCACTCTCCACTTCTTCATCATTAGAGGAGAAATCTCTTACATCAAGTGCTCCCCCTGAAGGATTAAAAGATTCACCTTGTGGAGTTAATGCTATCGAGTCTAGTGGTGGTGTGTCTAGGACATAAGACATCATTCTGGTCGTTAACTCATCATCAGCAAGGGAGATAGATATGTTGAAGGACTTAAAGAGTCTATCATAGTCAAAGAAGAATCAAGGTCCTTCTCCAGTAGGGGGTGGTGTATCTCTGAACATCAACATTGCACCACACTTCTACCTGGCCCGTTGAGTTTTTATAAACTCTCTTGTCTGGTATATTGTATCCGATAACGATCCCTTCTTCAGCCTTCTCACTGAATTTCCCAGACTGAGTTTTCTTCAACAGCGTACATGGTGCACCAAATGGTTCGAGATACTCCAGGTAGGTTTACGTCGCTGGAGCAACACATAACATGTTTTACCATGACGTTTGACCACCAAGACCCGATTGAGGGTGTAACATGCATTGGCCACTGCCTCGTTCTAAAATTGGATAGGTAGTTTTGAGTCGGCTAGCATCGTTCTTGTTGTCTCTATCAAGCTCCGATTCTTTCGTTCAGCAACTCCATTCATATGTGGGGTGTAGGCAGACGTAAATTGATGTACAATACCTTTTTCTTTACATAACGCCTCCATCCACTGGTTCTTGAACTCTATGCTATTGTCTGATCGAATCTGTCTAACTTTCAGCTTGTAGAATGATTCTAATGTAGTTACCAGCTTTTTGAATGATATAAATGTCTCTGATTTGGATTTAAGAAACATCACCCAAGAAAATCTTGAGTAATCATCCGTAACTACATAGTAGTACAAATCAAAACAGCAATACTTTTAGTGCTAACGGGACCAAACAGATCCATGTGTAGAAGCTCGAAAGGTAGGTCAATGGAATTAAATTTCTTTGCCTTGCGAGACTTCTTGGTCTGTTTGCCTTTCTTACATGCTACACAAAAATCTGGAAGCTGGAAGTTCTTGACATTCACTCCATTCACTTGATCATTCTGTATCAAGTGATTCATCTTCTGTGGATTTATGTGTCCCATTCTCCAATGCTAGGAGATTGAGTCCCTCTCTGTTGCCTTTGACAAGAAGTGTTGTACTTTCAGATTAGTTGTGTAGGCTTTTGATAGATCCAAGACATATAAATTGTTATATCTTGAAGCTGACATTAAGACTTTGTCCTCCGGGATAACGTAATCCTTTTTCAGCACGTAGCACTTCTTGTTGTCAAATACAACTTTGAAGCCATTGTCACAGATCTAGGAGACTGAAAGCAAGTTATTCTATAGTTTTTGAACATAGTTAACCTTATCAAACTTGACTTTCTAGCTTCCCACTTTGCCCTTAGTAGTGATATATCCTCCTTTATTCCCAACAAATGATACATGGCCTCCTTAATTTGTTTGACACTGAGAAGGAGAGACAAGTTCCCGGTCATGTGCCTAGACACCCCACTATCAACAATCCAGGTATTTGTGATAGCACCGTAGCGGACACCCTACACATTCAAAGGAAATGATAAGTTTGGGTTTGGACCCAAACCTTCACTGGCTTGGGTGACCCAGAAGAATCGCACATCATAAATTCAACCCATTGTCCACTTGAGGATGAGGGCATATCATTCTGCTTATTGTTTTCATTATCAGACAACTTATTTGACTTTTCTTTCCATAAGCCAGTTTTGTGTATGGCTTGTTTGTGATAAACAGACGACTGACTTAGAGTTTGAACTTTAGATTCATTAGTTCTCTTCGGAGGTATAATAGAACTCCTTTTAGAAGAACTTTGTTTAGTGTAATAAAGTTTAATTTTCTTTCTGGAGTCTCATAATAAGGAAAATTAGAAAAATATGTCCTCTCTTTCCACAACTGTAGCATGATCTCCCTTCTACTTGTTGAGAAAACTGTTTATGTGGGGTTGAATGTGATACAGGTGCGACATTAGTCCAGTTGGTTTTAGTCAGTTCTCGTTTAGATGTTTCTACTTCTTTAACAAAATTAATTGTTTGAACACTTTTAACATCTTTAGCATTTAGTTTATATGGACTTTGATGTGTAACAAGGGTTTGGTTAACTGGTTTAGTCATTTTAAAGTTTAGAAGAAGACATGTGTGAACCTGACCATACAGTAACCTTTTCAAATTTATCATCCAAATTTACAGTAGGCATCTTTCCTTTTGTTTTCAAAGTAGACTCCTTCTGCTTAGTGCTTTCCGTCATAGGTTTACTTGTCAAATCAGGAACACTAACTAGAGGAGTGGACACCATATGATCCTTTAGTGGGTTGTTATGTATATGTCTACATTTAGCATTCAAGAAGATCTCATGTGGTGGTGGAACTACCTTGTATCCTAACCCTTCCCCATTATTTCGTTCTTTCACTAACTATTGAACTATGTGAGAAGAACTGGTCCAACTATGTAGTTTTTGTTTTAAAGAATTAACTTTGACTTCTAAAACTGCTTTTTCTTTCTTTTTTTCTTCTAAAGAATTTAAATTAAACTTTATATCATTTGCTTTATTGAAAGCAACAACCTCAGTTTCCCTTAGCTTTTTACCCAAAAGTTCTATTTTTTCTTTGTAATTGCACTCATTTTGTTTTAGTTTTTTACCCAAAAGTTCTATTTTTTCTTTGTAATTGCACTCATTTTGTTTTAATATACTATTAGCTTCAGTGCACAGTTGTAAATCATTTACTAAGTTATCATTGTGTTCTAATAACCTTGCAAATTTCAGATCAATGCTCTCTCTAAATTTATTACATTCATCACAAGCATGTTTTTCAAACAGTTGGTCTTTAGTACTTACGTGTGAGGAATCGGTTGAATCAGCCATTAATGCAGAGTTAGACTCTTCGGATGTTGGAGATTCTGAACTTGTTGCTCTTAGCTCTTCCTCAACCAAGTGATGTACCACTTTCACAGCTTCTTCAGTATCTGACATTACTTGCTCAACTGTGATCTCACCTTCACTTGCAGAACCATCATCCAGTACCTCAACACAAGCAATATTTGATTAACCCCGTGACACAATACGCAAGGTCCAGTCTTGCCCTTCATCACCTTGAGTAGTCAAGGCCTTTGTCTCTTTTCTTGAAGAGGTAGCTCAACTCATGGGTTTGTCTTGATGATTGGAGGTGGAAAACCGATTTCCATTTCTTGTTTTCTTTGGCTTTACACATTCACATTTAAAATGCCCCTTTTCACCATAATTAAAGCAAGTGACTTTGGTTTTGTCAAAACCAATGTTCATGTCTTTAGTGGCTACTAAATTCTGCCCAGTCTTCTTAATGAACTTTTTGGCTTGTCTAACTGCACTTGCAAGAGCCCACATGATATCCATCCTTTCCAGCTCATTCTTGTCAAGGTGCTCTTAGTCTTCATCTGCAAGATGACAATTTCCGATCTTCCAAACAACTAGACCATCATACGATTGGACCACTGCTGCTAGAAGATCCATTTGCTCCATTGCAACCTCCACTGTTATATTACAGAGATTCTCGGTATTCAACTTCATAGTATTGGCTTCAGGCACTATGTATTGAGTCGATGATGACCCAGACGTTTGTGGTCCTGAAGCAGTGGATTGTGAGGGAGCCGCGGAATTGGACACAAATGCTATTTGCATTGGTGCTCCTGAATTCGTTGGAGTGGGGAATGAGTTGTAAAGTGAAGGATTCTCATCGTAGGATCCTTTGTGTGACTTTTACTTCATTCTCAATTCCTCTTCTCTTAATTTCAGGACGAAGTCATTTATGTCTAGCTTTGCAAGAATATCATTCAGTCTCAGATTAGACACAAACGAATCCCATTTATCTGGCAAACCGTCTGCAAAACTTGTCACTTTATCTTCTATTGACGTTGTTACACCATGAGTGTGTAGCTCACTCATCAGATGGTAGAACATGTCAATAATGTCATCCAAGCTCTGCTTCCCTATGGAAGATAAATTATCAAACTCCTTCTTAAGAGCCGTAGCCTTCATAGCCTTTAACGTTGCATTCCCATCATATCTCTTCTCTAATGCTTGCCATAACTTTTTCACTTTCTTGTTCTCAGAGAACTAATGAAAAATTTCTTTTGGGATCGACTAAGTCAACAGGGCGTAGACTTTCTTTTTTGCATTGTACTTGACCTTCTGGCTGTCATGCATTCGTCCTAGAGTCAGATTAACTCCATCAGCACCGACTGGCATCATGTAACCTGTCTTAATGGATGCCCAATGATTAGGATCAACTCCATTTATATAGATCTCATACCTCTGCTTCAATTATGGATAATCATCTAATACTATAATCTTTGGTGGTTTAATATGATTCCTAATTTCATTTTCCAGAAGCAGAAGGTTCTGGATGCGAGAGTCCCTTCCGACAGTAAAGGCAGTGAGTTGATCTTCCATTTCAATAAACTTAGAACTTTATAACAAGACTGGTTCACTCATGGGAATGGGCAAATGCGGACGAGTCAATTGTGCAATTGGAAAAATGCGGATGAGTCAGTCGTGCGAATGGACGATGCGGATGGCCAATGCAGATGGCTCAGTCGTGTGAATGGACAATGCGAATGACCAATGCGGATGGGTCAGTCGTACGAATGGATAATGCGGATGACTCAATCGTACGAATACGCTATTCGTGCGACTGAAGGCTGTTGTGTTTGAAAATTTTTGAATTTTGACACTTTGACACGAATTACAATTTACCCAAAAACCCTAATCTTCCGTATGACGAAAAACTTCAACTTGGATGCCTGTAAACGTCAGAAAACACCTGTGGACCCACAAATATGACTCTTTTGAGTTAAAATGTGAGGTTTGACCAAATTCTAATTGAATCAAATGCAAAATCAAGAGCCAAAGCTCTGATACCACTTGTCAGAACTGTGTACGTACAGAATACTAACAGATTCTACGTTTATACCGATCAAATAGTGCAAAATCCTATTTGATTGGCGATCCAAATAGTGAGAACAATTACCCGATCGATATAAGATTGAAACTAAACGTTATGAACAAGTAGAAATCAATCAGGATTGATCTATGAAGTTGGACACGCTTCCTTGGACGTTCTAGAAGGCTAGGGTTCGTAAGAGTATCAAGTGTTTCTCTAGTGTTTTGTTTTTCCATGAATTAAGTGGTATTTATAGGTTATGGGTTACCAATCGTACGACTGAACCATTAGCATGGTTCTGTCATGCGACTGAATCATGCGATTGATCCATACGCACGACTGAAGGTTCAATCATGTGATTGAGTCAATCTTATGTCTCAGTCGTGCGATTGATCCAGTCTCCTGGTTCAATCGTGCGACTGGTCCATTAGCATGATGTATTCATGTGTATGGTCCATAAGCATGGTCCATTCGCATGAAGACTCATATGACTATGTTTGAACACTTTTCTCAATCATTATTGATGAAGAACTATGCACAACAACCTCAAACCTATATAGTAAGTTCATTATACTTTAACACACAATACTTTAACACACAATACTACTATGATATTCTCATGAATTCAATATCTTTAATATCTTTCTTGACAATGTTGGCATACGCAAGAGCTTTTCTCAAAGATATCTTTTCCATGGCAGCATTCATCACATTGATAATAGAAATGAAATATTTCTTGTCTTGCTCAGCCACTTCAGGAGATACTTTGTCAAATTTTTTAACTGAAAAAAACGAAATATAACTTGGATGTAACAGTTTTAGTTCAAAAACTCCAAATAAAGTAATCATGTCCTCATCCCATCTTTCTAGATTTCGGACTAACTTCAGCTCAAATGTCTCAGTGTTATAAAACCATCTGAGAATTGGCTTTGAGTTTTGATTACCTTCAATCACTTTCAGTCCAGGAGTTGTAACTTTTTCAAAATATTTATCACAAAATTCTATCAAAGAATGTTGTTCTTCTGATTGAACTCCCTTAAGCTTCTTATTTTTCTTCTGAGTAACAAAATACTCTTTGTCCTCTTGATCACATCTTGTGTTAAGAAAATTACTTGATCTATCCAATCCTCTTCTTAATAATTCTACAAACATCTTCCCACGCTTTGAATCAGTAGGATTGATCAGAGGTAATCTATTCAGCTATTTTAAATCTTGCATAAGAAGTTTTATGATACTGGAGTAAAAATGATAAACATGACCTACGACATTTACTCTCTTTATCAAAAAGGCATCAAACACTTCATCATACTTCCATGCAATGATCTTTACTTAGTTTGTAAAATCTGGAGCAATCATAGCATTCACCAGTTCAGCAACTGATTGTCCTTTTTGCAATATATTTCTTACCAAGTCTCGGGTTGTTCTTGAACTATTAAGAATATGCCTTTGTTCAGTTGATGCTTTATAAGTTTGTCTTTCTGGATCAGCAAACATTTCTATCAGTTCTTTTCTATGAGCATGAGCATCATCAAATCTTGACATTTGTTTTATCTAAGAGCGGGAATACTCATATCATCTGGATCAGGATGGTGCAGCTCAGAACTAGATAGTTCTTCTACATTTATTACTTCTTTCGTTCTTATCCATTCACCATGTTCAACCACTATCTCATTTGGATCTATTGAAGCAACTGAGTCTGCATAGATACATTTCTCGTATTCATCGTTAATCTGAGACACAGTCAGTCAATCCAAATATACTCGATTGTATTTCATGTTCACAAGATAATTATATTTTTCTTCAAAATCTTGTGGTACTTCATCTTGTTCTTGTATATGTTCTTGTGAAGAGAAATGTGACACAAATTCAGCTTCATCAATATCTTCATTATCAAGAACTTCATCATACCAATCATCATTGTATATATCTTCAATATCATCTAAAGCATCAATCTGTTCTTGAAAATTTTGTTGTTCAACCAATTCTTCAGTTCTTTGAAGCTTAGAAGAGGATTCAGTTTGATCAATATATGCTAACTCATTCACTTTCCTTTTGCCTTTTCTTTGCTCAAGATTTTCTTCAACCTGCATCTCAGTACTAATCACATGTACTGGTGATATAGATTTCCGAGCTTCTCTTTTCTTTATCAATTCAGCTTTGAGATTTTCATTTTCTTCAGATAACTTCTTGAATTTCTCCACAAGACTATCATAATCTTTAATCATAACTTCAAAGTTCTTTATCACATCTTCTTTATCTTTGGAAAAACTAACAATCTTTTCATCTTTTAACACATATTCTTCAGAAAACTTTAATTTTCATCTTTGAGTTTTTGAATTTCTTTTTCACAAGATCTGATTATCTCTTTCATTCTTTCATTTTCAACTTTCAACTCTTCAATCTCCTTTTCTTTGTTTAAATTTTCTTCTTTCAATCTTTCAATCTCATCAATGTCAACTATTCCCTCTGTTTGTACAGACACATTGTGTGACATACTAACAGGGATTTCTTCTACTCCTTCATTTGTATCAATTTCAAATACTGGATTGAATAAAGTATCATTTATAAAGTCAGACTCAAATGTTTGATTTTGAGAATTTCTTTCTTGTACATCTTCCTCAACATTTTCTTCAATCATAGGTTGTGTATCATTTGTAGTATCTTCAGCATTTCTTTCTTCATTTCCTTCTTGATTTGCCTCAGTGGCATCATCATTACCATCATCATCATCATCACTTTCTTCACTTGATGAAATTTCAGACACATCATCATCACTTTCTTCATCAACTTCTACATCTTCAATCAGATCATTTGGATCTATTGGTTCATCTTCAGTTAGATGGAAGTGTGGCTGAGTAATATCAACTTCATCCCTTGATACATTCCTGATATAATCAAAAACTCGAATGTTTTGAGCACCAGTGATCATTGCCAGTCTTTTGTAAACAGTCTCTAACATGTGCTCTAATTGAATCTTTTCACCAATTACTTCTTCAACATACAGATCTGGATTTCCATCATTAATAAGAAGTTGAAGAAATCTTGGGTACATCAAATACTTATGCCTTACACCTCTTTCAAGATTAAAAATGAATCCATTCATTATCCACTTAGCCATATTAAATCTTCTGTTTGTGGATAAGGCTACAACTGGAGATGCAATGTCTACAGGGAATGAATCCCAACCGGCACTTCTTTTTGACATGCAATGTTGAAAGATATAGCATAAAAGCTTCCAATGCTTAAATACACGAGCTCTGAAAAATTGCTTCTTAGAGAAATGATCTGGATGACCCATCTGTATAAAAACTTCTCTACATTCATTAAATGTATATTCTGATAAATCTTTAAGATCATTATCACCCAGTCTTAGAGCATGTCTAATTGCTTCATCAGAACCTTCAAGCATTCTTTCTAATGTGATGAAGGCTCTTAAAAATTTGTTTCCTTGATCATCTCTTTCAACTTGAGCAGTTCTCCAGAATTTTTTAATCAATCTTCCATTTATCATTGGCCTTGCACACATGGCATACACATATTTTGTTCTGAGTAAAAATCTGATAATATCTTCATATCCAGTAGCTTCTCTGTTTTCATCATCTAAGAAAGCAGCTACATTATTCTTTTGCTCAAATTTTAATTCTGCCATCTACAAAACACAACAAAAGTATTATGAGAACATTGAATATTGATTAATGAAATTTATTTCTACATATGACTTTTGATTTTGACCTTTGAATTTGACCTTTTTATTTTTACTTTTGAATTAAGATTTCAATTTGTCAAATATTAATCTTTATTCATTTGAATTATTATTTAACATTTCAATTTTGATTTAATTTTAATTTTTATTTATTTTTGTTAAAAATTTACTGTCTGTTCATCTTCTTCTTCTTCGACTATGTAGAGTCGACAGATTTCATCATCACAAAAATTTTCACTTTAAGATCAAAACAATACATCAACAGACTCGAAAATGTGTTCTTATCAATAATCCAGTATCAATTTTTGATATGATACTCATTTGATCAGATTAAACTTGGATTATATTGGTTCGAATGCCCAAATAGCATTCAACCGTCTATGACAAAACACTGATTTAACCCAAAATTTTTAGATTTGAATCACAAACTTACGTTTATATATTCAAATACAATGTATACTCAAAGGATTTGATTCGATTTCTGATGAAATAAGGATATGTTGATGCTCGACAGTCGTAGTTCGAGGGTTTTGGTTCTGAGATTTTGAAGTGTGAATGAAAAATACGCCTAAGTGTTCAATATATATAAGTGAAATTTTAGGCGTATGAGCCCTCTTCGGACGTATGGTCCCTGTTTGAGCGTATGAAAACCTTGAATTCACTTATTTTGTTAGACATATGAGCACTGTTGTGCATTTTAAGTCAGACGCATGAGAACTGTTCAGACGCATATGCACTGTTTAGGCGCTTTTGCACTGTTCAGTCGCATGGATTTTGTAAAACGTCTAACACTTGAAATTTTGAAACTATTTAGACATAAGAGACATGACAAACGTCTAATACAGAAACACTATTAGACGCATGGGATTATCACAAAGGCCCAACACTTGAAATTTTTCCGATGTATTACAACTGTTTAGACGCATGGGAATGAATCAAACGTCCAACACTTGTAATTTTCATACATGTATTACAACTGTTTTGACTCATGGAAAACGTCCAACACTTGTATAATCCTGAAAATTTCATCATGCTCCTATTGAGACGCATGTGCACTGTTTAGGTGCATGAGTTAAATTTCATGATTTAAACACTTGTGATTTTCAATTTCTTCACTTTCACACTTTTTACCATTTAGATCCCCAAATTTTGACCTTTTTGCATCTGCACTTTCAATTTATAAAATTTTTATTTTATTTCTTCTTAAATTTCTTTTGTCCCATCATTTTAGTCTCAACATAAAATCATTTATTTGCAAGATTATGTATATTCATATTGTAATTTTCAAACACATTCTTTTTTCAGTTTACACAAATACTTTGAACATATAGCATCATCTTTTCAATTCAACATTTCAAATTTTGAATATGATTATTGAATATTTTTTGAGAACAACTCTTTCAGATATTACTCCACCTAAAATTTTAAGTTTGAAAAACTTATAAGTTTCTTATGAAAGAGAATAAGATCACACAGCACATTGAAACATTGCCTTCACACACAAAGACATGCATAAAAGAAAAATGAAAATAAAATCAAAATCTAATATTAAGCATAGAATAAATGTCTGCAGAGAGATCATATTAATGAAAATCAGCACTTTAAAATAAAATAAATGTGGAGAGTCATAGACAATGAATAAATCCTGATCAAGTGTGTTTCAGGTCAGTGATATCACAGCAAAGGAGACACAAGATCTAAGGACAGACAATGAGTGTTTTTAACACAATTATCAACTCACTTACTTTTCAATTCTTGGATTGATTAGTGTTGATTTAGATATGACATGATGTGAAGCATACAGAGACTAAGAGAGCTCAGCTATTGTCATGAAATGTAAGAAAGAACACATGCTCAACTTATTACCTGAAACATAGATATCACCAGAGTTCATGTTACTTAGTTAATAGAGGATGATCATGGATAACCATTTGATCAGCTCTGACTATTCATTTGAATAGGTTGTGCACATTGGCATCTTTTTGCATCAAAAAGAGAATCCAGGTCTGTAATGACCTACAACAGAGGATATCCCAGTACTTCAGGTCTATGATGACTCATAACAGAGAAGTGAAATGATGCTTTGTAACAGATCTCATGATTTCACATAGTTTCAACAGGTGTGAGAGATGTATCTTAACAAACATTCATTCTCATAAACTAAAGCAACTCAAAAGTACTCAGATGAATACACACAAGCATGTATGTTTAGTTTGATCACAAGAATTTACTTTTCAGCATAATAGTCAGATATTGGCTACATATCATATGTGATCATGTCTAGACTTTATGAATGAGTGAAGTATGCAACTGATCTCACTAATGTACTATCATTTCTCACATGTTGCAAAACATAATCCTTTCAAAAAAATCTATTTTTGTATTTTTGATGTTTATTTTTGTATTTGATTTTTCTATGAAAAACATAAAATCACACACACACAAAAAAATATAAACAGGCAATTAACAATGAGAGTATCACTTATTATGATCTTTTGATTTAGGGTGATCACATATGATTTATAAGACCAATTGATTCTACTAAATACTCAAACCGTCCTGGTAGGAAGGCTTTAGTAAATAGATCTGCCAATTGTTTTTCTGTAGCAATTTGAATCAATATGATTAATCCTTTTTCAAAGTTATCTTTAAGAAAATGATATCGAATTTCGATATGTTTTGTTTTTGAGTGTTGAACAGGATTAGCTGTTATGAACATAGTAGCTGTGTTATCAATGTAAATTGGTGTTTTAAGAAAGTTGAATCCATAATCCAGTAATTGATTTTGCAACCAAAGGATTTGAGAACATCCTGCTGATGCAGCAATGTACTCAGCTTCTGTAGTTGAAAGAGAGACATTTGTTTGTTTCTTACATTGCCATGAGACTAATCTGGGACCAAGAAATTGACACCCACCCAAAGTAGATTTTCTATCTTGACAGCATCCACCATAATCACTATCTGTATATCCATATAGTTCAAAGTTTCCCTTGTAAGGATACCAAAGCCCTAAGGCTGGTTTACCTTTGAGATACCTGAATATCCTTTGATAGCAATTGAGTGAGATTCTTTCGGGTCTGATCGATATGTGGCACATACACAAACACATACATAATGTCTGGTCTAGATGCAGTAAGATACATCAAAGATCCAATCATTGATCTGTATAATGTTTGGTCAATAGATTTTCCTTTCGGATCAGGTTCAATCTTGGTGTTAACATCTGCTGGAGTTCGTATGGACTGACAGTCTTGCAACTTAAATTTCTTTAAGAGCTTGTCAACAAACTTTTCTTGATTGATGAAGATTCCATCTGTAGTTTGCTTGACTTGAAGTCCAAGAAAGAAGTTAATCTCTCCCATAGAACTCATTTGGAATCGAGATTTCATGATTTCTTGACATTCATTGCACAATTTTGGATAGGTAGAACCAAATATGATGTCATCAACATACACTTGTACACATAAAAGATCACTATTATCCTTCTTTATGAATAAAGTTGGATCAATTTTCCCTTGTATGTATCCATGTTGGATTAAGTGTTGTGATAACGTCTCATACCAAATTCTAGGGGCTTGATGAAGTCCATATAAAGCTTTACTCAGTTTATATACTCGATGTGGAAATTATGCATCCTCAAAACTGGAGGTTGCTTCACAAACACATCATCAGTGATTGGACCATATAGAAATGCACCCTTTACATCCATTTGATACACCTTAAATTTCATGAATGAAGCATAAGCCAGAAAAACTCGAATTGATTCAAGTCTTGCAACTGGTGCAAACACTTCATCATAATCTATACCTTATTCCTGTGTGTATCCTTGTGCAACAAGTCTCGCTTTATTCCTTATTACAACACCATGATCATGAGTTTTATTTCTAAATAACCATTTCGTGCCAATTGCATTTTCTCCTTCAGGTAGATCCACCAAATTCCACACTTCTTGTTTGCGGAATTAAAGTAATTCTTCTTGCATGGCTTCTATCCAACCATTGTCCTTAATGCTTCGGTAACATTTTTAGGAACAATTTGAGAAAGAAAACAAGAGTATAAGCATACGTTTGCTTGTTCTGATTTACTCCTTGTTGTTCTCTCATTCAATGAACCAATAATCTGAGAAATTGGATGACTTTTGTGAATGCGAGATGTAGTAATCTCATCACTTTGAACATTAACATCCAGATTTGTTTGATTCAAGTTGGAAAACTCATGCATCAAAGTAGAAAAATGTGGATTGAAGTTTGGAACTTGAGTAGGTGAATTGATGAAGTAATCAAAGTTACCTGTATCAGCTACATCACCTGAAATGGATGATGTTCCTGACTCGGGTATCACAAACTCATTACCATCATTAGGAATATTTTGTGATTCTTCTTGATTAATTGACTCTGAAAGATCTGAAACTGTAGTTTCATGGTTTTGTATTATTGAATCCTTGACAAATGACAAAAATAGGAAGTCTGAGCTTGAACCATCTGGGTCATCAGAATCTGAATCTTCACTAAAAGATCCAAGATCTCCTCTTGAGGTCTTCTTATCTGTAGAATTAAGACAATTTGGTTGATCAAACAAATTAGATTGAAAAGAGTTTGATAATGAATCTAAGTCAAATAACCATGCAGGACCATTTGAAACTAATGGAAAAGAATTTTCCAGAAATTTAATGTTGAATGTTTCAAGAATTACATTTGTCCTAGAGTTGTAGACTCGATAGGCTTTTGAAACCGATGAATATCCAACGAAAAATCCATTTTCAGATTTTGCTTCAAATTTTCCTAATTGATCACTTGAATTACGAATCATAACACGACAACCAAATGATTTTAAAAAGTTTATGTTCGGTTTTCTGCCAAACATTAACTCATATGGAGTTTTCATTTTATCTTTGACGATTAAGATTCGATTCTGAATGAAACACGCAGTAGATATTGCTTCATCCCAAAAAGTGATAGGGATTTTTGCATCAGCTAACATAGAACGAGCAGCTTCAATCAGTGTTCTATTCTTCCTTTCAGCAACACCATTTTGTTGAGGAGTTCGGGGAGCACTGAACTAATGAGCTATCCCTTTCTGTGGACAAAACATTTCAATGTTAGCATTTTTCAATTCCGTTCCATTATCACTTCTTATTATTTTCACTTTGTTTTCTAATTGATTTTCAACTTTAGTGATAAATTCTTTTAGTAATTCAGCTGTTTTAGATTTGGCATAAAGAAAGAAAACCCATGAAAATCTTCTGAAGTCATCAATGATAACTAAACAATATGATTTTCGTCCAACTCTGTTTTCAGAATCTTCTGATTTCACCATTTTTTTATATTTTTATTGTTTTCTTATATTTTGAATTATTTAAAAAAATTGAAAAATTTTTCAAAGAATTTTCTTTTTAAAAATAATTCTAAGTATCAAGGTTAAAACGTCTGAACAGTATTCAAACGCCTCAACAGTTGATGCGTCTAAGTTGAGAAACGTCTAAGGGAATGCCTTAGAACATTTTTCCAAAACGCCTAAAATTGATATGTCTGAACAGTTGTAAAACGTCTGAACAGTTGTGATGCGTCTACACAGTGTTGATGCGTCTACACAGTGTTGATGCGTCTACACAGTGTTAATGCGCCTACAAAGTTGTCAAACGTCTAAACAGTTCAAATACTTCTCAACAATGATACGTCTGGACTCTCGAACAGTGATCAAACGTCTGAACTGAAAACGTCTACACAGTGTTGGTGCGACTAAACAATAGTCAAATGCCTAACACTTGGACAATTTTTCAGCAAACTTCAACCCTAATGCGTCACATTCATCATGTTCATATGAAAATAACAGACTCAAATCTTCTGAATTCTTCAAATGTTGATAAAATCAATTGAAACTTTTCAATTAAGCGAGTTTTATGCCGATAAACATTCTTCTTAATATCAATTTCTTCAATTTCAACAACAAATTCCTCAATTTTGAGAATTTCAGTTTGAAACTTCAAACCTTTTTCGAACAACAAATTGGGTTGAATTTGATGAATATATCTGCTAATTGTGATTTAAAACATGTTTCTGATGGTGAAGCACAACTGAAATTCACAAATTTTCAATTGAATTGTATCTCAATCACAGATTCAGTGAGATTTTTTTAGGTTTTCAAGTTCGATGAACTTAAAAAATCAATCACTAACAGCTTACCAACAGCTTACCAACAGCTCTGATACCATTTGATAGGATCAAATGAATAAATCTGTGATGATTTGTAACACAATTCAATGAAATTCACACAAAGTAATCAAATCAAAACAAGATATCAATAAAATTCAAGTTTTCATTAATATCAAGCTAAGACAATTACAAGTATGAAAGCAGATTTGAATATCTTGTGTATTCGTTACTATCTACTTGCAAATCTAAGCTATTTATACTGAAAAAAAAGTAAAGGAACTAACAAATTACACAAATAGTCCCTATACTATTACAAACTATCAAAAGACAAATAAAGACAACATGTTAATCTTTCTTAGAGCACTTAACAAATGCCTAGTTTAATTAGAAGATATACTTTTCAAATGATATTCCTTAGAATTCTGGAAGTTTTCAACATCTTTTCATCGGAAGACATTAAATTGTCTTCGAATAACATTATGTATTGAAATCAAATAACCACTCATACAACATTTACCTTCAAAAGATTATTTGAAATATCTTCCGCAGCTTAAATATGACTATAAGTAATTATATGTATTTGGAGGACAATTTTCTTCCGAAATCAATTCACACTTGGAAGATTTACTATTTCAAACAGTAAAACTTCTCGGTTTTAATCACTTCCAAAATCATATGTGTCTCAAAAGCATAAATACTTCCGAAACAAATTCCAAAACACTCACGAATATCTTCCAAAGTCAACCTAGCTTTGGAAGTTTTTATAAAAGCTTCTGAAGACAAAATACATTCGCAAGATTTTTGACTTCCAAGAAAACTACCTTTTTGGGCACTTTTTCAAAGGTGGGACCGACATCCGGATTTCAAAGTTTATCTTCTTGCGATAACTTTGTCTCAAATCAATTTCATATACATACACTCAACGGTTCCCCTCTTTCACTATCTTCTTTATCTGCAAACTTCTCTAACCTAAATTCACCCATAAACCACCCTTGTTCTTATCTTCCTTCACAACAAAGCTACCTCAAATTCCCAACCCTGACCATAGAAACCAACAAGTTTCTCCATGCATCTTCATATGCAACATAATCAAGTTACTTTCTTACTCTCTCAAACTACTTCACCTCCCTCACCATAGATCGCCACTCTATAAGGATGATCTTTTGGACTTCTGGAGGACCTGCCAAGAGGTCACCTTGGATGGGGAGAAGGCACTGTCTACCATAGTGCAGGAGAGGACAATCTTCATCACTCCAGCATCAATAAACACTCATATTCAGTTGGATGATGTAGAAGGTGATTTGTCCTTCCCGAAATTTGTTGTTAATTAGTCCTTTGGACAAATGGGTTATGAAGGAGACTTTATAGTCAGAATCTTCAGGAAATGGAAGGTCTCTTCTCAATGGAAGTACATCTTCAGTGTGATCATTCTTAGCTTATCTAACAAGGATGGAGGATGGGACTGGATTCATGAGGATCTCCCCTTCATAGTCCATGGGATGGCTAAAGGGGTCAAATTTAGGTACCCACAACTTGTATATACTAGTTTACTTGCAAACTTGCTCTCCTTAGAATACTATATGTTCCCCAGATATATCTAGCACACTCTCAACTGTGAATTGGGCTCATAGTTGAGGGGTACATGTAGGGTTCTAAAATTAGGACAGATAAAGTCCGACATCTTTAAGACAATGAGAAAGCCTATTGTGAGCTTTTTAGGGGTAGAAACAGCCCTTGTCCCAAAAATTTTAGAGCTCATTGCTTAAGATGGCAACCTAGCAGTACCAGCTAGTATTGATCCCACACCTTCTACTTCATAACAACCTACACAGTCACAAATAACCATCAACTACCAAAAAAAATCCAAAGGAACCCCTGCACAAGCTACTCAGCTTGTTCAGGCCCCCATATCATCACCTATGCAGGGGAGAAAGTGGACACTAGAGCTCCCAATTCCCTTGAGGAGGAAACCATTCTCATCTCACTAATGATCAGGTTCCTCATGCTCAGCTTGATCAGCTCACAAACCCAACAACATTAAGCGTTCATTCAAAGTCTCAAAACTCTATTGAACAACCTTCTATGGACAACTACCATCCCCAGCCTCTTGATCTAAACCAACCAATTCTCAACCTAGAGTTCTATGGTGATGAATACATGATATTTTGTGAGTACTATGAGTCTCTCTTCTCCACCCCTGCTCAAGGAGAGATGAATACTCCTACCTTTCTTATTTCTAGCCCATATCATCCACCCACTACTAAAGTGGATCTACCTAAACCTATTTAGGAGGTCCGTACGGAAGAGGCCCTTACTTCGGCAAATGCTTACATTCTTAAGAGCTCAACCAAGGCAACTCAACCCATTGACACTTCAACTAAAGTTGTCAGTGTGTAAGGAAATGCAGCAGCCAAAAACATCATGTTGGTGATGAAGAAGAAGACTTTGACTGGGGAGTGAGATTGATATTCTTTCAAGGATCAAATAAGATGATTAAGTTAATGATTGTATGGTGGAATCAAATAATCAATAAACATTAAATGCAAGAAATATCATAAATGCTCTTTGTATTAGTGAAGGTGATAGGTTACAATGAATGTTGGGGTTTGAGCATTAAAATAGTAACAATACACCTTGAGAACATAAGACTAAACAAAACATTCTGATTGTCTATGTTGTCTATCAATAATCATCTCACATACGAGGTTTTCTATTATATTTATAGGCTGACAAGACGTCTTTTCCAAAATGACTAAACTACCCCTGAACTATACGTCAAAAATAGTCTAAGTCTCCATTAGCATTTCTCTTGTTCATTGGCATTGACTAATACGGATGTGTTAATCTTGATCAGCATGTCTTCTTTGTCTTCAGCATTAGTGTTTGGTCATCAGCATTGACAAATGCGGATAAACAAACACTTTTGTGCGTTTGTTGCCGGGCATCTGCATTAGTTAATGCGGATGTATAAAACTTCTCAGCATTTTCTTCTGGCTATCTGCATTAGTTAATACGGAAGAACAAACACTTATGCGCATTTGTTCTATGTCTTCCACATATACAAATGCGGTTAGCCGCACTTGTCTTCTTTGCAGATTCTTTATCTACATTAATGTTTGGACTTGTGGGATTTCTAGTAGAACAACCATCAACCCACCCCTTAAATTGGCATGTATGATCCTTTTAGGGTCTAACAATACTCCCCATAAGGATTATACAACCTATGTTCTTCAAGGGTTAGATGGTGGTTAACGTTGGGAAGATTCTGCTAGGTCTTGTGGAGGAATACGAGATTCTGCTTGAGATGGATCCAAAATGACCTTTATCATGTTGATAAAGTCATTTGCATCAGACATCTTCTCTCTGTTTAGCACATGGTTCTTCATCTGACTCATAGTGTAGATGGCTTCTAAGGGTAGCTTCTTAAGAGAAATGGGTTCCCATATAGACACAATAGACAACCCATCTCTATGTATCAATAGAGCTCCATCCACATCTACCTCTAGCTTTACAATATTCCCTAGTTGCAGATGAGTCTTCTTCTTCCCCTATTCTCTCTTTACAATGATTCGATCATATGCCATTTTCAAAATCTTAATCCATTTTAATAAGAAGTGCATGTATTCTTCTCCCAGCTTATTGGTTATCTCTCTGAAGTGTCTGGTGTATATGTAGTGGATATAGGATTCATCTAGCAGTCTCACCTCATATCAACCGAACAATCTAATCTCAGCACCTTCCTTTCCTCCCCATCTTCTTTCAATTACTAATTCATATGTCTTTTCATCATAGTAGACAATGGATATTGGTTTGGAGGAATATGTTCCAGCCACCATCTTTCTTTTCAAAGATTCAGATGGTTTCACCTTCAGCTCAGGAAACACAACTTCTTTTGTTGATTTTGTTCTTTTCTTCTCAAGGGGATTGATAAAGGATCTATCTTTCCTCATGTAGATAGCCTAAGAGAATTGAAGTTGTTTGTTCTTCTAAATAGTCTCAGAATGTCTTTAAACTCATATCCCCTAAACATAGCCTTGTGATTAATCAGCTCTAGATTGGCTAGTTCCTTTAGATCATGGATTTCTAGGGAGTTCACAAGAGCAGAGTACTCTGTGAAGAATTGCACCAACCCTGAAATCCTTTTCACCATAAACATGTTCCAGTCACTATCATACTTCCAAGCAATAATCTTCTGATCAGTTTTGCCTTTGGGAGTAGACACACCTCTTATCAACTCTGCAGTGGATAGCCCTTCTTGAAGTTCAATTGATAAGGTTCTGCAAACCACTCAGGATATCTGTGTAGAACAAGTGTCAAAGAGTCATGGTCTCTATGGGTGAGTTGCATGTCTTGTGCTCATACTCTAGTCCTTGGCTTTTTACTGGTAATCTCCTCTTCTAGTTTCTTCAGCATCTTTTTCTTTTCATTATTCCACCTAAGGATGGCAGCCCTTAGGGAGTTTGTCTTCATATTGCCTAGCTTTCTCTTTGTAAATCCTTGACCGGATAGATAGTCCTTTATTTCCCTATCAGTCATGCCGTAGGGATCAGGATACGGTGAATGAGGAGTGGAGGTCTGCTTTGGCTTAGAGGATGATTTGAACAATGGAGCTTTAGGAGAAAGAGCCTTTTCATACTCAGTCTCATAAGTGGGGTCCAACAGTTTATTCAACTTATCTTCTTCAACCTTCATTCCCTCATAAGTCATCCTGAATACCTTATCAAGGTCATATCCATGATTGATTAAAAACATGGCTTTCACCATCAAGTCATTAGTTTGGGCTTTCAACCATCTCTTGTACTGAATTCTCCTCCTTCACAGGGTTGTCAAGGGCCATTGGTTCATTAACACATAGCCACCCTCAATTTCTCCTTCATCTAGATCTACAAATTCAACCTTCTTATTCAATTAAGCTTCAGCCTTTTCAAGCTATTCTAGCATTTCAACAATGTCTTCAAGGCTTCTGGGGTCATCTTTTTGCTTTTCCTTAATTGGTTCTTCTTCCACAATTTGTCTTTTCCCTTTTCCTTTTCTAATAAGTATTTCCTCCTCTTAGTATAGGTTTGCATCCTTGAGCCAGAAGAGGTTTCAATCTTCTCAGCTTCTTGAGGCACTTTTTCAGCCTCTAATTTTTTTTTGTTTCATCAATAGCAACAACCGATTCTTCTCTCTTTTGTTGTTCTTCACATAATCTTCTGATAACCTCCTTTTGTTCATCAGTCAGTGATGCAGCAAGGACTATTTGCATACTCAATTCCTTCTCAATTGGGATAGGAGATGGAGGAATGACTATAATGGGTTTAGCAACTGCCCTCTGATCATCAATAAAATCCTAAAAATCATCATCTATGATGAACTCGTCTGCAGTGAAGCTATCAAGAGCTTTAATCATGTCACTAAATTCTGCCTCTTCAGTGTGAGTTTCATCTAGTTTTTCTGTATAAATCACCATCTCCATGCTTGATTCATCATGTCTAGATTCACTTGTTTCTTCTGGTTTTTCAGCCTTAGAGAATCTCATTTTTTTAGCAGGAGGGGAGTCATTGCTACTCTCTCCTTATGAATTTTCAGCACTATCTTCTTCATCACTTTATCTTTTCCTTTTCTCTTCTCTTTTCTCAACCATATCCTCTTTCTCCATTTCAGTTTCAGCTTCTCTTTTGATTATAACAAGTAGTTCTAGCTTAGATACCCTCTTGTTTAGGCTTTTTATCCGACTCTGCAAGTCTATGATAATGTCAGATTGCTCTTTAATGAATCCTTCTTTTTCATCCAAAGACTTTTAGCACATGCTTTATCTGATGTACTTTTCCATAAAGCTGGATACCATTCCATTGCACCTCTGTAAGGTCACCAACATACATGAGTTGGTGAAAAGGTCCATGCTTTTGGTAACCGTACATTGAGGTCTTGAGTCTATAACTTTGTACTTCATGTACTTTATCCTTTTTGTAATAGATAAGGATGTGAGCTATGGCATGTCATAGTCACTAGTCAAAAGGCAATCTGCGTTTTGACTCTACAATAGATTTTGTTTTGTGTCTAGTCAATTGTATCCAGCTGGCTTTCAAAGTATAGCCGGCTGTAGGATGTAGTATAAGTATCTCATATTCTTGTATGTTTCTATTATGCTTTGTAACACTTGTAATAGAACATAGAGAAAGCAATATACTGCATTCTTGAAAACTAAACACTTGTGTTCTATCTCTTACATTACTTGTGTTCTTAGTATCTTATTATGGTTAATCCAGTCTTACTCTTTGATTAAGTTCTAGTTAATCTCCTCTTTGTGTTGTTGTGTTGTAATTGAGCCCTTCACTGGTCCTGCATTTGGTATGAGAGCATTTCAGGCTCTTGATATAAGATCTCACCATCTTAAGATCCCTCACACACACAAATACTAAACTTTTCAAATGGCAACCATTTCCAAGATTGATATGGAAACTGGAACCATGAACAAGTCCCCACTGATCACTCTTGATGAGTTTGATACCTGGTGTTTAAGAATGGAAGGTTTCATCAGGTCTCTTGATTCAAGAATGTGGGAGTCTATTGAGGATGGACCTTTCATACCTAGCACCCCTTCTGCTACTAGTGTTGGTATGATCCCCAAGGATGTGGCTAACTACTCTAATGAAGATAGGATGAGAGTAGAGATTGACAGAAAAGCCATGAAAACCCTTCAAGCTGCCCTTCCAAACTCTGTGTACAGAGGTTTCAAGAAGTGCAAAACAGCCAAGCAGTTGTGGGATGCATTGAAACTGATGTATGAGGGTCCCTCTGAAGCCAAGGAGAACAAGAGGGATCTCCTGAAGTAGCAGTTTGAAAACATCACCTTCAAAACAGGTGAAACCATGACTCAGCAATACTTTAGGTATGTTGAGATTGTGGATACCCTTGTGGATGGAGAAGTTTCTCTTGAGAACAGAGACATTGTAAGGAAGTTCATGTCCTCACTTCCTAGGCGGTGGACACACTACTGTGTGGTAATCAAGATGACTTAAAATCTCAAAACTCTCACTCTGACATAGTTATATGGGATTCTTAGTGGCTACTAGATGGAGATGAACATGCAAGGTTCATCTGGCAACTCCAATAATCAAATGGGTTCAACCATACATGTGGTTGAATTGGATAGCATAGAACCCAAACATCATCTCATATGCTACCCTGACAAGTCACCAAAGGGTCCTTTCATCACCTTCTCAGAGACACCAAGGGAGAACTAACCTCAAGGAAGCCCATTCCAAGAGACAAGCTCTTCTCAAGCTTTTGTGTCTTCTGATGAAAGCTGTGGCAACTCTCTTTTCACTCTTGAAGACCTGGACTGTATTCATCCAGATGATCTGGAATACATGGAAATAGTCCAGCAGATGGCTCTTCTCACTCACAGAGCCAAGAAGTTCTACAAGAGGACTGGAAGGAAGTTTCCAAGCAATGCAACAAGTGGAAATTTGGCCCGGACAAAGGCAAAGTCAAGTGTTACAACTGTAACTTGATGGGCCACTTTGCCAGAGAATGTAAGGCACCTAAAACAAGTGGTGGCCAAACATAGTCCAGACCCAACTACACTGACAAAGCTCTCCAGAATGAGAAGTCAAAGCAGCAGGCTGCTGTAGCTGTTGAACAAGGAGGCTTTGACTGGAGCTTTCACGTGGAAGATGCTTTTCCTAACCAAGCATTGATGGCAGATCATTATGAGGCCAAGGTATTGAACATCTCTGTACTCCTGAATGCATTGCTAAAGTCAATAGATACAGGTCCCTATAACTTGGAGATGAGATCTGACCTTGAGTCCTTAAACATTTTAAAATCTGATTTTAGAATGTCTGAAAATGATTATAAACTAAAGATAGAGGACCTTGAGAAAACCATTTTAGTTCTAAAACATGAACACACAGATTTTAGGACTCAAATCAAAGATTT
Organism: Flaveria trinervia; assembly: GCA_025506515.1. NCBI lineage: Eukaryota > Viridiplantae > Streptophyta > Magnoliopsida > Asterales > Asteraceae > Flaveria > Flaveria trinervia. Next base: position 37,732,697 of record CM046458.1, on the reverse strand, counting down.
CATAACCAAGCTAACTGAGTGCCAGGCTGAACTTATGATTAGCAAAGCCAGGCAGAAAAGAGTGTTCTTAAAGAAGAGACCTTCAAGAATATGATATCCTCATCCGTGCACAACAAGGTGTGCTATCAAAACAGACAGGGACTCGGATCCAATGAGATAGCTCCTCCATACACAATCCTGTCTGTAAGATCTCCTAGGTGTGGAACTTGTGAAGATGAGTTTCCTCTCATAGATCGTATGAGTGAAGAGGATGATGAAAAGATAGTGAAGAATTCCTCTGAGAAGAGTGAAGAGGAGGATTCTAAGAAGGGCCACTATCCTTCTGAGGAGAACAAGAAGACTGTGATGACCAAGTCCATGAGAAAGAACTTGATCAGAAAGAGCAAAATAAAGCAAGGAAGGCTCAAGAGATCAAGACTACTATTGACTCTAAGCAAAAACAAGTTTTCATATCTGCAGGATTCAAAGTAGTAAGGACTGAAGACATCAACCAAAACTCTTCTGCTAAGAGTTCTAGTTCTTGTTCAACTCATCTCAGTAACAAGAACAAGACTGATCTGCTGTGTACCACTGCTACACAACATGGACCATCAAACTCCAAGAACAGTTCCTAGCCCAATGGAACTGTCTAAGCATCTACAAAGATGAAGGTGGAGAAAGGATGTGACCAAAGACAATCTTGTTCCAAGCAGAAGACTCTTGTGAAGAAGAAAATAGTGTGTGTCATGTGTGAAAGTACCACTCACATTGCTAAGGATTGCCCATACAATCATAAAGGTACTGGTCATATGACCAAGACAAAGACTTCAAAGAGTTCTAAGAAGATCAAGCTTCGGAAGGAAAGCCTGTTTCTTTTGGAAGCTCCAAGTCTAAGAAGAAGGCAAGTGGAAAATTACCCTCGGAAGAGAAGTTGGTCTCGGAAGAAAGTAGTTCTTTCGAAGCACTGAAGTCTGCTGCAGTGTCTGTAGAATCTTCCTAAGATTCAGTCATCAAAACTTCCAAAGCTCCAAAAGCTTTCGAATTTTTGAGGGTCAAGTCCAAGACTCCAAAGGTGGTGTGGAAGTCTAAGAAAGATCAAGTGACTGAGAATTCTCCATAAACAACAACTCAAGGTCCACTTAGCACAACCATAGGATCTATTACTATTGAATTACCTTTTGTTAATGAGCCTTAGACAAGCAAGGCTTGGGTTTCCAAATGTAACTAATCAACTTCTTTGTGCAGGACAACTCAAGACAAACAAAAATTTCTGGATCATTGATAGTGGATATTCCAGGCACATGACAGGCAGTAGGTCACTACTCCAAAACTTTGAAAGAATTGATGGATGACCAGTTGCTTTTGGAGGAGATGAAGGTGGTTACATTTATGGAAGGGGCAAGGTCACAAATGGTAAGCTCAGTATTGAAAAGGTAAACTTTGTCAAAGAGCTAGGGTACAATCTTCCGAGTGTATCCCAATTTTGTGATCAGAGTCATAACATGCTCTTCACCGAGCATGAGTGCATTGTTCTCAAGCCTGGTGTGCTTATTCCTCATGAGCATATCCTTCTTAGAGCCCCCAGGATAGGGAACATGTACAAGATGGATTTGCAAGAAACATCTCCCTCTAAAGAAGTTTTATGCTTTTTGTCTAAAGCCAATAGTGATGAGTCTTTCCTATGGCATAAAAGAATGTGCTATGTGAACTTTAAAAACATTAATAAATTAATTGAGAATGATTGGTAACTAGAATACCAAAGAAAGAGTTTACAAGTGATGATCATTGTGTTGCATGCCTGAAAGGGAAGCAACACAAGATATCTCACAGGCCTAAGGAAAGGAACTCCATCACTACACCCCTACACTTGTTACATATGGATCTCTTTGGCCCCAACAGTGTAATGAGTCTAGGAAGGACCTCTTATTGTTTAGTGATCATAGATGACTTTACAAGATTCACTTGGGTCTTCTTCCTTAGAACTAAGGATGAGACTCCTGAGATTCTGAAGAATTCATCTTAAAGGTTGAGATTCAATCTGATCACAAGGTCAACATCATAAGATGTGATCAAGGAACTGAATTTAAGAACCAAATCCTTGATATATTATGTGATGAAAAGGGTATTACAAGACAATACAGTGCTCCTAGGACTCCTCAGCAAAATGGTGTTGATGAGAGGAGAAACAGGACATTGATTGAAGCTGCAAGAACCATGTTGTCTGACACTAAGCTGCCCATCACCTTCTGGGCAAAGGCAATCAACACGGTTTGCTATGTGCAGAACATAGTTTTAGTGGTCAAGACTCATGGCAAGACTCCTTATGAACTTTGGCACAAGAGGAAACCTTTCATAGGTTTTCTGAGGTCATTTGGATGTCCTTGCACCATCTTGAATACCAAATATCAAATTGCCAAGTTTGCTGAGAAATCAGATGATGGACACTTTTTTACATACTCTTCTCTAGCTAAGGCTTATAGAGTGTACAATCTCAGAACTAGAATTGTGAAGAGTTAGCCAATGTGACTTTCAATGAACACACGCCCTGTGTAGCTGTTTCTGGTCCTGATTGGCTATTTGATCTTGACTTAGTTACCAACTGTTTTAATAAATCTTGTGAGAATGTTTCAGGATGAGTAAAAAATTTAAAATACAGGTGATCCTGATCCAAGATTTGAGCTAAGAAGACCTTCAACTCATACATCTTCAGCTCCAGTTGGAACTACTTCTGCTAATAAGGTTTGTATCAGCACTACAATGACAAACTCAGCTCATACATCTGGGGTGCCTTCAAATTCCAGCTCAGAGGCTCCACAACTAGATAAGAATATCTCCATGGTTGAAGACAACAATGGTGGTGGTGATAGTGACCAAGAATTTCTTGATGCCACTAACCACACCATAGATGAGAACATCAACGATGTCACACACTGCTTGGATCAAGTTTCTCTTGAAAAGTGTGCTGATGTGGTGGGAGAAACGTCCATCCCAGATCTAAATTTCTCTAATTTAGATCTTTCTCAACAACTTGTTGTGATCCCTCAGCTTAGGATCCACAAGTCTCACCCCACCACAAACATCATTGGAGATGTTGTCATAGGGGTACGGACAAGAGGACAAACCCATGAAGCAAATGTTTATCTTCACTCTTGTTTCTTATCCCAGATAGAGCCAAAGAAAGTTGATGAGGCTCTAAAGGATGGAAGTTAGGTTGAAGCTATGCAACAAGAGCTACTTCAACTCAAAAGGCAGAAAGTTTGGAACCTTTGTTCTCTTCCTTATGGGAAGACTACCATTGGAACCAAATGGGTGTTTAGGAAAAAGAAAGATGATAGAGGCATCATCATCAAGAACAAGGCTAGACTAGTTGTTCAAGGATACACATAAGAAGAAGGGATTGACTACACTGATGTCTTTGCTACAGTAGCAAGATTAAAAGTTGTTAGGATATTCCTCGCATTTGCTGCATCTAAGAACTTCAAGGTCTTTCAGCTTGATGTGAAGTGTGCCTTTTTGTATGGAGTGATTGATGAAGAGGTATGTATCAAACATCCACCTAGTTTTGTAGATCCTGATTATGTCTACAAGCCTGACAAAGCTCTTTATGGGCTACATCAGGCACCCAGGAAGTGGTATGAGACACTGTCTAAGTACCTTTGTAAACATGGATACAAGAGAGGTACTATAGATGGAACTCTCTTCATCAAAGGATAGGGAAATGACATATTGCTAGTTCAAGTGTATATGGATGACATCATCTTTGGTTCAACTAATCCAAAGATCTGCAAAGACTTTGAGAAGCTGATGAAAGATAGATTTGAAATGAGTGCCATGGGGGAACTCAATATCTTTCTAGGAATTCAAATGAAGCAAGTTGAAGATGGCATCATCATAAATCAGTCAAAGTATGTTCAGGACATACTCAAGAGGTTCAACATGACTGGTTGTAAGATTGCTAAGACACCCATAGCTAGAAACCACTCCCTTGGACCTAATATTGAGGGGGAGTGTGTAGATGAGCACTTATACAGGGCTATGAATGGGTCTCTTATGTATCTTACTGCTAGCAAGACTTATATTATGTTTGCTACATGCATCTGTGCAAGATATCAAGCCAACCCAAAGATGTCTCACCTCATCACTGTCAAGAGGATTCTAAGATACCTCAAGGGTGCTTCAACACTTGGTTTATGGTACCCTAAGAATCCTAACTTAATCTATATAGTTGTACATATAGTGATTATGGTGGTTGCAGCATGATTGCAAAGTCTACATCTGGGGATGTCAGTTTCTTGGTGGAAGGGTTGTCTCATGGCAATGCAAGAAACAAACATGTGTCTCTAAATCAACTGCTGAAGCTGAATACAGTGCTAGTACAAGCTGTTGTATTCAAGTGCTTTGGATTCAGAATCAGATGCTGGACTATGGGTTAAACTTCAAGGAGACTCCATTCACATAGACAACAATAGTGCTATCTCAATCACAGAGAACCCAGTGTAGCACTCAAGGACTAATCACATCAATATCAGGTATCATGTAATAAGAGATAACTTTGAAAAGGGATTAATTAAACTAGTCAAAGTTCACATAGATGAACAATATGCTGATCTATTTACAAAGGCTTTTGTTGAACAGAGATTTAAATATCTAATATCAGCTATTGGGATGATAAACTTTGAGTAGGTTTTTCTTAAAACTAATTCTTATTATTTCTTAAAATATGTGTGTCCTAAGTTGCCTAGCTCATCACTTTCATAAGCTCATGTTTTCTTTGGAAGAAAATTTCTTTTTGAAGACTTTCCTTAGATTTTTGGAAATTTCTGATACGTCGAAAGTTATGCTTTTAACTTTGGAAGTAAATCATGCCTTCAAAATAAATAACTTTCTAAGAAACTTACCTTCGGAACAGTTCTCAGATCAACCTTCTGAAGCTTAAATACTTGTCTCAAACACTTACTTATTTTCAATGACCATTTACTTCCGAAACAAAATTAACTCTCGGAAGCTTTGTAATTTTATATACAAAGCAATCAAGTTTTAATTTCTCTTCCGAAGCAAGATTTTCAAAACTCTCAGGAAAATTTTCCGAAGACATTTAGCTTCGGAAGCTTGTTAAATTAAAACTTCCGAAGATAATTAACCTTCGGAAGCTTTTTGACTTCCAAGAAAACTACTTTTTGAGCAAAAGTAAACTACTTTCTCAGAGGTGGGACCGACATCCGGATTTCAAAGTTTATCCTCTTTCATTAAACTTTATCTGAAATCCCTCTCACATATAAACCCAACGGTTTCCCCCTCTTTCTATCATCTGTTCTTCCTCCAAACCTAAAAACCCAAATTCTCTCTGAAACATCTTTCTTCCTTCTTTCTTCATCCTTAAGCTACCTTACAATGGCCAACCTTGCTCATAGAAATGATCCCAACTTTACAATGTATCTACACAGGAAACACAATCAGGTTGCTCTGTTAAGATCTTAGAAAGATCCTCATTTCTTAAAGGTTTTTCAATTCTTAGCTCTGAGAAGAAAAAGACTGTACAAGGATATGCCTACCCTCTCCCTAGTTCAGGAAAGTCCTGCACAAGAAGATGTGGTTCAACAAGAACCTCAGGTAGACAAAGAAGAAGAGAGGATCAAGATAATAAACTACTTGAGTGCCACAGGCTTCTATCAGGCAGATGCACTTCTTCTCTTGTCCTATGACTATGTTGAGTTTGAGTACTTAAAATAGCTTGAACTTGAGATAATCAAGGACAAAAAGACAACTAAGAAGAAGCTAAGGGAAGAAGCTTCAAAATCAAGAGCTATCATCCAAAAGAGCACGAAAAAGTCTGCTGATAGGCAAGAATGATGAGCTTCTTGAAGCTATATGGATTCTCCGGAAGGAGACTTGGCCCCATGTCTCTATCCACTATGGATGAGCATATTAGGGTGATGAAGCAGAAGATCAAAAGTGGATAGCTCATTGACTTACACTCCACTCCAAGTCAAGCTCCACCTGAAGTGGAGGTTAAGGTTGAACAACCAGATACAACACAACCTGGACCTCCTGCTGAAATTCAGCAAGCTTCATCTTCTGATCCAGAGCAAGTTCAACCTCCTTCTCCTTCTGAGCCTGAGAAAGAGGAAGTCCCAACTGAAAAAGACAATAAAGATACTGTAGGCTAGTCTTCTTAGTTAAAATCTACAAACAGAAAGAAGAGGATGGCTTCTATACCAAAGCCAAAGAAGAAGAAGACTACACCCTCTTCTAAACCTAGGATGAGTCAAAACATCCTGAGGTTATGCAGCCAGAGGATGCTACATCAACTCCAATTCAAATAGCTCCTCCAGCATCAAGAAGACCCATCTTTTCTTGGACATACACCAAAAATCTAGAAAGATGGCATGTCATTAGAGATCAAGGCACTGAAGACATTTACACATGGCAAGTTATGTTTCAGTTGCCTCTGCATGAACTTTTTGATATGAGAAGACATTTTGACAGTCTGAAGGATCCTGATCATCTTATGAAGAAAGATTGGTGATCATCCTAATGAGTACTATTGATATCTAAAGTTACTAATTGTTTTGGTACCATCAGCCTAAGGTGAGTTTGTTGAGATTAATGAAGAGGCTGATGCAACCTAAACATCCAATGTCTATCCTGCATGCTGCACAAGTGCTATAAAGAAGAATGCATAGGAAGTTTCACACATGCAACAGAAAAATTCCAAGTGTGAAATCTTCTGAAGCCAATACCAATATCTTCCGAAGCCAAATATAAAGTCTTTCGAAGCCTTAGAGACAAAGCCTTCCGAAGCTTCAACTCATGAAGACAGATTTCTTCCAAAGACTTTTAACACATGCTTTATCTAATGTACTTTTCCATAAAGCTGGATACCTTTCCGCTGCACCTATGTAAGATCACCAACTTACATGAGTTGGTGAAAAGGTCCATGCTTTTGGTAACTGTACATTGAGGTCTTGAGTCTGTAACTTTCTACTTCGTGTACTTTATCCATTTTCTAATAGATATGTTTTGAGCTATGGCATGTCATAGTCACTAGTCAAAAGGCAATTTGCCTTCCGACTCTACAATTGATTTTGTTTGTGTCTAGTCAATTGTATCCAGCTGGCTTTCAAAGTATAGCCGGTTGTAGGATGGAGTATAAGTATCTCATGTTCATGTATCTTTCTATTATGCTTTGTAACACTTGTAATAGAACATAGATAAAGCAATATACTGCATTCTTGAAAACTAAACACATGTGTTCTGTCTCTTACATTACTTGTGTTCTTAGTATCTTTATGTGCTTAATCCAGTCTTAATGTTTGATTAAGTTCTAGTTAATCACCTCTTTGTGTTGTTGTGTTGTAATTGACCCCTTCACCGGTCCTGCACTCATACTTTTCTTTTAAATCTTTTATCTCCTTCTCCTTTTCATCCAACTCCAACAGTCTATCTTGAATGATACTAGATCTTCTATTCAAAAGTTTCTCCATCTTTGCTGCTTTCTTCATTAGCTCAGAAATCATTTCATCCTTCTCATCAGGCCTATTCACTTCTGATTTAGCAACACTTTCAGACGAAACAACCTAAAAAATAGCTTGTCTAACTGGCATTTTCCTATGATCATCCACATCATCATACGATGATTTAGATTCCTCTGAAGAGCTAGCAGAGTCACCCTACTCAACAGGCTTAGTAGAAGTAGGGGATGAGTGAACAGGAGATTCAAGTGAGTGATTGATTGGTGTTGTTGGGTTTTGTTACATATTTATCAAAGCTAGTTTAACCATTAAAACTACAAAACGCAGTGGATATAAGGTGTTAAACTTGTTGTTAACAATATGAAACATTAACCATTTTTAGTCCAAAACAAAACCCATGAACAAGGGTCATATGTATGTGAAATGAAATGCTATTAAAACGAAAAAGAACAACCAAAGGTGTTCTTGAAACTACCTTTCAAGAACAAAAGGATGTGGTATGGATGAGAAGAAGATGATGATGCTTCTAATTTCCTAGCCTCCAAAAGAGAAGTCCTCAAGCTTGCATACCCACTAGCTCTTGCAAACACCTAACTTGTTAGGGAGTGCAACACCAAGTCTGTCCTCTTTCTTGCAAATCCGAAATCAACCAACAGAGACTTCAAATTTCAGCCAAGAAATTTAAAATTTTTGCCAAGAGAAGGAAGAGAGGAAGTCTTTTGCATGTGTGTGTGAGAGAGTGTGTTAAAAGGAAGACTGCAAGGATAATTAAGTCTTGTATAAAACCAAGACAAAAGGATTCCCCTAAGATGACAAGGGGCCACCGAATGGGGATTTTTAAAATGGGTTCCCTCCCATTTTTATTTTATAAAGTTATTACACTCTTTATTACATAAGTTTATAAAATTAAAACCTCTTTTCATTTTATAACATTAACACACTCTTATTTGTTATTATTTAACTTACTTAAATAATGACAAATAATTTATCATGAACAAATTATCCGTATAATTTGTTCTATTACAAAAGCAATGTTTTAGAAAACCCATTTTCTAAATTGGTGTCAGTATTTATTTGTATGATCTCATCAACAAATAAATATTTATTGGTGTTTGATTAGCTTGTTATTGGGTATGACCCAACTTGGATCATAACATACTAAGCACATCAATCTTGTATGTGTCTTGGGCACACAAGATCCATAGGTGAAACATGAGGTGAGTGTATGGGTGATGTATGTGGAGAGATGATGGGTTGTGATTATGGTGAAGGGATTGGTAGTCTTTGTGGTGATGGCATATGTGAGGGTATGAAAGGTGAGGCTACATTAGTTTCACGAACAGATGGCCTAGTGTGAAGATCACCCCCTACATCAACCTGGGGTGACACTGTCCTCTATCCTTCATCACTTTCTACAACTTGCGCATTAGTAGTTTGTTGATCATGAGCTGCTGGTTCTTCTTCTTTAATTGGCTCATCAATAGGAACCTCTTATTCTTCAACATGTTCTTTTGGATTAATCTATTGAAGCTCTTGGGATCTCTCTTTTTGATGTATTTGTAAGATTTAGCATCATAATGAAGAATATTTATCACAAGACCTTCGGGTACAATGTTAGGAAATTCTTCATTAATAAGACATTGTAAGAACCTTGGATACATTAGAAACATGTGTCTTCACCCTTCCTGAATGTTTAAAACCAGACCATTAAACACATAGGCAGCCATGTTAAATGGCCTGTTAGTGCATAAAGCACATATGGCACTTGATGTGATTACTGGAATGTCATTCCATCCTGTCTTCCTCTTTGACAGACAATGTTGATAAGGTGAATAAGGAATCTCCATTGTAAGTCAACTAGGCCTTTTACAATGTGCTTACCTTCATATCCTCCCTCATATCCAATGTTAGCCAAAAAAGTAGTGATTTCATCATCTTCCAGCTCTAGAGGAGTGTTGGCATCATCACCAAACTGTAAACATTGTCTCATATTTTGTTTAGTGATAGTCAAAGTATTATCATCATGATCCTTCTACATAGAGTTCTTTCACCATCTATCTTTGTCAACACAGCAGTGCTCTAGAAAGACCTTATAAATCTCTCAAAAATGACTGTCTAACTATAATGCATGTGCCACTCTGGTAGTGGAAATGAATCTGATCATGTCTCTAAGATCTAGCCTCAGGTACATCAGGGTCAAGATAACCGCTGACATTGTGGAGCTTGCTCCAGGTGAGATTTTCCATGTACCCTGCATTAGAGGCATATGAGTTAGATTATTGAAAATACTTATCAGATTGTAAAGCATACATCAAGCATTTTTCATCACTTTGATTTTTAATGGTCAAAATTTATTGTTTGGAGGAACTGTTCCATAGGAATCATTCCAAAGCTTGATGTTATCATGAATAATCACTATTATTTTTTTTTAAGTTTGGAGAGATCATATATGTTGATTTTAACCTCTTTTCAACTCTTATATTCAAGATTTGATTTCAACATTTTCATCTTTTATTGTGCTCTGTTCATACGATGAACATGATTTTTAAATTAACTTGTTGATTGTTACTCTTCTTAGTTAGCATGTTCATTGTAGTCGAAAATGATCATCATTCCTTAAATGTTTGATTTTGAGTTTCCTTTATTGACCTAGGGTTCTATATTCATCATTGGTTCAAAAGTCCGACATTTTAGGTCACAAAATTTAAAGATTTTCACCATTTGTTCGATACTACTATTGTAGAGAATTGAAACTGAGGACTAATCAGATGAAATGAATCGTAGAACACAAGTTTGTTAATGGTGATGATGATTGATGAAGAACAGTACGTTTCGCTCGTCGCACTTTAAAGTCTCTCAAATTTGAAAAGTATTAAATGACCTTTTGAAATGGCTTTAAATAGTCAACTAATGGCTTTTACAAATTGTTACAAGTTTCAGAACAAATGCAATCAGTTTTTTAAATTCACTGTAGCAATTGCGGAAATGTTTTCTTCATCAGCATTTGTGTACTGTTACAAATGCGGAAGTGAAAAATTTAAGAGCATTTGTTTCACTTAAGCAAATGCGGTTAAACAAAAGTTTGTTCAACATTAGTTCACTACTGCAAATACGGAAGTGAAAAAATTGACAACATTTGTTTCACTATAGCAAATGCGGTTAAACAAAATTTGTTCAGCATTTGTTCACTGTTGCAAATACGGAAGTGAAAAACTTGAGAGCATTTGTTTCACTGTAGCAAATTCAGTTAAACAAAATTTGTTTGCATTTGTTCACTATAACAAATGCGGTAGTGTAAAATTCATTTATCCATATTTACTTCAACATATGCGGCTGAAAAATAAAGTTGTCCACATTTCTTGACCATCATCATTATGACAGAAGAGATTAAGCACTTGTTTATTCATTACTCATTTTTGGTATACATGAAAAGTGTTGATGTCACCCGCATTCAAAAATGCGGATAAGTAAAAACAAATGAGGCAATGAAAATGTCTTCTGCATTAACAAATGTGGTAGAACACTTTTGTCCGCATAGGCTTTTAACACTTCAAATTTTTTATGTATATTTGTTTGACACAAATGCAGTAGATTAAAATGCTTATCCCCATTAGTTTCACTTTGTTATAATGACATAAACAGTTACCCGCATTGGTTACCTTCACGTGCATTAACCAATGCACTTACACATATTAAGTTTTAAATTTAATCAAAACATAATGTTTCTATTTTTGGTTTCTCTTGTTATGAAGAGCTGTCTTTGATTGAATTGTGTCTGTGAAGTTGTTGGCTGTTGTTGGGGTTATCAATTCTTGCTTGGATTGACTTGTATATCATAAGTCATACAAGTTTCCCATTGATTGACTTATCTTGGACTTCTTATGCTTCCAAGAATCTGCATAAGCTAAGATACTATGGTATAGCTTTTGTACCAACACAGACATTCTATTTTTGATTTGTTTTGAAGTTTTAAGAAAGTAATTTAAGAAAGTAAACGGCTATACAAACTGATCAAAAATTTTAACTACTCCCCCTAAAGTTTATATCCATACCTAGATAGAAACTTTAAAGATTTAAAACTTTTGAATATGAATTAATTTTGATTTTTTTTTTTTTTTGGATTTAAGAATGAAGAGAAGTATACCTTTTGTTGGGATCATATCAATCTTACATTACACATGTGCATTCTTTTGTAATTCAATGGACATGTTTATGAACTTATTGATTGAAGGTATGTTTGTCCTCTTAAACTCATACCTGGTTAATATGTTAATGCATGTGATATTTATCATGTTTTGGTTGATTTGATTATTCAACATGTACATCACACACAAAATCAATGAATGATCAACCATCCTCATGTAATGCATGGTAGAACTTTTTCACAACTTTCTTGACTGGGTTACTTAAGTTATGAAATCTCATTTTCACTGATTGTCGTTGGGATTCTTCTACTTTGATCCTTTTCATGATGACCCACATTGGGATTCTTTTCACTTCACTTTGGAAGGTGATCCATGATTTGATTCTTTTGCTCATTCACAAGGAATGTATTGTTATTGTAGATTCATCCAATTTGGATGTGTTCCTCATTGGGAATCTTTTGGATCAATACATCTACACTATGTGCTTGTTTCTTCAGATCTTTGCTTAGCACAACAGAGATGAAACTTGATGTAGTTGAAAGAGATTCATAAATTATCATTACCTGTGTGTTTAGTTTAGTAACACACATACACTTAGATAAGCTAATACATACCTGTACTCAAAGATGAGCATTTCACCATTGAATAAGATTATAATTTATCACAGCATATATCTTCTCTTCCAAGTTGTGCCTACCAACGTATTTGGTAAGTCATGACAATATTTCAAATTTTAAATTAAGCATAGTGAATGATATAACAACTGTAATTATATCATTTCCCAATGTATATATCTTTTTCTTCATCAAAATTGACTTCTTTTTGAGATTTTCTAAAATTTTGAATTGTATTTTTATGTTTTTGATTTTATTCAAGGTTAATCATGCCAATTGATTAAACTAGGTATTCAAACCTACTAGGTTCAAATGCCTTGGTGAATAAATCAGCTAATTGATTTTTAGTTTGAACTTGAATCAATTTGATTAACCTCTTTTTAACACAATTCTCAAAAAGTGATATTTAATTTCAATATGCTTTGTTTTTGAGTGTTGAACTGGGTTATTTGTAATGAAAACAACTCATGTGTTGTCAATATGAATTGGAGTGTGCAAGAAATTAAAACCATAATCAAACATCTGGTTTTGAATCTAGAGAACTTATGAGTAACAAGCTGATGTTGTAATGTACTCAGCTTCTGCTGTTGGAATAGATATGTTTCTCTACTACTTGCACTGCGAGGAGACCAGTCTGGGACCAAGAAATTGACAATCTCCAGAAGTGGACTTCCTATTAAAGTTGCATCCCCTATAATCATTGTCAGTGTAGGCATAGAGATTGAAATCTCCTTCCTTTGCTTACCATAAACCAAGAGCTGGCTTGCCATTAATATATTTGAATATCCTCTTGACAGCATTCACATAAGATTCCTTAGGATCAGCTTGATATCTGGCATATACTCAAACACCAAACATAATGTCAGGTCTACTAGCTGTTAGATACATAAGTGAACCAATCATTGATCAATAGTGAGTCTGATCCACTGATTTGGCTTCTAGATCTGGACCTATCTTCACTTTAGTATCAACAGAGGTGATCATAGATTGACAATTAGCAAGGTGGAATTTCTTCAACATTGTCTCTACATATTTTGATAGATTGATGAAGATTCCATCTGTTATCTATTGGACTTGCACTCCTAAAAAGAACGTGAGTTCCCCATTACACTCAATTGAATTTTGAATGCATAATGTCTTCAAAATCTTTACAAAGTTGCTTGTTTGTTGAGCCAAAATGATATCATCCATATAGATCTAGACTAGCAACATGTCTCTTCCTCTTCTCATTTTAAAGAGAGTTTGATCAATCTTTCCTCTTTATTACCATGTTCAAGAAGGAAAGATGATAGAGTCTCAAACCACTTTCTTGGAGCTTGATTAAGACCATAAAGGGCTTTACCAAGCTTGTACACCCTGTGAGGGAAATCAAGATCTTCAATGCCAGGTGGTTGACTCACATAGACTTCTTCAGCAATCTTTCCATACTAGAAAGAACATTTCACATCCAATTGATAAACAGTAAACTTAATGGATGTTGAATATGCGAGAAAGATTCTTATTGCTTCTAATCTGGCAACAGGTGCAAACACTTCATAATAATCAATTCCTTCTTCTTGTTTATACCCATGTACGAGTAGTCTCACTTTATTTCTGGTGACAATCCCTCTATCATCAGTTTTGTTTCTATACAACCATTTGGTACTGATAGGATATTGTCCTTCTAGAAGATCTACCAGTGCCATACTTCTTCTTGTTTCTTGAAGTGTAACAATTCGTCCTATATTGCATCAATCCAACTATTGTCTTGAAGAGCCTCTTTGATATTTTCAGGTACTGTTTGAGAAAGAAAGCATGTGAACAAAGAGATGTTTGCAATACTCGACTTGGTTCGTGTCACCCTTTCGTTGAGTTCACCAATAATGCTTTCTAGTAGATGGTTCTTGTGTATTCTGGTGGTTTGCATTGAGTCACCAGCAATTGTTACATCAAGATTGGAGACATTTAGCTCATTATGGTGAGAGGCACCTTCATCTTGTACTGTTGGGGAGTTATGAAGATAATCATACTCTATTTTAGTGACTGCCTCAACATTAGCAGCACTTTGATTGCATTCATCATTTGATGTTCTTTCGGAGGAGTAGCTTGCTTTTGATTTCTGATCTCAGTTGATTGGTCTTCTGAATGTGATGGTAGTAAGCTGGGACGAGCTTCAGTCAAAACACATTTTTGATAGGATCTGCTTGGAGTGGAACATCTTTATTCAGTTGCTCAGTAGAGGTAGGAATCATTGGAAAGTCATCTCTACTTTCTACACATGAAGAAACTAAATGTAGGTTTCCTTCATCAAACAGTGAAATTAATCAAATAATTTTGTAAATGAGTCAATATCAAACAACCAGTCGGGATCATTTGTAGATTTAGGGAATGATGTTCTTTAAATTGAACAATTGTTGATTCATCAATAATGTTTAATCTAGGATTAAACATTCTATAAGCCTTAGAAACAGAAGAATAACCTATAAAGAATCCTTCATTAGACTTAGATGAAAAATTTCCCAAATAGTCTTGGGTATTTAATATTAAGACACGACTACCAAATGACTTGAAAAATCCAATAAATGGTTTTCTGTGAAACAAAAGTTCATATGGAGTCCTTTCATCACCTTCCCAGAGACACCAAGGGAGAACTACACTCGAGGAAGCCCATTCCAAGAGACAAGCTCTTCTCAAGCTTTTGTGTCTTCTGATGAAAGCTGTGGCAACTCTCTTTTCACTCTTGAAGACCAGGACTGTATTCATCCAGATGATCTGGAATACATGGAAATAGTCCAGCACATGGCTCTTCTCACTCATAGAGCCAAGAATTTCTACAAGAGGACTAGAAGGAAGTTCCAAGCAATGCAACCAGTGGAACGTTTGGCCTGGACAAAGGCAAAGTCAAGTGTTACAACTATAACTTGATGGGCCACTTTGCTAGAGAATGTAAGGCACCTAAAACAAGTGGTGGCCAAACACAGTCCAGACCCAACTAGACTTACAAAGCTCCCAGAATGAGAAGTCAAAGCAGCAGGCTGCTGTTGCTATTGAAGAAGGAGGCTTTGACTGGAGCTTTCAAGTGGAAGATACTTCTCCTAACCAAGCAATGATGGCAGATCATTATGAAGCCAAGATATTGGAACATCTCTGTACTCCTGACTGCATTGCTACAGTCAATAGATACAGGTTCTATAACTTGAGATGAGATCTGACCTTGAGTCCTTAAGCATTTTAAAATTTGATTTTTGAAAGTTTGAATATGATTATAAACTAAAGATAAAGGACCTTGAAAAACCATTTCAGTTCTAAAACATGAACACATAGATTTTAGGACTCAAATCAAAGATCTCATAACCAAGCTAACTGAGTGCCAGGCTGAGCTTGTGATCAGCAAAGCCAGGAAAAATGAGTGTTCTTAAAGAAGAGACCTTCAAGAATATGATATCCTCATCCCTGCACAACAAGGTGTGCTATCAAACCAAGCAGGGACTAGGATCCAATGAGATAGCTCCTCCATACACAATCGTGTCTGTAAGATCTCTTAGGTGTGGAACTTGTGAAGATGAGCTTCCTCTCATAGATCCTATGAATGAAGAGGATGAAGAAAAGATAGAAGAATTCCTTGAGAAGAGTGAAGAGGAGGATTCTAAGAAGGGCCACTATCCTTCTGAGGAGAACAAGAAGACTGTGATGACCAAGTCCATGAGAAAGAACTTGATCAGAAAGAGCAAAATAAAAGCAAGGAAGGCTCAAGAGATCAAGACTACTTTTGACTCTAAGCAAAAACAAGTTTTCATATCTACAAGATTCAAAGTAGTAAGGACTGAAGACATCAACCAAAACTCTTCTGCTAAGAGTTCTGGTTCTTGCTCAACTCATCTCAGTAACAAGAAGACTAATCTGTTGTGTACCACTGCTACACAGCATGGACCATCAAACTCCAAGAACAGTTCCCAGCCTAAAGGAACTATCTCAGCATCTGCAAAGATGAAGGTGGAGAAGGGATGTGACCAAATAGTCTTGTTCCTAGCAGAAGACTTTTGTGTAGAAGAAAATAGTGTGTGTTATGTGTGAAAGTACCACTCATATTGCCAAGGATTGTCCATACGACTAAGGTACTATCCATATGACCAAGACAAAGACTTCAAAGACTTCCAAGAAAATTCAAGCTTCGAAGGAAAACCTGTTTCCTTTGGAAGCTCCAAGTCTAAGAAGAAGGCAAGTGGAAATTACCCTCAGAAGATAAGTTGGTCGCAGAAGAAAGGAGTTCATCCGAAGCATTGAAATCTGCTGCAGTGTCTGCAGAATCTTCCGAAGGTTCAGTCATCAAAACTATTGAAGCTCAAAAAGCTTCCAAAGTTTTGAAGGTCAAGTCCAAGACTCCAAAGGTGGTGTGGAAGTCTAAGAAAGACCAAGTGACTAAGAATTCTCCATCAACAACAGCTCAAGATCCTCTTAGCACAACCATAGGATCTATTACTATTGCATTACCTTGTTAATGAGCCCAAGACAAGCAAGGCTTGGGTTTTCAAATGTAACTAATCAACTTCTTTGTGCAGGGACAACTCAAGACAAACAAAAATATCTGGATCATTGATAGGGGTTGTTCCAGCACATGACAGGCAATAGGTTATTACTCCAGAACTTTGAAAGAATTGATGGAGGACCAATTGCTTTTGGAGGAGATGAAGGTGGTTTCATTTCTGGAGGGGGCAAGGTCACAAATGGTAAGCTCAGTATTAAAAAGGTAAACTTTGTCAAAGAGCTTGGGTATAATATTCTGAGTGTATCCCAATTTTGTGATCTGAGTCATAACATGCTCTTCACTGAGCATGAGTGCATTGTTCTCAAGCCTGGTGTGGTCATTCCTCATGAGCATATCCTTCTTAGAGCCCCCAGGATAGGGAACATGTACAAGATGGATTTGCACGAAACATCTCCCTCTGAAGAAGTTTTATGCTTTTTGTCTAAAGCCAATAGTGATGAGTCTTTCCTATGGCATAAAAGAATGTGCCATGTGAACTTTAAAAACATTACTAAATTAATTGAGAATGATTTGGTAACTAGAATACCAAAGAAAGAGTTTACAAGTGATGATCATTGTGTTGCATGCCTGAAAGGGAGGCAACACAAGATATCTCACAGGCCTAAGGAAACGAACTCCATCACTACACCCCTACACTTGTTACATATGGATCTCTTTGGCCCCAACAGTGTAATGAGTCTAGGAAGGACCTCTTATTGTTTAGTGATCATAGATGACTTTACAAGATTCACTTGGGTCTTCTTCCTTAGAACTAAGGATGAGACTCCTGAGATTCTGAAGAATTTCATCTTAAAGATTGAGAATCAATCTGATCACAAGGTCAAGTTCATAAAATGTGATCAAGGAACTAAATTTAAGAACCAAATCCTTGAAACGTTATGTGATGAAAAGGGTATTACAAGACAATACAATGCTCCCAGGACTCCTAAGCGAAATGGTGTTGCTGAGAGGAGAAAGAAGACATTGATTGAAGCTGCAAGAACCATGCTGTCTGACTCTAAGCTACCCATCACCTTCTGGGCAGAGGCAGTCAACATTGTCTGCTATGTGCAGAACAGAGTTTTAGTGGTCAAGACTCATGGCAAGACTCCTTATGAACTTTGGCATAAGAGGAAACCTTTCATTGGTTTTCTCAGGTCATTTGGATGTCCTTGCACCATCCTGAATACCAAATATCAAATTGCCAAGTTTGCTGAGAAATCAGATCATGGACACTTTATTGGATACTCTTCTCAAGCTAAGGCTTTTAGAGTGTACAATGTTAGAACTAGAATTGTTGAAGAGTCAGCCAATGTGACTCTCAATGAATACACACCCTGTGTAGCTTGTTTTGGTCCTGATTGGCTATTTGATCTTGACTTAGTTACCAACTGTTTTAACAAATCTTGTGAGAATGTTTCAGGATCAGCAGAAAATTAAATACAGGTGATCCTGATCCAAGATTTGAGCTAAGAAGACCTTCAACTCATACATCTTCAACTCTAGTTGGAACTACTTCTGCTAATGAGGTTTCTATCAGCATGACAATGACAAACTCAGCTGATACATCTGGGGTGCCTTCAAATTCCAGCTTAGAGGCTCCACAACCAGATAAGAACATCTCAATGGTGGAAGACAACAATGGTGGTGGTGACAGTGACCAAGAATTTCTTGATGCCACTAACCACACCGTAGATGAGAGCATCAATGATGTCACACACTGCTTGGATCAAGTTTCTCTTGAAAAGTGTGCTGATGTGGTGGGAGAAACATCCATTCCAGATCTAAATTTCTATAATTTAGATATTTCTCTACAACTTGATGTGATCCTTCAACTTAGGATCCACAAGTCTCACCCCACCACAAACATCATTGGAGATGTTGTCACAAGGGTAAGGACAAGAGGACAAACCCTTGAAGCAAATGTGTGTCTTCACTCTTGTTTCTTATCCCAGATAGACCCAAAGAAAGTTGATGAGGCTCTAAAGGATGGAAGTTGGGTTGAAGCTATGCAACAAGAGCTGCTTCAATTCAAAAGGCAGAAAGTTTGGAACCTTTGTCCTCTTCCTTATGGGAAGACTACCATTGGAACCAAATGGGTGTTTAGGATAAAGAAAGATGATAGAGGCATCATCATCAAGAACAAGGCTAGACTAGTTGTTCAACGATACACACAAGAAGAAAGGATTGACTACACTAATGTCTTTGCTCTAGTAGCAACATTAGAAGCTGTTAGAATATTCCTGGCATTTGCTGCATCTAAGAACTTCAAGGTTTTTCAGCTTGATGTGAAGTGTGCCTTTTTGTATGGAGTGATTGATGAAGAGGTATATGTCAAATGACCACCTGGTTTTGTAGATCCTAATCATCCTGATTATGTCTGAAAGCTTTACAAAGCTCTTTGTGGGCTGCATCAGGCACCAGGAAGTGGTATGACACACTGTCTGAGTATCTTTGCAAACATGGATACAGGAGAGGTACTATAGATGGAATTCTCTTCATCAAAGGACAGGGAAATGACATATTGCTAGTTCAAGTGTATATGGATGACATCATCTTTGGTTCAACTAATCCAAAGCTCTACAAAGACTTTGAGAAGCTGATGAAAGACAGATTTGAAATGAGTGCCATGGGGGAACTCAATTTCTTTTTGGGAATTCAAGTGAAGAAAGTTGAAGATGGCGTCTTCATAAGTCAGTCAATGTATGTTCAGGACATACTCAAGAGATTCAACATGACTGATTGTAAGATTGCTAAGACACCCATAGCTAGAAACCACTCCCTTGGACCTGATCTTGAGGGGGAGTGTGTAGATGAGCACTTATACAGGGCTATGATTGGGTCTCTTATGTATCTTACTGCTAGCAGGCCTGATATTATGTTTGCTACATGCATCTATGCAAGATATCAAGCCAACCCAAAGATGTCTCACCTCATCACTGTCAACAGGATTCTAAGATACCTCAAGGGTGCTTCAACACTTGGTTTATGGTACCCTAAGAATCCTAACATTAATCTATATAGTTATACATATAGTGATTATGGTGGTTGTAGCATGACTACAAAGTCTACATCTGGGGGATGTCAGTTTCTTGGTGGAAGGGTTGTCTCATGGCAATGCAAGAAACAATCTTGTGTCTCTACATCAACTGCTGAAGCTGAATACATTGCTAGTACAAGCTATTGTGCTCAAGTGCTTTGGATTCAGAATCAGATGCTGGACTATGGTTTAAACTTCAAGGAGACTCCAATTCACATAGACAACAATAGTGCCATCTCAATCATAGAGAACCCTGTGAAGCACTCAAGGACTAAACACATCAATATGAGGTATCATTTAATAAGAGATAACTATGAAAAGGGATTAATTAAACTGGTCAAAGTTCACATAAATGAACAATATGCTAATCTATTTACAAAGCCTTTTGTTGAACAGTGATTTAAATATCTAATATCAGCTGTTGGGATGATAAACTTTGAGTAGGTTTTTCTTAAAACTAATTCTTATTATTTCTTAAAATATGTGTGTCCTAAGTTTTCTAGCTCATCACTTTCATAAGCTCATGTTTTCTTTGGATGAAATTTTTCTTAAGAGTTTCCGTAGATTTTTGAAAATTTCTGATACTTGGGAAGTTATGCTTTTAACTTCGGAAGTAAATCATGCCTTCAAAATAATAACTGTCTAAGAAATCCCACTCACATATAAACCCAACGGTTTCCCCCTCTTTCTATCATCTGTTCTTCCTCCAAGCCTAAAAACCCAAATTCTCTCTGAAATTTCTTTCTTCCTTCTTTCTTCATCCTTAAGCTACCTCATAATGGCCAGCCTTGCTCACAGAAATGATCCCAACTTTACCATGCAACTACACAGGCAACACAATTGGGTGGCTCTATTAAGCTCTGAGAAAGATCTCATTTCTCAGAGGTTTGTCGATTCTTAGCTCTGAGAAGAAAAATACTATACAAGGTATGCCTACCCTCTCCCTAGTTCAAGAAAGTCTTGCACAAGAAGATGTGGTTCAATAAAAACCTCAGGTAGACAAAGAAGAAGAGAGGATCAAGATGATCAACTATCTGAGTGCCACAGGCTTCTATCAGGAAGATGCACTTCTTCCCTTGTCCTATGACTATGTTGACTTTAAGTACTTAAAACAACTTGAACTTGAGACAATCAAGGACAAAAAGACAACTAAGAAGAAGCTGAGGGAAGAAGCTGCAAAATCAAGAGCTATCATCCAAAAGTGCATGAAAAAGTCTGCTGATAGGCAGAGGATGATGAGCTTCTTGAAGCTAAATGGATTCTCCAGAAGGAGACATGGCCCCATGTCTCTATCAACTATGGATGAGCATATTAGGGTGATCAAGCAGAAGATCAAAAGTGGAGAGCTCATTGACTTACACTCCATTCCAAGTCAAGCTCCACCTGAAGTGGAGTTAAGGTTGAACAACCAAAGACACACAACCTAGACCTCCTGCTGAAACTCAACAGGCTTCATCTTCTGATCCACAGCAGGGTCAACCTCCTTCTCCTTCTGAGCCTGAGAGAGAGGAGTCCCAACTAAGAAAGACAATGAAGATCAATCTGGTACTGCAGGCCAGACTATTCAGTTAAAATCTACAAAGAGAAAGAAGAGGATGGCTTCTAAACCAAAGCCAAAGAAGAAGAAGACTGCACCCTCTTCTAAACCCAGGATGAGTCAAAACATCCTGAGGTTGTGCAGCCAGAGGATGCTATCTCAACTCCAATTCAAACAGCTCCTCTAGCATCAGAAGATCCATTTTGTCTTGGACATACACCACAAATCCATAAAGATGGCATGTCATTAGAGATCAAGGCACTGAAGACATTTACACATGGCAAGATATGTTTCAGTTGCCTCTGCATGACCTCTTTGATATGAGAAGAAATTTTGACAGTCTAAAGGATCCTGATCATCTTATGAAGAAAGGATTGGTGATCATCCTAATGAGTACTATTGATATCTAAAGTCTACTAATTGTTTTGGTACCATCAGCCTAATGGGAGTTTGTTGAGATTAATGAAGAGGCTGATGCAACCTAAACATCCAATGTCTATCCTACATGGTACACAAGTGCTATGAAGAAGAATGCTTAGGAAGTTTCACACATGCAACAGAAATATTCTAAGCGTGAAATCTTCCGAAGCCAAGACCAGTATCTTCCGAAGCCAAATATGAAGTCTTTCAAAGCCTCAGAGACAAAGTCTTCCGAAGCTTCAACTCATGAAGACAGATTTCTTCCAAAGACTTTTAATACATGCTTTATCTGATGTACTTTTCCATAAAGCTGGATACCTTCCGCTGCACATTTGTAAGGTCACAAACTTACATGAGTTGGTGAAAAGGTCCATGCTTTTGGTAACTGTACATTGAGGTCTTGTGTTTGCAACTTTCTACTTCATGTACTTTATCCTTTTTGTAATAGATAAGGATGTGAGCTATGGCATGTCTAGTTACTAGTCAAAAGGCAATCTGCCTTTTGACTCTACAATTTATTTTGTTTTGTGTATAGTCAATTGTATCCAGCTGGCTTTCAAAGTATAGTCGGCTGTAGGATGTAGTATACGTATCTCATGTTCTTGTATCTTTTGTTATGCTTTGTAACACTTGTAATAGAACATAGAGAAAGCAATATACTGCATTCTTGTAAACTAAAAACTTGTATTTTGTCTCTTACATTACTTGTGTTCTTAGTATCTTATTATGGTTAATCCAGTCTTCCTGTTTGATTAAGTTCTAGTTAATCTCCTCTTGTGTTGTTATGTTATAATTGACCCCTTCACCGGTCCTACACTCATACTTTTCTTTTAAATCTTTTATCTCATTCTCCTTTTCATTCAACTCCAACATCCTATCTTGAATGATACTAGATCTTCTGTTCAAAAGTTTCTCCATCTTTGCTGCTTTCTTCATTAGCTCAGAAATCATTTCATCCTTCTCATCACGTCTATTCATTTCTGATTTAGCAACACTTTCAGAAGAAACAACCTAGAAATCATTTCATCCTTGTCCAATATGCCTATGATGATCGACATCATCATATGATGATTTAGATTCCTCTGAAGGGCTGGCAGAGTCACCATACTCAACAGGCTTAGTAGAAGCAGGGGATGAGTGAACAGGAGATTCAGGTGAGTGATGGATTGGTGATGTTGGGTTTTGTTACATATTTATCAAAGCTAGTTTAACCATTAAAACTACAAAACACAGTGGATATAAGGTGTTAAACTTGTTGTTAACAATCTAAAAATATGAACCATTTTTAGTCCAAAACAA
This sequence comes from Flaveria trinervia, assembly GCA_025506515.1. Lineage (NCBI taxonomy): Eukaryota > Viridiplantae > Streptophyta > Magnoliopsida > Asterales > Asteraceae > Flaveria > Flaveria trinervia. The sequence goes on along the minus strand of CM046458.1, from coordinate 37,709,687 downwards.
AACCCATGAACAGTGGTCATATGTATGTGAAATGAAATGCTATCAAAACAAAAAAGAACAACCAAAGGTGTACTTAAAACTACCTTTCAAGAACAAAAGCATGTGGTATGGATGAGAAGAAGATGATGACGCTTCTTTAATGCCTAGCCACCAAAGGAGAAGTCCTCAAGCTTGTATACCCACGAGCTCTTGCAAACACCTAACGTGTTAGGGAGTGCAACACCAAGTCTCTCCTCCTCCTTGCAAATCCGAAATCAACCAACAGAGACTTCAAATTTCAGCCAAGAAATTTGAAATTTTTGCCAACAGAGGGAAGAGAGGAAGTATTTTGCATGTGTGTGTGAGAGAGAGTGTGTTAAAAGGAAGACTGCAAGGATAATCAAGTCTTGTATTAAACCAAGACAAAAGGATTCCCCTAAGATGACAAGGGCCACCGAATGAGGGTTTTTAAAATTGGTTCCCTCCCATTTTTATTTATAAAGTTATTACACTCTTTATTACATAAGTTTATAAAATTAAAACCTCTTTTAATTTTATAACATGAACACACTATTATTTAACTTACTTAAATAATGATACAAATAATTTCTCATGAACAAATTATCCATATAATTTGTTCTATTACAAAAGCAATGTTTTAGAAAATCCATTTTCTAAATTGGTGTCAATATTTATTTGTATGATCTCATCAACAAATAAATATTTATTTGTGTTTGATTAGCTTGTTATTGGCTATGACCCGACTTGGATCATAACATACTAACCACATCAATCTTGTATGTGTCTTGGGCACACTAGATCCAACAATCTCCCAGTTGCACAAGATTCATAGAAGATTGATGCAAGTAGTGAATACCGCCTAACAACGGTTCACTACTCTTAATACGTATGACTAAGTGCCATTCAATAACATCATCCCCTTCAAGTACCTTACTCGAATTGGTTTAGGTGAATCAATCATCTATCCTTTTGTCACAGATGTCATGTTAAATCCAAAGACACAAAGTGATAATTCTCCATTCATTTAACTTTGTTAGGCCTTAGACATCTTACTCTCAATGAATAAGAGGGACAAATCCCATCTTGACTACATACGTCTCTCACAGTCACCTCGTATTATACTTGAATTTAGCCTTATGTATTGCCATGTTTTAGAATAATGAAGAACTAAGTCAAAGTACAATATTTGGTAAATATCAAGACCTAATATGTATCTCAGGTCAGAGGATACCCAATGATGTTCGCCTTCACTCAAATTTACTTATGATCAATCAAAAAGATTCCATGTAGTAATATTTGAGATGTAGATCAGTCCAATATTTACATCCCACAAATATCTATGAACTTTGGCAGCAATCTTTTACTCTATATTCATCCATAGAATATCTACCAATCCAATTCACAATAGTTTTACCTTCATACTTGTTCCTAAAAGTATAAACAACTACGGACGTTCAGAGTAAATAATTTACTCAGGATGTTAAACACGCAAAATAGGAATGTTAGTTGAATTAGTATAACCAATAATTCATTCAAGTAATAAGGGTTACAATATCTCAATACAGAAACTAAAGATCATATCCAGTCACTAGAATATTGAAGTCCCATGGCACAAGTATGACTTTAATGCTTTGCCTTTTCAAGAAGCTTCGTGAGTGGATCCGCAATGTTTCGATCCGTGTGAACTTTGCAAATACATATCTTTCCCTTTTCAACTTCATCCCTTATGTAGTTGAATCTCCGTTCAATGTGCCTAGTCTTTTGACGTGCACGGGGTTCCTTGATTTAAGCAATCGCACCCTCATTATCACAAAATATTTCTAGGGGATCCTGAATGGAAGGGACCACACCTAGATCGGCAACGAATTTCATCAACCATGCAGCTTCTTGAGCTGCTAATGCAGCGGCGATGTATTGTGACTCTGTAGTTGATAATGCCACCACATCTTACTTAGAGCTCTTCCAAGAGACTGCTCCTCCATTCAAGATGAAAATGTATCCCGATTGTGATGTGAATCATCCCGATCAGTTTGGAAACTCACATCCGTGTAACCCTTTACTACGAGTTACCCCTCACCAGATCCATTGATTAGGAACATGTCTTTCGTCCTCCTTAGGTACTTAAGTATGTTCTTAACAGCCATCCAATGACTACTTCCAGGATTTTGCTGATATCGACTTGTCATGCTCAAGGCGCATGACACGTCCGGCCTAGTGTATATCATTGCATACATGATGGATCCTATGGCAGATGCATACGAGATTCCCTTCATTTTGTCTTGCTCATCCTTTAATCTTGGACATTGAGTCTTACTCAATATCGTTCCTCTTTGGATAGGTACTCTACCTTTCTTAGTGTTTTCCATCTTGAACCTTTTCAAGATCTTATCAATGTATGCACTTTGATTTAAACCTATCAACCACTTTGATTTATCCCTATAGATCTTTATTCCCAAAATATAGGCGGCTTCACCAAAATCCGTAACAGAGAAACAGCTTCCAAGCCAGGTTTTAACACCTTCCAAGGTTGGAATGTCATTTCCAAATAGTAGGATGTCATCGACATACAATACTAGGAAAGTGATGATGCTCCCACTAGCTTTCTTACATGCACATGCTTCACCAGTGTTTTTGATATACCCAAATTTGATTATCTCTTCATCAAAATGGTGATTCCAACTTCTTGATGTTTGCCTCAATCCATAGATTGATTTCTTTAACTTACATACTTTGTTAAGATGTTTTGGATCGACAAAACCTTCAGGCTGAACCATGTAGACAACTTCCTCAAGATATCCATTTAGAAAAGCGGTTTTGACATCCATTTGCCAAATCTCATAATCATAATGAGCAGCTATGGCAAATAATATCCTAATAGACTTTAGCATTGCAACCGGTGAGAAGGTCTCATCATAATCAACCCCTTGAGTTTGAGTGAAACCTTTTGCTACAAGTCTAGCTTTATAAGTATCCAAGTTTCCATGCATATCGGTTTTCTTCTTGAAAACCACTTACTTCCAACTATCTTGGAGTTAAGAGGTGGTTCAACCAAGTCCCACAATTGGTTGTCATACATGGATTGCATCTCAACATTCATGGCTTCAAGCCATTTGTCACAATCCAAATTGGACATTGCATCAAGATAAGTGGTTGGTTCATCGGAATCTACCACATAGCATCCATCTACGAAAATAGATATCTTTCAGGTGGATTACTAATTCTACTAGATCTGTGAACATTTTGTGTGTATTGATCAACTATTTGATCACCCTCAACATCCTCATGTTGAGTGCTAGTGTCAACCAAATGTGTATCGGTTTATGGTTCTTGATCCTCCTCAACATCCACTGTTCTACTCGTAGTTCCTTCCATAAGGAACTTAGCTTCTAAGACCTCAGCCTTCTTGGCAACAAACTCCTTTTGTTCCAATGGATCATAGAAATAATATCCCACAGAATCTCTAGGATATCTAATGATGATACACTGAGTGGAACGGCTTTCTAACTTGTTTGAAGTGAGAGTCTTAACATAAGCCTCACAACCCCATATCTTTAAATATGATTGTGATAGAACCCTTCCATGCCATATTTTAAAGGGTGTATTTTCCACTTTCTTGGTTAGGGCCATATTCAAAATACAGGCCATAGAGAGCAAAGCGAAACCCCAAAAGGATAGAGGCAATGAGCTTCTAGCCATCACAGATCGAACCATATCCAATAGAGTTCGATTTGTCCTCTCGGACACACCATTGTGTTGTGGTGTTCCAGGTGGAGATAGTTATGAGACAATACCACAACTTCTTAGATGATCTCTAAAAGTATCACTTAGGTATTCACCTCCTCTATCGGTGCGAAGAATTTTTATTTTCTCGTTGAGTTGATTTTCTACTTTATTCTAGAAGATTTTGAACATTTCAAAAGCTTCATCTTTGTGTCTTAACAAGTACACATAAAAATATCGACTATAGCCGTCGGTAAAGGTAATGAAGTATCTTTCATTTTACTTAGTCATTGGCTTAAAAGGACCACATACGTCCAAATGTATGATGCCTAATAAATCTTTTGCCCTTTCGGATTTTCCACTAAAAGGTGCCTTAGTCATTTTAACTTGTAAACAAGATTCACATACATCAAATGAATCATATTCATTTGCTCTTAAAAGACCTTTCTTTTAAGTGTTTGTATGCGCTTCTTGTTTATATGACGAAGACGGCAATGCCAAAGATAGGTGTCACTCAAATCCAATTTGAGCTTCTTGGTGTGGTTTGGTACAATGAGCTATCATATAATGTGTTTTCACAAACCAATTCATAAATACCATTAATAGGAATAGCCTTAAAATAAAATATGTCATTTAAAGAAACATGAATTTCATTTTTGATAAATGTTAAAAGATAACCATATTGTCTTAAATGGGCAACAGAAATAATGTTCCTAGTCAAACTAGGAGCATAGAAAACATTGTTTATAATTGCTTCCAACCATTTGAAAGCTTCAAGATGTAGTCCCCTCTGTCTTCAACTTGAACGTTTGCCCCATTCCACATGTAGATGCTAACATCCCCTTTCTTGAAGTCCTTACTTCTTTTGAACCCCTACAATAAGTTGCAAATATGAGTTCCACATCCGGTATCCAATACCCATGTGTTATAGGATATTAAATTGAGATCAATATGAATCATGAAAATTGTACCTGAGGTTTACCCGGCATCCCTCTTAGCTTGCAACTCTTTAAGATGTACAGGGCAATTTCTCGCCTCCAATCTCCCCACACTTAAAGCATGGGTCATTCAAAGAAACCTTTTGCTTCTTCCTTGTTGGTTTTGGTCGTGGTGCTCTTACCACTCCCTTTCCCTTTCCCCTAACATGCCCTTTACCCTTGGCAACATTTGCCTTGGGTGCAGGGTGAGGCCTCTTCTTGTTCTCACCTTCATTGATGGTGAGAATGGGTAAAACATTTTTAACCATGGCCGCCTCGACAGTTTTGAGCATAGAGTGAAGTTCACTTATGTTCTTGTCCCACCGTTCATGTTATAATTCCTAACAAAGTTGTCAAACCTTTTTGACAAAGAGTTGAAGATCCAACAGCCAACTCTTCCGAGACGGACAATTCAGCCTTTCGAGGCGGTCAATGTGGCTTTTAATCTTAAGTAAATAAGAAGAAACTGACTGGGTGTCATCCATACGACATGCATGGAGTGCTAGAACTGTTTTGAAGCGCTCGACCCTTGCTTGTGGTTGAAACGTTTTCCTTCAACTGGGTAATCATGTCGTACGCTCCATGATGTTCATACTCCTTTTGGAGATCCGAAGTCATACTTGCCAACATGAGGCAAAATGCTTGGACCGAGTCCTCAGTGTATTTTACCCAATTATTATAGGCCTCCTCATCATTCTCATTAGGATGATCGGAAATCATGTCGTCTAAAATATATGATCCTTTCTCTTGCTTGAGAACAATTCTCATGTTTCGAAACCAATCTATAAAGTTATTATGTTTTAGACGCTCCTTTTGGAGAATGGTTCTTAGTGATAGTGTTGGACCAAAAGAACCAATGAGCCAAGATCAGAAAACCTCTAAGTCCCACATGGTATCACAACAACTGCTGAAAAGCTTCATCAGTAGTTTGACAAGTGCTGAAGACTTCAACAGCTGAAGATCAAGTGCTGAAGACCTCAACAGCTGAAAAACTAAAGTGCTGAAGTACAACAGCTGAAGAACACAAGTACTGAAGCTGAACAGCTGAAGAATACAAGTGCTGAAGCTGAAAGACCAAAGTACTGAAGTACAACAGCTGAAGAGTCTACAAGTGCTGAAGATCAACAACTAATGTACAAAGTCTGAAGACAAAGACTGAAGACATCAGCTGATGATATCTACTGAAGTCATCAGCTGATGAAACATCTGAAAGTCAAAGTCTGAAGATCAAGTACTAAAGCGTCAGTAGTTTGTCACAACTGCTGAAGAGTACTTCTTCAGTAGTTGTGATATGAGTAGTTTTATATTTCTAGTTTCAGTAGTTTTGTAAAACGACTGAAGAGCTTGTTCTTTAGTCATTGTAGTTTCAGTAGTTTTATATTTCAGTAGTTATAACAACTGATAACACTTAGAACATTTTGTAAGAAGATGTCAGCTGTTTTGACATCTTCAGTAGTTGTGTTTCAGTTGTAATAAATCTGTTAGATGTCACTATCAAGTGACATCAGCAGACGTCACATCTCTTATATAAGAGGTGTCGACCTAATCATAATGTGACATTCTGTTACCACGAAAACAAATATTGAATGAAATATATTTGCAGATATTCTCTCTCTCTATAACCGTCTTTGTTCTTCATTGAATAATCGTTTTGTTCTTGTGAATCGACTAATTCATTGTTTGAATTCCGCTGCAATACTCTTCAATCAATCAAACATAGATCAATGATCCTAACAAGTGGTATCAGAGCTAGGTTAATCATTGATCGATCTAACAATTGATCATTGAAACTGCTAATTGATATCTGTGTTTGATTGAATTAGCGTATTGCAAGAACTGTTATAGATTATTGAATTTCTGCCGCTTTCGTTCATTTATTTTGAGATCTTCTGGTTCAATTGGTTGTTGCGTTTTTGTTCTAAATCTGTTTTAGCTAACTGAATTTGATTGAATCTGTGATGACGACTCCTTCTAATGATCCTCACAATACCGGTCCTCAACCAAGCCTCCGATGCTGGTTAGGACCGAGTATAACATATGGCAACGAAGAATGCTTCATCACCTGTCTGTTAACAGTTCAGGTTTTTGGACATCCATGGTACATGGACCACATAAGCCTATGGTGAACAATCCGGAAACCAATCAAATGGTTCCGAAGAAGAAGGAACAATACTCTGATGAAGATCGGAAACTATTTAAGATTGATGCTAAAGCCCATGGAATTCTGGCCATGGCACTGCCTAATGAAATCTATTCAGGGCTTATGCATCATGAAACTGCTCATGATCTCTGGAATGCCCTGAAGGAACAATTCGGTGGCACTGATGAGGTCTTAGCAAACAATAGAGAGATCCTTGCCCAACAATATGAGACATTCTCTCATAGAAAGGGTGAGACACTGACTCAACAGTTTGAGCGCTTTTCCTGCTTGATATCTGAGCTGAAAATGGTGAAACAGGAATACACCAATAGCCAGATGAACAACAGATTCCTCAGATCACTGCCTGAGAGATGGGACACATACACTATTGTCCTACGCTCCAGTGCAAATCTAGAAGGCCTATCTCTCACCCAACTTCATGGGAAACTGCTTACATTTGAAAGAGAGATAGAGCAGAAGAGGAAACTGTCCTCATCAGGAAAGCTCACTGATGACTTTGTACCAGGCAATACTGCCTTGGTTGGTCATGAGTCAGAATATGTTGCATCTGAAAGCAATTATGATGAGCATATAGATTTCTCTTCAAATAGTTTGATCATGCATTTTGGTATGGAGAGTCATTCTGGCAGTAATAGTGACAATTTATGCTTCATCATGGATGATCTGAAAGGAATAGCTGATGATGATCAAGAAGAGATGGATATTCTGAGCCAGATGGCACTGATTAATATCAGATCTCAGAAGTTCTACAAGAGAACTGGCAGGAAATTTCCTGGACTCTCTGGCAAAACCAAAGTTAGTTTTGACAAGAGTAAGTTGAGGTGTCACAAATGCCAAAGGCTAGAACATTTTGCAAGAGAGTGTAGATCAACTGGATCTAACTCTTCTGCACCCTTTGTGACTTTTCCTAGTACTAGTCCACAAAACAGAGGGCAACAACTGCTGGTTCTGGTCATTATTCACATCCTAGATCTCCTGCATACTTTGTTCCCCAGGGTCAAATGTCATATCCTTATCCCTGCTATTATGTGCCTCAACCAAATTCTGTTCAAGCTCCAATTGCACAAAACCACAAGCATTGCCTGAACCACAGCCTTCCCAATCTCATCAACAAACTCAACCTCAACAACACAGCTTCTTCACCCCAGGAGTTGTTGACTGGAGCAGTTTACCAGATGACATGTCTGGTCATGAACAACTTTTCTCAGGTGCTGGTCAACACGGTGGTGACAGTCCATTTGGAAATCTAGCTCTTATGGCTTTGGATTCTGCTGATACTTCATCCTCTAATGCCTCTACACCAAAGGTATCACAGGTATCCTCTGAGGCAAAAGCCAAATTATGTTCTGACACATGCATAGCAAGCATTTGCATCTATTAGAGAAGCAAATGTAGCTTTAATCAACAAGAACATTGAGCTAGAACAAATAATTTCCAAAAACAAAGCTGAATTTGAGTCTGTGCTTAATGATAAAAATGATGAGATTTACAAACTGAAATGCCAAATAACTGATGATAAGGCTAGGGAAGAGATACTTCTAGAGAAGTATAAAGATCTCAAAGAAACCTACAGTTACCCAGGTAGAGTAGAGTGTGATAGATGGGTACAATCATGCAAAGGTTTTGAAATGCTTGTAGTAAGCAATCTGCTTCCAATATGAAGTTTGGCATTGGTTACAATCACACTGCTCACCTACAGATTTTACCCCAGAGAGAGGTAGAATCTGATGGTGAGAGTGATAACCAATCCATCTCATCATGTGATCTACTTTCTGATACAGCACAATCAGAAGTAGAAGTCAGCATCAAGCCCTCTCGAACCTATCAGCTGATGTTGATGGTTCAAATGCTGACACTCACATGATCAATGAGTTGATCAACTCAGGAGTTATTCTGAAAACCCTGAAAGGACTAGAGAGCAGGATTTAACACCTGAAGTTCAAACTCCAACTGATGTCAGTACTGAAGAGAAGAAAACTGTCAGTAGAAAGAGTTTGAAGATTACTAAAGAGGCAGTCAAGAAAGCAAACAATGCTTCCAAAGCATTGAAGAGCAAGTCTCAGTTGCTTCACCCTCTTTAGTGATGATCAACCTAAGATGAAGAAGAAACCATGTGAAGTATGTGGTTTGTTCAATCATCTTACAGATGATTGTTGGTACAAAAGAGTTCCAAACTCAAACAAAAAGAAGAAATTAAAGAGAAAATGGTAAAAATGAAAACTGAGTTTGAGACCACATTTGTATCAGCAACATCAAATCTTATACCCTTAAGTCCTCAAAGAAATCCAAAAAGGAAGGGGTTAACAGGTGACAGCTGAGAGTGCTCAGAAGAAGAAGGTGCAACATAAGAACTTATCAAACTCCACTGGCAATGTGTCTGATGAGCTGAAAGCTTTATCACAAAATCAGACACAGCTGGTCATGATGGTTCAACATCTGTTGGGTAGAGTTAACCAACTAGATGCTCCTATGTTGAAACCATAGAAAAGAAAATCCAAGCCAAAGGATTCCTCTTCTTCACCATCTTCTTCCTCTCAGGCTGTTGTTTCAAATAAACCTGTTAGTTTACCATCTATTGATGAGACCAGGCCCAAAACCAAAAAGGTTTGGGTCTCCAAAACTAACTAATTGTTTATTTGCAGGGTTCTCCAACATGCCAAGTAGCATCTGGTATGTAGACAGTGGGGGATCTATGCACATGACTGGGAACAGCTCTCTTCTTCATGACTACTCTCAAGGAAAGAAGGGATTTGTTTCTTTTGGCAATGATGCTAAGGGTTACATCATTGGTAATGGCTTTGTCTCCAATGGAGAAATCAAATTGATGATGTTAATCATGTGGAAAATCTCAAGTACAATCTCTTGAGTGTCAGTCAAATGTGTGATAAAGGCCATGTTGCTCTTTTCACCAGTCAGAACTGTAGGATTCTGTCATCCAAAGTTTTGCATTTGATTGACAAGGTGTTGGATGAACACACTCTCCTGAGAGCCAACAGGACAGGAAGGTGTATGCCTTACATCTTTCCAAGAAAATAGATCTCAAAGGCAATCCTTGCCTATTTTCCAAAGCCTCTTCTCAAGAATCTAAACTGTGGCACAGAAGGCTGGGTCATGTTAATTTCAAAAACATGAATCAGCTTATTCACAATAGTTTAGTCAGAGGCTTACCAATAAAGGAGTTCCACTGTGATGAAACTGCACTGCTTGTTTAAAAGGAAAACAACACAAAGTCTCATTCCCTCCTATTGAAGAGCCTAAGTCCACTGCCTGCTTGCAATTACTGCATATGGATCTATTTGGTCCTGTGAGAGGATGAGCATGGCCAAGAAGAAATACTGTCTGGTAATTATGGATGATTACTCCAGATTTGTATGGACTTTCTTTCTACATTCAAAGGATGAGGTTGCTCAGAAAGTTATTAACTTTGTGTTATATTGAGAAGCAGTATTCCCTTCCGTCAAGTGTATCAGGAGTGATAATGGAACTGAATTCAGGAATCATACACTTGATGAATTCTATCTCTCAAAGGGAATCAAAAGGCAGTTTAGCATCCTAAGGACTCCAGAACAAAATGGAGTAGTGGAGAGAAAGAACAGGACCCTCATTGAAGCTGCAAGGTCCATGTTGGCTGACTCTGGTTTGCCACTGACCTTTTGGGCTGAAGCTGTCAACACAGGTGCTATGTGCAGAATAGAGTTTTAGTAAATCAGAGGTTGATGAAGACTCCATATGAAGTTCTCCATCATTTGGCTCCTTTGATTTCATTTTTCAAAGCATTTGGATGTCCCTGTTTTATTCTCAACACAAAGGATCAACTCCATAAATTTGATCCTAAGGTGGATGCTGGGTTATTTGTTGGGTATTCATCTACTTGCAAGGCATACAGAGTCTTCAACTGCAGAACAAAGATAGTTGAAGAGACTCTGCATGTGAAGTTTAATGAATCTCCTTTGGACAAGATTCCACAACCTTGTGGAGTTGTTTGATTGGACATACTGCAATATGTTCCTTATCAACCTCCAGCTGTTGCAGATCCTGTGGCTCAATATGTTCTAAGCATGTCTTCCACCTGGTGGTTATGATGATGAGATGATAATATCAATACTCACCTATTAAAGTTTAGTGACCAACTGCCTGTGTCTGCTAAACTTGATGTTCCTGTAGCTTCAGCAGTTACATCCACCAAAATGCTGATGAGATCTATGTTTCGTCTGCATCTTTTGAGTACCATCAAATTCTTGGTTTCAAGAGTCTACATCAACATTGCTGCTGCTGAAGGTTCTACAAACACTTGCACAGATCTCATTGTTTATCAAGAACTGAAGAATCACCCCATGACTCAGATTATTGGTGATATCAATGCTGGTGTTTCAACCAGAAGTCAATTGTCTAACTTCTGCTTATATGCTCTCTTCATCAGTCAGCTAGAGCCAAAGAACTATCATGTTGCTTTGAGAGACAATGGATGGGTTGAAGCTATACAGCTTGAGCTACTTCAGTTCAAGAAACAGCAAGTGTGGGAACTTGTTCCTCTTCCCCAGGTAAGTGTGCAATAGGCACTAAATGGGTGTTTAGGAATAAAACCGATGAAAATGGGCTTATTGTTAAGAACAAGGCTAGACTGGTTGTACAGGGGTTTTCACAAGAAGAAGGTATTGACTATGATGAAACCTTTGCCCCTGTAGCCAGACTAGAGGCAATCAGATTGTTCTTAGCCTATGTTGCATTCCACAATCTTAAAGTTTTTTAATGGATGTTAAAAGTGCATTTTTATATGGTATATAAAGGAAGAAGTTTATGGTGTCAACCACCAGGCTTTGAGGATAATAAACATCCTGATTGGGTGTACAAACTTGATAAGGCTCTTTATGGGTTGAAACAAGCGCCTAGAGCCTGGTATGAGACACTCTCTACTTTTCTTCTTAAGAATAATTTCACTAGAGGCTCCATTGATAAAACTTTGTTTATTAAGAAGGTGGATCAGCATAAGCTACTTGTTCAGATTTATGTTGATGATATTATTTTTGCATCTTCTGATCCTCAGTTGTGTGATGATTTTACAACCTTAATGAAAAAGAGGTTTGAAATGAGTGCAATGGGAGAATTACAGTTCTTTCTAGGCTTGCAAATCAAACAAAAGGCTGATGGAACCTTTATTCATCAGTCAAAATATACAAAAGATCTTTTGAATAAGTTTGATTTACAAAACTGTAAGCCCTGTTCTACTCCCATGTGCAACACCACACAATTGGATGCTGATCAGAAAGGTAAAGCTGTTGATGAAACGCTTTACAGATGTATGATTGGGTCCTTGATGTATCTAACAGCTTCTAGACTAGATATTATGTTTGCTACATGTGTTTGTGCTAGATTTCAGGCTGCTCCTAAAGAGTCTCATTTGATTGCAGTCAAGAGAATCTTTAGATATTTGCAAGGTACACAATCTCTGGGTTTATGGTATTCCACTGGACACTCTTGCAAATTAGTTGCTTTTTCAGATAGTGACTATGCAGGGTGCAAGTTAACTAGAAAGTCAACTTCTGGTGGTTGTCAATTCCTAGGCAACTGTTTAATTTCTTGGCAGAGTAAGAAACAAACATCTGTTGCTACATCAACTGCTGAGGCCGAGTGCATTGCTGCTGCAAGTTGCACCTCTCAGGTACTCTGGCTTCAAACCAACTTTGGATTATGGCATTACAGAGACTAAGACTCCATTGTTAATGGATAGTGCTTCAGCTCTGTGTATTGTCAAAAATCCAGTCCAGCACTCTAGGACCAAACATATAGAGATCAGACATCATTTATTCGGGATTTTTTTGAAAAGGTCTGATTGATCCTAAGTTTGTGCCTAGTGCTGATGAGCTTGCAGATTTTTACTAAGCCTTTGGATAGTTCTACTTTCCAAAACCTTGTGTTAAGGCTTGGTATGCTGCAGCTAGAATAAGTGACAACTACTGATGATTTAGTAGTAATTACTGGTGATCATTGGTACCCATGTCACATATAAGTACTGATGAGTCCTTTTCCCTTCAGTAGTTTTTATAACTACTGATGGCTAAATGCCTCACAAGTACTAAAGTACTTTATCTGTTCCAAACTACTGGTGTAGTTACAACTACTGAAATCAGTATAAACAGATAAGTACTGATGTCCTATGAAACACCTGAAAATCTGATGCAAAGTCTGATGAGTAAGTGTTGAGGACAGCATGAAACAGTTGAGAGGCTATGAATTGACGACAACTACTGAAGAGAACCTTCTCTTTAGTTTTCAAAACTGCTGTTTCATTCTAACCAACTGAAGCAAAACCATGTCTTCAGTAGTTTTATAACTACTGATGACTAATACCAAGTCTTCAGTTGTTTACAACAGCTGATGACAAAACCACTGTCTTCAGTAGTTTCACAACTACTGATGACAAACACCAAGTCCTCAGTTGTTTCAATCATCTGAAGTCAAAACCACGGTCTTCAGTAGTTTTCTAACTTCTGATGCCTAACACCACGACTTCAGCTGTTTCAACGTCTGAAAGGATAATACCATGTCAACAGTCGTTTAAAACTACTGATGACTAACACCATCCTTCAGTCGTTTTCTTACCCGTACCCTATATATATCCCTGACCTAATCCTTCAATGCTTCATCTTCAAACCTAACGTTCCTCTCCAAAACTTCTCTCTTCTCAATGGCGTCAATGCAAATTAAACCGCGACACAACTGTGTTGCCTACCTTACTAAATCGCCTGTCTGGGCTAAGTTCGATACTGCTATCGATCTTATGGTTCAGTCCCAATACAAAACGGCATTTCTTTTGAATCCCATTCTACATGCCGAATCTCTCCAACAGTTTTGGATGAACGTTACTATTACCACTGGAGAGAACAACACACCATCTCTCCAGTCGGTTGTTAACAACAAAGAAGTGGTCATCACTCCTGCAATAATCCGCCAAATTCTTCATCTGGATGATGCTATTTCTCCTGCTGGATATCCGAAGGGCACCACAGATCTATCCTTTGCCCAACATGGATATCAAGGCAATCTCAATGCCTCCACTATCGTGAAGAAACATTTCCATGACGCCGAACGCCTAATTTTTCACATGGTGAATGTATGTTTGGCTCCTAAGACTTCGTCTTGGGATCAAATGTCGACAAAGTGGCAGCAGGTAATGTATTCTATTCTTGAGCAACAACCTTTAAACTTTTCAGAAATAATATTTCGGAGCTCAAGGATATGGCTCAAAAACTAACTGCTAACCGTTGGATACTATATCCACGGTTCTTAATGGCCATCATTAAACCAGCTTAATGCTGAGGGACTTGTTGGCTTGGGAGTCCCTGCTATGGCTGTTCTGCCGGAAGTATACTCCCGGCACAACTCTGACCAGACACTCAAATTGGCTGCCAAGCTGCGCAAACCCACGCAGCTGGAACCCACAGCCACCACCTCCAAATCAAAAGTCCCCACCAAACCCACCAAAAGAAACCAAAACGGCTACTCAGGGAATTGAGTCCCCTGAGGATGCCCCTGCAACACAAACGCATGAGATATCCACTGGTCCAAACCCCCTAGTGGATATAAGGACTCTTCCAGCCATAGCCGCTCAGGATTCCTCTCAACAGGAGCCTGCAGCAACCACACAAGGGGTACCTACACATCTGGGATCTTCCTCACTTGAGGGGATTGCCATTGAAGAGCACCAACCTCCCTAGGTGCACACTGCTTCTATCCCTTCACCCCATACAACGCCCCTCACAGCCCAACTTTAATAGTTGCACAAGTGCTGACTCAACTGCACTTCCACCCCCTTCCCAGAAACCACTTACTACTGGGAACACCTCTACAATTGAGGGGGAGGAACACAGTGCAATTGAGAACCCACAGCACAGGGGTTTACCACTTCTATCTCCTGGTGTAGATAAGGAGGTTAGAATATCTAGTGAGGCTGCCACCTCTTCTGAATCAGCACATGATCAGAATGAGGCTGGTAACATTGCTAAGACCTCACTAGAGGCAACAGCTGATGATAGACATTGTCCTGAGGCTGGAAGTCCCCAGTACCAAGCAAAAGGGGCATATGCAACAACTGGTCTACACCCAGTGCATGTAAATCCTGCTCCAAGCAGGAGGTCAGATGATTCAGCTTCGGCTGATGATGACCTGGGCTTTTTCTACGATGTTCTTGCCCAGAACACAATCCTTGAAGAGAAAGTCAGTAGGCTGCAAAACCTACTTGACCAACTCTCACAAGGAGAAAGACCATCTGCCTCCACCAACCCACCGATGGCACCTTCAGTTGAAGGTTCCCCAAACACTGAGCCACTCCAAACTCAACCACCTGCCTCTGCTTCAGGCCCTATTTCGCAGGAACAGAACCCTCCTGAGCAAATAGGTGCTGTACTTCAAAATTCCCTCCCTCTCATCACACCCATACTCACTGATATTGTGACTAAAGCCATTGATGAGAGGCTTTCCTCAACTTTACAACCCTTGATTGATGCTGTTGTGCAAAAGACACTTTCTGCGGTACAAACCCCTTCCTCCAATGCATCCAAAAAGGGGAGAGTACTGCAGTGAAAGAAAAGAAAGGAAAAGAACAGAGGAAGAGAAGGAAGAGAAGCAAGCCCAAGAGGAGGAGAAAGAAAAGCAACCACTGCTCACTTACAAGCGAAAGAAAAGTGCTGATGATCATACTGCTGAAGACAAATCCTTGGAAGAGCTGGTAAAAGAAGCTGATACTATACACAGCCGATCCATGGATAAATAATTGAACAACTCTTCAGGCAAGGGTTTGATACAGCCACATTGGATAGTGAGATCAGAAGGTTGGAAGTGCAAGAATTCAAACCCGATGGGCTGGGTATGATGCTCTTGAAAAAGAGAGATTGGAGATCATGATACGCTTCATTGCAAAATACTTAGGAAGATCTTTAATGGAGATTCGCACGTGGACCAGGGACAGTATTCTGCTATAGCCACCAGAATCTGTCTGTCTGAGCAATTCCATAAGGGGATTATTGTTGAAGCCCTTGATGAGGCTGGGGCTGGTAAAGGTTGGAAATGGCTAAACTTACAAAGGCGAAACTTAATACAAAGATGCTGGATCAACCTTCCCTTCCACCCACTCAAACACAGCCTACCCCTCAAATCTCCAAACCAATCTCTAAGCCAAAGTCCAACATCCTCATTCTAAAACCAATTCCCTTACCAACCCACCATCATCCAGTGATGCACCTAGAAGGAGGAGAAGGGTGCTGAGGATGGAAGAAGAAGAAGAAGAAGAGGATGAAGATGATAGTCTGCCACTCTCTGCTATTCTAAAGCTACCAAAACTGAGAAGTCAACCCTGATCACACCTGACTCTCAAAGGGAGATGGTTAGAGTCAAGATAGAAGATGAAGAACAGCAGAAATAGCATGATGAGCAACTATTGAAGATGGTTGACAAGGAATTTCCTCAGTCATCATCTATACAAGCCATCAAAGGCATGCTCAGAGGCTGTACACTCTCAGGCACACTTTTCAGTATCAGAAGGAGAGAGTGAGAGTATGGCCAGACCCCAGGATGAGTTCTAGAATCCATAAAAGAACTATTCCACACAGATACAATGGCCAGGTTAGAAAACAATAGATTCTACCATCATGTTGGCCATTGTAGTCACACCTTGGGAAATCATTGATGAATTCAAGAAAGCTCATCAAGCAAAGATGACCCCTCAAGCCTTACTAGAAACAAGATGATTAAAAAGGGGTTGTTAATAAAAAGCTTGAAGACATCCAGAAGAATGAGCTCCAGTTACTCCTTGAAGGCACCCATCCTGATGAATTTGTCTATAGGAGGTAACTACAGTGGAGCTGAAAAATGGCAGGACCATGAAGTACTTATCTGAGTACTATGGTCCAGAGTTCTTCTTCGAAGGAGGAGTAGAAGAACTCTCCAAGGAGGAAAAAGTTGTTCTCCTTGAGGCCTATGTTCGAGAGTCATACAGACTCATTATGGGAAGTAAATCTCATGAATGGGATAACAACTCTGTGTCCAGTTCCCCAAAACAGAGTTCCCATTCATACCTTGCCAAACAAATTTCTGAGATTTCTTCCCAGGCCGGAGCTTACATGGGTCATCTTCTCTACTGATCAAGAAGGAAAAAGACCAATCTTTTGCCAACAATAAGTGGGATAATAAATAATTTAGAGGTTTTGGCTGCATTGGTTCAGGGGGAGTTTGTTGGACCAAAAAAACCAATGAGCCAAGATCAGAAAACCTCTAAGTCCCACATGGTATCACAACAACTGCTGAAAAGCTTCATCAGCAGTTTGACAAGTGCTGAAGACTTCAACAGCTGAAGATCAAGTGCTGAAGACCTCAACAGCTGAAAAACTAAAGTGCTGAAGTACAACAGCTAAAGAACACAAGTACTGAAGCTGAACAGCTGAAGAATACAAGTGCTGAAGCTGAAAGACCAAAGTACTGAAGTACAACAGCTGAAGAGTCTACAAGTGCTGAAGATCAACAACTGATGTACAAAGTCTGAAGACAAAGACTGAAGACATCAGCTGATGATATCTACTGAAGTCATCAGCTGATGAAACATCTGAAAGTCAAAGTCTGAAGATCAAGTACTGAAGCGTCAGTAGTTTGTCATAACTGCTGAAGAGTACTTCTTTAGTAGTTTGTCACAACCGTTGAAGAGTACTTCTTCAGTCGTTGTGATATCGATAGTTTTATATTTCTAGTTTCAGTAGTTTTGTAAAACGACTGAAGAGCTTGTTCTTTAGTCGTTGTAGTTTCAGTAGTTTTATATTTCAGTAGTTATAACAACTGATAACACTTAGAACTTTTTGTAAGAAGATGTCAGCTGTTTTGACATCTTCAGTAGTTGTGTTTCAGTTGTAATAAATCTGTTAGATGTCACTATCAAGTGACATTAGCAGACGTCACATCTCTTATATAAGAGGTGTCGACCTAATCATAATGTGACATTCTGTTACCACGAAAGCAAATATTGAATGAAATATATTTGCAGATATTCTCTCTCTCTATAACCGTCTTTGTTCTTCATTGAATAATCGTTTTGTTCTTGTGAATCGACTAATTCATTGTTTGAATTCCACTGCAATACTCTTCAATCAATCAAACATAGATCACTGATCCTAACAGATAGTGAGTGAGCGGAGGGGATATCATTATTTTCATTGTTGTTCGTGGCCATCTACAAAATTTAGCAATGTTCAATTTTAGTATTTTTGATATTATCATATTTTAATAATTAAATCCCTTTTAGTGTCTTATACAATTTTAAAATTCTAGAATCCAACATTACATTTAAATAGTGGTTAGGTGACCTTTATCCCATTATTTAAATTAACAATGTAGTCAACATTTTGACAATTGCAACCCTTTGCAACTTCTAGAGGTATGGGATCGACATTGAACATCATATGTATAGTCAGCATGTTTATCCCATCAACACCCTTTGTAACCATAATGTAGGTAATCCATTTAACATGGTTTGCAAATCAAGTCACCCTACTTGCACACACATGAGTTTACCAACATAAGTGGTTAGGTGACCTTTATCGCACAAATATGGTATCCCCACCTCAAATCACAAGTTCTCTCAAAATGGTTAGGCGATCTTTATCCTATTAGGAGTTTCCAAGTGACTCAAGTGTTGTGCAAATGACAGTATTAAACTTGTTTACAAAATAATTTTGAAGTTTTCATAATTCTAGTTTAGAAAACTCTATGTACCTTGTATTTGCATGCTTTCAAATACATGGTACCCTATGGTTCACTTTTTAATAAAACCCCTTTTATTAAAATCATTAATCCTTTTAATAACATTTTATTAATCACTTAATGATAAAGAACCATCAATTTTCAGCTTGCTATGTTTCTCAATAAGTTGGTTATGCATATTCAAATATTAAACAACAACCATAAAACAAACAACCAAACAAGCATAATCATACAATCACATGTGCATAACCATAGCAACTAAATTGACTACACTTGTTTGCCATCACAGGTGTTGTCATTAGGTCTTTCCCAAGGGTTAGCAATGACACATCAAAAATCTGTCCATGAACTCCCACTTTTGTGACCTTCTTTGGGTTAACAATGACACATTCAAGTGTCCATGTCTTTTGTGACCTTCTTTGGGTCTTCATCTTGTGCATCTTCTTTTACAAAATCATATCCTAATACAACTTTTCTATTGAAAGAAATGCACCTAATCTATTTATTACATAACCAATGAATAAATAAATTACAACCAAAATACAAACACAAAAATTACAACCCTTTCAAGAGCAAAACCAACATGACAAAATCATAACCATCCAAATCCAAAACACATTAGGTCAAGGCTATGTTATGCACCATAATATGTATCATATACAATATTTAAGAACAACCATGAACTCCGTTTTTAACCTTAAAGTTCTGGCCAACATGAACCATAACTTTAGGGTTTTGTCCAAACAAAATTAATCAACCATTTGATGTTAATCTTTCAAGGTTTATACTAAAGCATGTAAGATAAGACCTTGAAACATAAGGTATTCATTTATCCATGACAAAACAGCCCCTAATGGGTTGAAAAAGTCCATGAAAACTAACTTTTCAAGGACTTTTGAAGCAAATATTCCATATAACCAGCTCTGGATGCCATTGTTGGGTTTTGTTACATGTTTATCAAAGCTAGTTTAACCTTTTAAACTACAAAACGCATCGGATATAAGGTGTTAAACTTGTTGTTAACAGTTTGGAAATATGAACCATTTTTAGTCCAAAACAAAACCCATGAACAAGGATCATATGTATGTGAAATGAAATGCTTTCAACACGAAAAAGAACAACCAAAGGGTGTTCTTGAAACTACCTTTCAAGAACAAAAGGATGTGGTCTAGATGAGAAGAAGATAATTGTCACACCCCCGCTAAGAGCGGAAACACGGGGCGTAACGAGACGGGAATCGTCATAACACATGGTAAGCGATAGAGATGCAATAATAATAATGATGACAAGCGTGTCATGACAACACCCGACAACAAGGGGACTTGTGCCGTGTTTAGTCAGTATTCACGACAACATAGCCATAAGCATAAACATGATATAAGATAAACATAGGTAATAACATTGTATGCAATTCCCACAACCCGGAACAAGTTACAAAGTATAATGTTGTTTGAAACAGTTACAACAATTGTTTTCAAAAAGACAAGTTTGGCCCGAAAATGCATCCTAGGGTCTCCACTAAGGCAGCACACCTAGAACCTCAGCTAGCATGATCACCTGAAAAGATATGCTCAAAATGGTCAACAAGATTGTTGGTGAGTTCGCAGGTTTAAAGTAAATAAGTAATTGATGCTGTATAAAGTTGTTGCAGAATACCGTGCATACAGTTATAAGTAAGCAAAATCACATGACAAGAGCTTTACAACCAAACCTAATGACGTACACAAAGGATCTTGTCGGAATATATTCACCCAGGCCCGTACCTAGCTATTGTTGGTACTAACTAGTATACCAACACGAGGGTGGGGGTGTCAACCCAGTAGTACTACCAATACCTAACCGTCGGTTCCACACTGGAATTAAATGGTTGTAAGAAAGAACCATAAAGCAGACTCAAGCATGTATCAGATAAGTACCCACAAAACAGTAGCACGTTGATTCCAAGTATGTAAATTGTATGTATGTAGTACAGCATAGAAAACGGGTGACCATACTTTTCCCCTCATTCTTCCAATGGCCCTGCTGCCTTCAGCTTGGACAATATTGTCCTAACAACGTAGAGCTGAGTCCATAAAAGAGTGAGTAGCGAAATTAACTTTCTGGTCCTCTCGGCACTCTCTGATATCAAGTACAACCTCCATTTCCCTCACCCACTGGCGAGCTGTAGTAGCAGTGCCGTTTCCATCAAAAGTAGGGGGCTTGCATCTCATAAACACCCCGTAGTTACAGCCTCGTACCGCCTCCTCCACAGGCTCTGCTTCTTCCTCTTCTTCGTCATCAGACGGAACCATCTCAGTCTTGGGCTATCTTCTTTCGCCCATAGGTCCACTCCTTTCCCTTCTCTCCCCCTCTCTAACTGCCTTTATCACTTTGTTCACCACAGATGGTAGGATCGTCTGTATTACTTGATGCACTTCTTCTGCAACTTCCTCCTTCACTGAGGCTCTCAAGTTAGCACTCTCATCTCCGCCCTCTGGATGAGGGTTTTCTGGTTCTTCACGAACCACCTTTTCGGCCCTAGGCCTTCCTTTGGTAACTCGTGGTTCAGCACCACGTCCACCACCACGCGAAGCTTTAGATGATCTACCACTGGCCATCCTCTAACTCACACTAAAAGATTTAAACACTAATACGGTCATTCAAGGAAACGGCTCAGTTTATGGCAAGTATAGTAAGTCCCTATTTAAAGTGGCCAGTTATGATTAGCCACTTATTTTACTCATACCCCAAGCATTACATGTCCTCACTACATCAGTATTTAAATCTACATACAACACATAACCACATACCAAGCGCACATAAAACCAATTATCTTTACGAAAATACCTGATGGCACGCAGCTACTCACATTGGCATCCCATTCCCTAACCCGTCCCATTCTCAGTTTAAGTTAAGGTTCATTTGAAAATTTACCCATTTCACTTAAACTTTGGCTCTGATACCAACTTGTAAGGCCCTGTTCCCAGGACGCTTACAGCTGGTAACTCATCGCACATAAAACATATACTTAGCATTTAATCATCAAAACATTACAGCGGAAACATAGAACAAATGGCATTTCATTTCATCATAAAAACTTTTGCAAAATAATGCATCGTTTCTCGGTTACAAAATTTCATTATTGTATTACCTCACAAAAGCCTTATATGAATGGATGCCATCCAAAAGAGCTGAGCAGCCGCCTCGTGCCATCCTCAGCAATGCTCACCTGCCAACTGGAAAATGCATAAAAGTCAGCGTTGCTGAGTGAGTTCTAGTTTATAATAAAACTTACTTTTCATTCATAAAACCATCCTTTCTCATAAAAACATATTATACTTTACATTCGTTCGTGATCATACATTGTACGTACATACAGATAATATCATTATTATCTACGTCATTCTTTTGTTCATACTTTCATTCATTCATCATTACTTTTAGTGAAATGTACATTACCCCGAACATTGTGCACGAAGTGGGTAACTGGGCCTGAGATCTTTCATAGACCTCGATCATTGTGTGCGAAGCTGACTCCAGTACCTAGGCTAAGTACATTCACCATCTATCTTTTCTCTTTCATTTTGGATCAATGCCATACGCTATACTCCGAACATTATGCACGATACGGGTAACTGGGCCTGAGGTCTTTCATTGACCTCGAACATTATGCATGAAGCTGCCTCTAGTACCTAGGGCAAGTGACAACAATCCCATACGTATGGTCAATCAAAAAGATTAGACCCCAGTGTGCATCCTTCTGGGCTAGCTAACCCGCACACAGTTGAGCTAGCACCCTTCATTGGGTCTGAACCTCCATACATTTGCTTGCAAGCCTTTCTTACATTCATTCATTCATTAATGCATGCATTCATTCAACATGTTCCTTTTCATTATCTTTCACTTTACGTTACATAATATTTTGTTCATTCATTCATTATCATAACACGTAAAGCCATAGGAAAGATAATCATACAACATCACAAGGAACATAAACATATCATTCATACATCATCATGCAGGGCATCATACATACATAACATACATCATGCATAACCATGCAACATCATGATCATGCATAATCATCAATCACAATACATTACATGCCCAACATACCATCTTTGACCTTAAAAATCAACTTTCATAACCCCCAGGAACTTCCTAGGTCAAAGCCTACATTACTCCTTTTTCTCCCAAAAAGTCAGAATTTTCTAAGTGTTCATCCGCATTTGCTATTGTCATCTGCATTTCCTACAGTTCATTCGCATTGGATATAGTTCATCCATATTTGCCATCCGCATTTCTATACTTAGTCAATGCTCATCCCCATTGACTCACTTCATCCGCATTGACTTACTTTGCTCATCCGCATTTCTATACTTAGTCAATGCTCATCCGCATTGACTCATTTCATCCGCATTGACTTACCTTGCTCATCCGCATTTCTTGCACTTAGTCAATGTCCATCCGCATTGACTTCATCCGCATTGACTTCACCCGCATTGACTTACCCATTAGTTAATGTTCATCCGCATTAACCCTTTTCATCCGCATTTAGTTCCAAACACTTAAGCAAATTAAAAAAAAACTTATCAAGTGGGTCTAAAACATCATAATCAATTTCCATGCACCATTCAGCAGGTTCTAAGCTTAAATCTTACCCTCTAAGCCTTAGAACACAATCATACATCATCAAGCATGAACATAGTCACACATCGCGTCATACCATCATCATACACACATTCAAGCATACGGGTTCGAAACCCAGTTAAATAAAAACATACATTATTGCATTTCCAACCCCAAAATTAGTTAAAAACCAGTAAAAGAGGGGTCCTAGAACTCACCTTTGCAGCTCTTGAGTATGGCTTCCTTCAAACTCATTTGCAAATTGAATTCAACCGCTTAGAACCCACTAAAAATAACATACCAGAACACATACAACACACATAAGCATAAACCCAAGGATATGACCGGTTAAGAACACCATAAAAGCATGAATTCTTACCTTGAATTCGAATTCTTTCTTCTTGTTCTTCTTCAAAGCCGAGAATTTGCTGCTCCCAGCTACTGTCTCTCTAAAACCCGAAAATCAGTATGTAGGTGACATATGGGCGGCCATATCACCTTTTACACGCACTTTTCAAACATTTTGTCCTTTTGGACACTTTTTACCCCTAGACTTGGGTTTTATTTCTTTTCCCTCTTTTCTTTACTTATTTTTCTTTCTTTGACTTTAAAATAACCGGGTGTTACAAAAAGTGTTGATGTCACCCACATTCAAGAATATGGATAAGTGAAAACAAATGCGGCAATGAAAATGTCTTCTGAATTAACAAATGTGGTAGAACACTTTTGTCCGCATAGGCTTTTAACACTTCAGTTTTTTATGTATATTTGTTTGACACAAATGCGGTAGATTAAAATCCTTATCCCCATTAGTTTAAGTTTGTTATAAATGACATAAACAGTTACCCGCATTGATTATATGCATGGGTTACCTTCACCCGCATTAACCAATGCACCTACCCATATTAAGTTTTGAACTTAATCAAAACATAATGTTTCTATTTTTGGTTTCTCCTGTTATGAAGAGTTGTCTTTGATCGAATTGTGTCTTGTGAAGTTGTTGCCTGTTGTTGGGGTTATCAATTCTTGCTTGGATTGACTTGTATATCAAAAGTGGTACAAGTTTCCCATTGTTTGACTGATCATGGACTTCTTATGCTTCCAAGAATTTGCATAAGCTAAGATACAATGGTATAGCTTTTGCACCAACACAGACATTCTCTTTTGATTTGTTTTGAAGTTTTAAGAAAATAATTTAAGAAAGTAAACGTCTATACAAACTGATCAAAAATTTTTAAATTACTCCTCCTAAAGTTTATATCCATACCTTTTGTTGGGATCATAGCAATCTTACATTACACATGTGCATTCTTTTTTAATAAAATGGACATGTTTATGAACTTATTAATTGAAGGTATGTTTGTCCACTTAAACTCATACTTGGTTAATATTTTAATGCATGTGATATTTATCATGTTTTGGTTGATTTAATTATTCAACATGTACCTCACACACAAAATCATGGAATGATCAACCATCCTCATGTAATGCATGGTAGAACTTTTTCACAACTTTCTTGACCAGGTTACTTAAGTTATGAAATCTCATTTTCACTGAACGTCATTGGGATTCTTCTACTTTGATCCTTTTCATGATGATCCATATTGGGATTCTTTTCACTTCACTTTTGAAGGTGATCCATGATTGGATTCTTTTGCTTATTCACACGGAATATATTGTTATTGTAGATTCATCCAATTTGGATGTGTTCCTCATTAGGAATTTTTTGGATCAATACATCTACAGTATGTGCTTGTTTCTTTAGATCTTTGCTTAGCACAACAGAGATGAAACTTGATTTAAATGAAAGAGATTCATAAATTATCATTACCTGGTGTGTTTAGTTTAGTACACACACATACACTTAGATAAGCTAATACATACCTGTACTCTGAGATGAGCGTTTCACCATGAATAAGATTTTAATTTATCACAACATATATCTTCTCTTCCAAGTTGAGCCTACTAACATATCCGGTAAGTTATGATAGTATTTCAAATTTTCAATTAAGCATAATGAATGATATAACAACTGTAATCATATCATTTCCTAATGTATATATCTTTTTCTTCATCAAAATTGACTTCTTTTTGAGATTTTCTAAATTTTTTAATTGTTTTTTATGTTTCTTATTTTATTCATGGTTAATCATGCCAATTGATTGAACTAGGTATTCAAACCTACTAGGTTCAAATGCCTTGGTGAATAAATCAGCTAATTAATTTTAGTTGGAACTTGAATCAATTTGATTAATCTCTTTTCAGCACAATCTCTCAAAAAGTGATATTTAATTTCAATATGCTTTGTTTTTAATGCTGAACTGAGTTATTTGTAATGAAAACTACTGTTGTGTTGTCAATGGGAATTGGAGTGTGCAAAAAGTTAAAATCATAATCAAACATCTGGTTTTGAATCCAGAGAACTTGTGAGCAACAAGCTGATGTTGTAATGTACTCAGCTTCTGCTGTTGAAATAGATACGTTTCTCTGCTTCTTGCACTGCCAGGAGACCAGTCTGGGACCAAGAAATTAACAACCTCCAGAAGTGGACTTCCTATTGAAGTTGCATCCCCTATATCATTGTCAGTGTAGGAATAGAGATTGAAATCTCCTTCCTTTGGATACCATAAACCAAGAGCTGGCTTGCCCCTTAATATATTTTAATATCCTCTTGACAGCATTCACATGAGATTCCTTAGGATCAACTTGATTGATGGTGAGTAAAACACCAAACATAATGTCAGGTCTATTAGCTGTTAGATACATAAGTGAACCAATCATTGATCGATGGTGAGTCTGATCCACTAATTTGCTTCTGGATCTGGACCTATCTTCACTTCAGTATCAACAGGGGTTCTGATACTCTGACAGTCAGCAAGGTGGAATTTCTTCAACATTGTCTCTACATATTTGATAGATTGATGAAGATTCCATGTGCTGTTTGTTGGACTTGCACTCCTAAAAAGAAAGTAAGTTCCCCCATTGCACTCATTTGAAATTTTGAATGCATAGAGTCTTCAAAATCTTTACAGAGTTGCTTGTTTGTTGAGCCAAAAATGATATCATCCATATAGATCTAGACAAGCAACATGTCTCTTCCTCTTCTCATTTTGAAAAGAGTCTGATCAATCTTTCCTCTTTCATATCCATGTTCAAGAAGGAAAGATGATAGAGTCTCATACCACTTTCTTGGAGCTTGATGAAGACCATACAGGGCTTTACCCAAGCTTGTACACCCTGTGAGGGAAATCATGATCTTCAAAGCCAGGTGGTTGACTCACATAGACTTCTTCAGCAATCTTTCCATACTAGAAAGCACATTTCACATCCAATTGATTAACAGTAAACTTAATGGATGTTGAATATGCGAGAAATATTCTTAGTGCTTCTAATCTAGCAACAGGTGCAAACACTTCATAATAATTAATTCCTTCTTCTTATGTATACCCATGTACCACTAGTCTCACTTTATTTCTGATGACAATCCCTCTATCATCAGTTTTGTTTCTATACAACCATTTGGTACTCATAGGATATTGTCCTTCTGTAAGATCTACTAGTTGCCATACATCTTGTTTCTTGAAGTGTAGAAATTCTTCCTGCATTGCATCAATCCAACTATTGTCTTGAAGAGCCTCTTTGATGTTTTCGGGTACTATTTGAGAAAGAAAGCATGTGAACAAAGAGATGTTTGCAATACTCAAGTTGGTTCTTGTCACCCTTTCGTTGAGTTCACCAATAATGCTTTCTAATAGATGGTTCTTGTGTATTCTGGTCGTTTGAATTGAGTCACCAGCAATTGTTACATCAAGATTGGAGACATTCAGCTCATTATGGTGAGAGGCACCTTCATCTTGTACTGTTGGGGAGTTATGAAGATAATCACACTCTATTTTAGTGACTGCCTCAGCAATAGCAGCACTTTGATTGCTTTCATCATTTGATGTTCTTTCGGAGGAGTAGCTTGCTTTTGATTTCTGATCTCAGTTGATAGGTCTTCTGAATCTGATGGTAGCAAGCTGGGACGAGCTTCAGTCGAAACACATTGATTTTGAGATGGTTATTTGATAGGATCAGCTTGGAGTGGAACATCTTTATTCAGTTGCTCAGTAGAGGTAGGAGGAATCATTGGAAAGTCATCTCTACTTTCTACACATGATGAAGGTTTAGCTGAATGTAGGTTTCCTTCATCAAACAAGTGAAATTAATCAAATAATTTTGTAAATGAGTCAATATCAAACAACTAGTCAGGACCATTTATAGATTTATGGAATGAATGTTCATTGAATTGAACATTTGTTAATTCATCAATAATGTTTAATCTAGGATTAAACATTCTATAAGCCTTAGAAACAAAAGAATAACCTATAAAGAATCCTTCATCAGACTTAGATGAAAAATTTCCGAAATAGTCTCGGGTATTTAATATTGAGACAGGACTACCAAATGACTTGAAAAATCCAATAAATGGTTTTCTGTGAAACAAAACTTCATATGGAGTCATGTTGTTTTATTTTATAATTAGAGTTCAATTTCGCACAACGCACGATATGTTAATTGCCTCTGCCCAAAAGGTAATTGGCAGTTTAGCATTGGCTAGTATTGTTCTTGTTGTTTCAATCAGTGTTCTATTTCTCTTTTCAGCTACCCCATTTTGTTAAGGAGTTCTAGCTGCACTGAATTGATGAGCGATACCTTTGGTTGCACAAAAGGAACTCATGTCTTCATTTTTAACTCGGTTCTATTATTACTTCTTATTGTTTTGACCTTATGATCAAGTTGGTTTTCAATTTTTGTGATAAAGTCTTTATATTTGGGACACCTCATTTTTATGAGTAAGAAGAAAACCCATGTAAATCTTGAAAATTCATCAATGATCATCAAACAATACTGTTTCTTTCTAATACTCATACAATGAGTTTGTCCAAACACATCCATATGAAGTAGCTTCAATGGAGTATTATTTGAGTTCACAAGCTTTGATTTGTAGGAAGATTTATATTGTTTCCCTTTGAGGCACACTGAACAATGATCAACAAAATGAAATTCTTTTTAGGGAAGACCAATGACATTGTTTCCTTTGATCAATCTGTTCATGTTTTTAAAGTTTGTATGCCCCAAGCGTCTGTGCCAAAGCTGAGACTCATCAAATGATACTTTTGATAAAAGACATGTTTCTTCTTTTGGTATAGTAGAATTTAGGTTTAAGACATAGGTATTATTCTTCCTTGTAGTCTTTAGGACAACCCATTCTTCAGGAGTCTGAAATCCTGGTTTTAGAATATAGCAATGACTGTTGGTAAAGTGAGTTGAATATTTCTTGTCACAGATCTGAGACAGCTTAGAAGATTGAAATTCAGTTGTTCACAGCAGTTCACTCTATCAAAGCTCAGTATCCCATTTGTCACAGATCCTTCACCAGTAACTCTTCCACCTTGTGAATCTCCTCCGAATACTACAGTAGTTTCTTGTATATGCTTGAAGTCATGAAGGAGGGAACGATCTCCAGTCATGTTACGGGAGCATCCACTGTCCATGTACCATAAGCTATTGAACCTATATGGATGACCCTGCAAGCACAAAAGAACTAACTAGAATATGGAACCCAAGCCATAATGGTCTTGGGTTTTCCGTTCCTATTCATGATTGTGACCTCTTGGTACTTTCCTCTAAACTGTGATTTAAAGAGAGGTGTCGTGGGAGAATTCTCATGATATTTTGATTGTTTCATCTCATCAACATCAACTAAAGAGTCAGAGGAATAGTGAAACCTTTTGTCCCTATTTCTTTGATGAAATCCGACCCATTTTTTATTATCAAACATCATTTTTGGTTTGGGAAGATCATATATTTGCTTGATGTTATGATATATATTTCTTTCATGATACTTAAGTCATTATTTGTTCTAGACGTGCTAGATTGATTATTATGAAAATGACTTCTGATTGTGGGTTTCACAAATCATATTGGTGAGATAGGTTTGTTTTAAGAAATTCTCAATCCCTTTTTCTTAAAGTAACAATCAGATGTATTATAATTGTTCATAACACAGACTGAACACTATTTATTGAAATAGCAGCTTTTGGTGGAATGATTGTTCATGTCACACATAGAGCAATATTGATTGAAAAAGGACTCTTTTGTTTTGTGATTAGACATTTCACATATGTCACAATACATGTGTTTGATTCTTGAATCTGATTTTGCTTTTGTTGACTTAGTTGACTTACATGTTCTCAATTGAGTCACAATTTTTGGTTTAAGGGAAGAATCAAAATCATCCATTTTAGTAGTTTGCCATAACACTACTCTTGTTGACGGTTGAAGGCAGTTTTTGTTTCCTCAACCCTTTCTTAACTTCTTGCTCAAACTGATTGACATGCTCTTTATTGCAAATGTCAAAACCTACTCCTTGTCTTGATTTTGATGATTGGGGGTCTAACTGAATTTTAGGTGTTGAAATCAGTGAACTCTTGTTTTTCTTTGGCGGTGAAACCTTGTATGATTTGCTTGAATTTTTGGAGATTTAATCTCATAATTAGAATGCTTTTAGAAAAGGGTTTTGCAGGATCGGTGTTTGTCACTTAAACACAAATGTTTTCTCTCAAACTCACCTGGAATCACACGCGGGTAAGAATCAAGAAGAGTTGATCACAATATGAAAAGTAACTAAGAACACAGAAAGATAATTTTCAAGATACTTTTATATATTGATTCTCAACTCAAAATACAAAGACTCTTACAAGCAGATTTTCTGTTGTCTATATGAATTACAAGGAGAACCTATATATAATACTATCTACAACAGGATATACTTTGATAGCAACTGGGATCCTATAGCTAAAGTCTATACTACAAGACCAACGATTAAGGTATCTCGGATAAAGTCTTATCATAGATTTGGTAGGCAGGACATGTCCCTGACTTACCTTTTGTCACCAACTAAAGATGGCAACTGTACTATCATGAAAAGGTAAACACTAGAATAAAGTATGGTCAACAACATGGTTCTTTAGGAAGAAGCCATGCTGTATCAGAATTCTACAGCGGAGTGTCAAAGACCATACTTGTGTCCACTGGTTATAGCAGTGTCTTCCGAAGGTTAAATGGCTTCGGAAGAGTAAGTACTTCCGAAGCCACTTTATACTTCCGAAGAGGCTGCTTCTTCCAAGACTTGGAGACTTCTTCATCATACTTCGGAAGTGGTCTTCACTTTATTCTTCTAAGTCTTGAACTTCAGAAGTATGCATTTGTCTTCGGAAGTACAGTTCTATCTTCGGAAGCTGGACTTTTCCTTTGTCTTCGGAAGAACTCTACAACCTTCAGAAGTTCCATGAAGAGTTTCGGAAGCCTTTGCATGCAGCATCAAAATAACTTAAGTGATATAGTTTTGGTTGCATTAGCCTTCTTCTTGATCCAACAAACTCCCCCTAGGCTGATGCTACCAAAAATTCACTTACCTCGACATCTCAACTTTCAGCACATTTATCTGTCTCATTGTTTTCCTCATGTGTGCTGAGAAGCTTGTACAGATCCTTGGTAGACAGGAAAATCCAGTCTGTCACCTTGGATAATGTACCTTTGTTGTGTTCCCTCTGAAAAGAGTTAGTTAATGGGAACTATAATCATATTCCCTTCGAACTATAGGTTCCAATTCAGGACCTTCCACCATCTGTAGAAGGCAGGACCTTTGGTGGGAGATCTTTCCTTGTCTTCCTTTCTTCTCAACTTCAACTCTTCTTCAATCTTTGCTTTTGCAGTTAGCTCAGCCAAATGAAGACTGCTGAGATGATTTCTGACGAGTGCAGCAGTTTCAGAGTTGGAGGGATTGGAGAATGGTTTCTCTGCTAACTCAGCAATGTCAAATCTGCTAGTGTGTAACAGAGAGGTTGAATTGAGTCTGTTGACTTCACCATTCTCTCTTTCCACAACAAAGTTGTGAGAAGGTTCATCGAACCGCCACTGGATTATCTTCCTTCTAGGCACAAGAGGCTGACTAGGAATCTTGTCCTCTTTTCTTGTATCCAGCAGAGTCACCAGTTTCCTTCTGAGCTTCTTTTCTTCCTCATTTAAAGAGTCTGAATTGAGGCCCAAAATTCTTGCACCTTGGTCCAAAGTTCCTCTAGGCAAATCAAGGAATCTGTCTCTTGTGAGGGAACTTGAAGATCTGTCTACATAGGTAATGTTGACAGAGTCTTCTACAGAGGAAACTTCGCTCAAAGTGGTTAAATTAGTGAGCTTCATTTTGATTGCCTTAAACTCCTCAAGGGAGAGATGTTGAGAAGGCTGAAGGGATGGTTTGGATGGTAATTAGTAGGTTTAGGTTCAGAGGTTCTGGCTAGTGTTTTGGGTTGGATGATGGGAGTTTAGGAGGTTGAGGTGAGAGGTAGTAGAGGGTAGTGATGTGGGTTAAGGGGTGAAGGGTTCAGGTTTAATAGTGAATGGTGAGGATGAGGGTTGAAGTTGTTGTTGGGTAGAAGCAGTGAAGGTCATCCCTTTTACCCTTCTGTACATCTCATTCCTTTTCCCTAACCGGATGTCAGCCTTAATTTCACTGACAATCTGTTGGAGTGTCCTTTCCGACATAGGACCCACCTGCCTACCGGAGAAGCCATGAGCCCGGAGATAATCCTTCATCCAGGCTTTCTCAGTAAGCTTCTTGGAGGCAGTGACCCTAGCCTCTTCTTCTTTCTTCTTCTTCTCTCTTTCCTTTTCTTTAGCAGCCTTTTTCCTTTCTTTTCATTTGATCCTTCTCTTTGTTGAAGAGCCAGAGGATCGTGTCATCGTTGTGTGGAGAGAGTTCTTGAAGATCAAAACTTGGAGAGTAGGAGTTTATCCTGTTTCTCCTCAGCTGCAATTTATCCTCCTTCTATTTCTTTTCCTTTTCCTCTAAGGCCAACCTGGCTTCTTCTTCAAGCTTCAGCCTGGTTGCCTTCTCCAGATCCACCAACTCCTCTAATGGTAGCAGGAGTGTTTCTTCATTGGCGGCTCCCATTCAATGAGTTGGTCAATGATCTGCTCTCTTCTTTTATTGATGACAACCTCCTGATTGGAAGCAGCTGCTTTTGTGCTAGCAGCTAGCAACTTCTCAGTCTGAAATCTTCCATTCTACTTAAGTTTTTCAATCTTTTCCTCTTCCTAAATCTCTTCCGCAGTCATCTTCCTTTTACCTTTATCCTTTGAAGATCCTGACTGTGGTGGTTCTTGGAGAGAGGTTTCTGATTATGAGAGAGTCAGAGATAGAGTCTGTGATGGAGGTACAATCGGAAAGTCCTCGCTGCTCATTTCAGATGCCATTTCCAGGATAGCATCTGTGATGATCAGTTCCCCGAACATTTTAAACAGTCCTTCCGCAGCTTCCATTTCAGCTCGGAAGATTCAGCTTGTCTTCCGAGGCTTTAACTTCAGCTTCGGAAGTTAAAGGAGATGCAGATTCTGTCCCAACTGTTCAGTTGCTGGGCCATCAGTTCCCATTTCCCCTTGAATTGAATCTTAGGTTCCATGAGAACTTAGGTTGACCAACTTCTTCCATAGTGGTAGAAGGTGCAGTCAGCCTTTGAAGTTCGTCTGCTCCAATGTAGATCATTGCAGCATCATGACTTGGCTACTCAAAGGAAGATCTTAATAGAACTCTTGTGTGAAGAGTCTGTAGAGATTATTAAGCATCCTTGGATCAATCTGAAGAGTGACCTAAGATGTTTCAGGCGCAGAAATGATGGGAGAGGAAGATCTTGAAGTGGAAGGCTGACTTTGTGGTTCCTTATGTGTTTGACTTTGAACATTCTCCCCCTTTTTGGTAGCATCATCTTGAGAGCTAGATGAGCTGGAGGAGGAAGTCAGAGAGACCTGAATAGGTACATGCCTAACAGACCTCTCTGTCTCTTTCTCAGCTAGTTGAGCCTTGAGATTGTCAATCTCAAGTTGTGAGTGGCAGATCTTGCCGCTAAAGTCCTAACCTGAGATTCCAGATTTGAGACTTTAGAAAGAAGATCTTGAATAAGGAGTTGCATGCTTCCCTCATCTTCTTTCAAAGAATTACGGGGAGATGAGGTAGCATACCTAGTATGTTCAGCCTCACCACCAGATGTGGTTTCTTGGCACCTGGTTTCCCATGCTCAATGATGTATCTTTCAGAGTCATCAAAGGGCTCGGTTGCCGTAGATTTAGTCTGAGAAATGTTACCACTGTCCATAAGGTCCATTGAGGCACCTTCTGTAGTGGCAGCTGAATCTACACGAGTCCCCTCACATCAGTGGGACTCACCTCAGTTGGTTGCTGATGGGGCCTAGAGATAAGAGATTGCTCCGGGCTCTGTGATCTTGGAGAGGGTGTTGTAGATCAACTTCATCGCCATGGAGAGATGTATCTCTTCATTAGTTTTAAATAAAAGGTCAGTGAAAGATAGGATGGTTAAACCTACTGACTCGGGACTTTGGTTAATGTCTACAGGCATTAAGCCTCTGGTGGGGTTGTCCCTTGTTGGCTGCTCAGGGGAGTATAGAGACTCACCAGAGGGCTTTCAGCTTGGGTTGTGGGCTCATGGGTCTGAGACTGAGGAGACTCAGGACCCAAATTAAGGTCAATTATGAAGGATGGTTGACCTCAGGCTTAGTGGGGCCCTTTGTTCTACTCTAGCCTTTTTGGATTGAACAGGAGGAGCTTGTTCAATCAGAGTAGATTGAACAAGGGTTCGTTGGGGACGTCTCTGATAAGTGATGGTGATGGGTAGTGTTGGCATAGTGGGGGTAGTTGCTGGTGTGGGTTCATCACCTGTGGGGTTAACAGGGATGTCACCAGGAGCCGTTGGCTCAGTCATACCTAGAAGAAGTGCAGTATCTCTTCCTATGAAGTTGGTAGACACTCTCTTCAAAGTCTTGAAGATGGTCGGCCTTATCTGGGGAGCAGTCAGAGCAGCTGCATAGACAAGCGTGCTCTGGTCTAGCTCACAGTTGATTATATGCTGGAGAAACCTGCGATACATGAAGAAGGTGTCTTTCTGAAGATTTCCCATGAGGTTAGTCAGCATAAATCTTGAATAGTTGAATCGAAGGCTTTTTACCAACCCATGAACAAGGCACCCAAGTTCAAATGGGATTTAATCCCATCCATCAGATTTATTCGACAAGTAGTGAAGGACCACGTGTAGCAGGAACTTCCATTTGTACGAGAAGTTAAATTTGAAGACAGTTAACCTGCTAACGTCTCCTCCATATCCCATTTGGAGATAAGAATGGTCCAAGTCTGCTTTGGGAAATTCCATTGGAGCGCCCTCATCATGGAGCTCTAAATGCTCCCTGATGAACTTTTCAGTAATGACCAACTCCTTACCACACATACTCGATCAAATGACACGGACCCCGTTTAGGGTTTCAATCTGACCATTTGCCCAAAATTCAGACATATGGTTTGTGTAAATTGTAGGGTTAACAGTCAGAGCGGTGTAGTATGAAGATTGGGTTAGAAAGGAGATGATATATGAGAAGTCGGCATCTCTTGATGAATCAAGAAGTGCGACTTGATTGTGCTGTGGGTTGAAGGCCATATGGAAAGGTGAACTGGAATGATTTGAGCTTGGTAAGATGAGTAGAAGAAATTTCTAGGGCTATAAAGTTTGCAAGTAAAAGAGTGAAAGTGAGTAGTCGAGATTATTTAAAAGATTGTGGAGAGGCGGTAATGGGGGTTAGGATAAGGTGATGTGATGGTTTAGTGGATGAAATGACAGTGGCGGTAAGGTTAAAAATCAGTTAAATAATCTGACATCATTAACAAAATCTTTGCCTTTTACAGTGTGGGGCCCAAGAAATTTATGTTACACAGTGAGATCTCTCTTCCGAGTGTAAAACATTTCCGAAGGTAACTTGTCTTCCGAAGGCAATTCTTACTTCCGAAGCCAATTCTATGCTTCCGAAGGTTAGAGTTGCTTCCGAATGGAGAATTTGTAAGTTTCAGAAGTAGATCTGATATGCACAATCAATTCTTCTTCCGAGACCAAAAATTCTTCCGAGAAGAAAGTTATCCTTTGAGAAATTCTGCTTCGGAAGACATAAGAATGTCTTCTGAAGGTTAATTTCTCTTCGGAAGGAATTTACACTTAGAGAATTTCAGAGAGAAATCCTTGTAACAGGGCTTAAATTGTATTGACAAAAGACTTACATCTTAAAAAGGTTTTTCAAAAGAGATCAGATTAATCAATGTTTATCATCCCTATAGCTGCTATGAGATACTTAAACCTTTGTTCATCAAAAGCTTTGGTAAAAGTGAAGGGATTTTAACAAGTTTATCAAAGTTGTTTAACCATTAAAACATAAAACAGTGGATAATCATATTAACATCTTGTTAGAATTTACATAAACCATTTATGTGATAAAACCCTTTAAGATGGATCTATTGCATGAACAAGTAAGTAACAAAACATGCAGGGAAAGATAATGAAAACTACATTTCAAAGCTATCTTTTGAGATGAGAAGGATGATGTTCTTGAAGGCAAGACTCCAAATAGCAATCCTCAAGAAGTGATACCCCAAGCTCCTCCAAACACCCACTTGCTAGGTGGTGTTCACCCCACTTAAAAGAACTCTCTTCCAGTTGATTTCCAGCCAAGATCTCTGCTTGAAGGCTGAAAATGAACTTGTTTCAGCCCTAAAAATCGAGTTCAAGAGAGAGAGATGAGGAATTCTTTTGCTTTGTGTGTGAGAGAAGAGGTGTGTTCTCTTGGAAGAGTGTAATCCTTTTGTTGCTTGGAACAATCACAAAAAATAAAGAGTCCCAAGCCCCTTAGGGGCGGCCGAATTCACTCCCCAAAGGGGAGTTCCCTCTCATTTTCCATTTTATAAAATGTACACTTTCATCCTTATGTTTTTATAAAATTAAACCCCTTTTATTTTATACAATAACACACTATTATTTGTCATTGTTTAACTAATTTAAATAATGAACAAATATCTCTCAATGAACAAATATCTAACATAATCTTGTTCATTTACAAAAGCAATGTTTTAGAAAACCCGGTTTCAAATTGGTGCTAATATTTATTTGTATGATCACATCGACGGACAAATATTTATTGGTGTTTGTTTGGCTTGTTATGGGTATGACACGACTTGGATCATATCACACTAGCCACATCAATAATATGTCTTGGGCAGATCACTTCATTCAATCTCCCACTTGCAAAGATTCATAGTAGATTGATGCAAGCAGCCAATAACGCCAGCAACGGTTGCTACCACTAGTGTATATGATTAAGTGCCATTCAATAACATCATCCTCTTCAGTACTTACTTGAAATGTTTTAGGTGAATCAATCATTTATCCTTTTGTTTCAGATGTCATGTTGAATCCAGAGATACGGATTTCATTCTCCGATGATTCACTTTAACAGGCCTTAGAATCTAACTCTCAAAGAATAAGAGGAACAAATTCCATCTTGACTACATCTCTCTCAGACAATCACCTTATATCATACCTGAACCTAGCCTTATGTACTGCAATCTTTCATAACAGTAAAGAACTAAGTCAAGTACAATACTTGGTGAATATCAAGACCCAATATGTATCTCAGGTCTGAGGATGCAATATATTCGCCTTTACTCATTCTCTATTAAACTAATCACAAAGATTCCATGCAGAATAATTGAGAGTGGTGTACAGTGTTGGACAAAAGAACCAATGAGCCCAGATCAGAAAACCTCTAAGTCCTACACGGTATCAACAACTGCTGAAAGCCTCATCAGTAGTTTGACAAGTGCTGAAGACTTCAACACTGAAGATCAAGTGCTGAAGACCTTAACAGCTGAAGAACCAAAGTGCTGAAGTACAACAGCTGAAGAACACAAGTGCTGAAGCTGAAAGACCAAAGTACTGAAGTACAACAGCTGAAGAGTTCACAAGTGCTGAAGATCAACAACTGATGTACAAAGTCTGAAGACAAAGACTGAAGACATCAGCTGATGATATCTACTGAAGTCATCAGCTGATGAAACACCTGAAGGTCAAAGTCTGAAGATCAAGTACTGAAGCCTCAGTAGTTTGTCACAACTGCTGAAGAGTACTTCTTCAGTAGTTGTGATATCAGTAGTTTTATTTTCTATGTTTCAGTAGTTTTGTAAAACGACTGAAGCTTGTTCTTCAGTCGTTGTAGTTTCAGTAGTTTTATATTTTGTACTTAACTTGCTGATATGTTCTCAGTAGTTGTGAACATTTCAGTAGTTTGTTAAGAATTAGTTATTTCTGTATTGGATCTGCCAGTTGTCACTTTCCGTGATAACAGCAGTGACTGTTGCACTCTATATAAGGAGTGACAACCTATTGTAATCATTGATGAAATGAGTAATTGAATGGAATGAATGATTGATTCGATTAGAAATATTCTACATCTATAAACATTCTTAGAAATCAGAAATACATATTCTCTCCCTATAACTATGCGATCTTAATGCTCAAATCGTTTGCTTGCTACAATTTGTCTAATTCGTGTTTGTATTCCGCTGCTTTATATTCTGATACATCAAACTTGTGATCACTGATCCTGTCAAATGGTATCAGAGCAGGTTAATCATTGATCGATCTAATAATTGATCATTGAAACTGCTATTCAAGATCCAAGTTTGATTGAATTAGCTTTTGTTTTTGCAAGAAACGGTTATAGAGATTGATTTTCTGTATTTCTGCTCATTCATCCTGAGATCTTTTTCTTGGTTCTCATTGAGTTTGTTGTGGTTTGTCTAAAACCTTTTTTTAAAAACTTGAACTAAACTGTTTTTGAACTGAAAATGACCACTCCCTCCAATGATCCTCACAATACTGGTTCCTCAACCAAGCCTCCTATGCTGGTTAGGAATGAGTATAACATATGGCAAAGACGTATGCTCCATCACCTGTCTGTTAACAGCGCAGGGTGTTGGACATCAGTGGTACATGGTCCACACAAGCCTATGGTGAATAACCCGGAAACCAATCAAATGGTTCCGAAGAGGAGAGCAATACTCAGATGAGGATAAGAAGTTGCTTGAGATTGATGCAAAAGCCCATGGAATTCTGGCCATGGCTTTGCCCAATGAAATCTATTCTGGGCTAATGCATCATGAAACTGCCCATGACCTCTGGATTGCTTTGAAAGAACAATTTGGAGGAACAGATGAGGTCTTGGCAAATAATAGAGAAATTCTTGCCCAACAATATGAGACATTCTCTCATAGAAAGGGCGAGACACTGACTCAACAATATGAGCGGTTTTCTTGTTTGATCTCTGAACTAAAAATGTCAAACTTGAATACACCAATATTCAGATGAATAACAGATTTCTGGGATCACTGCCTGAGAGATGGGACACATATACTATTGTCCTACGCTCCAGTGCAAGTTTGGACAAACTATCTCTCACCCAACTCCATGGGAAATTGCTCACTTTTGAGAGAGAGATAGAACAGAAGAGAAAGCTGTCTTCATCTAGAAAGCTCACTGAAGACTTTATACAAGGCAACGGTGTGGGTCATGAGTCAGAATATGCTTCATCTGAATGCCAGTATGATGAGCATATTAATTTCTCTTCGAGCACTTCTAATTCTGCATTTGTAAGTGTTGATGGTCAGTTCACTGGTGTAATAATGACAATTATGTTTCATTATGGATGATCTCAAGGGGATTGCTGATGATGACTTAGAAGAGATGGATATTTTGAGCCAAATGGCCTTGATAAATATCAGATCTCAGAAGTTCTACAAAAGAACTGGAAGAAAATTCCCAGGACTCTCTGGCAAAACCAAAGTTGGTTTTGACAAGAGCAAGTTGAGGTGTCACAAATGCCAACGGCTTGGACACTTTGCAAGAGAGTGTAGATCAACTGGATCTAACTCTACTGCACCCTTTGTGACTTTTCCTGGCAATAGTCAACAACACAGAGGGCAACATCCTGTCACATCTAGTCATCATCCTCAACAACAATCTCCGGCATATTTTGTTCCTCAGGGCCAAATGCCATATCAGTACCCTGGTTATTACATGCCACAGTCAAATCAAGTTCAAGTTCCTATGACACCACAACCTCATGCATTACCAGAACCTCAGCCTTCCCTATCTCATCAACAACCTTCATCTCAACAACACAGCTTCTTCACCCCAGGAGTTGTTGACTGGAGCAGTTTACCAGATGACTTGTCTGGTCATGATCAACTGTTCTCAGGTGCTGGTCAACATGGTGGTGACAGTCCTTTGGGAATCTAGCTCTTATGGCTTTGGAGTCTGCTGATACTTCATCTTCCAATGCCTCTACACCTCAGGTATCACAGGTATCCTCTGAGGCAAAAGCCAAATTATGTTCTGAACAATGCATAGCAGCATTTGCTTCCATTAGAGAAGCAAATGTAGCTTTAATTAATAAGACATTGAGCTAGAACAAATAATTTCCAAAAACAAAGCTGAGTTTGAGTTTGTGCTCAAAGATAAAAATGATGAGGTTTATAAACTGAATTGCAAAATAATTGATGATAAGGCTAGAGAAGATGTACTTCTAGAGAAGTACAAAGATCTCAAAGAAACCCTTGCAGTTACCCAGGTCGAGTGTGATAGATGGGTACAATCATGCAAAGGTTTTGAAATGCTTCTTAGTAAGCAATCTGCTTCAAATGTGAAGTTTGGCATTGGCTACAATCACACTGCTCCACCTACAGATTTTACCCCGAGAGCAGAGGTAGAATCTGATGGTGAGAGTGATAACCAATCCATCAAATCATGTGATCTACCTTCTGATACAGCACAATCAGAAGTAGCAGTCAGCATCAAGTCCTCCTTGAACCTATCAGCTGATGTTGATGGTCCAAATGCTGACATTCACATGATCAATAAGTTGATCAACTCAGGAGTTAATCCTGAAGGTCCTGAAAGGACTGGAGAGCAGGATTTAACACCTGAAGTTCAAACTTCAACTGCTGTCAGCACTGAAGAGAAGAAAACTGGCAGTAGAAAGAGTTTGAAGGCTACTAAAGAGGTGTCAAGAAAGCAACCAATGCTTCCAAAGCATTGAAGAACAAGTCTTCTGTTGCTTCACCATCTTTAGTTGATGATCAACCTAAGATGAAGAAGAAACCATGTGAAATGTGGTTTGTTCAATCATCTTACAGATGATTGTTGGTACAAAAGAGGTTCCAAACTCAAACAAAAAGAAGA
Source organism: Flaveria trinervia (assembly GCA_025506515.1). Lineage (NCBI taxonomy): Eukaryota > Viridiplantae > Streptophyta > Magnoliopsida > Asterales > Asteraceae > Flaveria > Flaveria trinervia. Next base: position 37,669,315 of record CM046458.1, on the reverse strand, counting down.
AATTAATGAGAAAATGGTAAAAATGAAAACTGAGTTTGAGACCACATTTGTATCAGCAACATCAAATCCTGTAACCCTTAAGTCCTTAAAGCATTCAAAAAGGAAGGAGTTAAACAGGTGACAGCTGAGGGTGCTCAAAAGAAGAAGGTGCAACATAGGACCTTATCTAACTCCACTAGCAATGTGTCTGATGAGCTGAAAGCTTTATCACAAAATCAGACACAGCTGGTGATGATGGTACAACATCTGTTGGGTAGAGTTAACCAACTATTCTCCTATGTTGAAACCACAGAAAAGGAGGTCTAAGCCAAAGGACTCCTCTTCTACACCATCTTCCTCTTCTCAGGCTGTTGTTACAAATAAACATGTTAGTTTACCATCTATTGATGAGACCAGGCCCAAAACCAAAAAGGTTTGGGTCTCTAAAACTAACTGATTGTTTATTATTGCAGGTTCTTCAACATGCCAAAGTAGCATCTGGTATGTAGACAGTGGGGGATCTATGCACATGACTGGGAACATCTCTCTTCTTCATGACTACTCTCAAGGAAAGAAGGGATTTGTCTCTTTTGGCAATGATGCTAGGGGTTACATCATCGGTAAGGGCTTTGTCTCCAATGGAAATCAAATTTGATGATGTTAATCATGTGGAAAATCTCAAGTACAACCTCTTGAGTGTCAGTCAAATGTGTGATAAAGGCCATGTTGCCCTTTTCACAAGTCAAAACTGTAGGATTCTGTCATCCAAAGTTTTGCACTTGATTGACAAGGTGTTGGATGATCACACTCTCCTGAAAGCCAACAGGACAGGAAGAGTGTATGCCTTAGATCTCTCTAAGAAGATAGATCTCAAAGGCAATCCTTGCCTATTTTCCAAAGCCTCTTTTCAAGAATCTAAACTGTGGCACAGGAGGCTTGGTCATGTTAATCTCAAAAACATGAATCAGCTTAGCCACAATAGTTTAGTCAGAGGCTTACCAATAAAGGAGTTCCACTGTGATGAAACATGCATGCTGCTTGTTTAAAAGGAAAACAGCACAAGGTCTCATTTCCTCCTATTGAAGTGTCCAAGTCCACTGCCTGCTTGCAATTACTGCATATGGATCTATTTGGTCCTGTGAGAGTAATGAGCATGGCAAAGAAGAAATACTGTCTGGTAATTGTGGATGATTACTCCAGATTTGTATGGACTTTCTTTCTACATTCAAAGGATGAGGCTGCTCAGAAGATTATCCACTTTGTGCTGTACATTGAGAAGCAGTATTCCCTTCCAGTCAAGTGTATTAGGAGTGATAATGGAACTGAGTTCAGAAATCATACACTTGATGACTTCTATCTTTCAAAGGGAATCAAAAGGCAGTTCAGCATTCCAAGGACTCCAGAACAAAAGGAGTAGTGGAGAGAAAGAACAGGACCCTCATTGAAGCTGCCAGGTCCATGCTGGCTGACTCAGGTTTGCCATTGACCTTTTGGGCCGAAGCTGTCAACACAGCTTGTTATGTGCAAAATAGAGTTTTAGTAAATCAGAGGTTGATGAAGACTCCATATGAAGTTCTCCATCATTTGGCTCCTCTGATTTCATTTTTCAAAGCATTTGGGTGTCCCTGTTTTATTCTCAACACAAAGGATCAACTCCACAAATTTGATCCTAAGGTGGATGCAGGATACTTTGTTGGTTATTCATCTACTTGCAAGGCATACAGAGTCTTCAACTGCAGAACAAAGATGGTTGAAGAAACTCTACATGTTAAGTTTAATGAATCTCCAAAGGACAAGATTCCACAAAGTCCTGTGGAGTTATTTGATTTGGACATACTGCAATATGTTCCTTATCAAACTCCTGCTGTTGCTCCTGTCAACAGTTCACCACCTGGTGGTACTGCTGATGATGATGATGATTGCAGTACTCACCTCTTCAGGTTTAGTGATCAGCTGCCTGACTCAACTAGACCTGATGTTCCTGTAGCGCCAGTAGCACCATCCACAACAAATGCTGATGAGATTTCTTCGAATTCAACTTCCTTTGAATTACCATCCACTGATTGGTTTCAAGGAAATGATTCACCATCACCATCTGTTGCTGCTGAACCGGCTACAAACACTTGCACAGATCTCATTGTGTATCAAGATCTGAAGAATCACCCTATGTCTCAAATCATTGGTGATATCACTGCTGGAGTATCAACAAGAAGTCAATTGTCAAATTTCTGCTTCTATGCTCTCTTCATCAGTCAGCAAGAGCCAAAGAATTATCACATTGCTTTAAAGGACAATGGATGGTTGATGCCATGCTTGAGCTTCTTCAGTTCAAGAAACAGCAAGTGTGGGAACTGGTTCCTCTACCTCCAGGTAAGTGTGCAATAGGCACTAATGGGTGTTTAGGAACAAAACTGATGAAAATGGGCTTATTGTTAAGAACAAGGCCAGACTGGTTGTTCAGGGTTTGCACAAGAAGAAGGTATTGATTATGATGAAACCTTTGCCCCTGTAGCCAGACTGGAAGCAATTCGATTGTTTTTAGCTTATGCTGCTTATCAAAAACTTAAAGTCTTTCAAATGGATGTCAAAAGTGCATTTTTGTATGGAAAAGTTAAAGAAGAGGTTTATGTATGTCAACCTCCAGGCTTTGAGGACAATAAACATCCTAATTGGGTGTATAAGCTTGATAAAGCTCTTTATGGGTTAAAACAAGCTCCCAGAGCCTGGTATGAGACATTATCAAACTTTCTTCTGGAAAACAATTTCACTAGAGGCTCCATAGACAAGACTTTATTTATTAAGAAAGCTGGGCAGCATAATCTACTTGTTCAAATTTATGTAGATGATATCATTTTTGCATCCTCTGATCCAAAGTTGTGTGATGCCTTTACAAAGTTGATGCAACAGAAGTTTGAAATGAGTGCCATGGGAGAATTACAGTTCTTTCTGGGGTTGCAAATCAAACAAAAGGCTGATGGAATTTTTATTCATCAATCCAAATATACAAAAGATCTTTTGCAAAAGTTTGATTTACAAAACTGTAAGCCCTGTTCTACTCCCATGAGCAGCACCACACAACTGGACTCAGATCAGAAAGGTAAAGTGGTTGATGAAACACTTTACAGATGTATGATTGGGTCCTTGATGTATTTAACAGCTTCTAGACCAGATATTATGTTTGCTACATGTGTTTGTGCTAGATTTCAGGCTGCACCTAAAGAGTCTCATCTGATTGCAGTCAAGAGGATCTTTAGATATCTGCAAGGCACTCCATCTCTAGGTTTATGGTATTCTACCAGACATTCTGGTAAATTAGTTGCTTTTTCTGACAGTGACTATGCAGGGTGTAAGTTGACCAGGAAATCAACTTCTGGTGGATGTCAATTCCTAGGCAACTGCTTGATTTCTTGGCAGAGCAAGAAACAGACCTCAGTTGCTACATCCACTGCGGAAGCAGAGTACATTGCTGCTGCAAGCTGTACATCTCAGGTACTCTGGCTTCAAAACCAACTTTTGGATTATGGCATTACAGAGACTAAGACTCCATTGTTAATGGATAGTGCTTCAGCTCTTTGCATTGTCAAAAATCCAGTCCAGCACTCTAGGACCAAACATATAGAGATCAGACATCATTTTATAAGGGATTGTTTTGAAAAAGGTCTGATTGATCCTAAGTTTGTGCCTAGTGCTGATGAGCTTGCAGACATTTTTACTAAGCCTTTGGATAGTTCAACTTTCCAAAACCTGGTGTTAAGGCTTGGTATGCTGCAGCTAGAATAGGTGACAACTACTGATGATCTCAGTAATTCATACTGATGATCATGAGTGCCTGTCACATATAAGTACTGATGAGCTCTTTTAACCTCAGTAGTTTTTATAACTACTGAAGGCTAAATGTCTCACAAGTACTGAAGTACTTCATCTGCTCTAAACTACTGAAGTAGTTACAACTACTGATGCAGTCATAACTACTGCAATCAGTAAAAACAGATAAGTACTGATGTCCTATGAAACAACTGAAATCAGCCATAAAGACTGATGAATGTGTTGAGGACAGTTTGAAACAGCTGAAAAGCTAAGAATTGACGAAAACAGCTGAAGAGAACTTTCTCTTCAGTCGTTTGTACAACTGCTGTTTCATTTTAAACAACTGAAGCAAAACCACGTCTTCAGTAGTTTTTATAACTACTGATGACCAATACCAAGTCTTCAGTTGTTTACAACAGCTGATGACAAAACCACTGTCTTCAGTAGTTTCATAACTACTGATGACAAACACCATGTCCTCAGTTGTTTCAATCATCTGAAGTCAAAACCACGGTCTTCAGTAGTTTTCTAAACTACTGATGCCTAACACCACGACTTCAGCTGTTTCAACGTCTGAAAGGATAATACCATGTCAACGGTCGTTTAAAACTACTGATGACTAACACCACATCCTTCAGTCGTTTCCTCACCCGTACCCTATAAATACCCTTAACCTGAGCTCTCCATGCTTCATCTTCTTCAAACCTAACGTTCCTCTCCAAAAACTTCCATGGCGTCTATGCAAATTAAACCGCGACACAACTGTGTTGCCTACCTCACAAAATCGCCGATCTGGACTAAGTTCGATACTGCTATCGATCTTATGGTTCAGTCCCAATACAACAAGGCATTCCTTCTGAACCCCGTTTTACATGCCGAATCCTTGAACCAATTTTGGATGAACGTTACTGTTACAACTGAGGAGAGCAACACACGATCCCTCCGGTCAGTCGTCAACAACAAAGAAGTAGTGATTACTCCTGCAACAATCCGTAAAATTCTTCAACTGAGTGATGCTACCTCTCCTGCTGGATATCCGAAGGGCACCATAGATCTATCATTTGCTCAGCATGGATATCAAGGTGATCTCAGTGCCACCACCATCATGAAGAAACACTTTAATGACGCTGAGCGCCTGATTTTTCACATGGTCAATGTATGTTTGGCCCCTAAGACATCGTCTTGGGATCAAATGTCCACCAAATGGCAGCAGGTAATGTATTCTATCCTTGAGCAACAACCACTGAACTTTTCAGAATTAATATTTTCAGAGCTCAAAGATATGGCTCAAAAACTAACTGCCAACCGTTGGATACTCTATCCACGGTTCATAATGGCCATTATTATAGACCAGCTTAATGCTGAGGGACTTGTTGGCTTGGGAGTCCCTGCTACGGCTGTTCTGCCAGAAGTATACTCCCGGCACAACTCTGACCGGACACTCAAACTGGCTGCCAAGCTGCGAAAACCCACGCAGCTGGAACCCACAGCCACCACCTCCAAATCCAATGTCCCCACCAAACCCACCAAAAAGAAACCCAAAATGGCTACTCAGGGAATTGAGTCCCCTGAGGATGCTCCTGCACCACAAACGCAGGATATATCCACTAGTCCAAACCCCCTAGTGGATACAATGACTCTTCCAGCCACAGCCGCTCAGGCTTCCTCTCAACAGGAGCCTGCAGCAACCCAAGGGGCCCTACTTATCTGGGATCTTACTCACTTGAGGAGATTGCCATTGAAGAGCACCATCCACCCCAGGTGCACACTGCTTCTAACCCCTTACCCCAAACAACCGCCCCTCACAGCCCAACTTTAATAGTTGCACAAGTGCTGACTCAATTGCACTCCTCACCCCCTCCCCAGAAACCACTTACTACTGGGAATTCCTCTACAATTGAGGGGGAGGAACACAGTGCACCTGAGAACCCACAGCACAGGGGTTTCCCAATTCTATCTCCTGGTGTAGACAAGGAGCTTAGAATATCTAGTGAGGCTGCCACCTCCTCTGACTCAGCACATGACCAGAGTGAGGCTGGTAACATTGCTAAGACCTCCCTAGAGGCAACAGCTGATGATGGACATTGTCCTGAGGCTGGAAGTCCCCAGTACCAAGCACAAGGGGCACATGCACCAACTGGTCTACACCCAGTGCATGTAAATCCTGCTCTAAGCAGGAGGTCAGGTGATTCAGTATCAACTGATGATGACCTGAGCTTCTTCTATGATGTAGTTGCTCAAAATACCATTCTAGAGGATGAGGTTAGCAGACTCAAAGAGCTGCTGGCCAAGATGTCTCAGGATGCAAGTCCATCTGCCACCATCATACACCCACAGATGGCACCTTCCCTTGAAGGTTTCCCAACACAGAGCCACCCCAAAATCAACCACCTGCCTCTGCTTCAGGCCCTACTTCTCAGGAACAGAACCCTCCTGAGCAAATAGGTGCTGTACTCCAAAATTCCCTCCTCTCATCACCCCCATAATCACTGATATAGTGATCAAAGCCCTTGATGAGAGGCTTTCTCCACATTACAGCCCTGGTTGATGCTGCTGTCCAAAAGACTCTTTCTGCGGTACCAACCCCTTCCTCCAATGCAACCAAAAAGGGGGAGAGTCTGCAGTGAAAGAAAGGAAGAGGAAAAGATCTGAGGAAAAGGAAGAGGAGGAAAAAGAAAAGCAACCTCTGCTCACGTACAAGCGAAAGAGAAGTGCTGATGATCACACTGCTGAAGACAAATCCTTGGAGGAGCTGGTCAAGAAGCTGACACCACACACAGCCGCTCCATGGATAAAATAATTGAACAACTCTTCAGGCAGGGGTTTGACACAGCCACACTGGATAGTGAGATCAGAAGGTTAGAAGTACAAGAGATACAACCCGATGGGCAGGGTATGATGCTCTTGAGAAGAGAGGTTGGAAATAATGATCCGCTTTATTGCAAAATACTTGGGAAGATCATTAATGGAGATCCGCGCATGGTCCAGGGACAGCATTCTGGCTATAGCCACCAGAATCTGTCTGTCTGAGCAATTCAACAAAGGGATTATTGTGGAAGCCCTTGATGAGGCTGGGGCTGGCAAAAGGTTAGAGATGGCTAAACTCACAAAGGCGAAATTAACTACAAGGATGCTAGATCAACCTTCCCTTCCACCCACTCAAACAGATCCTATCCCTCAAATCTCCCAACCAACCTCTAAGCCAAAATCCAAACATCCTCTTCTTCAAAACCAATCCCTTCACCAACCAACCATCATCCAGTGATGTACCCCGAAGGAGGAGAAGGGTGCTGAGGATGGAAGAGAAGAAGAAGAAGAGGATGAAGATGATAGTCTGCCACTCTCTGCTGTTCTGAAGCTACCAAAACCCCGAAGTCAATCCATGATCACACCTGACTCTCAAAGGGAAATGGTCAGAGTCAAGATAGAAGAAGAAGAACAGCAAAAACAGCACGATGAGCAACTGTTGAAGATGGTTGACAAGGAATTTCCTCAGTCATCATCTATTCAAGCCATGAAAGGGCATGCTCAAAGGCTGTACACTCTCAGGCACACCTTTCAGTATCAGAAGGAGAGAGTGAGAGTATGGCCAGACCCCAGGGTGAGTTCTAGAATCCATAAAAGACTATCCCACACAGATACAACGGCCAGTACGAAAAACAATAGAATCTACCATCATGTTGGCCGTTGTAGTCTCACCTTGGAAATCATTGATGAATTCAAGAAAGCTCACCAAGCAAAGAAGACACCTCAAGCCTTACTAGAAAACAAGATGATTAAGAAGGGGTTGTTATATAAAAAGCTTGAAGACATCCAAAAGAATGAGCTCCAGTTACTCCTTGAAGGCAACCATCCTGATGAATTTGTATATAGGGAGGTAACTACGGTGGAGCTGAAAAATGGCAGGACCATGAAGTACTTATCAGAGTACTATGGTCCAGAGTTCTTCTTCGAAGGAGGAGCTGAAGAACTCTCTCAAGAGGAACAAATTGTTCTCCTTGAGGCCTATGTTCGTGAGTCATACAGACTCATTATGGGGAAGTAAATCTCATGAATGGGATAACAACTCTGTGTCCAGTTCCCCAAAACAGAGTTCCCATTCATACTCTGCCAAACAAATATTTGAGATTTCTTCCCAGGCCGGAGCGTACATGGGTCATCTTCTCTACTGATCAAGAAGGAAAAAGACCAACATTTTGCCATCAATAAGTGGGAGTAAAATAAGTTAGAGGTTTTGGCTGCATTGGTTCAGGGGGAGTTTGTTGGACCAAAAGAACCAATGAGCCAAGATCAGAAAACCTCTAAGTCCCACACGGTATCACAACAACTGCTGAAAGCCTCATCAGTAGTTTGACAAGTGCTGAAGACTTCAACAGCTGAAGATCAAGTGCTGAAGACCTTAACAGCTGAAGAACCAATGCTGAAGTACAACAGCTGAAGAACACAAGTGCTGAAGCTGAAAGACCAAAGTACTGAAGTACAACAGCTGAAGAGTTCACAAGTGCTGAAGTATCAACAACTGATGTAGTCTGAAGACAAAGATGAGACATCAGCTGATGATATCTACTGAAGTCATCAGCTGATGAAACACCTGAAGGTCAAAGTCTGAAGATCAAGTACTGAAGCCTCAGTAGTTTGTCACAACTGCTGAAGAGTACTTCTTCAGTAGTTGTGATATCAGTAGTTTTATTTTCTATGTTTCAGTAGTTTTGTAAAACGACTGAAGAGCTTGTTCTTCAGTCGTTGTAGTTTCAGTAGTTTTATATTTTGTACTTAACTTGCTGATATGTTCTCAGTAGTTGTGAACATTTCAGTAGTTTGTTAGAATTAGTTATTTCTGTATTGGATCTGCCAGTTGTCACTTTCCGTGATAACAGCAGTGACTGTTGCACTCTATATAAGGAGTGACAACCTATTGTAATCATTCGATGAAATGAGTAATTGAATGGAATGAATGATTGATTCGATTAGAATATTCTACATCTATAAACATTCCTAGAAATCAGAAATACATATTCTCTCCCTATAACTGTATGCGATCTTAATGCTCACAATATCGTTGGCTTGCTACAATTTGTCTAATTCGTGTTTGTATTCCGCTGCTTTATATTCTGATACATCAAACTTGTGATCACTGATCCTGTCATACAGTCCTATATCTAATCCCATAGATATCAATGAACTTTTGTAGCAACCTCTTGCTCTAAGATTCATACCTTATGAATATCAACCAATCCAAGTTCATATAGTCTTACATTATAGTTTGTTCCCACAAGTATGATCGACTATGGACGTTTAGAATAACTTACTTATTCACGGATTTAAAACATGCTAAAATAGAAGAAAACTGAAGTTATAACCATAATTAAGTTAAATAACATAAGTTCCAATAATAATAATAATGTAATAAATCAATCCAGTCATTAGAATATCGAGTCCCATGGCACAAACTGACCTTCATGCTTTGCCTTTTCAGGATTTTTGTGAGTGGATCCGCAATGTTTTTATTAGTGTGAACCTTGTGAATACATATCTTTCCCTTTTCAACTTCATCCCTTATGTAGTTGAATCTCCGCTCAATGTGCCTTGTTTTTTGATGTGCACGGGTTCCTTGATTTGTGCAATCGCACCCTCGTTATCACAAAGAATCTCCAGAGGATCCTGAATGGAAGGGACTACCCCTAGATCGGCTATGAATTTCTTCAACCATGCAGCTTCTTGTGCTGCCAATGAAGCGGCGATGTATTCTGACTCTGTAGTGGACAACGCTACGACTTCTTGCTTTGAGCTTCTCCAAGAAACAGCTCCGCCATTTAGGATAAGATGTACCCCGATTGAGATCGTGAATCATCTCGATCGGTTTGGAAACTCGCATCCGTGTAACCCTTTACAACTATTCCTCTTCACCAGTCCCGTAGATCAAGAACATGTCCTTAGTCATCCTTAGGTATTTTAGAATGTTCTTGACAGCCATCAATGACTATCACCAGGATGTTGCTGGTATCTACTTGTCATGCTTAAAGTGCATGACACTCCGGTCTAGTGCATATCATTGCATACATGATGGATCCTATAGAAGATGCATATGGGATTGCCTTCATTCTATTCTGCTCCTCCTTTGAGCTTGGACATTGAGTCGTACTCAATATTGTCCATCTCTGAATAGGTACAGTACCTTTCTTAGAGTTTTCCATCGTAAACCTTTTCAAGATTTTGTCAATGTATGCACTTGATTTAAACCAATTAGCCGCTTCATCTATCCATATAGATCTTTATTCCCAAAATATAGGCGGCTTCACCAAGATCCTTAATGGAAAAGCAGCTTCCAAGCCAGGCTTTTACACCTTCCATTGTTGAACGTCATTCCCAAACAGTAGAATGTCATCGACATATAATACTAGGAAGGTTATTGTGCTCCCACTAGCCTTCTTATACCACAAGCCTCATCAGCGTTTTTGATGAAGCCAAATTTCTTGATCTCCTCTCATCAAAACGGTGATTCCAGCTTCCTGATGCTTGTTTCAATCCATAGATTGATTTCTTTAACTTGCATACTTTATTAGGTGTTTTGAATCGACAAAACTTCAGGCTGAACCATATAGACATCTTCCTCAAGATATCCATTCAGGAAAGCGGTTTGAACATCCATTTGCCAAATCTCATAATCATAATGAGCAGCTATGGCAAACAATATCCTTATGGACTTAAGCATCGCAATAGGTGAGAAAGTTTCATCATAATCAACCCTTTCAGTTTGAGTGAAACCCTTTGCTACAAGTCTAGCCTTGTAAGTATCCAAGTTTCCATGCATATCGGTTTTCTTCTTGAAAACCCACTAGCTACCAACTACTTTGGAGTTAAGAGGTGGTACAACCAAGTCCCATACTTGATTGTCATGCATGGATTGCATCTCAACGCTCATGGCCTCGAGCCATTTGTCATAATCCGAATTGGACACTGCATCATGGTATGTGGTTGGTTCATCTGAATCTACCACATAGCATCCATCCATGAAAAATCCATATCTTTTAGGTGGATTACTTGTTCTACCACTTCTGCAAACGTTTTGTGTGTATTGATCAACCACTTGATCATCTTCAACATCCTCATGTTGAGTGCTAGTTTGAACCAAACGTGCATCGGGTTGTGGTTCTTGATCCTCCCCAGATCCACTGTTCTACTGCTAGTTCCTTCCATAAGGAACTTTGCTTCTAAGAACTCACCCTTTCTGGCAACAAACCCTTTTGTTCCAGTGGATCATAGAAATAATATCCCATAGAATCTCTAGGGTATCCAACAAAAATACACTTGGTGGATCGGACTTCGAATTTGTTTGGGTGGGAGTATTAACATAAGCCTCACAACCCCAGACCCTTAAGTATGATAGGGATGGAACTCTTCCATGCCATATCTCAAAAGTTGTCCTTTCCACCTTTTTGGTTGGGGCCATATTTAAAATACGGGTCGTGGAGAGCAAAGCGAAACCCCAAAATGATAGAGGTTATGCTTCTAGCCATCATAGATCGGACCATATCCAATAAGGTTCGATTCCTCCTTTGAGACACATCATTATGTTGTGGTGTTCCAGTGGAGTGATTTGTGAGACAATCCCACAACTCTTAAGATGATCTTGAAAAGCATCACTTAGGTATTCACCTCCTCTATCGGTGCGGAAAACTTTAATCGACTTGTTGAGTTGATTTTCTACTTCATTCTTGAAGATTTTGAACGTTTCAAAAGCTTCATCTTTGTGCCTTGATAAGTACACGTACCCATAGCGACTATAATCGTCAGTAAAGGTAATGAAGTATCTTTCACCATTCCTAGTCATTGGCTTAAAAGGACCACATACATCCGAATGTATGATAACTAATAAATCTTTTGCCCATTTGTTAGTTCCACTAAAGGGTGCCTTAGTCATGTTTCCTTGTAAACAAGATTCACATACATCAAATGAATCATATTCATTTGTTTTTAAAACACCATTCTTTTGAAGTGTTTGTATACGTTTCTTGTTTATATGACCAAGACGACAATGCCAAAGATAGGTATCACTCAAATCCAACTTGAGTTTCTTGGTGTTAGTTTGGTACAATGAACTATTTAACGTATTTTCATGAACCAATTCATAAATACCATTAATGGGAATAGCTTTAAAATAGAACATATCATTTAAAGAAACATGAATATCATTTTCAACAAAAGATAATACATAATCATAATGTCTTAATGGGAAACAGAAATAATGTTCCTAGTCAAACTAGGAGCATACAAAACATTCTTCAAAGTTACTTCCAAACCACTTGGAAGTTTTAGGATGTACTCCCCACGAGCTTCAACTTGACTTTGGTTCCATTGCCCATGAAGAGGCTGACATCCCCTTGATTGAAGTCCCTACTTCTTTTGAACTCCTGCAACAAATTGCAAATATGAGTTCCACATCCGGTATCTAATACCCACGTGTTAGAAGATGTAATATTAAGATCAATATGAATCATGTAAATTGTACCTGAGGTTTGCCCCACATCCCTCTTTTCTCTCAACTCTTTGAGATAGACTGGACAATTTCTCATCCAATGCCCTATCTCACCACACTTGAAGCATGCAGCAACCTTCGCTTCTTCTCCTTGGGCTTCGAAGGTCCTGCCCTAACAACCACCTTCCCTTTTCCCCCAACGTGCCCCTTTCCTTTTGCAACAATTGCCTTAGGAGGGGGTTGAGACCTTTTCTTCCTCCCACCTTCATTGATGGTGAGAACGGGTAAAACCCTTTTACCCATTCCCGCCTCGGCCGTTTTGAGCATTGAATGAAGTTCATTTATGCTCTTGTCCCATCCATTCATGTTGTAGTTCATGACGAATGCCTCAAACCTTTTAGTTGGCCATTAAGGATCAAATCTGTGGCCAACTCCTTTGAGACAGGACAATTTAGCCTTTGAAGGCAGTCGATGTGGCTTTTCATCTTGAGAACATAAGATGAAACCGATTGGGATTCCTCCATCCGACTGGCATGAAGCGCTCGAACCGTTTCGAAGCGCTCCACCCTAGCTTGTTGCTGGAATGTTTCCCGCAACTGGTGATCATGTCATAAGCTCCATGGAGCTCATATTCCTTTTGGAGGTCGGGTGTCATACTTGCTAACATTAGGCAAGAGACTTGGATGGTGTCTTCCATATATTTACCCAATAGTTATAGGCCCCTTCATCCTCCTCGTTGGGTTCATCGGGGATGGGATCATCAAGGATGTAGGCCTGCTTTTCTTGCTTTAGAATGATTCTCAAGTTGCGGTACCAATCCATGAAGTTATTAGGTGTTAGACGATCCCTTTGAAGGATCGCCCTTAGAGATTGGTTGTTTTGGTTTGGTACATCGTTATTAGCGTTGTTGTTTTCGGCCATCTACAAGATTTTACAAAGTTCCATTTTAGTATTCATTGATATAATAATATTTCATTTATTAATACCCTTTTATGTCTCATAGACGATTAATAAATCAAATTTTAGAATTCAACGTTAATTTCTTTTAATATTGATTAGGTGACCTTTATCCCATTATTTAAATTAACAAGGTAGTCATGAATGACAATTGCAACCTATTGCAACTTCTAATGGTATGGGATCGTTTGAACATCTTATGTTTGAAACGGCATGTTTATCCCATCAACACCTTTGTAAAACATATTTTAGGTGATCCATTCAATATATTTCACAAATCAAGTCGTCCTACTTACACACACGTGTGAGTTTACTACATAAGTGGTTAGGTGACCTTTATCTCACAAACATGGTATTCTCACCTCAAGTTAAAAGTTCCCTCAAAGTGGTTAGGTGACCTTATCCCACTAAGAGATTGCAAGTAACCTAAGTGTTGTGTAAAAGGATGGTGTTAAACTTGTTTCAAAAGGGATTTAGTTTAGTTTTGAAAGCTCCATGTACCATATGATTGTATGCATTCAACCATATGGTACCCTATTTGGTTTTTTAAATAAAACCCATTTTATTTTGCAAATCATTAATCCTTTTATAAAACCATTCTATTTGTGCTTAATGATTAGAGAACCAATTTCTTGTTATAACATGTTTTAATAGACGGTTTGTTAATCATATTCAAATATTCAAAACAAGTATCAACATAAGCAATCAACCAAGCATAAACAATCCATACACATATGCATAACAAAGCGTACTAAATTGAGCACACTTGTTAGCCAAAACAAGTGTGTCAAAAGGTCTTGTCCTAAGGGTTAAGAACATGACACAGGATGGCAAAAGGACTCCCACTTGAATCCACATCTTCAAGCATCCTCTTTGTCCATCTTTTCTTTAAATCTTGATCTTGAGCATCCTTACAAAATATGTATCCTAATACAATTTTCTAATAAAGGAAAAACTCCTAATCTATATATTACAAACCAAATGAATAAATAAATTACAAAACAAGACTTTCAACATATAATAAGATTATTACATAACCAAATGAATAAAACATGACAATCAATCCATCAATCCACAAGGTCAAGGCTTTGTTATGCATAACCAAACAACATATCCAAAAAAAATCAACCAACTCAAGCATGGTTTCATGTAATTAAAAAATCCAACAAAAAAATAATTTTTTTATACACTGCTGTCGCACAATCATGAAAAAAAATTGGATTTTTCAATTTTTTTACAAAATTAAAACCATAAGATTCAAGCCATCTCAATGCATATAAGATTACCCAACTTGAATCAAGAGAAACCAAGCTAAATATTGAGTTCAAGGGTTTCTAATAACCCAAGAAAAGACATAAAACGATCTAAAGAAGTTAGTGTCCATGCAACCGGCTATGATACCATTGAAGGGATTTTAACAAGTTTATCAAAGTTGTTTAACCATTTTAAACATAAAACGCAGCGGATAATCATTTTAACATCTTGTTAGAAGTTTACATAAACCATTTTATGATGATAAAACCCTTTAAGATGGATCTATTTGCATGAAAAAGTAACTAACAAAACAAGCAGCGAAAGATAATGAAAACTACATTTCAAAGCTTTTTTTTGAGATGAGAAGGATGATGTTCTTGAAGGCAAGACTCCAAATAGCAATCCTCAAGAAGTAATACCCCAAGCTCCTCCAAACACCCACTTGCTAGGTGGTGTTGCACCCACTTAAAAGAAACTCTCTTCCAAGTTGATTTCCAGCCAAGAATCCCTGCTTGAAGGCTGAAAATGAACTTGTTTTCAGCCCTAAAATCGAGTTCAAGAGAGAGAGATGAGATAATTTCTTTTGCTTTGTGTGTGAGAGAGAAAGGTGTGTTCTCTTTGGAAGAGTGTAATCCTTTTGTTGCTTGGAACAATCACAAAAAAATAGAGAGTCCCAAAGCCCCTTAGGGGCGGCCGAATTCACTCCCCAAAGGGGAGTTTCCCTCTCATTTTCCATTTTATAAAATGTACACTTTCATCCTTATGTTTTTATAAAATTAAACCCCTTTTAATTTTATAACAATAACACACTATTATTTGTCATTGTTTAACTAATTTAAATAATGAAACAAATATATCTCACGAACAAATTATCTATATATAATCTTGTTCATTTACAAAAGCAATGTTTTAGAAAACACGGTTTCTAAATTGGTGCTAATATTTATTCGTATGATCACATCGACGGACAATATTTATTGGTGTTTGTTTGGCTTGTTATTGGGTATGACCCGACTTGGATCATATCACACTAGCCATATCAATTTAATATGTGTCTTGGGCAGATCACTTCATTCAAAAAGATCAGCATATTGTTCATTTGAATCAACTTTGATTAACCTGATTAGATTTTTTTCATGAATGTCTCTAATGAAATGATACCTGATATCAATGTGCTTAGTCTTGGAGTGCTTCACCGGATTTTCAGTAATGGAGATAGCACTATTGTTGTCAATATGGATAGGAGTACTCATAAAGTTGAATCCATAGTCTAACATCTAATTTTGAATCCATAGCAGTTGAGCACAACAGTTAGCCTTTGAGGTATCTGAGGATTCTCTTAACAGCAGCTAAGTGAGACACCTTAGGAGTAGCCTGATATCTTGCACAAATGCAAGTAGCAAACATGATATTAGGTCTACTTGCTGTAAGATACATCAGAGAACCAATAATTGCCCTATACTAATATTGATCAGTATCCTCCCCCTCAAGGTCAGGACAAAGATTATGGTTTCTGGGTATGGGTGTCTTGGCAGGCTTGCAATCCTTCATCTCAAATCTGTCTAAGATGTCAGAGACATATTTAGATTGATTAATGAAGAACCCTTCCTTCAGTTGCTTTACCTGAATTGCAAGGAAAAAGTCCATTTTTCCCATGGAGCTCATCTCAAACTTCTTCTTCATAATGCTCTCAAAGTCCTTACACATCTGGTCATTTGAGGAACCAAATATTATGTCATTGACATAGACTTGTACAAGAAAAATGTCTTTTCCAAACTTTCTAATGAAGAGAGTCTTGTCAATGGTACCTCTAGTATAGCCATTCTTCAGAAAAACTGATACAGAGTCTCATACCACAGCCTAGGTGCTTGGTGCAACCCATATAGAGCTTTATCCAATTTGCACACATAGTTGGGATGCTATGGATCTTCAAATCCTGGAGGTTGGCATACGTACACTTCCCTGTCTATATCCCCGTATAGAAAAGCACACTTGACATCAACTTGGTATACTGTGAAGTCCTTAGATGTAGCATAAGCAAGGAAGATCCCAACTGCCTCAAGTCTTGCAACTGGTGCGAAGACATCAGTATAATCGATTCCTTCCTCTTGAGTGTATCCTTGAACCACAAGTCTTGCCTTATTCTTGATGATCAAGCCTCTATCATCTCTCTTGTTTCGGAAAACCCATTTGGTGCCTATGGGTACTTGACCAGATGGTAGCGGACATAGGTTCCATACCTTCTGTCTCTTGAATTGAAGCAGCTCCTCTTGCATCGATTCAATCCAACTACTCTCTTTTAAGGCATCTTCTACCTTCTTGGGTTCCATCTGAGACAGAAAGCAGGAGTACAAGCAGACATTCCCTTGATGAGTCTGTTCTATTATTCTCACACCCTCAGAGACATTCCCTATGATGTTCTCAGTTGGATGTGTGTTGTGAATCCGAAGCGGAGGAATCACTTCTAGTTGCAGACATAGATCCAGGTTGGACATATTCTGTTCAGGAACTAGAACACTCTGTCCAGCTATTGTTTCAAAGTCATTCAATGAGGACTGATTGAATGAATGAGAACATCATCGATGGTTGGCTGTGAGGTAGTATTAACAGTTGCCTGTTCCTTCAGAATACTACCTCCTTCTGCCTGGTGTTGTGGTGGATCACCTGATGAACTTTGAGGCTCAGTAGGTGACTCACTTGTTGAAGCTTTGGTATTCCTTAATATAGTTAAATTGTTAGATCTGTGAATAGTGGAAGTTTGATGTATTTCAGCACTTGGAGAATTTGGTCTAGGCCTGGGAAGCTCAAACAGTTGATCATTAGCAGCAGCATCAGCATCAGTTTGAGCACCTATTCCAACTGAAACATTCTCACAAGAGGGTTTAGAATAGTTTGGAAACAATTCTAAATCAAAGATGTGATCAGGCCTATTCCCCCTAACACAAGGAGTGTGCTCATTAACAACTATATTGGATGACTCCTCAAATTGTTGATTTTTAATGTTGTATACTCTGTAAGCTTTGGAACTAGAAGAGTATCCAACAAAGATAGCATCATCCGAATTTTCAGCAAATTTTGCTAAATTGTCCTTTGTGTTAAGTATGGTACACCTGCTGCCAAAGGACCTTAGAAAGCCAATGAACGGTGGCCTCTTGTTCCATAGCTCATAAGGGGTTTTTCCATGGGGCTTAAATACAAGAACTCTGTTCTGCACGTAGCATGCAGTGCGAATGCCTCCGCCCAGAATGTTAGAGGTAGCTTTGAATCAGCTAACATAGTTTGAGCAGCCTCAATAAGTGTCCTATTCCTCCGCTCAATAACACCATTTTGTTAAGGAGTTCTGGGAGCACTATATTGTCTGGCAATCCCTTTTGAGTTACAGAATGAGTCAAGAATGAAGTTCTTAAACTCAGTCCCTTGATCACATCTAGTTATTTTAACCTTGTGATCAATTTGATTTTCTATTTTAAGAATAAAAGATTTTAACGTTTCAGCAGTTTCATCTTTAGTTCTTAAAAAGAATACCCATGTGAATCTTGTAAAATCATCAACTATCACAAGGCAGTATGATTTCCTTCCAATGCTCATTATACTCGTGGGACCAAAAAGATCCATGTGGAATAAGTGCAATGGAGTAATGATAGAGTTAACACATTTGGATTTATGAGATGTCCTGTGTTGTTTCCCTTTTAGGCATGCAACACAGTTGTCTTTGCAGAAAAACTCCTTTTTAGGCAAACCATGTACCAAGTTATGTTTAGCCAATTTATTCATTGTCTTAAAATTTACATGACATATACGTTTATGCCACAGTGTTGACTCATCACTATCAGCTTTGGAAAGAAAGCATAATACTTCACCCATTGGGGAAGCATTGTTCATATCAAGCTTGTACATATCCCCTATCTTGGGAGATCTAAGAAGCACCAATTCCGGAGGAATTGTCATCCCTGGTTTGAGGATAATGCACTCATGTTCTGTGAAAAGCATTTGGTGCTTTTGATCACAAAATTGAGAAACACTTAACAGATTGTGTTCAAGCTGTTTGACAAAGTTAACTTGGTCAACGGTTAACACACCATTGGATATACTCCCCCTGCTAGAAATATATCCTCCATCCTCACCTCCAAACTGGACAGGACCTCCATCATAATGTTGAAATTTTTGAAGGAGATGTCTATTCCCTGTCATGTGCCTGGAGCATCCACTATCTACAATCCATACATTGTTGTTCTTGTCAAATGGATGTTCCTGCACATAAGATGTGAATTCAGTTTTGTTTGGAAACCCAAGCTTTATTTGTCTGGGTTCTTCCAAAGATAATGACATGAGTGAACCAAATGATATGCATGGGGGTTCAACAGAGGTCTTTGAGGAAGAGGTTTGGGCTGCAACATCTTCCTTGATCTTCCAGTCCACCCTTTGGCTGATCTTGGAGGATGAGCTTGTAGAAGCTTTTGCAGCATGGTCTTCTTCCGAAGCTTCTTTCTTTCTGGAAGAAGTCCTCACCACCTTTTCTTCCGAAGCAGCCTTCTTCTAGGATGGTTTCAAGGGAGCTTTCTTCTTCTTCCGAACCATAGTACTTTTGCTTCTGAAGCCATTTTCCCTTCGGAAGAAGGAGTTTCTTCCGAAAGCAACTTGGCATTGGAAACTGGCTTTCCCTTCTTCAACTCTTGAACTGTATGGAAAGGTTAATATGAAACCTTCCCTGACTCCTTCTTTCCTAACATTATTTGCATAATGTGTGCTTCCAGGATTGTAGTAACAATCTTTTGCCATATGATTTTGCAGGCCACATATGATGCATGTAATGTTAGTCTTTTGGGGAAGTGAGGATTGTTGTTTCTTGGTTTTCTTTTCTTCGTCAGCAACCTTTCCCTTTAACTTCTAATCCTTTGGTGGGACAGGAATGCTGGTATTACATTCCTTTCCTGAATCAGAAGTACCCAGCACTTGGAAACTAGCTGAAACAAAGACACCCTTCTGTTTGGGGTCAATTTTCAGTTTGGATTCAGTCACTTTCTTAGCAGTTCTCCTAGCAGCTTTAGCTCTGCTTCTTCTGGCTTTGGTAGTTCGGATTTGATCATCACAGGAGGCGATAGGTGTATCTACCTGTTCCTTCCCTGTGGTGGCCACTATTGGTGCCTCATCCTTTAACTCTGGAAAGAAAGGGTCAGCAGTTGGAACATCTTGCTCTTCATTACCACATCTAGGCTGTCTGATGGACTCATAGGAGTGTGGTGGAGCAATTTCATTGGTTCCCAACCTTCTTTGTTCTCATAACAGATTTTGGAATGGGAGGATGATGCAAGAATAGCTTGGAAGTTTTGCTCAGAGATAGCATGCTTCCTGGCCTGAGCCTCAGCAGTGACAAGCTGGGCTTGAGCCTCGGACAATTTGGATATCAAATCCTTGATTTGAGTCTTGTAGTTGGTGTTCATGTTTCAAAAGAGATACAGTTTTCTCCAACTCATCAATTTTCTTTTGATAGTCAGATTCAGCTCTTTTAAAATCAGATTTTAGAATATTTAAAGACTCAATGTCAGATCTGATTTCCATATTGTACTCCTGATAGAGTTTAACTTTAGCTATACAGGCTGGAGTGCAGAGATGTTCATATACCTGGGCATCATCTGTTCCGGCCATGAGAGCTTGAGTAGGAGTCACATCCTGTACCATAAAGCTCCAGTCAACTTCTTGAGCCATTGCGGCCGTCTCAGTTGACTTCTTAGTGGGCTTTGAGGTTGAGGGATGTGTGGAGGCCTGTGGGGTTCCCGGATTGGTCTTGGGAGCCTTGCATTCCCTTGCAAAATGACCCGGTTGGTTACAGTTGTAACACTTTGCTCTGGTCTTGTCAAACCCTAACTTACTGGTAGTTGGGTTTTGAGGGAAGTGCCTTCTAGTTCTCTTAAAGAACTTCTTTGCTTTGTAAGTTAAAAGAGCCATTTGCTGGACAATGTCCACATACTTTACATCATCTAGGCTGAAGCACTCAAGATCATCAAAGCGGTATTGAAAATCTCCTGAGTGTCCACCTCCTGAGACAAAGACACAACTTTCCTGGAAGGAGTTGTGTTGAGCCTTTTGAGACCTTGGAGTCTTAGGATAAGTGATGTAGGGACCAGATAAGCAGGATGGCTGCTGAGAAGTCAGGAAGTGCTGAGGTTAAGGGGTTAATGAGCCTTCAGCAACCATTAGAGCGTTGCTAGCAGGAAGACTCATAGATTTGCTGGTTTGATGGCCCTTCTTGCTCTCCATCTCTAGACGGTAAGGATGCCATAGAGCTCAGTCATGGAAAGAGTGTCAAGTTTTCTGTTCTCTTGATAGAGACACAGTAGAATGTCCACTCATTTGGAAGAGCACTCATGAACTTTCTGGTGAGATCTCTAAGTTCAGGAGTGATCTTATAGACTGAAGGGAAGAGATAAGATCCATGTACCTGAAGTTCTGCTGGTTGAGGGTCTCTCCAGCAATATGAGTGAAGTTCTCGAACTGCTGCTTCAGTGAGTCCTTCTTTGAGTCGTTGGAGCAAGAATACATCTAAGCAAGTGCATCAAACAATTCTTTGGCAGTCTTGCAATGCTCAAACCCCACCATAATAGAGTTCGGTATTGCAGTCATGAGAATAGTCATAGCACTGCTGTCGATGTCCATCTTCTTTCTGTCTTCATCAGAATAGTCCTCGATAGCTTTTTCTATCATGGCACTGTTTCCACCAGGTGAAGCCACCTTGGCTTGTACGGTCCATTGACAATCGAGTTCCACATCTTGCTGTCTTGGTATCTAATGAAGCCTTCCATTCTTCTACTCCAAGACCTAAAGTTTTCAGGGGTGATGATTGGCGCTTTGGTCATCGTCCCCATTTCTACTTCAGATTTGTTGAGGGCCATTTGAGGGAGTGAGTGGTAGGGAGAAGTGAAAATAGGTTGATTTGGATGGTTAGATTATGCAATCAAGAGCCTGAGAAGCTCTGATACCAATTGCAGGATCGGTGTTTGTCACTTAAACACAAATGTTTTCTCTCAAACTCACCTAGAATCACACTCGGGTAAGAATCAAGAAGAGTTGATCACAATATGAAAAGTAACTAAGAACACAGAAAGATAATTTTCAAGATACTTTTATATATTGATTCTCAACTCAAAATACAAAGACTCTTACAAGCAGATTTTCTGTTGTCTATATGAATTACAAGGAGAACCTATGTATAATACTATCTACAGCAGGATATACTTTGATACCAGCTGGGATCCTATAGCTAAAGTCTATACTTCAAGACTAAAGATTAAGGTATCTCGAATAAAGTCTTATCTGAGATTTGGTAGTCAGGACATGTCCCTGACTTACCTTTTGTCACCAACTAAAGATGGCAACTGTACTATCATGAAAAGGTAAACAGTGGAATAAAGTATGGTCAACAACATGGTTCTTTAGGAAGAAGCCATGCTGTATCAAAAGTCTGCAGCAGAGTGTGAGAGACCATACTTGTGTCCACCGGTTATAGCAGTGTCTTCTGAAGGTTAAATGGCTTCGGAAGAGTAAGTACTTCCGAAGCCACTTTATACTTCGGAAGAGGCTGCTTCTTCCAAGACTTGGATACTTCTTCATCATACTTCGGAAGTGGTCTTCACTTTATTCTTCTAAGTCTTGAACTTCGGAAATATGCATTTGTCTTTTGAAGTAGAGTTCTGTCTTCAGAAGCTGGACTTTTCCTTTGTCTTTGGAAGAACTCTACAACCTGTGGAAGTTCCATAAAGAGCTTCGGAAGCCTTTGCATGCAGCATTAAAATAACTTAAGTGATATAGTTTTGGTTGCATTAGCCTTCTTCTTGATCCAACAGGTTTTGCTCAAGATATAGCTTTCTTCTTTCCTTTTGAAATTGCATGTATAAATTTCCTTTTGAAATTGCATGTATAAATTTCATAAAGGGGACAATGACCTTGATTGGGCTTGATGGTTTAATGACAGTCACTATCTTGTCTGAACACTCCTTGATTTTAATTGGGTGACCTAATTTAATTTTCTCCTCATTTGTTTCAATGTAAACATTTGGTTTGTTTTGAGGATTTGTGACTTGTTTCACTAATGTTTTTGGTTCAATAGTATTAGGTTCAATTTGCTCTTTGAGTGTGACAGATTCAGGCATGATAGTGTAGTTGTCATTGTAAGGTGGAGGACAAGAGTTATACCCAATCCCAGACATATCCTTGGGATCTTTTTATGAGTCCAGCATCTTTTGCAGCTTGACTAAAGACAGTTGAAACTTTTCAAGTTTCACTTCAGTAAGTGTATGAATCCCTCACCCTGACTGTGAGAAGTATATGAATCCATATTAACTAGCTGTTGTTTAACCTTGTTGAATAATGGTTAGTTGGATTGATAAGTTTAATGTTGGACCCTGAAAGGACCATACATGCCTATTCAATTGGTGAGTTGATGGTTGTTTTGTTGAGGTTCTCACAAGTCCAAGATCCAATGCGGATGAAGATCCTGCTGAATAGAGGAAATGCAGACAAGTGTTTGTTCTACCGCATTAACTAATGCGGATGGCTTAGAACAAATGCATACAAGTGTTTGTTCTACCGCATTAACTAATGCGGATGGCTTAGAACAAATGCGGACAAGTGTTTGTTCTACCGTATTAACTAATGTGGATGGCTTAGAACAAATTCGGACAAGTGTTTGTTCTACCACATTAACTAATGCGGATGGCTTAGAAGAAATACGGACAAGTATTTGTTCATCCGCATTTGTTAATGTGGATGACCAGAGAACAAATGCGGACAAGTGTTTGGTCATCCGCATTTGTCAATGTGGATGACCAGAGAACAAATACGGACAAGTGTTTGTTCATCCGCATTTGTCAATGCGGAAGACCAAGTGAAGAGATGCTTATCAATTTTGTCAAAGAACAAATGCGGACAAGTGTTGTTAATCCGCATTTATCAATGTGGAAGACCAAGTGAAGAAATGCTTATCAAGTTAACTCATCCGCATTTGCCCATGCGGATGACCAGATGCAAATGAAGACTTAGACTAATTCTGATGTAATAAGTCAAGGGTAGTTTATTCATTTTGTAAAAGGCAACTTGTCTGCCTATAAATTGAATATACAACCTCGTATATGAGGTGACCTAAATGTTAGAAAAAGATAGAAAAGACAAAATATAAAAAATCAAAATGTTATTTGTATCTCCTTGGTGTGTTATTACTTTTCTTGCTAAACCCTAGCAGCCATTGTAATCAATCACCTTCATCAATATACAAAGCATTTATGAGTATATCTTCTGCGTCTAATGTTTCTTGATTGAATGATTCCACCATTCAATCACTAACTCAATCATCATATTCAATCCTAAGTGAGAATCTCAATCTCACCACCCGGTCAATTGGTATCAGAGCTTTGGCTCTCAGCTATTAGTCAGATCTACCCAAGATCCGAGTAGAACTTTATTGATTTGGTGATCGAGTTGCTAGTAGAGTGTTCTATCAACTCTACATAGTAAACAGTAGAATATACGCATCACATGGTTACTGTTAAAGTGATTTCTTTCAAGAACATAGAAACAGACTTCATTCTCGAAGCTGTGAACAGTTGACATAGCAAAAATTAACAACAATAAACTCAGAAAAGTAACAGATCTGATTCTGAAACCTGTTTTGACGATTTGGGCAAGTTAGACTGATTGAACCTAAAATTCATCTAACTGGTAATTAAACAAATTAAAACTACCTATTAAAATGGATTCTCACAGTTTCTTAGAACTTGGCCATACACCTAGACCTCCTATGCTGAAACAAAAATATGAGTTTAAGCAATGGAAAATCAGGTTTAGGAATTACATTACAAGTG
The DNA here is from genome assembly GCA_025506515.1 of Flaveria trinervia. Lineage (NCBI taxonomy): Eukaryota > Viridiplantae > Streptophyta > Magnoliopsida > Asterales > Asteraceae > Flaveria > Flaveria trinervia. Next base: position 37,644,988 of record CM046458.1, on the reverse strand, counting down.
TAGATCCTAATTTTTGGATCTCAATATGCAAGGGGCCACACATCCCTCTCAATCTGTGTGTAGATCAAGCTGCTATCTACAAGACAGCAAGGATACCCATTGAAGATCTTGATGGGTTTGAAGACATCAGTTGATGACAACAGCTGAAGACATCAGCTGATGACAACAGCTGAAGTTCAAGTACAAGTACTGAAGCCTTCAGAGTTTGTTACAACAGCTGAAGAAGCATTCTTCAGTTGTTGTGATGGTTTCCTTTCAATAGTTTTCTTTCTATTTCAGTATTTGTAAAACGACTGAAGAGCATGTTCTTCAGTCGTTGTAGTTTCAGTAGTTTCTTTTTAGTAGTTGTAGTGATAGTTAACACTTAGTATTTTTGTAAGGAGATGTCAGCTGTTTGACATTTTCAGTAGTTGTGTTAACTATCAGTAGTTTGAATAATTCTGTTAGATGTCACTATCAAGTGACATCAGCGGACGTCATATCTAGAATATAAGAGATGTTGACCTAATTGTATGTGTGACATTCTGTTACCACGAAAGCGAATATTGAATGAAATATATTTTGCAGAATTCTCTTTGTCTATAACCGTTTGTTTTTACTTCGAATATCTTTTGTGTTCTTGTGAATTTGCTAATTCATTGTTTGTTCTCCACTGCTATACTCTCAAATCAATCAAACGTAGATCACTGATCCTAACAATAAACAAGTTTAACCTTTTAAACTTTCAGAAAAACGCAGCGGAAGTATAGCATTATAACATGTTTATAATCTGAAAATTCATGTTCTTAATGATGTTTTAATATGGAAAAACAAACCCAAATCAAAAGGATCTTTAATATGTGAATGAACAAGCTTTGAACACATGTTAAACAACATAAAATCACAGCTACATAAAGCTGTGATGAACTACCTTTCTCCAGCCAAAAAGTCGACGAAGGAAGGGTTGAAAGATGCTTGTGAATCGGCCAAGACTCCAAGGAAGGATCCCTCAAGCTTGTATACCCCAAGCTTATATGCAAAGCTCTCTTGTTGTTAGGGAGAACAACACCAAAGTTCTTCAAAAACCCCTCTATTCAGTTGAAAACCCGAGAGTTTGAGAGAGAGAGAGCTGCTGAGAAAATTGTTTGCATGTGTATCTTGAATGAGAGAGCAAAGAGTGTGAGACTTGCTTTGAATTACAGAAAGTAAACCCTCTAATTGGAGAGGGTGGGCGGCCAAAAATGCTTGTCTAGAGCAAGTTCCCCCCAAAACCTTTTAATCCAATTTTATAAAAAAAGTCCCTTGTAAGTTTATGCAATTAACATTTAATTGTATAACTTATACACTCCTTTAATTAGTAATGTTATCTGACTAACTTAAATAACAATAAGTAATAATCTTGAACAAAATATCCTAATAAGTTGTTCCATCTCACATGCAACTTATTTAGAAAACCCATTTTCTAAATTTGGTGTTATTATTTAATTACATGATCATATCATCAATTGAATAATTATCAGTGATTGCAAAGCTTATTTTTGGGTATAACCCGACTTGGATCATGACATACTAACCGCATCAATGTTCTATGTGTCTTGGGCATATAGAATCTAACAATCTCCCACTTGCACAAGATTCATACAAGATTGATGCAAGTAGTAAATACCGCCTAACAACGGTTTACTACCCTTAATACGCATAACTTTTAGCCATTCAATAACATCATCCCTTTCAAGTACCCTACTTGAAATGATTTAGGTGAATCAATCATCTATCCTTTTGTTACAGATGTCATGTTAAATCCAAGAACATAGAGTGATCATTCCTTGTTGATTTAACTTATCAGGCCTTAGACATCTAACTCTCAACGAATAAGAGGAACAAATTCCATCTTGACTACATACGTTTCTCACAAACACCTCGTGTCATACCTGAACATACCCTTATGTGTTGTCCACTATTTCAGGACAGTGAAGAGTTAGTTCAAGGTATAGTACTTGGTGAATATCAAAACCCAATATGCATCTCAGGTCGGAGGATACCAAATGATATTCGCCTTTACTCAAATTTACTTATGATCAATCAATAAGATTCCATGTAGTAAAATTTGAGATACGGGTTAGTCCAATATTTGTATCCCACAAATATCTATGAACCTTGGTAGCAACCCATTGCTCTATATTCATCCTTATGAATATCAACCAATCCAAGTTCATAATAATCTTACCCTCACACTTGTTCCCACAAGTATGAATGACTACGGACATTTAGAGTAAACAATTTACTCTTGGATTAAACATGTTAAATTGGAACATTAATTGAAACATTATAACCAAATAATTTTATTCAAATAACAAAGAGTTCACATATCCAAATACAAAATTTACAGATCAAATCCAATCAATAGAATATCGAAGTCCCATGGCACAAGTTTGACCTTCATGCTTTGCCTTTTCAAGGAGCTTCATGAGAGGATCCGCAATGTGCTGATCCGTGTGAACTTTGCGAATACATATGTTTCCTTTTTCAACTTCATCTCGTATGTAGTTGAATCTCACTCAATGTGCCTAGTCTTTTGATGAGCACGAGATTCCTCGATTTGAGCAATCGCACCCTCATTATCACAAAAGATCTCTACGGGGTCCTGAATGGAAGGGAAAACCCCCATATCGGCAATGAATTTCTTTAACCATGCAGCTTCTTGAGCTGCCAATGAGGCGGCGACGTATTCTGATTGAGTAGTTGATAGAGCACCACATCCTGTTTGGAGCTTTTCCAAGAGACCGCTCCTCCATTCAGAATGAAAATATATCCCGATTGTGACCGAGAATCGTCACGATCGTTTTGGAAACTCGCATCCATGTAACCTTTTACAACGAGTTCCTCATCACCAGATCCATAGATTAGGACATATCTCTTGTCCTCCTTAGGTACTTAAGTATGTTCTTAACAACATACCATGACTGTTTCCAGGATTTTGCTGGTAACGGCTTGTCATGCTTAAGGCGCATGACACGTCTAGTCGAGTGCATATCATCGCATACATGATGGATCCAATAGCAGATGGGTATGGGATTGCCTTCATTTTATCTTGCTCATCCTTTGAGCTAGGACATTGAGTCATACTCAATATCGTTCCTCTTTCAATAGGTACGGTACCTTTCTTAGAGTTCTCCATCTTGAACCTTTTCAAGATTTTATCAATATACGCACTTTGATTTAAACCAATCAACCGGCTTGATCTATCCCTATAGATCTTCATTCCCAGAATATAGGCGGCTTCTCCAAGATCCTTAATGGAAAAACAACTTCCAAGCCAGGTTTTTACACCTTCCAAGGTTGGAATGTTATTTCCAAATAGTAGTATGTCATCAACAACAATACTAGGAAAGTTACTGTGCTCCCACTAGCCTTTTTATACACACAAGCTTCATTAGCATTTTTGATGAAGCCAAATTTCTTTACTTCCTCATCAAAACGATGATTCCAGCTTCTCGACGCTTGCTTCAATCCATAGATTGATTTCTTTAACTTGCATACTTATTTGGATGTTTTGGATTGACAAAACCTTCAGGCTGAACCATATAGACATCTTCCTCAAGATATCCATTTAAGAAAGTGGTTTTGACACCATTTGCCAAATCTCATAATCATAATGAGCAGCTATGGAAAACAATATCCTTATAGACTTTAGCATCGCAACAGGTGAGAAGATTCATCATAATCAACCCCTTGAGTTTGAGTGAAACCCTTTGCTACAAGTCTAGCTTTATAAGTATCCAAGTTTCCATGCATATCGGTTTTCTTCTTGAAAACCCACTTGCTTCCAACCACTTTGGAGTTAAGAGGTGGAACAACCAGTCCAATACTTGATTGTCATGCATGGATTGCATCTCAACGCTCATGGCCTCGAGCCATTTGTCACAATCCGAATTGGACACTGCATCATGGTATGTGGTTGGTTCATCTGAATCTACCACATAGCATCCATCCATGAAAAATCTGTATCTTTCAGGTGGATTACTTGTTCTACCACTTCTGCGAACGTTTTGTGTGTATTGATCAACCATTTGATCATCTTCAACATCCTCATGTTGAGTGCTAGTTTCAAACAAACGTGCACCGGGTGTGGTTCTTGATCCTCCTTAAGATCCACTGTTCTACTGCTAGTTCCTTCCATAAGGAACTTTGCTTCTAAGAACTCACCCTTTCTGGCAACAAACACCTTTGTTCAGTGGATCATAGAAATAATATCCCATAGAATCTCTAGGGTATCCAACAAAGATACACTTGGTGGATCGGACTTCCAATTTGTTTGGGGTGGGAGTCTTAACATAAGCCTCACAACCCCAGACCCTTAAGTATGATAGGGATGGAACTCTTCAATGCCATATCTCAAAAGGTGTCTTTCCATCTTTTTGGTGGGGCCATATTTAGAATACGGGTCGCGGAGAGCAAAGCGAAACCCCAAAATGATAGAGGTAATGTGCTTTGGCCATCATAGATCGAACCATATCCAATAAGGTTCGATTCTCCTCTCTGACACACCATTATGTTGTGGTGTTCCAGGTGGAGTGAGTTGTGAGACAATCCCACAATTCCTAAGATGATCTTGGAAAGCGTCACTTAGGTATTCACCTCCTCTATGGGTGCAGAGAACTTTAATCGACTTGTTGAGTTGATTTTCTACTTCATTCTTGAAGATTTTGAATATTTCAAAAGCTTCATCTTTGTGCCTTAATAAGTACACATACCATAGCGACTATAATTTTCTGTAAAGGTATTAAGTATCTTTCACCATTCCTAGTCATTGGTTTAAAAGGACCACATACATCCGAATGTATGATTCCTAATAAATCTTTTGCCCTTCGTTAGTTCACTAAAGGGTGCCTTAGTCATTTTACCTTGTAATCATGATTCACATACATCAAATGAATCACATTCATTCGTTTTTAAAAGGCCATTCTTTTGAAGTGTTTGTATACATTTCTTGTTTTATGACCAAGACGACAATGCCAAAGATAGGTATCACTCAAATCTAACTTGAGTTTCTTGGTGTAGTATGGTACATGAACTATTTAAAGCATTTTCATGAACCAATTCATAAATACCATTAATGGGTATAGCTTTAATAGAACATATCATTTAAAGAAACATGAATATCATTTTCAATAAAAGATAATACATAATCATAAAGTCTTAATGGGATACAGAAATAATGTTCCTAGTCAAACTAGGAGCATACAAAACATTCTTCAAAATAACATCCAAGCCACTTGGAAGTTTCAAGATGCAGTCCCCATGAGCTTCAACTTGGACTTTGGTTCCATTGCCCATGAAGCGGCTAAATCCCCTTGGTTGAAGTCCCTACTTCTTTTGAACCCCTGCAACAAATTGCAAATATGAGTTCCACATCCGGTATCTAATACCCATGTGTTTGAAGATGTAACATTAAGATCACTATGAATCATGTATATTGTACTTGAGGTCTGCCTGGCATCCGTCTTGGCTTTCAACTCTTGGAGATGGACAGGACAATTTCTTGCCCAATGTCCAATCTCCCCACACTTGAAGCATGGGTCATTGGTAGCAACCTTTTGCTTCTTCTCTTGTGGTTTGGGTGGCACCCTTGCCACCCCTTTCCCTTTTCCCCATACGGGTCCCTTACCCTTGGCAACCTTTGCCTTGGGTGCGGGATGAGGCCTTTTCTTGTTCCCACCTTCATTGATGGTGAGAACGGGTAAAACCCTTTTACCCATGGCCGCCTCGGCTGTTTTGAGCATTGAGTGAAGCTCACCAATGCTTTTGTCCAAGCATTCATGTTGTAGTTCAACACGAATGTCTCAAACTTCTTGGTAAGGCCATTAAGGATCAAATCCGTGGCCAATTCCTTCAAGACAGGACAATTAAGCCTCTCGAGGCGGTCAATATGACTTTTCATCTTAAGTACATAAGATGAAACAGATTGGTTGTCGTCCATATGACATGCATGGAGTGCTCGAACCGTTTCAAAGCGCTCAACCCTTGCTTGCGTTTGGAACGTTTCCTTCAGCTGGGTTATCATGTCATAAGCTCCGTGATGTTCATACTCCTTTTGGAGATCCGGAGTCATGCTCGCTAGCATGAGACAAGACACTTGGACAGAGTCCTCAGTGTACTTGAGCCAATCGTTGTAGGCCTCCTCATCATCCTCAGTAGGTTGATCGGGGATAGGGTCGTCTAAAACATACGATCTTCTCTCTTGCTTGAGAACGATTCTCAAGTTTCGATACCAATCAATAAAGTTTTTATGATTTAGACGTTCCTTTTGGAGGATCGCTCGTAATGATTGGTTGGACGCGGATGAGTTATCGTGATTTTCATTGTTGGTGGCCATCTACAAAATTTAACAAAGATCTATTTAGTTTTTTGATATTGTTATTTTTAATAATTAATGCCTTTTAAGGTCATTTTTTTATATTAAAGTCTAGAACCCAACATTAATTTAAATTTGTGGTTAGGTGACCTTTATCCCACGATTTAAATTAATAAGGTGGTCAACGTTGACGATTGCAACCATTTGCAACTTCTAGAAATATGGGATCGACTTGAAACATCATATGTAAAGTCGGCATGTTAATCCCATCAACACCATTTGGAAACCACACCGTAGGTGATCCATTTGACATGGTTGCAAATCAAGATACCCTACTTACACTACATGTGAGTTTGCCAAAATAATTGGTTAGGTGACCTTTATCCCACAAATAAGGCATTCTCACCTCAAGTCGCAAGTTCCCTCAAAATGGTTAGGTGACCTTTATCCCACTAAGAGTTCCCAAGTGACTCAAGTGTTGTGTAAAAGGACGGTGTTGATCTTGTTAAAATTTAGAGATTTCATAATACAAGTTTTAGAAAACCCTATGTACTTGTATTTGCATGCTTTCAAATACAAGGTACCCTATGGTCCTTTGATTAAAACCAATTTTAATCTTTAAAATCATTAAATCAACTTAATAAACTTTTATTACTTTTAATGATTAAGAACCATCAATTTTCAGCTTGTTAATTTGGTTAATTAGTTTGTAATGCATGTAAAAATTTCAACCATACAATCAAATAACAAACATTCAAACAAGCATAAACATACAAACATGAGTGCATAACCATAGCCACTAAGTTGACAACACTTGTTTGTCATCACAAGTGTCATCATAAGGTCTTCCTAAGTGTTGTAATGACACATTATATGTGTCCATGGACTCCACTTGAATCCATATCCAAATACTTCAAGGTCCATGTTCTTGATGTCCATCTTTGGGTCTTGATCTTGTGCATCTTCCTTTTACAAAATGTATCCTAATACATTTTCTAATAAAAGAAATGCACCTAATCTATTAATTACATAACCAAATGAACAAATAATTACAAACCAAATAATAAACATAAAAATTACAACCCAATTGAATGAATATAACTAACCATTCCAATCATCCAAATCAAAAGGGCCAAAGGCTAGGTTATGCACACTAACATCCAATGACCATATCGTCCAAACATATAATGAAACCCCACTTAAAACCACCAAATTTCAGCCAACATAAACTGAAATTTTGGGTTTTAAACATTGTCCAAACAATCAACATTTCATAATATATATCTTTCAATGTCTAATCACTAGCATGTGTGATATGACCTTGAAAGTTGGGGAACCATTAATACAAAATATAGCAGCCCAAAATCAGCCTATAATAAGTGGATAATACTTCTTTAAAACCGATTTTAAAGACTAAGAACAAGCAAGTTATCCACATAACCGGCTCTAGATGCCATTAATGGGTTTGATAGAACACAAAATAAACAAGTTTAACCTTTTAAACTTTCTGAAAAACGCAGCGGAAGTATAGCATTATAACATGTATATAATCTGAAAAATCATGTTCTTAATGATGTTTTAAGATGGAAAAACAAACCCAAATCAAAAGGATCTTTAATATGTGAATGAACAAGCTATGAACACATGTAAACAACATAAAATCACAGCTACATAAAGCTGTGATGAACTACCTTTCACAGCCAAAAAGTCGACCAAGGAAGGGTTGAAAGATGCTTGTGAATCGGCCAAGACTCCAAGGAAGGATCCCTAAAGCTTGTATACCCCAAGCTTATATGAAAAGCACTCTTGTTGTTAGGGAGAAAAACACCAAAGTTCTTCAAAAACCCCTCTATTCAGTTGAAAACCCGAGAGTTTGAGAGAGAGGAGAGCTGCTGAGAAAATGTTTGCATGTGTATCTTGAATGAGAGAGCAAAGAGTGTGGGACTTGCTTGGATTAATGAAAGTAAACCCTCTAATTGGAGAGGGTGGGCGGCCGAAAATGCTTGTCTAGAGCAAGTTCCCCCCAAAACCTTTTAATCCAATTTTATAAAAAAGTCCCTTGTAAGTTTATGCAATTAACATTTAATTGGTAACTTATACACTCCTTTAATTAGTTAATGTTATCTAACTAACTTAAATAACAATAAGTAATATTCTTGAACAAAATATCCTAATAAGTTGTCCATCTCACATGCAACTTATTTAGAAAACCCATTCTAAAATTGTGTTATTATTTGTACATGATCATATCATCAATTGAATAATTGTCAGTGATTGCAAAGCTTGTTTTTGGGTATAACCCGACTTGGATCATGACATACTAACCGCATCAATGTTCTATGTTTCTTGGGCATATAGAATCTAATAGATCTAACTCTGATGATAAAGATTACAAGAAAATCAAGATTGATCTGAAAGCTTACTCTATCCTAACTCAAGCACTCAAGATGGATGTGCTGAAAAGATTGGAGAAGTGTGGTACTGCCAAAGTTGTATGGAATGCACTGCAAATTATGTGTGAGGGAAGCAGTGAAGTTGCAGAAATTAACAAGAATAAGTTTGTTAATGAGTACGAAATATTTTATCACTCCAAGGGGGAGTCCATATCCAAACATTGCACAAATTTGTACAGTTGGTAAATGACTTGGAAATCATGGGAATCATTTTCAAGGTCAGGGAATTGAACAAAAAAATGTTGCATAGTCTTCCAAAGACCTGGAAACAAAATATGATGATGTTAAAGAACACTCTTCATCTTGAGAGTACAACTCTGGACATAATAGTAGCCAAGATAGAAGCATTGGAGTTAGATGAAAGAAGCAGAAACTTGGGAGGACCCAAAATGATTGAGGCATACAAATTTCTATTAGAATCTCATTCTGTGGAAAATGCCATCATTACTGAGGAGGATGATTTCATCTCTTCAAGAGATCAACTAAATACCCTAGGGTTCATTGCAACTCCATCAACTAATCATCCATCAACATCATCTCAAGCATCCAGATTCACTGCTCCTCCTACAACCACACCTGATGACCCAAAATCTGAAGAACAAAAGGCAACTTACAATTGCTTTGTTGCAAGCTTTGAAGCATATTTAGGAGGAAGACTCGCATCATCACATCTGATCCAGGAAGACTTAGAAGAAATGAATCCAGATGATGTAGAAGAAATGTATCTGCAATGGCAAATGGCCATGATTGGTATGAGAGCAAAGAAATTTTTCAGAAAAGGTAGAACGCTCAGCCTTAATGAAAATACAAAGCTTGGATATGATAAATCCAAAGTGAAATGCTTCAACTGTGGCATGGTTGGCCACTTCTCCAGAGAATGCAATGCCCCCAAAAGAAACAACTTTCAAAGGAACTCTCAAAGCCAGTCATCCTCACAGTCAAACTCAAGCTTTCAGTTCAATAATCATGAGCAACAGTATCATCATCCATAACAACATCAATCATATCAAAATCACCTCAACTAAAAAACCAAGCTCATGGAAGCAGTCGGTCATCTGCATATGCTCTTGTGATAAAGCAAGATGGAGTATGTGACTGGAGCCTGTATGCGAGGAAGTAAATCCTCAATTTCAAAATCATACACTCATGGATCACATCAATGATGGTCCATCTCCCATGCCATCTGAGGTAAAATCTAACCTATGTAGTGATAAATGCATTGTTGAACTGCAAGGTCATACAGAACACAACCATAAACTGGCAGAAAAAATTAAAGAGGAAAAGGTGAACTCAGAGATGATGAAAAGAGAGATAAAAGGCTTTGACATCAAAATAAAATATCTCATCTCTAACATTGAAAAACTGCATGATGAAAAGCGCACTCTTGCAGCTGAGAATGAGCAACTAACTGAAAAGTTGGCTCAATCTAAAGCTGAACATACACGTAGGAGTGAAACTAGAAAAGTTTCAACTGTCTTCAGTTAAGCTGCAAGAGATGCTTGATTCTCAAAAGGATCCAAAGGACATGTCTAGGATTGGGTATAATTCTTGTCCTCCACCATATAATGGCAACTACACTATCATGCCTGAATCTATCACACTCAATGATGAAAATGAAACTAAAACTATGGAACGAAAATCTATAGTAAAATAGATCACAAATCCTCAAAACCAACCAAATGTTTACATTGAAACCAATGAGGATAAAACCATATTAGGACACCCAATCAAAATCAAAGAGTGTTCAGACAAGGCAGTGAGTGTCATCAAACCCACAAGCCCCGTAGAGGCAATTATTCCATTGTAAAATTCATACCTTCTGGTTTAAAAGGTAAAAAGAAGTTTGTGAAGTCAGTGAAACCCACTGCTAAAAGCAGTTCTAATAATGAGATTATATGTCCAAACAAATCAAGCAAATCAGACAAGGTTTCACTACAAAAGAAACAAGAGAGATCACTGATTTCAACATGTAAAACTCTATCAGACCCCCAATCTTCAAAATTAAGACAGGGTGTTGGTTTTGACTTATGCAACAAGAAACACATTGAACAATTTGAGAAAGAGGTAAAGAAAGGGTTGAAGAAACAAAAACAGCCTAGAAAATCGAACAAAAAGGCTGATTTTGATTCATCCCCCGAGCAAAAGAAAGTGGCTCAGCAGGAAATGAGAAAATCAGTTGAGTCCCACAAATCAAAATCTAATTCAAGAAACAAACAAATGTATTGTGACATTTGTGATATGTTCAATCACAAAACAGAAGAGTGCCTTTATAACCAATATTGCTCTATCTATGACATGAACAACCACTCAATCAAAAACTATTATTTTAACAAATATTGTTCAGTCTGTGATATGAACAATCACAATACATCTGATTGTTACTTCAATCACAAGGGAATGAGAATTGCTCAGAACAAACCCATCTCAACAACATCATCAGGCAAAACACAAGTCAGGAGTCATTTGCACACCAATCAATCTAGGACATCTAGATCACTCAATGACAGGATTAAAACAAAAGAAACATGGAAAAGGCAAAAAAACAACCATTACATTAATCAAAAGTCTTGACTACCTTGTTAATGGGTTGCAATTTTCAACTCTTGACTACCTTGTTAATTTAAATAATCGGATAAAGGTCACCTAACCATCATTTAAATGTAACGTTGGATTCTAGATTTTAATTGTTAATTGTCTATAATACATTTAAGGGTATTAACCATTAAAATAAATTTATCAAAAATACTAAAATGAACTTTGTCAATTATTGTAGTGATGACCGCTAACTATTACGCTACCACCCCGATCGTCCCTTCCCTATCACTGAGATCTATTTTTCAGAGGAATAGTCCTAACCATAATTACCTTATGGACTCAATTTCGAAACATGAGAATCGTTCTCAAGAATGAGTAAAGGCCTATGTCCTTGACGATCCCATACCTCACCAACCAACGCTGTTGATGTTAAGGCTTTTTGACGATTGGCTTAGGCACATTAAGGATTCTATGCTAGTATCCTACCTCATGTTGGGAATATGATTCCCGAACTCAAAAGGGTTTGGAGCATCATGGGGCATATGACATGATAATCTAGTTGAAGGAAATGTTTCTTTCAACAAACTTTAGTAGATTTCTTCAAAACGGTTCGGGCACTTTATGCATGTCACATGGAAGAAACCCAATCGATATCATCTTATATATTCTTAAGATAAAAAGCCACATTGATAGCCTCAAGATGCTTAATTGTCCTGTCTCAAAGTAGTTGGCCAAGGATTTGATTCTTGATTGCCAAACTAAAGGTTGAGACATTCATAATAAACTATAATATGAATGGGTAGGACAAGAGCATTGGTGAACTTCACGCAATGCTCGAAGCAACCAAGGCAGGGATGGGTAGAGAAGTTCTACCTATTCTCTCGATCAATAACGGAGGCTATAAGAAATGGCCAATCCTGATCCTAAGGCAATTGTTGCCAAAGGAAAGGAATACATCAAAGCAAAGGTTAAAGCGAATCCTCGAAAAACCTAAGCTTATGAAGCCTAAGGTAACAGAGAACGATCCATGCTTTGAGTATTGAGAGATAGGATAATTCCGATCTCAAGGAGTTGAAAGACAAGAGGGATGTTGGGCAAACCTCAAATACAATCTCCATGATTCACACATTGTATTAAATGTCATTTCTTCAAACACATGGGTATAGGATACCGGATGTGAGACTCATACTTGCAATTGTTGCAAAGGGGTTCAAAAAAATGTATGCTTCAAGGCGGGAAACTCTGTTTTGAGACTTTCAAATGGTTTGGAAGCTGTTCTCAAAGTATTTTGTATGCACCTATTTTGACTAGGAACATAATTAATGTTTCCTATAAAAACAATATGATCATGATTTAAAGTTTGTAAATAATGATATTAGGTTTTATGGATGTTGTATTTCATTTTAAGGATATGCCTTTTAATGATATCCATGAATTCGTTCATGATAATTCGTCCTATAATAACTCATTATACACATTAAGCACCAACAAACTTAAAATGGGTTTAAGTTATTATTATCTTTGACATCGTCATCTTGGTCACATAAACAAGAATTAGATTCAAACACTTCAAAAGAATGGTCTTTTGGAAACAAATGAAAATGTTTCATTTGATAAGTGTGAACTAAAAGACTTATTAGGAATGATACATTTGGATGTATGTGGTCCTTTTAAGACAATGACAAAGATTGGTGAAAGAAACTTCATTACTTTTACCGACGATTACAGTCGCTATTATTGTGTGCACTTGATGACACATAATTAGAAAGCTTTTGAAATGTTCAAAATCTTCAATAATGAAGTAGAAAATCGACTCTATATAACTATCTATGTTCTTCATTCTGATAAAGGAGAAACTGAACCCTTTTTGGATATGGTTCAATTTATTATGGCTGTGAGCTTACCATCTTTATCATTTTGGGTTTTCGTATTGCTCTTTAAGGCTCATATTATGAATATGAACCGGACCAAGAAAGTGTAGATTAGTTGAAAGTCCTAGAGACTGTATAGGATACTATTTCTTTGACTCAACAGAGCAAAAGTATTTATTGCTCCAAAGGCTAAGTTCTTGGAAACCGAGTTCCTTATCGAAGGAATGATATATAGAAGTGTGGAACTTGATAAGGATCAAGATCCACAAGCCGATACACTTATGGCTGACAGTAGCTATCAACAAGAGGTTGTTGATGATAATCAAGAGGTTGATCAATACACACAAGACGTTCACAAATCTGGTAAAGTTAGTAATCCATCTAAAAGATATGAATATTCCAAGAATGGATGCTATGTGGTTGCCCCCTATAGGCTAACCATATACCAAGATGCTATGCCCAATTTGGATTGGGACAAATGGCTAGAAACCATGAACGTAAGGATGCAATCCATGTATAACAACCAAGTTCGGGATATGGTTGACCCTCCACTTAACTCCAAACCGATTGGATACAAGTGGGTTTTTCAAGATGAAAACATATATGCATGGAAACTTGAATACTTATATGTCAAGACTTATAGCATAAGGTTTCATCAAACTTAATTGGTTGATTATGATGAAACTCTTACGCCCGTGGCAATGCTAAAGTCGATTAGGATTTTATGTGCCATAACTGCATATTTTGAGTATGAGTTTTGGCAAATGGATGTCAAAGACGCTTTTTTAATGGACATCTCGAAGAGACTGTTCATGTAGTTCAACATGATGGTTTTGTCGATCCACTACATCCTAATAAAGTATACAAGTTAAAGTGATAAATCTATGGATTGAAACAAGCATCGAGAAGGTTGTGTATATATGAGAGTTAGTGGGAGCATAATTGTATTCCTAATATTGTATGTTGATGACACACTACTATTTGGAAGGGATATTCCAACCATGGAAGGTGTTGAAACCTACCTTGGAATATGTTTTTCCATATAAGATCTCGTTTAAGCCGCCCATATTTTGGAATAAGGATCTATAAGGATAGATCGAGATGGTTGATAGGGTTAAACCAAAAGTGCATATATTGACAAAATCTTGAAATGGCTCAAGATGGAAAACTCTTTGAAAGGTATGGTACCTATTCAAAGAGGGACAATGTTGACTACGTCTCAATGTCCAAGCTCATAGGATGAGCAAAATCAAATGAAGGATATCCCATACGCATCTGCTATAGGATCCATCATTTATGTGATGATATGTACTAGACCGGACGAGTCATGCTTATTAAGTATGACAAAGTAGATACCAATAGAAATAACCATTGGATGGCTGTTAAAAGTATATTGAAATACCTTACTAGGATTAAGGATATGTTTCTAATATACGAATCTATTGAAGAGAAAGTCGTTGTAAAGGGTTACACGGATGCAGGCTTCCAAAACTGATCGAGATGATTCTCCATCACAATCGGGGTATACTTCCATTATGAATGGAGGAGAAGTGTCCTTGAAAGGTTCAAAGCAGGACACGGTAGCATTGTTCACTACAAAATCCGAATACATAGCCGCTTTATTGGCAGCTTGGGAAGCTGCATGGATAAATTTGTCCATTGCTTATCTAGGGGTGGTCTCTACCATTCAAGAACCCCTGGAAATCTTGGTAATTACGTGGGTGGGATTGCTCAAATCAAGGAACCCCGTACTCATCAAAAGACTAAGAACCATGAGCGGAGATTCAACATCATAAGGATGGAGTTGAAAAGGGGTAAAGATATGTATTCGTAAAGTTCATAAAAATCAAAACATTACGGATCCACTCACGAAGCTCCTTCTGAGGGCAAAGTATGAGGGTCATACTTGTGCCTTAGGACTTTAATATTCTGGTGATTGGAATTGATCTGTTTAGCATATAAAATATGGAACAATTGTAATATTTAACTCTTTTATATATTTGAGTTATATTTTTTTAGCATGTTTACATCCATGAATATGTTTATTATTCTAAATGTCCGTAGTCGGTCATATCTGTGGGAACAAATATGAATGTAAGACTATTATGAACATGGATTTGTAGATATTCATAAGGTATGAATAGAGCAATTGGTTGCTACCAAGGTTCATAGATATTTGTGGGATGCAAATATTGGACTGACCCGCATCTCAAATTTTACTACATAGAATCTCATTGATTGATCATAAGTAAATTTGAGTAAAGGCGAATATCATTTGGTATCCTCCGACCTGAGATACATATTGGGTTTTGATATTCACCAAGTGTTACACCTTGGGCTAGTTCTTTGCTGATCTGAAATATTGGTCAGTACATAAGGCTATGTTCAGGTACGACATAAGGAGATTGTGAGAAACCATGTAGTCAAGATGGAATTTGTTCCTCTTATTCGTTGAGAGCATGATGTCTAAGGCCTGATTAAGTTAAATCAATAAGGAATAATCATTCTGTGTCCTTGGATTTAACATGACATGTGTAACAAAAGGATAAATGATTGATTCACCCAAAACATTTCAAGTTGGATACTTGAAGGGGATAATGTTATTGAATGGCTTCTAAGTCATGCGTATTAAGGGTAGTAAACCGATGTTAGGCGGTATTTACTGCTGGCATCAATCTTCTATGAATCTTGTGCAAGTGGGAGATTGTTGGATTCTTTATGCCCAAGACACATAGAATATTGATGTGGTTAGTACGTCATGATCCAAGTCGGGTCATACCCAATAACAAGTTTAGCAAACACCAATATGTATTAACTTGATGATATGATCGTACAATTAAATCATTGCACCTATTTAGAAAATGGGTTTTCTAAATAATTTATATGTGAGAAAGAACAACTTATAAGGATATTTTGTTCATGGACATTATTTGTAATGTTATTAAGTTTTTAAATAACATCAAATAATAAAAGTGTGTGTTTAAGTTATATTTAAAAGGTTAATTATATAACTAACAATACAACTAGTTAACATATTAGTGGGTGTTTAAAAATGGGGGGAACCCATTTCAAACACAAGATTTTGGCCGCCCCCTTTGGGGGCATTATTGATCATTTTGTTTCTTGAAACTACTCCCCAATTTAACACTAGTCACACTCTCCCATTCAGCACTCTCTCTCATACTTGAAAGATCCATTTATTTTTCTCTCATCCAAGAAGGAAAAATAGGCTGAAAATCGGTTTTCAGGAGCCATGTTCTTGCGATTTAGTGCACAAATCCTAGAAAGAAAGGTGTTTTGCATCATGCTTGTGGGTATGGAAGCTTGAGGACATCTACCTTGATGTTTTGGTCATTCAAGAGCAGCCCCATCTTCATCCAAATCCCGTTTTTCAGCAGCCTTTTGGAAGGTAGTTCATCATCAGTTTTAAGCAGCTTTGTTAAAGGTAGTTTGTATGACTCGTTTTGGTTTGTTATTGGGTTGTTATTTCTTATTGTATGCTAGTTCTTCACATAATAAACACCCGAGACTATTTGGGAATTTTTTCATCTAATTCTCATGAATGATTCTTTGTAGGTTATTCTTCTATTTCAAATGCGTACATAGTGTTTAATCCTAGATTAACATTATTGATGAATCAATAAATGTTCAATTCAAGGAATATTCATTTCCCAAATCTATAAATGGTCCCAACTGGTTTTTTGATATTGACTCATTTACAAAATCATTTGATCAATTTCACTTGTTTGATGCAGGAAATCTCCATTCAGGTGACACTTCTTCAGCTGTAGAAAGAAGAGATGACTTTCCATTGATTCCTCCTACATCTACTGAATACATGAATGAAGATGTTCCTCTCCAAGCTGATCCCATTAGACAACCATCACAAAACCAGAGTGTTTCAACTAAAGGAGGTCCAAGCCTGTCACCATCACACTCCGATGATCTGTCAACTGAGATCAGAAATAAAAAACAAGTTACTCCTCTAGCTAAAACACAAAGAACATCAAATGATGGAAGCAATCATGGTGCTACTAAAGCTAAAGCAGGAACTAAAATGGAGTCTGACTATCTTCATAACTCCACAACAGTACAAGATGAAGGTGCCTCTTACCATAACGAACTGAATGTCTCCAATTTTGATGTAACAATTGCTTGTGACTCCATTCCAACCACCAGAATAGACAAGAATCATCGAGTTGAAACCATTATTGGTAAGCTTAATAAGAGGGTGACAAGAAGCAAGTCCAGTATTGCAAACATCTGTTTGTTCTCATGCTTTCTATGTCAACAGTACCCAAGAACATCAAAGTGGCTCTTCAAGACAATAGCTGGATTGAAGCAATGCAGGAAGAATTTCAAGAAGAAAAAAGTATGGAAACTAGTAGATCTTCCCGAAGGACAATACCCAAATGGTACTATTTGGGTACTAGATGGCTGTATAGGAACAAGACTGATGATAGAGGGATCGTCATTAGAAACAAAGCAAGATTAGAAGCACAGGGATACACTCTAGAAGAAGGAATCGATTATGACTAAGTGTTTGCACCTGTTGCCATATTAGAAGCAATCAGAATATTTCTAGGATATTCTACGTCCATGAAATTTACTGTTTATCAAATGGATGTGAAGTGTGCTTTCCTATACGGAAAGATCGCTAAAGAAGTCTATATGAGTCAACCACCTGGCTTTGAAGATCCAGATTTGCCTCATAGAGTTTACAAGCTTGATATAGCTCTGTATGGTCTTTACCAAGCTCTAAGGAAGTGGTATGAGACTCTATCATCCTTTCTTCTAGAAAATGGATATGAAAGACGATGGATTGATCAGACTCTCTTTAGAAAAAGAAGAGGAAAAGACATGTTGTTAGTCCAGATTTATGTGGATGATATCATCTTTGGCTCAACAAACAAGCAACTCTGTAAAGAGTTTGAAGACCTTATGCATTTAAAATTCCAAATGAGTGCAACGGGGGAACTCACTTTCATTCTAGGGGTGCAAGTCCAACAAACAGCAGATGGAATCTTTATCAATCAATCAAAATACATGGAAACTATGTTGAAGAAATTCCACTTTGTTGATTGTCAATCTATGAGAACTCCTGTGGATACTAAAGTGAAGATTGGACCTGATCCAGAAGGAAAATTAGTGGATTAGACTCACTATCGATCTGTGATCGGTTCACTTATGTATCTAACAGCCAGTAGGCCTCACATTATGGTATCCAAAGGAAGGAGACTTCAACCTCTATGCCTTCACTAATAGTGATTACCGAGGATGCAACTTCAATAGCAAATCCACCTCTGGCGGTTGACAATTTCTTGGTCGCAAACTGGTCTCTTGGCAATGCAAAAAGCAGACAAATGTATATGTACCAACAGTAGAAACTAAGTATATTGCAACATTAGCTTGTTGCTCTCAAGTTCTCTGGATTCAAAACCAGATGCTTGATTATGGTTTTAACTTCTTGCATACACCAATTCACATTGACAACACAGCAGCTGTTTTCAAAACAAATAATCTAGTTCAGCACTAAAAAACCAAACTCATTAAAATAAGATATCATTTTTTGAGAGACTGTTCTGAAAAAGGGTTGATCAAATTGATTCAAGTACCCACTGAAAATCAATTGGTTGATTTAGTTACTAAGGCATTGAACCTTATAGGTTGAATTCCTGGTTCAATCAATTAGCATGATTAAACTTGAGTAAAACCAATAAAAACATAAAAAACAAGTCAAAAATACTAGACAAAAAGAAGTAAACTTTTATGAAGAATAGAATATCATTGGGAAATGATATAATTTCAGTCATGAATAGAATAGAAGTAAACTTTGGAAGAATAGAATATCATGGGAAATGATATAATTCTTTTCACTTAACTGTGCTCAAGTTCAAAAAATTGCAAGGTTGTAATGACTTACTAGATATGTTGGTAGGCTCAACTTGGAAGTGAAGATACATGTAGTGATGAATTAAAATCTTATTCAATAGTGAAACACTCATCACAAAGTATAGGTATGTATTGGCTTATCTGAGTGTATGTGTGTGTAATAACCTAAACACACCAGGTAATGATACTTTATGAATTTCTTTCACCTACATCCAGTTTCATCTTTGTTTTGCTAAGCAAAGACCTGATGAAACATGCACATAGTGCAAATGTACTGATCCAAAAGATTCCCAATGAGGAACACAACCAAATTGGATGAATCTACAAAAGCAATACATTCCAAGTGAACGAACAAAAGAATCCTATCATAGATAACCTTCCAAAGTTAAGTGAAAAGAATGATGATATGAATCATCATGAAAAAGATCAAAGTAAATGAATCCCAATGAGGATAAGTGAAAATGAGTTCTCATAACTTAAGTAACCTGGTAAGGAAAGTTATGAAAAAGTTCTACCATGCATTGTGTAAGGACGGTTGATCATTCCATGCTTGTGTGTGTGAGGTACGTATTGAATAATTAAATCAACCAAGAACATGATAAATATAATTTGCATCAAAATATCAACCTAGTTTGACTTTAAGAGGACAAACATACCTTCAATCATCAAGTTCATATACATGCCCATTTTATCATAAAGGATGAACATGTGTAATGTAAGATTGATATGATCGCAACAAAATATATCTTTCTCTTCATTATAAATAATCAAAATTATATTCAAAAAGTTTTTAAAATCTTTTAAGTTTCTATCCAGATGTGGATATAAACTTTAGGGGGTGTAATTTGAATTGATGAATTGTTGGTCCATTTGATCGTATTACAGTGCAAATGAATTGATGAATCGTTCATTATCAAACACACATACTAAACAAGATGAACAATGAAGATTGAAAAAAATAACAAGTCATTCAATATAAGACAATGAAGATCATAACATTCAATAACATCAAAGCACAATGATATTTCTATGAATTTACTACTTAGAAAAGGTAACTTGCAACAAGGATAAACGATTAGGGTTTTGCAAGCTTACCAAAAATGATAATGATCAAAAAACAATATATAGCAGTCTTAGTTACGCAGACAGTTTTGCTGCTAGCGAAATAGTTCTGCCAAAACTGTAGTTTCGCCCGGCAGAAACAGTAGTTTTGCTGAGCGAACTAATCAGCTGACTATGAGCAAAACTATAGTTTCGCTCACAGTTTCGCTAGACTGCAAAACTACATAAAGCTAATTACATGCAAAAGGAAACTAACAAAAGACGAACAAGCAAAAATAAATATTCTAATCTAAGGTGAGTCCAACCTATACATGATCTTCAATACTCCCCCTAGGTTGGAACTCTCCACCTTCACTCGCCTTGATGTATCTTGTCCGCTCAAGTTTCCTCCGTTGCCTTTGATTTGTCTTCAATACCTCCTGCAACAACTTCCTTAGAGGCTTCAGCAAATGATTCTCCATGGTCACTTCCTACTTCAGGAGCCCCTTCGGGATGAGCACTGGCTTGCCCAAACTGCCTTGTCAGATCTTGTATATCCATGTTTAGATCATCTTGAGCCCTTACTTTCTCTGCAAGTCTTTTCACTTCTGCTCTCACTCCTCTAATCTTATTTGCCACAGTCATAACAGACTGGCCTCTTTCCTTGTCTCTTCTCCCGCCCCAGCCTTGATATGATTCTCACATAAAACCAGCAAATCTTCATCATAAAAACTAAAGAGCTCCACAGGATCAAATACTTTGAATTCTTTACCATTCTTAACTCTTATCACTGCCTCCCCCGTGTTATTATCATAAAACCACTTCTCAAATTTTTGTAACTGTGGGGAAGGGGATCTGCTAGCCTCACTCTATTCACAGTCTTTGGTGGTTTTACCTTTAAGACAATTCTTCCATTTCTAGTTTCCCAATCTTTGTCTTTCTTTGATCGTTTCCTTTCTGCCTTCATGTATCCAAAAGACTCAAATTTGTTATTTAGGCCATTCTTAATCTCTTTTTCCAAAAGTGAGGCTCGTTCACTAAGATTGCCATTCAGTAATGGCAGAGCCGCCAACCTCCTCAGATCCCATTTAGGCAAGGTCTTGAATGCCTTCCTTTTATAAATATAACTAATTCCACCCCCTCTCCTCTTGATCATGAACATCATCTTGAGGCCGGGGTTATAACACCAACTAATAATCCTCTTATCAGCCTTTTTTTACTCAACCCTTCCAAGTGTTGAAAAAGGGGAGTTAATTCTTCAGTCTCCTTCTCTTTAACAAACCATTCATCTTCATCCATCTCAAAGACATCTTCATCTAGCTCTCCCTTTTTGGCTACATATATCAATGGTCTCTCATCAACTTCATAGAATTCTGGCTTAGAATCATAATCTACTAGTTTTTCATCATCCTCCTCTTCATCAACTAGCTATTTTCCTTTCTCAGCATCTCTTTCAACCGACTTCTCCCTCACTACCTCTTCTCCAACCAGATCTTTTTCTACATCGAGTCCCATGTTCACAAACCCAGCCTCCAGAATTTCCTCCTCATTCTCCCTACCTTCATCTTCATTCCTTATTTCAGAACCTTCCGCACCAGCAGTTGCTGCACCAAATGTGCCCTCTCCTGCCCTGGAAGAAGTACCCACGTTAAAGAATGGGTATTTAGAAGTATCAGTTAAATCTTCTAACTCAGATTGAGTTAGTTGATTGGGCAGGCCGACAGCGGCTTTCAATTGTGCAACTTCCTTAAACAACTTCTTTAGCAATAGGTTTTGATTTACCAGCATCTTCTTCATTCCCTCTATCAACTCATCTTTTTGCCTTTCCCGCATCTCTTGATTAGTGAGTTTGGTCTTTATCATGCTCAATTCATTAGGCAGTGAACTGTTAAAGTTACAAATCATATCCTCATGTAAGCTTCCTCTTTCTTCCCTCCTTGGTGTTTTAGTGAATGCTTGATGTCTCTGTTTAGTTCTCCTTTCTGATTCTCCTATATCAGCTTTCTTCTTTGATCTTTTTCCTTTTCAACCCATATCTCCTCAGCCCTTTCATTTACTTCTTCTTTGAAATCATAATCCTTCTCTTTCGGATATCTCTTTCTCTTCTTAGTTGCATTAGTCTGTTGTGCTCTAGTTTCTTCAGCTCGTTTATTCTTCGACTCGTCCATCCTTCTAATATAGTTCCATCTTTAACGTGGGTACATTTTTTCCCACAGATGGGTGATCTTCCCACTAAAGTCATGTCGCATGGCACAACAGTCTGCAAAAATACATCGGTTCATCTGCACCAACCTTTTCACCTCCCCGAGTCTTAGCACATTTGGAATTAGATGATCTGAAGAAATCTAGGATACAGAAACCACTTATCCTTCTTCGGTCCATTACATTCTCTGCCATACACGCAAATATTAGTCTCGCAATGTTTCCCTTTTCCCCTCTGCAGCATAACACCGTTGCTTTTGCCCAGTCTATGTTCAGCCCATCTGATCCACCTTTACGGTGATCTAAACACATAATAAAGACATGGGCAATGAATATCCATTCCTTTGAAAGAAAGGACTTCTTGATCTCTTTTCGGGAACCAAAAGTTGGCCCCTCATATTCCATAATCCTGAATATTGTGAACACCTCATTATGTGACATAGTAACCTCTTCTCCTAAATCTTCTTCTAGTCTTAGGATCCTTGAAAACTATCTCAGTTGTAATGGTCACCTTATTCGATCACAGATCACATAGGATGACAATGTTGAGCGGAATTGCAATTTCGTCTAGCGAAACAATTAGCGGAAGGTATAGTTTCGCAAAATTTAATTTTATTTATTTATTTATAATAATTAACATCAATAACAGAAATCTAAATCGATCACAGATCACATACTCAAGATATATATTAGCACAAAGATGACTTTAATCATCGACAAGCAATGGGATCATACCGATAACTGAATCTGATCACAGACTTTGAAGGAATTTTGAAATTCTCAAACATATCAATAACCATTGCTCATATGTTTGTCCACTTAAACCCATGCCTTATCTTTTTCAACAAATAGTAGATGATTCATTATGGTTTGATTAGATGCTTTAGAATGTTAGGACCCCACAATCATTTGGCAAAAACCCTCACCCAACCTCAGGATTTCTTGAATTTTGATATGATCTTTAGAACAAGGCTTATACAGATCTATGTAAGTGATTATCAACAGAATATTGCATTCTGTGATGAATTCATCATTTAGATGATTTAATACAACTTAGATCAAGATAGTGGGAGCTCCAGGTCTATACTCACGTATAACAAAGGAGATGACCACTTAATCATGGGCCGATGAGAGCTCCAGGTCAGTACTACCGTACAACAGAGGAGATCATCACTCCAAGTCAGTACTACCGTATAGCAGAGGAGATAAGCACAAGTACAAGACACATAAATACAGCAGACATGATTCAAAGATATAGCTTATAAGATTTGTATCATGGTGTGTGAATGATCAATTCTCAATCCAATTTTTGTCGGGACTCAGTTTTCGTGCAGGCCAAAATGATTGAGTAAATTCAGACACCCTTAAGCATATATTTTAATTTAAATCAATATGTTGTTGTCTACTTTATTCTTCAGGCTGAGTTTACCAAACATAGCGTTTAAAGAATCTGTTTTATTTTCTTTTCTTTGCAATTTAAAAATAAAATGTAAATCCGAGAGAGCCATCAGTTCTATTATTTCTCATTTTAAATGCCAGTCATGCATAAATGAGCATGTCCAGAAGATATACAATCATTTCTCGTCATTTCAAATCAAGTTCCCAGTTTTTTTATGTAGAACTTATATACACTCCCCCAAAAGTTTTATTTTAGAAAACCCCTTTATTTTTATACAGATAAGAGAAAAGAAAAGAAGTTTAAAAAGATATTACCCCTAGCATAGAGATCAATTCATAAAAGCAAGGTTTATCAAATGTTTTTGTGAAAAGATCTGCCTTGTGATTTTTAGTGTCAATGGGAATAATATCCATAAAACCCTTTTCCTGTGCATCACGAATTGCATGAATCCATGTTTCGATATGCTTGGTTCGAGAATGATGAATAGGATGTTTAGCGATCTCGATCGCAGCTTCGTTGTCACAAAACAACAGTGTGTGGAGAAAATTGATTCCATACTCAATCATCTGGTGTTGTATCCAAAGAACTTGTGAACAACAACTAGAGGCAGCAATGTTTTCTGCTTCCCCTATAGAGAGGAAAACAGTGGTCTGTCTCTTGCTTTGCCATAAAAGCAGACAATGGCCCAGGTATTGGCATCCTCCGGTCACCGATTTTCTGTTTAACCTGCAACCATTAGAATCAGTGTCAAAATAAGCATGTAAATCAAAGTTCTCACCATAGGGATACCAAAGACCTAAACGAGAGGAGCCTTTGTGATAACGAAAAATTCTCTTAATAGCTTTTTCATGAGACTCTTTTGGGGCCGACTGGTATCGAGCACAATAACCTACAGCAAAAGTGATGTCAGGATGACTTGCTGTAAGATACATAAGGGAACCAATCATAGATCTTTATAGATGAAGATCAACAGGTTTCTCGTTCTCATCAGGAGTGAAGCACGTTTGAGCAGTAAAAGGAGTCATTTCAGGAGACGCGTCATCCATCTTGAATTTCTTAAAAATTTCGTTAATATATTTCTCCTGATGAATGAGAATGTCTTCTAGCTTTTGTTCCACTTGTAATCCAAGGAAAAAGCACATTTCCCCCATTGTAAGGATCAGTGATCTACGTTTGATTGATTAGAGAGTATAGCAGCGGAAATCAAACAATGTATTAGCCAATTCACAAGAACACAAAAGATTCAAGGTAAGAACAAACGGTTATAGACAGAGAGAATTTTGCAAAAGATATTTGATTCAATATTCGCTTTCGTGGTTACAGAATGTCACACATACAATTAGGTCAACACCTCTTATATAAGAGATGTGACGTCTGCTGATGTCACTTGATAGTGACATCTAACAGAATTTATTCAAACTACTGATAGTTAACACAACTACTGAAGATGTCAAACAGCTTACATCTTCTTACAAAAATGCTAAGTGTTAACTATCACTACAACTACTGAAAAGAAACTACTGAAACTACAACGACTGAAGAACATGCTCTTCAGTCGTTTTACAAATACTAAAACAAAAAGAAAACTACTGAAAGGAAACAATCACAACAACTGAAGAATGATTCTTCAGCTGTTGTAACAAACTTTGAAGGCTTCAGTACTTGTACTTGAACTTCAGCTGTTGTCATCAGCTGATGTCTTCAGTCTTTGTACTTCAGCTGTTGAACTTCAGTACTTTGTTCTTCAGCTGTTGATATTTAGACTTTGGTCTTCAGCTATTGAAGTCTTTAGACTTTGGTCTTCAGCTATTGAAGTCTTCAGTACTTTAGTCTTCAGCTGTTGAAATCTTCAGTACTTTAGTCTTCAGTTGTTGATCTTCAGACTTTGGTCTTCAGCTGTTGAAGTCTTCAGTACTTTAGTCTTCAGCTGTTGAAGTCTTCAGACTTTGTCAAACAGCTGATCAAGTCTTCAGCAGTTGTTGTGATGTCTGTGGGACTTAGAGGTTTTTCTGATTAGGCTCATTGGTTCTTTTGGTCCAACAAACTCCCCCTGAACCAATGCAGCCAAAACCTCTAAACTTATTGAAGATGTCCCACTTATTATGGCAGAAGGATTGGTCTTTTTGTCTTCTAGATCAGCTCAGAAGTGACCCTTGTAAGCACAGGCCTGGGAGGAAGTCTCAATGATCTGTTTGGCAAAGTATGAATGGGAACTCTGTCTTGGGGAACTGGACATAGAGCTGTTACCCCATCCATGAGATCTACTTCCCCACTATGAGTCTGTATGACTCTCTTATATAGACCTCAAGGAAGGTAATTTGTTCCTCCATGGTCAGCTCTTCAGCACCTCCTTCAAATAATGATTCTGGCCCATAGTACTCAGATAGGTATTTGACCTATTTCCTATTCTTTAGCTCCGCAATAGTTATTATGCTATAAGCAAATTCATCAGGGTCATTACCCTCTAGGAACAACTGGAGCTCATTCTTTTTGACTTCCTCAAGCCTCTTATATACTAACCCCTTTTTCACCATTTTATTTTCCAGCATCTTCTGTGGGGTTTGGTTAGCTTTATAAGCTTTCTTGAAGTCATCTAGGATTTCCGAGGGTGATACTACAAAGACCAGTGAGATCACTTCATCTACAATCTTCTTCACCTGGCCAATGTATCTCTGTGAAATGTTTTTCTTGTGAATCCTGTGAGACACCCTGGAATCAGGCCAAATCCTCACTCTCTCCTTTTGATATTGAAATGTACGCTTAAGAGTGTATAATCTGAGAGCATGCTTCTTCATGTTGATGATAGAAGATGTGGTAGCATATGCTTTGTCAACCCTCCTCAACAATTCCTCATCATGTTGTTTGTGAAGCTCTTCTTCTTCTAGCTTCACTTTCACAATTTATCTTTGAGTTTCAGGAGTAATTGTTGGAGAGTGACTTGTGGCCTTCGGCAACTGTATAACAGCTAAGAGTGGCAACCTATCTTCATCTTCATCATTATCTTCTTCATCATCTTCTAGCCTCAATACCCTTCTCTTCTTCTTCTGGGGTACATCATCGGCCATTAGTTTTGAGGGAAAGGGAGTTGGTTTGGTGGTTTGTGTTTTTGGGGTAAAGGGATTGGTTTAGTGGGTTGTTGTTTTGGTGGTTTTGGTGTGGGAATGTTGATAGGCTGTTCTAGCATTTTGGAGGTGAGTGTGGCTTTAGATTGCTTGGCTAGTTCAGTCCTGCTCCCAGCACCAGCTTCATTCAAAGCTTCAATAACTAATCCTTTAGTGTATACTTCAGACGAACAGATCTTGGTGGTTATTGCCAAGATGCTGTCCCTGGACCAAGCCTTGATTTTGATCATTGATCTTCCAAGATATTTTGCTATAAACCTGATCATGATCTCCAGCCTTTCTCTTTCTAACACATCATAACTTGCCCATCTAGTTTGGATTTCTTCAATCTCTAATCGTCTGATCTCAGAGTCAAGTTTGTCAGTGTCATGGCCTTGCCTAAAAAACTGATCAATGATGTTATCCATTGATCTGCTGTGTTCAGCATCAGCCTCTTTCACCATCAGCTCCAAGGCAGTCTCCTTTTCATTCTTTCTTTTCTTTGATTTCTCCATGTCAGCTTCCTTCTCCTTCTCTTTTTCAGTCTCCACAGCCAACTCCTTCTCCTTTTCCACTTCTATCACTTCTGTTTCTTTCTCTTTCTCTTTCTTCTCTGCACTCCTCTTTCTTTTTGCTTTCACTGACTGAATCTCCGCCTTTTTGGTTCCATTGGTTGCAAGGGTTTGATTGTCAGAAAGCTTTTTGCCCACAACTTCCTCTATCAAGGGTTGTATTACTGAGGAAAGCCTCTCATCAATGGTTTTGATCACTATATTAGTGATTATAGGTGTGATGAGAGGTAGGGAATTTTGAAAGATAGCAGCTATTTGCTCAGGGGGGTTCTGTTCCTGAGAAATAGTGCCAAAAGCAGAGGCTGATGACTGAGTATTTGGGAGTGGCTCTTTGTTTAGGAGACCTTCAGATGAAGGTGCCATCTGTGGGGTTTGAGGGGCAGATGGTCTTTTATCCTCAGAAGTTTTGGCAAGCAGCTCTTTGAGTCTGCTCACCTCCTCTTCCAGGATGGTGTTTTGGGCTAACACATCGTAAAAGAAGCCCAAGTCATCATCAGTAGTTACTGAATCACCTGACCTCCTGATATAATCAGGATGAACATGCACTGAGTGTAGATCAGTTGTAGCATGTGCCCTTTTGTCTTGGAACTGGGGACTTCCTGCCTCAGGACTATGTCCTTCATCAGCAGTTGCCTCTGGTAAGGTCTTAGTGATGTTACCAACTACATCCTGATCATATGCTGAAGCAGGAGAAGTGGCAGCCTCACCAAAAGTTCCAATCTCCTTTTCTAGACTAGGAGATGGAACATTGTAACCCCTATGCTGTGGGTTATCAGATGCACTTTGGTCCTCCCCCTCAATGGTAGAGGTATTCCCAGTTGTAATGGGTATCTGGGGAGGGGGTGAGGAGTGCAACTGAGTCAGCACTTTTGCAACAATTAATGTAGGACTTTGGGGGGCGGTTGCAGTGGGAGATTGGGTAGAAGCAGATAGCACCCGGGGTGAATGGTGCTCTTCAATGGTAACACTCTCAAGTGAGATAAGATCCAGCAGTGTGGGTTCCCCAATATTGGTTGCAACATGATCCTGTTGAGAGGATACCTGTGCGGCTTTGGCAGGTTGAGTCTTTGACACAACTGGGGGGTTAATACCAGTATGTGCTTCCTGTGTTTGTCGTATAGGGGCATCCTCAGGGGACTCATCTCCCTGAGTAGACTTTTTTGGCTTTTTGGATTTGGGTTTGGTGGGGACTTTGGATCTGGAGGTGGTGGCTGTGGGTTCCAACTGCGTGGGTTTTCGCAGCTTGGCAGCCTGTTTCAGTGTTTGGTCAGAGTTTTGCCTGGAGTATACTTCAGGAAATACAGCCATTGCAGGGACTCCAAGGCCAACAAGTCCCTCAGCTTTCAGTTGATTCTCTATGACGGCCATAATGAACCGAGGATATAATATCCATCGACTAGAAAGAGGTTTTAAGGCCATATCCTTAAGTTCAAGAAAAATAATTTTAGAAAAGTTTAAGTCTTGTTGCTCAAGGATAGAGAATAATACATGTTGCCACCTGGTAGACATTTGATCCTAAGAGGAAGTCTTAGGAGCTAAGCAAACATTTACCATGTGAAAGATAAGACGTTCTGCATCATGGAAATGCTTCTTTAGGATTGTAGAGGCACTGAGGTTTCCCTGATATCCATGGTGGGCAAAGGATAAGTCAGTTGTGCCCTTTGGATACCCAGCGGGGAAAGTGGCATCATCCAAGTTTAGGGTTTGGCGAATGATTTCCGGAGTGATGACCACTTGATGGTTGTTGACGAATGACTTGAGAGACTCGGTGTTGTTCTCCCTAGTTATAAGGGTGATGTTCGTCCAAAACTGGTGTAAGGATTCGGCATGAATGGTGGGATTTAGAAGGAAGGCCGTTTGGTAGGGAGATTGGACCATTAGATCAATGGCGTTATCGAACTTAGTCCAGAATGGCGTTATCGAACTTAGTCCAGAAAGGTGATTTTGTGAGGTAGGCAACACAGTTATGTCGTGGTTTGAGCTGCATGGTCGCCATTAATGAGAGAGAAGGTTTGGAGATTTGAACGTTAGGTTTGAAGAAGATGAAGCTCTGAAGGATTAGGTATTGGGTATTTATAGGGTAAGGGTTAGAAAACGACTGAAGGGTTTGGTGTTATTCATCAGTAGTTTTAAACGACTGATGACATGGTATTACCCTTTCAGAAGTTGAAACAACTGAAGTCTTGGTTTTAGGCATCAGTAGTTATAAAACTACTGAAAACCATGGTTTTGACTTCAGATGTTTGAAAACAACTAAAGACTTGGTTTTAGTCATCAGTAGTTGTGAAACTACTGAAAACCTTGGTTTGGTCTTCAGGTGTTGTAAACAACTGATAACTTGGTATTAGTCATTAGTAGTTGTGAAACTACTCAAGACATGGTTTTGTTATCAGTTGTTGTAAACAGCTGAGGACTTGGTGTTAGTCATCAGTAGTTATGAAACTACTAAAGACATGGTTTTTTCATCAGTTGTTGTAAACAGCTGATGACTTGGTGTTAGTCTTCAGTAGTTGTGAAACTACTGAAGGCATGGTTTTGTCATCAGTTGTTGTATACAGCTGATGACTTGGTGTTCGTCATTAGGAGTTGTGAAACTACTGAAGACATGGTTTTGTCATCAGTTGTTTAGGATGAAACAGCAGTTGTAGAAACAACTGAAGAGAAAGTTCTCATCAGTAGCTTTCGTCAATTCATAGCCTTTCAGCTGTTTCATACTGTCCTCAACACTTACTCATCAGCCTTTTAGCTGTTTTCAGTAGTTTCATAGGACATCAGTACTTATCTGTTTTTACTGACATCAGTAGTTATAACTACATCACTAGTTGTAACTTTATCAGTTGTTTTAACAGAATCAGTACTATATGTGATATGGTCACTAATGATCATCGGTACTTATTTACCGAGATCATCAGTATTTATCACTTATTCTAGCTGCAGCATACCAAGCCGTAACACTAGGTTTTGGAAAGTTGAAATATCCAAAGGCTTAGTAAAAATGTCTGCAAGCTCATCAGCACTAGGCACAAACTTAGGATCAATCAGACCTTTTTCAAAACAATCCCTAATAAAATGATGTCTGATCTCTATATGTTTGGTCCTAGAGTGCTGGACTGGATTTTTGACAATGCACAGAGCGGAAGCACTATCCATTAATAGTGTAGTCTTAGTCTCTGTAATGCCATAATCCAAAAGTTGGTTCTGAAGCCAAAGTACCTGAGAAGTACAACTTGCAGCTGCAATGTACTCTGCTTCAGCAGTGGATGTAGCAACAGATGTTGTTTCTTACTCTGCCAAGAAATCAAACAGTTTCCTAGGAATTGACATCCACCAGAAGTTGACTTTCTAGTTAACTTGCACCCTGCATAGTCACTATCTGAAAAAGCAACTAATTTGCAAGAGTGTCCAGTGGAATACCATAAACCTAGAGATTGTGTACCTTGCAAATATCTAAAGATCCTCTTGACTGCAATCAAATGAGACTCTTTAGGAGCAGCCTGAAATCTAGCACAGACACAAGTAGCAAACATGATATTTGGTCTAGAAGCTGTTAAATACATCAAGGACCCAATCATACATCTGTAAAGTGTTTTATCAACAGCTTTACCTTTCTGATCTGCATCCAGTTGTGTGGTGTTGCACATGGGAGTAGATCAGGGCTTACAATTTTGTAAATCAAACTCATTCAAAAGATCTTTTGGATATTTTGACTGATGAATAAAGGTTCCATCAGCCTTTTGTTTGATTTGCAAGCCTAGAAAGAAGTGTAATTTTCCCATTGCACTCATTTCAAACCTCTTTTTCATTAATTTGGTAAAATCATCACACAACTGGGGATCAGAGGATGCAAAAATAATATCATCAACATAAATTTGAACAAGTAGCTTATGCTGATCCACCTTCTTAATAAACAAAGTTTTATCTATAGAGCCTCTAGTGAAATTATTTTTAAGAAGAAAAGTGGAAAGTGTCTCATACCAGGCTCTAGGAGCTTGTTTCAACCCGTAAAGAGCCTTATCAAGTTTATACACCCATTCAGGATGTTTATTATCCTCAAAACCTGGTGGTTGACACACATAAACTTCTTCTTTTATTTTACCATATAAAAATGCACTTTTGACATCCATTTGAAAAACTTTAAGATGGTGGAATGCAGCATAGGCTAAGAACAATCTAATTGCCTCTAGTCTGGCTACAGGGGCAAATGTTTCATCATAATCAATACCTTCTTCTTGTGAAAACCCCTGTACAACCATTCTAGCCTTGTTCTTAACAATAAGCCCATTTTCATCAGTTTTATTTCTAAACACCCATTTAGTGCCTATTGCACACTTACCTGGGGGTAGAGGAACTAGTTCCCACACTTGCTGTTTCTTGAACTGAAGTAGCTCAAGCTGCATGGCTTCAACCCATCCATTGTCTCTCAAAGCAACATGATAGTTCTTTGGCTCTAGCTAACTGATGAAGAGAGCATAGAAGTAGAAGTTACACAATTGACTTCTTGTTGAAACTCCAGCATTAATATCACCAATGATTTGAGACATTAGGTGATTCTTCAGCTCCTGATAAACAATGATATCTGTGCAAGTGTTTGTAGAACCTTCAGCAGCAGCAGATGTTGATGCAGACTCTTGAAACCAAGAATTTGATGGTAACTCAAAAGATGTAGAGGAATCAGAAACCTCATCAGCATTTGTTGTGGATGAAACTGCTGAAGCTACAGGAACATTAAGTTTAGCAGACTCAGGCAGTTGGTCACTAAACTTGAATAGGTGAGTATTGATATTATCATCATCATCATCATCAATACCACCAGGTGGAAGACATGATGCAGAAGATGATTTATCCACATGATCTGCAACAGCTGAAGGTTGATAAGGAACATATTGCAGTATGTCCAAATCAAACAACTCCACAGGGTTTTGTGGAATCTTGTCCATTGGAGATTCATTAAACTTCACATGCAAAGTCTCTTCAACTATCTTTGTTCTGCAGTTGAAGACTCTGTATGCTTTGCAAGTAGATGAATCACCAACAAAATACCCTGCATCCACCTTAGGATCAAACTTTTGGAGATGATCCTTTGTGTTAAGAATAAAACAGGGACACCCAAATGCTTTGAAAAATGAAATTAGAGGAGCCAAAGTGATGTAGAACTTCATATGGAGTCTTCATCAACCTCTGATTCACTAAGGCTCTATTTTGCACATAGCAAGCTGTGTTAACAGCTTCAGCCCAAAAGGTCAGTGGCAAACCATAGTGAGCCAACATAGACCTTGCAGCTTCAATTAGGGTCCTGTTCTTTCTTTCCACTACTCCATTTTGTTCTGGAGTCCTTGGAATGCTAAACTGCCTTTTGATTCCCTTTGAAAGATAAAATTCATCAAGTATATGTTTTCTAAATTCAGTCCCATTGTCACTCCTTATACACTTGACTGAAAGGGAATACTGCTTCTCAACATACAACACAAAGTTGATAATCTTCTGAGCAACCTCATCCTTTGAATGTAGAAAGAAAGTCCATACAAATCTGGAGTTATCATCCACAATTACCAGACAGTATTTCTTCTTTGCCATGCTCAACACTCTCGCAGGACCAAATAGATCCATATGCAGTAATTACAAGCAGGCAGTGGACTTAGGCACTTCAATAGGAGGGAATGAGACTTTGTGATGTTTTCCTTTTAAACAAATAGTGCACGTTTCATCACAGTGGAACTTCTTTATTGGTAAACCTCTCACTAAACTATTGTGGATCAACTGATTCATGTTTTTCAAATTAACATGACCCAACCTTATGTGCCACAGTTTAGATTTCTGAGGAGAGGCTTTGGAAAATAGGCAACGATGGCCTCTGAGATTTATTTTCTTGGAAAGATCTAAGGCATACACTCTTCCTGTCCTGTTGGACCTCAGGAGAGTGTGATCATCCAACACCTTGTCAATCAAATTCAGAACTTTGGATGACAGAATCCTGCAGTTCTAACTGGTGAAACGAGCAACATGGCGTTTATCACACATTTGACTGACACTCAAGAGATTGTACTTGAGATTTTCCACATGATTAACATCATCAAACTTTATTTCTCCATTGGAGCCAAAGCCTTTTCCAATGATGTAACCCTTAGCATCATTGCCAAAAGAAACAAACCCCTTCTTTCCTTGAGAGTAGTCATGAAGAATAGAGTTGTCCCCTGTCATATGCATAGATCCCTCACTTTCTACATACCAGATGCTACTTTGGCATGTTGAAGAACCCTGCAATCATAAACAATTAGTTAGTTTTTGAGACCCAAACCTTTTTGGTTTTGGGTCTGTTCATATCAACTTATGGTAAACTAACAGACTTGCCATGAATAACAACCTGAGGGGATGGAGATGGTGAAGAAGAAGAATCCTTTGGCATGGATTTTCTTCTCTGTGGTTTCAACACAGGAGCATCTAATTGGTTGACTCTCCCCAATAGATATTGAACCATCATAACAAGTTGTGTCTGATTTTGTGATAAAGCCTTCAGCTCATCAGACACATTAGTGCTTGAGTATGATGGGTTCCTGTGTTGTACCATCTCTCTTTGAGCAACCTTAGCTGTTGCCTGTTTAACCCCTTTCTTTTAGGATTTCTTTTTGGATTTTGGGGTCACAGGTTTTGATGTTGCTGGTACAAATTTGGTTTCAAACTCAGTTTTCATTTTATCCATTTTCTCTTTAATGTTTTCATTATGTTTGAGTTTGGAGCCCTTTTTATACCAACAATCATCAGTAAGATGATTGAATAAGCCACATATTTCACATGGCTTTTTCTTCATCTTAAGTTGATCATCTACTAAAGAAGATGAAACTACTGAAGACTTGTGCTTAGCAATTTGCTACCAGTACTAGTAGTTTTCTTCCCTTTAGTACCTGCTTTCTTGATATCTTCTTCAGTAGTTTTCCCACCCTTTCTACTTGCAGTTTTCTTCCCTTTAGTACATGCAGTAGTTTGGGCTTGTTCTCCAGGTGTTATGACATTCTTTTTAGTACTTTCAGTACTTTGTGAAATATCACCTGGAGTGATCAACTTTTTGATCATGTGAGTGTCAGCATTTGAACCATCAACATCAACTGATAGGTTCTGAGAGGACTTAATGCTGACTTCTACTTCTGATGGTGTTGTATCAGATAGTAGATCACATGATGAAAAGGATTGGTTATTGCTTTCACTATCAGATTCTACCTTAGCTCTGGGAGTAAAATCTATAGGAGGAGCAGTGTGATTATAACCAATGCCAAACTTCACATTGGAAGCAGATTGCTTACTAAGAAGCATTTCAAAACCCTTGCAAGAATTTACCCATCGATCACACTCTACCTGGGTAATTGCAAGTGTTTCTTTGAGGTCTCTGTACTTCTCTAGAAGTATCTCTTCCCTAGCCTTATCATCAGTTATTTGGCATGTAAGGTTGTAAATCTCATCATTCTTATCATTAAGCACAGACTCAA
This sequence comes from Flaveria trinervia, assembly GCA_025506515.1. NCBI lineage: Eukaryota > Viridiplantae > Streptophyta > Magnoliopsida > Asterales > Asteraceae > Flaveria > Flaveria trinervia. The sequence goes on along the minus strand of CM046458.1, from coordinate 37,610,110 downwards.
ATTCAACTTTTCTTTTGGAAATTGTTTCTTCTAGCTCAATGTTCTTGTTAATTAAGGCTACATTTGCTTCTCTAATAGATGCAATGCGGCTATGCATGTTTCAGAACATAGTTTGGCTTTTGCCTCAGAGGATACCTGTGATACCTGTGGTGTAGAGGCATTAGAGGATGAAGTATCAGCAGACTCCAAAGCCATAAGAGCTAGATTTCAAAAAGGACTGTCACCACCATGTTGACCAGCACTAGAGAACAGTTGTTCATGACCAGACAAATCATCTAGTAAACTGCTCCAGTCAACAACTCCTGGGGTGAAAAAGTTGTGTTGTTGAGGTTGAGTTTGTTGATGAGATTGGGAAGGTTGAGGTTCAGGTAATGCTTATGGTTGTTGTGCAATAGGAGCTTGAACCGGATTTGGCTGAGGCATGTAATAGCAGGGAAAAGGATATGACATTGGACCCTGGGGGACAAAGTATGCAAGAGATACAGGGTGTGAATGATGACCAGAACCAGCAGGATGTTTCCCTCTGTTTTGTGGACTAGTGCTAGGAAAAGTCACAAAGGGTGCAGAAGAGTTAGATCCAGTTGATCTACACTCTCTTGCAAAGTGTCCAAGCCTTTGGCATTTGTGACACCTCAACTTACTCTTGTCCAAACCAACTTTGGTTTTGCCAGAGAGTCCAGGAAATTTCCTGCCAGTTCTCTTGTAGAACTTCTAAGATCTGATATTAACTAAGGCCATTTGGCTTAGAATATCCATCTCTTCTAAATCATCATCAGCAATTCCCTTCAGATCATCCATGATGAAGCATAGATTGTCACTATTACTGCCAGAATGACTATCAATACCAACAAATGCATGATCAGAACTGTTTGAAGAGAAATCAATATGCTCATCATAATTGCTTTCAGATGCAGCATATTCTGACTCATGACCAACCAAGGCAGTGTTCCCTGGTACAAAGTCATCAGTGAGCTTTCCTGATGATGACAGTTTCCTTTTCTGCTCTATCTCTCTTTCGAATGTAAGCAGTTTCCCATGAAGTTAGGTGAGAGATAGGCTATCCAGATTTGCACTGGAGCGTAGGACAATAGTGTATGTGTCCCATCTCTCAGGCAGTGATCTGAGGAATCTGTTATTCATCTGGCTGTTGGTATATTCCTGTTTCACCATTTTTAGCTCAGAGATCAAACTGGAAAAACGCTCAAACTGCTGAGTTAGTGTCTCACCCTTTCTATGAGAGAATGTCTCATATTGTTGGGCGAGGATTTCTCTGTTATTTGCTAAGACCTCATTAGTTTCACCGAATTGTTCCTTCACTGCATTCCAGAGGTCATGAGCAGTTTCATGATGCATAAGCCCTAAATAGATTTCATTCAGCAGTGCCATGGCCAGAATTCCATGGGCTTTAGCATCAATCTCAAACAGTTTCTGATCTTCATCTGAGTATTGTTCCTTCTTCTTCGGAACCATTTGATTGGTTTCCGGATTGTTCACCATAGGCTTATGTGGTCCATGTACACAGATGTCCAACAACCTGAACTGTTAACACACAGGTGATGAAGCATCCTTCGTTGCCATATGTTATACTCAGTCCTAACCAGCATCGGAGGCTTGGTTGAAGAACCGGTATTGTGAGGGTCATTAGAAGGGGTAGTCATCTTAGATTCAACCAAATTCAATTAAGCTATAACAGATTTAGAACAAAACACAACAAACCAAATTGAACCAAGAGAGATCTCAAAATGAATAAACGAAAGCGGCAGAAATTCAATAATCTATAACCAGTTTTGCAAATGTGCTAATTCAATCAAACATAGATATCAAATAGCAATTTCAATGATCAGTTGTTAGCTCAATCAATGATTAACCAGCTCTCATACCATTTGTTAGGATCAGTGATCTACGTTTGATTGATTAGAGAGTATTGCAGCGGAAATCAAACAATGTATTAGCCAATTCACAAGAACACAAAGATATTCAAGGTAAGAACAAACGGTTATGGACAGGGAGAATTCTGCAAAAGATATTTCATTCAATATTCGCTTTCGTGGTAACAGAATGTCACACATACATTAGGTCAACACCTCTTATATATGAGATGTGACGTCTGCTGATGTCACTTAATAGTGACATCTAATAGAATTTATTCAAACTACTGATAGTTAACACAACTACTGAAGATGTCAAACAGCTGACATCTTCTTACAAAAATGCTAAGTGTTAACTATCACTACAACTACTGAAAAGAAACTACTGAAACTACAACGACTGAAGAACATGCTCTTCAGTCGTTTTACAAATACTGAAACAAAATGAAAACTACTGAAAGGAAACCATCACAACAACTGAAGAATGCTTCTTCAGCTGTTGTAACAAACTCTGAAGGCTTCAGTACTTGTACTTGAACTTCAGCTGTTGTCATCAGCTGATGTCTTCAGTCTTTGTACTTCAGCTGTTGAACTTCAGTACTTTGTTTTTCAGCTGTTGATCTTCAGACTTTGGTCTTCAGCTGTTGAAGTCTTCAGACTTTGGTCTTCAGCTGTTGAAGTCTTCAGTACTTTAGTCTTCAGCTGTTGAAGTCTTCAGTACTTTAGTCTTCAGCTGTTGATCTTCAGACTTTGGTCTTCAGCTGTTGAAGTCTTCAGTACTTTAGTCTTCAGCTGTTGAAGTCTTCAGACTTTGTCAAATAGCTGATCAAGTCTTCAGCAGTTGTTGTGATGTCTGTGGGACTTAGAGGTTTTTCTGATCAGGCTCATTGGTTCTTTTGGTCCAACACCCATCATACTCATTTAAACCAATTACACATCACCTCTTCGAACTCCCGACATAATTGTGAATTGGTGGAGCCAAAAATAATATCATCGACATAAACTTGGACAATCAACATTTTACCATTCACTTCTCTCTTGAATAGAGTCATATCGACGATGCAACGAGAGAAACCATTGCTTAAGAGGTACTGCGTTAGGGTCTCATACCAGATCCTAGGTGCCTGATGAAGACCAAAAGAGACTTGTCAAGCTTAAAAACTTTATCGGGAAAACTAGAATCCTCAAAACTTGGTGGTTGACACACATATATCTCCTCATCTATGTCTTTGTAAAGGAAAGCACACTTGACATCCATCTGATAGACCTTGAACTGTTTATGAGCAGCATGAGCGAGAAAAATATTTATTGCTTCAAGACAAGCGACGGAAGCAAAAACTTCAGTTTAATCAATCCCTTCTTCTTCAGCAAATCCTTGCACAACCAATCTTGATTTTTTACACACCACAACACCACGATCATCGGGTTTGTTCTTAAAAACCCATTTCGTACCAATTGGGCATTTGTTTAGAGGCAGGTCAACCAATGTCCATACTTTGAGTTTTCTGAATTGTTGAAGTTCCAATTGCATTGATTCCACCGAGCAAGGATCCTGGAGAGCGGCATGCATGTTTTTCGGGACAGTTTGAGAGATAAAGCAAGAGTAGAGACAAATATTAATCAAACCAGATTGACTCCGCGCCCGTACTCCATCAGTGATAGATCCAATAATGTTATCATGAGGATGATCTTTCAAAGTTTTGAAATTTGTGGATAAAGGCAAGATGTTTGGAGATGTTTCACTGACAGATTGTGAATGCATAGATAAAGGTGAGAGAGATGGAACAGGTTGTGGTGAGATAGATGTTGGTAATGAAGGAAGGGATGTAGAAACAGGTGGTGGTGAAAGATCAAATGATAGTGAAGATGATACAACATAAACTAACATGGCATCATTTGCTGAAGAGGTGGAATGGACAGGAGATTAGGTTGAGGAAATGATATTTGTTTGAACATTTGAGATGGATGCATCTTCGTCAAGAACCAGAAGATTAAAAGAATTAAACACAGTATCGGAGTCAAAGAACCATGCTGGTTTAGATTGAACATCAGAAGAGTTAGACTCCTGCCAATCAACATAGAACGACTATTGAATGATACGTGTTCTCTTGCTATATACCCGATAAGCCTTTTGAGAAGAAGAACAACCGACAAAGTAACACTCATTAGACACAGCACCGAACTTTGTCTTTTCGGATTGAGTATTCAAGAGAGTGCTGAACAACCAAATGGTTGAAAGAAGTCAATTAAAGGTTTCCGTTTATGAAAAATTTCATAAGGAGTCTTCATTTTGTCCTTGACAATCAACACTCGGTTTAGAACATACGAAGCACAATTTACCGCTTCAGCCCAAAAGATAATGGGTAACGATGATTCTATCAACATTGTACGGGCGGCTTCAATAAGATTGTGATTCTTTCGTTCAGCTACACCATTCTATTGAGGCGTCCTTGCAGCACTAAATTGTCTCACAATTCCTTTTGGGCGGCTTCAATAAGAGTGTGATTCTTTCGTTCAGCTGAATCAAGTATCTGATTTTTGAATTCAGTATCGTTGTCACTTCTCATGGCTAGAACATTTCTCTTGCTTATCGTCTCGATTGAAATCATTAACTTTTGCAATTCCTTAGCAACCTCTCCCTTGTGAGCAAGAAATCTCACCCATGAATATCTTGAGAAATCATCTGTAACAACAAGACAGAAGGATTTTTTAGAAATTGATTTAACGCTGATTGGGCCAAACAAATCAGTATGTAACAACTCGAGAGGACAAGTTATGCTATTTTCAAGTTTGGGCTTATGTGGTTTCTTATGTTGTTTGCCTTTGGCACAAGCCATACATTTTTCATTCACAGAGAAATCTTTTAAAGGAAGTCCTCTAAAAAGATTGTTTTTGACTAATTTGTTTATTATATTAAAATTAACGTGGCCCAATCGGCGATGCCATAACAGAGACTCAAAGGTTGAAGCTTTTAAAGAAGATAGGTGGCAGTAGACTTTGACTCCCTTGAGTTCATATCAAGAAGATATGTATCATGCTTTCTCGGAGAACACATAAGAACCAAATCTTCTGGAATATCAATCTCTGATTTTAAAAATAGGCATTCATCGGATTTAAACAAGACTGGAATGTCTTTATCGAAGATTTGAGAGACACTCAAGAGATTAAACACAAGCTCAGGGACATAGTTGACTTTCTCCAAAGTTAAAGAACCATTGGAAACTTCTCCTTGACCAATCATCTTTCCACCCTTTTTGTCACCAGCAAAAGCAACATATCCTCCATTTATAATCCGATAATTAGTCAGTAAATCTTTCAACCCCGTCATATGTGAGGAGCATCCACTATCTACATGCTATACATTGTTTACAATCTTAGTGGATGACTCCTGTAATCAAATAAAGAACATATTAACCAGGTGAAATAGGAACCCAAGTTTGAACAATTTTAGCTTTAGAAGACGCAAATTTCTTACAAAATAAATTATTAACTAATTTTGTTAATTTATTTCCAAAATAGTTCCTATTTACATGACCATGTAGTAGGGTAGAACAATCCTTGACAAGATTATCCTCTTGACTACACCTGAAACAATGTGGTTTGTGTCCAGGTCTGTGATGTGATAAGATAGGAGTATGATCAATGTGAATTTCCTCATCATATTCAGACACACTAGAATCAATGTCACTATATGTCTCATACATGCCACGAGGTTGGAGTTTATGTGAACAAAAATTATTATTTACAAAAGTAAATGAATGATCATCTGAAGTACAAGTAGAACTAGTACCACTTGTGCTAGCTTCAGATGAAGTTACAGTTCTTTCATTGATACAGAAATATTCATCGGAGTAAAATATGTAATTGGATGTAAAAAGAATTTATCAAAACATAGTTTTAAGTCTCTCGTAAGTCTTTGTAGTGAGATCAGTTGCACCATTATCATAATCAGAACAAAAAGCATCACCATAGTGTTCAGAATTTAAAGATGAAATAGAAACATCATCAAAAAACATGATGCGACAATGTTTGTTACAAGTGTACTAGAAACAAAAACAGAATTTAAACCAGACTTATGATCTAAAACAGAATGCTGAAAATCAGCTGTACTAATACTAGTGCATCCAAGACCACTAGTTGGTCTATAGTGGTAATCCTCACGAACGTGCTTAGGATTAACACCCTCTAAACCAGCAAACATACTGTTAGTATATGTTTTGACTAAATCATTAGAAGGATGAGTAACAGGCATAGGAGAATAACAGTATGTACTAGGCGGAGGATAAACTTTTACATTCTCATATCCGAATCCCATTTTAATCCTAGCTCCCCGTTGAGATTTACATAAACCATCATGTTTCATTCCTGATATGGTCCATTTGTCTAACTTTGACTGAAGCTTTCTTGTTTCAAATTCAGTATGAGCAACTCTTTCAGTCAAAGTATTAATCTCAACATTTCTTTCCAAAACAATTCATTTTAAGTGATCATTGTCTTTCAAGGCCTCATTTAATTTAACAATTATTTTGATTCATTGATTTGAAGTTCCTCATTAATTCTTTTTAAATCTTTTTCATTATCAATTAATAACCAATTAGCTTTATAAATCCCAAATAATCTTATTTTGCAAGCAGATGAACACATATCCTGAATTACCTTATGTGGAAGTCCTAACACCACCTTTTCTGTTGCTAAGGCATTTTCACATTGGCACACCAGAGTACTTCACTTGCTTTCCTCAATAGTGATAGTAGCATCATCATATTCCTTTCCTTGCTCACTGGATAGACTTCCTTCCTACTTTAGTCCTTTATATTTACCTTCTCTTATTCTCTCATCCTTTTTTTCATTCTCTTTCACATACAACTCAGCCTCCTATTTGAATTCCTTATGGTAGTGACCGTGTACTGGACGGAGTACTAACTGGTTCACGAATATACCGAATCAAATAGTGCGGAATCCTATTGATTGGCGATCCAATTAGTGAGAACGTTAACTCGATCGATATAAGATTAATCTAAACGTTAAGAACGAATAGGAATTGATCAAGAACGATCTATGAACTTGGACTGGCTTTGTTGGACATTTTGGACGGCTAGGGTACGTGTATGAGTCGAATTATTCAAAGTGTTACGTTTTTCCATGAATTAAGTGGTATTTATAGGTTAGGGTTACTCATTCGTGCGACTGAACCCTTAGCATGGTTCAGTCGTGCAACTGAGTCATGCGGTTGATCCATTTGCACGACTGAGTGTTCAGTCATGTGACTGAGTCAATCTCATGTCACAATTGTGCGACTTATCTAGTCTCCTGGTTCAGTCGTGTGACTGGTTTATTAGCATGAAGTTGTTCATGCGTATGGTCCATTAGCATAGTCCATTCGCATAAGAACTTCATATGACTAAGTTTGAATATGTTTGGCAATCATTATTTGACTTAGATCTATTCAAACAACCACAAACCTATATAGTTAGTTCAATAAGCATTAACACACAATAATCAATGAAATATTAAACATTATAAGCACAAACCACACATTGTATTTCATTCAAATCATCCAGTTACATTTATGTAAGATATGAAATACTTTTTACATTAAGCTCATAAACTAGGTACATATGTATCTACAAACTCCCCTTTGGACCTAGTTTAATCTATTGTCTAACATTCTTCATCAGCTCTTCATATTTCTTGTACTTCTCCTCCCTTGTAACTCCTGCATGTATTTCAAATGCAAAGTAGAGCCTTATCACATTTTGGAACTGGAGGGCTTGTACAATGTCTTGCACGTCATAGAATAGTGGCCACTTGTATAAAGTGTAGATATCATCAGAAGACAAGTTAGTTAGCCATATCGGGTCAAATACCCTGATAGTTTCCATATTTCCATTTCTGTTCAGAACTATGACCGCCTCACTCGTTTGCAAGTCATAGTACCACCACTTAAAGTATGGAGTGAAGGCCTGAGGCATTTCCCTTAGAGGGATTCTCGACATTGTGCGCGGAGGACTCCACTTCAGCATAATTTTTGGCTTCCAAGTAATGGTATCAACTTCAGATCTTTTGATATACCTTGTTGGTTGTTGAGGTTTGAAGTGACCCACCTGGTGTGGTACTCTCTCTTTAAAGCAGCTTCAAACCAGCTTGACATCTTTCGAGGGTCAGCATATAGTAGCTTCAACTTGGCCAGCTAGTTAAGCTCAAAACGGGTAGAGTCTTCAGATCGTGTGGGAATCTGAAGTACTTGATTCCCTTCTCTCTCTTGATAGCATAAACATTTAGATCATCAAAATATGCCACGCTATGATTTTTCCTGCCACCTTCAGATGCTTCTTTACTTTGTAAAGCTTGGTGTAGGTACTAGGCTTTGGAGCACTGCATTGGGCTCTAATCTCTGCAAAACATACCGCCCATTCAGCCTTTTTGATGTTGACATCGGCATCTGAGGCTTGGGCTTGATCTTTCTTCTTCTCCGACTCATGCTCCATCTTATCCGGTGTTTCAAATGTATCACTAACAAGGGTGTCACGCAGATTGGGGACTACATTCCCCTCATTGCCAGCATACTCTGGATAATGTTATGCGGTGACGTCTTCAATCTCAATCTCATCCATATCGTTAAGCTCATCGTCACTATCCATGTCCATAGTAGGAGCATCCTTCACAAGCTCATCGGGATTCAGTCGGAACATCTCAGCCAGTTGCTCATCAGTAAGGTCATGAAATATTTCTCCTTCTTCAGGAGTGTAACTCACAGACCTCTAGACGATCCCTTGGAGATCAAGTATCATTGTGAGTTGTGACTTGATCTGCTGAAGGGGAGCAACATCCTACTCATCTTGCTGAGATGTGTGATCTGCTTGATTTGAACATATAAACACATCATGCATTAGTAAATAATCAAGACATTAAACATTAAATATTTATATATGAGCATTCAAACACATAAGTTTAATACAATATTCAAATTACACATGATTTAAATTACATAAAACTCTATGCATTACTTTTGTCTTGGATCATGTGTTCTTCTACTGTCGGGGCTGATGTCGAGGCACCTGGATCTTGAGTCTTTTTGGTCCGCCTCTCATTAGCTTCCTGTATAGTCCTCCTCCTTTAGAGTCTCCCCCATCCTCAGCATCACCTTCATCATCACCATCATCATCATCATCATCATCACTATCGTCATCGTCACTATTATCACCATCATCACCGTCTCCCTCTCTGATCTTCAGAGGCTCATCCTTTGTGCCCTTAAGTTTGAGCAGGATCGTCCTCTTAGCATGCTCCAACTCCTCAATATTCTTGGTAGATAACACATTTTGCTCCTTGAGTTGGGCAATCTCTTGACTCTGAGTAGCCATTTGCTGAGCCTGCTCCTCAATTTGCTATACGTGCTAAGATATCTGATGTGATTATACAGCAGTAAGCTCCATTAACTGTCAGATCTGAGCAGTCTTCTCATCATCAGCTGCTAACAGCTTCAGCACCATACGGTTTAGTGCTGAAAGCTGTTCCTCTACCCCACTAGGAGGTAGAGATGATCCTGATGGAAAGCATGGGTGATACGATGGTTTTGCCTGGTGGCTAGAGGTGGTGGTGGTTGCAGTGGTGTATATGGGAGGTGGTATGTGTGTGGGTGGTGACGGGTAAGCTGAAGTGGTGGTGGATGTGATATGGGGATGTGGTGGAGTAGCTGAGGTAGTGGTGGTGTGTGTGGTGGCAGTAGAGGTGATAGGTGGAATGGTAGCAGTGGTGATGGGGGGAGAGGTAGATATAGTGGGTGGTGTGGTAGAGGTGGTGGTTGTGGTGGTGGTGGTGATAAAGGTCATCCTCTTCTTCTTCATCTTCATCCCATGAGGCTGAGCCATACTTTTCCTTTTCTTGCCTCTGGAGATGGATGCTCCCTTTGGGATGCTGCTGGGCTGACTTGGTGAGTAGCTGGGTCAGCTGTTGTCTCCTCAGACTCACTAGGGCGTCCTCCAACCTCCCGAATGCCTCGGTCGGTGGTAACCACCCTCCTGCCCATTGTCCTGGTGAGGGACTCCTCATCACTCTCTTTCTCATCATCAGGAGGACAGAACTCCTGATGGAAACTGGTGGTGGTGGCATCTGTATGAGTGGGTGGTGGAGGTGTAGTATGTGTAGGGCTGGCCCTAGAAATAGCAGGGCCAGAATCTCTACCAATGTCTCCGTCATGATCATCGAAGTCATCAGATGGAAGAGCAATCTGCTCAACATCTGAATCACTCTCCTCGTGGCGCCACTTATGCCTTCCGGCACCACGTACTCCTCCCGGGCCAGATGCCCGATCAGTCTCTTTACAGGGGGTTTGACCTGCTTTTCCTTGTAGACCTTCATGTGGCCCAGTGTCGTGTCATCCATCACCTCAAGTGATACCGCATCGTGGCTCTCCTTAGGCAGAGAGGGCAGCTTCTAATTGATAATCATGTGAAGAAACTCGGGTACATGCAAAATCCCTCTTTGCCTTTTGCCTCAAGATTCTTAATCAGGTATGAGAATATCATGCTGGAGAAGCTGAAGGGGTGGTTCAACACTAGTGCCACGTAGGCATTCTGAATTTGGTCTAATAGATCATCAAAGCCACCCCTCCTTGAAGCTATGCACTTAAGTATCATGTGTGCTAAGTACTTGTACTGGGACACAGGTTGCATTTTTTTAGCACACCTGCATTTATGTCCCCAAAGTACTTAATCCTGCTGAAGCATCCTCTCACTATCAGAGGGTGTAGTCCGGTTGGGTGATCAGCATCCTCACCCAAATCCAGTACTCGTCTAATATCTGCAGCAGTCACCTCTATGTCTTGCCCAAATATAGTACTCCTAATGCAGTAGGGCTCATGAGATCGATCAACTAATGCACCCTCCCAAAAGGCCTGCTGGACAGACCTGTAGGGAGTTCAGGGTGTAGATATGGATCAGTGTATACGTGATCTCTTCAGGAACGCAATGATGCCAGCAAACTCAGCTGCGTTCCTAGTGGTGGCGTCCAGATGAGCACAAATATTGTGCTTTGTGTTTATGGTCCACCATTCAGCCATCAATCTGTAACACAAGAAGCATACAAGTTAGATCATCACACAACAGAAACAATTTCAAATTCACCTATTTGAGATCAGTCTGGTACAATCGTGCGATTGAACCATACGACTGGGTTCAGTCCTTTGACTTAACATGCGACTGAATACAATCGGGTGACTTATCTAGCGACTGAGTTCAATCAGGTGACTGAGCCTGCGACTGATTTAGTCGGCCAACTGATCTCAAAAGCATTGCTCATTCGGCTGACTGAGTCATTTGTCCAGCTCAGTCGTGCGATTGTAGTTCATTCGAGTGTCTAGTCGCATGACCTACTGTCTGTTCAATTCAGATTCAAATTCTGAGCGAATCTTAAAATTAGACATCGTGGTTGGCTCATTAGACTCGCAATAACACTACTGAGCACCTAATAACCTTGATTTCAACATTTTACTTAGTTTTATTAGTTAATTTGTCCAACTAAGTTACGGTTCTTGGTTAGGGCCGAATTCAATGATTTAGGGCACAAAAAAACTGAAATTTATGTAGGTTGCACAACATTGTACCTGTATAACAACTAGCAATGGTCATAATCTCGAAATTAGAAGTCAAGAAAGGTCAAAGGAAATTTTGGCAGAGTAACGACTCAAAGTGCGATTTTAGGGCGATTGAGGGGTGGTGAGTATGTGCAATCGACTATGGCCCTATTTCTACTGAATCTGGTTTCAATCGGGCGACTGGATCCATTCGCTCTTTTCATTCGGGTGATTGGATCTCAGTCGTGCAATTGGTTCAGTCGATCACTTTCAGTCGGCCGATTGGGTTTCAGTCGGGCGATGGACTTATTCGAACAATTCCATTTGGGTGACTGGCTCAATCTTGTAAGCCATTCGTGTGAATGGTTCATACTCATGCTCCATTCAATTGTCTAGTGCATAAGTATGGTCCAATCATACGACTAGTCCATACTCATGGTCCAGTCATACGAATGGATCATACTCATGGTTTTGACTTTATGACCATTTGACATTTAACCCCATTTAACTATTGATTTAACATTTTGAGCTGTTGATCATCTTAGACATGATTATTTTAACTTTGAAAACTTTTGATCACCTCAGTTGTGATTTTTTTAAACAAAACACATTCTGTCACCTCAGACGTGACCCATTTAACATTTGAAAATACGTTGGTCACCTCAGACGTGACCCTTTTAAGTAATTAAATCCCAGATTGAATTCCACGACATAGTCCGACATATAAACCTAAATTGAGAAACTTAAACAAAAGAAACCACTAGAAATAAGGACAGCATTTAAGACATATTTTTGTGATTTTGTGTGAGGTGGAAATCCTAAGATTGAAATCTAACAGATTTATTTCTTGAACAGACAGCTTTAAGTTATTTTGACCATAAGAGGAACGATTCATTATGGAATCATACAGGTAATCAAATCATTCAGGACGTGTTACCGAAATTATTTGATGCTAGATTCTTGTGTTCGTCGAGAGTCATTTGTAGACTAAGGAAATCATACTAGTACTATATGACGCACACATTGATTTGGACTTTCAAGAATTGTTGCCAAGATGATTGTCAGTATACTTGTCCACTTAAATCCATTCATAGACTTTTGACACAGATTAGTGATTATTTAAGGTTTAATTATTTCAACAAGCAGTTGTGGATCCCACGCTTATATGGTAATCAAAATTCCTCAAGAGATTTTTGAGAGGTCTACGAGTATTTTTTACAAGAAAACACTATTCTTAGAGCTTTCATAGAGAAGCCAAGTCTCAGGTCAGTGCCACTGCACAGCAAAGAGATGGCAAACAACAATGATTTCTAGAATATATAGGTTATGCTTATTGGTCAGTGCCACCGCACAGCAGAGAGGCACATAACCTATCTTCTTGTTTGAGCAAATTTATTTTTGTTGCACAGATCGCACCAACAACATAGGTTATCAGTTTGATTGCTTTTCGCAGTTTTCATCATGTGCTTTGCTCATATTTTGGTCATCCGCACACATTTGTGGCGTTTCTTTTGCTCGTCACCCCTTATTGGGACTCTGTTGATTGTGTTCACCAGGGATAAGATAATGACCCACAACTTGTTGAACAACTTAGTTTGATCTTGAGATCACCAAAGAGGTCTACTTATCTATCGTGTTGAATCTACCGACACATCATTTAATGGTCTAGCAACCTCTAGGTCTACTTTCTCCGTGTTACCTTAGTAGCCACTAGTTTCACTATCATTTTTCCTTTTCTTTTTGCTTAGACTACTCAGACTTATACTTTAAATTTCGTATCTAATTCAATTAAATCTTTTAAAGTCCCAAATGCTTTGTTCATGTGTACTATCACTTTCCATAGTCATTGAATCGATATCTCAGATACGATCTCATTTCTATCAGCTTGCATGTCCTCCTCCCTCCTTTTTTTTGTTTTTTTTTTGTAATACTAACTAACCTATTCTCGCCCTAAAATTCTAAAATCGTAAACGATATGCGTTTTTAGGATTTTAATAGGCGAAGAATTTAAATCAATAAAATAAATTAAATTAAATTAAATAAACTAGAATAAAAGAAAATAAAAGAAAATGGACTTGACGCATCAGACTAGACCTATTCATCATTTGGAATTACATCACATTTCTTTTTAACGCTGTTGACCTCTAACAAATATAGAAAACGTGGTTTATCAAAGGCTTTTGTATAGAGGTCAGAGCGTTGAAAATCCATATTTATTTTAACAACATCAATTAGATTCTTTGGTCTTAGGATGTTGGATAGGATTTTTAGTAACGGCTATTGCAGCAGAATTATCAACAAATATAGGGATGTTAGAAAATTTTAAACCGTAGTCCCGCATTTGTTGTTGAATCCAGATGATTTGAGAACAGTAGCTTGCCGCAGCAACATATTCAGCTTCACAAGTTGACAACGCAACTGATGTCTACTTCTTACACTGCCACGTGACTAATCTTCTCCCAAAGAATTGACAACCTGCTGAGGTGGATTTGTAGTTCATCTTGCATCCGCCATAATCTGAGTCACTGTACGCGGTAAGCTCGAAGTCATCATCATGAGGATACCACAACCCAAGTGTTGGTGTACCCTTCAGATAATGAAATATCCTTTTGACCCCAATAAGATGGTTAACTTTTGGTTTTGCCTGATATCTTGAACAAAGATATGTTGCATACATAATATCAGGTCTTGAGGCAGTGAGGTACATGAGGGATCCAATCATTCCTCGGTACACAATGGCATTAACCAGATCACTATTTTTGTCGGGTGCTACATCATGATTTGTAGCAAGTGGAGTTCCAGCTATGGAAGCATTCTCCATGTCAAACCGACTGAGAATATCCCCTACATACTTGGTCTGATGTAGAAATATCCCCTTTGGTGTTTGATCCACCTCTAACCCGAGAAAGAACTTCATCTCTCCCATGGCACTCATTTCAAATTCTGCCTTCATTACTGCTTCATATTCTTTACATAATTCTTTGTTCTTGGAACCGAAGATTATATCATCAACATAAATCTGAACCAGCAGCAGATCACCATCCTTTTCTTTGATGAACAGTGTACAGTCAATTATACCTTTGCGAAATCCGTGTTTCACAAGGTGAGTTGAGAGTTTTTCATACCATGCTCTCGGGGCTTGGTGAAGCCCGTAGAGAGCCTTATCTAGCTTGTAAACTCTGTCCCGGTGATATGGATCCTCAAATCCTTCGGGCTGACTGACATACACTGTTTCCCGAATTTCACCATGAAGAAATGCACTCTTTACATCCAATTGATAGACTTTAATCTTCATATATAAAAGAGGCATAGGCTAGGAAGATACGGATTGCTTCCATTCTCGCCACAAGTGCAAATACTTCATTGTCATCAATTCCCTCGACTTGTCGAAATCCTTGAACTACAAGTCGAGCCTTGTTCCTGATGATGACACCTTGGTCATCTTTCTTACATTTCAAGGCCCACTTGGTGCCAATGACTTTAGCACCTTTAGGTCTATCCACCAGTGTCCATACACCTAAATTCTTGAACTGAAGAAGTTCTTCTTGCATGGCACTCACCCATGCCTCATCATTTAGGGCTTCACTAACGAACTTTGGCTCAAACTGAGACACAAAACAACGATAAGCACCATCATGAAGGTACCCTTTCTTCATTACCGACAGCTGAATACAGATGATTTATTGTCTAAACTCCTGATCTACATCCCCAATGACATTATCCAGAGGATGATAGACATTTAGGCTTGATCTAGGAGTGGTGGGAACAACTACCTCATAATCAAGATTATGAACGTTTGGTTCCGTATCTGAGGCAATAGGAGTGTGAGGTTCCGAAGACTCAGAGGCATCAATGTCAAATGTTTGTGGACTTGCTGTAGTAGGTACCGGTTGCTGCTGAGTATCCTGATCGTTCTCCATGGCTTCATCATCAGAGGAAGAGTCACTTACCTCGAGTGCTCCCCCTGAGTGGGTAGGTGATTCACCTTGTGAGCCAGATGATGTAGAGTCCTGTGATGGTGTGTTTAAGACATCATACATCACTTTGGTTTCTAACTCAACATCAGACGTGGAGAGAGGGATGTTGAAGGACTTGAAGAATCCATCATAGTCGAAAAAGAAGGCGGGTCCTTTTCCAGCAAGAAGGGTGGTGTATCTCTGAACATCAACATTACACCACACCTCTACTCGACCCGTTGAGTTGTTGTAAACTCTCTTATTCGGTATGTTGTATCCTAAAAAGATACCCTCTTCAGCCTTCTCGCTAAACTTTCCTTCCTAAGTTTTCTTTAGCAACGTGCATGGTGCTCCAAATGGTTTGAGATACTCCAGATTAGGTTTACGTCGTTGAAGTAACTCGTAACATATCTTACCATGACGTTTTACCACCAGAACTCGATTTAACGTGTAATACGCATTGGCCACTGCCTCATTCCCAAATCGGATAGGTAGTTTCGAGTCTGTTAGCATTGTGCGTGTTGTTCTATTAAGCTTCGATTCTTTCTCTCAGCAACCCCAGTTCATCTGAGGAGTGTAGGCGGAAGTGAACTGGTGCACAATTCCATTTTCTTTGCAGAAATCCTCCATCCATTGTTTCTTGGACTCGGTTCCGTTGTCTAAGCATACTTGTCTAACCTTCAGCTTGTAGAGAGACTCCGGTGTAGTTACCAATTCTTTGAATGACTCAAATGTTTCTGATTTTGATTTCAGAAACATCACCCAAGAAAATCTTGAGTAGTCATACGTAACTACATAGCAGTATAAGTCGCCTGTGATGCTTCTTGTACTCACTGGACCAAACAGATCCATGTGAAGAAGCTCAAGAGGTAGTTCTATAGAAATAACTTTCATTTCCTTATGAGACTTCTTTGTCTGTTTGCCTTTCTTGCAGGCGACACAAAAATCCGGGAGTTGGAAGTTCTTTGTTGAATTCTTTATGCCCAAGACACATAGAACATTGATGTGGTTAGTACGTTATGATCCAAGTCGGGTCATACCCAATAACAAGCTTAGCAAACACCAAATAATATTTAATTGATGATATGATCATACAATTAAATAAAAACACCAATTTAGAAAATGGGTTTTCTAAATAAGTTGCATATGAGATTGAACAATTTATATGGATATTTTGTTTATAGATATTGTTTGTAATGTTATTTAAGTTACTTAAATAACTTCAAACAATAAGTGAGTGTGTATGAGTTATTCAATTAAAATGTTAATTATATGAATAACTTATATAATACCTTGTCAATTGTGTTTTAATTTTTTTTGGGGGGGGGGGGGAAACCAAAACCCAAGATTTCGGCCGCCCCATTTGGGTGGACCACTTCTTGGTTTTGTTTTAAGTGTCTTGGAAACACAAACTTTTACATATATTCACTCCATATTCTTCTCTCTCTCACATGCAAAACCACAACACAAGAAAAAGGGTTTTCTTGTTTTGTTAAAGGGATTCTCGGCTGAAAAGGTTCCAGCAGTCCTATCATTCAGTTTTTGGTGTTCAATCCTAGCATCAAGGTGTTTGTATTAGAGCTTGTGGTATGAAAGCTTGAGAGGACCTTCTTTTGGTGCCTTGGTCGTTCGTTCTTGATCCATATCATCCTCATCCATTTCATTTTTGGCTCCTCAAAGGTAGTTTATGGCAGCATCTTTATGGCTGTCCATAATGTTTGTTTGTGTTAATATAGCTAGTTTTATTCACATAAAAAGGTCCTTTGTTCTTGGGTTTGTTTGTAACTTTAAAATCTAGATGCAATCTGAAACTTCATTTTACAAACCATGTAATAAAAGCTTGTTTCCGCTGCGTTTACACAAAGTTTAAATGGTTAAACTATGAAACTTGTTCTATCAAACCCCAACATTGGCATCTAGAGCCGGTTATGTGGATGTCTAGCTTGTTTTGTCCTTGTTATATTTCGTTTCATGGGACTTTGAAACCCCTTTTAGGGGCTTCTATGGTCATGTTTTATGAATCCCTAACTTTCAAAGTTATATCACACATGCTTGTGATTAAACTTTGAATGACATGTATGTTATATTTGTTGTTTATTTGGGCATCATAAAACCTGAAATTTTAGTTTATGTTGGCTGAAATTTAGTGGGTTTTAAGTGGGGATTCATTGTTGGTTTGGATGATATGATCATTGTTCATTATGGTGCATAACCTAGCCCTTGACCTTGTGTTGTTTGGATGTTTGTAATGGTTGTATTCATTCATTCAATTGGGTTGTATAATCTATTGTTTGTACTTTGTTTAAAGTGTAATTTATTTATTATTGGGCTGTAATAAATAGATTAGGTACCTTTCATATTACTAGAAATCTTGTATTAGGACATAATGTCTTGTAATATGAAGATGTACGTGTTAGAAGCACAAAGGGAAGACACAAGAAACATGGAGCATTTGGATGCGGTTTCAAGTGGGAGGTTCATGGAACTTTTGTGATGTGTTTTGACCCTTAGGAATGTCCTATGGTCAACACTTGTGATGGCAAACAAGTGTGGCCACTTTAGATGCTATGGTTATGCACTTACATTTGGTTGATTCATGGTTGTTTGATTATGGTATTGTGGTTGATGACTTTACATATAATGTTTGCTTAACTATCCTTTCCATGATCATAACAAACTATCTAAATGGGCTTTAATCATTAAAAGGTAATAAAAGGTTATTAAAATTGTTTAATTATTTCAAAGATTAAAAGGGGTTTTAATCAATGTACCATAAGGTATCTTGTTTTGAAAACATACAATATATAAATATAGTGTTTTCTAAACTTGTATTATAATTTCTCTATACCTTTTGTAAAATTAAATAATTTCAACACCATCCTTTTACACAACACTTGAATCGCTTGGGAACTCTTAGTGGGATAAAGGTCACCTAACCATTTTGAGGGAACTTATGACTTGAGGTGAGAATGCCATATTCATGGGATAAAGGTCACCGCTTATTTTGGCAAACTCACATGTGTGTCTAAGTAGGGTGTCTTGATTTGCAAACCATGTCAAATGGATCACCTACGATATGGTTTCCAAATGGTGTTGATGGGATTAACATGCCGACTTTACATATGATGTTTCAAGTCGATCCCATACCTCTAGAAGTTGCAAATGGTTGCAATCGTCAATCGTTGACCACCTTATTAATTTAAATCAGGGATAAAGGTCACCTAACCACCATTTAAATGTAATGTTGGATTCAAGATTTTAATATGAAAATGACCTTAAAAGGTATTAATTATTAAAATAAAAACATCTAAAATACTAAAATTGATCTTTGTTAAATTTTGTAGATGGCCACCAATAATTATGATAATCACGATAATTCATCCACGTCCGCCCAATCTTTACGAGCCATTCTCCAAAACAAACGTCTAAATCATAACAATTTTATCGTTTGGTATCAAAACTTGAGAATCGTTCTCAAGCAAGAGAGACGATCATATGTTTTAGACGACCATGTCCCCGATCAACCTAGTGAGGATGATGAGGAGGCCTATAATGATTGGATAAAGTACACTGAGGACTCTATCCAAGTGTCTTGCCTTATGTTGGCAAGCATGACTCCGAATCTCCAAAAGGAGTATGAGCATCACGGAGCTTATGACATGATAACCCAATTGAAGGAACGTTCCAACAGTAAGCGAGGGTTGTGCGCTTGGAAATGGTTCGAGCGCTCCATGCATGTCGTATGGACGACAACCAATCAGTTTCATCTTATGTGCTTAAGATGAAAAGTCACATTGACCGGCTCGAAAGGCTAAACTGTCCCGTCTCAAAGGAATTGGCCACGGATTTGATCCTCAATGGCCTTACCAAAAGGTTTGAGACATTCGTGTTGAACTACAACATGAATGCTTGGGACAAAAGCATTGGTGAGCTTCACTCTATGCTCAAAACGGCCGAGGCGGCCATGGGTAAAAGGGTTTTACCCATTGTCACCATCCATGAAGGTGGGAACAAGAAAAGGCCTCATCCCACACCAAGGTAAGAGTTGCCAAGGGTAAGGGACCCGTAATGGGAAAAGGGAAAGGGGTGGCAAGGGTGCCACCCAAAGACAGGAGAAGAGGCAAAAGGTTGCTTATAATGACCCATGCTTCAAGTGTGGGGAGATTGGACACTGGGCAAGAAATTGTCCTGTCCATCTCCAAGAGTTGAAAGCAAAGAGGGATGCCGGGCAGACCTCAAGTACTACATACATGATCCATATTGATTTAAACTTAATATCCTCCAACACATTGGTATTAGATACCGGATGTGGAACTCATATTTGCAATTTGTTGCAGGGGTTCAAAAGAAGTAGCAACTTCAATAAAGGGGATGTTAGCCTCTATATGGGCAATGGGGCTAAAGTTCAAGTTGAAGCCCGTGGTGACTACATCTTTAAACATCCAAATGGTTTGTAAGTAATATTGTACATGTTTTGTATGCTCCTAGTTTGACTAGGAACATTATTTCCGTAGCCCTATTAACACATTTTGGATATGTATTATCATTTATTGGAAATGAAATCCATGTTACTTTGAATGACATGTTTTACTTTAAAGCTATTCCTATTAATGGTATCTATGAATTGGTTCGTGAAAATACATTCAATGATAGCTTATTGTACCAAACTAGTACCAAGAAACTCAAATCGGATTTGAGTAATACTTATCTTTGGCATTGCTGTCTTGGTCATATAAACAAGAAAAGAATACAAACATTACAAAAGAATGGTCTTTTAAAAACAAATGAATGTGATTCATTTGATGTATGTGAGTCTTGTTTACAAGGTAAAATGACCAAGGCACCTTTTAGTGGAAAAGCCAAAAGGGCAAAGGATTATTAGGTATCATACATTCGGATTTATGTGGTCGTTTAAACCTATGACAAGGTACAATGAAAGATACTTCATTACCTTTACTGACGACTATAGTCGATATGGGTATGTGTACTTGTTAAGACACAAAGAAGAAGCTTTTGAAATGTTCAAGATCTTTCAAAATGAGGTACAAAATCAACTCAATAAGTCAATTAAAATTCTCCGCACTGATAGAGGAGGTGAATACCTGAATGATGCTTTTAGGGACCATCTTAGAAGTTGTGGGATTGTCTCACAACTATCTCCACGGGAACACCACAACATAATGGCGTGTCCGAGCGGAGAAATCGAACTCTATTGGATATGGTTCGATCTATGATGGCTAGAAGTTCATTACCTCTATCATTTTGGGGTTTTGCTCTACTCTCTGCGGCCCGTATTTTGAATATGGCCCCAACCAAGAAAGTGGAAAGGACACCTTATGAAATATGGCATGGAAGGGTTCCATCATTTTCATATTTGAGGGTGTCGGGGTGTGAGGCTTATGTGAAGACTCCCACCTCGAACAAGTTAGAAAGCCGCTCCACTAAGTGTATCTTTATTGGATATCCAAGAGATTCTATGGGATATTATTTCTATGATCCAATACAACAAAAGGAGTTTGTTGCCAAAAAGGGTGAGTTCTTGGAAACCAAATTCCTTATGGAAGGAACTGGTAGTAGAACTGTGGATCTTGAAGAGGATCAAGAACCGCAACTCGATACACGTTTGGTTGACACTAGCACTCAACATGAGGATGTTGAAAGTGATCAAATAGTTGATCAATACACAGAAAACATTCGCAGATCTAGTAGAACTAGTAATCCACATGAAAGATATGGATTTTTCACTGATGGATGCTATGTGATAGATTCTGATGAACCAATCACATACCATGATGCATTGTCCAATTCGGATTGTGACAAATGGCTTGAAGCCATGAACGTTGAGATGCAATCCATGTATGACAATCAAGTATGGGACTTGGTTACACCACCTCTTAACACCAAAGTAATTGGATGTAAGTGGGTTTTCAAAAGGAAAACTGATATGCATGGAAACCTAGATACTTATAAAGCAAGACTTGTAGCAAAGGGTTTCACTCAAACTCAAGGGGTTGATTATGATGAAACTTTCTCACCTGTTGCAATGCTAAAGTCTATTAGGATATTGTTTGCCATAGTTGCTCATTATGATTATGAGATTTGGCAAATGGATGTCAAAACGGATTTCCTAAATGGATATCTTGAGGAACATGTCTATATGGTTCAGCCTGAAGGTTTTGTCGATCCAAAACATCCTAACAAAGTATGCAAGTTAAAAAAATCAATCTATGGATTGAAACAAGCATCGAGAACTTGGAATCACTGTTTTGATGGAGAAGTAATTAAATTTGGATTCATCAAGAACGATGATGAAGCTTGTGTATATAAGAAAGCTAGTGGGAGCATTATCACTTTCCTAGTATTGTATGTTGATGACATACTACTATTTGGAAATGACATTCCAACCTTGGAGGGTGTAAAGACCTGGCTTGGAAGTTGTTTTTCCATCAAAGATCTTGGTGAGGACGCCTATATTCTGGGAATAAAGATTTATAGAGATAGATCAAGGCGGTTGATTGGTTTAAATCAAAGTGCATACATTGATAAGATCTTGAAAAGGTTCAAGATGGAGAACTCTAAGAAAGGTACGGTACCTACTCAAAGGGGAACGATATTGAGTACGACTCAATGTCCAAGCTCAAAGGATGAGCAAGATAAAATGAAGGGAATCCCATACCCATATGCTATTGGATCCATCATGTATGCAATGATATGCACTTGGCCGGATGTTTCATGCGCCTTAAGCATGACAAGCCGTTACCAGCAAAATCCTGGAAGCAGTCATTGGATGGCTGTTAAGAACATACTTAAGTACCTAAGGAGGACTAAACATATGTTTCTAATCTATGGATATGGTGATGAGGAACTCGTTGTAAAAGGTTGCACGGATGCGAGTTTCAAAACCGATCGTGATGATTCACGATCACAATCTGGATACATTTTCATTTTGAATGGAGGCGCTAAACAGGATGTGGTGGCTTTATCAACTACGGAATCAGAATACGTCGCCGCCTCATTGGCAGCTCAAGAAGCTGTATGGTTGAAGAAATTCATTTCCGATCTAGGGGTTGTCCCTTCCATTCAGGACCCCCTAAAGATCTTTTGTGATAACGAGGGTGCGATTGCTCAAATCAAGGAACCTCGTGCTCATCAAAAGACTAGGCACATTGAGTGGAGATTCAACTACATACGAGATGAAGTTGAGAAAGGAAAGGTATGTATTCGCAAAGTTCACACAGATCAAAATATTGCGGATCCTCTTACGAAGCTCCTAGAAAAGGCAAAGCATGAGGTCATACCTGTGCCATGGGACTTTGATATTCTAGTGATTGGATTTGATCTGTGATTTCGTATTTGAATATTTGGAACTGTCTTACTACTTGAATAAAATTATTTGGCTATAATATTTCAATAAATGTTCCAATTTAGCATGTTTACTCCATGGGTAAATTGTTTACTCTAAATGTTCGTAATCGTTCATACTTGTGGAGCGAGTATGATGGTAAGATTATTATGAATTTGGATTGGTGGATATTCACAAGGAATGAATATAGAGCAATTGGTTGCTGCCAAAGTTCATAGATATTTGTGGGATACAAATATTGGATTGACCCGCATCTCAAATTTTACTACATGGAATCTTCTAGATTGATCATAAGTAAATTTGAGTAAAGGCGAATATCATTTGGTATCCTCAGACCTGAGATACATATTGGGTTTTGATATTCACAAAGTGTTATACCTTGAGCTAGTTCTTCACTGCCCTGAAATAATGGATAGTACGTAAGGCTATGTTCAGGCGTGACACGAAGTGTTTGTGAGAAACGTATGTATTCAAGATGGAATTTGTTCCTCTTATTCATTGAGAGCAAGATGTCTAACGCCTGATTAAGTTAAATCAACAAGGAATGAGCATTCTATGTCCTTGGATTTAACATGACATCTGTAACAAAAGGATAAATGATTGATTCACCTAAATCATTTCAAGTTGGATACTTGAAGGGGATGATGTTATTGAATGGCTTTAAGTCATGCCTATTAAGGGTAGTAAACCATTGTTAGGCGGTATTTACTGCTTGCATCAATCTTCTATGAATCTTGTGCAAGTGGGAGATTGTTGAATTCTTTATGCCCAAGACACATAGAACATTGATGTTATTAGTACGTTATGATCAAAGTTGGGTCATACCCAATAACAAGCTTAGCAAACACCAAATAATATTTAATTGATGATATAATCATACAATTAAATAAAAACACCAATTTAGAAAATGGGTTTTCTAAATAAGTTGCATATGAGATTGAACAATTTATATGGATATTTTGTTTATAGATATTTTTTGTAATGTTATTTAACTTACTTAAATAACTTCAAACAATAAGTGAGTGTGTATGAGTTATTCAATTAAAATGTTAATTATTTGAATAACTTATATAATACCTTGTCAATTGTGTTTTAATTTTTTGCGGGGAAAACCAAAACCCAAGATTTCGGCCGCCCCATTTGGGTGGACCACTTCTTGGTTTTGTTTTAAGTGTCTTGGAAACACAAACTTGTACATATATTCACTCCATATTCTTCTCTCTCTCACATGCAAAACCACAACACAAGAAAAAGGGTTTTCTTGTTTTGTTAAAGGGATTCTCGGCTGAAAAGGTTCCAGCAGTCCTACCATTCGGTTTTTGGTGTTCAACCTAGCATCAGGGTGTTTGTATTAGAGCTTGGGGTATGCAAGCTTGAGAGGACCTTCTTTTGGTGCCTTGTCGTTCGTTCTTGATCCATATCATCCTCATCCATTTTGTTTTTGGCTCCTGAAAGGTAGTTTATGGCAGCATCTTTATGGCTGTCCATAATGTTTGTTTGTGTTAACATAGCTAGTTTTATTCACATAAAAAGGTCATTTGTTCTTGGGTTTGTTTGTAACTTTAAAATCTAGATGAAATCTGAAATTTCAGTTTACAAACCATGTAATAAAATCTTGTTTCCGCTGCGTTTACACAAAGTTTAAATGGTTAAATTATGAAACTTAATCTATCAAACCCCAACATTCTTGACGTTGACTCCTCGCACTAGATCATTTTGGATCAAGTGGTTCATCTTCCGTGGATTGATGTGCCCCATTCTCCTATGCCAGGAGATAGAATCCTTCTCAGTAGCTTTTGACAAGAAGCACTGAACTTGATGATCCGTTGTGGAGGCCTTGTCAAACTTAACTTTCTGGTTCCTTACTTCCCCTTGAGCTGTGATGTACCCTCCTTTGTTTCCAGCAAAAGAAACATGACCTCCTTTGATTTGTTTGACATTTGATAGGAGTGTCCGGTTTCTAGTCATGTGCCTTGATGCTCCGCTATCTACAATCCAAGTGTTTGTTTCAGCACTATAACAAACACCCTGCACATTCAATTGAAAACATTAGTTAAGGTGAGGGACCCAAGCCTTAACCGGCTTGGGCGTCCCAGAGGCATTACACATCATAAATTCTACCCATTGTCCATTAGAGGGTGAGGGAAGATCATTAGTCTTAGTGTTCTTATTACCAGACATAGACTTTTCTTTCCATAAGCCAGCTTTGTGTAAGGCCTATTTGTGATAAACAGAACACTGGCTGATAGGTTGAACTTTAGGTTCACCGACTCTCTTTGGTGGAGTCATGGAGCTTCTTTTGGAAGAGCTTGCTTTAGTGTCATAAAGTTCAATCTTTTTCTTTGGTGTCTAATAATAAGGGCAATAAGACGCTATATGCCCATACTTTCCATAATTGTAGCATGATCTGCTTTCAACTTGATGATTTACCTATTTCTGTGGAGAAGTATGTGACATGCGAGTGACTTTATTCTATTTGGGTTTCGACACTTCTTGTTTGGATGTTTTATCTTGTTTAACAAAATTAATTGTTTGGACATTGTTACATCTTTTCCCTTTTGTTTATTTGGACTTAGACATGAAGCATGTGATTGGTTAATATGTTTGGTATTTCTTGGTTCAGAAATAGACTTTGTTGAACCAGACTTTATTTTAACCTTTTCAAATTGTTCGTCCAGATTAACACAAGGCATTTCACCTTTTGATTTTGAAGTGGCATCCTTTTTTTTAGTGACAGATTCATTTGGTTTACATGTGGAATCTGGATCACTTACAAGATGAGTGGACACCACATGATCCTTGATTAGGTTATTATTTATTGGTTTACTTTTGGCATTCATCAAGGTCTCATGTGGTGGTGGTACCACTTTATATCCCAAACCCTCCCCATTGTTGCGCTCTCTCACTAAGTGTTGGACAATGTGAGAAGAACTTGTCCAACTATGTAGTTTTTGTTTTAATGAATTCACTTCTACTTCCAAAGCTGCATTTTGTTTCTTAGTGTCTTCTAGGGAGTTTAGATAGAACTTAATGTCATTAGCTTGGTTAAAGGCTACAACTTCAGTTTCCCTAAGTTGTTTATTCAAGAGTTCTATCTTTTCTTTATAGTTGTGCTCATTTTGTTTTAAGACTCTATTGGCTTCAGTGCATAGTTGTAAGTCCTTTACTAAGTTATCATTATGGTCCAATAACCTAGCAAATTTCATATCAATGCTTTCCCTAAATTTATTACAATCCGAACAAGCATGATTATTTAAAAGTTGAATAGTGGTACTTACCTGAGAGGGTGAGGTGGAATCAGCCATTAAAGCAGTGTCTGACTTCTCTGGTTCTGGTGATTCTGGACTTGCTGGACTTGTCCCTTCTTCAGGCAGGTGATCAACTACAGTTGCAGTTTCATCAACATTTGATATCACGAATTCCACTGCAATATCACCTTCGCTTGCTAAGTCATCGTCCGTATCCTCAACGCTAGCGAGGTTGGATTCTCCTAGAGACACAAACCGAAAGCTCCAATCTTGTCCTTCATCATCATGAGCTGTTAAGCCTTTAGGATCCTTGCTCGACGAAGTAGGACTGCTTGTGGGCTTATCCTGACGAGTGAAAGATGAGAATGGATTCCCATTTCGCATATTCTTGAGCTTCACACATTCATGTTTGAAGTGCCCCTTTTCCCCACAGTTGAAGCAGGTAACTTTTGTCTTGTCAAAACCAAAAGTTGTGTCCTTAGTGGCAATCAGATTCTGTCCGGTCTTCTTGACAAACTTCTTTGCTCTCCGAACAGCACTTACTAAGGCCCATATAATGTCCATTCTTTCTAACTCTGTCTCGTTTACCTGCTCGTAGTCCTTGTTTGCCAGATGGTAGTTCCCAATTTTCCCAGCAACTAGCCCATCATAGGTGCTATGTATTGGGTACCAGCTGCTAAGAAATCCATGTGCTCCTTTGCTACCTCTACTGTCACATTACCGAGATTCTTGGTCTTTAGTTTTGTAGCATTTGCTTCAGGTGCTATGTATTGGGTACCAGACGACCCTGACGTGTTAGATCCTGAAGTAGTAGCTTGTGATGGACCAGCTGAACTCAACACAAACACCGTTTAAAGTGGTGTTCCAGAAATTTTGGCTTGTGGGGTTGAGTTATACAGTGCCAGATTCTGATCATATGAAGACTTTTGGGCCCTATACTTCATCCTCAATTCTTCCTCCCGTAGTTTCAGAATGAAGTCGTTGATGTCTAACTTCGCTAGCATATCATTCTGTCTGAGGTTGGAAACAAAGGAACTCCACTTCTTGGGCAACCCATCTGCAAAGTTTGAAACTTTGTCTTCCATAGACGTAGTGACTCCATCAGTGTGCAGCTCACTCATCAGGTGGTAGAATCGATCAATGACATCGTCCAAGCTCTCCTTTCCCATTGACGAGAAGTTGTCAAACTCCTTCTTCAACGCTTTAGCCTTCAGAGCTTTCAACGATGCATTTCCCTCATACCTTTTTTCCAATGCATCCCACAGCTTCTTAGCTTGCTTGTTCTTAGAAAATTGATGGAAGATGTCCTTAGGAATTGACTGAGTCAGCAACGCATATACTTTCTTCTCTGCATTGTATTTTACCTTTTGTCCATCACTCATACTGCTTAAGGTGAGTTTGACTCCATATGCACCTACAGGCATGCTATATCCTGTCTCTATCGACTCCCATAGATTGGGATCTACTCCATTTAAATAAATTTCAAACCTTTGCTTCCATTGTGGATAATCATCTAACGTTATTAGCTTAGGGGGCTTGTTATGATTTCCCACTTCATTTTCTAGAAGCAATAAATTTTGAATCCTAGAATCCCTTCCTATTGTGAATGCTAAATATTGATCCTCCATTACTATCAACAATGCAACAAATTTTGCAACAAACTTTGCAATAATTTTGAATCCTAGAATCCCTTCCTATTTAAACTTTGCAACAAACTGTTTAACTTGTGCGAATGAAGGTATGTGATTGAACACTTTGTGCAATTGAACAATGCGGTTGACTCAGACATGCGAATGGCTCAATCGTGCGAATGGACAGGTGCGGATGAACAATGCGAATGAGCATTTCAGTCGTACGATTGGATGTACGAATGAGTCCAATCGTGCATATGAGGGATGCGTATGAATTCAGTCGTGCGATTGAGTCAATCGTGCGACTGAAGCTGTTGAAACTTGAGAATTCGAAAGTTTAAGGTATTTTGATGCAAAAACACGAATTTCTCAATAACCCTAATTGCCGTATGCCGGAAAAACGTTAACTTTACGATCTGGAGACATCCAAAACAACGTTTGACATAAAAAGATTGCGTTTTTGTGGGAAAAACACAATTTTTATATCAAAATTAATGGAATCACACGTAAATCAAGAGCCTTGGCTTTGATACCACTTGGTAGTGACCGTGTACTAAACGGAGTACTAACTGATTCATGAGTATACCGAATCAAATAGTGTGGAATCCTGTTTGATTGGCGATCCAATCAGCGAGAACGTTAACTTGATTGATATAAGATTAATCTAAACATTAAGAACGAATAGGATTCGATCAAGAACGATCTATGAACTTGGACTGGCTTTCTTGGACATTCTGGACGGCTAGGGTACGTGTATGAGTCGAATTCTTTAAAGTGTTACGTTTTTTCCAAGAATTAAGTGGTATTTATAGGTTAGGGTTACTCATTCATGCGACTGAACCATTAGCATGGTTCAGTCATGCGACTGAGTCATGCGATTGATCCATTCGCACGACTGAGTGTTCAGTCGTGCGATTGAGTCAATCTCATGTCACAATTGTGCGACTAAACCGGTCTCCTGGTTCAGTCATGCGACTGGTTCATTAGCATGAAGTTGTTCATGCGTATAGTCCATTAGCGTGGGCCATTCGCATGAGAACTTCATATGACTAAGTTTGAATATGTTTCGCAATCATTATTTGACTTAGATCTAGTCAAACAACCACAAACCTATATAGTTAGTTCAATAAGCGTTAACACACTATAATCAATGAAATATTAAACATTATAAGCACAAACCACACATTGTATTTCATTCAAACCATTCAGTTACATATATGTAAGACATGAAAGACTTTTTACATTGAGCTCATAAACTAGGTACATATGTATCTACACCTTGAAAGGATCAAATCCATCTTTACTGTCTGTCTTCCCCTTCCCTTGAAAGGATGAAATCCATCTTTTGTATTAGAGGTTTGAACACTGAAGTTCTTTCGTCTAGTGCGCTCCATAAGTCTCAGAGCTCTAAGAGTCAACATTGCCATTTGCCACTGAATGCCAGTTTCTTCTAGATCATCTGGATCCACCTGATACATATCCTCCATTGTCATTCCTTTCTGTTTCAACTGTCCAGCCACAAGTGCTTCATAGCTTTGAACAAACATTCCAAAAAGAGCCATTGTTTCTGATGGAACTAAAGTTTCAACATTTGCCTTAGAATTAGCCTAATCTTTTCCAACACTAATGCTAGTAAAGCAGCATTGAAGATCATGTATAGGTTGGACTCACCTTAGTTTAGATTATTTACTTTTGATTGTAACATGTCTTTTGTTAGTTTCTTTTTGTATGTATTTAGTTTTATGTAATATTGCAGTCCAGTGAAACTCTAAGCGCAGTCAGCTGATTAGTTAGCTCGGCAAAACTACTATTTTTGCCGGGCGAAACCATAGTTACGGCAGTACAGTTTCGCTGACTGTCTGCGAAACTATGACTGCTTTATATGGAATTGATCTTTTTCATTGTTGGGTAAGCTTGCAAAACCCTAATCGGTTATCATTGTTGCAAGTTACCATTTCAAGGCAGTTATTACACAGAATTATCATTGTGCTTTATGTTATTGATTATTGATGTTCATTGTCTTATCATGAATGGGTTATTATTGTGTTCAATCATCTTTGTTCATGTTGTTTAGTTTTTTTGTTGCATATTGAACTATTCTTCATCTTATTGCACTGTTATACGATCAATGGACCAACAATATGATATCAGAGCCTTAGTGCTCATGACTTGTTGAGTTTTTTGGTGGTTTTTGTTTAATATCTAGTTTCAATCAATTTCCAGTTCCTTATTAGGTGTTTTTGATATGGAAATTGATTGAGTTTAGCTTGTTTTTGGTTGTGAAAGCTTTGCTAATCATCAGATCTCAAATTCATTAAGATTTTGATGATTTCAGACTGATTTGGGTTGAAAAGGGTTTAGGATCGACCAGTGAAATATTGTTCTTTTAGCGAAACTGAGATCATCTTTCTGAAAGATTTGATCTGCCCAAGATACATATAAAATTGATGTGGCTAGTGTGATATGATCCAAGTCGGGTCATACCCAATAACAAGCCAAACAAACACCGACAAATTTTAATTGTTGATTAGATCAACAAAAAATATATATATTTAAACACAATTTAGAAACCGGGTTCTGAATCATTGCTATTGTGAATGAACAAAATATATGTATAATTTTGATCATTGAAATAAGTTATTTTATTACTTAAATTGGTTAAGTAATAATAAACAAAGGTGTATTGATTTTATAAAAGATAAAAGGGTTATACTTTTATAAAACAAGAATGGAAGATTGGAATTGTTACAAAAAAAAAGTTTTTTTTTTTAAATTAGAGAAGAAGACAAAGGGTGCCTCATACGGCCACCCCTTGGTCTTGGAACTCCTTTTTTGTTGGTTTTAAGCACATGCAATGAAAGGTCTTTTCTATCTCTTCCATTCACACACCTTTCACTACACACACTTAGCAAATTCTCTCCCAAAACTCTCTCTCTATTTTCGGAACTTAGAGGCAGAATTGCAAAGATTTTCAGCCTTCAAAACTTGCTTTCTTGGCTGAAATTCGACTTTGAAGAGATCATTCAAGTGGGTGTTGCAATCCTAGCAAGGAAGGGTGTTATACAAGCTTGGGGTACAACCTCTTGAGGATTTCTTGCTTGAAGTTTCAGCCTCAAATCTCATCATCCTCATCTTCTTATTTTCGGGTTTAGGAAGCTAAAAGGTTGTAGTTCCTTGATTATTTGTTGTTTTACATTTGTATGCATTATGTATAAAGATCCATGGCTTGGGGTTATTATAAAATGGGTTTTATAATCAGATCTTAATATGTTTCAAAATATTATTCCGCTGCGTTTTCATATAAATCATGTTGTATGAAGCTTTGATAAACATGTTAAAACCCCAACAATGGCATCAAGAGCCACTTATACATATGCATACATGTATTACACTTTGCTTTCTTTTGGACAGCCCAACCCGTGGGTTTAAAGGGCTATTTTGGTGGGCCCCTTTTGATGTTTTAAAGATGCTATATTATGCATATTAGGATCTTTAAAACTCTAGTTTATAAGATTATTGTTTGCTTGGACTAAACCCATTTGTTCTTGGTTTATGTTGGCCAAAAACATGGGTTTAAGGGGCTGCCAAAAATCGACTTCTTATGTATGTTTGGATATATTGTTGTTGTTTATGCATAACAAAGCCTAGACCACTTGGATTGTATGATTGATTGTATGTTGTATTCATTTGGGCATGTAATAATTTATTTTTGTTTCAAGTCTAGTCTTGTAATTATTTATTCACATGGTTTGTAATAAATAGATTAGGAGTTTATCTTACTAGTAAAATGTATTAGGATACATATCTTGTAAGGAAGCTCAAGATCAAGACTTGAAGAAAAGATGGACAAAGAGGATGCTTGAAGTTATGGATTCAAGTGGGAGTCCTTTTTGGGTCAACCATGTGTCATGTTCTTACCCTTAGGACAAGACCATTTGACACACTTGTTTTGGCTAAACAAGTGTGCTCAATTTAGTATGCTTTGTTATGCATATTTGAATGTTTTGTTTAATGTTTGGTTGAATGCATATGATGATGTTTGTTTTGAATATTTGGATGTGATTAACAAACATCAACTAAACAAAATAAACGAGTAATTGGTTCTCAAATCATTAAGCAAAATTCAATGGTTCTACAAAGGAATTAATGGTTTGCAAAATAAAATGGGTTTTATTCATAAGAACCATAGGGTACCATATGGTTGAATGCATACAATCATAGGTACATAGACTTTTCTTAACAGAATTGTGAAATCGTATATCCCTTTTGAAAACAAGTTAAACACCATCCTTTTTCACAACACTTAGGTTACTTGCAAACTCTTAGTGGGATAAAGGTCACCTAACCACTTTGAGGGAACTTGTAATTTGAGGTGAGAATACCATGTTTGTGGGATAAAGGTCACCTAACCACTTATATAGTAACACACGTGTGTGTAAGTAGGACGACTTGATTTGTAAAATATTGAATGGATCACCTAAAATTTTTATAAAAGGTGTTGATGGGATAAACATGCCGTGATAAACATATGATGTTTAAACGATCCCATACCACTAGAAGTTGCAATAGGTTGCAATTGTCATTTATGACTACCTTGTTTTATTTGAATAATGGGATAAAGGTCACCTAACCAATATTTAAATATAACGTTGGATTCTAAAATTTTTGTTTTTTAATAGTCTATGAGACATAAGGGTATTAATAAATGAAATATAATTATCAACGATTACTAAAATAGACTTTGTAACATCTTGTAGATGGCCGACAACAACAACGCTAATAATGATGTACCAAACCAAAACAACCAATCCCTAAGGGCGATTCTTCAAAGGGATCGTCTAACACCTAACAATTTCATGGATTGGTACCGCAACTTGAGAATTGTTCAAGCAAGAAAAGCGGGCCTATATCCTTGATGATCCCATCCCCGATGAACCTAACGAGGAGGATGTGGAAGCCTATAATGATTGGGTTAGATATGTGGAGGACTCCATCCAGGTCTCTTGTCTAATGTTGGCAAGTATGACACCCGAACTCCAAAAGGAGTATGAGCTCCATGGAGCCTATGACATGATCACTCAGCTGCGGGAAACGTTCCAGCAACAAGCTAGAGTGGAGCGCTTCGAAACGGTTCGAGCGCTTCATGCATGTCGGATGGAGGAATCCCAATCAGTTTCATCTTATGTCTTAAGATGAAAAGCCACATCGACCGCCTTCAAAGGTTGACTGTCCCGTCTCAAAGGAGTTGGCCACGGATTTGATCCTTATGGCCTAACTAAAAGGTTGAGGCATTCGTCATGAATTACAACATGAACGGATGGGACAAGAGCATAAATGAACTTCATTCGATGCTCAAATCAGCTGAGGCGGGAATGGGTAAAAGGGTTTTACCCGTTCTCACCATTAATGAAGGTGGGAGAAGGAAGGTCTCTACCCCCTCCCAAGGCAACTGTTGCCAAAGGAAAGGGGGCACGTTTGGGAAAGGGGAAGATGGTTGTTAGGGCGGAACCTCCAAAACCCAAGGAGAAGAAGCAAAAGGTTGCTGTGAACGACCCATGCTTCAAATGTGGTGAGATAGGGCATTGGATGAGAAATTGTCCAGTCTATCTCAAAGAGTTGAGAGAAAAGAGGGATGCGGGGCAAACCTCAGGTATAATATACATGATACATATAGAATTAAATGTTATTTCTTCTAACACATGGGTATTAGATACCGGATGTGGAACTCACATTTGCAATTTGTTGCAGGGGTTCAAAAGAAATGAGCATTATGAGAAAGGGGAAATAAGTCTCTTCATGGGCAATGGTGCAAAGGTTCATGTGGAAGCCCAAGGAGACTACATTTTGAAACTTCCAAATGGTTGAAAGTTTTTTAAGTAATGTATTATATGCTCCTAGTTTGACTAGGAACATAATTTCTGTTTCCCGTTTAAGACAATATGATTATGTTTCAAGTTTGTTGACAATGATATTCATGTTTCTTTAAATCATGTATTTTATTTTAAAGCTATACCTTGTAATGGTATTTATGAATTGGTTCATGAAAACGCAACATATGATAGCTCAATATACCAAGCAACCACCAAAAAACTTAAATTGGATTTGAGTGATACCTACCTTTGGCATTGTCGTCTTGGTCATATAAACAAGAAACGCATACAAACACTTCAAAAGAATGGTCTTTTAAAACAAATGAATGTGATTCATTTGATGTATGTGAATCTTGTTTACAAGGAAAAATGACTAAGGCACCCTTTAGTGGAACTAACGAAAGGCAAAAGATTTATTAGGTATCATACATTCGGATGTATGTGGTCCTTTTAAGCCAATGACTAGGAATGGTGAAAGATACTTCATTACCTTTACCGACGATTATAGTCGCTATGGGTACGTGTATTTATTAAGACACAAAGATGAAGCTTTTGAAATGTTCAAAATCTTCAAGAATGAAGTAGAAAATCAACTCAACAAATCAATTAAAGTTCTCCGCACCGATAGGGGTGGTGAATACCTAAGTGATATTTTTCAAGATCATATTAGGAGTTGTGGGATTGTCTCACAACTCACTCCACCTGGAACACCACAACATAATGGTGTGTCTGAGAGGAGGAATCGAACCTTATTGGATATGGTCCGATCTATGATGGCTAGAAGCACATTGCCTCTATCATTTTGGGGTTTCGCTTTGCTCTCCGCGGCTCGTATTCTGAATATGGCCCCAACCAAGAAGGTGGAAAGGACACCTTTTGAGATATGGCATGGAAGAGTTCCATCCCTATCATGCTTAAGGGTTGGGGTTGAGGCTTATGTTAAGACTCCCACAAACAAATTAGAAGTCCGATCCACCAAGTGTATCTTTGTTGGATATCCTAGAGATTCTATGGGATATTATTTCTATGATCCACTGGAACAAAAGGTGTTTGTTTCCAGAAAGGGTGAGTTCTTAGAAGCCAAGTTCCTTATGGAAGGAGCTAGTAGTAGAACAGTGGATCTTGAGGAGGAACAAGAACCACAGCCTAATACACGTTTGGTTGAAACTAGCACTCAACATAAGGATGTTGAGGATGATCAAGCGGTTGATCAATACACACAAAACGTTCGCAGAAGTGGTAGAACAAGTAATCCACCTGAAAGATGGATTTTTATGGATGGATGCTAAGTGGTTGACTCCGATGAACCACCACATATCATGATGCAGTGTCCAATTTGGATTGTGACAAATGGCTTGAGGCCATGAACGTTGAGATGCAATCCATGTATGACAATCAAGTTTGGGAACTTGTTGTACCACCTCCTAATTCCAAAGTAGTTGGAAGTAAGTGGGTTTTCAAGAAGAAAACCGATATGCATGGAAACTTGGATACTTACAAAGCTAGACTTGTAGCAAAGGGTTTCACTCAAACTCAAGGGGTTGATTTTGATGAAACCTTCTCACCTGTTGCAATGCTTAAGTCTATAAGGATATTGTTTGCCATAGCAGCTCATTATGATTATGAGATTGGCAAATGGATGTCAAAACCGCATTCCTAAATGGATATCTTGAGGAAGATGTCTATATGGTTCAGCCTGAAGGTTTTGTCAATTCAAACATCCTAACAAAGTATGCAGTTAAAGAAATCAATCTATGGATTGAAACAAGCATCGAGAAGTTGGAATCACCGTTTTGATGATGAAGTAAGGAATTTGGCTTCATCAAAAACGCTGATGAGGCTTGTGTGTATAAAAAGGCTAGTGGGAGCACAATAACCTTCCTAGTATTGTATGTTGATGACATACTACTATTGGAAATGACATTCCAACCATGGAAGGTGTAAAAACCTGGCTTGGAAGTTGTTTTTCCATCAAGGATCTTGGTGAAGCCGCCTATATTCTGGGAATAAAGATCTATAGGGATAGATCAAGGCGGCTGATTGGTTTGAATCAAAGTGCATACATTGACAAAATCTTGAAAAGGTTCAAGATGGAAAACTCTAAGAAAGGTACTGTACATATTCAAAGAGGGACAATATTGAGTACAACTCAATGTCCAAGCTCCAAGGAGGAGCAAAATAGGATGAAGGCAATCCCATATGCATCTGCTATAGGATCCATCATGTATGCAATGATATGCACTAGACCGGACGTGTCATGCGCTTTAAGCATGACAAGTAGATACCAGCAAAATCCTGGTGATAGTCATTGGATGGCTGTCAAGAACATTCTGAAATACCTAAGGAGGACTAAGGACATGTTCTTGATCTACGGGTCTGGTGAAGAGGCTCGTTGTAAAAGGTTACACGGATGCGAGTTTCCAAACCGATCGAGATGATTCACGATCTCAATCAGGGTACATCTTATTCTGAATGGGGGAGCTGTTTCTTGGAAAAGCTCAAAGCAAGAAGTCGTAGCGTTGTCCACTACAGAGTCAGAATACGTCGCCGCTTCAATGGCAGCACAGGAAGCTGCATGGCTGAAGAAATTCATAGCCGATCTAGGGGTAGTCCCTTCCATTCAGGATCCCCTAGAGATCTTTTGTGACAACGAAGGTGCGATTGCTCAAATCAAGGAACCTCGTGCTCATCAAAAGACTCGGCACATTGAACGAAGATTCAACTACATAAGGGATGAAGTTGAAAAGGGAAAGATATGTATTCGCAAAGTCCACACTGATAAAACATTGCGGATCCACTCACAAAACTCCTTGAAAAGGCAAAGCATGAAGGTCATGCTTGTGCCATGGGACTTAGATATTCTAGTGACTGGGTTTAATGTTGTACTTTATATTTGAATATTGGAACTTATGTTATTTGACTTAATTACATGGTTATATATTCATTTGTTCTTCTACTTTAGCATGTTTAAATCCGTGAATAAATAAGTTATTCTAAACGTTCGTAGTCAATCATACTTGT
Source organism: Flaveria trinervia (assembly GCA_025506515.1). Lineage (NCBI taxonomy): Eukaryota > Viridiplantae > Streptophyta > Magnoliopsida > Asterales > Asteraceae > Flaveria > Flaveria trinervia. Next base: position 37,573,579 of record CM046458.1, on the reverse strand, counting down.
GGGAACAATTATGAATGTAAGACTATAATGAACTTGGATTGGTTGATATTCATAAGGTATGAATATAGAGCAAGAGGTTGCTAGCAAGGTTCATTGATATCTATGGGATATAGATATTGGACTGACCCGCACTCATTATTTCTGCATGGAATCTTTGTGATTAGTCATAAGAAATATTGAGTAAAGGCGAATATCATAGTATCCTCAGACCTGAGATACATATTGGGTCTTGATATTCACCGAATATTGTATTTTGACTTAGTTCTTTGCTGTTCTGAAATATTGGCAGTACATAAGGCTGAGTTCAGGTATGATACGAAGTGATTGTGAGAGACGTATGTAGTCAAGATGGGATTTGTTCCTCTTATTCGTTGAGAGTTAGACGTCTAAGGCCTATTAATTAAATCATCAGAGAATGACAATTCTGTGTCTCTTGGATTTAACATGACATCTGAACAAAGGAAAATGATTAGTTCACCTAAAACATATTCAAGTAAGGTACTTGAAAAGGATGATGTTATTGAATGGCACTTAGTCATATACATTAGGGGTAGCAAACCATTGCTAGGCGTTATTTGCTGCTTGCATCAATCTTCTATGAATCTTGTGCAAGTGGGAGATTGAAAGATTTGATCTGCCCAAGATACATATAAAATTGATGTGGCTAGTGTGATATGATCCAAGTCGGGTCATACCCAATAACAAGCCAAACAAACACCGACAAATATTTAATTGTTGATTAGATCAAACAAATAATATATATATTTAAACACCAATTTAGAAACCGGGTTTCTGAATCATTGCTATTGTGAATGAACAAAATTATATGTATAATTTTGATCATTGAAATAAGTTATTTATTACTTAAATTGGTTAAGTAATAATAAACAAAGGTGTATTGATTTTATATAAAAGATAAAAGGTTATACTTTTATAAAACAAGAATGGAAGATTGGAATTGTTTAAAAAAAAGTTTTTTTTTAAATTAGAGAAGAAGACAAAGGGTGCCTCGTACGGCCACCCCTTGGTCTTGAAACTCCCTTTTTTTGTTTTAAGAACATGCAATGAAAGGTCTTTTCATCTCTTCCATTCACACACCTTTCACTACACACACTAGCAAGAATTCTCTCCCAAAACTCTCTCTCTATTTTCGGAACTTAGAGGCAGAATTGCAAAGATTTTCAGCCTTCAAAACTTGCTTTCTTGGCTGAAAATTCGACTTTGAAGAGATCATTCAAGTGGGTGTTGCAATCCTAGCAAGGAAGGTGTTATACAAGCTTGGGTACAACCTTGAGGATTTCTTGCTTGAAGTTTCAGCCTCAAATCTCATCATCCTCATCTTCTTATTTTCGGGTTTAGGAAGCTACAAAGGTTGTAGTTCCTTGATTATTTGTTGTTTTACATTTGTATGCATTATGTATAAAGATCCATGGCTTGGGGTTATTATAAAATGGGTTTTATAATCAGATCTTAATATGTTTCAAAATATTATTCCGCTGCGTTTTCATATAAATCATGTTGTATGAAGCTTTGATAAACATGTTAAAACCCCAACACTTTCAGCGAAACTATGGGTGTTATCACTATTGAAATTGTTTTCTAGTTGTTCTACGAAACTAGTCTTTTTGAACGAAAGTTCATCAGTGCTTGTGTAGTTCAAGCTTAGCAAGTGAGGAAAGACCAAACTGAGATCGCCATAAACTAGTCTTTTTAACAAGTGAAATTGCTGTCGAAAGTGATTTTGAACGAAAGTTCAAGCTTGTTTCGTGCGAACTTACTAGCGAAACTAAGCTTGTTGTGACAATGGCTAGCGAACTTGTTGGATTTTATGCCCAAGACACATTGAAAATTGATGTGGTTAGTACGTTATGATCCAAGTCGGGTCATACCCATAACAAGCTTAGCAAACACCAATTTATATTTAATTGATGATATGATCATGCAATTAAATACTTATACCAATTTAGAAAATGGGTTTTCTAAATAAATTGTATGTGACATAAAACAACTTATAAGGATATTTTGTTCATGGAGATTATTTGTAATGTTATTTAAGTTGGTTAAGTAACATCAAATGACAAAAGTATGTATAAGTTATATAATTAAAGGGTTAAATATATAACTCATAATATAACTAGTGAATATTTGATTAACTGTCTTAAAATGGGGGGAAACCCATTTTAAGTTAAAATTTCGGCCGCCCCTTTGAGGGGTCTTTTGGCATTTTGTTACATGGAAACACAACACCACATTCACTAGTTTTCATACTCCATCCTTTCCACCTCTCTCTTACATGCAAGATTCATCTTTTCTCTCATCTAAGAAGAAAACACAAGGCTGAAAAAGGGGGTTTTCTGCAGCCTACATCTTGTGATTTTGGTGTCAAAAATCCTAGCAACAAAGTGTTTTGCTTGAAGCTTGTGGGTATACAAGCTTGAGGACATCTTATTTGGTGTTCTGGTCCTTCAAGACTTCATCCTCTTCTTCACATCCAACGATTTGGGCAGCCTTTTGGAAGGTGGTTCATCTAACGATTTTGGGCAGCTTTGGAAGGTAGTTCCATGGTTCATTTTGGTTGTTATAGTTTGTTTGTTTGCTAGTTCCTTCACATATAAATGATCCTTATAATCTTGGGTTTGTTGTTGATGTATAATGTGCCTTAATTTTCAGTTTACAAAACATCATATTAAGGTTTGTTTCCACTACGTTTCTCTTGTTTAAATGGTTAAACTACTTAGATAAAGGTCCAACAAACCCAACATTGGCATCTAGAGCCGGATATGTGGATGACTAGCTTCATTATCCTTGTAAAATTGGTTTTATGGGGTTTTAATAACCTAATAGGGGCTGTTTTGTGATGTTATGATGAATCCCAAACCTTTCAAGGTTATATCTTACATGCTTATGATTAAACCTTGAAAGAAAAGATATCAAAATGGTTGATTGTCTTTTGTTTGGACAAAACACCCTAAATTCTTGGTTTATGTTGGCTGAAAATTTAGGGTCAAATGGGGATTCATTTTGGTTCTTGGATGATATTTCATATTGGTGCATAACCTAGCCTTGAATTTGTGTTGGGTTGGTTTTGGATGAATGATTTATTTTGGTTGATTTCATTCTTTATGGGTTGTAATATTTATTCTTTTGTGCTTGTATTTGGATGTAATTTATTTATTCATTCAATGGTGATGTAATAGATAGATTAAGTGTGTTTTCTTTATTAGAAAACTTGTATTAGGATATAAATTTTGTAAATGAAGATGCACAAGATGGAAGCCCAAATGGAAGACACAAAGAGAAGGACTTGAAGCATTTGGATGCAACTTCAAGAGGGGGTCTTTGGTGATCTCATCTTTTGTGTTGTGTTCAACCCTTAGGAAAGACCACATGACAACACTTGTGATGGCAAACAAGTGTTGTTAACATAGTAGCTATGGTTATGCACATGTGATTGTTTTATGTATGCTTGTTTGATTATCCTTTTTGTGTTGATTGTTTGATATGTGGATATGCTTAACAATCTAAATAAATAATCTTAACAAGCTGAATTTTTGGTTTCTTATCATTAAGTGGGTAATAAAAGGTTATTAAAAGGACTAATGATTTCAAATAAAAGAGGTTTTATTAAAAGGACCATAGGGTACCATGTATTTGAAAGCATGCGAATACAAGGTACATAGAGTTTTCATAACTAGAATTAATGAAAACTAAAATCCCCTTGGAAACAAGTTTAACACCATCCTTTTACACGACACTCGAATAACTTGAGAACTATTTGTGGGATAAAGGTCACCTAACCACTTTTAGGGAACTTGTGTGTTTGAGGTGGGCTTAACATTTTATGGAATAAAGGTCACCTAACCACTTGTATGTGTAAACTCACACGTGTTTGTAAGTAGGACAACTTGAATTGGAAACCATGTGCATAGGGTCACCGAAGCATGGCATACAATGGTGTTGATTCGATCCCATAAAGCTAGAAGTTGCAATAGGTTGCAATTGTCAAATGTTGACTACCTTGTTAATTTAAATAATGGGATAAAGGTCACCTAACCATAATTTAAATGTAACGTTGGATTCTAGATTTTAATTATTAATTGTCTATGAGACATAAAAGGGTATTAATAATTAAAATGTAATTTTTTAGAAATACTAATATGAACTTTGTAATTTTGTAGAAATGGCCGCAAACAACAATGCTACCACCCCGACCGCCCCTACCCTATCACTAAGAACTATCTTAGAAAGGGATCGTCTTAACCATAATAACTTTATGGACTGGTTTCAAAACTTGAGAATTGTTCTCAAGCAAGAGAAAAAGGCCTATGTCCTTGACGATCCCATTTCTAACCAACCCGACCCCGAGGATGTTGAGGCCTATAACGATTGGCTTAAATACACTGACAATTCCATGCAGGTTTCTTGCCTTATGTTGGGAACCATGATTCCTAAACTCCAAAAGGACTTTCAGCATCATGGGGCATATGACATGATTACCCAGTTGAAGGAAATGTTCCTTCAACAGGCTAGGGTAGAGCGCTTCGAAACGGTTGAGCGCTTCATGCATGTCGCATGGAAGAAACCCAATCTGTATTATCTTATGTTCTTAATGAAAAGCCACATTGATCACCTCGAGAGGCTTAATTGTCCCATCTCAAAGGAGTTGGCCACAGATTTTATCCTTAATGGCCTAACTAAAGGTTTGAGACGTTCATAATGAATTACAATATGAACGGGTGGGACAAGAGCATTGGTGAGCTTCACGCAATGCTCAAAACAGCCGAGGCAGGGATGGGTAGAAAAGTTCTACCTGTTCTCTCGATCAATGAGGGAGGCAATAACAAAAGGCCATTCCCCCAACCCAAGGCAATGTTGCCAAAGGAAAGGGGTACATCAAAGGTAAAGGGAAAAGGAAGGCTAAGGGGAACCTCCAAAGCCTAAGCTTAAGAAGCCTAAGGTAACAGAGAATGATCCATGCTTTGAGTGTGGTGAGATAGGACATTGGAAAAAGAATTGTCCCACCTATCTCAAAGAGTTGAGAAACAAGAGGTGCTAGGCACACCTCAGGTACAACTTTCATGATTCACATTGGGTATTGGATACCGATGTTGAACTCATATTTGCAATTTGTTGTAGGGGTTCAAAAGAAATAAGCACTTCAAGAAGGGAGACACAAGTCTCTACATGGGCAACGAAGCAAAAGTTGATGTCGAAGCCCAAGGAGACTATATTTTGAAACTTTCAAATGGTTTGGAAGTTGTTCTCAAGAACATTTTGTATGCTCCTAGTTTGACTAGGAACATAATTTCTATTTCCCTTTTAATACAATGTGGTTATGAATTAAAGTTTGTTAACAATGGTATTCATGTTTATATGGATGATATGTTTTATTTTAAGGCTATGCCTTTTAATGGTATCTATGAATTGGTTCATGATGATTCATCCAATAATAACTCATTGTACCAATCAAGCATCAAGAAACTTAAAATGGGGTTAAGTGATTCATATCTTTAGCATTGTGATCTTGGTCACATAAACAAGAATCAAATTCAAACACTTCAAAAGAATGGTCTTTTGAAAACAAATGAAAATGTTTCATTTGGGAAGTGTGAATCTTGTTTACAAGGGAAAATGACCAAGTCACCTTTTAGTGGTACTAACGAGAGGGCAAAAGACTTATTGGGAATCATACATTCGGATGTATGTGGACCTTTTAAGACAATGACAAGAAATGGTGAAAGATACTTCATTACATTTACCGACAATTATAGTCGCTATGGTTATGTGTACTTGATGGCACATAAACATGAAGCTTTTGAAATATTCACAATCTTCAAGAATGAAGTAGAAAATCAACTCAATAAAACCATCAAAGTTCTTCGTTCGGATAGAGGAGGTCAATACCTCAGTGAGGCTTTTCAGGATCATTTAAGAAGTTGTGGGATCGTCTCACAACTTACTCCACCTGGAACACCACAACATAATGGTGTGTCTGAAAGGAGAAATCGAACCCTATTGGATATGGTTCGATCTATGATGGCTATAAGCTCACTACCTCTATCTTTTTGGGGTTTCGCATTGCTCTCCGCAGCTCGTATTTTGAATATGGCCCTGACCAAGAAAGTGGATTCAACACCTTTTGAAATATGGCATGGAAGAGTTCCATCACTATCATATTTAAAGGTATGGGGTTGTGAAGCTTATGTTAAGCTAAACACCCAAAACAAGTTGGAAAGTCGATCCACTAAGTGTATATTTATTGGACATCCCAAAGACTGTATAGGATACTACTTCTTTGATCCAACAGAGGAAAAGGTATTTATTGCTCGAAAGGTTGAGTTCTTGGAAGCTAAGTTCTTTGTGGAAGGAATAACGTATAGAACAATGGAACTTGATGAGGATCAAGATCCATAAGTCGATACATGTTTGGTTAACACTAGCAATCAACAGGAGGAAGTTGATGATGATCAAGAGGTTGATCAATATACACAAAACGTTCGCAGATCTGGTAGAGTTAGCATTCCACCTGAAAGATATGGGGTTTTCATGAATGGATGCTATGTGGTTGACTCCGATGAGCCAACTACATACCATGATGCAATGTCCAATTCGGATTGTGACAAATGGCTAGAAGCCATGAACGTAGAGATGCAATCCATGTATGACAACCAAGTTTGGGAATTGGTTGACCCTCCACTTAACCCCAAACCGGTTGGATGCAAGTGGGCTTTCAAGAAGAAAACCGATATGCATGGAAACTTGGATACTTACAAAGCAAGACTTGTAGCAAAAGGTTTCACTCAGACTCAAGGGTTGATGATGATGAAACCTTCTCGCCTGTGGCAATGCTAAAGTCCATTAGGATATTGTTTGCCATAGCCGCATATTATGACTATGATATTTGAAAATGGATGTCAAAACTACTTTTCTTAATGGACATCTCGAAGAGACTGTCCATATGGTTCAGCCTGATGGTTTTGTTGATCCAAAACATCCTAATAAAGTATGCAAGTTAAAGAGATCAATCTATGGATTGAAACAAGCATCGAGAAGTTGGAATCAACGTTTTGATGAAGAGATCAAGAATTTTGGTTTCATCAAGAATGTTGACGAGGCTTGTATATATAAGAAGGCTAGTGGGAGCATAATTACATTCTTAGTATTGTATGTTGATGACATACTACTTTTTGGAAATGATATTCCAACCATGGAAGGTGTTAAAACCTGGCTTGAAGCTGTTTTTCCATAAAGATCTCGGCGAAGCTGCCTATATTTTGGGAATAAAAATCTATAGGGATAGATTGAGGCTGTTGATAGGTTTAAGTCAAAGTGCATACATTGATAAAGTCTTGAAAAGTTTCAAGATGGAAAACTCTATGAAAGGTATGGTACCTATTCAAGAGGGATAATATTGAGTACATCTTAATGTCCAAGCTTAAAGGATGAGCAAGATCGAATGAAGGACACCCCATATGCGTCTGCTATAGGATCCATCATGTATGAGATGATGTGTACTAGACCGGACATGTCATGCGCGTTAAGCATGACAAGTAGATATCAGCAAAATCTAGGTAATAGCCATTTGATGTTTGTTAAAAGTATATTGAGATACCTTAGGAGGACTAAGGATATGTTTCTAATATACGGGTCTGGTGAAGAGGAACTCGTTGTAAAGGGTTACACGGATGCGAGTTTCCAAACTGATCGAGATGATTCTCAATCACAATCAGTGTATGTCTTCATTATGAATGGAGGGGCGGTGTCCTGGAAGAGTTCAAAACAAGACGTGATAGCATTGTCCACTACAGAATCCGAATACATAGCCGCCTCATTAGCAGCTCAGGAAGCTGCATGGGTAAGGAAATTTATCGCTGATCTAGAGGTCGTCCCTACCATTCAAGACCCCCTAGAAATCTTTTATGATAACTAGGGTGCAATTACACAAATCAAGGAACCCCGTGCACATCAAAAGACTAGACACATTGAGCGGAGATTCAACTACATAAGGGATGAAGTTGAAAAAGGAAAGATATGTATTCGTAAAGTTCACACCGATCAAAACATTGAGGATCCACTCACAAAGCTCCTTGAAAGGGCAAAGCATCAAAGTCATACTTGTGCCTTAGGACTTTGATTTTCTAGTGATTGGAATTGATTTGTTTAGTATTTATTATTCTGAATGTCCGTAGTCGGTCTATTTGTGGGAACAAATATGAACATAAGACTATTATGAACATGGATTGGTGGATATTCATAAGGTATGAATATAGAGCAATTGGTTGCTACCAAAGTTCATAGATATTTGTGGGATACAGATATTGGACTGACCCGCATCTCAATTTTACTACATGGAATCTTCTAGATTGATCATAAGTAAATTTGAGTAAAGGTGAATATCATTTGATATCCTCTGACCTGAGATACATATTGGGTTTTGATATTCACCAGATGATATACCTTGATCTAGTTCTTCACTGCTCTGAAATAATGGACAGTACATAAGGTTATGTTCAGGTATGACACAAGGTGATTGTGAGAAACATATGTAGTCAAGATGGAATTTGTTCCTCTTATTCGTTGAGAGCAAGATGTCTAAGGCCTGATTAAGTTAAATCAACAAGGAATGATCCTTCTGTGTCCTTGGATTTAACATGACATCTGTAACAAAAGGATAAATGATTGATTCACCTAAATCGTTTCAAGTTGGATACTTGAAGGGGATGATGTTATTAAATGGCTTTTAATCATGCGTATTAAGGGTAGTAAACCGTTGTTAGGCAGTATTTACCGCTTGCATCAATCTTCTATGAATCTTGTGCAAGTGAGAGATTGTTGGATTTTATGCCGAAGACACATAGAACATTGATGTGGTTAGTACGTTATGATCCAAGTCGGGTCATACCCGATAACAAGCTTAGCAAACACCAATTTATATTTAATTGATGATATGATCATGCAATTAAATACTTATACCAATTTAGAAAATGGGTTTTCTAAATAAATTGTATGTGACATAAAACAACTTATAAGGATTTTGTTCATGGAGATTATTTGTAATGTTATTTAAGTTGGTTAAGTAACATCAAATGACAAAAGTATGTATAAGTTATATAATTAAAGGGTTAAATATATAACTCATAATATAACTAGTGAATATTTGATTAACTGTCTTAAAATGGGGGGAAACCCATTTTAAGTTAAAATTTCGGCCGCCCCTTTGAGGGGTCTTTTGGCATTTTGTTACATGGAAACACAACACCACATTCACTAGTTTTCATACTCCATCCTTTCCACTCTCTCTCTTACATGCAAGATTCATCTTTTCTCTCATCTAAGAAGAAAACACAAGGCTGAAAAAGGGGGTTTTCTGCAGCCTACATCTTGTGATTTTGGTGTCAAAAATCCTAGCAACAAAGTGTTTTGCTTGAAGCTTGTGGGTATACAAGCTTGAGGACATCTTATTTGGTGTTTTGGTCCTTCAAGACTTCATCCCCTTCTTCACATCCAACGATTTGGGCAGCCTTTTGGAAGGTGGTTCATCTAACGATTTTGGGCAGCTTTGGAAGGTAGTTCCATGGTTCATTTTGGTTGTTATAGTTTGTTTGTTTGCTAGTTCCTTCACATATAAATGATCCTTATAATCTTGGGTTTGTTGTTGACATATAATGTGCCTTAATTTTCAGTTTACAAAACATCATATTAAGGTTTATTTCCGCTATGTTCTCTTGTTTAAATGGTTAAACTACTTAGATAAAGGTCCAACAAACCCAACCAAACTGCTGCCGAAATTGTTAGCGAAATTAGCTTCCTCTAAGAAAGTATCAGCGAAATTAGTTCTCACTGCGAAATTGTGTGCGAAGTTACCTTTTTCTGCGAAATTGTCAGCGAAATTATCTCTTTTCTTTCCAAAACTACATCAATCCCTGTGAAACTACCATGTCTAAGTTAACATAACTCACACATGCCGATCTTGAAAGTGTTGCTCCCAATAGGCCTCCGAGACTCATTAACGGAGACAATTTTGAAGATTGGAAGAGATTTCTAAAAGATTTCTTCTTCTACACTGATCACAACCAATGGGAATTGATTATTTCTCGTCCTCACATACCAACTATCAATGTTGGTGATGTTGTCTGTCAAAATAAGGACCCATATTCTTTCACTGAAAAGGATCTGAAGCTGATCGATCGTGACCAAAAGGCTTTTCGTGCTTTAACTCTATGCCTGGCACCAGACATTTACAATCGTTTTGCAGAGCATAAAAATGCTAAATCTCTTTACGATGCCCTATGTGAGTTCTATGATGGTAATGCTTATTTGGTAAAGGATAAGAGCATTCAAGCTGAGAAGGAATTCTATTCCTTTGTTGGATACAAGAACGAGAGTCTGACAGATCTCACAAATCGTTTCTTGACAGTTTCAAGCACCTTAAAGGAATACGATGAAAAGCTCTCCAACAGTGAACAAGTTAGCAGGCTACAAGATTCTCTCCTACCTCAGTGGAGTCTTTAGGTAAGGATGCTAAAACAAGAAAGATGGTTCACAGACTACAAGTTGATGGATATTATCAATAAGCTGAAATCCTTTGAGTTGGACATGAAGAGACGGAATTTAACCAGACCATGATGCATACATCTGGTTTTTTCTCAAAATGATGCTTTATTATCATCTGCTGCTAGCTCTCAAATACAGAATTCAATTCAAGGAGGAGTTAATACAAGTAATTTCTTATGAGGAAATGTTTCGGTTGGAAGAGATCAGATAAATTCTAAGGCGAATGTTGAAACTTTAGTTCCATCATAAGCAATGGCCCTCTTTGGAATGTTTGTTCAAAGTTATGAAGCACTTGTGGCAAGAGAGTTGAAAGGAAAAGGAATGACAATGCAAGACATGTATCAGGTAGATCCTGATGATCTTGAAGAAGCTGACATCCAGTGGCAAATGGCATTGTTGACTCTTAGAGCTCAAAGGTTTATGGAGCGTACTGGACGGAAGAACTTCGGCGGACAAACTTCTAATTCAAAACTGGGATTTGATAAGTCAACACTAAGATGTTTCAACTGTAAACAATTGGGACATTTCAAACATGAATGTCCATCACCAATTGTCACTAATTCCAGCAATTCAGGAGTTCCAAAGTTAACAATTGAGAAGGAGAAGGAATATGTGAATCATAAAAAGGAGACTGTATTGATTTCTAACTTTGATTGGAGTGCCGAGGTTGAGGAAACAAGGACTGAGATAAATCATGCTTCGGTTGCTGAGCTTGTTAAAGAGAAAGAAGAGAAAGATGCTGGAATGAGGGCAGGTAAATCTAAAGGTCTAAAGCCGGAAGGAAGTTCATGTGCTGGGCAAGGAAAGGATTATGATGATGATACTACCACCGTTGAGAAAAGAAAGTCAAGTACTCCGGTGTGCCAATGTGAAAAGGCCTTAGCAACTGAAAGGGTGGTGATCGGACTTCCATATGAGGTAATTCAAGATATGTGTTCATCTGCTTGTAAAATAAGATTACTTGGGATCTATAAAGCTAATAGGTTATAATTGATAATGAAAAGGATTTGAAACGAATTAATGATGAACTTAAAATCAATGAATCAAAAATTTTGTTAAAATAAATGAGGCTTTAAAAGAAAATGATCATTTTAAAATAATAAACAAATTAGTCAAAAACAATCTCATTAGAGGACTCCCTTTAAAAGATTTTTCTGTGAACGAAAAATGTATGGCTTGTGCCAAGGGCAAACAACACAAGAAACCACATAAGCCCAAACTTGAAAACAACATATCTTGTCCTCTCGAGTTGTTACATACTGATTTGTTTGGCCCAATCAGCGTTAAATCTATTGCTAAAAAATCTTTTTGCTTTGCTGTTACAGATGATTCTCAGATATTCATGGGTGAGATTTCTTGCGCACAAAGGAGAGGTTGCTGAAGAATTGCAGAAGTTAATTCTTTCTATCGAGACAATCGGCAAGAGAAAGGTTCTGGGTCTGAGAAGTGACAACAGCACTGAATTCAAAAATTAGATTCTTGATTCATTCTGTGCTCAAAAGGAATTGTGAGACAATTTAGTGCTGCCTGGACACCTCAACAGAATGGTGTAGCTGAACGAAAGAATCGCACTCTCATTGAAGCCGCACGTACAATGCTTACCCATTATTTTTTGGGCTGAAGCCGTGAATTGTGCTTCATATGTTCTAAACCGAGTGTTGATTGTCAAGGACAAAATGAAGACTCCTAATGAACATTTTCATAAGAGGAAACCTCTAATTGACTTCTTTCGGCCATTTGGTTGCTCTTGCAATCTTCTAAATACTCAATCTCAGAAGACAAAGTTCGGTGCCGTGTCTGATGAGTGTTACTTTGTTGGTTACTCTTCTTCTCAAAAGGCCTATCGTGTATATAATAAGAGAACACGTATCGTTCAAGAGTCGTTCTATGTTGATTGGCAAGAGTCTAACTCTTCTGATGTTCGATCTGAACCAGCATGGTTCTTTGACTCGGATACTATGTTTAGTTCGTTTAATCTTCCATTTTTCGACGATGATGCGTCCATTCAAAATGTTTAAACAAATATTATTTCCTCAACCCCATCTCCTGCTCATTCCACCTCTTCAGCAAATGATGCCAATTCAGCTGATGTTGGATCATCTTCTCCGTCACTTGATCTATCACCAACACCTGTTTCTACTTCACAAACATCTGTTTCACCACCAACATATCTTCCTTCGTCACCTACATCTATCCCATCACAACCTGTTCCATCCCTCTCACCCTCATCTATTCATTCACAATCTATGAACGAAACTTCTCCAAACACTTTCCCTTTAGACATACACTTCAAAATTTTGAAAGATCATCTTTTTGATAATGTTATTGGATCAATCACTAATGGTGTTCGGACGCGGAGTCAATCTTGTTTGATTTATATTTGCCTCTTCTCTTACTTCATCTCTCAAATTGTCCCGAAAGATGTGCATGCCGCTCTATATAGGACCCATTCTAGGTGGAGTCAATGCAATTGGAGTTTCAACAATTTAGAAAGCTCAAAGTTTAGACATTGGTTGACTTACCTCCCAACAAATGCCCAATTGGTGCAAAATGGGTGTTCAAGAACAAACCTGATGATCGGAGTGTGGTGGTATGTACCAAGTCTAGACTAGTTGTGTAGGGTTTTGTTCAAGAAGAAAGGATTGACTATACTGAAGTCTTTGCTCCAGTCGCCTGTCTTGAAGCAATTAGGATTTTTCTCGCTCATGCTGCTAATAAATAGTTCAAGGTCTATCAGATGGATGTCAAATGTGCTTTCCTTTACGGAGACATTGATGAGGAGATATGTGTGTGTCAACCATCGGGTTTTAAGGATCCTGACTTCCCCGATAAAGTCTTTAAGCTTGACAAGTCTCTGTATGGTCTTCATCAGGCACCTAGGATCTGGTATGAGACACCGACTCAGTATCTCTTAAGCAATGGTTTTTCTCGTGGGACCATCAATATGACTCTTTTCAAAAAGGAAGTGAATGGTGAAATGCTGTATGTCCAAGTTTATGTCAATGATATTATTTTTGGCTCCGCCAATTCATTGTTATGTCGGGAGTTTGAAGAAGTGATGCGTAATCATTTTGAAATGAGTATGATGGGATAGATGTGTTTTTTTCTTGGATTACAAGTAGAACAAAAGGATGAAGGCATTCTAATTCATCAGGAAAAGTATGTTAAAGAAATCTTGAAGAAATTCAAAATGGATGACGCTTCTCCTGAAATGACTCCCTTTTCTGCTAAGACATGTCTCACTCCTGATGAGAACGGAAAATCTGTTGATCCTCATCTCTACAGATCTATGATTGGTTCTCTCATGTATCTTACGGCAAGTCGACCTCATATCACTTTTGTTGTAGGATATTGTGCTCAATATCAGTCGGCCCCAACGGAGTCTCATGAGAAAGCTATCAACAGAATTTGTCGTTATCTCAAAGGCTCATCTTGTTTAGGTCTTTGGTATCCATATGGAGGGAATTTTGATAAACCTCGCTTTTATGAATTGATATCTATGTGAGGGTTAATATCTTTTTAAACCTCCCTTCTTTTCTCTTTTACAAAAAAAACAAAAAAATTTATAATCTTTTAAAATTAAAATATAATAATATTAACCTTTTCAAAATAAAATTTTGGGGGAGCATCTAAATAATCTGGGTGTTGATTTTGAAATGATGAGAAATGATTTTATATCTTCCGGATATGTTCATTTTTGCATGATTGGTACTTAAAATGAGAAATGATAGTGACTGATGTTGTTATCTGATTCACGTCTTATTTTTAGGCACATATAATGGTCAAACAAACAGATATGTAACGATATGCATGGTAGACTCAGGCTGAAAAATAAAGTAAACAAAAGCATTTTGATTTAAATTAAATTTCTGCTTAGTGTGTCTGGATTTTCACAATTATTTTGGCCTGCACGGAAACTGAGTCCTGACAAAAAGTGGATTGAGAATTGATCTTATGGCTCATGTCTTGTACATCTGTGTCTTGTACTTGTGCTAATCTCCTCTGCTGTACAGTGGTACCGACCTAGAGGGATGATCTCCTCTACTGTACGGTTGTACTGACCTGGAGCTCTCATCGACATATGATTAAATGGTCATCTCCTTTGTTATACATGAGTATAGACCTGGAGCTCTCACCAATTTGATCTAAGTTGTATCAAATCTTCTAACGATGATTTCTTATCTGAATGCAATATTCTGATAATAATCACTTACACACTAATGCACATGCCTTGCTCTCTAAAGATCGTTTCAAAATTCAAGAAATCCTAAAGGTTGGGTGAGGGTTTATGCCAAAATGATTGTGGGGTTCTAACATTCTAAAGCATTTAATCAAACCATAATGAATCATCTGCTGCTTGTTGAAAAGATAGGGCTTGAGTTTAAGGTGGCAAACATATTAGCAATCGTTGTTGATCTGTTTAAGAATTTCAAAATCTTTTAAGACTGTGATTTGTTTCGGTCATCGATATGATCTCATTGTCAGTCGATGATCTAATTCATCTCGGTGCTATACTTATCTTGGGGATGTGATCTCTATTCAATTTTGATCTCAGTTATCTTTTAAAAATAAAAAAAATAAAAAAGGGTGATGTCAGCTAAACTATATCTTCACTACTTGTTTCGCTAGACGAAATTGCGATTTCGCTCAGCTTTTTCATCCAATAAGATGTCTGGCGAAATTACAATTTCCCTTTAGAAATTGCAATTTCGCTCACCTTCTTTTGTCTCGCGAAACTATTTTCTATTTAGGTCATTTTGCGAAATTATAATCTCACACTTTCGCACTTTCGTATCTTTTACACTCTAAGGGCATTACTGTGACCATCTCTTTCGAAATTGTGATTTTGTGTTGTTGCTTATGATTGTTGGTTGTTTTGTGTTCACAAGTTAGTTTCGAACTCAGGACTTTCTTTTAATCTTGTTAATAATAACACATTTTCAGTTTATTTGATTGTGTCTCTTTGGTGTCTTCGTTGTTCATCCAGCGAAACTACCGATTATCCGGCGAAACTGAACGAAAGTTCTTAATATTTCAGCGAAACTATGAGGTTATTCTATCCAAACAAACTTAATAGATTCATTGACCAAGCTTCAGTTTTGCCCGCTATGAACAGAAGTTCTTATTCTTTCGCCCGGTCGAAACTACCTTTCTATTTGAGCGAATGTGATATGTTTTAGCTAGCGAAACTACACTTTCGCCCGCCGAAATTATATCTCTTTCTGCAAAACTATACTTTCGGCTAGCGAATTTTTTATTAATTATTCTTTTTCTTTTCTTAATTCTTTGAATTCATATTCATACTTTATGCTTATGTAACTTATTTGGCCTCTTTCTCAGGTTCAAATGGCTAACTTAAAGTTTGATAAGAGAAATAACATCACTGTTATTCTGGATGATACACATCCTAAAGCCGCTGGATTTAGAGACTGTATTAGATGGCTGCAGAGATCACTCGTAGCTTATGCTGTATCTCATTCCACCACCATATATGATCTTCATATCAAAGATTTCTAGAGATCTACTAAGTATGATACACGAGGAAATTCACAACAAATTACTGCCAAAGTCTTAGATCATGAGGTTACCATTACTGCAGAGATTGTTTCGAGGATTTTGAGGCTAGAGGAGGATTCTGGTGAAGAGATTTCTATGTCTGATTCAGAGGTGTCCAAGGCATTCAGAAGCATGGGCTATGAGGGGCCAGCTTTTGGTTCCCGAAAGGAGATCAAGAAGTCATTTCTGTCCAAGGAATGGAGATTTATTGCTCACGTCTTCATCATGTGTCTTGATCATTGTAAAGGTGGATCAGACGGGCTAAATATTGACTGGGCAAAAGCGATGGTGTTGTATTGCAGAGGAGAGAAGGCCAACATTGCTAAATTGATTTTTGCATGCATGGCTGAGAATGTGATGGCCTTGAAGAAGGATAAATGGTTGTTGTATTCTTGTTTTCTTCAAATGATCTTTGATGACCTAATACCAAATGTACCAAGACATGGAAAGGTGAAGAGGCTGGTACAAATGAATCCACGTATCTTTGCTGACTGTTGTGCTATTCGCCATGATTTTTGTGGGAAGATCACCCATCTGGGAAAACATGTACCCTCCAGAGAGATGGAATTACATTAGATAGGTGGATGAATCTGAGAATAAAAGAGCTGAAGAAACCAGGGCACAGCAATCTGATGCAACCAAGAAGAGAAAGAGATATGCTAAGGAGAAAGATTATGATTTTGAAGAAGACATGAATGAAAGAGCTGAAGAGATGAGGATAGAGAAGGAAAAGAGATCAAAGAAGAAAGCTGATACAACAGATTTAGAAAGGCAACCTAAACAAAGACATCAAGCATTCATTGAAAGGAGGGAAGAAAGAGGAAATCTAGATGAAGATGTGATCCGTAATCTTAACAGTTCTTTGGTAAATGAACTGAGTATGATAAAGACAAAGCTCACCAACCAAGAGATACGGGGAGAAACAAAAAGATGAGATGATAGATGGAATGAAGAAGATGCTTGTGGATCAAAACCGGTCTGTGCTGAAGAAGTTGTTGAAGAGATTGGCTAACTGAAAGCTGCAGTCGGCCTGCCTAATCAACTAGCTCAATCTGAGTTAGATGATTTGCTGATACATCAAAGTACCCATTCCTGAACGTGCGTACTTCATCTAAGGCAGGAGAGGGCACGTCTGGTGCAGCAATTGATGATGCTGTAGATTGTGAAATAAGAAATGAAGATGTAGGAAGGGAGAATGAAGAGGATATTTTGGAAGCTAGGTTTATAAACATGGGTTTTGATGTTGAGAACGATTTGGTTGGAGAAGAAGTGGTAAGGGAGAAGTTTGTGGACCGAGATGGTGAGAAGGAAAAGAGTTTAGTTGATGAAGAAGAGGATGATGAACAGCTTGTAGACTATGATTCTGAACCTGAGTTCTATGAACTTGATGAGAGACCGTTGATCTATGTAGCTAAGAAAGGAGAGCTTGATGAGGATGTATTTGAAATGGATAAAGATGAGTGGTTTGTTAAGGAGAAAGAGGCTGAAGAACTGACTCCCCTATTCCAACACATGGAAGGGTTGAGTAGGAAAGAGGCTCATAAGCGGATCATAAGTTGGTGCTATAACCCCAGCCTTGAAATGTTCATGATAAAAAGAAGAGGGGGTGGAATGAGTTACTTGCATTAAAGGAAGGCTTTCAAAACCTTGCCTAAATAGGATCTAAGGCGACTGGCAACTTTGCCATTACTGAAGGCAAATCTAAGTGAACGAGCCTCTTTACTAGAGAAAGAAATTCAGAATGGGCTAAATGATAATTTTGAGTCTTTTGATTTTATGAAAACTGAGAGGAAACATTCAAAAAGGACAAGGATTGGGAGACCGGGAAGGGCAAAATTGTACTAAGGGTGAAACCCCCAAGGACAGTAAACAGGGTCAGATTAGCAGATCCACTTCCCCAATGATTACAGAGCTTTCAAAAGTGGTTTTATGACAATAATACGGGGGAGGTAGTCATCAGGGTGAAGAATGGTGCTAAGATTAACATCTTTGATCCAATGGAACTATTTAGTTTCTGTGATGAAGACCTGCTGGTACTTTGCGAGAATCATATAAGCAGGTGCAGGTGAGGAAATGAGGAAAGAAGCAAGTCTGTTTATGAATGTAGCAAACAAGATCAGAGGGGGAGGGCAAAGGTGAAGAGTTTAGCCGAGAGAGTAAGGGCCTAAGATGACCTAAACATGGATATATAAGATTTGGCCAAGTAGTTTCAGCGAGCAAGTGCTCATCCCAAAGGGGCTAGTGATGCAGGAGGGGAAACCATGGAGAATCATGTGTTGAAGCTTCCAAGGGAGTTGTTGCAGGAGATACCGAAGATTAATCTAAGGCAACGAAGGACACTAGAGCTGAAAAGACTAATCAAGCCGAGTGAAAGTGGTGAGTTTCAACCTAGGGGGAATATTGAAGATCATGTATAGGTTGGACTCACCTTAGTTTAGATTATTTACTTTGATTGTAACAGGTCTTTTGTTAGTTTCTTTTTGTATGTATTTAGTTTTATGTAATGTTGCAGTCTAGCGAAACTATGAGTGAAACTATAGTTTCGCTCACAGTCAGCTGATTAGTTGGCTTGGCGAAACTACTGTTTTTGTTGGGCGAAACTATAGTTTTGGCAGTACAGTCTGCGAAACTATGACTGCTTTATATATAGTTGATCTTTTTCATTGTTGGGTAAGCTTGCAAACCCTAATCGATTATCATTGTTGCAAGTTACCATTTCAAAGCAGTTATTACAGAGAATTATCATTGTGCTTATGTTATTGATTATTGATGTTCATTGTCTTATCATGAATGGGTTATTATTGTGTTCAATCATCTTGTTCATGTTTTTTAGTTTGTTGTTGGATATTGAACTATTCTTCATCTTATTTGCACTGTTATACGATCAATGGACCAACAATCATTTTGAGTAAAACCAGATGTAGGCATCATGGTCCGGTTAAATTCCCGTCTCTTTATGTCCAACTCAAAAGATTTAAGCTTATTGATGATATCCATCAGCTTGTAATCTGTGAACCCTCTTTCTTGCTTTAGCATTCTCACCTGAAGGCTCCACTGAGGTGGGAGAGATCTATTAGCCTATTAACTTGCTCACTGTTGGAAAGCTTTTCATCGTATTTCTTTAAGGTGCTTGAAACTATCAAGAAGTGATTTGTGAGATTTATCAGACTCCCATTCTTGTATCAACAAAGGAATTGAATTCCTTCTCTGCTTGAATGCTCTTATCCTTTACGAGTTCATCGTTACCATCACAGAACTCACATAGGGCATCGTAAAGGGACTTAACATTTTTATGCTCTGCAAATCGATTGTAGATGTTTGTTGCCAGACATAGAGTTAATGCATTAAAAGCTTTCTAGTCACAATCGATCAGCTTTAGATCCTTGTCAGTGAAAGTACATGGGTCCTTATTTTGAGAGACAACATCACCAACAGTGACAGTTGGTATGTGAGGACCAGAAATAATTGATTCACATTGGTTGTGATTAGTATAAAAGAAGAAGGCTATGAGACATCTCTTCCAATCCTTGAAATTATCACCGTTAATGAGTCTCAGTTGCCTATTGGGAGCAACACTTTCAAGATCGCGCAAGAGTGAGTGAGGTTAACTTTGACATGGTAGTTTCACTGGGATTGATGTAATTTTGGCAAGAGAAGAAGCAATTTCGCTGAAGAAAGGTAAATTCGCAGAGAATTTCGCTGGGAAAGCTAATTTCTCTGAGTTGTTGTAATTTCACTGACAATTCGGCAGCAGTTTCGCTAGCTGAATGTCACAAATAGCTTAGTTTCGGGCAATAGTTCGCACGAAACAAGCTTGAACTTTCATTCAAAATTAATTTCGGCAGCATTTCGCTTGATAAACCCTCACAAGCACTGATGAACTTTCGTTCAAAGAGACTACTTTCGCAGAACTACAAGAAACAATTTCAATAGTGATAACACCCGTAGTTTCACAGAAAGAACTTAAAAATTTCGCTGAAAGAACAACTAATTTCGCTCGACAAAGCTTGAACCCTTTTTCAACACGAAATCAATCAGAAATCATCAAAAACTCAATGAATTTGAGATCTGATGATTAACAGAGCTTCCCCAACCAATAACCAGCAAAGCTCAATCAATTTCCATGTCAAATACACACTATTATGAATTGAAAATTGATGAAAACTTGATATTGAACTAAAACAACCAAAAACTCAACAAATCATGAGCACTGTGGCTCTGATACCATATTGTTGGTCCATTTAATCGTATTACAATGCAAATGAATTGATGAGTCGTTCAATATCAAACACACATACTAAACAACATGAACAATGAAGATTGAAAAAACAATAACAACTCATTCAATATAAGACAATAAAGATCATAACATTTAATAACATCAAAGCACAATGATATTTCTGTGAATATTGCTTAGAAAAGGTAACTTGCAACAAGGGTCAATGATTAGAGTTTTGCAAGCTTACCAACAATGATAATGATCAAAAACTATATATAGCAGTCTTAGTTTCATAGACAGTTTCACTGCCAGCAAAACTGTTCTAATGAAACTATAGTTTCGCCCGGCAGAAACAGTAGTTTCGCCGAGCGAACTAAACAGCTGACTGTGAGCGACTCACAGTTTCGCTAGACTGCAAAACTACATAAAGCTAATTACATATAAAAGGAAACTAACAAAAGACCTATTACAAGAAAAAATAAACATTCTAATCTAAGGTGAGTCCAACCTATATATGATTTTCACCAATTGACTAGGGTGTGAGATTGATATTCTCATAAGGATCGAATATGATGATTGAGTTAATGATTGTACAGCGGAATCAAACAATCAAGAAACATTGAATGCTAGAAATACTTTTAAATAGTCTTTATATTAATGAAAGTGATAGGTTACAATGAATGTTGGGGTTTGAGCATTAAAACAGTAACAATACACCTTGAGAACATAAGACTAAACAAAATATTATGATTGTCTATGATGTCTATCAGTAACACCCGGTTATTCTTTTAAGTTAGTAAAGAAAGATAAAGTGAAGAAAAAGAAAGAAAAGCTATTAAACCCATGTTGAAGGGTTAAAAGTGTCAAAAGGACAAAATGTTTAAAAAATGGGTGTAAAAGGTGATGGCTGCCCATGTTGTCTGCCTACACCTTTTCATTCGGGATTTTTGATAGAGAAAGAAGCAAAGTAGAAAGTTTTGGGTTCTTGAAGAACAAAAGAGAAGTTCAATTCAAGGTAAGAAATCTAAGTTATGATGTTCTAACTGGTTTTATCCTCGTTGTATGCTTATGTATGTTGTATGTTTCGGGTGTGTGTTTTGGTGGGTTTTAGGCGGTTTGAATGGTTGCAAATGGGTTTTTGAAGAAGTCATAACCAAAGCTGCAAAAGTGAGTTCTAGAATGTTAGGATCTGGTATTTGAACGAAATACCTAGAGATTAGCGTGTAAACCAGATCAAATAGTGCGGAATCCTATTTGATTAGCGATCCAATCAGTGAGAACACACGAAGAATCAATCAAGAATTGAAACTAACGTTAGAAATTGATTGGGAATCGATCTAATGTGTTCAATGAACTTGGAGAACGAATTGGGAGGCTTCTGGACGGCTAGGGTACGTCTGGAATCGTAATTAATCAAAAGCTCTTATTTTTCACGAATTGGGTTGTATTTATAGGTTGGTATTATTCAATCGTGCGACTGAACCATTAGTATGGTTCAGTCGTGCGATTGAACCATGCGGTTGATTCATCCGCACGATTGAGTGTTCAATCGTGCGACTGAGCCAATCTTATGTTACAATCATACGACTGATCCAGTCTCCTGGTTCAGTCGTGCGACTGAGTCATTCGTATGAAGTTATTCATGCTTATGGTTCATTCGCATGGGCCATTCGCATGAGAACTTCATTAAGTTAAGTTTGAATGTATTTAATTAGTAAACATTATGTGTAACAATTCTAACAACCACAAACCTAATTAACCAATTTAATATCAACTCATTAATGAAATATTAGTCATTACAAATCAAAACAACCAATATCATTTCATTAATCATATCAAATTACATTTAGAATCAGACAAACAAGATCTATTACATTTCATATCATGATCTAGGGACATACATGTATCAACAAACTCCCCCTTGGACCTAGAATCTCTCTAATCTCTTGTTTTCTGCATAACCTCCTTGTATTTCTTGTACTTCTCCTCTTTTGTGACTCCCGTGTGAAATCAAACACAAAGCAGAGTCGTATAACGTTCTGGAACTGGAGGGCTTGTACAATATCTTGCGTATCATAGAACAGTGGCCACTTGTATAGCGTATAGACATCACTTTCCGACAAGTTTGTAAGCCACATCGGTCGAATACCCTGATAGTATCCATTGTCCCTCTTTGCTTAAGACTATGACCGCTTCAGCTGTTCTCCAATCATAGTACCACCACTTAAAATGTGGAGTGAAATCCTGTGGCATTCCCTGAGTGGGATTCTTGACATTGTGCGTGGAGGACTCCACTTCAACACTATCTTAGGCTTGCTAGTAATGGCATTAACCTCAGACCTTCTGATATACCTAGTAGGCTGTTGGGGTCTGAAGTTAACCCATCTAGTGTGGTACTCCTTCTTTAGGGCAGCCTCGAACCAGCCTGACATCTTCCTCGGGTCAGCATACAAAAGCTTTAGTTTGGCTAGCTGGTTGAGCTCAAAACCTTGTAGAGTCTTTAGATCATATGGGAATCTGAAGTACTCTATGCCTTGTTCTCTCTTAACTGCATATACGTTAAGATCCTCAAAATACGCCCATGCTATGATCCTTCCTGACACCTTGTGATGTTTCTTGACTCTATAGAGTTTGGTGTAGGAATCTTTCTTTGGTGTAGTACGTTGGGCTCTAACTTCTTCAAAACATGCAACCCACTCAGCCTTTCGAATGTCGACATCATCATTTGAGGCTTGGGCTGTGTCTTCTGCTTTCTCTGTTTGTTGCTCCATATAGTTCAACACCTCAATAGTATCGTTGACAAGGGATTCACCCAGATTGGGGACCACATTGCCCTGATTGTCAGCGTACTGAGGGTACTCCTCGGCAGTGAAATCTTCGATCTCTACATCATCAACATCGTTGAGCTCTTCGTCACTAGTCGAATAGCATGTCGGAGCATCTTTTACTATTTCATCTGGATTTAGCTCGAAAAGCTCTGCGAGTTGCTCATTTGATAGATCATGAATTATTTCCCCTTCTTCAGGGGTATAATTCACTGACCTCCTGACAATCCCTTGCAGATCAAGAATCATTGTTAGCTAAGACTTAACCTGCTGAAGGGGAGCAACATCAAACTCATCTCTTTGGTAATTTTGATCTGTTTGATTTAAACATTCCACACATAAATCATTAGTAATTAATCAAACAGAAAGGCATTAAAGTAATATAAACATTAAATACATTGTGTTCAATTACAGGATTCAAATACAAAAGAAGATAAATACATAACATCTAATCTTTACTTTTATCTTGTATCATTGTTTCATCACTTGGAGGAGCAGAGGTAGAAGCGGATTGATCTTGTCTGTTCTTTGTCCTTTTCTCTTGACCTGTAGCAGGGGCCGATGCAGGTGCATCCCCTCCTTCTGCTTCTTCATCATCGTCCTTCTCCTCTGTCCTATCTCTTTTTGTATCTTCATACTCCTCAGTATCACTCTCATCATCCTCATCATTATCTTCATCATCATCATCTCTGTCTCCTTCCCTGATCTTCAATGGCTCCTCTTTAGATCCTTTCAGTTTTAACAGGATAATCTTCCTTGCCTTCTCTAGCTCCTCTATTTGCTTGCTTGATATGACACTTTGAGCTTGGAGTTGGTCCATCTTGGTGCTCTGAGTAGCCAACTGCTGGGCCTGCTCCTCAATTACTCGAGCCTGCTCTGCAATTTGGTGAGATTGTGCAGCAGTCAGGTTAGTAAGCTGGCGGATCTGAGCTGCCTTTTCCTCATCAGCAGCTAGTAAGCGCATCACCATTCTGTTAAGCGCTGACAACTGTTCCTCTACCCCGATTAGAGGTAGAGGGGATCTATAAGTGTGTGAGGGATGGGCTGAGGGTATTGATTGGTGTGACGTGGTGGTGGAGGTGGCTGTAGTGAAGATAGGTCTTATAATGGTGGAGGTGATGTGGGAGTAAAGGATATGGTGGTGGAGGGAATCTGTGCTGTGGTGGGAGGTATGGTGGGGGCTGTGGTACATGTGGTGGATGTGGTGGATGTGGTGGATATGGTGGCTGTGGTGGATGTGGTGGATGTGGTGGCTGTGGTGGATGTGGTAGAGTGGTGGCTGTGGTGGATGTGGTGGCTGTGGCGGATGTGTAGATGTGGTGATGTGGTGGTGAGGAAGGTCACCCTATGCTTCTTCTTCTTCTGCCATGGGGTTTAGCCATTCTCTACCTCCTTGTTCCAGTTGAGGTGGAAGCTCCCCCTACAACCCTGCCTGTGGACCCCAGAGCATAGCTTGGGTCAGTATGAGTATCTCCAGAGTCTCTCGGGTGTTCACCAACCACCCTTAACCCATGTTCTGTGGGAACAACTTTCCTTCCCACAGTTCGTGTAAGTGGCTCCTCATCCGATTCATCCTCCTCCTCCGCGCCAAGAACAAAATCCTGATGAAATCCCGCTGACTCGGTTACTTCTCCAGTTGTGATGGACACTGGAGGTATAGAATCAGACACAGTGCCTCTGAGTGGAATAGGCATATCGTCTCCAGCATCCCCACTGTCATCATCATCTGAGTCATGAGTGGGTAGAGCTATCTGTTCCACATCAGAGTCACTATCCTCGTGACACCACTTTCTCTTTGCGGGCACCACGTAGTCATCCCGGGCAAGATGACCAAACAACCTCCTGACAGGAGGCTTCACTTGCTTTCCCCTGTACACTTTCATCCTTCCCAGGGTAGTGTCCATTACCTCCAAGACTACCGCATCCTCCTTTTCCTTTGGCAGGGAGGGAAGCTTCTGATCTATGATCATTTGCATAAATCTTGGGTACATACAGAAGGCTTCCTTCCCTTTCCCCTCGATGTTCCCCCAGATAGGTGAAGATCATCTTGGAGAAGCTGAACGATGGTTCAGCACCAACGCAACGTATGCGTTCTGCATCTGGTCAGACAGCTCATCAAAACCACCTTTTCTGGAACCATGCACTTGAGCAGCACGTGTGCAAGATATTTAAACTGGGGACAGAGGTTACTCTTGTTGAGTACCCCAGAATTGATGTCCCCAGAGTATTTGGCTCTAAGAAAGAATCCTCTGACTGTGAGGGGTGTAATCGAGTCGGACAATCAGCGTCATCCCCCAATTGTAGTACGATCGAGATCGTCCTCTGAAATAGTAATAGCCTCTCCAAATATGGTACTTCTGATGCAATGAGGCTCAGACGATCTATCAACTGTAGCCCCTTCCCAGAAGGCTTGTTGAATGGATCGATACGGAGTGCAAGGAGTAGATATGGCATGTGCAATCCTCGATCTCAGTAGGAATGTGATTATGCCAGAGAAATCAGCAGCGTTTCTGGATGTTAAGTCCAGATGAGCACATATATTGTGCTTTGTGCTCATAATCCATCTACTCGCCATCTGTTACACAAAGATAGTAAACATTAGTACCATTGACTAAGAAAGTCATGAAATCCTTAAGCTTGAAGAAAATCTTTCTGTCATTGATTGACATTGTGCGTAAGGGGTTCAAATCGTGCGATTGAACCATACGAATGGGGTTCAGTCGTGCGATTGAACCGTACGAATGGGACCAGTCGTGCGACTGATCCATACGTACCTCTGAGTGTGCGACTGGGCTCCTACGTATATACCCTCATGCGGTTACACCAGTCGTGCGACTGAACTTCATACGCATGGTTCAGTCATGCGTTTAAGCAGTTTGAGCCCTTCAGTCGTGCGACTGAAGTTCATCACTCTGTCCATTCGCATGAAGTACCGACTGTTCAATTCAAATTACTTTTCACCATTTTTGAGTTTTAGACATCGTTATCTGGTTCATTTGACTCGCAATTCATTCTTAAACCACCTAACATCGTTACTTTCGTTTGTTTGAGTCATTTAGGTAGGTTATTTAGGTCACTTTAGTCTCACTTACTTTGCGAGTCCGTTGTACGTTTTTTCATCAAATTAAAGTTATGGGGGTGCATCTATATCATAAATTACCTGTAGAGTCGATGTCGATGGTCAGTAATCAGAAACGGGGTTTAGCGATCAATTGAAATTTTTGCAGAGTTGGGTTATTCGTGCGATTCAGGGTGATTTTGAAGGTGGTGAGTCTCTGCGACCGACTCCCCTTCTATTTATATTAACCCTAGATTCAATCGTGCGACTGAGCTCATACGCACCTTTCAGTCGTGCGAGTGGGACTCAGTCGTGCGATTGTTCAATCGTCCTTCTTCAGTCGTCCGACTGAATCTCAGTCGTGCGACTGACTACTCATTCGCCCTTACTCATCCGACTGGGCCAATCGTATGGGCCATTCGGTTGAATAGTCCATATTCATGTCCATTCGTACGAATAGCTTCCATTCGTATGATTGGTCCATTCGTGCGAATAGGTCATATTTATTCACTTTTCTGCCAATTTGAATATTCACCTTTTAAAATCCCTTTATTGCAGAAATTTACGTTATGAGCAGTTGATCATCTTAGACATGATCGTTTTGACTTGAAAACCCTTTTATCACCTCAGACGTGACTGTTTAACTTTTAATACATATGTGGTCATCTCAGACATGACCCTGTCAGTGAGTTGATCCCTACTGATTTTCCTGATGTAATCCGACAAACAAACAAACTAAAACGACTGACTAAATTAGAAAATTAAAAAAAAAAAAAAAAATGTGTTTTGCTTTTTGTGAGAGATAAGTCCTGAGATGGAAATCTACTGGATTTGGTTCCAATAGCAGCTTTAACTTAGATTGACCATACCTGGACCAATCCATTTTGGAATCATACAGGCATTTCAAATCAGTTTGGACTTGTTATCAAAATCTTTTGATGCTCAATTCTCGGTGTTCATCCAGATTCATTTGCAACTTTAGGAAATCATACTGAAGCTCTTAGATTACCACATTGAATCAAACTTTCAAGAATTGCAGCCACAATGATTGTCAATATGTTTGTCCACTTAAATCCATACACAGACTTTTGACCCAAACTGGTGATCGTTTTAGATTTAATTATTTCAACTAACATTTGTGGATCCCACACTTATATGGTAAGCAATATTCCTCAGGAGCTTTTGAGCGGTCTACGGGCATTATTATAAGGAGAGACTATTCTTAGAGCTTTCAAAGAGAAGCCAGTCCTCAGGTCAGTGCCATCGCACAGCAGAGAGGCGGCAAACAACAATGAATTCTAGAGTATCCAGGTTATGCTTATCCTCAGGTCAGTGCCATCGCACAGCAGAGATGCACACAACCTATCTCCTTGTTAGAGAAGCTTAATTTTATGTTGCACCAAATGCACCAATAACATAAGTCATTAGCTTGATAGCATTTTTATTTCATTTTTGCGTACTTTGCTCTATTTATGGTCATCCGTACACATTTGTGGCGTTTACATGCTCATTACCCCTTATTGGAATATAGTTGATTGTGTTAACCAGTGATAAGATGGAAGCCCATAGTCAGTTGAACCACTTAGTTTGATCTTGAGATCACCAGTCAGGTCTAATCATCTATTGTGTTGAATCTACCGACATATCATTGTGGTCTAGCAACCTCTAGGTCTACTCTCATTGTGTTACCTTAAGAGTTACCAGTTTTTCTATCATCTTCCCTTTTATATTGCTTAGACAACACAGACTTATACTTTGAATTTTTGCACCTTTTCTAAATTAAAATTTCAAGGTCCCTCTTGATTTGTTCCTATGTACTATCATATTCCAAAAGGTTTGAATCGGTATCACAGATACGATCTACTTTATATCAGCTTTCCACTCCTTCTACCCCCTTTTTTTTAATAATGTACTTGTTGACTTATTCTTCTCCCCTAAAATGCTAAAATCATAACTGGTTTAATTATTTTAGGATTTTAATAACCAGCAAAATAACATGAGTTTAAATTAAACAGACTGAAATAAACCAATAAAATAAGAGAAAAAATTAACTAACCTACATCGGACTACACATGATCATCATCAGAATAACATCACTTTTCTTTTTAACGCCGTTGACCTCTAGCAAATATTGAAAACGTGGTTTATCAAAGGCTTTAGTGTAGAGGTCAGCGCGTTGAAAATCAGTATTAATTTTTACCACATCAATTAAGTTCTTTTCAAAACAGTCTCTTATGAAATGGTATTTAATACCAATATGTTTGGTCTTAGGATGTTGGACCGGATTTTTAGTTACTGCAATTGCAGCAGAGTTATCAACACAAATAGGAGTAGAGGAGAACTTTAAACTGTAATCACGCATTTGCTGTTGAATCCAACCGATGTCTGTTTCTTACACTGCCAAGTCACTAGTCTTCTCCCAAAGAATTGACACCCTGTGGATGTAGACTTGTAGTTCATCTTGTAGCCTCCGTAATCCGAGTCACTATACGCTGTGAGCTCAAAATCATCATCATGAGGATACCACAACCCAAGTGTGGGTGTACCCTTTAGATAGCGAAAATTCCTTTTGACCCCGATCAGATGATTGACCTTAGGTTTAGCCTGATATCTAGAACATAAACATGTAGCATACATGATATCAGGTCTTGAGGCAGTGAGATACATGAGGGATCCAATCATTCCTCGGTACATGGTGGCATCTACAAGATCTCCATTTTCATCAGGTGCTATGTCGTGATTCGTAGCAAGTGGAGTATCAGCAGCAGATGCATTCTCCATGTCAAAGCGATTGAGAATGTCTCCTACGTACTTGGTCTGATGTAGAAAGATCCCATTTGGTGTTTGATCCACCTGTAGCCCGAGAAAGAACTTCATCTCCCCCATAGCACTCATCTCAAACTCTTTCTTCATAACTGCTTCAAACTCTTTGCATAACTCTTCGTTCTTTGAACCAAAATTATGTCATCAACATAGATCTGTACGAGCAGTAGGTCGCCATCTTTCTCTTTAATGAACAGAGTGCAGTCAATTACTCCCCTGCGAAATCCGTGTTTCACAAGATGAGTAGAGAGTTTCTCATACCAAGCTCTTGGAGCTTGATGAAGCCCGTATAAAGCCTTGTCGAGCTTGAAGACTCTATCTCGATGATACGGATCTTCAAATCCCTCGGGTTGACTTACATAGACTGTTTCTCTAATTTCCCTGTGAAGGAATGCACTCTTCACATCCAATTGATAGACTTTAATCTTCATGTATGATGCATAGGCAAGGATATACGAATGGCTTCCATCTGTGCCACGGGTGCAAACACCTCATTGTAATCAATTCCCTCGACTTGGCGAAACCCTGAACCACCAGTCGAGCTTTGTTCCTGATAATGATCCCTTGGTCATCCTTCTTGCATTTCAAAACCTTTGGTGCCAATTACTTTAGCACCTTTAGGTCTATCAACCAGAGTCCATACACCTAACTTCTTGAACTGAAGAAGTTCTTCTTGCATTGCACTCACCCACGCCTCATCATTTAGTGCTTCACTGACGTATTTTGGCTCAAATTGGGAGACAAAACACGGATAAGCACCATCATGAATATATCCCTTCTCCATAACTGAGGCGTAATCAGCTGAGTATAGCTGATTTTGGGTTTGTACGCCTGATGTAACATCTCCAATGACATTGTCTAATGGATGATAGGCGTTTAGTCGTGATCCTGGAGTAGTAGAAACTACCTCAGAGCCAAGATTATGAACATTTGTTTCTGCATCTGAGGTAGTTGGAGTTTGAGGCTCTGAAGTCGAAGGTGCATCACTGGTAGATGCTTGTGGAGTTTCAAGAACTGAACCTATTCCTCCTGACTGTTCTGGTTGTCTTCTTCAGCTTCATCTTCAGAGGAGGAGTCACTGTCATCGACCACTTCCCTTGACTGAGTAGATGACTCTCCCCGTGAGCTAGATGTTGGTGTATTCAAGATATCATACATCATTCGTGTAGCTAACTCGTCATCCGAGGAAGAGAGAGGGATGTTGAAGGACTTGAAGAATCCATCATAGTTGAAAAAGTAGGCGGGTCCTTTGCCAGTAGGTGGTGTGGTATATCACTGAACGTCAACATTACACCACACTTCTACTAGACCCGTTGAGTTGTTGTAAACTCACTTGTTCGGTATGTTGTATCCTAGAAAGATGCCTTCATCTGCCTTCTCACTGAATTTACTCTCTTGTGTCTTCTTCAGAAGTGTGCACGGCGCGCCAAATGGTTCGAGATACTCCAGTTCGGTTTGCGTCTTTGTAGTAGCTCGTAACATGTCTTTCCGTGGTGCTTGACTATCAGGACTCGATTCAGTGTATAACATGCATTTGCCACTGCCTCATTCCAGAATTGGATAGGCAGTTTCGAGTCTGCCAGCATAGTCCGTGCTGTCTCTATCAAGCTTCTATTCTTTCTCTCAGCAATGCCATTCATCTGAGGTGTGTAGGCAGAAGTGAATTGATGCACAATTCCCTTTTCCTTGCAGTATGTCTCCATCCACTGGTTCTTGAATTCTGTTCCGTTGTCTGAGCGTACTTGTCTAACTTTCAGCTTGTAGAGAGATTCTAGTGTGGTTACCAACTCCTTGAATGAATCAAATGTTTCTGATTTGAATTCAAAAACATTACCCAAGTGAACCTTGAGTAGTCATCAGTGACCACAAAACAGTACAAGTCGCCTGCAATGCTCTTTGTACTGACTGGACCAAACAGATCCATGTGAAGAAGTTCAAGAGGTAGTTCTATTGAATGAACTTTCTTTTCCGTATGAGACTTCTTTGTCTGTTTGCCTTTCTTGCAAGCTACACAAAAGTCAGGAAGCTGGAAGTTCTTGACATTAACTCCTCTCACCAGATCCTTCTGAATCAAGTGATTCATCTTCCTTTGACTAATGTGTCCCATTCTCCTATGCCCGGAGATGGAATCCTTTTCAGTAGCTTTAGATAGAAAACACTGAACCTCTGATCCATTGTAGAAGCTGTTGACAGATCCAAACATAAAGATCTTTATATCTTGAAGCAGTCATCAAAACTTGGTCCTCTGGGATCACGTAGTCTTTCTTTAGTACGTAACACTTTTGTTGTCGAAGATGACTTTAAATCCCTTATCACATATTGGGAACCGAGAGTAAGTTATTTTGTAGTTGTTGAACGTAGTTCACTTTATCAAACTTAACTTTCTGATTCCCCACTTCTCCCTGTGCTGTGATATAGCCACCCTTGTTTCAAGCAAACGAAACATGCCCTCCTTTTATTTGCTTGACATTTGATAAAAGAGCCATGTTTCCTATCATGTGCCTGGATGCTCCGCTGTCTACTATCCACGTGTTAGTTTCAACACTGTATCGAACACCCTGCACATACAAAGTAAAGAATTAGTTTGGGTTAGGAACCCAAGCCTTTACTAGCTTGGTTTCCCAGACGCATCACACATCATAAATTCTACCCATTGACCCTTAGAGGATGAGGTAGCTCAGGTTCCTTCTTGTCATTATATCAGACACTGAGGATGTCTTCTCCTTCCATAATCCAGATTTTTGCAATGCATGTTTGTGATAAACAGTCGACTGACTTACAGGTTGAATTTTAGGTTCACTAGTTCTTCTAGGTGGAGTCAGAGATCCTCTTAGAAGACCTAGGCTTTGAAACCTGAAGTTCAATCTTCTTACGGGGTGTCTGATAGAAGTGACAATAGGAAGCAATGTGTCCATATTCACCATAGTTGTAGCACAATCTGCTATTAAACTTTCTTTGTGGAGAAGTGTGTGACACTCTAGTAACATTACGCACTCTAGGTTTGGACTCTGGTTCTTTGGTTGTTTTCTCTGGTTTAACAAAGTTAACTGTTTTAACCTGTTTAACATCCTTTTCTTTTTGGTTAATAGGTTTTTGACTTGACGTATGTGAAATATTAACCTTAGAAGTCCTTTTAGGTTCTGATTTGACTCTGTTTGATCCCGACTTTAAGTTAACCTTTTCAAATTCCTTTTCCATATTAACACTAGACAATTTATCCTTTGCCTTTGAAGTGGCCTCCGTTTGTTTGTTTCCTGAGTCAATAGATGAACATAAGGAATCTGGATCTCTAACAAGAGGAGTAGACACCACATGATCCTTGATGGGATTACTATTTATTGGTCTAGTCTTAGTGTTCATCAAAGTCTCAGGTGGTGGTGGAACCACTTTATAACCCAATCCCTCCCTGTTGTTCCTTTCTCTCACTAAGTGTTGGACTATGTGTGAAGACTAGTCCAACTATGCAGTTTCTGTTTTAATGAATTTACTTCTACTTCTAGAACTGCCTTTTGCTTCTTAGTGTCTTCTAGGGAGTTTAGATAATACCTAATGTCATTAGCTTGGATAAAGGCAACTACTTTGGTTTCCCTAAGCTGTTTAGTCAAAAGGTCTATCTTTTCTTTATAACTATGCTCATTTTGTTTTAATACCCTATTAGCCTCAGTGCACAATTGAAATCTTTTACTAAGTTATCATTATGATCTAATAACCTAGCAAAATTTTCATCTATGCTATTCCTAAAAGTATCAAATCAGAACAAGCATGATTATCATTCATTTGGTCCGTAGTACTTACCTGAGTTGATTTAGTAGAGTTAGCCATCAACGCAGCATCAGATGTCTCTGGTTCTGGTGATTCTGTCTTTTCTGTCTCTGACGTGGTAGTCTCCTCTTTAGGCTGGTAACTGACCTCGGTTGCAGTTGCTTCTTCACTATGTGACATCGCTATCTCAACTGCTAGATCTCCTTCACTAGCGGAATCACTGTCAATGTCTTCTACACTTGCAATGTTTGATTCCCCTGGCGAGACAAACCTAAAGCTCCAATCCTATCCTTCATCATCATGGGCAGTCAAGGCCTTTGGATCCTTGCTTGATGACGTAGAACTGGTAGCTTGCTTGTCTTGATGAGTGAAAGACAAGAACGGGTTTCCGTTACCCGTCTTCTTAGGCTTTACACATTCTCTTTTGAAGTGCCCCTTCTCTCCACAGTTGAAGCACGTCACTTTGCTCTTGTCAAAGCCAAATGTGGTATCCTTAGTAGCTACTAAGTTCTGTCCGGTTTGTTTTACAAACTTCTTTGCTCTCCGGACAGCACTAGCTAAGCCCACATTATATCCATCCTCTCAAGCTCCATTTCGTCCACCTGCTCATAATCCTCGTCTGCCAAATGGCAGTTTCCAATCTTCCCAGCAACAAGTTCATCATAAGAATGGACCATTGCAGCCAAAAGATCCATGTGTTCTCGAGCTACTTCCACTGTCACATTTCCGAGATTCTCGGTCTTCAGTTTAGTAGCACTTGCTTCGCATCCAATATAGTGGGAACAAGAAAGTCCCGATGTGTCTGATCCTGAAGGAGATGCATGTGAAGGACCCGATGAGCTAGACACAAATGCAGTCTGGAGTGGTGCTCCAGATGTCTTAGATTGAGGCGTGGCATTGTATAAAGCTGGATTTTGATTGTATGAGGACTTCTGAGCTCTGTACTTCATCCTAAGTGACTCTTCTTGCAACTTAAGAATAAAGTCATTAATATCCAGTTTGCTAGCATTCCATTCTGTCTAATATTAGACACGAATGAAGCCCATTTTTCAGGCAATCCGTCTGCAAAATTAGTAACTTTCTCTTCCATGGTAGTAGCCACCCCTGTGTATGCAGTTCACTCATCAGATGGTAGAATCTATCTATAACATCGTCCAACTCTCATTTCCCATCGATGAGAAGTTATCGAATTCCTTCTTTAACTCCTTGCCTTGATCGCCTTCAACGAAGCATTCCCGTCGTACCTCTTTTCTAGCTCATCCCAAAGTTCTTGGACTGCTTATTTTCTGAGTACTGATGGAATATGTCTTTAGGAATAGATTGTGTAATCAATGCATAAACTCTTTTTTCTGCATTGTATTTGACTTTCTCAATGTCCGTCATTCCTCCTAACGTTAGCTTAACTCCATCAGCTCCCACCGGTGTACTATATCTAATCTCGATGGCTTCCCACAGATTCGGATCCACTCTGTTGAGGTAGATCTCAAAACGTTGTTTCCAGTGGGGAAACTCATCTAACGTCAAGAGCTTTGGTGGTTTATTATGATTACCCACCTCACTCTCAAGCAACAGCAGGTTCTGTATCCTAGAGTCCTTTCCAGCAGTAAAGGCTGACATTTGATCTTCCATTGCGAATAACTTTAAGTCTAATAACTTTAAGTCTAATAAAAAAATTGTCACTGGGGCGACTGAAAGGTGCGAATGGTCTAGTCGTGCGTATGAACTCTACGACTGGTTCAATCGTGCAGCTGAACTAAGCAATTAGCTCAGTCGTGCGAATGAATCTGATGCGTATGAACAGTACGCCTGAAAGGTTCAATCATACGAATGGAGATGCGACTATGTCCAATCGTGCGTCTGAGCAATGCGAATGAGGTCCAGTCATGCGAATGGCTCACTCGTGCGACTGAAGCTGCTGTTTTGCGAAAATTTCTAGGTTAAACGTGTTTTAGCCGTAAAAATTCGAAATTTCGCAAGGTGTAATCACCTAAGTCTGTAGAAACCAAACTTTGATGAGCAGGGAACGTCCAAGATCACTTTTGACACAAAAGATTGCGTTTATAGTGCAAAAACACAAACTTTTTATCAATCTTGATTGAATCACACGTAATCAAGAGCCAACGCTCTGATACCACTTGTTAGGACCTGGTATTTGAATGAAATACCTAGAGATTAGCATGTAAACCAGATCAAATAGTGTGGAATCCTATTTGATTGGTGATCCAATCAGTGAGAACACACGAAGAATCAATCAAGAATTGAAACTAACGTTAGAAATCGATTGGGAATCGATCTAATGTGTTCTATGAACTTGGAGAACGAATTGGGAGGCTTCTGGACGGCTAGGGTACGTCTGGAATCGTAATTAATCAAAAGCTCTTATTTTTCACGAATTGGGTTGTATTTAGAGGTTGGTATTATTCAATCGTGCGACTGAACCATTAGTATAGTTCAGTCGTGCGATTGAACCATGCGGTTGATTCATCTGCACGACTGAGTGTTCAGTCGTGCGACTAAGCCAATCTTATGTTACAATCATACGACAGATCCAGTCTCCTGGTCCAGTCGTGCGACTGAGTCATTCGTATGAAGTTATTCATGCTTATGGTTCATTCGCATGGGCCATTCGCATGAGAACTTCATTAAGTTAAGTTTGAATGTATTTA
Source organism: Flaveria trinervia (assembly GCA_025506515.1). Taxonomy (NCBI): domain Eukaryota; kingdom Viridiplantae; phylum Streptophyta; class Magnoliopsida; order Asterales; family Asteraceae; genus Flaveria; species Flaveria trinervia. The sequence continues at coordinate 37,538,116 of CM046458.1, read as the reverse complement.
ATTAATAAACATTATGTGTAACAATTCTAACAACCACAAACCTAAGTAACCAATTTAATATCAACTCATTAATGAAATATTAGTCATTACAAATCACAAACAACCAATATCATTTCATTAATCATATCAGATTACATATCAGAATCAGACAAACAAGATTTATTACATTTCATATCATGATCTAGGGACATACATGTATCAACAAGAACCCCCTTTTTACTTGTTTTAAACTGCTTTGGGGCTGGAAATGCATGTATGAACTTTTTACAAAAGTTGAGTTTTATACTCATATGTGTTTATGTGTGTGACTTCGGTGGGGTTTGATTTTGGGTTATGTATGTATTTGATATTGTTATGACTGTGTTTCTAAGGCTTAAAATGCATAATTTAAGCTTAGAACATGATAGTTGATGTTTGGGGACTAAATTATGTTGTTTAGGATGACTTAGACTGCTTATGCGCCCAAACAGTAGCTCATGCGCCCAACAGAAATAACTGCCTAAGTGTTCCCATGCACCTAAAACCTCATGCGCCCGAATAGTACTCATGTGCCTAGAAATAGGCTGAAATTGACTAAGTGTTCATACGCCCAGATTACGCATGCGCCTAGACACTCATGCACTGACATAGTGCTCATGCGCCTAGAAGTGCCCAGAATGGACTAACTGTTGCCCATGCACCCCAATAGTGCTGATGCCCCTGAAAGTTCCCTATCTGCATAAGTGTTCCTCATGCGTCTAAAAGGCCATGCGCCTGCATAGTGCTCATGCGCCTACATAGTGCCCATGCGCCTAAAGACTTAGAATATTTTTCTAATTTTTGGGGAAAAAGTGTAAAGTAGGCTTTGACTTGGGAAGTTCCTAGGGGCAATGTATGTTGACTTTTTGAAGTCATAGGCAATTTACAATGATGTATGTTTGATGCTTATGCATGATGGTGTATGATGTATGTTATGCTTGTGTGATGGTGCCTTGTATGTTATGTAGTTTTGGAAAGAAATGTTGAGATTAATACTTTGATTGAAAGGGTTGAACTTGCTGAATTTGAAACAAGCAAACTTCAGTCAAAGCTCGATAAATGGACAATATCAGTAATGAAACATGATGATCTATGTAAATCTCAACGGGAGGCTAGGATTAAAACGGGATTGGGCTATGAAAATGCTAAGGTTTATCCTCCTCCCCGTACTTACTGTTATTCTCCTATACTTGTTCCTCATCCTTCTAATAATTTGATCAAAATAGATACTAACAGTATGACTACAGGTTTAGAAGGTGTAAATCCTAAGCGTGTTCGTGAGGACTATGATTATGGACCGACTAGCGGCCTTGTATGGCGATGTGTTGTATGGTTGTGTTTATGTTCCTGTTATGTATGTTTATCTTTCCCATGACTTTACGTGTTATAGTTGTGAAAGAAATGATAAAGTATTATGTAATGTAAAGTGAAAGATAATGAAAAGAGGAACATAATGATAGAATGCATGCATTAATGAAAGAGAAAGTAAAAAAAGGCTTGCAAGCAAAATTTATGGAGGTGCACGGCTCTAAAATGTCGTAAGCTCAACTGTGTGTGGTTTAGCTAACCCTTAAGGATACACGCAGGGGTCTAGTCTTTGTGACTGACCAGTGATATAGTACATGGTTAATAGTGATTACTCACCCCGGTGCTGGTGCCAGGCTTTGTGCGTTATGGAAGTCATTTATGATCTTTAGCCCAGTACCTTTTGTGCATACGTTTGGGGTGTAGTATACAGTTGGAATCTTTGTCGCTTTCCCCAGTTCTGGTGCCAGGCTTTGTGCGTTATGGAAATCATTTGTGATGTTCGGCCCAGTATCCGCTTTATGCATACGTTTGGGGTATAGCTGATGACACTGATCCGGAAAGAGATAAAGAGATAAAGAAAGAATGTGGTGAACAGTAAAGAACATAATAATGATATTATCTATTTGTACGTACAATGTGTGATCATGTACGAAAGTGTAGTATAATTTTGAAAGAAAGTAAAGAACAGTTTTAATGAAAGTAAAGTATGTTTTATTTTAAAACTAGAACTCACTCAGCAACGCCAACTTTGATGTGTTTCCAGTTGGCAAGTAAAGGTTGCTGAGGATGGCACGGGGTGGCTACTTGGCTCTTTTTGGATGGCATCCATATTTATAATGCTTTTTTGATGTAATGCAACAAGTATTTTGTAATTTGATAACGATGTCTTATTTTGCAAAAGCTTTTATAATGAAATGAAATGCTTGTTTTAATGTTTCCGCTGCATGTTTTTAGTAAGTTAATACAAATATATATTTGATGTGCGATGATTGGCTAGCTGTAAGCGTCCCGGGAACGAGCCTTACACTATCAACAGTCACCTCACATACGAGGTTTTCTATTCTATTTATAGCCTGACGAGATGCATTTTCCAAAATGACTAAACTACCCCTGACCTATACATCAGAACTAGTCTAAGTCTTCATTAACATTTCTTTTGTTCATCCGCATTGACTAATGCGGATGTGTTGATCTTGATCAGCATTGCTTCTTTGTCTTCAGCATTGACAAATGCGGATGAACAAACACTTATGCGCATTTGTTGCCGGGCATCTGTATTAGTTAATGCGGGTGTACAAAACTTGTCATCATTTCTTTCCGGCTATCCGCATTTGTTAATGCGGAAGAACAAACACTTATGCGCATTTGTTCTATGTCTTCCGCATATACAAATGCGGTTAGTAGCAACTTGTCTTCTTTGCTGGTTCTTCATCCGTATTAATGTTTGGACTTGTGGGATTTCCAGCAGAACAACCATCAACCCACCACTTGAATTGGCATGTATGATCCTTTCAGGGTCCAACATAGGTCCTATTCTCTCATCCCCTAGTGATTTTTCGAATGAAGATGAGGGGATATGAGACTAAAGGTGCAAAAACCTGACTAAAACATGCACCTATTTAGTGTCCAAGGTTAGTCATTTAGAATCTCAAGTGACTACCTTGCAAAGTAGGATCAATGATCAACAACTTGAGATTTCTAATCTCAAGAAAAAACTAGTTGGTAGACCTTTAAGGAGGACTCAACCAGGAACACAAGTACTTGTGGATGTGATAGACTTATCCCTAGGCCCTAGCTCATTTATGCATGACGGTGGTGCTACCAAAAAAGGAGAGAAAATCCAACCAATCACAGATGTTGGGAGTTCTTCAGAGATTATGGACTTTGAGGATTCACCACCCTCACTTGCAATTGTCCATACTCAGCAATCTCCTCAAGTTCACATTGATGTGGACTCACTCATACCGAAGATCAGTATAGGTTGGACTCATTTTAGATTAGATTTTGTTTATTTTACTTTGTAATAGGTTTAACTTTAGTTTACTTTTATATGTTGTTTATTTTTCTTAGTTTTGTGGTCTAGCGAAACTATAGTTTCGCTCATAATCAGTTGTTTTAGTTCACCCTGCGAAACTGTTGTTTTTGCCGGGCGAAACTATAGTTTCGGCAGTAAAGTTTCGCTGTCAGAGAATCTGTCTGTGAAACTAAGATTACTATATATAGATTTGATCATTTTCATTGTGGGGTGATCTTGCAAAACCCTAATCGTTTATTATTGTTGCAAGGACCTTTGTAAGCAGTTTATTCACAGAAATATCATTATGCTTTGTTATTATTGAATGTATTGATTCTCATTGTTCTTACTTTAATTCATTTCTAATTGCTCTTAATCGTCTTCATCTTTGTTGTTTATTGTTTGTATTTGATATTGAATGATTCAACATCTCATTTGTACTGTAAATAGATCAAATGGACGAACAATATGGTATCAGAACCTTAGTGCTCATGATTTGTTGAGGTTTTGGTTGTTTGTTTTCAATATCAAGTTTTCATCATATTTAGATCAAATTAGAGTGTATTTGATATGGAATTTGCTTGAATTTTGTTTGTTTTTGGTTAGGGAAGCTCTGTTAATCATCAGATCTCAAATCCATTGAGTTTTTGATGATTTCAGATTGATTTCGTGTTGAAAAAACTTTTCAACTTCTTCCAGCGAAACTACATATTCATCCAGCGAAACTGCCTATTCCTTTAGCAAAACTACATGTGTTATCCTCTATGAAGTTGTTCATTGTTGTCCAGTGAAACTAGTTTCATTGAACGAAAGTTCAACAGTGCTTGTGGGTGATTTACAAGCAAAATTGTTTTTGAAAATATCATTGAACGAAAGTTCAAGCTTGTTTCGTGTGAAATTGTCGGTGAAACTAAGCTGTTTCAGGCATTTGGCTAGCGAAACTACTACCGAAATTGCCTACAAAACTACAGCAACCCAGCGAAACTAGCTTTCTTTGCGAAACTGGCTGCGAATCTACCATATTTTCTATGAAATTACTTCTTCCCCAGCGAAACAAGTATGTCAAAGATGACTTCCCTTACCCTGCTAATCTTGAAAGTGTAGCTCCCAACAGACCTTCAAGACTCATAAACGGGGATAACTTCAAGGATTGGAAGAGATATCTCAAAGCCTTTTCTTGTACACTGACCATAATCAATGGGAATCTATCATTACTGGTCCTCACATACCAACTGTCACTGTTGGTGATGTTGTATCTCAAAACAAGGACCCATCCACATTCACCAAGAAGGATCTGAAGTTGATTGATCAAGACCAGGAAGCTTTTGAGCATTAACTCTTTGTCTTGCACTAGACATCTATAATCGATTCGCTGGGCATAAGAATGCTAAGTCTCTCTTCGGTGCTCTGTTAGTTCTATGATGGTAACGATGAGCTGGTGAAAGATAAGGGTATTCAAGCTGAGAAGGAATTAACTCTTTGTCTTGCACCAGACATCTACAATCGATTCGCTGAGCATAAGAATGCTAAGTCTCTCTTCGATGCTCTGTGTGAGTTCTATGGTGGTAACGATGAGCTGGTGAAAGATAAGGGTATTCAAGTTGAGAAGGAATTCAACTCCTTTTTGGGATATAAGAATGAGAGTCTCATGGATCTTACTAATCGTTTTCTAATGGTATCAAGCACACTAAAGAAATACGATGAAAAACTCTCCAATAGTGAGCAAGCCAACAGATTGCTAGACTCTTTTCCACCTCAATGGGGTCTACAGGTGAGAATGCTAAAACAGGAAAGAGGCTTCATTGATTACAAGCTTATGGACATCATCAACAAGCTTAAATCCTTTGAGTTAGACATGAAGAGAAGGGAATTCAACCAAACCATGATGCCTACATCTGGTTTCACTCAAAATGTTGCATTATTGTCTTCCGCTGCAAGCTCTCCTATGCAGACATCTCGTCAAGGAGGAGTGAATATTGGTGATTATTCTAGAGGTTGTGGTGGTGTTGGGAGAGATCAAGCTAATTCAAAAGCAAATGTTGAAACTTTAGTTCCATCTGAGACAATGACTCTTTTTGGTATGTTTGTTTAGAGCTATGAAGCCTTTGTGGCGGGGGAGTTGAAAGGAAAAGGGATGACGATGGAGGATATGTATCATGTGGATCCTGATGATCTGGAAGAGACTGACATTTAATGGCAAATGGAAATGTTTACACTTAGAGCACGGAGATTCATGGATCACACTGGAAGAAAGAATTTTAGAGGTCAAAGATCTAACTCCAAACTAGGATTTGATAAGTTGAAGTTGAGGTGTTTTAATTGCAAACAATTGGGACATTTCAATCATGAATGTCCATTGTCAATCGTCACTGATCCTAGTAATTCGGGAGTTCCACGACTATTTCAAGCGAGAGTAAGAGGAAATGAGTCACAAGAAAGAGACATCATTAATTCTAATTTTGATTGGAGTGCTGAAGTTGAAGAGATAAGAGATGAGATTAACCAAGTGCTGGTAGCTAAGATTGTGAATGGAAAAGGGAAGGTGAACTATGAGGATGAATTTGATCCATTCAAAGAAATTAGAGATGAATCTGAGTTGTTTGTGAAGGTAAAGGATGATGAGAGGGTGAAAGAAGGTAGATCTAAGGAATTGAAGAAAGAAGGAAGTCAACCCAATGAGCAAGGAAAAGAAAAGGATGATGTTGTTATCACTGTTGAGGAAAGCAAGTCGAGTACTCCAATGTGCCAATGTGAAAAGGCGTTAGCAGTAGAAAAGGTGGTGATGGGACTTTCGTATGAGGTAGTTCAGGATATGTGTTCTTCTACATGTAAAATAAGGTTATTTGGAATTTACAAAGCTAATCATTTATTAATTGATAATGAAAAAGATTTCAAACGAAATAATGAGGAACTTAAAATAAATAAGACTAAATATTTTGTTAAATTAAACGAGGTTTTAAAAGAGAATGATCACTAAAACCAATAGTTTTGGAAAGAAATGTTGAGATAATACTTTGATTGAAAGGGTTGAACTTGCTGAATTTGAAACAAGCAAACTTCAGTCAAAGCTCGATAAATGACAATATCAGTAATGAAACATGATGATCTATGTAAATCTCAACGGGAGGCTAGGATTAAAACGGGATTGGGCTATGAAAATGCTAAGGTTTATCCTCCTCCCCGTACTTACTGTTATTCTCCTATACTTGTTCCTCATCCTTCTAATAATTGATCAAAATAGATACTAACAGTATGACTACAGGTTTAGAAGGTGTAAATCCTAAGCGTGTTCGTGAGGACTATGATTATGGACCGACTAGCGGGCTTGGATGCACTAGTCTTAGTACACCTGAATCTCAACATTCTGTCTTAGATCATAAATCTAGTTTAAATTTTGTTTTGTTTCTAGTGAATCTGTAATAGACTCTATCTCATCATGTTCTCGTGATGTTTCTATCTCATCTTTAAATTATGTGGATTGTGATGATGCTACTATTTCTAATTATGCTAATAGTGTGAATGATTCCACCACAAAGAGTAACGAGAAAAATAAAAGTAATTGTTTTGAAAAATTCTTTTTTCATCCTATTCCATTTTTACCCCAACGAATATTTCTTTATCAAATAAAAGGGTATCGACTTCATCTGAAGCTAGTACAAGTGGTACAAGTACTACTTGTACTTTAGATGACAATTCATTTTCTCTTGTAAATACCATTCCTTTTCAAATAAAAACAAATCTCGAGACATGTATGAGACATACAGTGATGTAGATTCTAATTTGTCTGAGTGTGATGAGGAAATACATATTGATCAAATCCCTACCCCGTTACACATAAAAGACCTAGATTAAAACCACACTGCTTTAGGTGTGGTAAAGATGATCATGTAGTTAAGCATTGTCTAGAGCTACATCATAGACATGTTAATAGGAATTCATTTGGGAATAGATTGAAAAATTAGTTAATAATTTCTTTGTAAGAAATCTGTCTCTCCTAAACCCAAAGTTTTTTAAACTTTGGTTCCCATCTCACCTAGTTACCTGTTCTTTGATATTTTTGTAGGAGACATCCACTAAGGTCGTAAAAGTGATGGCATGTGGATAGTGGATGCTCCAGACATAATGATGGGGCACAAGGACTTATTGACCAATTATCGGATAATAAATGGAGGTTATGTCACGTTTTCTAGTGACAAGAAAAGAGGGAAAATGATCGGTCAAGGAGAAGTTTCTAATGGCTCCCTAACTTTAGAGAAAGTCAATTATGTACCTAAGCTTGCATTTAATCTGTTGAGTGTCTATTAAATTTGTGATAAAGATATTCTGGTCTTATTTAAGTTCAATGAATGTCTCTTTCTAAAATCTGAGATTGATATTCCAGATAAGATGGTACTCATGCTAGCACCAAGAAAGAATGACACATATCTTTTAAACATGGGTTTGAGGGAGTCAACATCTACTTTCACATGTCTTCTATCCAAAGCTTCCACCTCTAAGTCTTTCTTATGGCATCCTAGATTAGGCCACGTTAATTTCAAAAATATAAACAAATTAGTTAAAAACAATCTTGTTAGGGGACTTTCTTTAAAAGATTTTTCTATGGCTGAAAAATGTATGGCATGTGCCAAAGGCAAACAACATAAGAAACCACATAAGCCAAAACTCGAAAATAGCATATCTAATCCCCTCGAGTTGTTACACACCAATTTGTTTGACCCAATCAGTGTTAAATTAGTTGCTAAAAAATCTTTCTGTCTCATGATAACAGGTGATTTTGCCAGGTATTCTTGGGTAAGATTTCTTGCCCACAAGGGAGAGGTTGCTGAGGAGTTGCAGAAGTTAATACTTTCAGTCGAGACGATAAGCAAGAGGAAGGTTTTAGCAAACCGAAGTGACAACGGTACTGAATTTAGGAATCAAATCTTTGATTCATTCTGTGCTGCCAAGGGAATTTTAAGATAATTTAGTGCTACAAAGACTCCTCAACAGAATGGTGTGGCTGAATGAAAGAATCATACTCTTATTGAAGTTGCTCGTACAATGTTTATTGAACTGTCTTTACCCCATCATCTTTTGGGCTAAGGCTGAGAATTGTGCTTCATATGTTCTGAACAAGGTGTTGATAGTCAAAGACAAAATGAAGACACCTTATGAATTATTCATAAGAGGAAGCCTTTAATTGACTTCTTTCGTCCATTTGGTTGTTCGTACACTTTATTGAATACCCAGGCGCATAAGACGAAATTCGGTGATGTGTCTAATGAATGTTACTTCGTCGGCTATTCCTCTTCTCAAAAAGCTTATCAGGTATATAACAAGAAAACACGTATTGTTGAAGAGTCCTTTTATATTGATTGGTAGGAATCTAATTCCTCCGATGTTCAATCTGAACCAGCAAGGTTCATTGACTCTGATACGGTGTTTAACCCTTTTAATCTTCTAGTTTTCGACGATGATGCATCTAGCTCCAATGTTCAAACAAATATCATTCCTCCAACTCCTGTACCTGTCATACCTCAAGACCCTCCTCTTGCATCTACAAACGATGCTACATCAGTTGATATTGCATCTTCATCTTCATCATTTGACCTTCCACCTCCACCTGTTTCTGCATCCCTTCCCTCCACACCTACATCTACCTCATCTCAGCCGGTATCACATATCTCTCCAATTGACTCTACCTTACCATCAATCTCACCCTTATCCATCCATCAACAACCAATTAGCCAACCATCATCAATTATCCTACCCATGCCTTCGGATTTCAAAACCTTGAAAGATCATCCATATGATAACATCATAGGATATATCACCGATGGAGTTCAGATGCAAAGTCAATCTGGTTTGATTAACGTTTGTTTATACTCTTGTTTTATATCCCAAATCGTCCCAAAGAATGTTCATGCGGATCTTCAGGACCCTTGCTAGGTTGAATCGATGCAATTAGAGTTGTAATAGTTCAGGAAACTCAAGGTGTGGACCTTGGTTGACCTTCCACCAAACAAATGCCCAATTGGCATGAAATGGGTGTTCAAGAACAAATCCAATGATCATGACATTATAGTAAGAAACAAGTCCTGATTGGTGGTCCAGGGCTTTGCTCAAGAAGAAAGGAATGACTATACCGAAGTCTTTGCTCCTGTCGCCCATCTTGAAGCCATCAGAATTTTTCTAGCTCTTGCCGCTCATAAGCAGTTCAAAGTCTATCAGATGGATATCAAATGTGCATTCTTATATGGAGACATTGACGAAGAGATCTATGTGTGTCAACCACCAAGTATTGAGGATCTTGACTTTCCTGACAAAGTTTACAAACTTGATAAGTCCCTTTATGATCTTCATCAGGAACCTCGGATCTGGTATGAGACTCTAACATAGTATCTCTTAAGCAATGGTTTTTCTTGTGGCACCATTGATATGACTTTATTCAAGAAGGAAGTGAATGGTGAAATGCTGATTGTACAAGTTTATGTTGATGATAACATCTTCGGCTTCACCAATCCTCAATTGTGTCGGGAGTTCGAAGAGGTGATATGTAGTTGCTTCGAATGACCATGATGGGGGAGATGTGAATTTTCCTTGGGTTGCAGGTAGAACAAAAGCTAGAGAGCATTCTCATTCATCAAGAGAAGTATTTTAAGGAAATTTTAAAGAAATTCAAGATGGATGAAGCTTCTCCTGAAATACTCCATTTACTACTCAAACGTGCCTCACTCCTGACGAAAACAGGATACCTATTGATCCTCATCTCTATAGATCCATGATCGGTTCCCTTATGTATCGTACAACAAGTCGTTCTGACATCACCTTTGTTGTTGGATATTGTGCTCGATACCAATTTGCCCCGAAAGAGTCTTATGAAAAGTCTATAAAACGAATCTTTTATTATCTTAAAGGCTCTTCTCGTTTAGGTCTTTTGTATCCTTATGGCGGGAATTTTGATTTACATGCCTATTCTAATAGTGATTCTAATGGTTGCAAGTTAAACAGAAAGTCAGTTACCGGAGGATGTCAATACTTGGGCAATTGTCTGGTTTTATGGCAAAGCAAGAAATAGACCATTGTCTCTCTCCACGAGAGAAGCATAATACATCGCTGCTTCTAGCTGCTGTTAACAAGTGCTTTGGATACAGCACCAGATGATTAACTATGGGATCAACTTTCTCCATACATCGTTATTCTGTGACAATGAAGCATCCCTTTGCATCGCCAAGAACCTTATTCATCATTCACAAACCAAGCACATTGAGACACGGATTCATGCGATCCGTGATGCTCAAGAAAAGGGTTTTATTGATAACATTTCAATAGACACAAAAAATCAAAAAGCGGATCTTTTCACTAAAACCTTTGATAAACCTCGCTTTTATAAATTGATCACTATGTTGGGTTTAATATATCATTTTAAAACCATATTTTGTTCAAATTATTTTATGTATATTGTCTATATTTTTTATTTCTTCTTTTCTTTTTTTGTTTTGTTTGCTCCATGTTCTTCATCATCTTTCACATAAAACCTTTAAAATTTTGTATATATATATATATATATATATATCATTAATAATGACATATATCTAGTAAGAAATTTCTACTTCTTGCTTATTTGTAGAAATTTCGGGGAGAATATATTAAAGGATTTTCTTGTTTTTCTGCAGAATAAAATGAGAAGCCTGGATGATGTAAAGGAAGTTGATAGTATTGTGTGGGATATGCTTGATAGGTTCAGCCAGAAAGCAAAAGTAAACAGTATATTCGTAGCTTAATTAATAGAGCAAGAAACTTGATAACTCAGATAATCCCCTTGATATTTTTTGGCCTTCACAAAGATTCAAGTACTTGTTCAAAAAGGGTTGAGAATGTGATATCTCTGTTTTGAGTTATTCTTATATAAAGTATCTTGTGTCAAACCATTCCACCTTACCTCAAAAGCTATACGCTTTCTCATATTTGTACCTAAGATGCTCCCTCCTATATTCTATTTGGTGCTTATCTCCTCTGCTATGTGTGAATATTGATGTGGAGTGATGATCTCCTCTGCTGTACGATAGTACTGACCGGAGCTCTCATCAGCATAATATGATTATCTTCTTTGTTGTATATAAGTATAGAGCTAAAGCTCTCATCTGTAAGACTCAATTGATCATTTCCTCTATTATACGTAAGTATAGACCTGGAGCTCTAATCATTTGATGTTTATAAGGGATTTGCTTCTTGTGAAATAAGACCTATGATGCTTCTTAGAGGAAGAGTCATGCAGAGTGTGTCAATTGTTCAAAACATGATAACAGTAGCTACGGTGCACTTGTTGAAGCGAAGAAGGCATGGACTTAAAAAGATGAATATTTCTGCAATCCCACCAAACTTTGACTCTCCAAAAGATCTTTTCAGCTTCTCATTCATATCCTTTTATTTTGTTTGTTTTTGTTTTAACAAAATTATACGTGAAGATTGGTGGAGCAAATTTTGTTTTTTGATTTGTTTTATTTTGTCTACTTTGTTTTAATTTTCCTTTAAAATTATTTTTACTTTTATTTTATTTTTTTATAGAAATGGAAACAATGTCTAATTTTTAAATTTTTAAATTTTAGGTTTTCAGCGAAATTATAATTTCGCTTGTAGTTTCACATGGCGAAACTATAGCTTCGTCGGCTCTTTCGCATGTGGCATGATCAGTTTCGTCTGGCGAAATTGCATCTTCGCTTCGCGAAACTATAGTTTCGCTGCCTATGAAACTATGTGCTATATAACTCAATTTGAGAAATTGTTCATCCATTTTCGCACATTTGTGTTTTCTAAGACTTAGGGTTTCACCGTATATCTTTTTTTGCGAATCTACTTTTCTGTGATTTTATGTTCTCATTGACTGTTGTATTACCTTTGCAAGTTAGTTTCGAACGCAGGACTTTAGGCTTTTATAAGTTTAATAACTTCGTTGTGAGTATCTTTGATTGAGACTCTTCGGTACCTTCGCAGTTCTTACTGCGAAAGTACCGATAGTCCAGCGAAATTGAATGAAAGTTCATAGGACCGGTAATACTAAATAATATTATTATTTAATATATTATTCTAATGTGTTTTATCTGTTTTTCAGATTAAATGACAAATCTGAAATTTGACGAATGGAACAACATTACTGCTATATTGGATGATACTCACCCTAAAGCAGCTGGTTTTAGAGATTACATTCGATGGTTGCAGAGATCTCCTATAGCTTACGCGATATCTCATTCCATTACTATTTATGACCTACACATCAGATATTTTTGGAGAACAGCTGAGTATGATACAAGAGGCAATACACAAAGGATCATAGCCAGAGTGATGGAGAATGAGGTGATCATTACTGCTAAGATTGTATCGAGCCTGCTAAGGCTAGACGAAGACACAGAGAGGATGTTACTCTTTCAGACCAGGAGGTGTTTGAGGCGTTCAGATTGATGGGATATGAAGGACCACCATTTGGAACTAGGAAGGAGATTAAGAAGTCCTTTCTCTCTAAGGAATGGAGATACATAGCTCATGTCTTTATTATGTGCTTAGATCATCGTAAAGGTGGATGAGGTGGGCTTAATTTAGATTGGGCAAAAGCAATGGTGATATACTGTAGGGGAGAGAAGGCAAACATAGCAAGACTTATTTTTGCTTGTATGGCGGAGAACATGATGGCATTAAAGAAGGATAAACGGCTGCTTTATTCTCAATTCTTACAGATGATTTTTGATGATCTTATCCCTAATATTCCAAGACACGGGGAGGTTAAAAGGCTAGTGCAAATAAACATCCGCATCTTTGCAGATTGTTGCGCCATTCATCACGACTTTAGTGAGAAAATTACTCATCTCTGGGAAAACATGTACCAACTAGAAAGGTGGAACTATATCAGGAGGGTAGATGAGTCTATTGTTTGTATTTATGATAGAACGATTCAACATCGCATTTGTATTGCAAATCAATCAAATGAACCAACACATATAGAGTCTGTTTGAAGAGGTATCCTAGAGCTATGCCTACCCCATCTCATCACTCTAAGAATCCAATCACGGGACGGAGGTATGATATTGATAGAAGAGCTCTGGTAATCTCTACAACTCAGGGGCAACAAGAAATCTTCAACTTTTCTAACTTAAGATTCTATGAGAGCACCTATCTGATTGACCTTCTACTTACCAACCCAAGTCAACACAAGCAAGCTACAAGGTTAGTAGATAGGATTCAACAAAGGGTGCTAGAAGAATTCAAGCTAAGATCAAGACTATATAAACAGAGGCTAGCAGGTATGGTTGTTAGCTAACTGGACATTGAGGTGGACCTTAGGATTAGCTTCGAAGGTGAAGCCTTGACTAAAGGCTAAGTAGTTGAACATATGAACCTTGAGACATCCACTTCTTCGGCACCCATTACCCTCAGTGAGGCACCAGCTGGTAAAGGTGCTTCATAGCCTATCTCTGGCTAGAGCTTGACCGTTACATCAGGCAATAAAGGTCAAAGCTCTCTCCAGCCTGAGTCACCAAGGCATGTGAGTGATAAAGGGAAAAAGAAATTGACTTTTGAGGAGATTGAGGAGGAGGAGAGAGAGAGGAAGAGGAAGCTAAGGGGTGAGAGTTCAAGTAGGTCCCCAGGCTTCATAAAAGCTGCTACCAGGGCTGCCCTCAAGCCAAACACTCAAAATGATGAGTTGAGGCTAGCTAGGATAAACTACATGGGGATCAGGAACTATGAGGTAGATGAAATTAATTTTTTTCCTTGGAAGAACTGAATGAACTTGCAGAGATAGCTATTAAAGGATAGGAAGGATACAGAGTTGCTCCTCAAGATCAAAGAAGAAAGAAGGCAGAAAAGGCTATACAATCATGCCCCTACCTCTCCCAAGTTTAAGAAAGTCCTGAGATAGAGGTTGTGGCAACTGAACAACCTCAGGTAGACAAGGAAGTTGATAGACAAAACATGATCAACTACCTGAGTGCCACAGGCCTCTATCACGCATCTGCACTTTTCCCTTATCATATGAGTTCATAGAATTCAAGTATCTTAAGTAGCTGGAGCAACAAGTTATCAAAGAACAAAAGGTTGCTAAGAGAAAGATAAGGGAAAAGGCTCAAAGTCAAGAGCCATCATCCAAATAGTTAAAAGAAATCTGCTGATAGGCAGGGGATGATGAGCTTCTTGAAGTTGTATGGATTCTCTGGAAGCAAGCTTGGTCCAATGCCTCTTTCCACTATGGATGAGCATATTAGAGTGATCAAGAAGAAGATTAAAAAGGGAGAGCTTGCTGACTTGCATTCTCCACCAAGTCAAGCTCCTCCTGAAGTTGAGGTCAAGGTTGAACCCACTAAGATAACATAACGTGGACTTAGAGCTGCATCTCAGCCAACTTCATCTTCTAATCCATAGCAGGTCCTACTCCCTCTCCTTCTTAACCTATAAGGGAAGAGGACCCAAATGAGAGAGATAAAATAGAACAACCTGGTGCTGAAGACCTGTCCTCTCAGTTAAAGACTTCAAAGAGGAGGGAAAGGATGGTCATGAAAAGTGTTTCTAAGAAGAAAAAGTCAAAGGCATCCACATCCACATCTCAGGATGAGTCAGAGCATCATGACAAAGTGCAAGAAGAGACTACTCAACCAACTCCAACTCAAGCACAACCTATTGCATCTACAAGACCCATTTTGTCTTCGACCTTTGCTGCAAATCCAGACATATGGTATGTCATATGAGATCAAAAAGGTCAAGATGTTAATTTCTGGCAAGATATGCTTGATCTTCCTCTACATGATCTTTATGACATGAGAAGGTATTATAAGAGTCTAAGGGATCCTAACCAATCAATGAAGACAGGAATGGCCTTGATCCTAATAAGGACTGTCAATATCTGAACAACCTTCTCTGTTTTGGTAGTATTAGCCTAGGGGGAGTTTGTAAGGTTATATTAGAAAGGCTGATGCAGCCAAGCAACCAAAGAGCTTTTAGCATGCAAGCACTTATTTACAAGGTAGAAGTTACTTTGAAAGTTTTACACTCTTCACAGAGAATTATTCTAAGTGTAAAATCTTCTAAAACCAAAGACCAAATCTTCCAAAGCCAATGAAGAATTCTTCCGAAGCTTCAAAGACAAAGTCTTCCAAGCCAATGAAGTGAAGACTGATTTTTTCTAAAGATAGAGAAAGCATGCTTTCTCTAATCAACTTTTGCATAAAGCTGACCCACTTTCCACTACAACTCTAAAGACTTATCAACTTGTATAAGTTTATGGAAAAGTCCATGATTTTGAAACAGTAGATTAAGGTTGAGAGTATGTAACTTTTTACTTTGTACTTTTTATCCTTTTTGTAATATATTAGAATATGAGCTATGGCATGTCATAGTTACAAGTCAAAAGGCAATCTGCCTTTTGATTATACATTGATCTTGTATCTAGATTAGTGTTTCCTGCTGGCTTTCAAAGTATAGCCAGCTGTATTGATGATGATGATGATGATAATATCAATACTCACCTATTCAAGTTTAGTGACCAACTGCCTGAGTCTGCTAAACTTGATGTTCCTGTAGCTTCAGCAGTTCCATCCACAACAAATGCTGATGAGATCTCTGATTCCTCTACATCTTTTGAGTTACCATCAAATTCTTGGTTTCAAGAGTCTGCAGCAACATCTGCTGCTGCTGAAGGTTCTACAAACACTTGCATAGATATCATTGTTTATCAAGAGCTGAAGAATAACCCAATGTCTCAAATCATTGGTGATATCAATGCTGGAGTTTCAACAAGAAGTCAATTGTCTAACTTCTGCTTCTATGCTCTCTTCATCAGTCAGCTAGAGCCAAAGAACTATCATGTTGCTTTAAGAGACAATGGATGGGTTGAAGCCATGCAGCTTGAGCTACTTCAGTTTAAGAAACAGCAAGTGTGGGAACTGGTTCCTCTACCCCCAGGTAAGTGTGCAATAGGCACTAAATGGGTGTTTCGGAATAAAACTGATGAAAATGGGCTTATTGTTAAGAACAAGGCTAGACTGGTTGTACAGGGGTTTTCACAAGAAGAAGGTATTGATTATGATGAAACCTTTGCCCCTGTAGCCAGACTAGAGGCAATTAGATTGTTCTTAGCCTATGCTGCATTCCACCATCTTAAAGTTTTTCAAATGGATGTCAAAAGTGCATTTTTATATGGTAAAATAAAAGAAGAAGTTTATGTGTGTCAACCACCAGGTTTTGAGGACAATAAACATCCTGAATGGGTGTATAAACTTGATAAGGCTCTTTAAGGGTTGAAACAAGCTCCTAGAGCCTGGTATGAGACACTTTCCACTTTTCTTCTCAATAATAATTTCACTAGAGGCTCTATAGATAAAACTTTGTTTATTAAGAAGGTGGATCAGCATAAGCTACTTGTTCAAATTTATGTTGATGATATTATTTTTGCATCCTTTGATCCCCAGTTGTGTGATGATTTTACCAAATTAATGAAAAAGAGGTTTGAAATGATGCAATGGGAGAATTACAGTTCTTTCTAGGCTTGCAAATCAAACAAAAGGCTGATGGAACCTTTATTCATCAGTCAAAATATACAAAAGATCTTTTGAATAAGTTTGATTTACAAAATTGTAAGCCCTGTTCTACTCCCATGTGCAACACCACACAACTGGATGCGGATCAGAAAGGTAAAGCTGTTGATGAAATACTTTACAGATGTATGATTGGGTCCTTGATGTACTTAACAGCTTCTAGACCAGATATCATGTTTGCTACTTGTGTCTGTGCTAGATTTTAGGCTGCTCCTAAAGAATCTCATTTGATTGCAGTCAAGAGGATCTTTAGATATTGCAAGGTACACAATCTCTAGGTTTATGGTATTCCACTGGACACTCTTGCAAATTAGTTGCTTTTTCAGATAGTGACTATGCAGGGTGCAAGTTAACTAGAAAGTCAACTTCTGGTGGATGTCAATTCCTAGGCAACTGTTTGATTTCTTGGCAGAGTAAGAAACAAACATCTGTTGCTACATCCACTGCTGAAGCAGAGTACATTGCAGCTGCAAGTTGTACTTCTCAGGTACTCTGGCTTCAGAACCAACTTTTGGATTATGGCATTACAGAGACTAAGACTCCATTATTAATGGATAGTGCTTCAGCTCTGTGCATTGTCAAAAATCCAGTCCAGCACTCTAGGACCAAACATATAGAGATCAGACATCATTTATTAGGGATTGTTTTGAAAAAGGTCTGATTGATCCTAAGTTTGTGCCTAGTGCTGATGAGCTTACAGACATTTTTACTAAGCCTTTGGATAGTTCAACTTTCCAAAACCTAGTGTTACGGCTTGGTATGCTACAGCTAGAATAAGTGATAACTACTGATGATCTCAGTATATAAGTACTGATGATCATTAGTGCCATATCACATATAGTACTGATTCTGTTAAAACAACTGATAAAGTTACAACTAGTGATGTAGTTATAACTACTGATGTCAGTAAAAACAGATAAGTACTGATGTCCTATGAAACTACTGAAAACAGCTAAAAGGCTGATGAGTAAGTGTTGAGGACAGTATGAAACAGCTAAAAGGCTATGAATTGACGAAAACTACTGATTAGAACTTTCTCTTCAGTTGTTTCTACAACTGTTGTTTCATCCTAAACAACTGATGACAAAATCATGTCTTCAGTAGTTTCACAACTACTGATGACTAACACCAAGTCATCAGCTGTTTACAACAACTGATGACAAAACCATGTCTTCAGTAGTTTCACAACTACTGATGACTAATACCAAGTTATTAGTTGTTTACAACACCTGAAGACAAAACCGAGGTGTTCAGTAGTTTCACAACTACTGATGACTAAAACCAAGTCTTCAGTTGTTTTCAGACATCTGAAGTAAAACCCATGGTTTTCAGTAGTTTTATAACTGCTAATGCCTAAAACCAAGACTTCAGTTGTTTCAACTTCTGAAAGGGTAATACCATGTCATCAGTCATTTACAACTACTGATGAATAACACCAAACCCTTCTGTCGTTTTCTAACCCTTACCCTATAAATACCCCATACCTAATCCTTCAGCACTTGATCTTCTCCAAACCTAACGTTCAAATCTCCAAAACTTCTCTCTCATTAATGGCGACCATGCAACTCAAACCACGACATAACTGTGTTGCCTACCTCACAAAATCACCCTTCTGGACAAAGTTCGATAACGCCATTGATCTAATGGTCCAATCTCCCTACCAAATGGCCTTCCTTCTAAATCCCACCATTCATGCCAAATCCTTACACCAATTTTGGACGAATGTCAACCTTATAATGGGGAGAACAACACTGAGTCTCTCCAGTCGTTCGTCAACAACCATCAAGTGGTCATCACTCCAGAAATCATTCGCCAAACCTCAACTTGGATGATGCCACTTTCCCGTTGGGTATCCAAAGGGCACAACTGAGTTATCCTTTGCCCACCATGGATATCAGGAAACCTCAGTGCCTCTACCATCCTGAAGAAGCATTTCCATGATGCAGAACGTCTTATCTTTCACATGGTTAATGTTTGCTTAGCTCCTAAGACATCCTCTTGGGATCAAATGTCTACCAGGTGGCGGCAGGTACTATTCTCTATCCTTGAGCAACAAGACTTAAACTTTTCTGAAATTATTTTTCTTGAACTTAAGGATATGGCCTCAAAATCTCTTTCTAATCGATGGATATTATATCCTCGATTCATTATGGCCATCATAGAGAATCAGCTGCAAGCTAAGGGACTTGTTGCCCTTGGAGTCCCTGCAACGGTTGTATTGCCTGAAGTATACTCCAGGCACAACTCTGACCAAACACTGAAACAGGCTGCCAAATTGCAAAAACCCACGCAGTTGGAACCCACGGCCACCACCTCCAGATCCAAAGTCCCCACTAAACCAAAATCCAAAAAGCCAAAAAAGGCTACTCAGGGAGATGAGTCCCCTGAGGATGCCTTGTACCACAAACACAGGAAGCACATACTGGTATTAACCCCCCAGTTGTGTCAAAGACTCAACCTGCCAAAGCCGCACAGGTATCCTCTCAACAGGATCCTGTTGCAACCAATATTGGGGAACCCACACTGCTGGAACCTATCTCACTTGAGAGGGTTACCATGAAGCGCACCATTCACCCCGGGTGCAATCTGCTTCTACCCAATCACCACATGCAACCGCCCCCCAGAGTCCTACATTAATTGTTGCACAAGTGCTAAGTCAGTTCCACTCCTCACCCCCTCCCCAGATACCAATTACAACTGGGCATACCTCTACCATTGAGGGGGAGGATCAAAGTGCATCTGATAACCCACAGCATAGGGGTTACAATGTTCCATTTCCTAGTGTAGAAAAAGAGATTGGAACTTCTGGTGACGCTGCCACTTATCTTGCTTCAGCATATGATCAGGATGTAGTTGGTACCATCACTAAGACCTTACCAGAGGCAACTGCTGATGAAGGACATAGTCCTGAGGCAGGAAGTCCCCAGTTCCAAAACAAAGGGGCACATGCTACAACTGATCTACACTCAGTGCATGTTCATCCTGATTATATCAGGAGGTCAGGTGATTCAGTAACTACTGATGATGACCTGGGCTTCTTTTACGATGTTTTAGCCCAAAACACCATCCTGGAAGAGGAGGTGAGCAGAACCAAAGAGCTGCTTGTCAAAACTTCTGAGGATCAAAGACCATCTGCTCTCAAACCCCACAGATGGCACCTTCATCTGAAGGTCTCCTAAACACAGAGCCACTTCCAAATACTCAGCCACCTGCCTCTTCTTCTGGCACTATTTCTCAGGAACAGAATCCCCTTGAGCAAATAGCTGCTATCTTTCAAAATTCCCTACCTCTCATCACACCTATAATCACTGATATATTGTGATCAAAACCATTGATGAGAGGCTTTCCTCAGCAATACAACCCTTAATAGAGGAAGTTGTGGGCAAAAAGCTTTCTGACAATCAAACCCTTGCAACCAATGCAACCAAAAAAGGGGAGATTAAGTCAGTGAAAGCAAAAAGAAAGAGGAGTGCAGAGAGGAAAGAGAAAGAGAACGAAACAGAAGTGACAGTAGTGGAAAAAGAGAAGGAGTTGGCTGTGGAGACTGAAAAAGAGAAGGAGAAGGAAGCTGACATGGAGAAATCAAAGAAAAGAAAGAATGAAAAGGAGACTGCCTTGGAGCTGATGGTAAAAGAGGCTGATGCCGAACACAGTAGATCAATGGATAACATCATTGATCAGTTGTTTAGGCAAGGTCATGACACTGATAAACTTGACTCTGAGATCTGTAGATTAGAGATCGAAGAAATCCAAAATAGATGGGCAAGTTATGATGTGTTAGAAAGAGAAAGGCTGGAGATCATGATCAGATTTATAGCAAAATATCTTGGAAGATCAATGATCAAAATCAAGGCTTGGTCCAGGGACAGCATCTTGGCAATAACCACCAAGATCTGTTCGTCTGAAGTATACACTAAAGGATTAGTTATTGAAGCTTTGAATGAAGCTGGTGCTGGGAGCAGGACTGAACTAGCCAAGCAATCTAAAGCCACACTCACTTCCAAAATGCTAGAACAGCCTGTCAACATTCCCACACCAAAACCACCAAAACAACAACCCACCAAACCAACTCCCTTACCCTCAAAACCAATAGCTGATGATGTACCCCAGAAGAAGAAGAGAAGGGTATTGAGGCTAGAAGATGATGAAGAAGATGATGATGAAGATGAAGATAGGCTGCCACTCTCAGCTGTTATACAGTTGCCGAAGGCCACAAGTCACTCTCCAACAATTACTCCTGAAACTCAAAGACAAATTGTGAAAGTGAAGCTAGAAGAAGAAGAACTTCACAAACAACACGATGAGGAATTGTTAAGGAGGGTTGACAAAGCATATGCAGCCACATCTTCTATCATCAACATGAAGAAGCATGCACTCAGATTATACACTCTTAAGCATACATTTCAATATCAAAAGGAGAGAGTGAGGATTTGGCCTGATCCCAGGGTGTCTCATAGGATTCATAAGAAAAACATTCCACAGAGATACATTGGCCAGGTGAAAATGATTGTAGATGAAGTGATCTCACTGGTCTTTGTAGTATCATCCTGGGAAATCCTAGAAGACTTCAAGAAAGCTTATAAAGCTAACCAAACCCCACAGAAGATGCTGGAAAATAAAATGGTGAAAAAGGGGTTAGTATATAAGAGGCTTGAAGAAGTCAGAAAGAATGAGCTCTAGTTGTTCCTAGAGGGTAATCACCCTGATAAATTTGCTTATAGAATAATAACAACTATGGAGCTAAAGAATGGGAAACAGGTCAAATACCTATCTGAGTACTATGGGCCTGAATCATTATTTGAAGGAGGTGCTGAAGAGCTAACCGCGGAGGAACAAATTACCTTCCTTGAGGCCTACACAAGAGAGTCATACAGACTCAAAGTGGGGAAGTATATCTCATGGATGGGGTAACAACTCTGTGTCCAGTTCCCCAAGATAGAGTTCCCATTCATACTTTGCCAAACAGATCATTGAGACTTCTTCCCAGGCCTGTGCTTAAAAGGGTCACTTCTGAGCTGATCTAGAAGACAAAAAGACCAATCCTTCTGCCATAATAAGTGGGACATCTTCAATAAGTTTAGAGGCTTTGGCTGCATTGGTTCAGGGGGAGTTTGTTGGACCAAAAGAACCAATGCACCTGATCAGAAAAACCTCTAAGTCCTACAGACATCACAACAACTGCTGAAGACTTGATCAGCTATTGTAACAAAGTCTGAAGACTTCAACAGCTGAAGACTAAAGTACTAAAGACTTCAACAGCTGAAGACCAAAGTCTAAAGATCAACAGCTGAAGAACAAAGTACTGAAGATCAACAGCTGAAGACCAAAGTCTGAAGATCAACAGCTGAAGAACAAAGTACTGAAGATCAACAGCTGAAGTACAAAGACTGAAGACATCAGCTGATGACAACAGCTGAAGTTCAAGTACAAGTACTGAAGCCTTCAGAGTTTGTTACAACAGCTGAAGAATCACTCTTCAGTTGTTGTGATGGTTTCCTTTCAGTAGTTTTCTTTTTGTTTCAGTATTTGTAAAACGACTGAAGAGCATGTTCTTCCGTCGTTGTAGTTTCAGTAGTTTCTTTTCTGTAGTTATAGTGATAGTTAACACTTAGCATTTTTGTAAGAAGATGTCAGCTGTTTGACATCTTCAGTAGTTGTGTTAACTATCAGTAGTTTGAATAAATTCTGTTAGATGTCACTATCAAGTGACATCAGCAGACGTCACATCTCCTATATAAGAGGTGTTGACCTAATTGTATGTGTGACATTCTGTTACCACGAAAGCGAATATTGAATGATATATATTTTGCAGAATTCTCTGTCTATAACCGTTTGTTCTTACCTTGAATATCTTTTGTGTTCTTGTGAATTGGCTAATTCATTGTTTGATTTCCGCTGCTATACTCTCTAATCAATCAAACGTAGATCACTGATCCTAACACATACATACCTACATACATACCTACATACATACAGACATACATACATGCATACATACGTACATACATACGTACATACATACGTACATACATACGTACAGACATACGTACATACATACGTACATACATACATACACACATACGTACGTACATACGTACATACATACGTACGTAACTATCTTCGTACCTACATATGTACATACGTACGTACATACATACGTACACACGTACCTAAGTACGTACATACATACACACATACACACGTACGTACGTAGGTACGTACATACGTACATACGTACATACACACATACATACATACATACATACATACATACATACTACATACATACATACATACATACATACATACATACTACATACATACATACATACATACATACATACATATATACAATGTACATACATACATACATACATACGTACGTACATACGTACGTACATACGTACGTACATACGTACGTACATACGTACCTACATACGTACGTACATACGTACATACATACGCACGTACCTATATTCATACCTACGTACATACATACCTACGTACATACGTACACATGCCTACGTACGTACGTACACGTACCTACGTACCTACGTGCCTATGTGTGTAAGTGCGTACGGGCGTACGTGCGTGTTGATACATGTATGTCCCTAGATCATGATATGAATGTAATAGATCTTGTTTGTCTGATTCTGATGTAATGTTTAGAATGATTAATGAAATGATATTGGTTATTTGTTAATTATAATGTTTAATATTTCATTAGTGAGTTGATGTTGAATGGGTTAATTAGGTTTGTGATTGTTTGAAGTGTTATGCATAATGTTATAATATTGAATACACTCAAACTTGGTGAAGTGAAGCTCTCATGCGTCCGACTGGACCATGCGGCCCAACAGTGGTCATGCGTCCGAATGGCCATGCGACTGAGTGTCCATGCGCCTAAATAGTCTATACGCCTGAACAACATCATGCGACTGAATCAGGCGCATGACTGAACACTCAGTCGTGCGGATGAATCAACCGCATGGTTCAATTGCATGACTGAACCATACTAATGGTTCAGTCGCACGAATGAACAGTACTAACCTATAAATACAACCCAATTCGTGGAAAAAAGAGAGCTTTTATTCGATTTCGATTCCAGACGTACCCTAGCCGTCCAGAAACCTCCAAGTTGATACTCCAAGTTCATATAACGCAGTAGATCGATTCCCAATCGATTCTTAACGTTAGATTCAATACTTTATTGATTCTACGTGCGTTCTCACTGATTGGATCGCCAATCAAATAAGATTCCGCACTATTTGGTTTGGTTTACACATTAATCATTAGGTATTTCCTTCAAATACCAGGTCCTAACAAGTGGTATCAGAGCTTTGGCTCTTGATTACGTGTGAGTCAATCAAGATTAATAAAAAGTTTGTGTTTTTACACTAAAAAACGCAATCTTTTGTGTCAAAAGTTGTCTTGGACGTACCCTGCTCATCAAGTTTCGGTTTCTATGGCCTTAGGTGATTAGGGTTTGCAAAATTTCGAATTTTTACGGCTAAAACACGTTCAACCTAGAAATTTTCACAAAACAGCAGCTTCAGTCGCACGAGTGAGCCATTCGCACGACTGGACTCATTCGCATACTCCAGATGCATGATTGGACTGAGTCGCCTCTCCATTAGTATGACTGAACCATCCGTTCGCAGTGTTCATACGCATCAGCTTCATTCGCTCGACTGAACCAATCGCTTAGTTCAGCCGCACGATTGAACCAATCGCATAGTTCATTCGCATGGATAGCCCATTCGCATCACCCTGTCGCACCAGTTTGACAGTTTGGTTTGTACACTTAAAGGTTAATCGAGATGGAAGATCAGATGTCAGCGTTTACTGCCGGTAAGGACTCAAGGATCCAGAACCTACTGTTGCTTGAGAGTGAAGTGGGGAATCATAATAAACCACCAAAACACTTAACGTTGGATGAGTTTCCCCACTGGAAACAACGTTTTGAGATCTACCTCAATGGAGTGGATCCAAATTTGTGGGAAGCTATCGAGATTGGGTATAGTATGCCGGTGGGAGTAGATGAGGTAAAACTTACTTTAGGAGGGATGACCGATGCTCAGAAAGTCAAGTATAATGCAGAGAAGAGAGTTTATGCATTGATTACACAGTCTATTCCTAAAGATATTTTCCACCAGTACTCGTAGAATAAGCAGGCCAAGAAGTTGTGGGATGAGCTGGAAAAGAGATACGACAGAAATGCTTCGCTGAAGGCAATTAAAGCTAAGGAACTGAAGAAGGAACTTGACAACTTCTCATCGATGGGAAACGAGAGTTTGGACGATGTTATTGATAGATTCTACCATGTGATGAGTGAACTGCATACACATGGTGTTGCTACTACCATGGAAGAAAAGGTGTCAAATTTTGCAGATGGTTTGCCGGAAAGTGGGCTTTATTTGTGTCAAATCTGAGACAGAATGAGATGCTGGGAAAGTTGGATATAAATGACTTCATTGTAAAGCTGCAAGAAGAAGCACTTAGGATGAAGTACAGAGCTCAGAAGTCTTCGTACACTCAGAATCCAGCTTTGTACAATGCCACACCTCAAGCTAAGATGTCTGGAGCACCTCTTCAGACTGCATTTGTGTCTAGCTCATCGGGTCCTTCACAAGCTTCTCCTTCAAGTTCAGAAACTTCAGGGTCTTCTTGTACCCATTACATTGGAACTGATGCGAATGCTACTAGACTAAAGACCGAGAACCTCAGTAATGTGACTGTGGAAGTAGCTCGAGAGCACATGGATCTTTTGGCAGCAGTGGTACATTCCTATGATGGACTGGTTGCTGGGAAGATCGGAAACTGCCATCTGGTAGATGAGGACTACGAGCAGGTGGATGAAATGGAGCTGGAAAGAATGGATATTATGTGGGCCTTAGCTAGTGCTGTCCGGAGGGCGAAGAAGTTTGTGAAAAAGACCAGACAAAACTTGGTTGCTACTAAGGATACCACATTTGGCTTTGACAAGAATAAAGTGACCTGTTTTAACTATGGAGAAAAGGGGCACTTCAAGAGAGAATGTGTGAAGCCAAAGAAGACTGGGAACGGGAACCCATTCTCATTCTTCACTCATCAAGACAAGCAAGCTAGCAGTTCTACCTCATCAAGCAAGGATCCAAAAGCCTTGATTGTTCATGATGATGAAGGACAAGACTGGAGTTTTCGGTTTGTCTGTCCAGGGAATCAAATATTGCCAGTGTTGAAGATTTAGATGATGATTCCGCGAGTGAGGGAGATATCGCAGTTGAGATAGCAATGTCAAATATAGAAGAGACAACTGCAACTGAGGTCAGCTACAAGCCTGAAGAAGAGATTTCAACAGCAAAGAAAGAATCACCAGAACCAAAGACATCTGATGCTGCGTTGATGGCTAACTCTACTGAACCTCCTGAGGTAAGTACCACTGACCAACTGTTTAAAAATCATGCTTCTTCTAATTGTGATACTTTTAGAGATAGCATAGATGAGAAATTTGCTAGGTTATTAGATCATAATGATAACTTAGTAAGGGATTTGCAACTGTGCACTGAGGCTAATAGAGTTTTAAAACAAAATAGCATAGTTACAAAGAAAAGATAGACCTTTTGACTAAACAGCTTAGGGAAACTGAAGTAGTTGCATTTAACCAAGCTAATGATATTAGGTACTATCTTAACTCCCTAGAAGACACTAAGAAGCAAAAGGCAGTTTTAGAAGTAGAAGTAAACTCATTAAAGCAAAAACTGCACAGTTGGACAAGTTCATCACACATTGTCTAACACTTAGTGACAGAACGAAACAACGGGGAGGGTTTGGGTTATAAAGTGGTTCCTCCACCACCTGAGACCTTGATGAACACTAAGACTAGACCTTTAAATAACAACCCCATAAAGGATCATGTAGTGTCTACTCCGCTTGTTAGTGATCCAGATTCCTCATGTTCATCAATTGAATCTGGAACAAAACAAAAGGTGGCCACTTCAAAGGCAAAGGGTAAAATGCCTTGTGTTAATCTGGAAAAAGAATTTGAAAAGATTAATATAAAGTCCGGGACAAACAAAGTCAAATCTGATTCTAAAAGGACTGCTAATGTAACTCTTTCCCAAGCTTCATGTCAAAAACCAGTTAACCAAAAAGAAAAAGATGTTAAAATGATAAAACAATTAATTTTGTTAAACAGGAGAAAACATCAAAAGAAACAGAGTCTAAACCCAAACTAAGTAATGTTACCAGGGTGTCACACACATCTCCACAAAGAAAGTTTAATCATAAAGTTGATAGCAGGTCGTGCTACAACTGTGGAGAGTGTGGACACATTGCTTCCTTCTGTCATTACTATCAGACACCTAGGAGGAATATTGAACTTCATAATTCAATACCTAGGTCTTATAAGAGGAGTTCCTTAATTCCACCTAGACGAACTAGCGAACCTAACGTTCAACCCATTAGCCAGTCGACTGTTTATCACAAACAGGCATTGCATAAATCTGGCTTATGGAAAGAGAAGTCATCCTCTGTGTCTGATAATGATGAAAAGAAGGAACCTGAGCTTCCCTCACCCTCTAAGGGACAATGGGTTGAATTCATGATGTGTGATGCCTCTGGGAAACCCAAGCTAGTAAGGGCTTGGGTTCCTAACCTAAACTAATGTTTTACTTTGTATGTGCAGGGTGTTCACTACAGTGCTGAAACCAACACGTGGATTGTAGACAGCGGAGCATCCAGGCACATGACAGGAAACAGAGCTCTTTTATCAAACGTCAAGCAAATAAAAGGAGGGCATGTTTCATTTGCTGGAAACAAGGGGGTTATATCACAGCTCAGGGAGAAGTTGGAAATCAGAAAGTTAAGTTTGATAGGGTGAACTACGTTCAGCAACTTCAAAACAACTTACTTTCTGTTCCCAAATCTATGATAAGGTTTTAAAGTCATATTCGACAACAAGAAGTGTTACGTTCTTAAGAAAGACTACGTTATTCCAGAGGACCAAGTTCTGATGACAGCTTCAAGATATAAAGACCTTTATGTTTTGGATCTCTCAACAGCTTCGACAACGGATCATGAAGTTCAGTGCTTTCTATCAAAAGCCACTGAGAAGGACTCCATCTCCTGGCATAGGAGAATGGGACACATCAATCAACGAAGATGAATCACTTGATCCAGAAGGATCTTGTGAGAGGAGTTAATGTCAAGAATTTCCAACTTCCTGATTTTTGTGTTGCATGCAAAAAGGGCAAACAGACAAAGAAATCTCATAAGGAAAAGCAGGTTCATACTATAGAACTTCCTCTTGAGCTTCTTCACATGGATCTGTTTGGTCCAGTCAGTACAAGAAGCATCACAGGCAACTTGTATTGCTATGTAATTACTGATGACTACTCAAGGTTCTCTTGGGTAATGTTTCTGAAATCCAAATCAGAAACATTTGAATCCTTCAAGGAATTGGTAACTACACTGGAATCCCTATACAAGCTGAAGGTAAGACAGGTGCGATCAGACAACGGACCGAGTTCAAGAATAAATGGATGGAGGCTTATTGCAAGAAAAAGGGAATTGTGCATCAATTCACTTCTGCATACACACCTCAGATGAATGGTGTTGTTGAGAGAAAGAACAGAAGCTTGATAGAGACAGCACGGACAATGTTGGCAGACTCGAAACTGCCTATCCAATTCTGAAATGAGGCAGTGGCTAATGTGTGTTATACACTGAATCGAATTCTGATAGTCAAGCGCCACGGAAAGACATGTTACGAGCTACTACAACGACGTAAACCGAATCTGGAGTATCTCGAACCATTTGGCGCACCGTGTACACTTCTGAAGAAGACTCAAGAAGGTAAATTTAGCGAGAAGGCTGATGAAGGAATCTTCCTAGGATACAACATACCGAACAAGAGAGTTTACAACAACTCAACGGGTCTAGTAGAAGTGTGGTGTAATGTTGATGTTCAGAGATATACCACACCACCTACTGGCAAAGGACCCGCCTACTTTTTCGACTATGATTGATTCTTTAAGTCCTTCAACATCCCTATCTCTCCTTCTGATGATGAGTTGGCTACTCGAATGATGGATGATATCTTGAATACACCAACTCTTGATCCAACATCATCGAGTTCACAGGGAGAATCATCTACTCAGTCAGGGGGAGTAGTCGACGACAGTGACTCCTCCTCTGAAGATGAGGATGAAGAAGATGACCAGAACAGTCAGGAGCAACAGGTTCAAGTTCCTGAAAGTCCACAAGCATCTAACGGTGATGCACCTTCGACTTCGGAACCTCAAACTCCTTCTACCTCAGATGCAGAACCAAATGTTCATAAACTTGGCTCTGAGGTAGCTGTTCCTACTACTCCTGGATCACGTCTAAATGTTTATCATCCCTTAGACAATGTCATTGGGGATGTCCGATCAGGAGTACAAACCTGAAATCAGCTGTACTCAGCTGATTATGCCTCTGTTATGGAAAAGGGATACATTCATGATGGTGCTTATCGGTGTTTTGTCTCGCAGTTTGAGCCAAAATACATCAGTGATGCACTAAACGATGAGGCATGGGTGAGTGCCATGCAAGAAGAACTTCTTCAGTTCAAGAAGTTAGGAGTATGGACTCTGGTAGATAAACCTAAAGGTGCTAAGGTCATTGGCACCAAATGGGTCTTGAAATGCAAGAAGGATGACCAAGGGGTCATTATCAGAACAAGGCTCGACTGGTTGTTCATGGATTTCGCCAAGTCAAGGGGATTGAGTACAATGAAGTGTTTGCACCAGTGGCAAGGATGGAAGCCATCCATATCTTCCTTGCCTATGCATCGTATATGAAGATTAAAGTCTATCAATTAGATGTGAAGAGTGCATTCCTTCATAGGGAAATTCGAGAGACAGTGTATGTCAGTCAACCCGAGGGATTTGAAGATCCTTATCATCGGGACAGAGTTTACAAACTCGACAAGGCCTTATACGGGCTTCATCAAGCTCCTAGGCCTGGTATGAGAAACTCTCAACTCATCTTGTGAAACACGGCTTTCGCAGGGGAGTCATTGACTGCACACTGTTCATCAAAGAAAAAGATGGAGACCTACTGCTAGTACAAATCTATGTCAATGACATAATCTTCGGTTCAAAGAACAAGAATTATGCAAAGAGTTTGAAGCAGTTATGAAGAAAGAGTTTGAGATGAGTGCTATAGGGGAGTTGAAATTCTTTCTCGGGTTACAGGTGGATCAGACACCAAATGGGATCTTTCTACATCAGACCAAGTATGTGGGAGACATTCTCAGTCGGTTTGACATGGAGCATGCTTCTGCTGCTGGGACTCCACTTGCTACAAATCATGATATAGCACCTGACGAAAATGGAGATCTGGTAGATGTCACAATGTACCGAGGAATGATTGGATCCCTCATGTATCTCACTGCCTCAAGACCTGATATCATGTATGCTACATGTTTATATTCTAGATATCAGGCTAAGCCTAAGGTTAACCATCTGATCGGGGTTAAAAGGATATTTTGTTATCTGAAGGGTACACCCACACTTGGGTTGTGGTATCCTCATGATGATGACTTTGAGCTCACGGCGTATAGTGACTCGGATTACGGGGGCTGCAAGATGAACTACAAGTCTACATCAGCATGGTGTCAATTCTTTGGGAGGAGATTAGTTACCTGGCAGTGTAAGAAGCAGACATCGGTTGCATTGTCAACCTGTGAAGCCGAATACGTTGCTGCTGCAAGTTGCTGTTCACAAATCATCTGGATTCAACAGCAAATGCGGGATTACGGTTTAAAGTTTTCTTCTACTCCTATCTTTGTTGACAACTCTGCTGCAATTGCAGTAACTAAAAATCCGGTACAACATCCAAAGACCAAACACATCGGTATTAAATACGATTTCATAAGAGACTGTTTTGAAAAGAACTTATTGATGTGGTAAAAACTAATACTGACTTTCAACGCGCTGACCTCTATACAAAAGCCTTTGATAAACCACGTTTTCTATATTTTCTAGAGATCAACGGCGTTAAAAAGAAAAGTGATGTTATTCCTGATGATGACCATGTGTAGTCCGATGCATTGTAGTTATAAATTTTTTTCATTTTTTATTTTTTTATTTCTCCTTATTTATTTTATCCTGTTTACATTAAATTCATGTTATTTAGCTGTCTGTTAAAATCCTAAAATAATTAAATCCAGTATGATTTTAGAATTTTAGGGGGAGAGTAGGTCAGCTAGTAATATTTATAAAAAACACAAGGGAGAAGGAGTGGATAGCTGATATAAGGTAATCATATCTGTGATACCGATTCAAACCTTTTGGAAAATGATAGTACACAGAAACAAATCAAAAGGGACTTTAAAATTTTAATTAGAAAAGATGCAAAATTCAAAGTATAAGCCTGTGTAGTCTAAGCAATATAAAAGGGAAGATGATAGAAAACTGGTAACTACTAAGGTAACACAAAGAAAGTAGACCTAGAGGTTGCTAGACCACAAATGATATGTCGGTAGATTCAACACAATAGATGATTAGACATGACTGGTGATCTCAAGATCAAACTAAGTTGTTCAAATGACTGTGGGCTACCATTTTATCACTAGTTAACACAATCAACAATATTCCACAAAGGGGTAATGAGCTTGTAAATGCCACAAATGTGCGGATGACCATAAATAGAGAAAAGCACGAAAAAAATGAAAGACAAATGCTATCAAGCTAATGACTTATGTTGTTGGTGCATTCTGTGCAAAAGAAAATTTAGCTGCTCTAACAAGAAGATAAGTTGTGTGCCTCTCTGCTGTGCGATGGCACTGACCTGAGGATAAGCATAACCTAGATATTCTAGAATTCATTGTTGTCTGCCGCCTCTCTGCTGTGCGATGGCACTGACTTGAGGATTGGCTTCTCTTTGAAAGCTCTAAGAATAGTCTCTTTTCTTGTAAAAATACCCGTAGACCGCTCAAAAGCTCCTGAGGAATGTTTACTTACATATAAGAGTGGGATCCACAAATGTCAGTTGAAATAATTAAACCTACACCTATCACCAGTTTGTGTCTAAAGTCTGTGTATGGATTTAGAGGACAAATATACTGACAATCATTATGGCTGCAATTCTTGAAAGTTCAATTCAATGTGGGAATCTAATAGTACCAGTGTAATTTCCTAAATTTGCTAACGACTCTGGATGAAAACCAAGAATTGAGCATCAAAAGGTTTTTGATAACAAGTCCCAAATGATTTGACTTGCCTGTATGATTCCAAAATTGAATTGGTCCAGGTGTGGTCAAACTAAATTGAAGTTGCCTATTCTGGAACCAAATCTAGTAGATGACTATCTTAGGATTTATCTCTCACAAAAAGTCAAAAAAAACAAGTTTTATTTTTGTATTTAGTTTAAGTTTCTAGTTAGATAGTCATTTTAGTCTGTTTGTTCGTCGGACTATATCATGAAAATCAGTATGGGATTAACTCACCTAAACGGGTCATGTTTGAGATGGCCACATGTGTTTTCAAAGTTTAAAAGGTCACGTCTGAGATGACTAAACTGATTAAAAGGGTCACGTCTGAGGTGACTAAATTGTTTAAAAGGATCACGTCTGAGGTGATCAAAAGTTTTTCAAGTTAAAAGGATCATGTCCGAGATGATCAAATGCTTATAATGTTTATACTATAGTTTGAAAGGGCTTAAATGTAAAATGGTAAGAAATGCAGAAAATTTCATAAGTATGACCCATTCGCACGAATGGACCATTAGTATGGACTTATCATACGAATGGGAGCCATTCGTACAAATGGAACATGAGTATGGACCATCCAACTGAATGGCCCATACGAATGACCAAGTCGGATGTTTAAGTGCGAACGAATGAGTAAGTCACATGACTGAACTCCAGTCGGACGACTGAATGCGGCGACTAAACCAATCGCACGACTGAGGCCCATTCGCCCGAATGAAATGTGCGTATGAGCCCAATCGTACGATTGAATTTAGGGTTAGTATAAATAGAGAGAGAGTCGGTCGCAGAGACTCACCACTCTCAAATTTACCCTAAATCGCACGACTAACGTTATGCTGCCCAAATTTCGTTTGATCTCTATATACCCTCGATTCTCACATACTGGCCTTCTACATTGATTCTACAGGTAATTTCTGGTGCAGAAACACTACCAAATCTTCAATTTGACACTGAATCTGGACAATTGGACTCATTAGAAAAACCACGACTTATGTGGCAAAATAACCTAACCAAACGACATAAACAAATGAAATTAAAGGTTTTAGATGTTAAACTAATGGATTCCGAGCCTAATGAACCAAAACACGAAGTCTAAAACTCAAAATTGGTGAAAAATTGAATTTGAATTGAGCGGACAGAACGACATGCGAATGGACAGGTTGATAAATTTCAGTCGCACGACTGAAGAGTGCGAACAGCTTAACCGCACGACTGAACTATGCGTATGAGTTCGGTCGCACGACTGGTGTAACCGCACGAGGCTACATACGCATGAGTCCAGTCGCACACTCAGTAGTACGTATGGAGTCATTCGCACGACTGAATCCCAGTCGCACAGCCTCATTCGCATGACAGAAAAGAAGTTTGTTCAAGTCCAAGTGTTTCATGACATTCTTAACCAATGGGTACTAATGTTTACTTTCCTTGTGTAACAGATGGCCAGCCGTTGGACTATGAGTACGAAGCACAATATTTGTGCTCATCTGGATCTGACATCCGCAAATGCTTCAGACTTCTCGGGCATTATCACCTTCCTCAGGAGATCGAGGATTGCACACGCTATATCAGCTCCATGTACACCTTATAGGTCTATTCAGCAGGCCTTCTGGGAAGGTGCGGTAGTTGATCGATCCTCTGAGCCTCACTGTATCAGAGGTACTATCTTTGGAGAGGCTATAGCTATCACAGAGGAGGATCTTAGGATCGTGTTACAGTTGGGGGACGATGCTGACTGTCCTACTAGATTACACCCACTTACTGTCAGAGGATGTTTTCTTCGAGCCAAGTACTCTGGGGACATCAATGCTAGGGTGCTCAACAAGAGCAACCTCTGTCCCCAGTTCAAGTATCTTGCTCACGTATTGCTGAAATGCATAGCATCCAGGAAGGGAGGCTTTGATGAGTTATCTGACAAGATCCAGAACGCTTATGTTATGTTGGTGCTGAACCATCCATTCAGCTTCTCCAGGATGATCTTCATCTATCTGGTGGAGAACATTGAGGGGAAGGGGAAGGAGGGATTTTGCATGTACCCTCGATTTATGCAGATGATTATAGACCAGAAGCTCCCCTCCCTGCCAAAGGAGAAGGATGATGTTGTAGTGCTTGAGGTGATGGATGATACCACCTTGGGCCGGATGAAGGTATACAGGGGGAAGCAGGTAAAACCCCCTGTTAGGAGATTGTTTGGGCATCTGGCTCGTGAGAACTATGTGGTGCCAGCTAGGAGGAAGTGGCGCCACGACGACAGTGATTCTAGTGTTGAGCAGATTGCTTTACCCGTCGATGACTCTGATGATGATGACAGTGGGGATGTTGGAGATGACATGCCCATTCCACCGAGGGGTGAAGCTACAGATGTTATACCTCCAGTATCTGCCTCCATGGGAGACATAACTGAGTCAGCTGGGTTCCACCAGGACTTTATACCTGGTGAGGAGGAAGAAGAGTCAGACGAGGAGCCATTGACTAGGACTACGGGAAGCAAGGTTGTTCCCACAGAGTATGGACTCCGGCGGTTGGTGAACGCCCCAGGGATTCGGGAGAACGACTGCAGATCCCAGCTATGCTCCTGAGTCTGCTAGCCGTGCTCTAGGGGGAGCATCCACCTCGACTGGATCGAGGAAGAAACGGATGGCTCAGCCCCACAGCCAGAAGAAGAAGAGAGAAGACTCACTTTCGTCACCACCACAGCCACTACATCTCCACCACCACTACCACTTCTACAGCCACACCATCCACCACCACAGCCACCACAGCTACCACAACCACCACCACACCTCCACCACTACATATGCCAACCACCACCATATCTTTCACTCCTACATCACCTCCACTATCTCACAGACCCAACCCCATTTTCACCACAGCCACCACCACCCCCTAGCCACCAAGCAGGACCCTCATCTCATCCCACACATGTATATGGATCTCATCTACCTCAACTTGGGGTAGAGGACTAGCTTTCAGCGCTAAACCGTATGGTGATGCGACTGTTAGCTGCTGATGAAGAGAAGACTGCGCAGATCTGACAGCTTGCAGATCTCACAGCTGCGCAGTCACACCAGATCTCGGAGCAGGCTCGGCTGATCGAGGAGCAGGCCCAGCAAATGGCTGCTCAGAGCCACGAGATCTCCCAACTCCAAGAGCATAGGGTCACTTCTGCTAAGAAGATTGAGGAGTTGGAGAATGCTAAGAACACCATCATGCTCAAAGTTAATGGATCTAAAGATGAGCCTCTGAAGATTAAAGAGGGTGATGGTGATGATGGTGATGATGATGATGAAGATGACGATGATGAGACTGAGGATGATGAGGGGATTGAGGACGAGAGGACAGAGGAGAGGAATGAGGATGATGATGAAGAAGGAGGCGATGCAGCTGTATCTACCTCTGCTCAAGGTCAAGAAAGGAGGTCTAAGAAGAATCAAGACCAACAAGCTTCCTCCTCTGCTCCACCAAGTGATGACCCAGTAATCCAAGACAAAAGTAATAATTAGATGTCTATGTATTTGATTACTTTTGCATTTGAATCATGTATTTAAACGTATGTATTTAATGGTTATGTTAAGATTAATGCTTTTTCTGTTTTGATTATTAGCTAATGGTTGATGTGCTACATGTTTATATCAAACAGATCCAAACTATTAGAGGGATGAGTTTGATGTTGCTCCCCTTCAGCAGATCAAGACTCAGCTAACTATGATTCTTGATCTGCAAGGGATCGTCAGAAGGTCAGTGAGTTATACCCCTGAAGAAGAGGAAATAATTCACGATCTATCAAATGAGCAACTAGCTGAGATCTTCAAGCTAAATCCCGATGAGATTGTAAAGGATGCTCCAACGTGCGACTCGACAAGTGACGAAGAGCTCAACGACGTTGATGAAATAGAGATAGAAGATGGCACTGCAGAGCACTACCCTCAGTATGCTGACAATGAGGGAAATGTGGTCCCCAATCTGGGTGAATCCCTTGTCAGTGATACATTTGAGGTGTTAGACAAAATGGAGCAGGAGTCAGAGAAGAAAGAGGGATCGACCCAAGCCTCAAATGATGATGTTGATATCCGAAAGGCTGAATGGGCTGCTTGTTTTGAAGAAGTTAGAGCCCAACACGCTGCACCTAAACAGGACGCCTACACCAAACTCTACAGAGTCAAGAAACATCATAAGGTGTCAGGCAGGATTATAGCATGGGCATATTTTGAGGACCTTAATGTTTATGCCGTTAAGAGGGATAAGGGCATAGAGTACTTTAGATTTCCACATGATCTAAAGACTCTACTAGGTTTTGAGCTCAACCAGCTGGCCAAACTAAAGCTGTTGTATGCTGACCCAAGAAAAATGTCAGGCTGGTTTGAGGCTGCCCTAAGGAAGGAGTACCACACCAGAGGGTTAACTTCAGACCCCAACAGCCTACAAGGTACATCAGAAGGTCTGAAGTTAATGCCATTACTGGAAAGCCAAATAGTGTTGAAGTGGAGTCCTCCACGCACGATGTCAAGAATCCCACTTAGGGAAATGCCACAGGACTTCACTCCACACTTTAAGTGGTGGTACTACGATTGGAGGACAGGAGAAGTAGTCATAGTCCTAAACAAAGAGGCCAAATGGATACTATCAGGGTATTTGACCCAATGTGGCTTACCAACTTGTCAGCTAATGATGTTTACACTCTATACAAATGGCCACTGTTCTATGATACGCAGGATATAGTACAAGCCCTCCAGTTCCAGAATGTCATAAGACTATGTTTTGCATTTGAGATTCATGCAGGAGTCACAAAAGAGGATAAGTACAAGAAGTATGAGGAGGTAATGAAGACAACAAGACATTAGAGAGATCTAGGTCCAAGGGGGAGTTTGTTGATACATGTATGTCCCTAGATCATGATATGAATGT
This sequence comes from Flaveria trinervia, assembly GCA_025506515.1. Taxonomy (NCBI): domain Eukaryota; kingdom Viridiplantae; phylum Streptophyta; class Magnoliopsida; order Asterales; family Asteraceae; genus Flaveria; species Flaveria trinervia. Next base: position 37,501,080 of record CM046458.1, on the reverse strand, counting down.
AATAGATCTTGTTTGTCTGATTCTGATGTAATGTTTGGAATGATTAATGAAATGATATTGGTTATTTGTTAATTATAATGTTTAATATTTCATTAATGAGTTGATGTTGAATGGGTTAATTAGGTTTGTGATTGTTTGAAGTGTTATGCATAATGTTATAATATTGAATACACTCAAACTTGGTGAAGTGAAGCTCTCATGCGTCCGACTGGACCATGCGGCCCAACAGTGGTCATGCGTCCGAATGGCCATGCGACTGAGTGTCCATGCGCCTAAATAGTCTATACGCCTGAACAACTTCATGCGACTGAATCAGGCGCACGACTGAACACTCAGTTGTGCGGATGAATCAACCGCATGGTTCAATCGCATGACTGAACCATACTAATGGTTCAGTCGCACGAATGAATAGTACTAACCTATAATACAACCCAATTCATGGAAAAAAGAGAGCTTTTATTCGATTTCGATTCCAGACATATCCTAGCCGTCCAAAAACCTCCAAGTTGATACTCCAAGTTCATAGAACGCAGTAGATCGATTCCCAATTGATTCTTAACTTTAGATTCAATACTTTATTGATTCTACGTGCGTTCTCACTGATTGGATCGCCAATCATATAGGATTCTGCACTATTTGGTTTGGTTTACACATTAATCATTAGGTATTTCGTTCAAATACCAGGTCCTAACAGTGCGTTACGGGCGTACGGACATACATACGTACATACGTACATACATACGTACATACGTACATACATACATACATGCATACATACATATACATACGTACATACATACATACATATATACATAATAGGGGGAGGTTACTATACAAAGTGTAATTTTCGTGCAAAGTATACGAAGTCACAAGGGCGTGACACGTGTTTTTTTGATGTAGGGGTAGTTTTGTCCACGCCATAAGTACGCATAAAATATACATAAATACGCAAGTTATATATATTATGATGGAATGTAAAATTGCTCACATTATGAAAAGTAATTCATAAGTTATATTTATAAAACGAACGTTATATGATAATTACGCAAGTTATGTTTATAATTACGCATTTAATAATCACGCAAGTTATACGTTAACAAATAGACGTTTTAAAAAAGTGTTTTTTAAAGTATAACAATACTATACTCAAATTAAAGAGAATAAAATGCTCGATTTTACTTAAAAATGTCGTATAAAAAGTTATATACGTTTAAAAAAACTAGACGGATTTAAAAAAATCAACAATTGTAAACTATTTTTAATTCATCCCTCCATCCATCATTTCATACGTGATTATTTCACATTTTATTTTGAACCGTGCATCTTATAAATCAATGGTTGGAACAACTTCGCGCACTTCGGATGATCTTTTAGCTTTGTATACTAAACTTTATGGTCCAGTTTTTAACGACAAGTTTTTTGTATAAAATGTAATCCGAACCGTTCATTATGGTTTGAGACTTTTAAAACGGACTGACTAAACATTTAAAATAAAAACCAACTGCGAAACCAATCCTAGAATCGATTTGAACGGTTACGCAGTTTTAAACCGGACCATGAGCAGCACTAAATTACGGATAGGATTAAGAAAGAGGCTATAAACATTCACGGTGGATTTTTTTATCTTTATTCATATAATTATACTAAAAATCACTATATTTACTTTTCAATTAAATAATAATTTTTATATCATTTATCATTATTTTTTTTATTCTCCACTCATAATCACTTTAAAAATATTAAAAAAATTATAAAAATTAAACAATAATTATTTAAATATACTAATCAACAATAATATATTCTCTCTATTCATTTACAAGTCACGACCATTAAAAACCATTTCATTTTAACATATAAAACAACGTTCTTATATTTAAAGGGATTTCACTGACCAACCTATAACCCATCGTTTCGCTCTACATGCTCTTTTAACACCACCCTCACTAAGGTCATGGTTGTCAAAAATAAATAAGTTACTTTTTTATTTTTTGGAGGGGTAAAAAGATCAAAATACCCCTCTATAAAGGTTAAAAAATCAAAATTTTTAACTTTTTAATTTTTTGTAGGGGTATTTTTATCTTTTTTAAAGGGTATTTTGATTTTTTTTACTCATTCAAAAATCAAAAAGTTACCTTTGTTTATTTATTATTATTTTTTCCAAACATGGCCTAAACCCAACCCAAATCCAACATCTCTAAGTGCATGTTTGGCAAAACCTCCTTTTCAACTTTTTGGAGGGGTAAAAAGACCAAAATACCCCTTCAAAAAAGTTATAAAGTTACAAAATTTTAACTTTTTAACTTTTTAGAGAGGTATTTTGGTCTTTTTACCCCTCTAAAAAGTCAAAAAGTTGAAAAGGAGGTTTTGCCAAACATGGCCTTGTCATCTGTGCCGGCGCCGCCGATTCACCGTCTCCCACATCTTCCGCCGTCGCTTCATCTGGTGAGCTGATTCATTGCTGCATCCTTCGTCTTAATTACTAAATATTAGCTACCGATTCATATAATGGAGTCCTTTTTCCTCATTTATTCCAACAAGGTCATCAATGAACTAAAGTAAAAAATATTTTTTGATTTCATATTAATGTTCATATTTTGTAGTTAATTTTACTTTCTTGTCCGCATTTTCATTCTGAATTGCTCAGTATCCACTTCCCTTTGTAGTTTAGATTTGTATTTAGGCTTATTTCTCTGCAAAACACATGCGTTTCTATTCATTTTTAGTAGTTATCATCATTTACAGTCCAATTGATGGCGGAAGAAGCAGTGTTAGGGTTTGTGGAACATAATGAACAAATAAAAGATTCAGGTGATTTTGCTATGGAGAAAGGCATAAGTCATGAGGAAATTGTCAACGTCATTAAGAGTCACAATGGCTTTCGATTCGTTGATGCTCAGGTCTTTTTCTTATCCCATTCATGATAGATGATAAGAAGGCAGTAATATAACTATATTTGTCAATCTTGTATCTTTAATCGACTAATTTTCGATCCACATAGCTGCACAGAGTCTACATTCTCATCATTTTACTTGTTATAGCTCATAATACTTCAATTTAAGATTGTTAAGTAGCTTACTTTGTGGAAAAACCTTACACAAATTCTTCCTGTGAAAATATGGATCTAGAATGTTTTAGATGTGCATACCGTTTAATACGTTTAGACACATTAGACAAACCTTTGGTTTAATCCTGGGTCTTCTTTTGGTGTTTTGAAAATAAAAGTTACCATGAACCCACATGGTACATCTATGAATGGTGACTAATTGAATTATAGTAGGATACAATTCTTAATCCTCATTTCTAGGAAAGCTTCCCAACTAGTTGTATGTATCGCTTTGGATCCTCCATCTTGCCATGGTTGTAAAAATCGTTAGGTGTTAGTCGGGCGGTGAGGCATCAACTAGCTATTAATTAGGATTACTAGGGATTAATTGGAATGGAATTTTACATGTATTTATTCAAACTTATAGTATATATACACACACAAAATTGCTTGAAATTATATTACATTTTTCAGGTTGAATGCCCTAATTATTTGCAGTTAAAGTATTCTAGAGGTTTCCAAGGGTAATCCACTTTTCTAGTTGGAAAGCAGTCAAGGATAAAGTAAACCTCTAAGTACTTTGGCCAATTTTAACCATACTCTGACCAACTTTTTTTTACTCTTGCTGATTTTTATTGATTTTCACCGCCTATCGATTTTATGGCCGATTAGGTGAAATTGCAAAGGTTACCCACCAAATACCGACCAATCGTCGATTAATTCCATTTCTTGTAACACTCCTTTACGAGGAGTTTCCATGTAGGAAGCATTGAGCTATTAACTTGCATGCAACCTAGTAATCCACACTCACGTAACATATCAAGGACATACTGTTTGGTTTATGAAGGCTTTGGCTTAGGCCCATATTTAGTTTTATAATCAACAAAGTTGAAAACCCTAATTAGTCTTTATATATATATATATACATATATATATATGTATATATATATATATATATATTCTTGTTATGTATTGTAATCTTTTGTATTGAGCAAATAAGAAAACCCTAGTTGTAGCCCGTTGACATAGGTCACACTGATCGAACCACGTTAAATCATTGTGCTAGGTATACATAGTTTGTGTAATATTCGTTTATGCTCATGTTTTGGTTTCGTTGCGCTGCTTGAAACCTAACAAGTGGTATCATTGCTTTGGCTCGTTGAACATACGTTTGTGCTCATCATCCTATATGATTATGATTTCGTCCACGTAAACAACTACAATAATCTTAGTTTTGAAAAGCGCAAGGCGCACCGAGGCGACAAGGTCTCGAGCCGAGGCGCAAAGCGCAGGGATTTTAGTACGCAAGGCACAAGGCGTTCATATATTTAATATTTCCTCATAGGTTTTTAGCATTATATACCTAATAATTAGATAAAAATAAGCTATATACATGGTTTAATATATATATGCACACACATATACAACCTAAAGAAGCACAAAATCTTTATAATACACTTAATAAACAACTAACCAGGCTATCAGTACAAAAAAATAAACTCAAGAAATAAGAAACGAACAATAATAAACAATCAGGAATTTTTAGGGTCAAATTTGATAATAATTATAACACTAAGGATGAAAAGAAACTTAATTGAAAGATAAAACAAAAGGAATAAAGAAAGATAAATAAGAGTAAACCCTAAAAATATTACAACTATCACTCCATCTTCTCCATCACTCACCATCTTCTTCATCTATGTTCTAAACCCATAGCTAAGTTTATCATCGTGACTTCTCCATCGAATGATTCTTAGGGTTTTCATCACCATTGAGACTCACAAGTAAGTTTTTTTCTCTCGTTTCATTAGCTCAAAAAGAGCACAAAGATGAGAAAAGCGGGTTAAGGCGCCGAAGCGCACGCTTTTTGTCAAACCTGCTCCTTGTGTAACCTAAAGCTCACAAACCTACGCCTTATGTCACCTCACTCTTAGGCGCGCTTTTTAAAACCTAGACAATAATCTTTTTGCTAGAAGACTGTCCACTACGAATCATCCTAAACTTTGAGTGTCTAAAAGCAAAGTGATCACATGCACTACGAATCAGCCTAAACTTTGAGTGTCTAAAAGCAAAGTGATCACATGCATTACGAATCATCCTAAACTTCCTCACACTAGAAGACTGTTTAAACATGCTTTAGAAGATTGCTTAAGGTTAATAAGGAATGACATAATTAACTTACTTTTGAGGCTGGCTCCTTGATAATAGAGTTTGTTGGCTGCTTCATATGTATCTGCTTCTCAAGAACATCATTAAGAAAAACGTTGTTAACATCATGTTGGTGGAGCGACTAATGATTAATGGTGGCTAAAGTAGTTTGAATGTGTGCATATCATATATGACATTTTTGGCAATTGAGGAGAAAGTCATAATCAACATTGTATGCTTGTGAATAACCTTGGCTAGCCCCCAGGCTTATAGTCTTCAGGTGATGTAGAGAACTATTAGGGTTAAGAGGTTGCTTCTAGCGAGTCATCTCAGCTCCAACGAAGACAATAAGATCAAAGCACACAATAAGAAGAGAAAATAGTGGTCAGAAGATAATCAATGTAACAACATTTAGTAAACCACTAGAAGCATACGAATAAGGTAATAGTTATGGTGTCTAGGTTCCTTGTGAAAGGCAATAGGCAAAGTCAAAAGAATGGAATCTAGCCTTGAGGCTTTTTTCCTTTCCCTCACGAGGCGTAAGCCTCGAGGCAAAACGAGGCGTAAGCCCAAGGTGGAGATAATAAGTATAAAAATTATATATCTTATAAAAAATAAGCATGATTTATCTAATCATATGCTAGTCTTTATAAACATCAACATATTGATTAGCTAGTTTGCATGTTGAACCAATCTTGACATTAATTAAAGTTAGAGGTCTATTTTCTAATTTATTTTTGGTCATTATCTGGTAAATAAAAAGATAGGTTTATCAGGTAGTTTTTTAGCTTTATCTTAAAAGGATTTGAGATAAGCTTTTGTGATTTAAATTTATCTCAAAAGGATTTGAGATAAAGCCTAATTTTTAGGAGTTGATTAGCTTGATGGGCAAGGCTGATTAATCTATAAATAGGGATAGTTTTTACTTATTCTTTGTAAGTTTTTCTATCAATTAAATTAGAGAAGGAGTTCCAAAATTGTTCCTGTGTTTTTGTTGTTTCTGTTTGTTTGGTTCTAGTACCAATTTAGTTCATTGCAAACAATTCAAAGGGATGTCAAATTTAATCAATTCTCTATTGCAATTTCAAATTAAACGGGGGACGACTAAGAAATAAGATCTATTTTGTTGCCACTTAAAAAAATCTGCCAAAATTTCCGCCTCATTGCCTCAAATCAGGACCGCCTTAGAGTTTTTGTTACCGCCTCACCCCTTTGAGGCGTACGTACGAGATGAACCACATGACGCAGTGCCCCAGGTACGTTTTTTTACCGCCTCGCCTCGAGGTATGCCTCGAGCGAGGCGTACGCCTCGACCATTTTTTAAACCATGGCAATAGGTAAGGATGCACCATGTGGTTATAAACATGTATATTTGATGTGCGGTAGTATCTAACAAAGGTGTATAAAGGGTGGCAGAAGAAGGAACTAAGGACATACTTGGATCATTGTTTGGCTGTAAATCACACATCAGTGTTGTGAATTAGGGTCATGGTTTAGTGGAAATAGCAAAGGTGTGGTAGTAGAAGGTGGAGTGGTGAACATGCTACGGTCCTTGTCTGGTGGTGAACAAGCGTCTATGTTGTGTTAACCTTGTGTTGTTGAGTATGTATGAAAAGCAACAATGAGGGCCGTGTAAGTAGGCTATGTGTAGCAACATGGTCTACGATGTCCGAGAATTAAGGACTAAAGGACACAAGAATGGTGGGAATGGTGTGAAACTCAAGATTAGAAAAACTGAGTGAAATCCATGAAAAGTATGTCCATGACTAATGAAAACTGTAATCATTCTAAAAAGTATTGGTGAAAGGATTTTAAAACAATACCTTTTTGAACGTGTGAGTAACCAAGAAAGAGAAAACACATGGATCAAGGTTTGAGTTTAGTGACACTTAGAAGATAATCATGTACATATGCTACACACATAATTATTTTAGGTCGAATGGGGAAATGAGTTTCTTTAAAGAATAGGAAAAAAACAAGGTTTGACATACAAATAAGGGCATATGGTTTATCAAGCAAGCAAACAACACCTCCTGAGTCGATGAGGGACATGAGAACGAAACATGATTGTGCGAGCAACATCCAACAATTGACAATTCTTGTGTTCAACAATGACATTTTGTTAAGGTCTCTAAACTCCTAAAGACTTGTAAACAATACCATGTGTTTTTAATTATGTAGAAAATTTAGTAAACAAGTACTATTTCACATCATCAATGCATATGGTTTTGATAGATGTTTTGAGTTGATTTTAACATAATAATGAAACTCATCGAATTTGAACTAGCGTTGTTATGAGATTTGAGTAAGTAAACCCAAGTAGTAGGAGAATAATCTACCGAAAAACCAAGGGAGAGTTGGCAGGACAAGGACCACATATATTAGTATGTAAAAGTTCAAACAAAGTACCAACTCTAAAACACACTTTTAGGAGATACAAGCAATGTGTATGCTTACCAAGTTCAAAACCAACAACTCCAATCATCTGGTTCATTTTAAGTTCCTGTGAGACATAATGAATAAAATGTAAGGTTACAAAACATCTATTATGTTTAGTAATTAGAATCAACGAACAAAATTGGACCTAATCGGTCGATTAATTGGTGATTAATTGCTAGTTAGCCGGTGACCTTAGCAATTTCATGTAATCGGTGGATAAAATCAGTAATCGGTCGTAGTCGGTCAAAAATTGGACCTAATCAGACCAAATCAGTCCTAATCGGCCCAAATCGGTCCCTAATCAGCGGCTAGATTCCGACCTGATTCAGGCCACATTTTGGCCATATTTTGGCCAAATGTTGAAAATTTTGGTCAAACCTTGAAAATTTTGGTCAAATGTGTGTAAATTTTGGTAAAATGTGTGTGTGTATATATAGATCTCAATAGTTTTATATAATTACATATAAAAATATATGTATAAATATACAAAACTTAAGATTACATATAAAAAATTCCAATCCGATTAATCCCGATTAATCTCGAGTAATCCTAATTTATCGCTAGTTGGTACCCCACTGCCCGACTAGTTCCTAGCGATTTATACAACACTAGTTAAGCTTACTCCTAGGGTGAATATGTAAGTACAAACAACATTCTTTTCGTCTCTTATTATGAACATGAACTTCACAGAACATCTAGAACATGAAATCTAAACAGGAAGCAACAACAACAAAAACTTGACTATAAAGCGAACTTAGGCAGAAGAGCTTGACAATGTTTGCTAGAACACTAAATGTGAAGCAGTTGCACTTTTAGAACAATAACTGATGGTGACGTTGGTGGTTACGGTAAGCAGTGGAGGGAGGTGATGACGACACAAACAACAATGGTGAACACAAATACTTGGTAGATTTGTTGACCCACACAACTTCAAGTGTCAATTAGCGGCGTGTCATAAGGTTTTCAGCTTGGTACCTAGTGCACACACTAATCGAGAGGCTACGAATACGATAACAGTGAGATCTCACACGCACTTTTTTGTGACAACGACAACTAGGGTTTGTAGTAGAGCGACCATCTAGAAAAGAGAACTACAGGGCAAATAGCAAGAATCAGGTTCAGGGATCGAAATTGGTTTCTCAAAAGAACATGAACAAGGAGTTAGATCTTGAAAGCGACGAGTGTCTAAGGTTTTTACTTAATACTAAGAGCTTGATACCATGCAAAAGTGAAATGATATTAAACCAAATTAGTGGGTTACCCACTCTTCACTGGGTTACCCACTCTTTACCATGTCAAAACCTAAATACCATGAGTATGTTACATTTTGTAGTGTACAAATTTGTTGAGGTGAGCCACAACTTTAATAGATATATAATATTGTAATGGAGGGGAACCATCAATATATAAAGAGAACCTAAAAAATCCTAATTTGGGTCCATGGGCTTTATACAAAGAAACCTTAATAATAGAATACTAACAACTACTATTAACAAGGCACAACAAAGGGGCGCGATATGCTATGTTGGGTGCATGAACTCTTCTTGTCCCTTTCTTTTCTCTTCTAAGCTATCGACATTTCTCTTCTTGGCCTATGCAACACTTTAAAAGTGGTTTTGGTATTCTTTGTTGGGTTTTTTTCTTTGTTTAGGTTTCGTCACTTGGCTCTTTTTTTTCTTTGTTGGGCTACAAACTACCTTAAATCTTTATTTGTTTTGGGCTTAACTTTTCTTTCTGTGGATGTTACTTAACTAAAGTTCTTCAGTCCTCTTTAATATGTTGGTTATCAAAAATGCAACATTTTTGCTGATTCAAGAGATAAGAATATAATGTCTTGATCAAAGTTGTCACATATGTTTAGGTAAATGAATAATAAGTCCATCAGTATTCACTATCAATTGTAGATTCCTATATATATATACATACATATATATATATATATATATATATTATATATATATATCTCGGATGGGGAAGCCTATTTTGGCTTTAAATTCTCGTACATGAACAATAATATGTTTTTTTCTTATAGGATATAAAAAAGGAGCGATGGCAATTAACTGCTGAAGGCAAAACTTACGCTGCCAGTGGATCTCCAGAATTCCAACTATTCATGGCCATCCCACAAGAGGGCATCTCACGAGCAGAACTCCAGGTTAAACAAAAAAATTCTCTACATACAGTATAGACTAAGAATCTTTGATTTGTGAATTGAAGTGGCATTACATGTAATTTTTATCAGCATCTGATTGATGTCAGAGAACAGTTGGTTGTTTGTTTGAAGCTACTAAATAAATTGATTTTTTGGATGCAGAAGAAATTAGGAGACTCGATTTTCAAAATAGGTTGCCAGCAAGCGATAAAAAATAAATGGGTTGAGATGGGAAAGACACAAGTCTCTAGAAAGGTAAAGTTAACTGAGTGATATTAAAGGTAATTTGCTTGTTTGCTTGATGTATGGAATATGCATGACAAAGTCCGTGTTTGAATCTTTTTAGGATATCTGCATCATTATTGTTGCAGCATAATATGATCAACTTGCTTTTCATTTCTATCGTGAAACATATTGTTTAATTTGTGAACTAATCAATATTAGGCTTGTGCTCAACCATCTGCTTAACATTGCTAGTTTCATATACAATGTGAAGTCTAGTTTTTTTTTATGTAGCAGAAATTAATCTGTCATTATTTATGACTTGATGCAGGTTGCACATGTTGATGATAATGTGAAAGCTCTGCTCATAAAGATTAATGATGGAGAGGTATGTATATTCACCAAGCTTTTCATTTTAATTAGGATGTCAATCATTAACAATTGGCTAGAATTATATATCTTCCTGATCTGAAACATCATCTTTAATGTTGGCTGGAATGATTATTTTACTTAAGAACCACATATATTTTTGTTGGGGAGTGTATGATGCCGAGTGGACAACTTACATATGTTTGACCATTGAGATGATAAATTTCAGGCTCTCAACCAAGAGGATATTGATGCTTTGAAGCGAAGAAAACTTATTTCTCCTCAGTAATACATCTTTGTGACATTCTTTTCTTTATGCTTTTCGTTATACATCAAGACAAGCGGGATATTTTTGTATCAGCATTAGCTTCTGTGTGGATTTTTTGATGCCTAAACTTTTGCAGGATATGGAAAGGCTATTCTGTAAAAAAAGGTCCTAATTATGCTCCCAAAAGAAGGAAGCCTGCCACTGATTTAACCCGAGACAATCTGCAAAGGTATTACTATTCATTGGCCCTAAACCTGTTTTCTACATGTTTAATGTTTACAACAGCAAAACGAAATATTAAGATGTTGTTATAAAAGGTGTACGTACCCAAACCATAATCAAGTCAATAGAATTACACTTTTGTTTTATTTTGAATCTGCCAAGAAACTGAACTCAATCTTTTATTCTGACAGAAATTCATTTACAAAAATTTGAAGACCTTAAAGAAGAAAATTAAAAACCTAAGTCATCTGTTTTTGACCTCTAAAAAGTTTTTCACATCCCACAGTAAATGAAAACTGATTTGGACTTGTTGCAAAACGGGGCCCAAAGAAGTTAGCACATAGCTTTGTAGTAGTTTTTCAGTCTATTTAAGTCATTTTGTAAATTCCTAGTAATCCATGCTTTAGTTTGAAATAGTATATTAACAACCAATTTTTTCGGTTCTATTCATAAATACCAATTTTCTCCACCCTTTATTCTCTACTTCTTGGGTCTCATCTTCGTCTCACATCAAGTAAAGGGGAGTGAGACCTACAATACTATCAAACGGGACCTTAAAACTGAATAATTAGATAGGTTAAATTAATGGATGCCTTTATCATTGGAGGAAATGAAGAAGCTTGAAAGCTTTTGATAGTTGTATTTTCCTTTCTGTTTTCAAGTGGCTAGTGGAAGGAATTGCAGTTTAAAGAGTATAACTTTATGGGTGTTGAAGGCTGTTATCTCCATCCGTTGCTCAAGGCAAGAATACAATTAATTATTTTTGTATTCTTTGATTTCTTGGAACAATTAAGTAGACGTTATCACGTTAAAAAATAGATATCCCTTAATGATTGGATGGATTTTCGTTAAACTTGAGTATTTTTGAGTTACTTTTGTTATTTTTTTTATCAAGGTTGATTGAGTTTGCATAAAAATTCTTGGAACCCTTAAAAACTGAGACAAATAATCTTTTGTTGGTGCTAAAACATTGTCAATACGTTGGGCAAATGCATTGAGACTTAATTTTTGCAACATTTCTAATATTTTTGTTTCATCTAGTTGCTGAGGTAGACACGTATTCTGCCATGGCACCCAGAGACATTATTATGAAATTGAGATATGCTAGTAATTTAAAGAGTGCAGAGAAAGTAGATTTTATTAAAATTAGATCTCTATCTCTAAGTATTAAGTCACTGCAGGTTAGGCGACAAATGCAGATGATTTTTCTTCAAATGGGGTAATGCCACCTATAACCTTTTATAATAGCATTATTTAAATGGATGATAGCTTTTATAATACCTGTCTGTTTGATTGCAGGTTCGAGGAAATGCCTACAAATAATTATGTTGAAAGCAGGTAGTTACTGTTTCTTTTCTTTATTCTGCTTGATTATTTGCAACCTTGTCTACCCATGAATAGTGTTTTTATTTGATGAAATGATCTGCCAAAAAACTCTTTCCCTGTTGTTAAACAACATAATAATATTTAATACAGCTTCTGGAATTTTGATGCACTTTTTCAACCTCAACAACACCCTGCCCGTGATTCGCATGATACATTCTTTTTACGAGGTATGTTTAAACAAGAGTTTTGTGCCTTGTGTGTGTGCTTCTGAATTTATTGAAAGCGGTGATATGACGATAAAATATGTAGAACCTTCTACTACGAAAACGCTTCCGGAAGATTATGTTGAGAGAGTGAAACGGATTCATGAGTCTGGAGGTTATGGATCAAGAGGGTATGAAATCATATAAAATTTGTATATGTATACCTTCACACTTTGTCTAAGGCTTCTTCCTAAAACTTGTAGCAATATATATACTTTAGGTATGGATATGATTGGAAAAGAGAGGAAGCAAATAAAAACTTATTAAGAACTCATACAACTGCCGTGTCCTCAAGGATGCTGTATGCCCTTGCAAAGGTCTTCCTTTTCATTATTTTCTTAAGGTTTTACATTAGAACTAAGCATGAGTAGAAGTGTACTGAAAGTGAGGAAAATATGCTTCTCTTTATGTATGCTGGTTTCCTGTACCTTCTTTTACTTACATGCTTATGTTTGGAGTTTAAGGGTGAATTATTTAGCTATGTATGAATCTATCAACTGCTAAACTTCTTAAATTTGCAGAAACCCTTTGAAGCCAAAAAATACTATAGTATTGACCGGGTTTTTAGAAATGAGGCTGTTGACCGGACCCACTTGGCTGAATTTCATCAAATAGAAGGTATCTTTGTTTCTGCTCGTGCTGTCTATAGCTTTAATATAAAAGCAAGGGCTTCAGGATTACTAATATAAAGGGTCCTTGAAGTTTGGAAGTGCTTTAAGAAAGCTAGTTATAAAACTTGGGTTGGGCAGCTTCTTTTAAAAGTTTTTTTCTCTGACACCACTTTCTTTCATTAGCAGTGTGGAAAGGAGGAGCCTGTTTATAGATTGTTTTTAAGATTCTTTGAAGTTTACTTTTTCTTTCTTGTTCACCAATGTGGTATGACAATTTATAGATATATCAGAAGAAACTAGTTTATTTTGAATATATTTCATCAATTTATAAATCTATTAGAAGAAACTAATTACAGAATTTTTTTTTGAATAAATCTAATCTAATTTCTTTTATAAAAAGAACCCAAAATAAAACCTTGCTTGTGGCCCCAAAATAGGTTGAGCGGCCCTTGTCTGTCCGCTCCTATTGGGAAAAACTGGCAGACTATTTTTTTTTAAATTGACTTCTGGTTGAAAATAGTAGTTTTGTAAAGTAAGTAATTTTGTTATTTTTTGTTGGAAAAAGGAAAATAACATTTGGTTATCTGTTTCTACTTTCTAGGATTGTATATTTAGAAAAATTTTTATTGGTAGAACATATAGGAAATACTTGATATAATATTACACTATGATATGTTTCATCTTGAATTCTGACGGATGAAGTAGATTGGTACCAGAAAAAACAAACAGAAAACAGTACAATTTTGGAACTACTCCTCTAATTAATTGATTGAGAAAAACTTACAAAGAATGAAGAAAAACTATCCCTATAAATAGACGATTAACCTTGCCCATCAAGTTAATCTACTCGTACATATTAGGCTTTATCTCAAATCCTTTTGAGTTAACTTTAAATCACCAAGGCTTATCTCAATCATCTGAGATAAAGCTTTAAACTACCTGGACATATCCCTTAATTTAACCAGATAATGACTAAAAATAAATTACAAATCAGAACCCTAACTTTAATTAATGTCAAGATTAGTCCAACAACGGATACAATTTTGAGGTTGAATTTTCAGTAGGGATTCTTCTGAGTTGGCTTTTGGCATGATCGAAAAAAGATCCATTTGTCAAAATACTTTTTTATTTCTTCAACTTTTGTAGCTAAGATTGGTAAACACCGTTAATAATCCTCAGGGGTTGATCGTACTTTTATGTTTGTAACACTTGCACCAACATCATCTTCCAATAACAAATTCATGATTCATGAGTAACACATGATAATTTGTTGTAAGTTGCATTACCCTATTTATTTTATTGTCATGTTTACAACATTTGGTTTCAGGGCTAATATGTGATCGTGGACTAAGTCTTGGGGACCTGCAGGGTGTGCTGCATGACTTCTTCTCCCGTTTGGGTAAGTATTAATCTTCTTAATGTTAAGGGGCACTGTTGTAAGTTCTTTAACTAATATGAGTGAGATCTACACCCTTGGTCTCAGTAATCAGATATAACATTAGTTTATCTCAAATCAGTTAAAGTGTATTAACCCAATGCATATCCAAAACATAATATTTTAGCATGCTATCTTTTGTTCCAGGAATGTCCAAATTGCGTTTCAAGCCTGCTTACAATCCATACACTGAACCTAGAGAGGCACGCACAATCCCTAAAGTTATACCTATACTCTAATTATGATTTACAGGCATGCCTAAGAGTATAAGCATAGTGTGGAAAATGACTAGCTAAACATACTGAAAAATCATAAACCAAAAGACAACCCCCATCGACAACCTTGTCTATACGTCCTTCTACAATTCCATAGCCCTTATCTGACGTCTCCATGAATTGTGTACCAGCCCATAACCATTGTGTAGTGTTTCTCTTAAATCTGTTGATGCTATTTTAGGTTGCGGTTGTTTCTTCATTGACCTTGATTGACTAGCAAACACTTCCACATTACGAATGATTCATCTTGTGTCACTCCTTTAACCCAAAGTAGAGGTGGAAAGATGGCAGGCTGAGTATCTAGTCCAAACAGATTTGGTTAAAAGGGGTCACTTTTAGTTCAAACTCGACCCACATGGCCACAATTGTCTGTTTTTATTATTTTTACAAATAACTACGGTGCTATTTTTTTATTACAAAAACGTTTTTATGACAATAATAATAACTCGATAGGTTTTGTGCATTAAAAATACATTTTGGCCTGTTTGACTAGTTTCTGTTGTAGCTATCTTTTTGACATGTTCAAGATAAAACACAACCCAAATCGCTCCATTTATGTTTGTAAAGCACTACCTATACTTCCTTCTATTACTAAAATATTTTTTCATAAATGAGTACCGCTGATCAAGCATGCTTACACGTGTGTATGCTTGCACCGAAATACGTTTTTGGATATTAATTACACATGTTTAATCCACTTCATGATTCTAAAGTACTACTTCTGGACTTCTGGTCTGTTGCTACTTTTCCAAATATACTTTTTGAACTGACTGAACATATACTTGTTACAAAGTGTTTTGTATGATTGATTTTCATATAAATGTATAAATTCTTTTTGCTAACACCAGGCCAACTATGATACTTTATGGCATTGATAACATCAGAGATCTCCTCGGGCACAAGGTATACCAACTGCTATAAACAACCACATGAATCTGCTTCAAACTATTAAGACAAACCCCCAAAAGATATAAAACATGATTTGATTCTCCTTTTTTTCCTGTTTTTTCCACAGGTGGACCTCGGTCTCATTAAGAGCAACCCCATATGCCGCATTGGCTTATAATACAAAGATGGGGATGAATGCTCAATTAGTAATATACGTACCTCTAATATTTAATTTTCATAGAATACATGATCATTCTAGTTCTCCACCATGATACTGTTTAAGACATGGGAAGGTCAACATACTAGATCTGTAGTGTTGCTATGATATTTTTGTATTTCACACATTGTTTTGTAACAAATTCATGTTTTCATGTCATTGATTTTATGCAAGTGCAGTCACTTCATGTTTAGGATTCATATTTCAAGTTTTGTTACAATACCATTAAAGATGTAATCTTGGTTTAACAAAGTGAGATTATTTGAGGTGATTGGGTCTAAAAACCAAGTGTGAGCTTTATGTACAAGAGGCGTTGGATCTTGAAAAAAAAAGAAAACTATATATAAACCAAGCTATACAAGAAGTGTGTTGAGCCTTACAACGCATAGCAATCATCCAGAGGTAAAGGACCAATATTACATTTAAGTTTCAATTATAAACATTGTTTTACTAATAGGAGTTTGATCACCATAACCACGACCCTAGGTTGTCTTCACAGTTCACGTTAGGGTCTAATCTAAGTCATCAATAGGTTAAAATCATCTACATAATCGTGCATACTACAGGAACTACAACCCAAGACCTGATATGCATCCTTAAAGCTTACTTGTTATGTGTATATCATTGACATGATTTACTTATTGTTATCATTGTTATACAGATTAAACACCATGATACGATTGTCCAGTAAGTATACATACACATACTACAATAAAATATCTCCTTGAAGACTAGATTCTGTACTATTTTATTGATATCACCAACTGTATAAATCCCATTCATCCTTTCATGACACTTCCCATCCTCATCAATGTAAGAAAGATTCAGAAATGAGGTAATAAATTGATATAAACGTGTATCAGGCTAAAGATTAATTGAAGAGTCTCATATTTGGTGGAAAATCTATTTCAAGATGATAGATTCGATTCACATGGACCATTTCTTTATTGATATTCGAATGAAAGTCATAAACCAGATTCTCTATCCTAGGACATTCCCATTCACAGTATTTATCAATAAAACCTGTTCTAAAGCAGCAATTACAAGACATCCCTCTTAGTAGGTCTCACAAAAGTGAGATAACCTTTTTATTGGGGTAATAACGTAAGAGACCACAGAAAGCTGAACTCAGAACTGTTTTTCGATGACTAAAAGATTCATAATCAGCTTCCTTCATGTGATAGACAAGAAGTGGAGATAGCTGGTAATTACCAGCTAGAATCTCTTCTAGCATTTCTTCACACTCCTCAACTGAGATTCGATCAAAAATGACAGTCCGATAGCAAGAATGCAATCTCGAGACATTTTCTATCAGATCAATGATTAATTCATGATATTCAAGTACTTTACTATAATAAAGATAACCTAACTGATTGCGATGTTGTAAAGTCATTTTGATCATCATATTTGTTGTTTCCCTGGTGCTACTCCCAACGCCATAAAGACAACAATCATCAAAGCTAAACCAACCGCTATTCTTTTATCTCCAGTGGCTGGTATATTCATACCTGAGAATGGATACTCGTTCTCGAAGGTCTTGATCACCTCGCCAGAGATATCTGTTCTCTCAATGTAACAAGCCTTAGAAAACATTTCTTTATTAGTATCAGCATTAAAGAATGCTTGATATGACTCAAACCTTGGAAAATTCTCCATTGGTGGTGCTATATCTTGTACACCTGGTACATAGATAGACCAAATCGTACAACAAACACCTAAACTAACTAGTATGATTACTCTTCCATATTTACCCTTAAAAAAGGAGATTGCTTCTACCACTATCTTGTCATAATTCTCATTCGCCAAACTACGCACACCTTGACCTAGATTGCTATATTCAAAGACTTCAGGAACATAAAAGGGTATAGATGAAGAAAATAAACCGATAGATTTGCATAACTGTTTTAGCCTTTTTTCAGTTTCTTCGTGACTTGAAAAGTACAATTTAAGAAGGACGTATGATCTGGAAAAAAGCGGTAACACAAATCCATTTTGTATAAAATCTCTGTTGATTGTAAGGCTCTTAGCGCTAATAAATTACTACCTGAACCGGAACCAGATGTAGAAGTAGAACCTTCTTCTGAATCAAGTAAATGAGTACCTATCCTTGATTGACCCTAAGTGTCCAATCTTAAAGGCATGTTCATAGTAGACGTAGACGGTGTAGGAATTAATACATGATTATGTGATGTTGAATTAGGAACTGAACAACAGGTGATACAGTTGAGGGTATTTCCATGACAAACAAAGCACTATTTCTACTAGATTTATGACTAGATAATGGGATTCTGCCAAAGGATGGGAATCTTCCAAAAACTGAGTTAAACATGATTTGTTTTTATAGATATATAATACTAGGGTTTTTTTGAAATCTGTTTATACCCTGAAGAAGTCTGAATCTTAGAATCTATATATCATATCTCAAGCAAACCAACTATGAGAGGTCTCGTTGAATCATTTTTCAAGAAACATCAGCTGGTTACATACATGCTAGATTATGTACAAAATTTAAAAAAATATTAGATCTAGGAGCAATAGGTCTAGATCATTAGTATGGACTTAGGACTTTAATCAATACTTGTAATGGATATTTTTACTTTATTATTTTGATGTATGCATTATGTATATAGGTTAACCCATATATGTGTTGATTTATGTGTATGATTGAATGTACAAACATTATACTTGGTCAATTTCTAAAATTGACTAAGTGTAAGAAACATATACAGATAAACATTTTTGTTCTTTCGTAGATATCTGTAAGGATTAAATGTAAAGGCTAATACAACTCAAACACTCAAAGTCTCCTGCATGCATGCACAAGTGTACTGAAGAAGAATGCTTCGGAAGTTTCACACCAGCAACAGAAATATTCTAAGTGTGAAATCTTTCGAAGCCAAGACCAATATCTTCTGAAGCTTCAAAGACAAAGTCTTCCGAAACCAACACTAGAAGACAGATTTCTTCTGAAGACTTTTAGAATACATGCTTTATCTGATGTACTTTACATAAAGCTGGACCCCTTTCTGCTGCAATTCTGTAAAATCACCAACTTTCATAAGTTGGTGAAAAGGTCCATGCTTTTGGTAACTGTATATTGAGGTCTTGAGTCTGTAACTTTCTGCTTTATGTACTTTATATTTTTTGTAATATATTAGGGTGAGCTATGGTATGTCATAGTCACTAGTCAAAAGGCAAATGTTTATGTCTAGTCAATTGTATCCAGCTGGCCTTCAAAGTATGGCCGACTGCAGGATGTAGTATATGTATCTCAAGTACTTGTAACTTTCCAATATTCTTTGTCACACTTGTAATAGAACTTGAGAAAACAATATACTGCAATCTTGAAAACCAACTCCTTGTGTATTTTGCTATCTTGTTCTGTCTCATATTTACTTGTGTTCTTAGTATCATTACAAGAGGTTAACCAGTTCCACTATTTGATTAGTTAAGTGTTCTTAGCAGCTCTCCTCATTGTGTTGTTGTGTTGTAAGTTCATACCCTTCACCAGTCCTGCAATATCTTTCTTACAAGACATCCATCCGAAGATTTTCTACCGATGAACATCGGTGCAGATAAGCCTACAAGACCAAAGCTTCACTGATGAACAACACCACCCATAGAGAAACTGAAGTGAAGACTTCTACGGAAAGCAAACTCCTTCGAAAGACAAAGTAGCTTTGGTAGACAAATTAGCTTCAGAAGACAAAGTAGCTTCGGAAGACAAAGTAGTCGCGGAAGACAACTTAGCTACGGAAGACCAAACACTTGTACTTAAATCATACAAGTGATTCAAATCAACAATTCAATAATGAAATTCCAAGATATTTAGTGTTTCCTTAACAGAAACATAAATTCCTATACAAGTCCTAGGTACAAATCAAAGGGATGACAACAACATATGCGACTAGGGTAACCAGACGACAAATGTGACAACTGACCTCTAGGTCATAATTCGAACCTTTAACCTCCTGCATCACTATCCATGCAATTGATATTAGTGTTAATATCATTATCATTATTAGCATTATTATTGTTATTACTATTATTGTCATTTTTGTTATTTCATGTGCTTTTTGTGATGATTTAGCTAAATCTAGCCCTAGCATAGGGTAATTTAGTGTTCCGGAAAAGTTAATTAGTCACCCTTGGAAAAATTTAATCTTAATTGAAACAATTAGAATGTGTATATATATACATAATTCATGGTTTAAACACTCCTATGCATGCTTAATGCTTAACAACTAACTAGTGTGTACCATCAAAAATACTACACTATACTACAAAAAATACTACATAATAACAATTACTAATAAAAGTTTAAAATAAAACCACTCCACTACACTCCAAATTGCCCGCCCCTAACCCACCAAACCACTCCCTTATACACCACCCATAATTGCCACCATCCTCCACCATTGTCCTTGCATGCAACTTGAACACACTCCACCTTCACTCTCATTCTCTGTTCTCTCATTCAGACTCTCTCTAGCAGAAACACACACACACACACACAGAGGGTTCTAGCACATTTCAGCCATAATCATCGAAGAACATGATCAAACCCCATCGGTCAAGCATCAAATTTGCAAGAGGGTGCTACCTTGTGATCTTTTGATACACAGATTCATCACGTTCGACTTCTCCAGCCCTTGTGCAAAGCTTTCTAGATTTTTTTGTCCCTCTACACTCTCCAAATCATGAACCATACAAAGAGTAAGCTTCATCTTACCCGAAACAAGCTATGTCATGTGGTAGTCTTTCTTTTATCCACCAAAACCTTACTTTCTTTGTTCTAACAGAATTATACTGCTATAACCTTGTTCTTTAGGAGCTTCTAACATCCTTTAAGGTATCTCACTTGATATGTTAGTGATTCTATGGGTGGAACTCAATTTACACCATGAAAACCCTCTTTTTGGTGATGTTTGCACCATCTAACTTGCATATCTTGAAACCATCCAAAGTAAAGATTTTAACCTGCTCAAAAATAGTTTTCTAACCTTTTAATAACCTGTTTTTAAAGTTACAAAAGGATTTGGCAATGTTTAAGCATGATCTATAACGTTTTACATATGTGTAATAGGTGAAAATGGTGAAATCACAATTCTACAACTCGTTCTTTGGTTATATGTTGAGTTAGAATCATTATTTCAGTAAGTTTTGGATGTTATTGGTTGTATGAGGTGATGTCAAAGGCTGAAAATCATAAAAGTAGGGATTGTAAGCATTTTGAACATATTCGGGGACCTGGAAGGTGGTAAAACGACCATAAAAGTAAGAGAAATTAGAGTATAACCATGTTAAAACGAATTCCTGGCTCTTAAAGAGTTAATAAATTGATTTAATCCGGATTTGTTGAATAAATAGTCAAAAATGCTTTAAATGGAATTTTTAGTTAAAAACGGGTATTAATTGGGTAACGTTTGGAGAAAAGTCTTGAAAATAATAATATAAAATCTAAATCCATGGAAACCATGTTATTTCAGTAAGTTAGGAACTATAAGACTTAATGATGGTGAAAAATTGGTCAAACAAGTTTTTAAACGGTCAATTTCGGGTAAAAACACATTTTAATCGGTTAAACCTAAAAATGAGGCTTTCAATTAAAAGAGGCTTAAAAATACATTCTAAACAGATTATAAAACTTATTAAAAGTCCTTAAAATAATTTTTAAAGTTCTAAAGACTTAAAACCGTAACATTTATTACATAACTGTTAAAAACCTTCGGTTTTACCGTAACCGGTAACGTAAAACATAAGTATAATGAACCCGAATCTAAATTCTGAAAAATTGGGAATTTAATTTCTTTAAGATGTATTACTTAACTCCAAAAATCTATTATTTGGCCATAAAATTCAATAAATGGAAATAAGCACACTTTAGGGTAGAAATTATAAATTCTGAAACTTGAAGGACTAAATTGTAATGTTCAAAATAGAGCATAATTGTCAAAGAACACAATAAAACACCTTATGAGATTTTATTCAAAAGAAAACTTTACATAGGATATCTTAGAGCTTTTGGGTGTCATGTATCTATTTTAAATACAAAAGAACAATTGCGAAAATTTTCAGAGGAAGCCTATGATGGTTTCTTTGTTGGATACTCTTCAACATTTAAATCATATAGGATTTACATCCACAACAAACATTATGGAAGAAACTCCTAATATGTGATTTGATGAATCCTTATTTCCTAAATCTGTAGTAGGATCATCATGGTTGTTTGATATAGATGCACTCACAGACTCATTTAACTCTGGTTATTTGAATAATGCAGAATGCTATCCATTTATTTCTCCAAACATGAATGAAGTTTCATTATTTTCTGATCCTCCAAGAATACAAAAAACAAGTATTATGGAACAAGGAGCACAAAATAATACCAATAATGCTGCACAAGACCAGCCAAATGGATCTACATCCTTAGATGTAAACACTTCATTAACAGCTGCTAACTCTACATCCACAGATGAGTGTCCTTTATCCTGAGATATGGATATTGCATCAAAAGATGTTGCATCTACATCAGTGGGTATTCCACATGTAACACCCAGTTATTTATTTATTTTGAAGCCGACGAAAGAAGAAAAAGAAATAAAGTCCAAAGTCGAGGGACCAAACTTGCCAACAAGAGAAAGTTGGGTGAGTGGGGGTATTTAAAGGGAGAGGGCAACCCTTACCCTCTCCCCACACCCACAAATCAGCCAAAAAGAGAGAAGAGAAGGAGAAAAAGGAGAAAAAGGGGTTTCGAGCTTGGTTCGAGTGGATTCGAGTATGGAAATCGTCGAGTAGCGGGTCAAATCGAAGCTCTTCTTGTTGTGGTCGTTTGTGTGAGTTCTAGGACCCCTATTTTACACATTTTTGAATGATTTAGGGCTGGAACACATCTGAAAATCGGGTTTTTGGTGTGTGTGTGTTTGACCCGTTTATGTATGTGTGGGTATGTGTATGAGTCGTTTGGGTCTTGCTTTTGAGCTTATGTGTGCTTGAATGGTGTTGTGGTATGCATTCCTAAGGTTTAGGATGGTCGATTTGGGCTTAGAATGGGTTTAGACGAGCTTGGAGGTCGAAAATGGCAGATTGGGTTCGGGATGAACTGCATTCTGCACCAGCTAGGCGATGCAACCGAATGGAGGCCACACGGCCGATTGAGGTGCGATTGAGGTTCATTCGCACGAATGAGGGTTCATCCGCAAGACTGAGAGCCCAATCGCATAAATGCCCATTCGCATTAGTTTCATCCGCATTAGGTCCATTCGCATGGGACTCATTAGCATGGAGTCCATACGCACAGTTTCATTCTCATGATTGGGTGTTCATCCGCATGGGTGTTCATCTGCATTGGTCCAATCACATGATGTTCAGTCGCCTGTAGGCCATGCGACTAAAGGGTGCCCATACGCCCAAGTAGGGCTGGTGAGCCCGAGGAAACTGTAGTTTATGTACCGACTTTCGGGGGAAAGTGCAGACATAAGTTTTGACGTCAAAGTTCCCGTAAGTTCATGTAAGATAACTGTTGAGGCCTTAGAGAGTATGTTGGGCATGATGTTGATGTTGCATGATTATGCATGATGTATGTATGTATGATGTTGCCCTGTATGATGATGGTGACTGTGTATGTTATGTTCCTTATTATGATGTATGTTTATCTTTCCTGTGGCTTTACGTGTTATGTCAATGAATGAATGAAAGTATTATGTAACGTAAAGTGAAAGATAATGAAAGAGGAACATGAAGGAAGAATGCATGCATTAATAAATGATGAAAGTAAAGAAAGTCTTTCAAGCCTTGTATGTCTGGACACGCCATTAAAAGATGTTAGCCCAACGGTGTGCGGGTTCGCTACCCTGGGAGGATGCACATTGGGGTCTTTCTTTATGATTGACCATTTGTATGGAACCATTGTTGCTTGCCATAGGTACTGTGGCCAGAGGAGCTGGGCACCGTGAATGAAGGTCTATGATAGGCTTAGATCCAGTACCATGAGCATGAAGGGCATAACACATGACAATGGTATACCTGAACTTTATCTTAGGTACTATGGCCAGAGGTGTTGGGCACCGTGAATGAAGGTCTATGATAGACATAGGCCCAGTACCATGAGCATGAAGGGTAAAGTTCATGGTTTTGATGAAAGGAAAATATGTAATGACAAAAGAACAAATAATGAAGATAATAATGCTATTATCTATGTGTACGTATGATGTATGATCGCATGAAAGTAAAGAATGGTTTTAACAAAGATAAAATATGCTTTATTTTATAAAACTAGAACTCACTTAGTAACACTAACTTTGATATGTTTTCAGTTGGCAGGTAATGATTGCTGAGGATGGCACGGGGCGACTACTCAGCTCTTTTGGATGGCATCCATTTATTTAATGCTTTTGTGATGTAATGCAACAATGTATTTTGTAACTGATTAACGATGTATTATTTTGCAAAAGTTTTTATGATGAAATGAGATATCATTTTTGAATGTTTCTGATGCAATATTTATGTAAGAGAATGAAAATGTATGTTTTATGTGAAATGATTTACCAGCTGTAACACCTCAATTTCTATTTAAACGAAAGGAAAAGAAAAGTAAATAGAAAGAATAGAAATTGTGCACAAGTGGAAGGGAAAAAGTGTACAAAGTACACTTTTTTATTTTAAGGATTTAAGGGCATGGGTGCCCATTATTTCTTCTTCATCTTCTTCTTCACGGCTGAAAAGAAGAAGAGAGAGAGAGAGAGACTCTCGGTTCTAGAGAGAGAAAGAGGAAGAAGAAGCTGAAAAAGGTAAGTCTTCTCTTCTATGAGCTCGGTTTCAGCTGGGTTTCGAGTTCTTGATCGAAGTTCTTGTTGTTTAGAGTTTGTTTTTGGGATTCAAGAGCTGAATCGAAGTGGGTCTTGAACTAGAAGACTGTTGCTCAAAGGCTGCTCAAGGTGAGTTTCTAGAACCCCTCTTTTACTGATTTTCAATTGATTTGGGGCTATTATGCATACTAAGTAAACATTTTGAAAGAAACCGTGGATTTACAACTTTATGTTCGAAATGACGTATGCATGTATAGGATGCTTAGATGGCCTTAGTATGTTAGATCTGTGTTGGGGTATGATTAGAATGGTAATCGGGCGATGTTGGTAGCATAGAAAAGATTTTAGAATGTTTTGATGAACATGAATAGTGGTTCATGCGCCCAAACAGTTTTCCATGCATCCAGCATGAGTGGCCAGACGCCTAAGTGTTGGCCATGCGCCCAAGGGTGGGCCGTGCGCCTAAACAGTGGCCTATGCACCCAGCATGTTGGCCATGCGTCTAAGTGTTGGCCAAGCTCCCAAGTGTTGGCCATGCACCTAAATAGTGCCCATGTGCCCAAGTGATTGAAACGTCTAAGTGTTGGCCATGCGCCTAAACAGTGCCCATGCGCCCAAGTGGTTGAAACGGCTAAGTGTTGGTGATGCGCCTGAACAGGTGTCATGTGCTTGAATAGAGTAGAATCACCCAAACAGTGCCCATGCGCCCAGACTGTTTTACACTTAGAATTTTTATGCTCATGCGCCTGGAAGGTCCCACGCACCCAATTTGGACTTGAGGTTTTCTAAGTGGTTTTAAGGGGGTATTATGGGGAGATAGGCCTGGTTATGATGTGATGGCTTATGTTTGATGTGTGTTATGTATGTATGATGTTGCCTGTATGGTGATGGTGTATGTTTATGATTATATGTATGTTCCTTATTATGTATGTATGTCTTCCCTTGGCTTTGCGTTGAACATTAATAAATGTAATGAAAGTATTATGTAACGTAAAGTGGAAGATAATGAAAAAAGGAACGTAATGAATGAATGCATGCATGAATGAATGAATAAAAGAGAAAGTATAGAAAGGCTTGAAAGCAATATGTACAGAGGTGCATGGCCTAAATGCCTTAAGCTCTACCGCGTGAGGTTCAGCAAATCCTAAGTGTGCACGCAAGGGTTCCGGTCTTTGTGGCTGACCTTCAGAGGTGTTACCCACTTCGGTGGGGGTGTTGTTACCCACTTCGGTGGGGGTGTTGTTATCCACTTTGGTGGGGGTGGTGTTACCCACTTCGGTGGCGGTGTTGTTACCCACTTCGGTGGCGGTGTTACCCACTTTGGTGGGGGTGTTGTTACCCACTTCGGTGGGGGTGTTACCCACTTCGGTGGGGGTGTTTTTACCCACTTCGGTGGGGGTGTTACCCACTTCGGTGGGGGTGTTGTTACCCACTTTGGTGGGGGTATTACCCACTTCGGTGGGGGTGTTGTTACCCACTTCAGTGGTGGTGTTACCCACTTTGGTGGGGGTGTTGTTACCCACTTCGGTGGTCGTGTTACCCACTTTGGTGGGGGTGTTGTTACCCGAGTTACGTGTAACTTCGGGGGTGTGGCACAAGGCCAAGCATAGATATGAGGTGAGCGACTTTGTGTTGCAACAGACTTGATAGAGGTCTTTGTCCATGAGATGAGATAATGAGATGAGCGACTTTGTGTTGCAAAAGACTCGGATGGAGTTCAATCCCTGTGATTGACTCGTATGGGATCTTTGTCGCGTATCCCGGTGCTATGTCAACTTGTTAGGATCTGGTATTTGAATGAAACAACAACTGATTAACGTGTTAAACCAAACCAAATAGTGCGGAATCCTATTTGATTGGCAATCCAACCAGTGAGAACGCATATAGAAACACTAACGTATTGAATCTAACATCAAGAAATCGATTAGGAATCGATCTACAACGTTCTATGAACTTGGAGTACGAACTTAGAGGCTTCTGGACGGCTAGGATACGTCTGGAGTCGAAGAGGATTCAATGCTTACCTTTTTCCACGAATTAGGTGGTATTTATAGGTTAAGGTTTCTTAATCGTGCGACTAGACCATTTGCATGGTTCAGTCATGCGATTGAGTTATGCGGTTGATCCATTCGCACGACTGAGTGTTCAGTCGTGCGACTAAGTCAGTCGCATGAAGTTGTTCAGGCGTATGGACTATTTAGGCGTATGGACACTCAGTCGCATGGCCATTCGGATGCATGACCACTGTTGGGGGGCATGGTCTAGTCGGACGCATGAGAACTTCACCATGTTTGAATGTATTCATTATTATAACATTATTCATATCAATTCAAACAACTACAAACCTATATAATGAAGTCAATGTGCGTTAAACAACTCACTAATGAAATATTAAACATTATAAACACAACCAAACACTTGTATTTCATTAAGTACCCAACTATTACATTTACATAAGCGTAAGACAATACAAAGATATTACATTAAGATCAGAAACTAGGGACACATGTATCAACAAATTCCCCCTTGGACCTAGATTCATCTATTGTCTTACCTTCTTCATAACCTCTTCGTACTTCTTGTACTTCTCCTCTCTAGTGACTCCTGCGTGTATCTCAAACGCAAAGCAGAGTCGTATCACATTTTGGAATTGGAGAGCTTGTACAATATCTTGCGTGTCATAGAACAGTGGCCCCTTGTATAATGTGTATACATCATCAGCAGACAAGTTTGTAAGCCACATTGGGTTAAATACCCTGATAGTATCCATTTTCCCTTCTTTGTTCAGAACTATGGCCGCCTCCCCTGTTCTCCAATCATAGTACCACCATTTAAAGTATGGAGTGAAGTCCTGTGGCATTTCCCTGAGAGGGATTCTTGACATTGTTCTTGGGGGACTCCACTTCAGCACTATCTTAGGCTTTCCAGTTATGGGATCAACTTCAGAATGTCTGATATACCTCGTAGGTTGTTGAGGTTTGAAGTTGACCCACCTGGTGTGGTACTCTTTCTTCAGGGCAGCCTCAAACCAGCCTGACATCTTCCTCGGGTCAGCATATAGTACTTCAGTTTGGCCAGCTGGTTGAGCTCAAAACCAGGTAGAGACTTTAGATCATGCGGGAATCTAAAGTACTCGATACCCATATCTCTTTTTATCGCGTATACATTAAGATCATCAAAATGAGCCCACACGATAATCTTGCCTGACACCTTTTGATGTTTCATTACTTTGTAGAGCTTGGTGTAGACATTTGGTTTAGGAGCAGAGCGATGTGCTTGGATCTCCTCAAAACATGCAGCCCATTCAACCTTTCTGATATCAACATCGGCGTTTGAAGCTTGGCTTGTTCTTCAACCTTCTCAGTCTCTTGCTCCATCTGATCCAGTATATCAAATGTATCACTGACTAGGGAATCACCCAGATTGGGGACCACATTTCCCTCTTTGTCAGCATACTCTGGATAGTAAGCTGCTATGACATCCTCGATCTCTATCTCATCGATGTCTTTCAGGTCGTCATCACTGTCTCGTTCAACAATTGGAGTGTCTTTTACAATCTCATCAGGATTGAGCTTGAACATTTCTGCCAGTTGCTTATTAGTAAGATCATGAATTATTTCCCCTTCTTCAGGGGTGTAACTCACTGATCTTTTAACAATCCCTTGTAGATCAAGAATCATGGTTAGTTGAGTCTTGATCTGTTGAAGGGGAGCAATATCGTGTTCATCCCTTTGATAATTTGGATCTGCTTGATTTAAACATTCAATATATCAATCATTAGTTAACAATCAAGACATAACCATAATAATCGAAAGCATAACTATTCATTACATATAAACGGTATTTCGTTAATTTCATACATAATCCGAATACAAAGATTTTAAAAAATAAAACAACTAATCATTACTCTTCTCTGGATCATCGGCTCTTCTGCTACCGGGTTGGATGAGGAGGCACTCAGATCTTGAGTACGTTTGGTCCTCCTCTCGCTCGCTGAAGTGGCACCTGCAGCTGAAGAGTCATCATCATCATCATCACTACATCAGTATGGCCATAATGATCATCACCATCATCATCATCATCACTATCATCATTAGCATCATCATCTTCATCACCTTCTCCTATCTTTAAGGGCTCTTCTTTGGACCCTTTGAGCTTTAACTGCAGAGATTTGTTTGCAACCTCCAGCTCCTCAATCCTTTTGGCGTGTTGCTCCTGGAGCTCTGACATTCGATGCGCCTGCTCATCGATCAATTGAGTCTGATGAGAGAGCTGCTGAGATTGGACAGTGGTCAGGTCTACCAACTGTCTGATCTGATTGGTCTTCTCTTCATCTGCAGCTAACAGTCTCAGCACCATTTGATTAAGTGCTGAGAGCTGTTCCTCTACCCCACTGGGAGGAAGAGGCGATCTTGATGGATATGGAGAGAAAGAAGATGGTGGTAGGATGGCTAGTGGTGGTGGTGACTGTGGTGAAGATTGGAGGTGGTATAGCTATTGGTGGTGGTGGTGTAGGTGTGAATGATGTGGTGTGGATGGAAGGGTGGTAGTGGTATGAGGGGGAATGGTGGTAGGGATGGTGGTGGCTATGGTTGTAGTAGGGTGTGGCAGTGGTGGTGGCAGTGGTGGTGATGAAGGTGATTCTGCACTTCTTCCTTTTCAAGCCGTGGGGCTGAGCCATCCTCTTCTCCTCGATGATCCAGTCGAGGAGGATGCTCCCCCTTGAACACGCCTGGCAGATCAAGTATATGTAGGATCAATAGTAGTCTCTCCCATCCGCTGTGGCGTCCACCAACCGCCCGGAGCCCCTGGTCTGTGGAACAACTTTTCTTCCCACAGTCCGGGTTAGTGGCTCCTCATCTGACTCCTCTTCCTCCTCACCAGGTATAAATTCCCGGTGGAATCTAGTGGACTCTGCAATATCTCCAGTGGGGGCAGATACAGGAGATGCACTATCAGTAGTGAGGCCACTTGGTCGAGTGGGCAATGTATCTCCTGCATCCCCGCTATCATCATCATCAGAGTCATGCTCGGGGAGCTGTAGCTGCTCATCGTCGGAGTCGCTATCTGTATGACGCCACTTACGTCTACCTGGCGTCACATAACTCTCATTGGCCAGATGGCCTATCAGTCTCTTCACCTGGGGCTTTACCTGCTTACCCCGGTAGAACTCTCATACGACCAGGTCGTATCGTCCATAATCTCTAGAGCCACAGCATCGTGCGCTCCTTAGGAAGTGATGGCAGCTTCTCATCGAAAATCAGCTGCAAGAATCTGGGGTACATACAAAATCCTTCTTTCCCTTTGCCTCCAGATTCTCCACAAGTTAAGAAAAGAGCATGCTCGAGAAGCTGAAAGGGTAGTTCGACACTAGTGCCACATAGGCATTCTGGATCTGGTATGAAGATCATCAAACCCACCCCTTCTGGTAGCAATGCACTTCAGTATGACATGTGCCAAGTACTTGTACTGGGGACACAGGTTGCTCTTGTTGAGCACACCTGAGTTGATGTCCCCAGCGTACTTAATCCTCAGGAAGCAGCCTCTCACTGTCAGCGGGTGTAGCTTGGTGGGGTGTCCAGCATCATCTCCCAACCCAAGTACATGCTGAATGTCTTCAGCTGTAATCTCTATGTCCATACCAAAGATGGAGCTCCTAATGCTGTATGGCTCGCGTGATCTATCCACAGATGCATTCTCCTAGAAGGTCTGGCGTATGGACCTATAGGGAGTGCATGGGGTAGAGATGGCTTTGTGTATCCTTGATCGCTTGAGAAAGGCGATGATCTCGGCAAACTCGGCACCATTCCTAGTTGTGTGGTCTAAATGAGCACATATGTTGTGCTTGGGATTGATAGACCATCTCTTCGCCATCGATCTGTAACACAAGATACATAAACATTAGATACTCACATAACACATACCAGTTCTAAGTAACTTGATAGGATTTATTCTGATTCATTCATGCGAATGAATCATGCGACTGTGTTCAGTCGGCTATTCTATCATGTGACTAGACTCATCGGGTGAATGAACTTGCAACTTAGTTCAATCGGTTGGCCGAGCCTACGATTGATTCAGTCAGCCGACTGAGCTCATTCGCATGTCAAATTCGGCCGATTGAGCTATTCGTCCGGCTCAATCATGCGATTGGAGTTCATTCGTCCGACCAGTCGCATGACCTATTGTTTGGTTGACTTAGGTTCGAATCTTGACCAATTCATGAAATTAAACGTTGTGCAAAGGTTCTTTAGACTCGCAATCACTTAACTAATAACCTAATAACATTATTTTTAACATTTTACATGGTTTCAGTAGGTTATTAGTCCATTGAGTGGTTCGGTTCTTGTTTCAGTCACGAATCACGAATTAGGGCTCCATTTCTTCTGATTTCGGTGAGATTTCATCAAATTATACCTGTATAAATGCAAAAACACTTCAGAATATCAAGAAGGAAGTATAATCGAGGTCTAAAGAAATTTGGGCAGAGTAACGGTATGATGTGCGATTTAAGGGCGATTGGGAGTTGTGAGAAGAATGCGATCGACTGTGCCCCTTTATATACTGAATCTGAGTTCAATCGGCCGACTGGACTCATTCGCTCAGTTCATCGGGTGAATGAAACTCAGTCGGGCGATTGACTCAGTCGATCACCTTAGTCGGCCGACTGACTCAGTCGCACACTCCCATTCGGACGAATGGCTCATTCCGAAAGCCATTCGGGTGAATGCTCATTCCGATAAGCCATTCGGGTGAATGGCTCATACTCATGTCCATTCGGCTGTTTAATGTATGAGTATGGTCCATTCACATGATTGGTCCATACTCATGGTCCAGTCGTGCGAATGGGTCATACTCTTGAAAATTTCTGACTTTATGACCATTTGACTTTTAGACCCTTTTAAACTGTTGATTTAACATTATGAACACTTGATCATCTCAGAACGATCATTTTCACTTAAAACTTTTGATCACCTCAGACGTGATCCTTTTAAGACATTTTGTCACCTATGATGTGACCCATTTTTTACTTGAAAGTACATGTGTCACTTCAGACTTGACCTTTTAGGTGATAATTCCCTTATCAATTTCCATGACATAGTCTGATACTACACAAAACTGAAATATACTAATGTTATACTTCATCAAGGTCTCAGGTGGTGGTGGAACCACTTTGTATCCCAGTCCCTCCCTATTATTTCTCTCTCTCACTAAGTGTTAGACAATGTGTGATGAGCTTGTCCAACTATGCAGTTTTTGTTTTAATGAGTTGACTTCTACTTCTAAAACTGCTTTTTGCTTCTTAGTGTCCTCTAGAGAGTTTAGATAGTATCTAATGTCATTTGCTTGGTTAAAAGCAACTACCTCAGTTTCCCTAAGCTGTTTATTCAATAGGTCTATCTTTTCCTTGTAACTGTGCTCGTTTTGTTTTAACACTCTATTTGCCTCTATGCACAGTTCCAGATCCCTTACTAAGCTATCATTATGATCTAATAGCCTAGAAAATTTTGAATCTATACCTTCTCTGAATTATTACATTCTAAGCAATGGTCAGTAGTACTTACATGAGATGTTGAAGAGGAATCACCCATGAGTGCATACTCGGTTGTCTCTGGTTCTGGTGATTTAGATGATGATGCAAATTTTTCTTCTTCAGGCAGGTGGTTGACCACATTTGCAGTGTCTTCAGAATTTGACATTGCGAGCTCTACTGCTATATCTCTCTCACTCGTAGAATCGTCATCAATATCCTCCACACTAGCTATATTGGACTCTCCTGGTGACACTAACCGAAAGCTCCAGTCCTGTCCTTCATCCTCGTTAGCAGTTAAGGCTTTTGGGTCCTTACTGGATGCATTAGAGCTATTAGATGTGGCCTTGTCCTGACGATTAAATAACGAGAATGGATTGCCATTCCCTGTTTTCTTTGGTTTTACACACTCCCTCTTGAAGTGTCCCTTCTCACCGCAGTTGAAACATGTAACCTTTGACTTATCGAACACAAAGGTTGTGTCTTTTGTTGCAACCGAGTTCTGTCCGGTCTTTTTGAGAAACTTTTTAGCTCGTCAGACAGCACTTGCCAGGGCCCAATTATGTCCGTACATTCCAACTCCATCTCATCCACCTGCTCATAATCTTCATCTGCCAGGTGGCAGTTTCCTATCTTTCCAGCAACTAATCCATTGTAGGATTGAACCACCGCAGCTAAAAGGTCCATATGTTCTCTGGCCACCTCCATAGTTACATTCCCGAGGTTGCCGGTTTTAAGCTTTGCTGCATTAGCTTCAGATATCATATATTGGGTGCTAGACGACCTTGACATTTCAGATACTGAAGTTGAGGTTGTGCTTGAACTGCTGCGCTTGAGATGAGGCGGTTTGCAGGGGCGCTCCAGATGTCTTGACCGAAGGAGTAGCATTGTAGAGTGCAGGATTCTGATCGTAGTTGGCCTTTTGGGCTCGATACTTCATCCTAAGCTCATCTTCTCTCAGTTTCAGAATAAAGTCATTTATATCTAACTTTGAGAGCATTTCATTCTGTCTGAGATTAGAGACAAACAAAGCCCATTTTTCTGGTAATCCATTAGCAAAGTTGGATACCTTATCCTCCATTGATGTAACCACTCCATGAGTGTGCATCTCACTCATCAGGTGGTAGAATCTATCGATCACATCATTAAGGCTTTCTTTTCACATAGAGGAGAAGTTGTCAAACTCCTTCTTCAAGGCTTTTGCTTTGATGGCCTTCAGAGAGGCATTTCTATCATACCTCTTTTCAATGCATCCCAAAGTTTCTTTGCTTGAGTATACTCCGAATACTGATGGAAAATATCCTTCGGAATAGACTGAGTAAGCAAAGCATAGACTTTTTTTCAGTAAGTTTGACTCCATCAGCTCCTACTGGCATGCTATAACCCGACTCGATGGCCTCCAACAAAATTGTATCTACTCCATTTTAGTAGATTTCGAAACGTTGCTTCCATTGTGGGTAGTCGTCTAATGTGATAGGATCTCAGCATCTAGTTTGATCGTTCGAATGATTTCAGCAGCGGAATAGAGTACCAACTAGCACAATTCGAGCAGAATACCAAAGATATAGCAATGAACAGAATTAGTTATAGAGAGAGAAAGTTTCTGCAAAAGGAATATTTCATTCAATCACACGCCTTGGCATGGCTTTCGCAAAATTACAATTTAGGTCATTCTTCCTTATATAAGGAAAGATGACGTAGGCTGATGTCACTTGATAGTGACATCTAACCGTTATTTAACAAACTACTGAAACACTAAAACTACTGAAGATGTCAAGCAGCTGACATATTCTTACAAGAAGCTAAGTGTTTACTTTTACAAAACTACTGATAAGAACTACTGAAACTACAACGACTGAAGAACAAGCTCTTCAGTCGTTTTACAAAACTACTGAAAGTAAAAACATAAAACTACTGATAAGCACAACTACTGAAGAAGTACTCTTCAGCTGTTGTGACAAACTACTGAAACTTCAGCACTTGGTCTTCAGACTTGAACTTCAGATGTTTCATCAGCTGATGACTTCAGTAGATGTCATCAGCTGATGTCTTTAGTCTTTGTCTTCAGACTTGTGTACATCAGTTTTGATCTTCAGCACTTGTGGACTCTTCAGCTGTTGAACTTCAGTACTTTGGTCTTCACAGCTTCAGCACTTGTATTCTTCAGCTATTGACCTTCAGTACTTTGGTCTTCAGCTTTAGCACTTGTGTCTTCAGCTGTTGGACTTCAGCACTTTAGTCTTCAGCTTCAGCACTTGTGTTCTTCAGCTGTTGAGCTTCAGCACTTTATCTTCAGCTGTTAAGTCTTCAGTACTTGATCTTCACTGTTGAAGTCTTCAGCACTTGTCGAACTGCTGATGAAGCCTTCAGCAGTTGTTGTTGAATCATGTGTGACTTAGAGTTTTTTGATCTTGGCTCATTGGTTCTTTTGGTCCAACAAACTCCCCCTGAACCATTCAGCCAAAACCTCTAATTGATTTATTTTTGTTGATACATGTATGTCCCTATCATGATATGTGATGTAATAGATCTTGTTTGGTATGATTAATGAACTGATATTGATAGTCTGTTGGTTATAATATTTAATAGTTCATTAATGAGTCGTGACTGAATTGATTGGGTTTATGATTACTTGAATGATTACATATAATATTATTTTAATTACTAAAACATTCAAACTTACTTAATGAAGTTCCATGCGAATGGCTCATGCGAATGAACCATACACATGAAGAACTTCACACGATTGACTCAGTCGCACGACTGAACCAGGAGACTGGATCAGTCGTACGACTGTAACATAAGATTGGCTCAGTCGCACGACTGAACACTCAGTCGCACGAATGAACCAACCGCATGGTTCAATCGCACGACTGAACCAAACTAATGGTTCAGTCGCACGATTGAATAGTGCCAACCTATAAATACAACTCAATTCGTGAAAAACGGAGCACTCGATCAAGTACGATTCCAGACGAACCCTAGCCGTCCAGAAACCTTCCAAATCGTTCTCCAAGTTCATAGAACACATTAGATCGATTCTTATCGATTTCTAACGTTAGTTTCAATCCTTGATTGATTCTTCGTGTGTTCTCACTGATTGGATCGCCAATCAAATAGGATTCCGCACTATTTGATCTGGTAACACGTGATCTCTAGGTATTCAGGATACCAGGTCCTAACAGTGGTATCAGAGCTATTGGCTCTGATTACGTGTTGATTCATCAAGATTGCATAAAAGGTTGTGTTTTTGCACTTAAAACGCAATCTTTGGCATCAAAAGTGATCTTGGAAGTTCCTGCTCATCGACGTTGGTTTCTACGGACTTAGGCGATAGAACTTGTGAAATTTGAATTTTTACGGCTGAAACCCGTCAAACCTAGAAATTTTCGCAAACAGAGCAGTTTCAGTCGCACGAGTGACTCATTCATACGACTGGACTCCATTCGCATTGCTCATACGCACGATTGGACCTAGTCGCACTCTCATTCGGCGACTGAACCGTTCGTTCGCATAGCTCATACGCCCACCATTCATTCGCACGACTGAAACCAATCGCCCGATTCATTCGCACGACTGAACCAATCGCCAGTTCATTCGCACGATTGAGCCAATCGCAGAGTTTATACGCACGATTAGCTCATTCGCATCCTTCAGTCGCATCAGTGAAAGTTTTTTGATTAGATTATAAGTTATTCGTCATGGAAGATCAGATGTCAGCCTTTACTGCTGGGAAAGGACTCAAGGATACAGAAACTGCTGTTGCTTGAGAGTGAGGTGGGGAATCACAATAAACCACCAAAGCTTTTGACTTTAGATGAGTTTCCCCACTGGAAACAACGTTTTGAGATCTACCTTAATGGAGTAGATCCTAATCTGTGGGAAGCCATTGAGATAGGCTATAGTACACGATGGGAGCTGATGGAGTTAAACTAACATTAAGCGGGATGACAGACGCACATAAAGTAAAGTACAATGCAGAGAAAAGAGTTATGCATTGATCACTCAGTCTATCCCCAAAGACATATTCCACTAGTATTCAGAGAACAAGCAGTCCAAGAAACTGTGGATGCGCTAGAGAAGAGATATGATGGTAATGCATCATTGAAGGCAATCAAGGCAAAGGAGTTAAAGAAGGATTCGATAACTTCTCATCAATTGGTAATGAAAGTTTGGACGAAGTCATAGATAGATTCTACCACTGATGAGCGAATTGCATACACATGGAGTGGCTACTACCATGGAAGAGAAAGTAAGCAACTTCGCAGAAGGGTTGCCTGATAAGTGGGCTACATTCGTGTCTAACCTGAGACAGAATAGAATCCTTGTAAAGCTGGATATAAAGGACTTCATTCTTAAGTTGCGAGAAGAAGCACTAAGGATGAAGTATAGAGCTCAGAACTCCTCGTACACACAAAATCCAGCTTTATACAAAGCCACGCCTCAAGCTAAGACATCTGGAGCACCCCTCCAGACTGCTTTTGTGTCTTTCGTCAGGTCCTTCACATGCTCTCCTTCTGGATCAGAACCGTCTGGGTCATCATGTACCCATCATATTGGAAAAGAAGCAAACGCTACCAAACTGAAGATCGAGAACCTTGGTAATGTGACCGTGGAAGTAGCTCGAGAGCATATGGATCTTTTAGCAGCAGTGGTTCATCATATGATGGACTTGTTGCCGGGAGAAGTTGGAAACTGCCATCTGGCAGATGAGGACTACGAGCAGGTGGATGAGATGGAGCTTGAAGAATGGATATAATGTGGGCCTTAGCAAGTGCTGTCCGGAGGGCGAAGAAGTTTGTGAAAAAGACTGGACAGAACTTGGTTGCTACTAAGGACACCACCTTTGGCTTCGACAAGAGTAAAGTGACCTGTTTTAACTGTGGTGAGAAGGGGCACTTCAAACGAGAATGTGTCAAGCCAAAGAAGACGGGGAATGGGAACCCGTTCTCATCCTTACTCGCCAGGACAAGCAACCCTCTAGTTCTACTTCATCAAACAAGGATCCAAAAGCCTTAACTGCTCATGATGATGAAGGACAGGATTGGAGTTTCAGGTTTGTCTCACCAGGAGAATCTACATTGCCAGTGTTGAGGATATTGACGATGATTCTGCAAGTGAAGGTGATATAGCAGTTGAGATGCAATGTCACATAGTGAAGAAACAACTGCAGCCAAGGTCAGTACAAGCCAAATGAGGAAGTTTCCACTCAGAGACAGAAAGCCAGAGTCGACAGAACCAGAATCATCTGATGCGGCACTGATGGCTAACTCTTTGAACCAACTCAGGTAAGTACCACTGACCAAAATTTTAATAACCATGCTTGTTGATTGATTGTGACACGTTTAGGAATAGCATAGATGAAAAAATTTGCTAGGTTATTAGATCATAATGATAACTTAGTAAAAGATTTACGTCTGTGCACTGAGGCAAATAGAGTACTAAAACAAAAGAGCATTGTTATAGAGAAAAGATAGACCTATGACTAAACAACTTAGGGAAACCAAATTAGTGGCTTAACCAAGAAAACGAATTAGGTACTACTAAACTCCCTAGAAGAAACTAAAAAGCAAAAGGCAGTCTAGAAGTCGAAGTTAATTCATTTAAAAGAAACTGCATAGTTGGACTAGTTCGTCACATATAGTCCAACACTAGTAAGAGAAAGGAATAACGGGGAGGGATTAGGCTACAAAGTGGTTCCACCAACATGAGACCTTGATGAACACTAAGGTCTAGACCAGTAAATAATAACCGAAAGGTGAAACAGGGTAAATCAGTAAATTTTGTTACACCAGAAAAACATCAAACACAAGAGTCAAAAACTAAAGTTATTGATGTTACTAGAGTGTCACGCACTTCTCCACAAAGAAAGTCTACACATAAAGTTGATAGCAGGTCATGCTACAACTGTGGAGAATGTGGACCAACTGTCATTTCTATCAGACACTAGGAAGAAGATTGATCTTCTGGACTCTAGACCCTGGTCTTCTAAGCGGAGTTCTCCAACTCCACCTAGAAGAGCTAGTGACCTAAAGTCCAACCTGTAAGCCAGACGACTGTTTATCATAAACAGGCATTGCACAAATCTGGCTTATGGAAAGAAAAGTCAACCCTCGGGTCTGATACTGATAACAGAAGGAACCTGAGCTACCCTCACCTTCTAAGGGTCAATGGGTAGAGTTATGATGTGTGATGCCTTTGGGAAACCCAAGACAGTCAAAGCTTGGTTCCTAACCTAACTGATTCATTTACTTTGTATGTGCAGGGTGTTCGATATAGTGCTGAGACTAACACGTGGATTATAGACGCGGAGCATCCAGGCACATGACAGGAAATAGAGCCCTTTTATCTAACGTCAAACAAATAAAAGGAGGGCATGTTTCTTTTGCAGGAAACAAAGGAGGCTATATCACAGCTCAGGAGAAGTGGGAAAATCAGAAGTTAAGTTGATAAGGTGAACTACGTTCAACAACTTCAGAACAACTTACTTTTCTTTCCTAAATCTGTGACAAAGGATTTAAAGTCATCTTCGATAACCAGAAGTGTTACGTGCTGAAAAGAAAGAATATATGATCCCAGAGGACCATGTTTGATGACTGCTTCAAGATATAAAGACCTTTATGTCTTGGATCTGTCAACAGCTGCCACAATGGATCATGAGGTTCAGTGTTTCTTATCTAAAGCTATGAGAAGGATTCCATCTCCTGGCATCGGAGAATGGGACACATTAGTCAAAGGAAGATGAATCATTTGATTCAGAAGGATTTAGTTAGAGGAGTGAATGTCAAGAACTTCCAACTTCCTGATTTTTGTGTAGCTTGCAAGAAAGGCAAAAGACAAAGAAGTCTCATAAGGAAAAGAAAGTTCATTCAATAGAACTTCCTCTGAGCTTCTTCACATGGATCTGTTCGGTGTGTAGTTAGTACAAGAAGCATTGCAGGCGACGTGTAGTTATGTGGTCATGATGACTACTCAAGGTTCACTTGGGCAATGTTTCTGAAATCAAAATCAGAACTTTGGAGACATTCAAGGAATTAGTAACCACACTGGAATCACTCTACAAGCTAAAAAGTTCGACAATACGCTCAGACAACGGGACAGAATTCAAGAATCAAGGGATAGAGGCATACTGCAAGGAAAAGGAATTGTGCATCAATTCAATCTTCCTTACACACCTCAGATGAATCGTTGCTGAGAGAAAGAACAGGAGTTTGATAGAGACAGCCCGACTATGCTGGCAGACTCGAAACTGCCTATCCAATTCTGGAACGATGGCAGTGGCAATGCGTGCTATACACTGAATCGAGTCCTAATAGTCAAGCGCCACGGAAAGACATGTTATGAGCTACTTCAAAGACGCAAACGAATTTGGAGTATCTCGAACCTTTTGGCGCACCGTGTACACTTCTGAAGAAGACACAAGAAGGAAAATTCAGCGAGAAGGCAGTTGAAGGAATTTTTCTAGGATAAACATACCGAACAAGCGAGTTTACAATAACTCAACGGGTCTTGTAGAAGTGTGGTGTAATCGGCTCAGAGATATACCACACCACCTACAGGCAAAGGACCTGCATACTTCTTCGATTATGATGGATTCTTCAAATCCTTCAAATCCCTCTCTCCCTCGGATGATGAGTTAGCTACTAGGATGATGTATGATATTCTAAATACTCCATCTAGCACACAGAGGAGAATCATCTACTCAGTCAGAAGGGGTAGTCGATCAAAGTGACTCCTCCTCTGAAGATGAAACTGAAGCAGATGACAGAACAGTCAGGAGAACAGGTTCCAGTTCTGAAAGTCCACAAGCATCCACAAGTGATGCACCCTCGACTCGGAACCTCAAACTCCAACCTCTCAGATGCAGACCAAAATGTTCACAATCTTGGTTCGGAGGTGACTGTGCCGACTACTCCAGGATCACGACTAAACGTCTATCATCCCCTTGACAATGTTATTGGAGATGTCCGATCAGGAGTACAAACCCGAAATCAGCTATACTCAGCTGATTACGCCTCAGTTATGGAGAAGTTACATTCATGATGGTGCTTATCGATGTTTTGTCTCGTAGGTTGAGCCCAAATATGTCAGTGAAGCACTAAATGATGAGGCGTGGGTGAGTGCCATGCAAGAAGAACTTCTGCAGTTTAAGAAGTAGGTGTATGGACTCTGGTTGATAGACCTAAAGGTGCTAAAGTCATTGGCACCAATGGGTACTAAAATGTAAGAAGGATGACCAAGGAGTCATTATCAGGAACAAAGCTCGACTGGTGTTCAAGGTTTTCGCCAAGTCGAGGGGATTGACTATAATGAGGTGTTTGCACCCGTGGCAAGGATGGAAGCTATTCGTATCTTCCTTGCCTATGCCTCGTACATGAAGATTAAAGTCTACCAATTAGATGTGAAGAGTGCATTCCTTCATGGGGAAATCAGGGAAACAGTCTATGTAAGTCAACCTGAGGGATTTGAAGGCCTTATACGGGATAGAGTTTACAAGCTCGACAAGCGGTATATGGGCTTTATCAAGCTCTCGAGCTTGGTATGAGAAACTCTCGACTCATCTTGTGAAACACGGCTTTCGCAGGGGAGTCATTGACTGTACACTGTTTATAAAGAAAAGGATGGTGACCTACTGCTTGTACAGATATATGTTGATGACATAATCTTCGGGTCAAAGAACGAAGAGTTATGCAAGAGTTTGAAGCAGTGATGAAGAATGAGTTTGAGATGAGTGCGATGGGGGAGGAAGTTCTTTCTCAGGTTACAGGTGGATCAACACCCTAATGGGATCTTTCTACATCAGACCAAGTATGTAGGAGACATTCTCAGTCGCTTGACATGGAGAATGCTTCTGCTGCTGGGACTCCACTTGCTACGAATCATGATATAGCACCTGATAAGAATGGAGATCTTGTAGATGCCACTATGTACGAGGAATGATTGGATCCTCATGTATCTCACTGCCTCAAGACCTGATATCATGTATGCTACATGTTTATGTTCCAGATATCAGGCTAAACCTAAGGTCAATCATTGATCGGGGTCAAAAGGATCTTTCGCTATCTAAAGGTACACCCACACTGGGTTGTGGTATCCTCATGATGATGATTTGAGCTCACAGCGTATAGTGACTCGGACTATGGAGGCTGCAAAATGAACTACAAGTCTACATCAGCAGGGTGTCAATTCTTTGGAGAAGATTAGTACATGGCAGTGTAAGAAGCAGACACGGTTGCATGTCAACCTGTGAAGCCGAATATGTTGCTGCTGCAAGTTGCTGTTCTCAAATCATTTGGATTCAACAGCAAATGCGGGATTACGGTTTGAAATTCTCGTCTACTCCTATTTTTGTTGATAACTCTGCTGCAATTGCAGTAACCAAAAATCCGGTTCAACATCCTAAGACCAAACACATCGGTATTAAATACCACTTCATAAGAGACTGTTTTGAAAAGACCTTAATAGATGTGGTTAAAATAATACTGATTTCAACTGATGTTTCCCGTGCTGACCTCTATACAAAAGCCTTTGATAAACCACGTTTTCAATACTTGCTAGAGGTCAACGGCGTTAAAAAGAAAAGTGAGGTAATTCTGATGAGAATAATGTGTAGTCCGATGTAGTTTCGTTAAAGTTATTTTATTTTATGTTTTTTTTTCTTTTGTCTGTTATATTTAAACTATGTTATTTTGCTGTTTATTAAAATCCAAAAATAATTAAATCCGAAATGATTTTAGTATTTTAGGGGGAGAATATGTCAGCAAGTTAACATAAAAAAAATGAGGGAGAAGGGTAACTAGCTGAAATAAGGTAGATTGTGTCTGTGATAACGATTCAATAACTTTGGAATATGATAGTACTACACAGGAACAAATCAAGAGGGATTTTAAAATTTAAGGTTTGAAAAGATGCAAAAGTTCAAAGTATAAGTCTGTGTAGTCTAAGCAATATAAAAGGGAAAATGATAGAAAACTGGCAACTCCTAAGGTGACACAGAGAAAGTAGACTTAGAGGCTGCTAAACCACAAATGATATGTTGGTAGATTCAACACAATAGACAATTAGACCTGATTGGTGATCTCAAGATCAAACTAAGTTGTTCAACTGACTGTGGGCTTCCATCTTATCACTGGTTAACACAATCAATATATTCCAATAAGGGGTAATGAGCATTTAAATGCCACAAAAGTGTGCGGATGACCATAATTAGAGCAAAGCAAGAAAAAAAATGAAAGACAATGCAATAAAGCTAATGACTTATGTTGTTGGTGCATATTGTGTCAAATAAAATAAGCTGCTCTAACAAGGAGATAGGTTGTGTGCCTCTCTGCTGTGCGATGGCACTGACTGAGGATAAGCATAACCTAGATATTCTAGAATTCATTGTTGTTTGCCGCCTCTCTGCTGTGCGATGGCAGACCTGAGACAGGCTTCTCTTTGAAAGCTCTAAGAATAGTCTCTTCTTGAAATAATACCCGTAGACGCCTCAAAACCTCTGAGGAATGTTGATTACCATATAAGTGTGGGATCCACAAATGTTAGCTGAAATAATTAAACCTAAATCAGTCACCAGTATGCGTCAAAAGTCTGTGTATGGTTTAAGTGGACAAACATACTGACAATCTTAGTGGCTACATTCTCAAGAGTTCAAATCAATGTGAAAATCTAAGAGTTCAGTATGATTTCCTTAATTTGCTAACGACTCTGGATGAACACCGAAATTTAAGCATCAAAAAGTTTTAATAACAAGTCCCAATGATTTGATATTCCTGTATGATTCCAAAATTGAGTTGGTCCAGATATGATCAATCTAAGTTGAAGCTGTCTACTCCTAATCAAATCCCTTAGATTTCATCTTAGGGTTTTATCTCTCACAAAAGTCCAAAAATAAACTTTAGTTGTGTAGTTAGTTATGTTCCTATGTTTATCTTTTAATTTGTGTCTGTCGGACTACATCAGGGAAATCAGAAGGAATTAACTTACCTAAAAAGGGTCATGTCTGAGATGGCCACATGGTTTTCAAAATTTAAAGGTCACGTCGAAGTGACTGAATTGGTTAAGAGCTTACAATGTTATTATCAAAGTGAAAAGGGTCTCTTAATAATAAATGTTCAAAATGACTGTAAACTCACAAAGGGTGACCCATTCGCACTAGTGAATCATGGTTATCGACCAACTATGCGAATGGCTTCCAATCGGCCGAATGGACATGAAATTGATCCATTCGACCGAATAGAAGGGGAGAATGAAACAGTAGACCGAATGAGGCTCAGTCGGTCAACTGAAGAGGCGAATGAAGGAGACCGAATGAGTCAGTCGATCGACTGAGACTCAGTCGGCCGACTGAATGTGATTGACTAGGCCAATCGTACGACTGAACCTCAGTCGCCCGATTGAACTGAGCGAATGAGGCCAGTCGGCCGAATGAACCTAGGTTCAGTATTTAAGGGTCTCAGTCGATCGCATCTCACTCATCACTCCCAATAGCACCCCAAATCGCGTTCTTTACCGTTACCCTGTTAAAATTGCCACAGATTCTGATATACATTGCTGTTAAGTTCCTAACATTCGAGTGACGTTTTACAGGTACACTACTCTTTGAATCCTACCAAAATCAGCACATTACCGACCTACAATAGCGACTCTCGATTGAATCAAGAACCGAACTGTGAAATGACCTAATCACCTATGTAAATTAAGCAAAATGTTAAAATTGAGTTTAATAGGTTATTAGTGACAAGTAGACGAGGCAAATGGACCATTAAACACTGTTAAATGACTTAGATTGGTCAAGATTCGACCCACAGGCGATCGAACAGTGGGGCAAGCGATTGGTCGTTCGAATGAACTCCAATCGCATGACTGAACATTACGATTGGATCATTCGACCGACTGAACCACCCGAATGAGTCCAGTCGGCAGATTGAACTCAATCGCATGTCTCAATCAGCCGATTGAACTCAATCACATGCCTCAATCAGCCAATTGAACTTAATCGCATGTCTCAATCAGCCGATTGAACTCAATCGCATGTCT
Source organism: Flaveria trinervia (assembly GCA_025506515.1). Classification (NCBI taxonomy): domain Eukaryota; kingdom Viridiplantae; phylum Streptophyta; class Magnoliopsida; order Asterales; family Asteraceae; genus Flaveria; species Flaveria trinervia. The sequence continues at coordinate 37,456,828 of CM046458.1, read as the reverse complement.
CAAACAGGCGACTGACTTCAGTCGCATGATTCATTCGCACAATGAATCAAAATGACTTTCAACTTACACTTAGAACAGAAGTTTTCATGTCTTATGTACTAATGGTTCTATGTCTTGTGTGTTACAGATAAATGGCAGAAAGGTGGTCCATAAATCCAAAGCACAACATCTGTGCCCATTTGGATCACACCACCAGGAACGGGGCTGAGTTTACCGACGTTATAGCCTTTCTGAGACGGTCCCGGATTCATAAGGCTATCTCCACTCCTTGCACGCCTTATAGATCACTCCATCAGGCATTCTGGGAGAATGCCTTGGTGGACCGCTCTCGTGAGCCGTACTGTATAGGAGCTCTATACTAGGACATGATATTGAGATCTCTGCTGCCGACATTCAGAGGGTCCTAGAGTTCGGGGATGACGCTGATCATCCTACTAAACTACATCCGTTGACAGTGAGAGGATGCTTCCGAGGATAAAGTATGCTGGGGATATCAACTCAGGTGTGCTCAACAAAAGCAACCTGAGCCCCCAGTACAAGTACTTAGCACACGTGATCCTCAAGTGTGTTGCATCGAGGAGGGGTGGGTTTGACGACCTCTCAGACCAGATTCAAAATGCCTACGTGGCACTGGTTCTGAACCACCCCTTCAGTTTTTCCAGCATGATATTCTCCTACCTAGTGGAGAATTTGGAGGTAAAGGAAAGGAAGGTTTTGTATGTACCCCAGATTCTTACAGCTCGTCTTCAACGAGAAGCTACCACATTGCCCAAAGAGAGTCATGACGCAGTGGCCTTAGAGATAATGGATGATACTACTCTGGGCAGGATGAGAGTTTACAGGGGAAAGCAGATTAAGCCCCAAGTGAAAAGAATGATTGGCCACTTAGCAGATGAAAGTTATGTGGCACCGGGGAGACGCCAATGGCGTCACGAGGACAGTGACTCCGACGTGGAGCCAATTGTCCTCCCTACTGATGATTCAGAGGAGGATGACAGTGGGGATGATGCTATTCCATCCAGAGGCACTGTGTCTGACTCTGTTCCCTCTATGTCTGTCTCACCTGCTGAGGTAACTGAGTCAGCAGGATTTCATCAAGATTTTGTTCTTAACGAGGAGGATGAGGATGAATCTAATGAGGAGCCACTGACCCGAACTGTGGGAAGGAAAGTGGTTCCCACAGAACATGGGTTGAGGGTTGTTGGTGAACAACCGAGAGGCTCCGAAGATACAGAAACTGATCCAATGTATGCTCCGGGGTCCTAAGGCGGGATTGGAGGGGGAACATCCACCTCGATAGGAACGAGGAGAAAATGGATGGCTCACCCCATGGCCAGAAAAAGAAGAAGCGTAAGGTAACCTTTATCACTACCACATCCACCATACCTTCCACCACTACCACCTCTGCAGACACACCATCCACCACCATACCTTCCCCCACAGCACCACAGACACCACCATACCGACCACCACAAGCCAGACCCTAGCCACCACTACATCATTCACCCCACACTCACCACCACTATCATCCAGACCTGACCCGATATTCACCACCTCCACCACCACCACTAGCCACCAAACCAAGCCCTCAGCCTACCCCTCACACCTATAGATCTCCTCTACCTCCACTCGGGGTAGAGGAACAGCTGTCAGCTTTAAATAGAATGGTGTTGCGATTGCTGGCGGCTGATGAGGAAAAGACCACTCAGATCCGCCAGCTTACCGACCTGACTGCTGCACAATCGCATAAAATTGCAGAGCAGGATCGAGTAATTGAGGAGCAGGCCCAGCAATTGGCTGCTCAGAACACTCAGATGGACCAACTCCGAGCTCAAAGTGTCGTAGCAGAGTAAGCAATAGAGGAGTTGGAAAAGCTAAGAGGACCATTTTGCTAAAATTGAAAGGATCAAAGGAGGAACCTCTAAAGATAAAGGATGGAGACAGAGATAATGAAGATGATGATGATGATGATGATGATGATGACAGTGATTCTGATGAAGAGAAACCGAAGAGTGGTGTGTAGATGAAGAGACTGAAGAAGGAGAAGCAGCTGAATCTGTCTCAGCTCCAGGGCAAGAGAAGAGAACAAAGACAGACAAGATCAGTCAGCTTCTGCTTCTGCACCTTCACATGAAGAGTCTAGCATTCAGGATAAAAGTAAATATGGATGTTTATGTATTTATTTACTTTTGTATTCTGTATTGAAAAACCATGTACTAAATGTTTATATTAAGTTAATGCATTTTGTTTGATATATTACTAATGATTTGAGTGTGAAATGTGTAAATCAAACAGATCCAAAGTACCACAGAGATGAGTTTGATGTTGCTTCCCCTTCAACAGGTCAAGTCTCAACTCACAATGATTCTTGATCTGCAAGGGATTGTCAGAAGGTCAGTGAGTTATACCCCTGAAGAAGGTTAAATAATTCACGACCTATCTAACGAGCAACTGGCAGAGATGTTCAGACTCAATCGTGATGACATTGTCAAGGATGCTCCAACAGTTGATTCAACCAGTGATGACGAACTACATGACGTTGATGAAGTTGAGGTTGAAGATATTGCTGCTGAAGAGTACCCTCAGTATGCTGACAACGAGGGTAATGTGGTCCCCAATCTGGGTGAGTCCCTAGTCAGTGATATGTTTGAGGTACTAGACAAGATGGAGCAGGAAGCAGGAAAGACCGAAGGAATAGCCCAAGCCTCAAATGATGACGTATACATTCGAAAGGCTGAGTGGGCTGAATGTTTTAAAGAAGTCAGAGCCAACGTGCTGCACCGAAGAGGGATGCCTACACCAAGTTCTACAACGTCAAGAAACATCTTACGGTGTCAGGCAGGATTATAGCATGGGCATATTTTGATGATCTTAACGTTTATGCCGTTAAGAGGGAAAGGGCATAGAGTACTTTAGATTTCCACATGATCTAAAGACTCTACCAGGATTTGAGCTCAACCAGCTGGCCAAATTGAAGCTTTTGTATGCTGACCCGAGAAAGATGTCAGGCTGGTTTGAGGCTGCCCTAAAGAAAGAGTACCACACCAGGTGGATTAACTTCAGACCTCAACAACCTACAAGGTATATTAGAAGGTCTGAGATGGATACCATTACCGGAAAACCTAAGATTGTGTTGAAGTGGAGTCCTCCGCGCACTATGTCGAGAATTCCTCTCAGGGAAATGCCACAGGACTTCACTCCACACTTCAAATGGTGGTACATGATTGGAGAACTGCTGAAGCTGTCATAGTTCTGAACAAAGGGGATCAAATGGATACTGTCAGGGTATTCGACCCAATGTGGCTAACTAACTTGTCTGCTAATGATGTCTATACATTATACAAGTGGCCACTGTTCTATGACACACAAGACATTGTACAAGCCCTCCAGTTCCAAAATGTTATACGACTTTGCTTCGCGTTTGATATTCACGCGGGAGTCACACAAGAGGACAAGTACAAGAAATATGAGGAGGTAATGAAGAAAACAAGACATTAGAGAGATCTAGGTCCAAGGGGGAGTTTGTTGATACATGTATGTCCCTAGATCATGATATGTGATGTAATAGATCTTGTTTGGTATGATTAATGAACTGATATTGATAGTCTGTTGGTTATAATGTTTAATAGTTCATTAATGAGTCGTGACTGAATTGATTGGGTTTATGATTACTTGAATGATTACATATAATATTATTTTAATTACTAAACATTCAAACTTAACTTAATGAAGTTCCCATGCGAATGGCTCATGCGAATGAACCATACACATGAAGAACTTCACACGATTGACTCAGTCGCACGACTGAACCAGGAGACTGGATCAGTCGTACGACTGTAACATAAGATTGGCTCAGTCGCACGACTGAACACTCAGTCGCACGAATGAACCAACCGCATGGTTCAATCGCACGACTGTACCAAACTAATGGTTCAGTCGCACGATTGAATAGTGCCAACCTATAAATACAACTCAATTCGTGAAAAAACAGGCACTCGATCAAGTACGATTCCAACGAACCCTAGCCGTCCAGAAACCTTCCAAATCGTTCTCCAAGTTCATAGAACACATTAGATCGATTCCTTATCGATTTCTAACGTTAGTTTCAATCTTGTTGATTCTTCGTGTTCTCACTGATTGGATCGCCAATCAAATAGGATTCCGCACTATTTGATCTGGTATACACGTGATCTCTAGGTATTTCAGTCGAATACCAGGTCCTAACAATTTTCCCACTTATTTGGCAGAATGTTGGTCTTTTTCTTCTTGATCAGTTGAGAAGATGACTCATATAAGCACTGGCCTGGGAATGAGTCTCTAATGATTTGGTTGGCAATGTATGGATGGGAGCTCTGTATTGGGGAATTGGACACTGAGCTGTTCCCCCATCCATGAGACTCACTTCCCAACTATGAGCTTGTAGGATTCCCTGGTGTAGGCCTCCAAAAGCAATTGTTCCTCCATGGTGAGCTCCTCTGCCTCACCATCGAAGAATCTTCTGGCCATAGTACTCAGACAGGAATTTGACCTGTTTTCCATTTTGAGTACCACTGTTGTAATCTGTCTGTAAGAAAATTCATCAGGATGATGACCTTCTAACAGCAGTGGTAACTCATCCTTTCTGATCTCATTCAGCCTCTTATACACCAGCCCCTTTTGATCATTCTGTTCTCCAGCATCTTTTGTGGGGCATGTTTGAGGTGTAGGCCTTTTTGAAATCTTCCAGGATTTCCCAGGGTGAGATACAAGGGCTAAGGAGATCACTTCATCTACAATCTTTTTCACTTGCCCATTGTATCTCTGAGGGATATTTTTCTTTTGTATTCTATGAGCCACCTTGGATCAGGCCAAATTCTTACTCTTTCTTTCACATACTGAAAAGTATGTCTAAGAGTATAAATCCTCTGAGCTTGTTTTTTCATATTAATGATGGAGGAAATGGCTGCATATGCTTTATCTACTCTCCTCAATAACTCTTCATTGTGCAATCTGTGTTGTTCTCTTCTTCCAATTTCACTTTGATTGCATCTCTTTGTTGCTCAGGAGTTATTGCAAGAGAGAGATCTTTGGCCTTAGGCAACTACAGAACAGCTGAGATCAGCAGCCTGTCTTCATCATCATATCTTCTTCTTCCAGCCTTAACACCTTTCTCTTCTTCTGCTTAGGTGCATCATCGGCTGTTGGTTTTGAGGGTAAGGAGTTGGTTTTGTGGGTTGTGGTTGTGGTTGTTTTGGAGAGGGAATGTTGACAGGCTGAGTTAGCATTTTGGAGGTGAGTGTGGCTTTTGAGTGTTGGCTAGCTCAGTCCTGCCCTGCTCCTGCTTCATTCAAAGCTTCTATTACTATCCCTTAGTATATGCCTCAAGCGAACAGATCTTGGAGGTTATGGCCTAAGATGCTGTCCTTGGTCCATGATTTTATTTCGATCAATGATCTCCCAAGGTATTTGCTGATAAATCTGATCATAATCGCAATCTCTCTATCCATTGTGCTGTAGCTGGCCCTCTTTGTTGAATCTCTCACGATCTCTAATCTTCTTATTTCAAGAGTACAGCTTTTTTAGTATTGAAACCTTGCCTAAACAGCTGATCAATGATATTGTCCATTGATCTGCTGTGTTTAGCATCAGCCTCTTTAACCATTTCTTATATGTGTGATGAGAGATAGTGGATATTGAGGGATAGCATCCATTTGCTCAGGGGGGTTTTGGTCCTGAGAAATGGTGCCAGAAACAGAGGCAGGTGGCTGAGATTCTTTGAGTGGCTGTGTGTTTAAGTGACCTTCAGAGGAAGGTGCCATCTGTTGGGTTGATGTGGTGGCAAATGGTCTTTCTCCCTGAGAGAGTTGGTCAAGTAGTTTTTGCAGCCTACTGACTTCCTCCTCTAGGATTATGTTCTGGGCAAGAACATCATAAAAGAAGCCCAGGTCATCATCAGCAGATGCTGAATCACCTGACCTCCTGCTTGTAGCAGGATGTACATGCACTGGGTGTAGACCAGATGTAGCATGTGCCCCTTGTCTTGGAACTGGGGACTTCCAGCCTCAGGACTTTGTCCTTCATCAACTGTTGGCTCTGGTGAGGTCTTAGTTATGTTACCAACCTCAGTCTGATCATATGCTGATTCAGAAGAGGTGGCAGCCTCACCAGATGTTCTGATCTCCATATCCACACCAGGAGATAGAACATTTAAACCCCGGTGCTATGGGTTGTCAGAAGCATGTGTATCCTCTTCCTCAATTGCTGTTGTTCTCCCCTTTGTTGGTGGTTGTAGGGGAGGAGGAGAGGCATGCAGCTGAGTAGCACATTAGCAATTATAATGGTTGGACTTTGGGGGGCATTTGCATGGGGAGAGGGGATAGAAGCTGATTGCATCCGGGGAGAGGGATGCTCTTCAATGATAACCTCCTCAAGTGAGAGAGGTCTCAGTAATATGGTTTCCCCTGAAGTTGTTGCAACAGGATCCTTTTGAGAGAATACCTGTGCGGCTGTTGCTGGTTGAGTCTTTAAACCACTAGAGGGTTTGAACCAGTAGGTTTATCCTGTTTGGGTGGTACAGGAGCATCATCAGGGGACTCATCTCCCTGATTAGCTTGTTGGGTTTGGATTTTGGCTTGGTGGGGACTTTGGATCTGGCAGTTGAAGCTGTGGGTTCCCTTTGCTTGGGTTTGAGCAAACGGGCAGCTTCTTTAAGAGATTGGTCGGAGTTATGCTTGGAGTATACCTCAGCTAGAATAGCTGGTGCAGGGACTCCAAGGCCAACAAGGCCATCAGTTTGTAATTCATTTAAAATTATGGCCATCAGAAACCTAGGATATAATAGCCATCTGTTTCCCACAGGTTTCTGTGCCAGATCTTTGATTTCTAGAAACACAATTTGTGAAAAATTTAAAGGTTGGTGTTCTAGAATTGAATATAATACCTGTGGCACCAGGGAAGACATTTGATCCCATGAGGATGTCTTCGAGGCTAAGCAAACATTCACCATATGAAATATCAGTCTTTCAGCATCAGGGAAGTTCTTCTTCAGTATGGTAGCAGCTCGAAGATTTCCGTCGTACCCATTGTTGATGAAGGACATATCAGTTGTGCCCTTCGGGTACTCAGTCATAGCAGTAGCATCTTGTAAATTTAGCACTCGACGAATGCTATCAGGTGTAACCTCTACTGTTTTTGGTTGACCAATGACCGAACAAAAATTGGTCGGAAGGCACATCAGTGTGAACGTAGGCATTGGACCAAAACTGACTTAGTGACTCTGGGTAGATGGTCGGGTTAAGAGCAGAGCAGTACTATACTGAGAATCAGCAATTAGGTCTATGGCGTGATCAAACTTTGTCCAGAAGGCCGATTTCGTGAGGTAGGCGACGCAATTATGTCTGGGTTTTAGACTCATGGTTGCCATTTTTGAAAGTATGAAGGTCAGAAGACGGCTAATGGAACATTTGAGAAGAAGACATGTATTTATAGGGTTGGGATAGGAAAAGGCTGAAAGAAAACTACTAAAGGTTTTGGTGTGGTCATCAGCTGTTTGAAACTACTGATGACGTGGTATTAACCTTCAGAGGTTTAAAACGACTGACAGTGGTGGTGTTGTCATCAGGTGTTATAAAACAACTGAAGACTTGGTTTTGACCATCAGACGTTGAAACAGCTGAAGTCTTGGTGTTAACCATCAGTATTTATGAAACTGCTGAAGGTCGTGGTTTTGACTTCATATGATGTAAACAACTGAAGACTTGGTGTTTGTCATCAGTAGTTGTGAAACTACTGAAGATAGTGGTTTTGCCATCAGTTGTTGTAAACAACTGAAGACTTGGTAGTGAAACTACTGAAGACTGTGGTCTTGCTTTAGTTGTTTAGAAACAGCAGTTGTAGAAACAACTGAAGAGAAATTACTTATCAGCTGTTTTCGTCAATTCTTAGCTTTTCAGCTGTTTCATACTGTCCTCAACACTTACTCATCAGACTTTTCATCTGCTTTTCAGGTGTTTCATAGGACGTCAGTACTTATCTGTTTTTACTGATTTCAGTAGTTGTAACTACATCAGTAGTTGTAACTACATCAGTAGTTTAGAACAGATAAAGTACTTCAGTACTTGTAAGGCATTTAGCCTTCAGTAGTTATAAAAACTACTGAGGGTAAAAGAACTCATCAGTACTTATATGTGACATGGTTACCAATGATCATCAGTACTTATTACTGAGATCATCAGTAGTTGTCACTTATTCTAGCTGTAGCATACCAAGCCTTAACACCAGGTTGTGGAAAGTTGAACTATCCAAAGGCTTAGTAAAAAGTCTGCAAGCTCATCAGCACTAGGCACAAACATAGGATTAATTAGACCCTTTTCAAAACAATCTCTTATAAAATGATGTCTAATTTCTATATGTTTGGTCCTAGAGTGCTGGACTGGATTTTGGACAATGCAAAGAGCTGAAGCACTATCCATTAATAACAGAGTCTTAGTCTCTGTAATGCCATAATCCAAAAGTTGATTCTGAAGCCAGAGTACTTGGGATGTACAACTTGCAGCAGCAATGTACTCGGCTTCAGCAGTGGATGTAGCAACATGATTTGTTTCTTACTCTGCCAAGAAATCAAACAGTTGCCTAGGAATTGACATCCACCAGAAGTTGATTTCCTGGTTAACTTACACCCTGCATAGTCACTATCAGAGAAAGCAACTAATTTGCAAGAGTGCCCAGTGGAATACCATAAACCTAGAGATTGTGTACCTTGCAAATATCTAAAGATCCTCTTGACTGCAATCAGATGAGACTCTTTAGGTGCAGCCTGAAATCTAGCACAAAACATGTAGCAAACATAATATCTGGTCTAGAAGCTGTTAAATACATCAAGGACCCAATCATACATTGTAAAGCGTTTCATCAACAACTTTACCTTTCTGATCAACATCCAATTGTGTGGTGTTGCACATGGGAGTAGAACAGGGCTTACAGTTTTGTAAATCAAACTTATTTAAAAGATCTTTTGTATATTTAGACTGATGAATGAAAATTCCATCAGCTTTTTGTTTGATTTGCAAGCCTAGAAAGAACTGTAATTCTCCCATTGCACTCATTTCAAACTTCCTTTGCATTAATTGTAAAATCATCACACAACTGGGGATCAGAGGATGCAAATATAATATCATCAACATAAATTTGAACAAGTAGCTTATGCTGATCCACCTTCTTAATAAATAAGGTTTTATCTACGGAGCCTCTAGTGAAATTATTTTGCAGAAGAAAGTTAGATAATGTCTCATACCAGGATCTAGGAGCTTGTTTCAACCCATAAAGAGCCTTATCAAGCTTGTATACCCATTCTGGGTGTTATTATCCTTAAAAACTGGTGGTTGACACACATAAACTTCTTCTTTTATTTTACCATATAAAAATGCACTTTTAACATCCATTTGAAAAACTTTAAGATTGTGGAGTGCAGCATAGGCTAAGAACTATCTAACTGCCTCCAGTCTGGCTACAGGGGCAAAGGTTTCATCATAATCAATACCTTCTTCTTGTACAAACCCCTAAACAACCAGTCTGGCCTTGTTCTTAACAATAAGCCCATTTTCATCTGTTTTATTCCTAAACACCCATTTAGTGCCTATTGCCACTTACCTGGGGGAAGAGGAACAAGCTCCCACACTTGCTGCTTTTTGAATTGAAGAAGCTCAAGCTGCATTGCTTCAACCCAGCCATTGTCTCTAAGGGCAACATGATAATTCTTTGGCTCTAGCTGACTGATGAAGAGAGCATAGAAGCAGAAATTGGACATTGACTTCTGGTTGAAACTCCAGCATTGATATCACCAATGATTTGAGACATTGGGTGATTCTTCAGCTCGTGATAAACAATGAGATCAGTGCAAGTGTTTGTAGAACCTTCAGCAGCAGCAGATGTTGATGTAGACTCTTGAAACCATGTAGATGGTGGCAACTCAAATGAAGTTGAAGATGCAAAAATCTCATCAGCACTTGTTGTGGATGAAGCTACTGATGCTACAGGAGCATCAGGTTTAGAGGACACAAGCAGTTGGTCACTAAACCTGAAGAGGTGAGTACTGCTATCATCATCATCAGCAGCACCAGTAGTACCACCAGGTGGTGAACTGTTGACAGGAGCAACAGCAGGAGTTTGATAAGGAGCATATTGCAGTATGTCCAAATCAAATAGCTCCACAGGGCTTTGTGGATCTTGTCCTTTGGAGATTCATTAAACTTAACATGTAGAGTCTCTTCAACCATCTTTTTTCTACAGTTGAAGACTCTATATGCTTTGCAAGTTGATGAATAACCAACAAAGTACCCTGCATCCACCTTAGGATCAAATTTTTGGAGTTGATCCCGTGTGTGAGAATGAAACAAGGACACCCAAAAGCTCTGAAGAATGAAATTAGAGGGGCCAAATGATGAAGAACTTCATATGGAGTCTTCATCAACCTTTGACTTACTAGAACTCTATTCTGTACATATCAAGCTGTATTGACAGCTTCAGCCCAAAAAGTCATTGGCAGTCCAGAATCAGCCAACATGGACCTTGCAGCTTCAATAAGGGTCCTGTTCTTTCTCTCCACTACTCCATTTTGTTCAGGAGTTCTTGGAATGCTAAACTGCCTCTTGATTCCCTTTGAGAGGTAGAACTCATCAAGTGTATTGTTTCTGAATTCTGTTCCATTATCACTTCTAATACACTTGACTGAGAGGGAATACTGCTTCTCAACATACAACACAAAGTTGATAATCTTCTGAGCTGCCTCATCCTTTGAATGCAAGAAGAAAATCCATACAAATCTGGAGTAATCATCCACAATTACCAGACAGTATTTCTTCTTAGCCATACTCATCACTCTCACAGGACCAAAGAGATCCATGTGAAGAGGCTGTAAGCAGGCAGTGGACTTAGGTTCTTCTATGGAGGGAAATGAAGCTTTGTGCTGTTTTCCTTTTAAACAAGCAGTGCAGTTATCTTCACATTTGAACTCCTTCATAGGAAGTCCCCTTACTAAACCATGGTTTATCAGCTGATTTATATTTTTGAGATTAACATGACCCAGCCTTCTATGCCATAGAGTAGATTCTTGAGGGGAAGCCTTGGAAAATAGGCAAGGATGGCCTTTGAGAACTATTTTCTTGGAGAGATCTAAGGTATACACTCTTCCTGTCCTGTTGGCCTTCAGGAGAGTGTATTCATCCAACACCTTATCAATCAAACTTAGAACTTTGGATGACAGAATCGACAGTTCTGACTGGTGAAAAGAGCAACATGGCCTTTGTCACACATTTGACTGACACTCAAGAGGTTGTACTTGAGATTTTCCACATGGTTAACATCATCAAACTTTATTCCCCATTGGAAACAAAGCCTTTGCCGATGATGTAAACCTTTGCATCATTGCCAAATGACACAAACCCCTTCCTTCCTTGAGAGTAGTCATTAAGAAGTGATCTGTTTCCTGTCATATGCATGGATCCTCCACTGTCTACATACCAGATGCCTCTGTGGCATGTTGAAGAACCCTGTAAAACACAACAAATTAGTTAGATTTTGAGACCCAAACCTTTTTGGTTTTGGGCCTGTTCTCATCAACAGATGGTAAACTAACAGGTTTGTTGGAAACAAAAGCCTGAGAGGAAGAAGATGGTGAAGAAGAGGAATCCTTTGGCTTGGACCTCCTTTTCTGTGGTTTCAACATAGGAACATCTAATTGGTTAACTCTTCCCAATAGATGTTGAACCATCATAACCAGCTGTGTCTGATTTTGTGATAAAGCTTTCAGCTCTCCAGACACATTGGCATTGGAGTTTGATAAGTTCCTATGTTGCACCTTCTTCTTTTGAGTAATCTCAGCTGTTACCTGTTTAACCCCTTCCTTTTTGGATCTTTTTGGACTTAAGGGTTACAGGATTTGATGATGCTAGTACAAATATGGCTTCAAACTCAGTTTTCATTTTAACCATTTTTCTTTAATTTCCTCTTTATGTTTGAGTTTGGATCCTCTTTTGTACCAACAATCATCTGTAAGATGATTGAACAAACCACATATTTCACATGGTTTCTTCTTCATCTTATGTTGATCATCAACTAAAGAGAATGAAACTACTGAAGACTTGTTCTTCAGCACTTTGGAAGCACTATTTGCTTTCTTGACTTCCTCTTTAGTAGTCTTCAAACCCTTTCTACTGACAGTTTTCTTCTCTTCAGTGCTGACACTAGTTGGAGTTTGAACTTCAGGTGTTAAATCTTGCTCTCCAGTCCTTTCAGGACTTCCAGAAATAACTCCTAACTTGATCAACTCTTTGATCATGTGAGTGTCAGTATTTGAACCATCAAGATCAGCTGATAGGTTCAACGAGGGAATAATACTAACTTCAATTTCTGATGGTGCTCTATCAGAAAGTGAATCACATGATGAGGTGGATTGGTTATTGCTTTCTCCATCAGATTTCACTTCTGCTCTTGAAGCAAAATCTATAGGAGGAGCAGTGTGATTATAATCAATGCCAAACTTCACATTGGAAGCAGATTGCTTACTAAGAAGTATTTCAAAACCTTTGCATGATTGTACCCATCGATCACACTCTACTTGGGTGACTGCAAGGTTTCTTTGAGGTCTTTGTACTTTTCTAAAAGTACCTCTTCCTAGCCTTATCATCAGTGATTTGGCATTTAAGTTTAAAATCTCATCATTTTTCTCTTTAAGCATAGACTCAAACTCAGCTTTTCTTTTGGAAATGATCTTTTCTAGCTCTATGTTCTTATTAATTAAAGCTACATTTGCTTCTCTAATAGAGGCAAATGCTGCTATGCATGTTTCAAAACATAATTTGGCCTTAGCCTCAGAGGATACGTGTGATACCTGTGATGAAGAGGCATTTGGGGATGATCCATCTGCAGACTCCAGAGCCATAAGAGCCAGATTCCCAAAAGGACTGTCACCACCATGTTGACCATCACCTGTAAACAGTTGTTCATGACCAGACATGTCATCTGGTAAACTGCTCCAGTCAACAACTCCAGGGGTGAAGAAGCTGTGTTGTTGAGGTTGAGGAGGTTGATGAGATTGATATGGTTGAGGCTCAGGAAGAGCATGTGGTTGTTGAGCAATGGGTGCTTGAACCTGACTGGTTTGTGGCATGTAATAACAAGGGTAAGGATATGTCATTGGACCCTGAGGAACAAAATATGCAGGAGATTGTGGTTGAGAATGATGACCAGATTGACAGGATGTTGCCCTCTGTGTTGTTGACTATTGCCAGGGAAAGTCACAAAGGGTGCAGAAGAATTAGATCCAGATGATCTACATTCTCTAGCAAAGTGTCCAAGCCTGTGGCATTTGTGACACCTCAACTTACTCTTGTCAAAACCAACTTTGGTTTTGCCAGAGAGTCCTGGGAACTTTCTTCCAGTTCTTTTGTAGAATTTGAGATCTGATATTTATCAAGGCCATTTGGCTCAAAATATCCATCTCTTCTAAGTCATCATCAGTAATCCCCTTGAGATCATCCATGATGAAGCATAGATTGTCATTATTACACCCAATAAACCGACTATCAACACTCACAAATGCAGAATCAGAAGTGTTTGAAGAGAAATCAATATGCTCATCATACTGGCATTCAGATGAAGCATATTCTGACTCATGACCAACCAAGGCAGTGTTGCCTGGTACAAAGTCTTCAGTGAGCTTACCAGATGAAGCCAGTTTCCTTTTCTGCTCTATCTCTCTTTCGAATGTAAGCAGTTTCCCATGAAGTTGGGTGAGAGATAGACTATCCAGATTTGCACTGGAGCGTAGGACAATTGTATATGTGTCCCATCTCTCAGGCAGTGATCTGAGGAATCTGTGGTTCATTTGGCTTTTGGTATATTCATGTTTAACCATTTTCAACTCAGAGATTAACCAAAAAACCGCTCAAACTGCTAAGTCAGAGTCTCACCCTTTCTATGAGCAAAAGTCTATACTGTTGGGCGAGGATTTCCCTGTTGTTTGCTAAGACCTCATCAGTGCCACCAAATTGTTCTTTCAGTGCATTCCAAAGGTCATGAGCAGTTTCATGATGCATAAGCCCGGAATAGATTTCATTAGGCAGTGCCATGGCTAGAATTCCATGGGCTTTAGCATCAATCTCAAACAACTTCTTGTCCTCATCAGAGTATTGTTCCTTCTTCTTCGGAATCAACTGATTTGTTTCCGGATGATTCACCATTGGCTTATGTGGTCCATGTACCACGGATGTCCAACAACCTGAACTATTGACAGACAGGTGATGGAGCATTCTTCGTTGCCAAATGTTATACTCATTCCTAACCAGCATCGGAGGCTTGGTTGAGGAACCAGTATTATGTGGATCATTAGAAGGTGTAGTCATTTTCGAAAATTCAGACAAATTCAAGATAAGCAAAACAAATTTAGCTTAAAACCACTAAGAACCTCAATTAAAATAGCCAAAAGCGACAGAACTTTAATCTCTATAACAGATTCGTGCGAATTTGCTAGTTCGATCAAACTTAGAGCAAATGAGCAGTTTCAATGATCAATGTTAGATCGATCAATGATTAACCTGCTCTGATACCATTTGATAGGATCTCAGCATCTAGTTTGATCGATTCGAATGATTTCAGCAGCGGAATAGAGTACCAACTAGCACAATTCGAGCAAGAATACCAAAGATATAGCAATGAACAGATTTAGTTATAGAGATAAAGTTTTTGCAAAAGGAATATTTCATTCAATCACACGCTTTGGCATGGCTTTCGCAAAATTACAATTTAGGTCATTCTTCCTTATATAAGGAAAGATGACGTAGGCTGATGTCACTTGATAGTGACATCTAACCGTTATTTAACAAACTACTGAAACACTAAAACTACTAAAGATGTCAAGCAGCTGACATCTTCTTACAAGAAGCTAAGTGTTTACTTATTACAAAACTACTGATAAGAAACTACTGAAACTACAACGACTGAAGAATAAGCTCTTCAGTCGTTTTACAAATAGCAGTATTACAAACGACTTATTACAACGACTAAAGAATAAGTTTTGGGGGTTTATTGTGAATCCCCACTTCGTTCTCCAACAGCAGTAGATTCTGAATACGTGTGTCTCTACTTGCTGTGTATGCTAAAAACTGGTCCTCCATTAGGTTTAACTTTACTGTTTAACAAACTGCTAATGTATGTGAATGGAGGTATGCGAATGAACTTATTCGTGCTATTGAACAATGAGGATGGTTCAATTGTGCGACAGAACAAATGCGGATGAGTTAGTTGCCCGAATGAACAAATGCGATTGAACAGTCCGAATGAAGTTCTCAGTCGTATGATTGAAGGTACGAATGAGTCCAATCGTGCGGTTGGAGAGTGCGAATGAACTCAGTTGTGCGATTGGTCTAATCGTGCGACTGAACTTGCTGAAGTTTGATAATTCGTAGGTTTAACTTGATTTGTCCGTAAAAACTCGAATTTTATCAAACCCTAATAGCCGTATGCCGGAAAAACTCAACTTTTCGATCAGGAAACTTCTAAGACTCCGTTAGACACAAAAAGATTGTGTTTTTGATGCAAAAACACAATTTTTGTGTCAAAACTATTGAATCAACACGTAATCAAGAGCCAAAGCTCTAATACCACTTGTTAGGATCTGGTATTTGAATGAAACACCAACTGATTAACGTGTAGTGCGGAATCCTATTTGATTGGCGATCCAATCAGTGAGAACGCATGTAGAAACAATAACGTATTGAATGTAACGTCAAGAAATCGATAAGGAAACGATCTACAGCGTTCTATGAACTTGGAGTACGAACTTAGAGGCTTCTGGACGGCTAGGGTAGGTCTGGAGTCGAAGTGGATTCAATGCTTACCTTTTTCCACGAATTAGATGGTATTTAAGGTTAAGGTTTCTTAATTGTGCGACTGGACCAATTGCATGGTTCAGTCGTGCGATTGAGTTATGTGGTTGATCCGTTCGCACGACTGAGTGTTCAGTCGTGCGACGGAGTCAGTCGCATGAAGTTATTCAGGCATATGGACTATTTAGGCGTATGGACACTCAGTCTGTTGGACCAAAAGAACCAATGAGCCAAGATCAGAAAACCTCTAAGTCCCACATAATATCACAACAACTGCTGAAAGCTTCATCAGCAGTTTGACAAGTACTGAAGACTTCAACAGCTGAAGATCAAGTGCTGAAGACTTCAACAGCTGAAGACTAAAGTGCTGAAGTACAACAGCTGAAGAACACAAGTACTGAAGCTGAATAGTTGAAGAACACAAGTACTAAAGCTGAACAGCAAAATAACATAAGTGCTGAAGCTGAAGTTCAAAGTACTGAAGTACAACAGCTGAAGAGTCTACAAGTGCTGAAGATCAACAACTGGTGTACAAAGTCTGAAGACAAAGACTGAAGACATCAGCTGATGATATCTACTGAAGTCATCAGCTGATGAAACATTTGAAGTTCAAGTCTGAAGGCCAAGTACTGAAGTTTCAGTAGTTTGTCACAACAGCTGAAGAGTACTTCTTCAGTAGTTGTGATATCAGTAGTTTTATATTTTTACTTTCAGTAGTTTTGTAAAACAACTGAAGAGCTTGTTCTTCAGTCGTTGTAGTTCCAGTAGTTTTATGTTTTTCAGTAGTTATAACAACTGATAACACTTAGCATTTTTGTAAGGAGATGTCAGCTGTTTTGACATCTTCAGTAGTTGTGTTTCAGTTGTAATAAATCTGTTAGATGTCACTATCAAGTGACATCAGCAGACGTCACATCTCTTATATATATAAGAGGTGTCGACCTAATTTTAATTGTGACATTTCGTTACCACGAAAGCGAATATTGAATGAAATACATTTGCAGAAATATTCTCTCTATAACTGTCTTTGTTCTTCATTGAATATCGTTTCGTTCTTGTGAATTGGCTAATTCGTTGTTAGAATTCCGCTGCTATACTCTCTAATCAATCAAACATAGATCACTGATCCTAACAAGTGGTATCAGAGCAGGTTAATCATTGATCAATCTAACAATTGATCATTGAAACTGCTAATTGATATCTGTGTTTGATTGAATTAGCATATTCGCAAGAACTGGTTATAGATTATTGAATTTCTGTCGCTTTCGTTCATTTACTTTGAGATCTCTCTTAGTTCAATTGGTTGTTGTGTTTTGTTCTAAATTTGTTATAGCTTAATCGAATTTGATTGAATCTGAGATGACGACTCCTTCTAATGATCCTCACAATACCGGTTCCTCAACCAAGCCTCCAATGCTGGTTAGGACCGAGTATAACATATGGCAACGAAGAATGCTTCATCACCTGTCTGTTAACAGTTCAGGTTGTTGGACATCTGTGGTACATGGACCACATAAGCCTATGGTGAACAATCCGGAAACCAATCAAATGGTTCCGAAGAAGAAGGAACAATACTCTGATGAAGATCGGAAACTATTTGAGATTGATGCTAAAGCCCATGGAATTCTGGCCATGGCACTACCTAATGAAATCTATTCAGGGCTTATGCATCATGAAACTGCTCATGATCTCTGGAATGCCCTGAAGGAACAATTCGGTGGCACAGATGAGGTCTTAGCAAACAACAAAGAAATCCTTGCCCAACAATATGAGACATTCTCTCATAGAAAGGGTGAGACACTGACTCAATAGTTTAAGCATTTTTCCTGCTTGATATCTGAGCTGAAAATGGTGAAACAGGAATACACCAATAGCCAGATGAATAACATATTCCTCAGATCACTGCCTAAGAGATGGGACACATACACTATTGTCCTACGCTCTAGTGCAAATCTGGATGGCCTATCTCTCTCTCACCCACTTCATGGGAAACTGCTTACATTCGAAAGAGAGATAGAGCAGAAGAAGAAACTGTCCTCATCAGGAAAGCTCACTGATGACTTTGTACCAGGGAATACTGCCTTGGTTGGTCATGAGTCAGAATATGCTGCATTTGAAAGCAATTATGATGAACATATTGATTTCTCTACTAATAGTTCTGATCATGCATTTGTTGGTATTGAGAGTCATTCTGGCAGTAATAGTGACAATTTATGCTTCATCATGGATGATTTGAAAGGAATTGCTGATGATGATCTAGAAGAGATGGATATTCTAAGCCAAATGGCATTGATTAATATCAGATCTCAGAAGTTCTATAAGAGAACTGGCAGGAAATTTCCTGGACTCTCTGGCAAAACCAAAGTTGGTTTTGACAAGAGTAAGTTGAGGTGTCACAAATGCCAAAGTCTGGGACACTTTGCAAGAGAGTGTAGATTAACTGGATCTAACTCTTCAGCACCCTTTGTGACTTTTCCTAGTACTAGTCCACAAAACAGAGGGCAACATCCTGCTGGTTCTGGTCATCATTCACATCCTAGATCTCTTGCATACTTTGTTCCCCAGGGTCAAATGTCATATCCTTATCCCTGCTATTATATGCCTCAACCAAATCCTGTTCAAGCTCCAATTGCACAACAACCACAAGCATTGCCTGAACCATAACCTTCCTAATCTCATCAACAAACTCAACCTCAACAACACAGCTTCTTCACCCCAGGAGTTGTTGACTGGAGCAGTTTACCAGATGACTTGTCTGGTCATGAACAACTGTTCTCAGGTGCTGGTCAACATGGTGGTGAAAGTCCTTTTGGAAATCTAGCTCTTATGGCTTTGGATTCTGCTGATACTTCATCCACTAATGCCTCTACACCAAAGTATCACAGTATTCTCTGAGGCAAAAGCCAAATTATGTTCTGAAACATGTACAGCATTTGCATCTATTAGAGAAGCAAATGTAGCTTTAATTAATAAGAACATTGAGCTAGAACAAATAATTTCCAAAAGCAAAGCTGAATTTGAGTCTGTGCTTAATGATAAAAATGATGAGATTTACAAACTTAAATGCCAAATAACCGATGATAAGGCTAGGGAAGAGATACTTCTAGAGAAGTATAAAGATCTCAAGAAACCCTTGCAGTTCCCAGGTAGAGTGTGATGAGATGGGTACAATCATGCAAAGGTTTTGAAATGCTTCTTAGTAAGCAATCTGCTTCCAATGTGAAGTTTGGCATTGGTTACAATCACACTGCTCCACCTACAGATTTTACTCCCAGAGCAGAGGTAGAATCTGATGGTGAGAGTAATAACCAATCCATCTCATCATGCCAGTACTGAAAAGAAGAAAACTGTCAGTAGAAAGAGTTTGAAGACTCCTAAAGAGGAAGTCAAGAAAGCAAACAATGCTTCCAAAGCACTGAAGAGCAAGTCTTCAGTTGCTCACACCCTCTTTAATTGATGATCAACCTAAGATGAAGAAGAAACCATGTGAAGTATGTGGTTTGTTCAATCATCTTACAGATGATTGCTGGTACAAAAGAGGTTCCAAACTCAAACATAAAGAAGAAATTAAAGAGAAAATGGTAAAAATGAAAACTGAGTTTGAGACAACATTTGTATCAGCAACATCAAATCCTGTAACCCTTAAGTCCTCAAAGAAATCCAAAAGGAAGGGGTTAAACAGGTGACAGCTGAGAGTGCTCAGAAGAAGAATGGTGCAACATAGGAACTTATCAAACTCCACTGGCAATGTGTCTGATGAGCTGAAGCCTTATCACAAAATCAGACACAGCTGGTTATGATGGTTCAACATCTATTGGGTAGAGTTCCAATTAGATGCTCCTATGTTGAAACCACAGAAAAGGAGGTCCAAGCCAAATGATTCCTCTTCTTCACCATCTTCTTCCTCTCAGGCTGTTGTTTCTAATAAACCTGTTAGTTTACCATCTGTTGATGCGACCAGGCCCAAAACCAAAAAGTTTGGGTCTCCAAAACTAACTGATTGTTTATTATTGTAGGGTTCTCCAACATGCCAAAGTAGCATCTGGTATGTAGACAGTGGGGGATCTATGCACATGACTGGGAACAGCTCTCTTCTTCATGACTACTCTCAAGGAAAGAAGGGGTTTGTTTCTTTTGGCAATGATGCTAGGGGTTACATCATTGGAAATGGCTTTGTCTCCAATGGAGAAATCAAGTTTGATGATGTTAATCATGTGGAAAATCTCAAGTACAATCTTTTGAGTGTCAGTCAAATGTGTGATAAAAGCCATGTTGCTCTTTTCACCAGTCAGAACTGTAGGATTTTGTCATCCAAAGTTCTGCATTTGATTGATAAGGTGTTGGATGATCACACTCTCCTGAGAGCCAACAGGACAAGAAGAGTGTATGCCTTAGATCTTTCCAAGAAAATAGATCACAGAGGCAATCCTTGCCTATTTTCCAAAGCCTCTTCTCAAGAATCTAAACTGTGGCACAGAAGGCTGGGTCATGTTAATTTCAAAAACATGAATCAGCTTATCCACAATAGTTTAGTCAGAGGCTTACCAATAAAGGAGTTCCACTGTGATGAAACCTGCACTACTTGTTTAAAAGGAAAACAACACAAAGTCTCATTCCCTCCTATTGAAGAGCCTAAGTCCACTGCTGCTTGCAATTACTGCATATGGATCTATTTGGTCCTGTGAGAGTAATGAGCATGGCAAAGAAGAATAGTTTGGTAATTGTGGATGATTACTCCAGATTTGTATGGACTTTATTTCTACATTCAAAGGATGAGGTTGCTCAGAAGATTATTCACTTTGTGTTGTATGTTGAGAAGCAGTATTCCCTTCCAGTCAAGTGTATTAGAAGTGACAATGGAACTGAATTCAGAAACCATACACTAGATTACTCTACCTTTCAAAGGGAATCAAGAGGCAGTTTAGCATCCCAAGGACTCCAGAACAAAATGGGGTAGTGGAGAGAAAGAACAGGACCTAATTGAAGCTGCAAGGTCCATGTGCTGGCTGACTCTGTTTGCCATTGACCTTTTGGGCTGAAGCTGTTAACACAGCTTGCTATGTGCAGAATAGAGTCTTAGTAAATCAGAGGTTGATGAAGACTCCATATGAAGTTCTCCATCACTTGGCTCCTCTAATTCATTTTTCAAAGCATTTGGGTGTCCCTGTTTTATTCTCAACACAAAGGATCAACTCCATAAATTTGATCCTAAGGTGGATGCAAGGTATTTTGTTGGTTATTCTCTACTTGCAAGGCATACAGAGTCTTCAACTGCAGAACAAAGATAGTTGAAGAGACTTTGCATGTAAAGTTTAATGAATCTCCTTTGGACAAGATTCCACAAAACCCTGTGGAGTTGTTTGATTTGGACATACTGCAATATGTCCTTATCAACCTCCAGCTGTTGCAGATCCTGTGAATAAATCATCTTCTGCAGCATGTCTTCTACCTGGTGGTATGATGATGATGATGATAATATCAATACTCACCTATTCAAGTTTAGTGACCAACTGCCTGTGTCTGCTAAATTTGATGTTCCTAAGCTTCAGCAGTTCCATCCACAACAAATGCTGATGAGATCTATGTTTCCTCTACATCTTTTGAGTTACCATCTAATTCTTGGTTTCAAGAGTCTACATCAACATCTATGCTACTGAAGGTTCTACAAACACTTGCACAGATCTCATTGTTTATCAAGAACTGAAGAATCACCCCATGTCTCAGATTATTGGTGATATCAATGCTGGTGTTTCAACAAGAAGTCAATTGTCTAACTTCTGCTTCTATGCTCTCTTCATCAGTCAGCTAGAGCCAAAGAACTACCATGTTGCTTTGAGAGACAATGGATGGGTTGAAGCTATGCAGCTTGAGCTACTTCAGTTCAAGAAACAACAAGTGTGGGAACTGGTCCTCTTCCCCAGGTAAGTGTGCAATAGGCACTAAATGGGTGTTAGGAATAAAACTGATGAAAATGGCTTATTGTTAAGAACAAGGCTAGACTGGTTGTACAGGGGTTTTCACAAGAAGAAGGTATTGACATTGATGAAACCTTTGCCCCTGTAGCCAGACTAGAGGCAATCAGATTGTTTTTAGCCAATGCTGCATTCCACAATCTCAAAGTTTTTCAAATGGATGTCAAAAGTGCTTTTTATATGGTAAAATAAAGGAAGAAGTCTATGTGTGTCAACCACCAGGCTTTGAGGATAATAAACATCCTGAATGGGTGTATAAACTTGATAAGGCTCTTTATGGGTTGAAACAAGCTCCTAGAGCCTGGTATGAGACACTCTCTACTTTTCTTCTTAAGAATAATTTCACTAGAGGCTCCATTGATAAAACTTTGTTTATTAAGAAGGTGGATCAGCATAAGCTACTTGTTCAGATTTATGTTGATGATATCATTTTTGCATCCACTGATCCCCAGTTGTGTGATGATTTTACAACATTAATAAAAAGAGGTTTGAAATGAGTGCAATGGGAGAATTATAGTTCTTTCTAGGCTTGCAAATAAACAAAAGGCTGATGGAACCTTTATTCATCAGTCAAAATATACAAAAGATCTTTTGAATAAGTTTGATTTACAAAACTGTAAGCCCTGTTCTACTCCCATGTGCAACACCACACAACTGGATGCTGATCAGAAAGGTAAAGCTGTTGATGAAACACTTTACCGATGTATGATTGGGTCCTTGATGTATTTAACAGCTTCTAGACCAGATATTATGTTTGCTACATGTGTTTGTGCTAGATTTCAGGCTGCTCCTAAAGAGTCTCATTTGATTGTAGTCAAGAGAATCTTTAGATATTTGCAAGGTACACAATCTCTGGGTTTATGGTATTCCACTGGACACTCTTGCAAATTAGTTGCTTTTTCAGATAGTGACTATGCAGGGTGGAAGTTAACTAGAAAGTCAACTTCTGGTGGTTGTCAATTCCTAGGCAACTGTTTGATTTCTTGGCAGAGTAAGAAACAAACATCTGTTGCTACATCAACTGCTGAGGCCGAGTACATTGCTGCTGCAAGTTGTACTTCTCAGGTACTCTGGCTTCAGAACCAACTTCTGGATTATGGCATTACAGAGACTAAGACTCCATTATTAATGGATAGTGCTTCAACTCTATGTATTGTCAAAAATCCAGTCCAGCACTCTAGGACCAAACATATAGAGATCAGACATCATTTTATTCGGGATTGCTTTGAAAAAGGTCTGATTGATCCTAAGTTGTGCCTAGTGCTGATGAGCTTGCAGATATTTTACTAAGCCTTTGGATAGTTCTACTTTCCAAAACCTTGTGTTAAGGCTTGGTATGCTGCAGCTAGAATAAGTGACAACTATGATGACTTCAGTAGTAATTACTGGTGATCATTGGTACCCATGTCACATATAAGTACTGATGAGTCCTTCCCCTTCAGTTGTTTTATAACTACTGACGGTAAATGCCTCACAAGTACTGAAGTACTTTATCTGTTCAAACTACTGATGTAGTTACAACTACTGAAATCAGTACAACAGATAAGTACTGATGTCCTATGAAACACCTGAAAAGCAGATGCAAAGTCTGATGAGTAAGTGTTGAGGACAGTATGAAACAGCTGAAAGGCTATGAATTGACGAAAACTACTGAAGAGAACTTTCTCTTCAGTTGTTTCTACAACTGCTGTTTCATTCTAAACAACTGAAGCAAAAACATGTCTTCAGTAGTTTTGTAACTACTGATGACTAATACCAAGTCTTCAGCTGTTACAACAACTGATGACAAAACCACTGTCTTCAGTAGTTTCACAACTACTGATGACAAAACACCAAGTCCTCAGTTGTTTCATCATCTGAAGTCAAAACCATGGCTTTCAGTAGTTTTCTAACTATGATGCCTAAAACCACGACTTCAGCTGTTTCAACGTCTGAAAGGGTAATACCATGTCAACAGTCGTTTAAAACTACTGATGACTAACACCAAATCCTTCAGTCGTTTTCTAACCCGTACCCTATAAATATCCCTGACCTAATCCTTCAGAGCCTCATCTTCTTCAAACCTAACGTTCATCTCTCCAAAACTTCTCTCTCCTAAATGGCGTCCATGCAACTCAAACCGCGACACAACTGTGTAGCTTACCTCACCAAATCGCCATTCTGGGCTAAGTTCGATAATGCTATTGATCTTATGGTCCAGTCACAATACAAAACGACATTTCTTCTCAATCCAATCCTTCATGCCGAATCCCTCAAACAGTTTTGGATGAACGTCACCCTCACCACTGGGAGAACAACACAGCGTCTCTCCGGTCGGTCGTCAACAACCACGAAGTGGTCATCACTCCCGAAATACTTCGTCAAACTCTACACCTGGATGATGCACTTCTCCTGCTGGATATCCAAAGGACACAACTGATTTATCCTTTGCCCACCATGGATATCAGGGAACCTTAGTGCCTTCACAATATTGAAGAAACATTTCCATGACGCTGAACGTCTAATCTTTCACATGGTAAATGTCTGTTTGGCTCTAAGACTTCGTCTTGGGATCAAATGTCTACAAAGTGGCAGCAGGTAATGTATTCTATTCTTGAGCAACAGCCTTTTTTATTTTTCAGAAATAATATTTTCAGAGCTCAAGGATATGGCTCAAAAACTAACTGCTAACCGTTGGATATTATATCCACGGTCATATATGGCCATAATTACAAACCAGATTCAAGCTGAGGGACTTGTTGGCCTGGGAGTCCCTGCTATGGCTGTTTTGTGAAGTATACTCCCGGCACAACTCTGACCATCAATCAAATGGCTGCCAAGCTGCGCAAACCCACGCAGCTGGAACCCACAGCCACCACCTCCAAATCAAAGTCCCCACCAAACCCACCAAAAGAAAACCAAAAGGCTACTCAGGGAAATGAGTCCCCTGAGGATGCCCCTGCAACAAAACGCAGGCCATATCCACTAGTTATAACCCCCTAGTGCATATAAGGACTTCCAGCCATAGCCGCTCAGGATTCCTCTCAAGGAGCCTGCAGCAACCACACAAGGGGTACCCACACATCTGGGATCTTCCTCACTTGAGGGGATTGCCATTGAAGAGCACCTCCTCCCCAGGTGCACACTGCTTCTATCCCTTCACCCCATGCAACCGCCCCCCAAAGCCCTACATTGCTTGTTGCATAAGTGCTGATTCAGTTGCACTCCTCACCCCCTCCCCAGATACCAATTACTACTGGGAACACCTTACCATTGAGGGGGAGGACCAAAGTGCAGCTGAGAACCCACAACATAGGGGTTACATTGTTCTCTCTCTAGTGTAGCCATGGAGATTGGAACTTCTGGTGAGGCTGCCACTTCTCCTGCGTCAGCATGATCAGGTTGTAGTTGGTACCATTACTAAGACCTTACCAGAGGCAACTGCTGATGACGGACATAGTCCTGAGGCAGGAAGTCCCCAGTCCAAGACAAAGGGCACATGCTCAACTGAGCTACACTCAGTGCATGTTCATCTGATCCTATCAGGAGGTCAGGTGATTAGCTTCTGCTGATGATGACCTGGGCTTTTTCTATGATGTCTTGCCTAAACATAATCCTTGAGGAGGAAGTAGTAGGCTGCAAAAACTACTTGACCAACTCTCTCAAGGAGAAAGACCATCTGCCTCCACCAACCCACAAATGGCACTTCAGTTGAAGGTTCCCCAAACACTTTCCCCTCTCTCCAATGAGCCTCCAGCTTCTGCTTTTGGCACTATCTCTCCGGGACAGAACCCCCCAGAGCAGATGGTTGCTGTATTCCAACAATCCATACCTCTCATCACTCCCATTATCAATGAAATTGTTACTAAAGCCATTGATGAGAGGATTTCCTCAACTCTACAACCATTGATTGATAATGCGTGCAAAAGACACTTTCTGCGGTACAAACCCCTACCACCAATGCATCCAAAAAGGGGGAGAGTACTGCAGTGAAAGAAAAGAAGAGGAAAGAACAGAGGATGAGAAGGCAAAAGAACAAATCCAGGAGTTGGAAAAAGAAAAGCAACAACTGATCACCTATAAAAGAAAGAAAAGTGCTGATGATCAACCTACTCTGCTGAAGAAAAATCCTTGGAAGAGCTGGTAAAAGATGCAGATGACACACACAACCGATCCATGGATAAAATCATTGAGCAACTCTTCAAGCAAGGTTTTGATACAGCCACATTAGATAGTGAGATCAGGAAGTTGGAAGTGGAGGAGATTCAAACCCGATGGGCTGGGTATGATGTACTGGAAAAGGAGAGATTGGAGATCATGATCCGTTTCATTGCCAAATACTTAGGAAGATCTTTGATGGAGATTCGTGCATGGACCAGAGACAGTATTCTGGCTATAGCCACCAGAATCTGTCTGTCTAAGCAATTCCATAAGGGGATTATCATTGAAGCCCTTGATGAGGCTGGGGCTGGAAAAGGTTTGAAATGGCAAGACTTACAAAAGCTAAACTCACAACCAAAATGCTGGAACAACCTTCCTTCCACCCACTCAAAAACAGCCTACCCCTCAAATCTCCAAACCAATCTCAAAGCCCAAATCCAACAACCACAATCACAACCCACAAAACCAACTCCCTTACCATCTAAACCAACAGCCGATGATCCACCTAAGAGAAGAAGAGAAGGGTGTTGAGGCTAGAAGAAGAAGAAGAAGAGGATGATGTGAAGAAGATAGGCTGCCTCTGTCTGCAGTCCTAACATTGGCGAAAGCCAAACCTATGCCCATCACTCCCACCTCACAGATGGATGCTGTGAGAGTAAAGATTGAAGAAGAGGAGCAGCAAAAGCTTCATGATGATGAAATGCTGAAAAGCATTGACAAAACTTATGCTGCTTCGTCATCAATTATCAGTATGAAGAAAGAAGCTCTGAGGTTGTACACTCTCGCCAACACATTTCAATATCAGAAGGAAAGGTGAGAGTATGGCCTGATCCGAGGGTGGCTCACAGGATTGTAAAGAAAGACATTCCTTCGAGATACAAGGTTCAAGTCAAGAGGATCGTAGATGAAGAGATCACAGTGGCCCTTGTAGTATCACCCTGGGAGATTGTCAAGATTTCAAGAAGGCCTATGAGACTAAACAACCACCCCAGAAGATGCTAGAGAACAGAATTATTAAAAGGGGTTAGTCTACAAGAGGCTTGAGAACTTCAAACAAAATGAGCTCAGTCTGTTACTCGAAGGAAATCATCCTGATGAGTTTGCATACAGACAATTACAACAATTGAGCTCAAAAATGGCAACAGGCCAAGTACATCTCAGAGCTGTATGGGTGAGAAGGATTGTTTGATGGTGAGCCGAGAACCTGACCATGGAAGAACAAATCATGTTTCTCAGAGCCTACACCAGAGAATCCTACAGGCTCATACACGGGAAGTAGATCTCATGAATGGAATAACAACTCTGTGTCCAGTTCCCCAAACAGAGTTCCCATTCATATCTTGCCAAACAAATATCTGAGATTTCTTCCCAGCCGAAGCTTATATGGGTCATCTTCTCTACTGATCAAGAAGGAAAAAGACCAACCTTTTTGCCAACAATAAGTGGGAAAATAAATAAATTAGAGGTTTTGGCTGCATTGGTTCAGGGGGGTTTGTTGGACCAAAAGAACCAATGAGCCAAGATCAGAAAACCTCTAAGTCCCACATGATATCACAACAACTGCTGAAAGCTTCATTAGCAGTTTGACAAGTACTGAAGACTTCAACAGCTGAAGATCAAGTGCTGAAGACTTCAACAGCTGAAGACTAAAGTGCTGAAGTACAACAGCTGAAGAACACAAGTGCTGAAGTTAAACAGCTGAAGAACACAAGTACTAAAGCTGAACAGCTAAAGAACATAAGTGCTGAAGCTAAAGTTCAAAGTACTGAAGTACAACACTGAAGAGTCTACAAGTGCTGAAGATCAACAACTGGTGTACAAAGTCTGAAGACAAAGACTGAAGACATCAGCTGATGATATCTACTGAAGTCATCAGCTGATGAAACATCTGAAGTTCAAGTCTGAAGACCAAGTACTGAAGTTTCAGTAGTTTGTCACAACAGCTGAAGAGTACTTCTTCAGTAGTTGTGATATCAGTAGTTTTATATTTTTACTTTCAGTAGTTTTGTAAAACGACTGAAGAGCTTGTTCTTCAGTCGTTGTAGTTTCAGTAGTTTTATGTTTTTCAGTAGTTATAACAACTGATAACACTTAGTATTTTTGTAAGAGATGTCAGCTGTTTTGACATCTTTAGTAGTTGTGTTTCAGTTGTAATAAATCTGTTAGATGTCACTATCAAGTGACATCAGCAGACGTCACATCTCTTATATATATAAGAGGTGTCGACCTAATTGTAATTATGACATTTCGTTACCACGAAAGCGAATATTGAATGAAATACATTTGCAGAATTCTCTCTCTATAACTGTCTTTGTTCTTCATTGAATATCGTTTTGTTCTTGTGAATTGGCTAATTCGTTGTTAGAATTCCGCTGCTATACTCTCTAATCAATCAAACATAGATCACTGATCCTAACACAGTCGCATGGCCATTCGGACGCATGACCACTGTTGGGGCGCATGGTCCAGTCGGACGCATGAGAACTTCACCAAGTTTGAATGTATTATTTATTATAACATTATTCAT
Organism: Flaveria trinervia; assembly: GCA_025506515.1. NCBI lineage: Eukaryota > Viridiplantae > Streptophyta > Magnoliopsida > Asterales > Asteraceae > Flaveria > Flaveria trinervia. Next base: position 37,428,329 of record CM046458.1, on the reverse strand, counting down.
ATCAATTCAACAACTACAAACCTATATAATCAAGTTAATGTGCGTTAAACAACTCATTAATGAAATATTAAACATTATAAACACAACCAAACACTTGTATTTCATTAAGTACCCAACTATTACATTTACATAAGCGTTAGACAATACAAAGATATTACATTAAGATCAAAACTAGGGACACATGTATCAACATGTGTCAGTCTTTGGACATGAGTCGGGGGTTTGTGAGCAGGCCTCGACACAGCATTAGCTTTCGAGCATGAGATATGGCACGAGACAAGATGCGGGTAATAAAGAGTACTGAACGAAAGATAATGTATGAAAGAATGAACGTATGAATGAACATAAATGAATTATCGTAATAAAGTACTGAACGGGATCCTTGTCATTCGACCTCAGTAATCGTGGCTGAGTGCCACGAAGAGGGTAAAGTCTGACCGGATCTACAAAGAGAAGTGAATGATAATATAATACATTGAATGAATAAGCTAATGAACGTAATGATGAAGATAATAATGATATTATCTGTGTGTACGTATGATGCATGATCACGAACGATTATAAAGTATAGTTTGCTTTTGAAAGAACGGTTTTCGTAAGAAAAGTATTTTATTATTAAAACTAGAACTCACTCAGCGTCATTGACTTTTGTATGCATGATATTTGGCAGGTATATGTTGATGTTGAGGAGTTGCAGGCATGGATGCATAAGCTACTGGGAGCATTTTGAGGCTGGCATCCGTATTTTGACATGTCATTGTATTTTGAGATGAAAACGAACGTTGTAAATGACATGTTTTTAGTTATTAAAGAAAGTTTTAAATTCCGCTGCAAAATAAATTTATGTTTTAAGAAGTTTTATGTGCGATGAATGACCAACTGTGAGGTGCCTGGTAACGGGGCCTTACAAGTTGGTATAAGAGCCAAAGTTTAAGTGAAATGGGTAAAATTTCAAAATAAACCTTAACTTAAACTGAGAATGGGACGGAAAGGGAAGGGATGCCAATCTGAGTAGATGCATGCCATCAGGTATTTTCGTAATGTTAACCGGTATTTTATGCGCATGGCATGTGGTTATGTGTTGTTTGTAGATTTAAATACTGATGTAGTCAGGATAGGTAATGCTCGAGGTCTGAAGAGTAAAGTAAGTGGCTAATCACAACTGGCCATTGTAATTAGGGACTTACTATACTTGACATAAACTGAGCTGGTCCCTTGAATGACTGTGTTAGTGTTTGAATCTTTCAGTGTGCATGTGAATGGCTGGTGGTAGATCTTCGAAAGCTTCACAGGGTGGAGGTCGTAGTGCTGAACCGTAACCCAAGAGGGGAAGACCCAGAGTTGAAAAGGTGGTTCCTGAAGAACCCGAGACCCCTCATCCGAAGGGTGGTGATAAGAGTGCAAACCTAAGGGCCTCGGTGAAAGAGGCAGTGGTTGAAGAAGTCCATCAGGTCATGTAGACAATCTTACCATTTGTAGTGACTGAAGTTATCAAGGCTGTACGAGAAAGGGAAAGAAAGGAGAGGAATAGGTCCTCGGGAGGATGGGAGCAACCGGAGCCAGAAACGGTTCTCTCTGATGATGAAGAAGAGGAAGAAGAAGAGGAAGAAGAAGAGGAAGAAGAAGAGCCCGTGCAAGAGGTGACACGAGGCTGTAATTATGGGGTGTTTCAACGATGCAAGCCCTTTACTTTTGATGGAAATGGCATTGCTGCTGTTGCTCACCGGTGGGTGAGAGAAACGGAAGCTGTATTGAATATCAGCGAGTGCCGGGAGGACCAACAAGTAAAGTTTGCTTTCCACTTTTTGTGGACTCGGCTCTGTGTTGCTGGGACAATATAGTCCAAGCCGAGGGTAGCAGGGCAATTGGGAGGGTAAGATGGTCGGAGCTGAAAAAGTTGGTGATTGAGGAGTTTTGTCCTCACCGGGAAATGGACAAGGTCGAAACGGAATTCTTGCAACTGGAGGCGGGAACCATGACACACCAGCAGTACACCACAAAGTTCAATGAGATGGAACGTCTGGTGCTAGATCAGGTGATGGATCTTTCACGGAAGATTAAGAGGTACATTCAGGGTTTGTCAGCGGACATTCGCAAGCATATGATCGCTGCCCGACCGAGCACGTTTAGGTCAGGGGTGGATTTGGCAGGGAGGTTATATGATGAGAGGGCTGTAGTGGTGGTGGCTGAAGGTAGCAGGAAGGGGAGGTGATTGAAACTAGAATGGGAAGAGGTTTGGTTGAGGTGATGCCTCGACGGGTAACAAGAAGGCAAGGGTGGACGACTGTCGTGTGGTCGCATCAGGTGCAGGTATGAAGAAGTGTGGTAGGTGTGGGAGAGAGCATAGCGGGGAATGTAGGTTTGGGTCGAACTTGTGCTTTAAATGTGGGAAGGCGGGGCACATGGCAAGGGACTGTCGTACGGTCCGGTGCTTTAACTGCAGTGAAGAGGGTCACAAAAGTAAGGATTGTAAGAAGCCGAGGGCTGAGGGTTCGGGGGCGAAGAAGATGGGAGGTGAAGGACTGAGGGTGAGCGCCAGGGCATTCACCATGACACAGGAGAAAGATAGGACAGACCCTGATGTTGTGTCCGTTACGTTTTTAGTGAACCAAACTTTAGCTTATGTGTTATTTGATTCTGGTGCTAGTAAAAGTTTTATTTCTGCTGCTTTCTGTGCTAAGCTACCTGCTAGTAGTAGACGTGTTGATGCACCCTTTTATGTAGAAACTGCCATAGGTAAGTCGACCAGGATTTTTGAGATGATAGAGAACTATGATGTGGAGCTAGAAGGTCATAAGTTTCCTGTTAGACCGTTCGTGATGACCTTAGGTGGTTTCGATTTGGTTCTTGGGATGGATTGGTTGGTGGACTCCAAGGCGAAATTGTGTGTCGCAAGAAGATGATTCGTTTGATAGCGCCTGACGGGAGTTTGGTAACTATTTATGGAGATCGGGTCACGACGATCCCGAAAGTAATCTCAATGGCCGTGGAGGGAAAGTGTATGAGGCGTGGATGTAGCGCCTACTTGGATTATGTAAAGGATGTGGATAAACCAACACCACAACTATCTGATGTACCGGTTGTGTGTGACTTTCCAGACGTGTTCCCAGAAGACCTACCAGGAGTGCCACCTGACAGAGAGATCGACTTCCAGATTGATCTGATACCTGGTGCCTAACCTGTTGCCAATGCACTATATCGATTGGCTCCGACGGAGATGAAAGAGTTGATGGAGCAGTTGCAAGAGCTGCTTCATAAGGGGTTCATCAGACCGAGTATCTCTCCTTGGGGTGCTCCGGTCCTGTTTGTAAAAAAGAAAGATGGTAGTATGAGGATGTGTATTGACTACCGTGAGCTGAACAAGTTGATGGTGAAGAACCGATACCCGTTACCGAGAATAGATGATTTGTTCGATCAGCTTCAAGGTGCTAGTTGGTTTTCAAGGATAGACCTTCGATCTAGCTACCATCAGTTGAGGGTGAAGGAGCGGGACATCCCTAAAACAGCTTCCTGCATGCGCTAAGGTCACTACGAGTTTCTTTTCATGTCTTTTGGTTTGACCAATGTGCCTGCTGCTTTTATGGATCTGATGAATCGGGTGTGTCGGCCGATGTTGGATAAATAAATGATTGTGTTTATTGATGATATCTTAATTTATTCAAAGAGCGAGATTGAGCATGCCGGTCACATTCGGGAGGTTCTGGAGACGTTAAAATAGGAGAAGTTGTATGCCAAGTTCTCTAAGTATGCATTTTGGTTGCGCGAAGTTCAGTTCTTGGGTCATGTGGTGAATCCTGACGGGATTATGGTGGACCCGAAAAAGGTGGAGGCGGTGATGCAATGGAAGTCTCCAAAGACACCATCCGAGATTCATAGTTTCTTGGGTTTGGCGGGCTACTAAAGAAGATTCATCCAAGACTTCTCTAAAATTGCTTCTCCACTAACCAAGTTGACCCAAAAAGATGTGAAGTTTGTATGGGGTCAAGCTCAAGAGAAGGCGTTCGAGCAACTAAAGGCGAGGTTCACTCAAGCTCCTATTCTGTCATTACCCGATGGAAGTGAAGATCTGGTGGTCTATTCTGATGCTTCCTACTCGGGTTGGGGTGTGTGTTAATGCAAAGAGGGAAGGTCATAGCTTATGCATCTCGACAGTTGAAGGTTCATGAGGTCAACTACCCTACTCATGACTTGGAGCTAGCAGCCGTGGTCTTTGCGCTAAAGAGTTGGAGGCACTATCTTTACGGACGAAGTGCACCTTTTCACCAACCACAAGAGCTTGAAGTACTTCTTTAAGCAGAAAGATCTGAACATGAGGCAAAGACGATGGTTGGAGCTTATAAAGGACTATGATTGCGAGATCCATTACCATCCGGGCAAAGCCAACGTGGTGGCTGATGCCCTTAGCCGAAAGGAGAGGCCCGAGCCGATTCGGGTGAAAGCCTATCAATTGATCATGACCTCAGATTTTATGAAGCAAGTCAAAGAGTTTCAAGATGAGGCATTGAAAGAAGATCATCTTAACTCTAAAAGGATGAGAGTTCTGGTTGGGGAATTGGGTGAGAACACACTTGGTGTTAAAACCCGATTTGGACGGGTGTGGATTCCTCGTTTTGGGGATCTACGGGTGAAGATCATGGATGAGGCTCACAAGACTCGATACTCCATTCATCCTGGTGCCACAAAGATGTATCAAGACATGAAGAAGGATTATTGGTGGCCGGGTATGAAACGTGACGTGGTGGAGTATGTGAGTGAATGCCTTACTTGTCTACTGGTGAAGGCCGAACATCAAAAGCCGTATGGGAAGATCCAACCTTTCGATATACCAGAATGGAAGTGAGAACACATCACCATGGATTTCATACGAAGCTGCCGCGTACTCCGAAAGGATATGATGCTATATGGGTGATTGTTGACCGTTTGACGAAGAGTGCTCACTTCCTACTAATCGGCGAGACATTTTCATCTGAGAGGTTAGCTGATCTGTTTATCAAGGAAACTGTAACTCTTCATGGTGTGCAAGTGTCTATTGTGTCCTCACGACACTTGGTTTACATCCAAATTTTGGAAGAAGTTCCACGATGTGATAGGGACGGGGTCACATATTAGCACGGCTTATCATCCTCAGAATGATGGTCAGTCAGAAAGGACCATTCAGACCTTAGAGGACATGCTTCAGGCATGTGTTATGATTTTGGGGGAAGTTGGGATGACCACTTACAGTTAGCTAAATTCTCATACAACAACAGTTATCATGCGAGCATTGGTATGCCACCTTATGAGATGCTATGTGGTAGGAGATGTAGAACGCCCGTTGGTTAGGGCGATATTGGTCAGAAAGAACTAGGGAGCATCGAGGTAATCAAGGCCACGACTGAGAAGCTTGAAAAGATCAAGGCCTTCATGAAGGCAGCCAAAGATAGACAGAAGTCGTGCTGATAAACGACGCATACCGATTGAGTTCCAGGTGGGTGACTGGGTTATGTTGAAGGTCTCACCTTGGAAGGGGATCATCCGATTCAGATAGCGGGGCAAGTTGAACCCAAGGTATATAGGGCCTTTCCAAGTCATTGCTCGAGTAAGAGAGGTGGCCTATAGACTGGAGTTACAAGATGAGTTAAGTGGAATTCACCTGACATTCCACATATCTCATCTAAGGAAGTGCTTGGCGGATGAAGACATGATTGTTCCACTGGAGGATATCGAAGTAGACGAATGGCTTAATTATGTGGAGCAAACAGTGGCAATCATCGATAGAAAAGAGAAGAGGCTGAGAAATAAAGTGGTTCCTCTGGTGCGTGTAAAGTGGAAGCACATGAAGGGATCCTAGTCTACATGGGAGACTAAAGAAGAGATTAGATAGCATTACCCACAACTCTTTGAGGAATAGCAGGTTTCAGGGACGAAACCTACATAAGGGGGGTGGACTTGTAACACTCGGTTATTTTAAAGTCAAGAAAGAAGAATAAAGTGAAAGAAAAGAAGGAAAAGAAATAAAACCCCAGTATAGGGGTAAAAAGTGTCCAAAAGGACAAAATATTTGAAAACTTGGTGATAAAGGTGGCATGGCCGCCCATCACTCTTTCTACACACAAAATTTTTGGATTTTTAGAGAGAGAAAGTAGCAGGAAGTAGAGAACTCTTGGCTTTGAAGAGAAACAAGAAGAAAAGTACAAATTCAAGGTAAGAATTCATGTTTTTATGGTGTTCTTAACTGGTTATGTCCTCGGGTCTATGCTTATGTGTGTTTATATGTGTTCGGGTATGTTTTAGTGGGTTCTAGGCGGTTGAATTCAATTTGCAAACGAGTTCGGAAGAAAGCCATACTCAAGAGCTGCAAAGGTGAGTTCTAGAACCCCTCCTTTACTAGTTTTTAACTGTTTTGGGCTGGAAATGCATGAATGTATGTTTTCATTAAACTGGGTTTCAGACCCGTATGTTTGATTTTGGGTATGTTGAGTGTATGATGTGATTTATGGTTATGTTCATGCTTGATAATGTATGATGGGATTTCTAAGGCTTAGAGGGTAAGATTTAAGCTTAGAACATGATGAATGGTGTATGGGGATGTAATATGATGTCTTAGGCTCATGTGTTAAGTTTTTGAATCTGCCTAAGTGTTGGAAAGTAAATGCGGATGAGTAATGGGAAGAAATACGGATGAGTAATGGGAAGAAATGCGGATGAGTAATGGGAAGAAATGCGGATGAACACTTAATGCGGATGAGCATTGACTAAGTATGGGAAATGCGGATGGCTCATGCGGATGAGTAAGGTCAATGCGGATGAGCATTGACTAAGTATGGGAAATGCGGATGGCTCATGCGGATGAGTAAGGTCAATGCGGATGAGTAAGGTCAATGCGAATGAGCATTGACTAAGTATGGGAAATGTGGATGAGTACGGTCAATGCGGATGAGCATTGAATAAGTATGGGAAATGCGGATGGCTAATGCGGATGAGTAAGGCTAATACGGATGAGAAAGTCTAAGTGTGAATGAATGCGGACGAATAATGCGGATGATGCATAGGGAAATGCGGATGAAGCATGGGAAATGCGGATGAACAAAGGGCAAATGCGGATGAACAAAAGGTTAATGCGGATGAACTATAGCAAATGCGGATGAACCCTTAGATTGTTTTCTGACTTCTGGGAAAAGGGTGAAATGTAGACTTGACTTGGGAGGTTCCTTGGGCTATGTAGGTTGACTGTTTGAGGTTCAAGTTGTTATGATGGGCATGTTATGATGTATTATTGGTGCATATGCATGATGATGATGATGTTGCCTGATTATGCATGTTATGTATGTATGATGTTGCCCTGTATGATGATGATGTATGTGTATGTTATGTTCCTTATTGTGACGTATGTTTATCCTTCCCATGACTTTACGTTGAGTGATAATGAATGAATGAAAGTAGTATGTAATGTAAAGCGAAAGATAATGAAAGAGGAACATGAAGTAAGAATGCATGCATTAATGAATGATGAAAGTAAAGAAAGTCTTGCAAGCCTAGTATGTCGGGACACGCCATTAAAAGGTGTTAGCCCACGGTGTGCGGGTTCGCTACCCCGAGAGGATGCACATCGAGGTCTTTCTTTGGATTGACCATTTGTATAGCCCCATTTCTGCATACCCTAGGTACTGCGACCAGAGTTGCGATGCACCGTTATAGTTGGTCTATGATAGGCCTAGGTCCAGTACCAGGAATAGCTAGGTATTGCATATAGCAGTGGTACGCCTAAACTCTACCCTAGATATTGTGACCAGAGGTGCGATGCATCGGTATAGCTGGTCTATGATAGACCTAGGTCCAGTACCAGGAATAGCTAGGTAAAGTTCATGGTTAAAGGAAAGGAAAGAGGTAATGGTGAAAGAATGCAAAGTTAATGAACGTACGAATGAATGAATGAAAGCATGAAAGACTAATGAAGATAATAATGATATTATCTATGTGTACGTATGATGTGTGATCACATGTTAAAGAAATCAACGGTTTAATGAAAGAAAAGTATGTTTTAATGTAAAACTAGAACTCACTCAACAACACTGACTTTTTATGCATTTTCTAGTTGGCAGGTGAGCATTGCTGAGGATGGGGCGGGGCACCTACTTGGCATTGGGATGACATTCTTTTGTTAATGTTTTTGCATGATAATGCGAACAAATGAAATTGTGTAACGAATATTGTATTATTTTGCAAAAGCATTGTTAATGAAAATGTTGTTTTAAATGTTTCCGCTTCAATGTTTATTTCATGTTAATGTAACTATATGTTTTATGAGCAATGATTGGCCAGCTGTAAGCGTCCCGGGAATGGGGCCTTACAATACCTCTTGATCTTTCGCGAAAGAGGTGACACCTGATCTGGCACCAGCCGTGCCATTTCGTTGAATTTGGTGGTGTACTGCTGATGCGTCATTGTTCCCGCCTCCAGCTGCAGGAACTCTCTTTCAACTTTAACCATCTCACGGTGAGGACAGAACTCCTCAATCACCAGCCTTTTTAACTCTGACCATCTTATCCTTCCGATAGCCCGACTACCCTCAACTTGGACTATGTTGTCCCACTAGCACAAAGTTGAGTCCACGAAAGAGTGGGCATCAAACTTTACCTTCTGATCTTCCTAGCACTTGATGATGTTTCGAACATCTTCCATTTCTCTCACCCATTGGTGAGCAACAGCAGTAGTGCCATTACCATCAAAAGTTGGGGGCTTGTATCATTGAAACGCCGTATAGTTGCAGCCTCGTGCCGCCTCCAGCGCAGGCTCTTCCTCTTCTTCTTCCCCTTCGTCATAGGAGAAAACCGTTTCAGTCTCGGGCTATCTCCTTACACCCGAAGGTCTACCCCTTTACTGTCTCTCCCCATCCCTAACAGCCTTTATCACTTCGGAACCGCCTCTTTCATCGAGGCTCTCAGATTGGCACTCTCATCATCACCCTCCGGATGAGGGGTCTTAGGTTCTTCATGAACCACTTTCTCCATTCTAGGTCTTCCTCTTGTGACCCGTGGTTCAGCACTACGTCCACCACCACCTCTACCACGTGAAGCTTTCGAAGATCTACCACCGGCCATCCCCGCACCCACTGAAAGATTCAAACGCCAACATGGTCATTCAAGGAACAACTCAGTTTATGTCAAGTATAGTAAGTCCCTAATTACAGTGGCCAGTTGTGATTAGCCACTTACTTTACTCTTCATACCCCAAGCATTACCTGTCTTGAGTACATCAGTATCTAAATCTACCAACAACACATAAATAACATAACATGCGCACATAATACCGGTTAACATTACAAAAATACCTGATGGTATGCAACTACTCAGATTGGCATCCCTTCCCTTTCCGTCCTATTTTCTGTTTAAGTTTAGGTTTATTTGAAAATTTACCCATTTCACTTAAACTTTGCCTTTGATACCAGCTTGTAAGGGCACGTTCCCGGGATGCTTACAGCTGGTCGATCATCGCACATAAAACATATAAATTCATCTCTTTCATAAAAGCGTTGCAGCGGAAACATTAAAAACAACATTTTCATTTCATCAAAATCCTTTTGCAAAATAATACAACCGTTCATTACACAATATAATTTTTTTACATTTCATTACAAATGCATTATAACAGTGGATGCCATCCCAAAAGAACTAGGTAGTCGCCCCGTGCCATCCTCAGCAACATACCTGCCAACTGGAAACGCATCAAAGTCAGCATTCCTTAGTGAGTTCTAGTTTTAAAATAAAACGTACTTTACTTCCATTATAAAACCATTCATTACTTTCGTACGCGATCACACAACATACATACACATAGATAATATAATTATTATCTTCCATTACGTTCGTTAACATTCTTCCATTCATTAATCATTGCACGTTACATTATGATTCACTTCATTCATTCATTCATCATTTCTTCCATTCGTTCATTTCATACATATCGCACTTTCGCACAAATCGTGTGACACCATACACATATCCCACATCGGCCGTGGACAGGAGAGATTCCTGGTTCATAAGGAATGTCTGGCCTTTAATATCAACAACTCGTTTTGGGCGTATTGGCTGTGGATGAGAGGAGAACTCCATAGTTAAGCGTACTCAGGTGGGAGCGATCTAGGGATGGGTGACCTCCCTGGGAAGTTTTCACCCGGGCAACCAAAAGCAAATCCGTGAGCTCCTCAAGGGCAAAGCAGACAATATTGTTGATGCAAGGGCCGGGTGTGACAGAATGGTATCAGAGCCACTCCTGTGTTGTTCGAGGTGTGGGACATACCTCACCAAGTATGGTGACTTCTCGGGCTCATCGAAGACAATGAGTCCAGACAAGGGGTGCTTGTGACACCCTACACATATCCCACATCAGCTGTGGACAGGAGAGATTCCTGGTTCATAAGGAATGTCTGGCCTTTATAACAACAACGTATTTTGGGCGTATTGGCTGTGGATAAGAGGAGAACACAATAGTTAAGCGTGCTCAGTTGTGAGCAATCTAGGGATGGGTGACCTCCCTGGGAAGTTTTCACCCGGCAACCAAAAGCAAATCCGTGAGCTTCTCGTGGTCAAATCGAACAATATTGCTGATGCAAGGGCCGGGTATGACAAATCGCACCTTCGCATCATCGTACCCAAAGTACATATCGCATAAATCACACACATGAGGTAGCTAGAATCGCACACTACATAGCACACAGTAAATACCACATCGCACGTATCGAAGCAGTTACCAAAACTGAACTCCTACTGTGTCTATAGTCCCTCATGATATCCATCATACATATCACACAAATCGCACCAATGGAGTCGTCACTAAGACCGACTCCCTCTGTGTGTGTGAGAACTCTTAGGGTTTAGCTAGATCATATGCTATCTCATGGGTTAGCCAAAATTGCACGCTACATAGTCCACATGAGGTAGCCAAAATCACACGATACATAGCACACAGTAAATACCACATCGCATGTATCGGAGCAGTTACCAAAACTGAACTCCCTACCGTGTCTATAGTCCCTCATGATAACCATCATACATATCGCACAATTGCACCAATGGAGTGGTCACTAAGACTGACTCCCCCTGTGTGTGTGAGAACTCTTAGGTTTTAGCTAGAATCACATGCTATCTCATGGGTTAGCCAAAATCGCATGCTACAAATACACACACAGTTGAGCTAACAACTCTCAGTGAGTTGTGAACCTCCTTCCTTACTCTTGCAAGCCATCCTTTCTCTCATTCCTTTATTCATGTTTGCATTCATTCATTACGTTCCTCTTTTTGTTATCTTCCACTTTATGTTATATAATACTTTCATTACATTCATTAACGTTCAACGCAAAACCACATGAAGACAATCATACATAATAAAATAAGGAACATAACAACATACAACATCAATCACACAAGGCAACATCGCACACCCATAACATACATCATGCATAACATACAACATGCACAATCACACGACAACAAATATCACACGAATCATGCGCATCACAACATAAAACCATACAGCACCACACATCCCCATGCATCACATCATCCTCATCATCAGCTCATCATCATACATAATCTTAAATCGTCCATACCCATCACTTCGTCAACAACCCCAAAGGTCCGAGCCTACGTTCGCACTTTCCCAAAAGTTTGACGGATATGATTGTGAAAAGGGTGGTGAAGCTGGATGATTCCATTTGCTGAATAATGGTGATGGTTGAGATTCAAAAGTTATAGATTTAGGGTAGGTGATCATTGGTACTTGATAAGTCACCGTAGGAGTTTGATAGACCTGAGAGTGAAAGAGAAATGAATTGGCTCATGAATGGAGCTATGAGAGTTGATGACTTTAAATGAATTGAAGATATGCCTAGTGATTCTTCATCTGCATTTATCTCCATTTCATAAGCACTTAGGATGCCATAAAACACCTCATGAGTCATTGTCTTCAAGTTCCCAATTTTTCTGATGGACATAGAGTAAACTGTTCATGTTTTCGGTAATGATCATAAGAAGTTTCTAAGAACATCATTATTCTCCATCTTCACTCCAGCTTCATTAAGAGAGTCTAGAAGTTTAATATATTTGAGATATGTATTAGTCATGGATTCTCCCCTTGTGAAACCAAAGATCTCGAACTTCTACTTCAAGACATCTCTTTTGTTTTCCTTGATGTATTCAGTTCCTTCAAATCTAGCCTACAAAGCTTCCCGTAACTTTTAAGCATTTATGATTTTCTTGAGGCCGTGCATGATTCTGTTGGGTATGCTCATTCTGATCAGCCAAAAGCCTTTAAGTCCACATCCATCTTCTTCAAATCTTTGTCTAAGTACTTTGCAGGATCTTTGGAAATCATTACTCCTCCATCAGCACTAGCTTGAACCATAAGGACATATGGTCCATTCAGATTAAAGAGCTGTAACCTTATGTCTTGATTCCTTATGATATCATCTATTTGCATTTTCAAGGTATCATAGTCATTTGGTGTGAACATAGGAGGCTTGTTCTCAGTTCCATTCTCCAAAGACATTTTGCGAGGGTAGAAAGGTATAATGAAAATGTGGTGTTTGGAGTGTGATCAAAAGAAGAAGCAAGTGATTTGTTGAAAGATAACTTCAAGCAAATCATGTGCTCGAGCTCTAATACCACTTGCTGGATCAGGTTGCTCTATACTAACAAGAACTAACTCTTTGATCAGTGGATTACAAATGTAGAATTTAGGTTAACTACTTACTACCACAATACAAATACTTTGAGGAAATATAAATACACAAGAAGTTCTTTCAAATTATTCACTTGATTAATCATTTGATTACAAATGATACAATTGACAGATACAATCAAGTGGCTTAAAGGCTTTCCTCTACTATGCAAGTGTGAGGACTTTTATATTATAAAATCTAAACAATAAGAAAAACCTGTTTAATGTCCAGAGTTTATAGTAAAACTGATAATTTGCATATCAGAGTTGGAAGCTTTAGTACTATGTTGTCTCCAAAAGTTGAAACACAACAGTTGTCGGCACAGACATGCTTGTTCTGAGTAGCAGTTGATTAGCAGATGATGGAGTTCTCTATTGATTGGCAGAAGTCGATCAATAGCACATCGATAGATGGTTTTGCAGTTGCTTCAGCATATGCTAATCAACAATCATTCGGTATTTGTTGTTCGGTAGTGGATTTAACACTTAACTTGATTTGGTAGTTGGTATCTAGTGTTGAAATCCTGAGTTTTCGGTAGTTTCATCCTTTATAGGTCAACAATAATTAAAGAAACCGAAGCTCCAAAAGCCAAGCACGGGTTATGCCCCATGAGGCACGCCCCCATGCTCAGCCTCAACATACTCCCATGCTAAATTTAGCACACCCCTATGTTATTCCCTTTCAGGGAGTCATAGGGTATGCCCCAGGACGCATGAGATCATGCCCAGCTCTAACACAGGGCCGCGCCCCATCAAGTACACCCCCGTACTCCAAAAACTCTCACCTATAAAACCTGAGCAACATGTATGTAACATCCACCATTTTCCGAGTTAAAACCTAAAACCCAAACGCATTTTGAGTTTCTATTGTTAAATTATATGTAATAACTTAAACAGATCAAATACATTAAATATATAACCAACTCGTAATAATTTATTTATTTATAAATAATTCGTTTCATATAGTATTAAAGTGAATAATCATTTTACAATAAATAATCAAGTGGAGAAGAGTTATTAAAAATTTATAAAGTTATAACGATTTACTAATCATTTTATGATAAGTAAATAAAAAAAGTTTTATTTATAAAATGACTTCTAATAAACTTATACAGTTTTATTAGTAGTTGCGAATTTTAAGAAAATAATTAATTTAATTTATTTAGTTTTATAAGTCTAAGGTTTAAATTGTAATTTCTGAAACTTAATAAAAAGGTTTTGTGCATAAAATAACAACTTTTAAAACCGTAGGGACCAAAGTTGTAAATTAATTGAGAACTACCCAAACCGCCCCCCACCTCCGTATTTCCGGCTAACCGCCGGCAAGGGTCCGGCCAAGTCTGGCGACCCCTTAAAACACTTCTAACCTCCAAATTTTTTGGGCAAATCGATCCCTATCATCTCTTGAAACCGTTTTGAGCACTTAATGAACTTTAATTCGAGTAAAAGGGTCGATTGAGCTCGGCAACCGTCAACCCCAAATTTTCTAGCCGTTTGAACATTAAACCTTAATAATAACTCAATTAACTTAACCTAATAAATCATCTATCAATTCCAAACTTGGAATCAACATAATTTCCCCTAGAACACACACCAACCTCATACTTGATCCTCTCCAATACCACGAACTGCAACAACATCGAAACCCACATTCTGAACATTTTAAACTGAAATCTATAAGGGGCTTTGAATCAAGAACATTATCCAAAGCTATCCACAAGTTTAATTTTATTATCATCGTCAATTGCTCTTCAATCTTACCCGACTCGACCACGACTTGATCTTCGTCTGTTATTAGCATCAAATCAATTCAAACCGAGTAACTAAACATACTTATACACTCGATTTTACATGGGGAACAAAAGCCCCATGATCTTTAGCATTAACAACAACGTTTTGGCTGTCAATTTTGGCTCAAACAAATCTAGGGTTCATAGGTTTGGGGGAGTTCATAGGGGTTTGTTTTTAACTTTTAAAAACCAAGCTAAATCAAGGCCTAGGCCTTGGTTTGCTAGTTAAGTTGTTGTCCTCCTAAACATGAGGTCCCGGGTTCGAACCTGGGAACCCTCATGTTTTATTTTTAAAGGCTTTTTAGCCTAAAACTAATTTCAGAAAAATTTTAAATATATATAAAAATTATTTTTATAAATTTCAAATATTTCCAAAATCCTCCAAATATCTTCTTTAATTTTGTAAATATGTTTTTTTATAATAAAACATTCTAGCAAAGATTGTACTTGGATAATTTCTAATAAAATGGATTATAAAATAGTAAATTTTTATTGGTCAAAATATCTCTTTACAATTAATATTGTCTAAATATTATTTAGTTTACTTTATTAAACTTTATAAATAAATCTTTTAAATTATTATAAGCGTTTCTTTGCACATCTTTGTATGAAAAATAAATAAATATTTTTCTAAGAAAATATGAATGATTTCTATATGTTAAAGATAATTATTGAACAAACCCCAAAAAAAATTCACTTAAGACTATAGCCCACGTTAATTCGTTAAACTTCTTATTATTAAACTTAAATCCTGTAAATATATATAGGTTTCTTGTGATGGTTTACGTTGGAACATCGCCTATTATTGTTCTTTTTAATCATCATTCTTATACTTATTTGACAAGTGAGTTCTCCATGCCCCCTTTTTACTTTATTTCACACCTTTTGGGGAGAAACATGTTACCTTATAAACTTATACTTGTAAACATCTTGATACTTGTAAATGAACATGCAATTCATCTTTACCTTTTTGTCATGGTTATTTGTGTTATTGCAAGTCTTATATGAGATACATATTTTGTTTACAATCATTAACTATTGCTAGTCTGACGACGTCTTAGATCTTTGGGCCTGACAAGCCTATGGTGCTAAAGCCGCTGTATTCCCGGCTCCTGATAACGTATGCTTGTTCATCATGGGAACCAAATACACTTAGCCAATCATATATACTTGTAATCAAGTCGAGGTTTGGTTGTAACAATATGTGTTCTATAAACTTGCTAACTCATAACCATTGACATGAATTGCTACTTGTAACCTTTATATATATATATATATATATATATATATATATATATAATATATATATATATATATATATATATATATATATATTGTAAGGCCCCGTTCTCGGGACGCTTACAGCTGGTAAATCATTGCACATAAAACATATATGTTCATCGTATACATAAAAACGTTGCAGCGGAAACATTTAAACAAAACATTCCATTTCAATATAATAGCTTTTGCAAAATAATACATCGTTAACCAATTACAAAACCCAAGTTGCATTACATCACAAAAGCATTATAAATGGATGCCATCCCAAAAGAGCTGAGTAGCCATCTCGTGCCATCCTCAGCAATCATTACCTGCCAACTAGAAACACATAAAAGTCAGCGTTGCTGAGTGAGCTCTAGTTTTATAATAAAACACACTTTTCTGTCGTTAAAACCGTACTTTACATTCATGCGATCACGCAACATACATACACATGGATAATAACATTATTATCTTCATTATTAGTTCTTTCTTTCACTGTTCATACCTTCCATACCAATACCATGTGCTACACCCCAAACTATATGGCTACTGGGCCGAAGTCTATAATAGACAGCTATACATGGTGCCGCGGTACCGGGGTAAGCGGTAGAGGTTCTATACAAATGGTTGATCACAAAGAAAGACCCCAATGTGCATCCTCCCGGGGTAGCGAACCTGCACACTGTTGGGCTAACACCTTTTAATGGTGTGTCCCTTCCATACAGTTGCTTGCAAGCCTTTCATTTCTTTTATCATTTATTAATGCATGCATTCTTCCTTCATGTTCTTCTTTCTTTATCTTTCACTTTACGTTACATAATACTTTCATTTCATTCATTAACATTCAACACAAAGCCACGAGAAAGATAAACATACGTCATAACAGGGAATATAACATACATACTCATCATTATCATACAGGGCAACATCATACATACATAACATACATCATGCATAAACATGCAACATCATCATCATGCCCAACATAACCTATAAGACCTCAAAAGTCATTTTACATGAACTTACGGGAACCTCCCACGTCACAACTTACATCTGCACTTTTCCACATAAGTCAGAACATAAACTACGTTTTCCTCGAGTGCACAAGCCCTACTTGGGCGTATGGATACCCTTTAGTCGCATGGCCTTCCAAGCGACTGAACATCATGCGAATGGACCAATACAGATGAACACCTATGCGAATGAACACCCATGCGAATGGACCTAATGCGGATGAACCCAATGCGGATGGAACTAATATGGATGGACCTAATGCGGACGAACTCTCAATTGCATGACTCCTTATGCGATTGACCTTACTGGCAGGCGTATGGGCTCCAGTCACATGACTCACATGCGATTGAGCCTCAATCGCATGACTGGCATGCGTGTAGACTTCAGTCGCATGGCTGGCATGCCATTCGGTCGCATAGCCCTAACTGCACAGAATACAGCTCACTCCTGAAACCAATCTGCCATTTTCGACCTCTATACTCATCCAAACCCATTCTAAGCCCAAATCAACCATCCTAAACCTTAGGAATGCATACCATAACACCATTCAAGCACACACAAGCCCGGAAACAAACTCCAAACGCATCACACGCAAACACATACAAATGGGTCAAACACACACACATACAAAAACGGGTTTTCAGATGTATTCCAGCCCTAAAATCGACCCAAAACGTTTAAAAGAGGGGTCCTATAACTCACACAAACCCACGGAGAAGTAGAGCTTTGTTTGGACCCGCTACACGACGATTTTCGAGCTCGAACCCACTCGAATCAAGCCTTTTTCTTCTTGTTAGGGATCATGTACTGGACAATGTACTAACTGATTAACATGTATACCGAATCAAATAGTGCAGAATCCTATTAGATTGGCGATCCAATCAGTGAGAATGCATGTAGAAACAATTATGTATTGTATCTAACGTTAAGAATCGATTAGAAATCGATCTAATGCAATCTATGAACTTAGAGTATGATCTTAGAGGTTTCTAGATGGCTAGGGTACGTCTGGAGTCGAAGTGTGTATGATCTTCTGTTTTTCCACAAATTAGGTGGTATTTATAGGTTAGGGTTACTCATTCGTGCGGCTGAACCATTTTCATGGTTCATTCGTGTGATTGAGCCATGCGGTTGATCCATTCGCACGACTGAGTCAGTCACATGAAGTTGTTCAGGCGTATGGACTATTTAGGCGCATGGACACTCAGTCGCATGGCCATTCGGACGCATGACCAGTGCTGGGGCGCATGGTCCAGTCGGACGCATGAGAAATTCACTTAACCAAGTTTGAATGTATTCATTATTATAACATTATGCATATCAATTAAAACAATCACAAACCTATATAATCTAGTCAATATGCGTGACACAATTCATTAATAAAATATTAAACATTATAAATCACAACCAAACATTCTCATTTCATTAAGTACCCAAGCATTACATAAGCGTAAGACATTCAAGACATATTACATTAAGATCCGAATCTAGGTACATATGTATCAACAAACTCCCCCTTGGACCTAGATCTATCTATCGTCTTACCTTCTTCATAACCTCCTCATACTTCTTGTACTTCTCCTCTCTTGTGACTCCTACATGTATTTCAAATGCAAAGCAGAGCCGTATCACATTTTGGAATTGGAGGGCTTGTACAATATCCTACGTGTCATAGAATAGTGGCCACTTGTATAGAGTGTAGACGTCGTCAGCTGACAAGTTGGTAAGCCACATCGGGTTGAATACCCTCATAGTATCCATTTTGCCCTCTTTGTTCAGAACGATGACAGCTTCCCCTGTTCTCCAATTATAGTACCAGCATTTGAAGTGAGGAGTGAAGTCTTGTGGCATCTCCTGTAGAGGGATTTTAGACATTGTTTATGGAGGACTCCACTTCAGCACTATCTTTGGCTTTCCAGTTATAGGATCAACTACAAAACGTCTGATTTACCTCGTAGGTTGTTGAGGTTTGAAGTTGACCCACCTGGTGTGGTACTCTTTCTTCAAAGCAGCCTTAAACCAGCCTGACATCTTTCTCGGGTTAGCGTATAACAGCTTCAGTTTAGCTACCTGGTTGAGCTCAAAACCAAGTAGAGACTTTAGATCATGCGGGAATCTAAAATACTCAATACCTTTCTCTCTCTTCACCGCGTATACATTAAGATCATCAAAATAGGCCCACACAATAATCTTGCCTGACACCTTGTGATGTTTCTTCACATTGTAAAGCTTGGTGTAGACGTTCTGTTTAGGAGCAGCGCGTTGGGCTTGGATCTCCTCAAAACAAGCAGCCTATTCAGCCTCTCTGATATCAACATTAGTGTTTGAGGCTTGGGCTTGTTCTTCAACTTTCTCAGACACTTGCTCCACCTTATCTAATATCTCAAATGTATCACCGACCAGGGAGTCACCCAAATTAGGGACCGCATTTCCCTCTTTGTCAACGTACTCGGGATAATGCTCTATAGTGACGTCCTCGATCTCTATCTCATCAATGTCGTTCAGCTCGTTGTCACTGGTTTCTACAAAAGTTGGAGTGTCCTTGACTATCTCATCGGGATTAAGCTTGAACATTTTTGCAATTTGCTCCTTACTGAGATTGTGAATGATCTCTCCTTCTTCAGGAGTGTACATCACCGATCTCCTAACAATACCCTGCAGATCAAGAATCATCGTGAGCTGAGTCTTGATCTGTTGGAGGGGAGCAACATCATGTTCATCCCTCTAAAAGTTTGGATCTGCTTGATTTATACATGTAACACAACAATCATTAGTTAATAATTAAGACAAAAATATTACAATTAAATATATAAACATTCATTAAGATAGTGAGATACAAGATTCGATACATATGATTTGAATACAATAAATAACTAAATATTACTCTTATCATGTATCCTCTACTTTTCTGCTACCGGGGCAGATGTGGAGGCACCCTGATCTTGAGTCCTTTTGGTCCTCCGTTCGCTTGCAGATGTGGCACCGACAGTAGAAGAATCGTCTTCATCATCATCAACATCTGCATCAGTATCACCCTCATGATCATCACCATCATCATCATCATCATCATCACTCTCATCATCATCATCATCATCATCATCATCATCATCTCCGTCTCCTTCTCCTATCTTCAATGGCTCTTCTTTGGATCCTTTGATCTTTAGCAAGATAGTCTTGTTTGCAGCCTCCAGCTTCTCCATCTTCTTGGCATGTTGCTCCTAGAGCTGAGACATCTGCTAAGCCTGCTGATCAATCAATCAAGCCTGCTGAGAAATCTGCTGAGATTGTGCAGCAGTAAGATCTACTAACTGACAAATCTGTGTAGTTTTCTCGTCATCGGCCGCTAACAGACACATCACCATACGGTTCAGCGCTGATAGCTATTCCTCTACCCCAAAGGGAGATAAAGGTGATCCAGATGTACATGGAGAGGAGGATGATGGTACAGCTAGATGGCTAGTGGTGGTGGTGGTGGCAGTAGTAAAGATTGAGGGTAATATGGATGAAGGTGGTGGTGGTGTGGGTGTGGTAGTAGTGGTGGTAGGTGGAGTGGTGGTAGTGGACGGAGTAGTGGTGGTAGGTGGAGTGGTGGTAGTGGTGGTAGTAGTGGTGGTGGTTATGAAGGTCAGTATTCTGTTCTTCTTCTTCAGGCCGTAGGGCTGAGCCATCCTTTCTTCCTCATCCTTTCGAGGTGGATGCTCCCCCTGGAACACAGCTTGGCTGATCGGGAGCAAAGGTAGGATCCGTGTCAGTCTCTTCCGATCTGCTAGGGCATTCACCAACCGCCCGGAGGCCTCGCTCGGTGGCAACAACCTTGCTGCCCACCGTTCGAGTCAGAGGCTCCTGATCCGACTCCTCCTCTTCATCAGGTATGAAGTCCTGATGGAATCCTATAGCCTCTGCTCCATCATGGGTAGAAGCCGGAGATGCTATATCAGCAGTGGGGTCCCTTGGTTAAATGGGCCTTGCATCTCCACCATCACCGCTGTCGTCGTCGTTGGAGTCATACTCCAGGAGCTGTAACTGCTCAACCTCTGAATCACTGTCCGCATGGCGCCATTTAAGCCTAGCCGACACCATGTAATCCTCCTGGGCTAGATGCCCGAAAAGTCTCCTTACAGGGGGTTTCACCTGCTTTCCCCTGTAAACTTTCATCCGACCCAAGGTGGTATCATCCATCACCTCAAGTGCTACGCATCCTCCTCCTCCTTTGGCAATGAAGGGAGCTTCTGGTCAATGATCATCTGCATGAATCGAGGGTACATGGAGAAGCCTTCCTTCCCTTTCCCCTCAATGTTCTCCACCAGGTAGGTGAAGATCATCCTAGAGAAGCTGAACGGGTGGTTCAGCACCAACGCTGCATAAGCGTTCTACATCTAATCTGAGAGCTCGTCAAACCCTCCCTTCCGAGAAGCAATACACTTCAGCAGCACATGTGCAAGGTACTTGAACTGGGGGCACAGGTTGCTCTTGTTGAGCACCCCTGCGTTGATGTCCCCAGAGTACTTAGCTCGCATGAAACATCCTCGAATAGTAAGGGGGTGTAATTGAGTGGGACAATCAGCATCATCCCCGAACTGTAGAACTGTTCGAAGATCATCCTCAGTGATCTCAATCGACTCTCCAAATATCGAGCTCCTTATGCAATGGGGCTCAGAGGATCTGTCCACCACATCGCTTTCCCAGAAAGCTTGCTGAATCGAGCGGCATGGTGTACAAGGAGTCGAGACGGCATGAGAGATCCTCGATCTCGTAGAAAAGCGATAATGCTAGAAAAGTCTGAAGCATTTCTGGATGTCAGATGCAGATGAGCACAGATGTTGTGCTTAGTGCTCATAGTCCAACGACTAGTCATCTGTTACACAATGAATATAAACGTTAGTATCCATCGATGAGTAATAACTTGAATCATTTGGACTTGAAATTTTTTCTGTTCTGTCATGCGAATGAGACTGTGCGACTGAGATCTAGTCGTGCTAATGAGCAGTGCGACTGAGTTCTAGTCGTGCGAATGACCTCATACGTACGACTGAACATGCGACCAGGCTCATACATATGCAAACTCATGCGTTTACACCAGTCGTGCGACTGAACTCATACGCATGGTTCAGTCATGCGGTTTAGCCATTCGGACAACTCAGTCGTGCGATTGAAGTTCATCAATATGTCCATTAGCATGACAGACTATTGTTCAATTCAAATTCAAGTTCTGACCAATTCTTAAGATTAGACATCGTGTTTTGGTTCATTGGACTCGCAATCACTCTATTTAGCACCTAATAACTTTGTTTTCAATATTTTACTTAGTTTTGTTAGGTTATTTGTCCAAACAAGTCTTGGTTCTTGGTTAGGGCCGAAGATCTTGATTTTGGAATCAAATTGATCGAAAATTGGGTGGATTGCACCGCATTATACCTGTATAATCAGTGGAATTCGTTAGTAAACAAAAATCAATGGTATAGAATGATCAAAAGAAAATTTTGCAGAGTAACGATAGTTCGTGCGAATTAGGGTGATTTTGGGAGTGATGAATGACTGCGATCGAATCCCCCTCTATTTTACTAGGGTTTCCTTTAGTCGTGCGACTAAGTCCAGTCGCATAGTTCTTTCGTGCGACTGAAGATCAGTCGTGCGACTAACACATTCGGTCACCTTCAGTCGTGCGACTAGTAGTCAGTCGTGTGACTAGGTCATTCGGTCAACTTAATCCATGCGATTTGCACATCCTGATGGTCCAATCGCATATATGTCCCAAACGTGTGGGTTAATCATGCGATTGGGCACATTCGTATCCTCCAATCGTACGACTAGTCCATACTCATGGTCTAGTCATACGAATGGATCATACTCATGATTTGACTTTTTGACCATCCCACACTTTTATCTTTGATTAAACACTATGAGCATTTGATCATCTCAGATATGATCATTTTAACTTGAAAATTTTGACCACCTCAGATGTGGTCCTTTTAAAATACTTTGTCACCTCAGACATGACCCATTTTTTTTATTTGAAAGCACGTGTGGTCACCTCAGACGTGACTGTTTAGATGATAAGGTTCCCTATCAACTTCCATGACATAGTCCGATATTGAACAAACTAAAATTGACAAACTTTATATAGAAATAAAAGAAATAAAACTGAAACATAAAACTAAGACAAGTTTTTGTGAGGGTTAAATCCTAAGATGTAAATCTAAGAAATTATTTATCGGAAAAGGCAGCTTCAATTCATCTAAACCATACGTGAACCAATTCAATTTGGAATCATACAGAATATTCAAATCGTTCGGGACAGGTTATCTAAAACTTTTGAAGTTCTATTCTTGTTTTTCATCTAGAGTCATTTAGCAAATTTAGGAAATCATACTAGTACCATTAGGTCCCCATACTGATTTAAACTTTCAAGAATTATAGCCATAATGATTGTCAGTATACTTGTCCTCTTAAATCCATACACATACTTTCACAAATTGGTGATGGTTTAAGGTTTGTGACAGGATCAGCGATCACAAGTTTGATGTATTAGGATACAAAGCAGCGGAATACAAACAAGAATTAGACAGATTGTAGCAAGCAATTGATATTTGTAAGCATTAAAAGCGCATACGGTTATAGGGAGAGAAATAATATTTCTGATTTCAAGGAATGTTTATGGATGAAGAATATTTCTAATCAAATCATTCGTTTATTGAATTCATTCATCTCATTCATCATCGTTACAATGAGTTGTCACTCCTTATATAGAGTGCAACAATCACTGCTGTTATCACGGAAATTGACAACTGCAGATCTAATACAAGAATAACTAATTCTTAACAAACTACTGAAATGTTCACAACTACTGAGAACATATCAGCATGTTAAGTACAAAATATAAAACTACTGAAACTACAACGACTGAAGAACAAGCTCTTCAGTCGTTTTACAAAACTACTGAAACATAAGAATATAAAACTACTGATATCACAACTACTGAAGAAGTACTCTTCAGCAGTTGTGACAAACTACTGAGGCTTCAGTACTTGATCTTCAGACTTTGACCTTCAGGTGTTTCATCAGCTGATGACTTCAGTAGATATCATCAGCTGATGCCTTCAGACTTTGTCTTCAGACCTTGTACATCAGTTGTTGATCTTCAGCACTTGTAAACTCTTCAGCTGTTGTACTTCAGTACTTTGGTCTTTCAGCTTCAGCACTTGTGTTCTTCAGCTGTTGTACTTCAGCACTTTGGTTCTTCAGCTGTTGAGGTCTTCAGCACTTGATCTTCAGCTGTTGAAGTCTTCAGCACTTGTCAAACTACTGATGAGGCTTTCAGCAGTTGTTATGATACCATGTGGGACTTAGAGGTTTCTGATCTTGGCTCATTGGTTCTTTTGGTCCAACAAATCCCCCTGAACCAATGCAGCCAAAACCTCTAACTTATTTATTCTCCCACTTATTGATGGCAAAATGTTGGTCTTTTTCCTTCTTGATCAGTAGAGAAGATGACCCATGTAAGCCCGGCCTGGGAAGAACCTCAAATATTTGTTTGGCAGAGTATGAATGGGAACTCTGTTTTGGGGAACAGGACACAGAGTGTTATCCCATTCATGAGGTTCACTTCCCCATAATGAGTCTGTACAACTCTCTTGTGTAGGCCTCAAGGAAGGTGATTTGTTCCTCCATGGTTAGCTCTTGTGACAGGCTGTGCTAGCATCCTTGAGGTGAGTGTGGCTTTTGATTGCTTGGCTAGCTCAGTCCTGCTCCCAGCACCCGCTTCATTCAAAGCTTCAATAACAAGCCCCTTAGTGTATGCTTCAGACGAACAGATCTTGGTGGTGATTGCCAAGATACTGTCCCTGGACAAGCTTTGATTCAATCATTGATCTTCCAAGATATTTTGCAATAAATCTTATCATGATTTCAAGCCTTCTCTTTCTAACACTTCATAACTTGCCATCTATTCTGGATGTCTTCAATCTCTAGTCGTCGAATCTCAGAGTCAATTTGTTGGTGTCATGGCCTTGCCTAAAAACTGATCATTGATGTTATCCATTGATCTCTGTGTTCGGCATCAGCCTCTTTTATCAGTAGCTCCAAGGCTTTATCTTCAGCAATGTGTTCATCAGCACCTTTCTTCCGCTTGTAGTGAGCATTGGTTGCTGTTCTTTCTCCTCCTTTTGGGCTTGCTTCGCTCCTTCTTTTCCTCGGATCTTTCCTCTTCTTTTCTTTCACTGCAGTACTCTCCCCTTTTTGGTTGCATTGGAGGAAGGGTTTGTACCGCAGAAAGAGCCTTTTGGACAGCAGCATCAACCAAGGGCTGTAATGTTGAGGAAAGCCTCTCATCAATGGCTTTGATCACTATATCAGTGATTATGGGTGTGATGAGAGGGAGGGAATTTTGGAGTACAACACCTATTTGCTCAGGAGGGTTCTGTTCCTGAGAAGTAGGGCCTGAAGCAGAGGCAGGTGGTTGATTTTGGAGTGGCTGGTGTTTGGGAAACCTTCAAGTGAAGGTGCCATCTGTGGGTGGATAGAGGCAGATGGTCTTTCTCCTTGTGAGAGTTGGTCAAGTAGGTTTTGCAGCCTACTGACTTCTCTTCAAGGATTGTGTTCGCAAGAACATCATAGAAAAAGCCCAGGTCATCATCAGCTGAAGCTGAATCAGCTGACCTCCTACTTAGAGCAGGATTTACATGCACTGGTGTGTATAGACCAGTTGGTGCATGTGCCCCTTGTGCTTGGTACTGGGGACTTCCAGCCTCAGGACAATGTCCATCATCAGCTGTTGCCTCTAGGAGGTCTTAGCAATGTTACCAGTCTCACTCTGGTCATGTGCTGTGTCAGAGGAGGTGGCAGCCTCACCAGATATTCTAAGCTCCTTGTCTACACCAGGAGATAGAAGTGGGAAACCCCTGTGCTGTGGGTTCTCAAGTGCACTGTGTTCTCCCCCTCAATTGTAGAGGTATTCCCAGTAGTAAGTGGTTTCTGGGGAGGGGGTGAGGAGTGCAATGAGTTAGCACTTGTGCAACTATTAAAGTTGGGCTGTGAGGGGCGGTGTTTGGGGTGAGGGGATAGAAGCAATGTGCACCTGGGGAGGTTGGTGTTCTTCAATGGCAATCTCCTCAAGTGAGGAAGATCCCAGATAAGTAGGTACCCCTTGTGTGGTTGTTGCAGGCTCCTGTTGAGAGGAAGCCTGAGCGGCTGTGGCTGGAGGAGTCATTGTATCCACTAGGGGGTTTGGACTAGTGGATAATCCTACGTTTGTGTTGCAGGGGCATCTTAGGGGACTCAATCCCTGAGTAGCCGTTTTGGGTTTCTTTTTGGTGGGTTTGGTGGGGACTTTGGATTTGGAGGTGGTGGCTGTGGGTTCCAGCTACGTGGGTTTGCGCAGCTTGGCAGCCATTTTGAGTGTCGGTCAGAGTTGTGCGGGAGTATACATCGGCAGAACAGCCGTAGCAGGGACTCCCAAGCCAACAAGTCCCTCAGCATTAAGCTGGTCTGTAATAATGGCCATGATGAACCGTGGATATAGTATCCAACGGTTGGCAGTTAGTTTTGAGCCATATCCTTGAGCTCTAAAAATATTATTTCAGAAAAATTAAGTGGTTGTTGCTCAAGAATAGAAAACATTACCTGCTGCCATTTGGTGGACATTTGATCCCAAGACGACGTCTTAGGGGCCAAACATACATTCACATGTGAAAGATCAGGCGCTCAGCGTCATTAAAGTGTTTCTTCATGATAGTGGAGGCACTGAGATCGCCTTGATATCCATGTTGAGCAAAGGATAGATCTATGGTTCCCTTCGGATATCCAGCAGGAGAAGTAGCATCATTAGTTGAAGAATTTGGCGGATTATGCAGGAGAGTGATGACTACTTCTTTGGTGTTGACGACTGACGGAGGGATGGTGTGTTGTCCCCAGTGGTAACAGTAACGTTCATCCAAAATTGGTGCAAGGATTCGGCATGTAAAATGGGATTCAGAAGAAATGCCGTGTTGTATTGGGACTGAACCATAAGATCGATAGCAGTATCGAACTTAGTCCAGATGGGCGATTTAGTGAGGTAGGCAACGCAGTTGTGTCGCGGTTTAATTGCATAGACGCCATTGAGAAGAGGGAAGTTTTGGAGAGGAACGTTAGGTTTGAAGAAGGAAGCAATGAGAGCTAAGGTTAGGGATATATATAGGGTACAGGTAAGGAAACGACTGAAGGATGTGGTGTTAGTCATCAGTAGTTTTAAACGACCGTTGACATGGTATTACCCTTTCAGACGTTGAAACAGCTGAAGTCGTAGTGTTAGGCATCAGTAGTTTAGAAAACTACTGAAGACCGTGGTTTTGACTTCAGATGATTGAAACAACTGAGGACTTGGTGTTTGTCATCAGTAGTTATGAAACTACTGAAGACAGTGGTTTTGTCATCAGCTGTTGTAAACAACTGAAGACTGGTATTAGTCATCAGTAGTTATAAAACTACTAAAGACGTGGTTTTGCTTCTGTTGTTTAAAATGAAACAGCAGTTGTACAAACGACTGAAGAGAAAGTTCTCTTCAGCTGTTTTCGTCAATTCTTAGCTTTTCAGCTGTTTCAAACTGTCCTCAACACATTCATCAGTCTTTTGGCTGATTTCAGTTGTTTCATAGGACATCAGTACTTATCGTTTTACTGATTGCAGTAGTTGTAACTGCATCAGTAGTTGTAACTACATCAGTAGTTTAGAACAGATGAAGTACTTCAGTACTTGTGAGACATTTAGCCTTCAGTAGTTATAAAACTACTGAGGTTAAAAGAGCTCACCAGTATTATATGTGACATAGGTACTCATGATCATCAGTATGAATTACTAAGATCATCAGTAGTTGTCACTTATTCTAGCTGCAGCATACCAAGCCTTAACACCAGGTTTTGGAAAGTTGAACTATCCAAAGGCTTAGTAAAAATGTCTGCAAGCTCATCAGCACTAGGCACAAACTTAGGATCAATCAGACCTTTGTCAAAACAAACCCTTATAAAATGATGTCTGATCTCTATATGTTTGGTCCTAGAGTGCTGGACTGGATTTTTGACAATGCAAAGAGCTGAAGCACTATCCATTAACAATGGAGTCTTAGTCTCTGTAATGCCATAATCCAAAAGTTGGTTTTGAAGCCAGAGTACCTGAGATGTACAACTTGCAGCAGCAATGTACTCTGCTTCAGCAGTGGATGTAGCAACTAAGGTCTGTTTCTTGCTCTGCCAAGAAATCAAGCAGTTGCCTAGGAATTGACATCCACCAGAAGTTGATTTCCTAGTCAACTTACACCCTGCATAGTCACTGTCAGAAAAAGCAACTAATTTACCAGAATGTCCGGTAGAATACCATAAACCGAGAGATGGAGTGCCTTGCAGATATCTAAAGATCCTCTTGACTGCAATCAGATGAGACTCTTTAGGTGCAGCCTGAAATCTAGCACAAACACATGTAGCAAACATAATATCTGGTCTAGAAGCTGTTAAATACATCAAGGACCCATCATACATCTGTAAAGTGTTTCATCAACCACTTTACCTTTCTGATCTGTGTCCAGTTGTGTGGTGCTGCTCATGGGAGTAGAACAAGACTTACAGTTTTGTAAATCAACTTTTGCAAAAGATCTTTTGTATATTTGGACGATGAATAAAAATTCCATCAGCCTTTTGTTTGATTTGCAACCCCAGAAAAAACTGTAATTCTCCCATGGCACTCATTTCAAACTTCTGTGCATCAACTTTGTAAAGGCATCACACAACTTTGGATCAGAGGATGCAAAAATGATATCATCTACATTAATTTGAACAAGTAGATTATGCTGCCCAGCTTTCTTAATGAATAAAGTCTTATCTATGGAGCCTCTAGTGAAATTTTTCCAGAAGAAAGTTTGATAATGTCTCATACCAGGCTCTGGGAGCTTGTTTTAACCCATAAAGAGCTTTATCAAGCTTATACACCAATTAGGATGTTTATTGTCCTCAAAGCCTGGAGGTTGACATACATAAACCTCTTCTTTAATTTTTCCATACAAAAATGCACTTTTGACATCCATTTGAAAAACTTTAAGGTTTTGATAAGCAGCATAAGCTAAAAACAATCGAATTGCTTCCAGTCTGGCTACAGGGGCAAAGGTTTCATCATAATCAATACCTTCTTCTTGTGCAAACCCCTGAACAACCAGTCTGGCCTTGTTCTTAACAATAAGCCCATTTTCATCAGTTTTGTTCCTAAACACCCATTTAGTGCCTATTGCACACTTACCTGGAGGTAGAGGAACCAGTTCCCACACTTGCTGTTTCTTGAACTGAAGAAGCTCAAGCTGCATGGCATCAACCATCCATTGTCCTTTAAAGCAATGTGATATTCTTTGGCTCTTGCTGACTGATGAAGAGAGCATAGAAGCAGAAAATTGACAATTGACTTCTTGTTGATACTCCAGCAGTGATATCACCAATGATTTGAGACATAGGGTGATTCTTCAGATCTTGATACACAATGAGATCTGTGCAAGTGTTTGTAGCCGGTTCAGCAGCAACAGATGGTGATGGTGAATCATTTCCTTGAAACCAATCAGTGGATGGTAATTCAAAGGAAGTTGAATTCAAAGAGAAATCTCATCAGCATTTGTTGTGGATGTTGCTACTGGAGCTACAGGAACATCAGGTCTAGCTGAGTCAGGCAGCTGATCACTAAACCTGAAGAGGTGAGTACTGCAATCATCATCATCAAGCAGTACCACCAGGTGGTGAACTGTTGACAGGAAAAGCAGGAGTTTGATAAGGAACATATTGCAGTATGTCCAAATCAAATAACTCCACAGGACTTTGTGGAATCTTGTCCTTTGGAGATTCATTAAACTTAACATGTAGAGTTTCTTCAACCATCTTTGTTCTGCAGTTGAAGACTCTGTATGCCTTGCAAGTAGATGAATAACCAACAAAGTACCCTGCATCCACCTTAGGATCAAATTTATGGAGTTGATCCTTTGTGTTGAGAATGAAACAGGGACACCCAAATGCTTTGAAAAATGAAATCAGAGGAGCCAAATGATGGAGAACTTCATATGGAGTCTTCATCAACCTCTGATTTACTAAAACTCTATTTTGCACATAACAAGCTGTGTTGACAGCTTCAGCCCAAAAGGTCAGTGGCAAACCTGAGTCAGCCAGCATGGACCTTGCAGCTTCAATGAGGGTCCTATCTTTCTCTCCACTACTCCATTTTGTTCTGGAGTCCTTGGAATGCTGAATGCCTTTTGATTCCTTTTGAAAGATAGAAGTCATCAAGTGTATGATTTCTGAACTCAGTTCCATTATCACTCCTAATACACTTGACTGGAAGGGAATACTGCTTCTCAATGTACAGCACAAAGTGAATAATCTTTTGAGCAGCCTCATCCTTTGAGTGTAGAAAGAAAGTCCATACAAATCTGGAGTAATCATCCACAATTACCAGACAGTATTTCTTCTTTGCCATGCTCATTACTCTCACAGGACCAAATAGATCCATATGCAGTAATTGCAAGCAGGCAGTGGACTTGGACACTTCAATAGGAGGGAATGAGACTTTGTGCTGTTTCCTTTTAAACAAGCAGTGCAGGTTTCATCACAGTGGAACTCCTTTATTGGTAAGCCTCTGACTAATCTATTGTGGCTAAGCTGATTCATGTTTTTGAGATTAACATGACCAAGCCTCCTGTGCCACAGTTTAGATTCTTGAGAAGAGGCTTTGGAAAATAGGCAAGGATTGCCTTTGAGATCTATCTTCTTAGAGAGATCTAAGGCATACACTCTTCCTGTCCTGTTGGCTTCAGGAGAGTGTGATCATCCAACACCTTGTCAATCAAGTGCAAAACTTTGGATGACAGAATCCTACAGTTTGACTGGTGAAAAGGGCAACATGGCCTTTATCACACATTTGACTGACACTCAAGAGATTGTACTTGAGATTTTCCACATGATTAACATCATCAAATTGATTTCTCCATTGGAGACAAAGCCCTTACCGATGAGTAACCCTAGCATCATTGCCAAAAGAGACAAATCCCCTCTTTCTTGAGAGTAGTCATGAAGAAGAGAGCTGTCCCAGTCATGTGCATAGATCCCCCACTGTCTACATACCAGATGCTACTTTGGCATGTTGAAGAACCCTGCAATAATAAACAATCAGTTAGTTTTAGAGACCCAAACTTTTTGGTTTTGGGCCTGGTCTCATCAGTAGATGGTAAACTAACAGGTTTATTTGAAACAACAGCCTGAGAGGAAGAAGATGGTGTAGAAGAGGAGTCCTTTGGCTTGGACCTCCTTTTCTGTGGTTTCAACATAGGAGAATCTAGTTGGTTAACTCTACCCAACAGATGTTGTACCATCATCACCAGCTGTGTCTGATTTTGTGATAAAGCTTTCAGCTCATCAGACACATTACTAGTTGAGTTTGATAAGTTCCTATGTTGCACTTCTTCTTCTAAGCACCCTCAGCTGTCACTGTTTAACCCCTTCCTTTTTGGATTTCTTTAAGGACTTAAGGGTTACAGGATTTGATGTTGCTGATACAAATGTGGTCTCAAACTCAGTTTTCATTTTTACCATTTTCTCATTAATTTCTTTTTTGTTTGAGTTTGGAACCTCTTTTGTACCAACAATCATCTGTAAGATGATTGAACAAACCACATACATCACATGGTTTCTTCTTCATCTTAGGTTGATCATCAACTAAAGAGGTGAAGCAACAGAAGACTTGTTCTTCAATGCTTTGGAAGCATTGGTTGCTTTCTTGACTACCTCTTTAGTAGTCTTCAAACTCTTTCTACTGCCAGTTTCTTCTCTTCAGTACTGACAGCAGTTGAGGTTTGAACTTCAGGTGTTAAATCCGCTCTTAGTCCGGTTTTCAGGACCTTCAGGATTAACTCCTGAGTTGATCAACTCATTAATCATGTGAATGTCAGCATTTGAACCATCAACATCAGCTGATAGGTACAAAGAGGGCTTGATGCTGACTGCTACTTCTGATTGTGCTGTATCAGAAGGTAGATCACATGATGTGATGGATTGGTTATCACTCTCACCATCAGATTCTACCTCTGCTCTTGGTGTAAAATCTGTAGGTGGAGCAGTGTGATTGTAACCAATTCCAAACTTCACATTTGAAGCAGACTGCTTACTAAGAAGCATTTCAAAACCTTTGCATGATTGTACCCATCTATCACACTCGACCTGGGTAACTGCAAGGGTTTCTTTGAGATCTTTGTACTTCTCTAGAAGTACTTCTTCTCTAGCCTTATCATCAATTATTTGGCAATTCAGTTTATAATCTTATCATTTTTATCTTTGAGCACAAACTCAAACTCAGCTTGTTTTTGGAAATTATTTGTTCTAGCTCAATGTTCTTATTAATTAGAGCTACATTTGCTTCTCTAATGGAAGCAAATGCTGCTATGCATGGTCAGAACATAATTTGGCTTTTGCCTCAGAGGATACTTGTGATACCTGAGGTGTAGAGGCATTGGAAATGAAGTATCAGCAGACTCCAAAGCCATAAGAGCTAGATTCCCCAAGGGACTGTCACCACCATGTTGACCAGCACCTGAGAACAGTTGATCATGACCAGACAAGTCATCTGGTAAACTGCTCCAGTCAACAACTCCTGGGGGAAGAAGCTGTGTTGTGAGATTGAGGTTGTTGATGAGATTGGGAAGGCTGAGGTTCTGGTAGTGCATGAGGTTGTGGTGTCATAGGAACTTGAACTTGATTTGACTGTGGCATGTAATAACAAGGGTACGGATATGGCATTTGACCCTGAGGAACAAAATATGCCGGAGATTGTTGTTGAGGATGACTGACTAGAGGTGACAGGATGTTGCCTCTGTGTTGTTGACTATTGCCAGGAAAAGTCACAAAGGGTGCAGTGGAGTTAGATCCAGTTGATCTACACTCTCTTGCAAAGTGTCCAAGCCTTTGGCATTTGTGACACCTCAACTGCTCTTGTCAAAACCAACTTTGGTTTTGCCAGAGAGTCCTGGGAATTTTCTTCCAGTTCTTTTGTAGAACTTCTGAGATGATATTTATCAAGGCCATTTGGCTCAAAAATACCATCTTTCTAAGTCATCATCAGCAATCCCCTTGAGATCATCCATAATGAAACATAGATTGTCATTATTACACCAGTAAACTGACCATCAATACTCACAAATGCAGATCAGAAGTGCTTGAAGAGAAATTATATGCTCATCATACTGGCATTCAGATGAAGCATATTCTGACTCATGACCCACCAAGGCAGTGTTGCCTTGTACAAAGTCTTCAGTGAGCTTTCCAGATGAAGACAGCTTTCTCTTCTGTTCTATCTCTCTCTCAAAAGTGAGCAGTTTCCCATGGAGTTGAGTGAGAGATAGTTTGTCCAAACTTGCACTGGAGCGTAGGACAATAGTATATGTGTCCCATCTCTCAGGCAGTGATCTGAGAAATCTGTTATCATCTGAATATTGGTGTATTCAAGTTTGACCATTTTTAGTTCAGAGATCAAACAAGAGAACCGCTCATATTGTTGAGTCAGTGTCTCACCCTTTCTATGAGAGAATGTCTCATATTGTTGGGCAAGAATTTCTCTATTATTTGCCAAGAACCTCATCTGTTCCTCCAAATTGTTCTTTCAAGGCATTCCAGAGGTCATGGGCAGTTTCATGATGCATTAGCCAGAATAGATTTCATTAGGCAGTGCCATGGCCAGAACTCCATGGGCTTTTGCATCAATTTCAAGCAACTTCTTATCCTCATCTGAGTATTGCTCCCTCCTCTTCGGAACCATTGATTGGGTTCGGGTTATTCACCATAGGCTTGTGTGGACCATGTACCACTGATGTCCAACACCCTGCGCTGTTAACAGACAGGTGATGGAGCATACGTCTTTGCCAATGTTATACTCATTCCTAACCAGCATAGGTGGCTTGGTTGAGGAACCAGTATTGTGAGGATCATTGGAAGGAGTAGTCATTTTCAGTTCAAAACAATTAGTTCAAGCTTTAAAAGTTTTAGACAGACCACAACAAACTCAATGAGAACCAAGAAAAGATCTCAGGATGAATGAGCAGAATACAGAAAGTTCAATCTCTATAACCGTTTCTTGCAAAACAAAAGCTAATTCAATCAAACTTAGATCTTGAATAGCAGTTTCAATGATCAATTATTAGATCGATCAATGATGAACCAGCTCTGATACCATCTGACAGGATCAGCGGTCACAAGTTTGATGTATTAGGATACAAAGCAGCGGAATACAAACAAGAATTAGACAGATTGTAGCAAGCAATTGATATTTGTAAGCATTAAAAGCGCATACGGTTATAGGGAGAGAATATATATTTCTGATTTCAAGGAATGTTTATGGATGAAGAATATTTCTAATCAAATCATTCGTTTATTGAGATCATTCATCTCATTCATCATCGTTACAATGAGTTGTCACTCCTTATAGAGTGCAACAATCACTGTTGTTATCACGGAAATTGACAACTGGCAGATCTAATACAAGAATAACTAATTCTTAACAAACTACTAAAATGTTCACACACTATTCGGCTTCACAGGTTGACAATGCAACCGAGGTCTGCTTCTTACACTGCCAGGTTACTAATCTTCTCCCAAAGAACTGACACCCTGCTGATGTTGACTTGTAGTTCATCTTGCAGCCTCCGTAATCCAAGTCGCTATATGTAGTAAGCTCAAAGTCATCATCATGAGGATACCACAACCCAAGTGTGGGTGTACCCTTCAGATAACGAAAAATCCTTTTGACCCCAATAAGATGGTTCACCTTAGGCTTTGCCTGATATCGTTAACATAAACATGTAGCATACATGATATCAGGTCGTGAGGCAGTGAGATACATAAGAGAGCCAATCATCCCTCGGTACATAGTGGCATCTACCAGATCACCATTCTCGTCGGGTGCTACATCATGGTTTGTAGCAAGTGGAGTTCCAGCTGTAGAAGCATTCTTCATGTCAAACTGATTGAGAATATCACCTACATACTTGGTCTGATATAGGAAAATCCCGTTTGGTGTCTGATCCACCTGTAACCCGAGAAAGAACTTCATCTCTCCCATTGCACTCATCTGAAACTTTTCCTTCATTACTGCTTCAAACTCTTTACATAATTCTTCGTTCTTGGAACCGAAGATTATGTCATCGACCTAGATTTGTACCAACAGTAATCTCCATGTTTTTCCTTGATAAACAGTGTACAGTCAATGACTCCCCTGCAAAAACCATGTTTCACAAGATGGATCGAGAGTTCTCATACCAGGCCCTTGGAGCTTGATGAAGCCCGTATAGCGCCTTGTCAAGTTTGTAAACTCTGTCCTGATGATATGGATCCTCAAATCCCTCGGGTTGACTGACATACACTGTTTCTCGCATCTGACCATGAAGGAATGCACTCTTCACATCTAGTTGATATACTTTGATCTTCATATACGATGCATAGGCAAGGAAGATGCGGATTGCTTCCATTCTTGCCATGGGTGCAAACACTTCATTGTAGTCAGTACCCTCAACTTGTCCAAATCCTTGAACAACAAGCTGAGCCTTGTTTCTGATGATCACTCCTTGATCATCTTTCTTGCATTTCAAGACCCATTTGGTGCCAATGACCTTAGCACCTTTAGTCTATCCACTAGAGTCCATACACCCAACTTCTTGAACTGAAGAAGTTCTTCTTGCATGGCATTCATCCATGCCTCATCATTCAGGGCTTCACTAACATACTTTGGCTCAAACTGAGACACAAAGCAACGATAGCACCATCATGAAGGTATCCCTTTTCTATCACAGAGGCATAATCAGCTGAGTACAACTGATTTTGGTCTGAACTCCTGATCTCACATCACCTATGACATATCCAAAGGATGATAGACGTTTAGACGTGAGCCGGGAGTTGTTGGAACAACCACCTCAGAATCAAGATTGTGAACATTTGGTTCTGGATCTGAGGCTATACGAGTCTGAGGTTCAGAAGGCTCAAAGCATCACTGTCGGATGCTTGTGGACTTGTGGTAGTCGGAAACCTGTTCATCCGGTTGTTCTGATCATTTTCCACATTTTCTTCATCATAGGAAGAGTCACTCACATAAGTGCTCCCCCTGAGTTGGTAGATGATTGAGTTTATGAACCGTATGGTGTTGAATCTTGAGACGGTTGTTTCAAGACATCGTACATCATCTTGTTTGCCAACTCGTCTTTGGAAGTGGAGAGAGGTATGTAGAAGGACTTGAAGAAATTATCATAGTCAAAGAAGTAAGCAGGCCCTTTTCCAGCAGGTGGTGTGGTGTATCTCTGAACATCAACATTACACCACACCTCTACTTGACCTGTTAAGTTGTTGTAAACTCTCTTGTTTGGTATGTTGTATCCTAGAAAGATCCCTTCATCTACCTTCTCGCTGAATTTTCCCTCCTGAGTCTTCTTCAGCAGGGTGCATGGAGCGCCAAATGGATCGAGATACTCTAAGTTAGGTTTACGTTGCTGTAGTAACTCATAGCACGTTTTTCCATGGCGTTTAACTACCAGAACTCGATTGAGCTTATAACATGCATTTGCAACTGCCTCATTCCAGAATTGAATATGCAGTTTTGAGTCTGCTAGCATAGTCTATGCGGTCTCTATCAAGCTGCAATTCTTCCGTTCAGCATACCGTTCATCTGAGGAGTGTAGGCAGAGATAAATTGATGCACAATTCCCTATTCCTTGTAGTAGGCCTCCATCCATTGATTCTTGAACTCGGTAATTTTGTCTGAGCGCACTTGTCATACTTTCAGCTTGTATAGGGATTCCAATGTAGTTACTAATTTCTTGAAGGATTCAAATGTTTCTGATTTGGACTTCAGAAACATTACCCAAGAGAATCTTGAGTAGTCATCAGTAACTACGTAGCAGTACAAGTCGCCTACGATGCTTCTTGTACTGACTGGACCAAACAGATCCATGTGAAGAAGCTCAAGAGGTATTTCTATGGAATGAACTTTCTTTTCCTTATGAGACTTCTTTGTCTGTTTGCCCTTCTTGCACGCAACACAGAAATCCAGGAGTTGGAAGTTTTTGACGTTCACTCCCCTCACTGGATCGTTCTAGATCAAGTGATTCATCTTCCTTGGATTATGTGTCCCATTCTCCTATGCCAGGAGATGGAATCTTTTTCAGTAGCTTTGGACAAGAAGCACTGAACCTCACAATCTGTTGTGGAGGCCTTTGAAAGATCCAAAACAAAAAGATCACTATATCTTGAAGCTGTCATTAGAACTTGGTCCTCCGAAATCACGTAGTCCTTCTTCAGAACGTAGCACTTCTTTTTGTCAAAGACTACTTTGAAGCCTTTATCACATATTTGAGAAACAGAAAGTAAGTTATTCTGTAATTGTTGGACATAATTTACCTTGTCAAACTTAACTTTCTGATTTCCCACTCTCCTTGGGCTATGATATACCCTCCTTTGTTTCCAGCAAATGAAAGACGCCCTCCTTTGATTTGTCTGACGTTTGATAAGAGAGCTTTGTTCCCTTCATGTTCCTGGATGCTCCGCTATCTACAATCCACATGTTAGTCTCAGCATTATAGCGAACACCCTATACATTCATTGAAAACATTAGTTCATGTTAGGAACGCAAGCCTTCACTGGCTTGGGTTCCCTTGAGGTATCACATAACATAAACTCAACCCATTGACCATTTGAGGTTGAGGGAAGCTCAGATGTATGTTTGTTCTCATTTTCAAACACTGAGGCTGATTTGTCTTTCCATATACCAACTTTGTGTAAGGCTTGTTTGTGATAAACAGACAACTGGCTGATGGGTTGAACTGTGTGTTCACTATCCCTTTTAGGAGCCATCACTGAGTTCCTCTTAAAAGAGCTAGTTTTAGATGTAGGAAGTTCAACTTTCCTCCTCGATGTCAGATAATAAGGACAATGAGACGGAATGTGACCGTACTCTCCATAATTTTAGCAGGATCTGCTTTCAACTTTACGGTTTAAATGTTTTTGTGAAGATGTAGGTGTCACACGGATGACCTTATTTTTTTTAGATTGAGACACTTCTCTGTTAGATGTATGGTCGGGTTTTACAAACTTAATTGTTTTACCTGGTTTCACATCTTTTATTTCTTGTTTACCTGGACTTTGACATGATGCGCATGATTGATTAGGTTTAATAGTCTTTTTGGGTTCTAATTTTACTTTTTTTGAACCTGACTTTAAATTAACCTTTTCAACTCTTTTTCATGTTAACACAAGGCATTTTTCTTTTTGCCTTTGAAGTGGACTCCTTTTGTTTAGTGCTAGATTCAATTGATGTACATGTGGAATCTGGGTCACTAACAAAGGAGTGGTCACCACATGATCCTTGATGGGGTTAATATTAATTGGTTTACTTTTGGTGTTCATCAAGGTATCAGGTGGTGGCGGAACCACTTTGTATCCCATTCCCTCCCCGTTGTTTCTCTCTCTCACTAAGTGTTGGACAATATGAGATGAGCTTGTCCAACTGTGCTGTTTTTGTTTCAAGGAGTTGACTTCTACTTCTAGAACTGCTTTCTGCTTCTTAGTGTCCTCTAGGGAGTTAAGATAGTACCTAATGTCATTAGCTTGGTTAAGGCAACTACTTTTGTTTCTCTAAGCTGTTTGTTCAATAGGTCTATCTTTTCCTTGTAACTATGCTCATTTTGTTTTAAAACTCTATTAGCTTAGTGCACAGTTCCAGATCCTTTACTAAGATATCATTATGATCTAATAACCTAGAAAATTTTAAATATATGCTTTCTCTAAATTTATTACAATCAGAACAAGCATGATTATTAAACAACTGGTTAGTAGTACTTACCTGAGATGTTGAAGAGGAATCAGCCATGTGTGCAGAATCTGTTGTCTCTGGTTCTGGTGATTCTGACGTTGATGTAGATTGTTCTTCTTTAGGCAGGTGCAGTGTCTTTAGAATTTGACACCGCAAGCTCTACTGCTATATCTCCCTCACTGGCGGAATTGTCATTTATGTCATCCACACTAGCTATGTTGGTCTCTCCCGGTGAGACGAACCGAAAGCTCCAGTCCTGTCCTTCATCCTCGTTCACAGTCAAGGCTTTACGATCCTTGCTTGATGAAGTAGAACTACTAGATGTGGCTTTGTCCTGACGATTGAAGGACGGGAAAGGATTGCCATTACCAGTCTTCTTTGGCTTCACACACTCCCGTTTCAAGTGTCCCTTCTCACCACAGTTGAAACAGGTTACCTTTGACTTATCAAAGCCAAAGGTTGTGTCCTTGGTTGCAACCAAGTTCTGTCCGGTCTTTTTGGAAAACTTCTTAGCTCGTCAGATAGCACTTGCCAAGGCCCACATAATATCCATTCGTTCCAAATCCATCTCATCCACTTGTTCATAATCCTCATCTGCCAGGTGGAAATTTCCTATCTTTCCAGCAATTAGTACATCATAGGAGTGGACTAAAGCAGCTCAGAGGTCCATGTGTTCTCTGGCCACCTCAACAGTCACGTTACTGAAGTTATCGGTCTTCAATTTTGTTGCATTGGCTTCAGGTATAATATACTCGGTACCGATGACCCTGACGTTTCAGACCCTGAAGTAGATGCTTGTGCTGGACTTGCTGAGCTTGAGACGAAGGCAGTCTGCAGTGGTGGTCCAGATGTCTTGACCGGAGGAGTCGCGTTGTAGAGCGCAGGATTCTGGTCATTGTTTGCCTTTTGTGCTCTATACTTCATCCTAAGCTCCTCCTCTCTCAGTTTCAAAATGAGGTCATTTATGTCTAACTTTGAGAGCATCCCATTCTGTCTGAGATTAGAAATGAAGGAAGCCCATTTCTCTGGTAATCCATCTGCAAAGTTGGATACCTTATCCTCTATCAACGTAGTTACTCCATGAGTGTGCATCTCACTCATCAAGTCGTAGAATCTGTCAATCACATCGTCCAGGCCTTCCTTTCCCATTGAAGAGAAGTTGTCAAACTCCTTCTTCAAAGCTTTGGCTTTAATGGCCTTGAGTGAGGCATTTCCATCATACCTCTTCTCCAACGCATCCCATAGTTTCTTTGCTTGAGTATATTCCGAGTACTGATGGAAGATGTCCTTCGGAATAGATTGGGTAAGCAAAGCGTAGACTTTCTTCTCTGCGTTGTGTTTTACCTTTTGTGTATCAGTCATGCCACTTAACGTAAGTTTGACACCGTTAACTCCAACAGGCATGTTGTACCCCGATTCTATTGCCTCCCACAAATTTGTATCTACTCCATTTAAGTAGATTTCGAAATGTTTCTTCCATTGTGGGTAGTCGTCTAATGTGATAAGCTTTGGGGGTTTATTGTGAATTCCTACTTCGTTCTCCTACAGCAGTAAATTCTGAATACTAGTGTCTCTACTTGCTGTGTATGCTGAAAATTGGTCCTCCATTTCACTTAACTTTACTATTAAACAAACTTTTTATGTGTACTTAACTTTACTATTAAACAAACTTTTTATGTGTGCGAATGAAGGTATGCGATTGGGCTTATTCGGGCGATAGAACTAGGCGAATGGTTTAATCGTGCGACTGAACAAATGCGGATGAGTCAGTCGTCCGAATGAACTAATACGGTTGAACAGTCCGAATAGAGTTCTCAGTCGTACGAATGAGGGTACGAATGAATCCAATCGTGCATTTGGGGAATGCGAATGAACTCATTCGTGAGATTGAGAAAATCGTGCGACTGAACCTGCTGAAGTTTGAAAATTCGTAGGTTAAACGTGTTTTGGCCGCAAAAACTCGAATTTTCACAACCCTAATTGTTGTATGCCGGAAAAACTAAACTTTATGGTGAGGACCATCTAAGACTCCGTTTGACACAAAAGATTGCATTTTTTAGTGAAAAACACAATATTTGTATAAAAAATGATTGAATCAACACGTAATCAAGCACCAAGGCTCTGATACCACTTGTTAGGGATCGTGTGCCGGACGATGTACTAACTGATTAACGTGTATATCGAATAAAATGTGGAATCCTATTAGATTGGCGATCCAATAAGTGAGAACGCACGTAGAAACAATTATGTATCGAATCTAACGTTAAGAATTGATTAAAATCGATCTAATGTGATCTATGAACTTGGAGTATGATCTTAGAGGTTTCTGGACGGCTAGGGTACGTCTGGAGTCGAAGTGTGTATGATCTTCTGTTTTTCCACAAATTAGGTGGTGTTTATAGGTTAGGGTTACTCATTCGTGCAACTAAACCATTTTCATAGTTCATTCGTGCGATTGAGCCATGCGGTTGATCCATTGCATGACTGAGTGTTCAGTCGTGCGACTGAGTCGTCGCATGAAGTTGTTCAGGTGTATGGACTATTTAGGCGCACGGACACTCAGTCGCATGGCCATTCGGACGCATGACCACTGCTGGGGCGCATGGTCTTTTTGGACGCATGAGAACTTCACTTAACCAAGTTTAATTGTATTCATTATTATAACATTATGCATATCAATTCAAACATCACAAACCTATATATCTAGTCAATATGCGTTACACCAACTCACTAAGAAATATTAAACATTATAAATCACAACCAAACATTCTCATTTCATTAAGTACCCAAGCATTACATAAGCGTAAGACATTCAACACATATTACATTAGGATCCGAATCTAGGTACATCTATATCAGCACTTCTTTTTTCCCTTTTCTCTCTTCTTTCTCTTTATGTTGTAGAATATTAGAGATGTGGGGAGGGTGTGGGCTGCCCTCCCCTCTTGTTCTCCTTCTCTTCTGAACTTTCTCGCGTTTTGATAAGTTTGGTCCCTCGACTTTGGACTTTATTTATTTTCTTCTTTCGTTGGCTTCAAAGAAAAATATCCGGGTGTTACATATATATATATATACAATATATAATATATATATATATATATATATATATATATATGTATATATAATATATATTGTGTGTGTGTGTGTGTGTGTGTGTGTGTGTTTAACCAATGGGAACTCGCCGACTTTCAAATTTGACCCTTTATTTTAAACATGTTTCAGGTTAGATACTGTGGATCTCTTTATGCTCATATTGAACTTGGACTTAGTTAATTGAAAGTCTTATGTTGTTGTGTATATCTTGTTTGTGTTGTATTTATTTAATTGTCTTGTAATGTTCAATAAAAATAAAATTTAATATTATTACAACTTATTTAGTTCCATGTGTTATCAACAATCGTTTCACATTCATCCGCCCCAATGATTCCGCCGTCGGTCTGGGTGTGACACACTAGTATCAGAGCCATGGTTATAGGGATTTAGGTTATTAGAAATGGAATGACCTAGACTATAACTAAGTACCTTTACACATAAGTCCTCTCATGTATTTTATATTCATAGATAGGATTTTATGTGCCTTATGTGTTTATACTTAATTATGTGATTATATGCCTTATGTGTTCATTCTTATACTTTGAATCTTATCAATGAACACACGAATCTTAAATCATATTCAAAGGCCTTATGTGCCTCAATCAAATGGTTTTTAAAATGAGCTTTGAATCATTATTTGTGGTTTTCAAGTCTCATTAAAGTCTATGTCCTATAACTTGAAACATGTAATGCTGGAAGAGTGGCATACATGTATCTCGAGTTATTCTGTCCATGCAAGGTATTCATATAAATCCAAATTAACCGATGGATCCGTTTACCTTACCTGGGAACCCTTGGGATGAGTGTCCGCTTATAGGTACGCATGTATTTATTAAGGTTGTAGTTGACCTAATACTTTGATAAGTCAATGTAATGTTCTGGTTTGTAAACCAAATGTTACACTCAAAACATCTTGTTATTTGAATCATTTCATCATTGATGTTGTCCATTTGAAACTTCAAACTCATTATCCTTTTTTTTCTTAACGATCCTTAAGAATCTTTCTAAATGTCTTCCACTCAAAATCGCACTTATCCTGAAAACCTATTACAATGATGCTCTCATTCTAAATTGATCCTAAATCATAACAGACACGATTCTCGGATCAACTTTAAGCTAAGAAAACTTTGAAACCTCAAAGACATAAGTAAACAAGAATCGATCATCTAGAAACCCCGTTAAAGTTATTACTTGAAAAGCTCTTATGAAATTCATATCCCATCCAAAAATATCTTGAACTTATTTCTCATGTTCATTAAGCCGAGTTTCGTATCGATCTAAAACTTGGTGATGTATTCGTGACAAAACCTTCCTAATCGTCTTGAAACATCTGGAATATAAAAGGTTATCAATTAAAATTTGAACAAAGGATTTTGTACCATTTGCCAAGAAACACATGAAATCATGAATCATGAAATTAAACAAACTTAAGCATAACAAAACATCACAATTAAACTTGTTGTATTTAAACGCCTCCAAGAGTTCACTTGCGAACATGAAATAAATTTCAAGTCTCCTCATATCCTTGAAATTAGTCTCCTCGTGATTAAATTTCGGGACGAAATTTCTTAAAGTAGGGGAGACTATAACATCCACCATTTTTCGAGTTAAAACCCAAAACCGAACTCATTTTGAGTTTCTATTATTACATTATATGTAATAACTTTAACAATCAAATACATTAAATATGTAACCAACTCGTAATAACTTATTTATTTATAAATAATTCTTTTCATAAAGTAATAAAGTGAATATTATTTTACAATA
This sequence comes from Flaveria trinervia, assembly GCA_025506515.1. Taxonomy (NCBI): domain Eukaryota; kingdom Viridiplantae; phylum Streptophyta; class Magnoliopsida; order Asterales; family Asteraceae; genus Flaveria; species Flaveria trinervia. Next base: position 37,384,872 of record CM046458.1, on the reverse strand, counting down.
AATAATTAAGTGGAGAAGACTTATTAAAATTTATAAAGTTATAACATTTACTAATCATTTTACAATAATTAACTAAAAAAAGTTATTTATAAAATGATTCTTAATAAACTTATACAGTTTTATTAGTTTGTTTTTAAGAAAATAATTAATTTAATTTATTTAGTTTTATAAGTCTTAGGTTTAAATTGTAATTTCTGAAAGTCAATAAAAAGGTTTTGTGCATAAAATAACAACTTTTAAAACCGCAGGGACCAAAGTTGTAAACTAATTGAGAACAACCCAACCCCCCCCCCCCACCCCCGTATTTTTGGCTAACCGCCGGCAAAGGCTCCGCCAAATCTGGTAACCCCTTAAAACACTTATAACCTCCAAAATGTTTAGGCAAATCGATCCCTGACATCTCTTGAAACCGTTTTGAGCACTTAGTGAACTTTAATTCGAGTTAAAAGGGTCGATTGAGCTCGGCAACCGTCGACCCCAAATTTTCTAACCGTTCGAACATTAAACCTTAATAATAACTCAATTAACTTAACCTAATCAATCATCTATCAATTTCTAAACTTGTAATCAGCATAATTTCCCTTGGAATAAACCAATCTCATACTTGATCCTCTCCAATACCACGACTTGCAACAACATCGAAACCCACATTCCGAAAATTTTAAACTGAAATCTACAAGGGGCTTTGAATCAAGAACATTGTCCAAAGCTATCCACCAATTGAATTTGATTATCATAATCAATTGCTCTTCAATTGTACCCGACTCGACCATGGCTTGATCATTGTCTGTTCTTAGCATCAAATTAATTCAAACCGGGTAATTAAACATACCTATACACTCTATTTTACATGGGGAACAAAAGCCCCATGATCTTTAGCATTAACAACAACGTTTTGGCTATCAATTTTGGCTCTAACGAATCTAGGATTCATGGGTTTGGGGGAGTTCATAGAGGTTGTGTTTTTAACTTTTAATAACCAAGCTAAACCAAGGCCTAGGCCTTGGTTTGCTAGTTAAGTTGTTGTCCTCCTAAACATGAGGTGCCGGGTTCGAACCCGGGTACCCTCATGTTTTAATTTTAAAGGCTTTTTTACCTAAACAAATTTCAGAAAAATTTTAATATATATAAAAATTATTTTTAGAAATTTCAATTATTTCAAAAATCGTCCATATATCTTCTTTATTTTTTTTAGTTTAAATAAATATGTGGTTTTTACTAATTAAACATTCTAGCAAAGATTGTTTTGGATAATTTCTAATAAAATGGATTATAAATAAAATACTAAATCTTATTGGTCCAAATATCCCTTTACAATTAATTTGTATAATATTATTTAGTTATAAAACTTTATTTAAACTTTACAAATAAAACTTTTAAATTATTATAAGCGTTTCTTTTCACATCTAAATAAACAAATATTTTTCCAAGAAAATACGAATGATTTCTATATGTTAAAGATAATTATTGAACAAACCCCAAAAAATATTCACTTAAGACCCTAGCCCATGTTAATTAGTTAAACTTCTTATTATTAAACTTAAATCCTGTAAATATATATAGATTTCTTGTGACAGTTTACGTTGGAACGACGCCTATTATTATTATTTTTAATCATCATTCTTATACTTATTTGACAAGTGAGTTCTCCATGTCCCATTTTTTACTTTATTTCACACCTTTTGGGGTGTAACATATTAACCTTATAAACTTACACTTGTAAACATCTTGATACTTGTAAATGCACATGCAATTCATCTTTACCTTTTTGTCATGGTTATTTGTGTTATTGTAAGTCTTATATGAGATACATATTTTGTTTACAATCATTAACTATTGCTAGCCTAGCGATGTCTTAGATCTTTGGGCCTGACAAGCCTATTTGGTGCTAAAGATGATGTATTGTCGGCTATGCTTGCTCATCATGGGAACCAAATACACTTAGCCAATCATATATACTTGTAATCAAGTCGAGGTTTGGTTGTAACGATATGTGTTCTATAAACTTGCTAACTCATAACCATTGACATGAATTGCTACTTGGAAACCTTTACATATATAATATATAATATATATATATATATGTATATATATATAATGCATGTGTTTAACCCATTGGAACTCACTAACTTTCAAATTTGACTCTTTATTTTTAACATGTTTTAGGTTAATTACTTGTGGATCTCTTCGGCTCATATAGAACTTGGACATAGTTAATTGAAAGTCTTATGTTGTTGTGTATATCTTGTTGTGTTGTATTTATTTAATTGTCTTGTAATGTTTAATTAAAATAAAATTTAATATTATTATAATTTATTTAGTTCCATGTGCTATCAACAATCGTTTCACATTTATCCGCCTCAATGATTCCGCCGTCGGTCGGGGTGTGACAGACTGGTATCAAAGCCATGGTTATAGGGATTTAGGTTATTAGAAATGAAATGACCTAGACTATAACTAAGTACCTTTACACATAAGTCCTCTCATGTATTTTATATGCTTAGATAAGATTTTATGTGCCATATGTGTTTATACTTGATTATGTGATTATATGCCTTATGTGTTCATTCTTATACTTTGAATCTTATCAATGCACACACAAACCTTAAATAATATTATAAGGCCTTATGTGCCTAAATCAATGGTTTTCAAAATGAGCTTTGAATCATTATTCGTGTTTTCAAGTCTCATCAAAGTCTATGTCCTATAACTTGCAACATGTAATGCTGGAAGAGTGGGATACCTGTATCTCGAGTTGTTCTGTCTAGGCAAGGTATGCATATAAATCCAAATCAACTAATGGATTCGTTTACCTTACTTGGGAATCCTTGGGATGAGTGTCTGCTTATAGATACACATGTATTCATTAAGGTTGTAGTTGACCTAATACTTTAATAATCAATGTAATGTTTTGCTTTGTAAACCAAACGTTACACTCAAAACATATTGTTATTTGAATCATTTCATCATTGATGTTGTCCCTCTGAAACTTAAAACTCATTATCCTATTTTTCTTAATGACCCTTAAAAATATTTCTAAATGTCTTCCCCTCAAAACTGCATTTATCCTAAAAACCTATAACAATGATGCTCTCATTTAAATTGAATCTTAAATCATAACAAAGACGATTGTCGTATCAACTTTAAGCTAATAAAACTTTGAAACCTCAAATGACATAAGTAAACAAGAATTGACCATCTAGAAACCCCGTTAAAGTTATTACTTGAAAAGCTCTTATGAAATTCATATCCCGTCCAAAAATATCTTGAACTTATTTCTCATGTTCATTAAGCCGAGTTTCGTATCGATCTAAAACTTGGTGATGTATTCGTGACAAAACCTTACTAATCGTCTTGAACCATCCGGAATATAAAAAGTTATCAATTAAAATTCTGAACTAATGATCTTGTAAGGCCCCGTTCTCGGGACGCTTATAGCTGGTCGATCATCGCACATAAAACATATATATATTTATTTTCTTACATAAAAACTCTGCAGCGGAAACATTTAAACATCCATTTCATTTAAATATAATAGCTTTTGCAAAACAATACGTCGTTATCGAATTACAAAATACAAGTTACATTTCATTATAAAAGCGTTATAACATTGGATGCCATCCCAAAGGAACTGAATAGTCGCCTCGTGCCATCCTCAGCAACATTACCTGCCAACTAGAAACACATAAAAGTCATTGTTACTTATTGGGTTCTAGTTTTATAATAAAACATAGTTTTCTTTTATTAAAACCATTATTTTCTTTCATGCGATCATACATAATACGTACACATAGATAATATCATTATTATCTTCATTAACCATTCATACATTCATTCTTTCATCATTACATCTTTTCTTTCCTTCAACCTTAAACTTTACCCAACTATTCCTGGTATTGGACCTAGGTATATCATAGACCAGCTATAACGGTGCATTGCACCTCTAGTCACAGTACCTAGGATAGAGTTAGGGTGTACCACTGCTATATGAAATACCCAGTTATTTCTGGTACTAGACCTAGGCCTATCATAGACCAGCTATAACGATGCATCGCACCTCTGGTCGCAGTACCTAGGGTATGCAGCAATGGGGCAATACAAATGGTCAATCACAAAGAAAGACCCCATGTGCATCCTCCCGGGGTAGCGAACCCACACACCGTTGAGCTAACACCTTTTAATGGTGTGTACCGACATACAAGGCTTGCAAGACTTTCTTTACTTCATTCATTTATTAATGCATGCATTCTTACTTCATGTTCCTCTTTTCTTTATCTTTCACTTTACGTTACATAATACTTTCACTTCATTCATTAACATAACACGTAAAGCCACAGGAAAGATAAACATACATCATAATAAGGAACATAACATACATAGTCATCATCATCATACACGGCAACATCATACATACATAACATGCATCATGCATAACATGCAACGTCATCATGCCCAACATACTCTCTACGGCCTCAACAGTCATCTTACATGAACTTACGGGAACTTTCACGTCAAAACTTACATCTGCACATTCCCCCGAAAGTCAGTACATAAACTACACTTTCCTCGAGTACACCAGACCTACTTGGGCATCTGGGCACCCTTCAGTCGCATGGTCTTCAGGCGACTGAACATCATGCGATTGGACCAATGCGGATGAACACCTATGCAGATGAACACCTAATCGTGCGAATGAAACTAAGGCAGATGGAGTCCATGCGGATGAGTCCCATGCGAATGGACCTAATGTGGGTGGAACTAATGTTGATGAGCATTTACGGGACTGGGCTCTCAGTCATGCGAATGAACTCTCAGTCGTGCGAAAGAACCCTTAGTCGTGCGAATTAACCCTTAGTTGTGCGAATGAACCCTCAGTCGTGCGAATGAACCCTCAGTCGTGCGAATGAACCTCAATCGCACCTCAATCGGCCGTATGGCCTCCATTCGGTCACCTAGCCCTAGCTGGTGCAGAATGCAGTTCATCCCAAACCCAATCTGCCATTTTCGACCTCCAAGCTCATCTAAACCCATTCTAAGCCCAAATCAACCATCCTAAACCTTAGGAATGCATACCACAACACCATTCTAGCACACACAAGCTCAAAAGCAAGACCCAAACGAATCATACACACACCCACACATACATAAACGGGTCAAACACATACACACTCATAAACCTGATTTTTAGATGTGTTCCAGCCTGAAATCATTCAAAAATGTGTAAAAGAGGGGTCCTAGAACTCACCTTGACAACCTCATCGAGTAGAGCTTCGATTTGAACCATTACACGATGATTTCCACGCTCAAATCCACACGAACCAAGCTTGAGACCACTTTTTCTCTTCTCTTCTCTCTAATCTGAAACTTAACTGGGTGTGGGGGAGGGTGTAGGTGCCTTCCCCCTCTTATACTCCCACTCCTTCAAGGGTTTTCCCATTTTGGCAAGTTTGGTCCCTCGACTTTGGGCTTTATTTCTGTTCTTTCTTTTGTCGGCTTCAAAGAAAATTTCTGGGTGTTACAGATCTTGTACCCTTTGCCAAGAAACACATGAAATCATGAATTATGAAATTGAACAAACTTAAGCATAACAAAACATCACAATTAAACATGTTGTTTTTAAACGCCTCCAAGAGTTCACTTGCGAACGTGAAATAAAATTCAAGTCTCCTCATCTTCTTGAAATTAGTCTCCTCGTGATTAAATTTCGGGACGAAATTTCTTAAAGTAGGAGAGACTGTAACATCTACCATTTTCCGAGTTAAAACCCAAAACCCAAACTCATTTTGAGTTTCTATTATTAAGTTATATGTCATAACTTTAACAATCAAATACATTAAATATGTAACCAACTCGTAATAACTTATTCATTTATAAATAATTCTTTGCATAAAGTATTTACAATAAATAATTAAGTGGAGAAGACTTATTAAAAATTTATGAAGTTATAACAATTTACTAATCATTTTACTATAATTAACTAAAAAAAGTTTTATTTATAAAATGACTTCTAATAAACTTATACAGTTTTATTTGTATTTATGAATTTTAAGAAAATAATTATTTTAATTTATTTAGTTTTATAAGTATGAGGTTTAAATATTGTAATTTCTGAAACTTAATAAAAAGGTTTTGTGCATAAAATAACTACTTTTAAAACCGCACGGACCAAAGTTGTAAATTAATTGAGAACAACCCAAACCGCCCCCCCCCATATTTCCGGCAAACTGCCGGCAAAGGCTCCGGCCAAGTCCGGTGGCCCTTTAAAACACTCATAACCTCCAAAATTTTTGGGCGAATTGATCCCTATTATCTCTTGAAATCGTTTCGAGCACTTGATGAACTTTAATTCGAGTTAAAAGGGTCGATTGAGCTCGGCAACCATCGACTCTAAAAATTCTAACTGTTCGAACATTAAACCTTAATAATAACTCAATTAACTTAACCTAATCAATCATATATCAATTTCTAAACTTGTAATCAACATATTTTCCCCTGGAACACACACCAACCTCATACTTGATCCTCTCCAATACCACGACCTGCAACAACATCGAAACCCACATTCCGAACATTTTAAACTGAAATCTATAAGAGTGTAAGGCCCCATTCCTGGGACGCTTACAGCTGGCCAATCATTGCTCATAAAACGTATAATTACATTAACTTGAAATAAACGTTGCAGCGGAAACAAACATCATTTTTTACATAAATGCTTTTGCAAAATAATACAACATTCGTTACAAAATATCATTTGTTCGCATTATAAAGCAAAAACATTGTACAAAATAATGCCATCCGAAAGAGCTGAGTGGCCGCCCCGTGCCATCCCCAGCAACATTACCTACCAACTGGAAACACATAAAAGTCACCATTGCTGAGTGAGTTCTAGTTTTATATTAAAACATTCTTTATCTTTCGTTTAAACCATTCTTTACTTTCTTTCAAATCATAACATACTTTAGAATGTGATCACACATCGTACGTACACATAGATAATAGTATTATCTTCATCATCATTCATTTCGTACATTTATTATCTTCTTGTTTTCATCTAGGTCCTGTCATGTGCTTAACCCCCCTCTAGAGCACCAAGCAATTCATCTAGGGTTAAGTGACAAGGACCCTATACATCTGGTCAATCACAAAGACTGAACCCCTATGTGCATCCTCATGGGGTATATAGCCCGCACACAGTTAAGCTGACAACCCCTCATTGCGTGTGAACCTCCATACATATGCTTGATCACACGGATCAAGCCCCAGTGTGCATCATCGTGGGGTAGCTAACCCGCACGTGGTTGAGCTAACACTCCTCATTGAGTGTGAACCTCCATACATTTGCTTGCAAGACTTTCTTACGTTCGTTCATTCATTAATGCATGCATTCTTCATTTCGTTCCTCTTTTCATTATCTTCTACTTTACGTTCCATAATACTTTTCATTTCATTAATTCCCATTCAACGCAAAGCCAAGGGAAAATAATCATACATAATAAGGAACATAACATACCCAGTCAACATCATCATACCGGGCATAACACAAACATAACATACATCATACATACCATCACGCATAAACATACAACATCATACATCATCATATGTGCCCATCATATCGTCTAAGACCTCAAACGTCAACTTACATGAACCCCGGGAATCTCCCATATCAAAACTTACATCTGCACTTTCCCCAAAAGTCAGAAAGTTAAACTATACTCTTTCGGGCGCACAAGCCCTACTTGGGCGTATGGGCACCCTTCAGTCACATGGCCTCCCATGCGACTGAACAGAATACGGATGAACACCACGCGAATGGGCCCTATGCGAATGGACCCAATGCGGATGGACACAATGCGGATGGATACTATGCGAATGGACCTAATGCAGATGAGTACCTATGCCAATGGACCGAATGCGAATGGATCCTATGCGAATGGACCTAGGCGTATGGACCCTAGTCGCATGACCCCCAATGCGAATAAACCTCAGTCGCATGACTCACAAGCGTATGGACTCCAGTCGCACGACTCGCATGCGAATGAACCTCAATCACATGCCATTCAGTCGCATAGCTCTAACTGATGGAGAATGCAGTTCATCCCGAACCCAATCTGCACTTTTCGGACCCTAAACCCTCTCAAACCTGTTCTAAGCCCAAATCAACCATCCTAAACCTTAGAAACACATACCACAACACCATTCAAGCACACACAAGCCCAAAAACAAACTCCACTCGCATCACACACAAACACATACATATGGGTTCAACACACACACTTCAAAAACGGGTTTTACTATGTGTTCCAGCCCAAAATCAGTTAAAAACATATAAAAGAGGGGTCCTAGAACTCACACAAACAACCTCGTCGAGTAGAGCTTCAATCCAACCCGCTACACCTCAACTTTCACGTTCGAATCCACGAAAACCGAAGCTTGAAACCTCTTTTCTCCTCCTTTCTCTCTTTGGCTAAATTTTGTGAGTGTGAGGGAGGGTGTGGGCTGCCTTCCCCCCTTTATACTCTCACTCATTCAAGTTTTTTCCCATTTGGCAAGTTTGGTCCCTCGACTTTGGGCTTTATTTTTTTTCTTTCTCTTTTTCTTTTTTCTTTGGCTTCAAGGGAAATAACCGGGTGTTACAAGGGGATTTTAATGAAGAACATTATCCAAAGCTATCCACCAGTTTAATTTGATTATCATCATCAATTGCTCTTTAATTGTACCCGACTCAACCACGACTTGATCATCGTCTGTTCTTAGCATCAAATCAATTCAAACCGGGTAATTAAACATACCTATACACTCGATTTTACATCGGGAACAAAAGCCCCATGATCTTTAGCATTAACAACAACGTTTTGGTTGTCAATTTTGGCTCAAACGAATATTGGGTTCATGGGTTTGGGGGAGTTCATAGGGGTTATGTTTTTAACTTTAAAAACCAAGCTAAACCAAGGCCTAGGCCTTGGTTTGCTAGTTAAGTTGTTGTCCTCCTAAACATGGGGTCCCGGGTTCGAACCCGGGCACCCTCATGTTATATTTTTAAATGCTTTTTAGCATAAAATAATTTCAGAAAATTTTTAATATATATAAAAATTATTTTTATAAATTTCAAATATTTCCAAAATCCTCCAATATCTTCTTTAATTTTTTTAAGTTAAATAAATATGTTATTAAACATTCTAGAAAAGATTGTTTTGGATAATTTCTAATAAAATAGATTATAAATAACAATAGTAAATTCTTATTGGTCCAATATCTCTTTACAATTAATATTGCTTATATATTATTTAGTTATAAAATTTTATTTAAACTTTATATTAAATCTTTTAAATTATTATAAGTGTTTCTTTTCACATCTTTGTATGAAAAATAAATAAATATTTTTCAAGAAAATATGAATGATTTCTATATGTTAAAGATAATTATTGAACAAACCCCAAAAAAATTCACTTAAGACCCTAGCCCATGTTAATTTGTAAACTTCTTATTATTAAACTTAAATCCTGAAAATATATATTGGTTTCTTGTGATGGTTTACGTTGGAACGACGCCTTTTATTATTCTTTTTAATCATCATTCTTATACTTATTTAACAAGTGAGTTCTTCATGCCCCCTTTTTACTTTATATCACACCTTTTGGGGTGAAACATGTTAACCTTATAAAGTTACACTAGTAAACATCTTGATACTTGTAAATGCACATGCAATTCATCTTTACCTTTTCTTCATGGTTATTTGTGTTATTGTAAGTCTTATACGAGATACATATTTTGTTTACAATCATTAACTATTGCTAGCCTATCGACATCTTAGATCTTTGGGACTGACAAGCCTATTTGGTGCTAAAGCCGATGTATTGCCAGCTCCTGATGACGTACACTTAGTCAATCATATATACTTGTAATCAAGTCGAGGTTTGGTTGTGACGATATGTGTTCTATAAACTTGCTAACTTATAACCATTGACATGAATTGCTACTTGTAAACCTTTATACACACACACACACACACACACACACATATATATATATATATATATTGTTACTCACCAACTTTCAAAGTTGACCCTTTATTTTTAACATGTTTCAGGTTAGATACTTGTGGATCTCTTTGTGCTCATATAGGACTTGGACTTAGTTAATTGAAAGTCTTATGTTGTTGTGTATATCTTGTTTGTGTTGTATTTATTTAATTGTCTTGTAATGTGCAATAAAAATAAAATTTAATATTATTACAACTTATTAGTTCCATTTGCTATGAACAATCATTTCACATTCGTCCGCCCCGATGATTTCGCCGTCGGTCGGGGTGTGACAATGTACATACATAAAACTAGCTTGGGACTGTGCCCAACTCTCTAGAAAGTTTCCACCCCTTTATAAGGAAGGTTTCTACGTGAAACTTACTATATGTAGGTACCACATTGGTTGAGGGGGAGAACGAAGCCTTCTTAATTAGGAGGTGGAAACCTTCTTTACCAAGGTGCATTAAGCTTAGGCGAGCAACTCGTCAGGTGAAAACAAAACTATGAGTTCCCGGATGGGTAACCTATCAGGAGCAAGGTAGATAATATCTTGGTATGATTTATGTGGCTATTACAATTGGTATAAGAGTAGCGGACTAGACTTGTGTCCAGTGAGGAAGCTACGCTCCTAAAGGGAGGTGGAGATATAAGTACCAAATTAGTTAATGGGGAGAAAGAAGTCTTCCTTATAAGGGAATGGAAACCTTCTTTAACAAGATTTATTTTTCCTAGGAGAGCAACTCGTCCAGTGAAAATAAAACTGAGTTCCTAGATAGACAATCCATTAGGGGCAAAGCGAATAATATCTTGGTATGGTTTACGTGGGTTTTTACATTGATATGAATCATTTAACAAAATTAAGTCTCAATCATATAACCATTTTACACACATAATATAATGACTTGTAAAACAAAAATGTAGTTAGTTAAGAACTTGATGGACTAATTATACTACTAAGAGGGGAAAGTTTATTTGAGTTATCTTTAAGTCATGATAAGTCAAAGTAAAACAAAATGGCTCGAAATCACCTTAATCAAATTTGTTCCAATCTAATCGGCTCAACCACACGACAGGACAAGAATTCGTAAAGTAACATATGCATGGTCAATACAGTGATTCGCTTAATTAGCTAAGAACTTAATGGATAATTATACACACACACACACACACACACACATATATATATATATATGTATGTATATATATCTGTGTGTGTGTGTGTTAGGGACCGTGTACTGGACGGAGTACTAACTGATTTACATGTATACCAACTCAAATAGTGCGGAATCCTATTTGATTGGTGATCTAATTAGTGAGAACGTTAACCCAATTGATATAACAATAAACTAAACGTTAAGAACGAATAGGAATCAATCAAGAACGATCTATGAGTAGGAGTTCTTGGACGTTCTGGACAGCTAGGGTACGAGTAGGAGTCGAATTCTTCAAAGTGTTCCATTTTTCCACGAATTAAGTGGTATTTATAGGTTAGGGTTAGTCAATCGTACGATTGGACCATTAGCATGGTTCAGTCGTGCGACTAAAGCATGCGACTGAGTCAATCACACGACTAAAGGTTCAGTCATGCGACTGAGTCATCCGTATGTCTGAGTCGTGCGACTGATCCAATCTCTTGGTTCAGTCGTTCGACTGGTCCATTAGCATGAAGTATTCATGCGTATGGTCCATTAGCATGGTTTATTCACATGAAAGCTTCATACGACTAAGTTTGAATATGTTTCTCAATCATTATTTGAGTAGGATCTATTCAAACAACCACAACCTATATAGTTGGTTCAATATGCGTTACTAAATGATAAACATTAAAACATACACTGAAACATTAAACATTAAGATCAACAACCACACATTATGATTCATTCAACTCATTCGTTTCATTACATTTAGGACATGACAATCATGTTACATTAAGATCGTAAAATAGGTACATATGGATCAACAAACTCCCCCTTGGACCTAGTTTCCTTCATTGTCTGGCATCCTTCATTAGCTCATCAAACTTCTTATGCCTCTCCTTGACTGTGACTCCAGCATGTATCTTGAATGCAAAGCAGAGTCTTATCACTTTCTGAAACTGGAGGGCCTATACAGTACCCTACGGATCATAGAATAATGGCCACATGTATAAAGTATACACATCACTAGCTGATAGGTTGGTTAGCCACATTGGGTCAAACACCTGGATGGACTCCATTTGGCGCTCTTTCTATAATACTATGACCGCTTCTCCTATTCGCCAGTCATAATACCACCACTTGAAGTGGGGAGTGAAGTCCTATGGCATTTCCCTCATGGGGATCTTTGACATAGTGCGCGGAGGACTCCACTTCAGCACCACTTGGGGTTTCCCAGTCCTTGGGTCCACCTCTGACCTTCGAATGTACCTCGTAGGTTGTTGAGGCTTGAAATTAACCCATCTAGTGTGGTATTCTTTCTTCAACGTAGCTTCAAACCAGCCTGATATCTTCCGGGGGTCAGCATACAGCAGGTTCAGGCGTGCCAACTGGTTGAGCTCAAAACCAGGGAGAGTCTTTAGATCATGTGGAAATATGAAGTACTCGATTCCCTTCTCCCTCTTCACAGCATATACATTAAGATCCTCAAAGTAAGCCCACGCTATAATCTTGTCGGAAACCTTAGGATGTTTCTTTACTTTGTAGAGCTTGGCGTAGGCACTCGGCTTTGGCGCTGTGCGTTGGGCACGGATCTCTGCAAAACAAGCTGCCCATTCAACCTTTTGGATCTCAAGATCGGCGTTCGAGGCTTGGGCTTGGCTTTCTAATTTCTCGGCCTCCTTCACCATTGTATCCAGCTTAGAATACATATCACTATCGAGAGTATGCCCAAAATTAGGAACCACATTTCCCTCTCGATCAGTATATTCCAGATAGTGTTGTGTTGTGATGTCTTCAATCTCTATCTCATCAACATCGTTGAGCTCATCATCACTAGCAACATCGACAGTAGAGGCATCCTTAACCAATTTATCTAGGTTTAACCGGAACATTTCTGCGAGTTGCTCATCAGTGAGGTTGTGAATAATTTCTCTTTCTTTGGGAGTATAGCTTACTGACCTCCTGACAATCCCTTGCAGATCAAGTATCACTGTGAGTTGAGACTTGATCTACTGAAGGGGAGCAACATCATATTCATCTCGCTGAAATTGTGGATCTGTTTGATTTAAAATATGTAACACATCATTCATCAGTAAATAATCAAGACAGTAAACATTAAATATATACATAAACATTCATGCATATAAGTTTAATACAATATTCAATTACACATGATTTAAATTACATAAACATCTATGCATTACATTTGTCCTGAATCATGTGTTCCTCTACTGTCGTGGCTGATGTCAAGGCACCCTGATCTTGATTCTTTTTGGTCCGCCTCTCACTAGCTTCTTGGGCACGCAAAGAAGATGTATCTCCTCCTTTGTCATCATCTCCTCCATCCTCTGTGTCATCCTCATCCTCTTCATTATCATCCTCTTCATCATTGTCATCACCATTGTCATCATCTTCTCTGATCTTCAGAGGCTCTTCTTTGGATCCTTTAAGCTTAAGCATGATAGATTTGTTAGATGACTCCAACTCTTCAATATTCTTTGCTAATTCGGCTTTATGCACTTTGAGTTGGGCGATCTCATCTACCTACTGAGAGATCTGCTATGATTGTGCAGCAGTTAGCTCTATCAGCTGTCGTAGCTGAGCAGTCTTCTCGTCATCGGCAGCTAACAGCTTCAGCACCATACGATTTAGTGCTGACAGCTATTCCTCTACCCCACTAGGAGGTAAAGGTGATCCAGTGGTGAATGTGGTATGGGATGATGGACTGGCTTGGTGGCTGGTGGTGGTAGTGGTGGTTGTGGTGAGTTGGGTGGAGGTAGAAGAGTAGTGGCGATGGGTATGCTGTAGTGTTGGTGGATGTGGTGTAGATAGGTGGTGGAGTGGCTGTAGTGGTGATGGTGGGTGAAGTAGTAATAGTGGTGGTGGGTGGAATCATGGTAGTGGTGATGGGTGGAGTGGTAGTAGGGATGGTGGGTGGAATGGTGGTAGTGGTGGCTGTGGTGGTGGTAGTGATGAATGTCATCCTCCTCTTCTTAGACTTCACCCCATGGGGCTGAGCCATCCTTTTTCTCCTTATGCCCCTTGAGGTGGATGCTCCCCCTGGGATGCTACTGGGCTAATCAGGTGTGTAACTGGGATCTGCAGCAATCTTCATAGACTCGCTAGGGTGTCCACCAACCTCCCGAATACCTCATTCAATGGCAACCGCCCTGCTGCCCAGCGTCCTGGTTAGTGGCTCTTCATCACTCTCCTCCTCCTCATCAGGAGGGCAAAAATCCTAATGGAAACTGGTGGTGGTGGCATCTCCATGAGTGGGTGGTGGAGGTGTAACATGTGCAGTGGTGGCCCTAGAAGCAGCGAGGCCAAAGTCTCCACCAGTGCCACGGTCATCATCATCGAAGTCATCAGATGGAAGAGCAATACGCTCAACATCTGAGTCACTCTCCTCGTGGTGCCACTTACGCCTTCTCGGCGCCACGTAATCCTCTCGGGCCAGGTGCCCGAACAGTCTCCTCACAGGGGGTTTGACTTGCTTTCCCCTGTAGACCTTCATTCTCCCGAGAGTTGTGTCATCCATGATCTCGAGAGATACTGCATTGTGGCTCTCCTTGGGTAGCAAAGGAAGCTTCTCATCTATAATCATCTGTAAGAATCTTGGGTACATACAGAAGCCTTCCTTGCCTTTGGCCTCAAGGTCCTCGGTCAGGTATGCAAATATCATGTTGGAGAAGCTGAAGGGGTGATTCAGCACCAGTGCTACGTAAGCATTCTGGATTTGGTCAGATAAGTCATCAAATCCACCCCTTCTTGATGCAATGCACTTGAGGATGACGCGTGCTAAGTACTTGAACTGGGGACACAAGTTGCTTTTGTTTAGCACACCTGCATTGATGTCCCAGAGTACTTCATCCTGAGAAAAAACATACTCTCATAGTAAGTGGGTGTAACCTGGTTGGGTGAGCAACATCATCACCTAGGCCCAGTACACGTCGAAGGTCTACCGCTGTCACCTCTATCTCTTGCCCAAATATGGTGCTCCGAATGCAGTAGGGCTCACTAGATCGATCAACCGATGCACCCTCCCAGAAGGCCTAGTGTATAGACCTGTAGGGAGTGCATGGTGTAGATATCGCTCTGTGTATCCTTGATCTCTTTATAAAAGTAATGATGCCAGCAAACTCGATAGCGTTCCGAGTGGTGGCGTCCAAATGAGCACATATATTGTGCTTGATGTTGATGGTCCATCGATCTGCCATAGATCTATAACACAAGACATATATGTATTAGATCAGCACATTACAGAAAGCAATTCACTCTAAACTATTTGAGATCAGTTTGGTTCAATCGTGCGATTGAACCATGCGACTGAGTTCAGTCGGTTGACTTATCATGCGATTGAGTTCAATCGGGCGACTGATTCAGCGACTGAGGTCAGTCGGTTGACTGAGCCAGCGACTGAATTCATTCGGGAGACTAAGCCTACGACTGGGTTCAGTCGGGCGACTGAGCTCATACGCCTCGTTTAATCAGCCGACTGAGTCATTCGCCTAGCTCAGTCGTGCGATTGAAGTTCATCAGGGTGACCAATCACATGACAGACTGTCTGTTCGATTGAAATTCAAATTTTGAGCAGATCTTAAAATTAGACATCGTGGTTTGGCTCATTAGACTCGCAATCACCCTACATAGCACCTAATAACCTTGATTTCAACATTTAACTTAGTTTTATTAGTTTATTAATCCAACTAAGTCTCGGTTCTATGTTAGGCTAGAAATCGGTCAATTAGGCACAAATCTAATTCCATTTGAGTAGATTGCACCGCATTGTACCTTTTAAACACTATCGATCGTCATAATACACCAATTTGAAGTCAACCAAGGTCAGAAGAAAATTTGGCAGAGTAACTACACTATTGGTGATTTTAGGGCGAATGAGGAGTGATGAGTATATGCGATCGACTATAGCCCTATTTATACTGAATCTGGTTTCAATCAGGTGACTGGATCCATTCGCTCCTTTCATTCAGGCGATTGGATCTTAGTCGTGTGATTGGTTCAGTCGATCACATTCAGTTGGCCGACTAGGTTTCAGTCGGGCGACTGACTCATTCGGACAACTCCATTCAGGCGACTGGCTCAATCTTGTAAGCCACTCGTGTGAATGGTTCATACTCATGCTCCATTCGTTTGACTAGTGCATAAGTATGGTCCATACTCATGGTCCAGTCGTGCGAATGGATCATACTCAAATCCATACATAGACTTTTGACACAGATCGGTGATACATTAGGTTAATTATTTCAACAAGCATTTGTGGATCCCACGCTTATATGGTAATCAATATTCCTCAGGAGATTTTTGAGTGCTCTACGGGTAGTTTGACAAGAAGAAACTATTCATACAGCTTTCAAAGAGAAGCCAAGCCTCAGGTCAGTGCCATCGCACAGCAGAGAGGCGGCAAACAACAATGAATTCTAGAATATATAGGTTATGCTTATCCTCAGGTCAGTGCCACCACATAGCAGAGAGGCGCACATCCTATCTTCTTGTTAGAGCAATTTTATTCTTTTTGCATAGATCGCACAACAACATAGGTTATTAGTTTGATTGCCTTTTGCAATTTTCATCATGTGCTTTGCTCATATATTGGTCATCCGCACACATTTGTGGCGTTTATTTTGCTCGTCACACCTTATTGGAACTCTGTTGATTGTGTTAACCAGGGATAAGATGATAACCCACAGCTTGTTGAACAACTTAGTTTGATCTTGAGATCACCAACGAGGTCTACTTATCTATTGTGTTGAATCTACCGACACATCATCAAATGGTCTAGCAACCTCTAGGTCTACTTTCTCCGTGTTACCTTAGTAGCAGCTAGTTTTACTATCATTTTTCCTTTTATATTGCTCAGACTTGTCAGACTTATACTTCGAATTTTGCATCTAATTCAAATTAATCTTTTAAAGTCTCAAATTCTTTATTCTTGTGTACTATCATTTTCCATAGTCATTGAATCGATATCTCAGATACGATCTCATTTCTTTTAGCTTGCCTGTCTTCCTCCCTTGTTTTTTAATATTCTCCCCCTAAAATTCTAAAATCGTAAACGATTTGCGTATTTAGGATTTTAATAGGCGAAGAAATAAAATCAGTAAAATTCATTAAATAAAATAAAATCAAAGAAAATAAAATAAAAGAAAAATGGACTCGACGCATCGGACTAAACATGTTCCATCTTCTGGAATTACATCACTTTTCTTTTTAACGCCGTTGACCTCTAACAGATATAGAAAATGTGGTTTATCAAAAGCTTTTGTGTAAAGGTCAGCGCGTTGGAAATCCGTATTTATTTTAACAACATCGATTAGATTCTTTTCAAAACAATCACGTATAAAGTGATATTTAATTCCAATGTGTTTGGTCTTAGGATGTTGGACAGGATTTTTAGTAACAACTATTGCAGCTGAATTATCAACAAATATAGGGGTGTTAGAAAATTTCAAACCGTAGTCCCGCATCTGTTGTTGAATCCACATGATTTGAGTACAACAGGTTGCCGCAGCAACATATTCAGCTTCACAAGTTGACAACGCAACTGATGTCTGCTTCTTACACTACCACGTAACTAATCGTCTCCCAAAGAATTGACATCCTGCTGAGGTGGATTTGTAGTTCATCTTGCAGCCACCATAATTCAAGTCACTGTACGCGGTAAGCTCAAAATCATCGTCATGAGGATACCACAACCCAAGTGTTGGTGTACCCTTTAGATAAGGAAATACCCTCTTGACCCCTATAAGATGGTTAACTTTTGGTTTTGCATGATATCTTGAACACAGACACATCACGTACATGATATCAAGTCTTGAGGTAGTGAGGTACATGAGGGATCCAATCATTCCTTGGTACATGGTGGCATCAACCAGATCACCATTCACATCGGGTGCTACATCATGGTGTGTAGCAAGTGGAGTCCCAGCTGCCGAAGCATTCTCCATGTCAAACCGACTGAGAATATTCCCTACATACTTTGTCTAATGTAGAAATATCCCCTTTGGTGTTTGATCCACCTGTAACCCGAGAAAGAACTTCAAATCTCCCATGGCACTCATTTCAAATTCTGCCTTCATTATTGCTTCAGATGCTTTACATAAGTCTTCGTTCTTGGAACCAAAGATTATGTCATCAACATAAATCTGAACAAGTAGCAGATCACCATCCTTTTCTTTGATGAACAATGTATAGTCAATTACACCTTTGCGAAATCCGTGTTTCACAAGGTGAGTTGAGAGTTTTTCTTACCATGCTCTCGGGGCTTGGTGAAGCCCGTAGAGAGCCTTATCTAGTTTGTAAACTCTGTCTCGATGATATGGATCCTCAAATCCTTCGGGTTGACTAACATACAATGTTTCCCGGATTTCACCATGAAGAAATGCACTCTTTACATCCATTTGATAAACTTTAATCTTCATGTAAGAGGCATTGGCTAGGAAGATACGGATTGCTTCCATTTTCGCCACTAGTGCAAATACATCATTGTAATCAATTCCCTCGACTTGCCGAAATCCTTGAACTACAAGTCGAGCCTTGTTCCTGATGATAACACCTTGGTCATCTTTCTTACATTTCAAGACCCATTTGGTGCCAATGACCTTAGCACCATTAGGTCTATCTACCAGTGTCCATACACCTAACTTCTTGAACTAAAGAAGTTCTTCTTACATGGCACTCACCTATGCCTCATCATTTAGGGCTTCACTGACGTATTTTAGCTCAAACTGAGACACAAAACAACGATAAGCACCATCATGAAGATACCTTTTCTCCATTACCGAGGCATAATTAGCTGAATATAGCTGATTTCTTATCTGAACTCCTGATCTGACATCCCCAATGGCACTGTCCAAAGGATGATAGACATTTAGGCATGATCCAAGAGTAGTGGGAACAACTACGTAAGAATCAAGATTATGAACATTTGGTTCCGTATCTGAGGCAGTAGGAGTGTGAGGTTCCGAAGACTTAGAGGCATCAACATCAGATACTTGTGGACTTGCAGTTGTAGGAACCCGTTCCTTGTGATCGTTCTGATCATTCTCCACGGCTTCATCGTCAGAAGAGGAGTCACTTACCTTGAGTGCTCCCCTTGAATGGTTAGACGATTCACCTTGTGAACCAGATGATGTTGAGTCTTGTGATGGTGTGTTTAAGACATCATACATCATTTTCGCTGCTAACTCATTGTCAGAAGTGAAGAGAGAGATGTTGAAGGACTTGAAGAATCCATCATAGTCGAAAAAGAATGCGGGTCCTTTTCCAGCAGGAGGAGTGGTGTATCTCTGAACGTCGACATTACACCACACTTCTACTTGACTCGTTGAGTTGGTGTAAACTCTCTTATTCGGTATGTTGTATCCTAGAAAACTGCCCTCTTCAGCCTTCTCGCTAAACTTGCCTTCCTGAGTTTTCTTCAGCAACGTACATGGTGCTCCAAATGGTTCGAGGTACTCCAGATTTGGTTTACGTCATTGACGTAGCTCGTAACACGTCTTCCCATGGCGTTTTACTACCAGAACTCGATTTAACGTGTAACATGCATTGGCAATTGCCTCATTCCAAAATTGGATCGGCAGTTTCGAGTCTGCTAGCTTTGTCCGTGTTGTCTCTATTAAGCTGTGATTTTTTCTCTCAGCAACTCCGTTCATCTGAGGAATGTAGGCGGAAGTGAACTAGTGCACAATTCCCTTTTCTTTGCAGAACGCCTCCATCCATTGATTCTTGAACTCGGTTCCGTTGTCTGAGCATACATGTCTTACCTTCAGCTTGTAGAGTGACTCCAGTGTAGTTACTAACTCTTTGTATAACTCAAATATTTCTGATTTTGATTTTAGAAACATCACCCAAGAGAATCTTGAGTAGTCATCTGTATCTATATAGCAGTACAAGTCGCATGCAATGCTTCTTGTACTGACTGGACCAAACAGATCCGTGTGAAGAAGCTCAAGAGGAGTTCTATGGAATTAACTTTATTTGCCTTATGAGACTTCTTTGTCTGTTTGCCTTTCTTGCAGGCGACACAAAAATCCGGGAGTTGGAAGTTCTTGACATTGACTCCTCACACTAGGTCATTGAGGATCAAGTGGTTCATCTTCTGTGGATTGATGTGCCCTATTCTCCTATGCCAGGAGATAGAATCCTTCTCAGTAGCTTTTGACAAGAAACATTGAACTTGGTGATCCATTATGGAGGCCTTTGATAGATCCAAGACGTAAATGTCATTATATCTTGAGACTGACATTAAGACATGGTCCTCCGGAATCACATAATCCTTTTTTTAGGACATAGCACTTCTTATTGTCAAAAAATACCTTAAATCCCTAGTCACATATTTGGTAAACAGAAAGCAAATTATTTTGAAGTTTTTGAACATAGTTTACCTTGTCAAACTTCACTTTCTGATTCCCCACTTCCCCTTGAGCTGTGATGTATCCTCCTTTGTTTCCAGCAGATGAAACATGACCTCCTTTGATTTTTTTACGTTTAATAGGAGTGTCTGGTTTCCAGTCATGTGCCTTGATGCTCCGCTATCTACAATCCAAGTGTTTGTTTCAGCACTATAGCGAACACCCTGCACATTCAGTTGAAAACATTAGTTAAGGTTAGGGACCCAAGCCTTAACTGGCTTGGGTGATCCAGAGGCATCATACATCATAAATTCCACCCATTGTCCATTAGAGTCTGAAGAAGATCATTTGTCTTCTTTTTCTTATTACCATACATAAACTTTTCTTTCCATAAGCTAGCTTTGTGTAAGGCCTATTTGTGGTGAACAAACGACTGGAAAATGGGTTGAACTTTAGGTTAACTGACTCTTTTTGGTGGAGTTATGGAGCTTCTTTTGGAAGAGCTCGCTTTAGTTTCATAAAGTTCAACCTTTTTCTTTGGTGTTTGATAATAAGAGAGTAAGACACGATGTGACCATACTTTCCACAGTTGTAGCATGATCTGCTTTCGACTTGATGATTTAACTGTTTCTGTGGAGAAGTATGTGATACTTGTGTGACTTTATTCAGTTTGGGTTTAGTCACTTCCTGATTTAATGGTTTAACTTTTTTAACAAAAATAATTGTTTGAATGTTATTAACATCTTTACTCTTTTGTTTACCTGGACTTAGACATGATACACATGATTGGTTAACATGTTTGGTTTGTTTAGGTTCAGAATTAAACTTGGTTGGACCAGACTTTACTTTAACCTTCTTAAATTGTTCATCCAGATTAACACAAGGCATTTTACCTTTTGATTTTGAAGTGGCATCCTTTTGTTTAGTGCCAGATTCATTTGGTTTACATGTGGAATCTGGATTACTTACAAGAGGAAGGGACACCACATGATCCTGACTGGGTTATTATTTATTGGTTTACTTTTGGCATTCATCAAGGTCTCATGTGGTGGTGGAACCACTTTATATCCCAAACCCTCCCCATTGTTGTGTTCTCTCACTAAGTGTTGGACAATGTGAGAAGAACTTGTCCAACTATGCAGTTTTTGTTTTAATGAATTTACTTCTACTTCCAAAACTGTTTTTGTTTCTCAGTGTCTTCTAGGGAGTTTAGATAGAACTTAATGTTATTAGTTTGGTTAAAAGCTACAACTTTAGTTTCCCTAAGTTGTTTATTCAAAAGTTCTATCTTTTCTTTATAACTGTGCTCATTTTGTTTTAAGACTTTATTTGCTTATGTGCATAGTTGTAAGTCCTTTACTAAGTTATCATTATGGTCTAATAATCTAGCAAATTTCAAAGCAATGATTTCACTAAATTTATTACAATCAAAACAAGCATGATTATTGAAAAGTTGAGTAGTGGAACTTACCTGAGAGGGTATGGTTGAATCAGCCATTAAAGAAGAGTCTAACTTTGCTGGTTCTGGTGATTCTGGACTTGTTGAACTTGTTCCTTCTTCAGGCAGGTGATCAACCAAAGTTGGAGTTTCTTCAACATTTAACATCGCGAGTTCCACTGCAATATCACCTTCACTTGCTGAGTCGTCATCTTGATCCTCAACACTAGCAATGTTTGATTCTCCCAGAGACACCCCTGAAAGCTCCAATCTTGTCCTTTGTCATTGTGAGCAGTCAAGGCTTTAGGATCCTTTCTTTGCGAAGTAGGACTGCTTGTGGGTTTATCCTGACGATTGAAGGATGAAAATGGATTTCCATTTCATGTCTTCTTGGGCTTCATACACTCACGTTTGAAGTGCCCCTTCTCCCCACAGTTAAAGCAGGTAACTTTGGTCTTGCCAAAACCAAAAGTTGTGTCCTTAGTAGCAATCAAATTCTATCTAGTTTTCTTGAAAAACTTCTTAGCTCTCTGAACAACACTTGCCAACGCCCACATGATGTCCATTCTCTCCAGCTCTATCTCGTCTACGTGCTCGTAGTCCTCATCTGCCAGATGGCAGTTCCAATCTTCCCAGCAACTAGTCCATCATAGGAGTGAACTACAGCTGCTAAGTGATCCATGTGCTCCTTTGCTACCTCCACTGTAACATTCCCGAGATTCCCTGTCTTCAGTTTTGTAGCATTGGCTTCAGGTGCTATGTATTGGGTACAAGACGACCCTGACGTGTCAGATCCTGAAGAGGTAGCTTGAGATGGACAAGCTGAACTCGACACAAATGCCATTCGAAGTGGCGCTCCAAACGTTTTGGCTTGTGGAGTTGAGTTGTACAGTGCCAGATTCTAATCATATGAAGACTTTTAGGCCTTGTACTTCATCCTCAACTCTTCCTCTCTCAGCTTCAAAATGAAGTCATTGATATCTAACTTTGCCAGCAAATCATTCTATTTGAGGTTGGATACAAAGGAAACCCACTTCTCTGGAAACCCATCTGCAAAGTTTGAAACTTTGTCTTCCATAGACGTGGTGACTCCATGAGTGTGCAACTCACTCATTAAGTGGTAGAACCGATCAACAACGTCGTCCAAGCTCTCCTTTCCCATTGATGAGAAGTTGTCAAACTCCTTCTTCAATGCTTTAGCCTTTAGAGCTTTTAACAATGCATTTTCGTCATACCTCTTTTACAATGCATCCCACAGCTTCTTAGCTTGCTTGTTCTTAGAAAATTGATGGAAGGTGTCCTTAGGAATTGACTGAGCTAGCAATGCATATACTTTCCTCTCTGCATTGTACTTTACCTTTTGGCCGTCAGTCATACCGCCTAAGGTAAGTTTGACTCCATCTGCACCTACATGCATGTTATATCCTATCTCTATCGACTCCCACAGATTGGGATCTACTCCATTTAAGTAAATCTCAAATCTTTGCTTCCATTGTGGGTAGTCATATAATGTTATAAGCTTAGGGGGCTTGTTATGATTTCGTATTTTATTTTCTAGAAGCAACAAATTTTGAATCCTAGAATCCCTTCCTGCGGTGAACGCTAAATATTGATCCTCCATTACTATTGACTTTGGTCTTTAGAACAAAACTGTTTTACTTGTGCGAATGAAGGAGTGCGATTGAACAATTCATGCAATTGACCAATGTGGATGGCTCAGACGTGCGAATGAACCAATACGGATGGCTCACTTGTGCGAATGGACAGGTTCAAATGAACAATGCGACTAGGCAATTTAGTCATACGTATGGATGAACGACTGCGTCCAATCGTGCGTACGAGAGATGCGTATGTATTCAGTCGTGCGATTGAGTCAATCGTGCAACTGAAGCTGCTGAATCTTGAGAATTCGAAGGTTTAAGGTATTTTGACGCAAAAACACGAATTTCTCAAGAACCCTAGTTGCCGTATGCCGGAAAACGTTAACTTTGTGACCTGGAGACATCTAAAACATGGTTTGACATGAAAGATTGCATTTTTTGAGTGAGAAAAACAATTTTTATATCAAAACGATTGAATCACACGTAAATCACGAGCCAATGCTCTGATACCACTTGTTAGGGACCGTGTACTAGACGGAGTACTAACTGATTTACGTGTATACCAACTCAAATAGTGCGGAATCCTATTTGATTGGCGATCCAATCAGTGAGAATGTTAACCCGATCGATATAACAATAAACTAAACATTAAGAATGAATAGGAATCGATCAAGAACAATCTATGAACTTGGACTGGTGTTCTTGGGCGTTCTGGACGGCTAGGGTACGAGTAGGAGTCGAATTCTTCAAAGTGTTCTATTTTTCCACGAATTAAGTGGTATTTATAGGTTAGGGTAGTCAATCGTACGGCTAGACCATTAGCATGGTTCAGTCGTGCGACTAAAGCATACGACTGAGTCAATCTCACGACTGAAGGTTCAGTCGTGTGACTGAGTCATCCGTATGTCTCAGTCGTGCGACTGATCCAGTCTCCTGGTCCAGTCGTGCGACTGGTCCATTAGCATGAAGTATTCATGCATATGGTCCATTACCATGGTCCATTTGCATGAAAACTTCATACGACTAAGTTTGAATATGTTTCTCAATCATTATTTGACTGGGATCTATTCAAACAACCACAAACCTATATAGTTGGTTCAGTATGCGTTACTAAATGATAAACATTAAAACATACACTAAAACATTAAACATTAAGATCAACAACCACACATTATGTTTCATTCAACTCATTCCTTTCATTAGATTTAGGACATGACAGACATATTATATTAAGATCGTAAACTAGGTACATATGGATCAACATATATATATATATTTACACACATCATGTGCCGATATTGTTTGTAGTATTATATGTATAAAGGCTTGACTTATTAAACCTTCTTAATGCTTGATTAAAGATAATACATACATATTTAGTGTTTTAACAAAAGTTTAAGAAAAAAAAGAAAATATGTTGTATATAATGTACCAATTAAAGAATGGCCATATGGCATCCCTCTCTCTCATCAAATTACTCACTCAGACACTAACATGAAAAAAAATCAAATACACTATATCCTTTCTTAATTCACATACTCCATTCGATCGATCTTTTCACAAAAACCATTTGTTTATTCATTGTTATAGCATAGATTTTTACTTTGTAAGAATGGTTAACTCAAACGTTTGCAAATGTACTACGAGAGTTACAATAAGGTCAACAAAAATAGTATCTTCATCAAACTTAGAATTAACACTTTTCAAGAAAACCATGATACCATTATATTACAAGCCCTCTAGTTATTATGTTGTGTAACACCCTGGAAAAAGTCAAAATGAGTCAATTAATAATAATGGGCTTAGTTGGGGTTATTTAATATAACTAAGAGGAAAATGGATTATGGACCAAATTAACCTGAGGTGTTATGTGTTAGACAAGTTTAAAGTCCCATGAACAACCGGTATATAAACACAATGAACTATATTCATCCTCATTTGCAACTCAAACAACCAACTTTCTAGAGAGAGTGTAGAGAGACAAAGCGGAGAAAAGTGAAGATTTGAGGTTTTATTGATCAGAGTATTGAAGATTTGTGTTTTTGGGCATCAAAAAACAAGAAAAGAGCAAGAATCCAGGAAGAATTATCATCCAAACATCTATTTAGATCATACCCGGATTCTAGGGTTGTAGGGTTTTGAAAAGTGGCAAAAATCATACAAATGTTATGTTTTTGTTGGACCAAAAGAACCAATGAGCCTGATCAGAAAAACCTCTAAGTCCCACAGACATTACAACTGCTGAAGAAGATCACAACAGCTGAAGACATCAACTGATTACAAGGTCTGAAGACAAAGCCTGAAGATAAGATCTGAAGATTTCTACTGAAGACAAAGTCTGAAAGTAAAGTACTGAAGACAAAGTCTAAAGCTATCAGCTGAAGACAAGGTCTGAAAGTAAAAGTCTGAAGAACAAAGACTGAAGACAAAGACTGAAGACCAAAGTGATCAGTAGTTGTCACAACAGCTGAAGTTATCAACTTCAGTAGTTGTCACAACAGCTGAAGTTATCAACTTCAGTAGTTGTCACAACAGCTGAAGTTATCAACTTCAGTAGTTGTCACAACAGCTGAAGTTATCAACTTCAGTAGTTGTCACAACAGCTGAAGTTATCAACTTCAGTAGTTGTCACAACAGCTGAAGTTATCAACTTCAATAGTTGTGATGGTTTCCTTTCAGTACTTGTAATTTACTTTTCAGTAGTTATAGTTTCAGTAGTCTTAGTTCAGTAGTCATATGTTTTTGTACTTAGCATTCTCTGAGATGTAATCAGTAGTTGAGAACATTCTTAGTAGTTTGCATAGTTTCAGCAGTTTGTATAATTCTGTTAAATGTCACTATCAAGTGACATCAGCAGACGTCATATTTCCTATATAAGGAATGTTGACCTAGTTGTAACGCGTGACATTCAGCCACCACGAAAGCATATGAAAGAAATATTCCTTTTGCAAAATTCTCTCTCTATAACCGTTTACTTTTCATTGAATATCAATTGTGTTCTTGCGAATTGTGTAATTCATTGTTCAAATTCCGCTGCAATCTACTCTAATTAATCAAACTTAGATCACTGATCCTAACAAATGGTATCAGAGCGGGTTAATCATTGATCGATCTAACAAGTGGTCATTGAAACTGCTATTTCGATATCTAAGTTTGATTGAATTAGCATATTTGCAAGAATTGGTTATAGATCATTGAATTTCTGCTGCTTTTGGTTATTTGCTTTGAGTTTTCTCTTGGTTCATATTGAGTTTGTTGTGTTTTGCACTAAATCAATTAAAACTTAATTGAATTTGGTGGAATCTGAGAATGACTACTCCTTCAAATGACCCTCACAATACCGGTTCCTCAACCAAGCCTCCGATGCTGTTTAGTACTGAGTATAACATATGGAAACGAAGAATGCTCCATCACCTGTCTGTTAACAGTTCAGGTTGTTGGACATCTGTGGTACGTTGTCCACACAAGCCTATGGTGAACAATCTAGAAACCAACCAAATGGTTCTGAAGAAGAAGGAACAATACTCAGATGAGGATCGAAAACTGTTTGAGATTGATGCTAAAGCGCATGGTATTTTGGCGATGGCTCTGCCTAATGAAATCTATTCTGGGCTTATGCATCATGAAACTGCTCATGACCTCTGGAATGCATTGAAGGAACAATTTGGTGGAACAGATGAGGTCTTAGAAAACAACAGAGAAATCCTTGCCCAACAATATGAGACATTCTCTCATAGGAAGGGTGAGTCACTGACTCAACAGTTTGAGCGTTTTTCCTGTTTGATCTTTGAGCTAAAAATGGTCAAACATGAATACACTAATAGCCAGATGAACAATAGATTCCTCAGATCATTGCCTGAGAGATGGGACACATATACCATTGTCCTACGCTCCAGTGCAAATCTGGATAGCCTATCTCTCACCCAACTCCATGGGAAACTGCTTACATTTGAAAGAGAGATAGAGCAGAAAAGGAAACTGGCATCATCAGGAAAGCTCACTGATGACTTTGTACCAGGGAACACTGCCTTGGTTGGTCATGAGTCAGAATATGCTGCATCTGAAAGAAATTATGATGAGCATATAGATTTCTCTTCAAACAGTTCTGATCATGCATTTGTTAGTGGTGATAGTCAGTCAGGCTGTAATAGTGACAATTTGTGCTTCATTATGGATGATTTGAAAGGTATTGCTGATGATGACTTAGAAGAGATGGATATTCTAAGCCAAATGGCCTTGATTAATATCAGATCTTAAAAGTTCTACAAGAGAACTGGTAGGAAATTTCCAGGACTCTCTGGCAAAACCAAAATTGGTTTTGACAAGGGTAAGTTGAGGTGTCACAAATGCCACAGGCTTGGACCCTTTGCTAGAGAGTGTAGATCAACTGGATCTAACTCCTCTGCACCCTTTGTGACTTTTCCAAGCAATAGTCCACAAAACAGAGGGCAACATCCTGCTAGTTTTGGTCATCACTCACAACCTATATCTCCTGCATATTTTGTCCCTCAGGGTCCAATGGCATATCCATATCCCTGCTATTACATGCCACAACCAAATCAAGTTCAAGTTCCTATTGGACAACAACCTCAAGCCTTACCTGAGCCTCTACCATCTCAATCATCTCAATTACAACCTCATCACAGCTTCTTCACCCCTGGTGTTGTGACTGGAGCAGTTTACCAGATGATCTCTTGGTAATGAGCAATTATTTGCTGGTGATGGTCAACATGGTGGTGAACATCCTTTTGGGAATCTTGCTCTCATGTCCCTGGAATCTACTGAGAGTTCATGCTCCAATGCATCTTCTTCACAGGTAACCCAGGTATCCTCTAAGGCTAAGGCCAAGCTATGTTCTGAATCTTGCATAGCTGCATTTATCTCTATTAGAGAGGCAAATGCAGCTTTAATAAATCAAAATCTTGAGCTTGAGCAAACCCTTTCCAAAAGAAAAGCTGAGTGTGAGTCTGTCCTTAAAGATAAAGATGATGAGATTTATAAGCTTAAATGCCAATTAAATGATGAAAAGGCTAAGCTAGAGGTCATTCTTGAGAACCACAGAGAACTCAAAGAAAATCT
Source organism: Flaveria trinervia (assembly GCA_025506515.1). Taxonomy (NCBI): domain Eukaryota; kingdom Viridiplantae; phylum Streptophyta; class Magnoliopsida; order Asterales; family Asteraceae; genus Flaveria; species Flaveria trinervia. The sequence goes on along the minus strand of CM046458.1, from coordinate 37,356,225 downwards.
TGCAGCTACCCAAGTTGAGTGTGACCACTGGGTATCATCCTGCAAGGGATTTGAAATGCTGCTCAGCAAGCAATTTGCTTCGAATGTGAAGTTTGGAATAGGTTACAATCACATTGCACCAACTAGAGATTTTACTCCAAAATCAATAGTAAAACCTGAAGGTGAAAGTAATTTCCAAACCACATCATCATGTGCATCATCCTCAAGTGATCACCCAAAATCACAAGATGAAATCAGTGTTGATACCTCACCAAATCATTGCCTGGTGGGTTAACTACTGATAAGCACATGAAGCTGAGTACTTCAGATGTTGTCCCTCAAAGTACCTCAAGTACTGAAGGGCAAGTAACAACATCTGAAAAGCATTTCAAATCAGCTAAAATAAAAGGATTAACAACTGCTGATGAATCTATCATACGGTCTTTCAGGACGGATAGAGAACAGTTGAAGGACAAGTCTTCAGTTGTTACAAATCCTTCAATACTTAACACAAGTACTGAAAGGAGGAAAGTACTAAAGATCACACCTTCAGTAGTTTCCAAATCAGCAGTTGATCAATCCAAGATGAAGAATAAGCCATGTGAAATATGTGGTAAATTCAATCATCTTTCTGATGAATGTTGGTACAAGAAGGGTTCCAAACTCAACAGAGATAAGCTCATTAAAATCCAAATGGATGAAATGAAAAATGAGTTTGAGACTAAGTTTGTACCACAGTTATCCCATTGTGATAAACGCAAGACTTCATCCAAATCCAAAAAGAAGGATAGGGTTTATCATAAAACAGTTGATAGTGCTTCTCCTAATAAACATCAGACTAAGTCTGTGAATTTAAAGGAGGAAATGGTGGGCCACAGGAACTCATCAAAAACAAGTACTGATATGTCACAGGAGCTGAAAGCTTTAGCTACAAATCAGACACAACTTGTTATGATGGTTCAGCATTTGTTGGGGAGAGTTAACCAACTAGATGCACCTGTGATCAAACCACTGAAAAGGCATTCCAAGCCCAAATCCAAGGAATCCATTTCAGCACCATCTCTATCTTCATCAGCTGTTAATCATGAGAAACAAGTTATGGTTAAATCTGTTGATGAAAACAGACCCAAAACCAAAAAGGTTTGGGTCTCAAAAGCTAACTAGTTCTTTATGATAAATGCAGGGTTCTTCAGCATGCCAAAGGAGCATCTGGTATGTAGACAGTGGAGGATCTATGCATATGACTGGAAGCAGTTCTCTTCTTAATGACTACTCTCAAGGAAAGAAGGGATTTGTTTCATTTGGAAATGATGCTAAGGGTTACATCATTGGGAAAGGATATGTGTCTAATGGAGATATCAGATTTGATGATGTTAACCATGTGGAGAATCTTAAGTATAATCTACTGAGTGTCAGTCAGATGTGTGATAAAGGGCATGTTGCACTTTTCACAAGCTAGAACTGCAGGATTCTGTCTTCCCAAGTTCTGAGGCTGATTGACAAGGTATTGGATGAACATACTCTCCTAAAGGCCAACAGGATTGGAAGAGTATATGCCTTGGATTTGTCAAAGAAGATTGATTTGAAGGGTCATCCTTTCCTGTTCTCCAAAGCCTCTCCTCAGGAATCTAAACTGTGGCACAGAAGGCTAGGTCATGTAAATCTCAAAAACATGAATCAGCTGATCCACAATAGTTTAGTGAGAGGTCTACCAATAAAGGAGTTCCACTGTGATGAAACCTGCACTGCTTGTTTGAAAGGAAAACAACACAAAGTCTCATTCCCTCCTATTGAAGAACCTAAGTCTACTGCATGCTTGCAATTACTACACATGGATCTATTTGGTCATGTGAGAGTGATGAGCATGGCAAAGAAGAAATAATGTCTGGTAATTATGGATGAGTACTCCAGATTTGTATGGACTTTCTTCTTGCATTCAAAGGATGAGGTTGCTCAGACGATTATAAACTTTGTGTTGTATGTTGAGAAGCAGTATTACCTATCAGTCAAGTGTATAAGGAGTGATAATGGAACTGAATTTAGATACCATACACTTGATGATTTTTATCTATCAAAGGGAATCAAGAGGTAGTTTAGCATTCCAAGGACTCCAAAACAAAATGGAGTAGTGGAGAGAAAGAATAGGACCCTAATTGAAGCTGCAAGGTCTATGTTGGCTGACTCTAGTTTGCCATTGACCTTTTGGGCTGAAGCTGCCAACACAGCTTGCTATGTGCAGAATAGAGTATTAGTAAATCAGAGGTTGATAAAGACTCCATATGAAGTTCTACATCATTTGGCTCCTCTTATTTCATTCTTCAAAGCCTTTGGGTGTCCTTGTTTCATTCTCAACACAAAGGATCAACTCCACAAATTTGATCCTAAGGTGGATGCAGGGTATTTTGTAGGTTATTCATCCACATGCAAGGCTTACAGAGTCTTCAACTGCAGAACAAAGATAGTTGAAGAAACCTTGCATGTGAAATTAAATGAATCTCCTAAGGATAAAATTCCACAAAACCCTGTAGAGCTGTTTGATCTGGACATACTGCAATATGTTCCTTATCAACCTCCAGCTGTTGCATATGATGTGGATAAATCATCTTCGCAGCAAGTCTTCCACCTGGTGATACTGAAGATGATGATGATATCAATACTCACCTTTTCAAGTTTAGTGATCAACTGCCTGAGTCTGCTAAACTTGATGTTCATGTAGCTTCTGTAGCTCCATCCACAACAAATGTTGATGAGATTTCTGACTCCTCTACATCATTTGACTTGCCATCTCATACTTGGTTTCAAGAGTCTGGATCAACATCTGTTGCTGCTAAATCGGCTACAAACACTTGCACTGATCTTATAGTGTACCAAGAGCTGAAGAATCACCCCATGTCTCAAATCATTGGTGATATCAATGTTGATGTCTCAACCAGAAGTCAATTGTCCAACTTCTGCTTCTATGCTCTCTTCATCAGTCAGCTAGAACCAAAGAACTATCATGTTGCTTTGAGAGACAATGGATGGGTTGAAGCCATGCAGCTTGAGCTACTTCAGTTCAAAAAGCAACAAGTGTGGGAACTGGTTCCTCTACCCCCAGGTAAGTGTTCAATAGGCACTAAATGGGTGTTTAGGAATAAAACTGATGAAAATGGGCTTATTGTCAAGAACAAGGCTAGACTGGTTTGTACAAGGGTTTTCACAAGAAGAAGGTATTGATTATGATGAAACCTTTGCCCCTGTAGCCAGACTAGAGGCAATTAGATTGTTCTTAGCCTATGCTGCATTCCACAATCTTAAAGTTTTTCAAATGGATGTCAAAAGTGCATTTTTATATGGTAAAATAAAGGAAGAGGTTTATGTGTGTCAACCACCAGGTTTTGAGGACAATAAACATCCTGATTGGGTGTATAAACTTGATAAGGCTCTTTATGGGTTGAAGCAAGCTCCTAGAGCCTGGTATGAAACACTTTCAAATTTTCTTCTTAAAAATAATTTCACTAGAGGCTCCATAGATAAAACTTTGTTTATTAAGAAAGTGGATCAACATAAGCTACTTGTTCAAATTTATGTTGATGATATTATTTTTGCGTCCTCTGATCCCTAGTTGTGTGATGATTTTACAAGTTTAGTGAAACAGAAGTTTGAAATGAGTGCAATGGGAGAATTACCGTTCTTACTAGGCTTGCAAATCAAACAAAAGGCTGATGGAACCTTTATTCATCAGTCAAAATATGCAAAAGATCTTTTGAATAAGTTTGATTTACAAAATTGTAAGCCCTGTTCTACTCCCATGTGCAACACCAAACAACTGGATGCAGATCAGAAAGGTAAAGTTGTTGATAAAACACTTTACAGATGTATGATTGGGTCCTTGATGTATTTAACAGCTTCTAGACCAGATATCATGTTTGCAACTTGTGTTTGTGCTAGATTTCAGGCTGCTCCTAAAGAGTCTCATTTGATTGCAGTCAAGAGGATCTTTAGATATCTGCAAGGTACACAATCTCTAGGTCTTTGGTATTCCACTGGACACTCTTCCAAATTAGTTGCTTTTTCTGATAGTGACTATGCAGGGTGTAAGTTAACCAGAAAGTCAACTTCTGGTGGATGTCAATTCCTAGGCAACTTCCTAGGCAACTGTTTGATTTCTTGGCAGAGTAAGAAACAAACATCTGTTGCTACATCTGTTGATACATGTATGTCCCTAGATCATGATATGTGATGTAAGATCTTGTTTGGTATGATTAATGAACTGATATTGATAGTCTGTTGGTTATAATGTTTAATAGTTCATTAATGAGTCGTGACTGAATTGATTGGGTTTATGATTACTTGAATGATTACATATAATATTATATTAATTAACTAAAACATTCAAACTTAACTTAATGAAGTTCCCATGCGAATGGCTCATGCAAATGAACCATACACATGAAGAACTTCACACGATTGACTCAGTCGCATGATTGAACCAGGAGACTGGATCAGTCGTACGACTGTAACATAAGATTGGCTCAGTCGCACGACTAAACACTCAGTCGCACGAATGAACCAACCGCATGGTTCAATCGCACGACTGAACCAAACTAATGGTTCAGTCGCACGATTGAATAGTGCCAACCTATAAATACAACTCAATTCGTGAAAAACATGAGCACTCGATCAAGTGCGATTCCAGACGAACCCTAGCCGTCCAGAAACCTTCCAAATCGTTCTCCAAGTTCATAGAACACATTAGATCGATTCCTTATCGATTTCTAACGTTAGTTTCAATCCTTGATTGATTCTTAGTGTGTTCTCACTGATTGGATCGCCAATCAAATAGGATTCCGCACTATTTGATCTGGTATACACGTGATCTCTAGGTATTTCAGTCGAATACCAGGTCCTAACAAGTGGTATCAGAGCTATTGGCTCTTGATTACGTGTTGATTCAATCAAGATTGCATAAAAGGTTGTGTTTTTCCACTAAAAACGCAATCTTTGGCATCAAAAGTGATCTTGGAAGTCCCTGCTCATTGACGTTTGGTTTCTACGGACTTAGGCGATTAGAACTTGTGAAATTTCGAATTTTTACGGCTGAAACCCGTCAAACCTAGAAATTTTCGCAAAACAGCAGTTTCAGTCGCACGAGTGACTCATTCGTACGACTGGACTCCATTCGCATTGCTCATACGCACGATTGGACCTAGTCGCACCCTCATTCGGCCGACTGAACCGTTCGTTCGCATAGCTCATACCCACCAGATTCATTCGCACGACTGAACCAATCGCCCGATTCATTCCCACGACTGAACCAATCGCCCAGTTCATTCGCACGATTGAGCCAATCGCAGAGCTTATACGCACCATTAGCTCATTCGCATCCTTCAGTCGCATCAGTGAAAGTTTGTTTGATTAGATTATAAGTTTATTCATCATGGAAGATCAGATGTCAGCCTTTACTGCTGGGAAGGACTCAAGGATATAGAACCTGCTGTTGCTTGAGAGTGAGGTGGGGAATCACAATAAACCACCAAAGCTTTTGACTTTAGATGAGTTTCCCCACCGGAAACAACGTTTTGAGATCTACCTTAATGGAGTACATCCTAATCTGTGGGAAGCCATTGAGATAGGCTATAGTACACCGGTGGGAGCTGATGGAGTTAAACTAACATTAAGCGGGATGACAAACGCACAGAAAGTAAAGTACAATGCAGAGAAAAGAGTTTATGCATTGATCACTCAGTCTATCCCCAAAGACATATTCCACCAGTATTCAGAGAACAAGCAGTCCAAGAAACTGTGGGATGCGCTAGAGAAGAGATATGATGGTAATGCATCATTGAAGGCAATCAAGGCAAGGAGTTAAAGAAGGAATTCGATAACTTCTCATCAATTGGTAATGAAAGTTTGGACGAAGTCATAGATAGATTCTACCACTTGATGAGCGAATTGCATACACATGGAGTGGCTACTACCATGGAAGAGAAAGTAAGCAACTTCGCAGACGGGTTGCCTGATAAGTGGGCTACATTCGTGTCTAACCTGAGACAGAATGGAATCCTTATAAAGCTGGATATAAATGACTTCATTCTTAAGTTGCGAGAAGAAGCACTAAGGATGAAGTATAGAGCTCAGAAGTCCTTGTACACACAAAATCCAGCTTTATACAATGCCACGCCTCAAGCTAATACATCTGGAGCACCCCTCCAGACTGCTTTTGTGTCTAGCTCGTCAGGTCCTTCACATGCTTCTCCTTCTGGATCAGACACGCCTGGGTCATCATGTACCCATCATATTGGAACAGAAGCAAACGCTACCAAACTGAAGATTGAGAACCTCGGTAATGTGACCGTGGAAGTAGCTCGAGAGCATATGGATCTTTTAGCAGCAGTGGTTCATTCATATGATGGACTTGTTGCCGGGAAGATTGGAAACTGCCATCTGGCAGATGAGGACTACGAGCAGGTGGATGAGATGGAGCTTGAAAGAATGGATATAATGTGGGCCTTAGCAAGTGTTGTGCGGAGGGCGAAGAAGTTTGTGAAAAATACTGGACAGAACTTGGTTGCTACTAAGGACACCACCTTTGGCTTCGACAAGAGTAAAGTGACCTGTTTTAACTGTGGTGAGAAGGGGCACTTCAAACGAGAATGTGTCAAGCCAAAGAAGACGGGGAATGGGAACCCGTTCTCATCCTTTACTCGCCAGGACAAGCAACCCTCTAGTTCTACTTCATCAAACAAGGATCCAAAAGCATTAACTGCTCATGATGATGAAGGACAGGATTGGAGTTTCAGGTTTGTCTGACCAGGAGAATCTAACATTGCTAGTGTTGAGGATATTGACGATGATTCTGCGAGTGAAGGTGATATAGCAGTTGAGATTGCAATGTCACATAGTGAAGAAACAACTGCAGCCGAGGTCAGTTACAAGCCAAATGAGGAAGTTTCCACATCAGAGACAGAAAAGCCAGAGTCGACAGAACCAGAATCATCTGATGCGGCACTGATGGCTAACTCTTCTGAACCAACTCAGGTAAGTACCACTGACCAAATTTTTAATAACCATGCTTGTTCTGATTGTGACACGTTTAGGAATAGCATAGATGAAAATTTTGCTAGGTTATTAGATCATAATGATAACTTAGTAAAAGATTTACGTCTGTGCACTGAGGCAAATAGAGTACTAAAACAAAATGAGCATTGTTATAAAGAAAAGATAGACCTATTGACTAAACAACTTAGGGAAACCGAAGTAGTGGCTTTTAACCAAGCAAACGACATTAGGTACTATCTAAACTCCCTAGAAGAAACTAAAAAGCAAAAGGCAGTTCTAGAAGTCGAAGTTAATTCATTAAAACAGAAACTGTAGTTGGACTAGTTCTTCACATATAGTCCAACACTTAGTAAGAGAAAGGAATAACGGGGAGGGATTAGGCTACAAAGTGGTTCCACCACCACCTGAGACCTTGATGAACACTAAGTCTAGACCAGTAAATAATAACCCCATCAAGGATCATGTGGTGACTACTCCTCTTGTTACTGATCCAGACACCTCATGTTCATCTACTGAATCTGGTAAGAAACAAAAGGAGGCCACTTCAAAGGCAAAGGGTAAATTGCCATGTGTTAACCTGGAAAATGAATTTGAAAAAGTTAATTTAAAGTCAGGGTCAAACAAAGTCAAATCAGAACCTAAAAGGACGTCAAATGCTACTTTTTCACATGCTTCAAGTCAAAAACCAGCTAACCGAAAGGTGAAACAGGTTAACTCAGTAAATTTTGTTACACCAGAGAAAACATCAAACATCCAAGAGTCAAAAACTAAAGTGATTGATGTTACTAGAGTGTCACGCACTTTTCCACAAAGAAAGTCTACTCATAAAGTTGATAGCAGGTCATGCTACAACTGTGGAGAATGTGGACACATTGCTTCCTACTGCCATTTCTATCAGACACCTAGGAAGAAGATTGATCTTCTGGACTCTAGACCTAGGTCTTCTAAGCGGAGTTCTCTAACTCCACCTAGAAGAGCTAGTGAACCTAAAGTCCAACCTGTAAGCCAGACGACTGTTTATCATAAACATGCATTGCACAAATCTGGCTTATGGAAAGAAAAGTCAACCCTCGGGTCTCATACTGATAACAAGAAGGAACCTGAGCTACCCTCACCTTCTAAGGGTCAATGGGTAGAGTTTATGATGTGTGATGCCTCTGGGAAACCCAAGACAGTTAAAGCTTGGGTTCCTAACCTAAACTGATTCATTTACTTTGTATGTGCAGGGTGTTCGATATAGTGCTGAGACTAACACGTGGATTATAGACAGTGGAGCATCCAGGCACATGACAGGAAATAGAGCCCTTTTATCTAACGTCAAACAAATAAAAAGAGGGCATGTTTCCTTTGCAGGAAACAAAGGAGGTATATCACAGCTCAGGGAGAAGTGGGAAATCAGAAAGTTAAGTTTGAAGGTGAACTACGTTCAACAACTTCAGAACAACTTACTTTCTGTTTCCCAAATCTGTGACAAAGTTTAAAGTCATCTTGATAACCAGAAGTGTTACGTGCTGAAGAAAGAATATATGATCCCAGAGGACAAAGTTCTGATGACTGCTTCAAGATATAAAGACCTTTATGTCTTGGATCTGTCAACAGCTGCCACAACGGATCATGAGGTTCAGTGTTTCTTATCTAAAGCTACTGAGAAGGATTCCATCTCCTGGCATCGGAGAATGGGACATATTAGTCAAAGAAAGATGAATCATTTGATTTAGAAGGATTTAGTTAGAGGAGTGAATGTCAAGAACTTCCAACTTCCTGATTTTGTGTAGCTTGCAAGAAAGGCAAACAGACAAAGAAGTCTCATAAGGAAAAGAAAGTTCATTCAATAGAAATTCCTCTTGAGTTTCTTCACATGGATCTGTTCGGTCCAGTTAGTACAAGGAGCATTGCAGGCGACGTGTACTGTTATGTGGTCACTGATGACTACTCAAGGTTCACTTGGGCAATGTTTCTGAAATCAAAATCAGAAACTTTGGAGACATTCAAGGAATTAGTAACCACACTGGAATCACTCTACAAGCTAAAAGTTCGACAAATACGCTCAGACAACGGGACAGAATTCAAGAATCAAGGGATGGCGGCATACTGCAAGGAAAAGGGAATTGTGCATCAATTCACTTCTGCCTACACACCTCAGATGAATGGCGTTGCTGAGAGAAAGAACAGGAGTTTGATAGAGACAGCCCGGACTATGCTGGCAGACTCGAAACTGCCTATCCAATTCTGGAACGAGGCAGTGGCAAATGCGTGCTATACACTGAATCGAGTCCTAATAGTCAAGCGCCACGGAAAGACATGTTATGAGCTACTTCAAAGACGCAAACCGAATTTGGAGTATCTTGAACCTTTTGGGGCACCGTGTACACTTCTGAAGAAGACACAAGAAGGAAAATTCAGCGAGAAGGCAGTTGAAGGAATTTTTCTAGGATACAACATACCGAACAAGCGAGTTTACATAACTCAACGGGTCTTGTAGAAGTGTGGTGTAATGTCGACGTTCAGAGATATACCACACCACCTACAGGCAAAGGACCTGCATACTTCTTCGATTATGATGGATTCTTCAAATCCTTCAACATCCCTCTCTCTCCCTCGGATGATGAGTTAGCTACTAGGATGATGTATGATATTCTAAATACTCCATCTAGCACACAGGGAGAATCATCTACTCAGTCAGAAGGGGTAGTCGATGAAAGTGACTCCTCCTCTAAGATGAAACTGAAGCAGATGACCAGAACAGTCAGGAGGAACAGGTTCCAGTTCCTGAAAGTCCACAAGCATCCACAAGTGATGCACCCTCGACTTCGAAACCTCAAACTCCAACCTCCTCAGATGCAGACCAAAATGTTCACAATCTTGGTTCGGAGGTGACTGTGCCGACTACTCCAGGATCACGACTAAACGTCTATCACCCTTGACAATGTTATTGGAGATGTCCGATCAGGAGTACAAACCCGAAATCAGCTATACTCAGCTGATTACACCTCAGTTATGGAGAAGGGTTACATCCATGATGGTGCTTATCGATGTTTTGTCTCGCAGGTTGAGCCAAAATATGTCAGTGAAGCACTAAATGATGAGGCGTGGGTGAGTGCCATGCAAGAAGAACTTCTGCAGTTTAAGAAGTTAGGTGTATGGACTCTGGTTGATAGACCTAAAGGTGCTAAAGTCATTGGCACCAAATGGGTACTAAAATGTAAGAAGGATGACCAAGGAGTCATTATCAGGAACAAAGCTCGACTGGTGGTTCAAGATTTTCGCCAAGTCGAGGGGATTGACTATAATGAGGTGTTTGCACCCGTGGCAAGGATGGAAGCTATTCGTATCTTCCTTGCCTATGCCTCGTACATGAAGATTAAAGTCTACCAATTAGATGTGAAGAGTGCATTCCTTCATGAGGAAATCAGGGAAACAGTCTATGTAAGTCAACCCAAGGGATTTGAAGACCCTTATCATCGGGATAGAGTTTACAAGCTCAACAAGGCATTATATGGGCTTCATCAAGCTCCTCGAGCTTGGTATGAGAAACTCTCGACTCATCTTGTGAAACACAGCTTTCGCAGGGGAGTCATTGACTGTACACTGTTTATTAAAGAAAAGGATGGTGACCTACTGCTTGTACAGATATATGTTGATGACATAATCTTCGGGTCAAAGAACGAAGAGTTATGCAAAGAGTTTGAAGCAGTGATGAAGAAACAGTTTGAGATGAGTGCGATGGGGGAGATGAAGTTCTTTCTTGGGTTACAGGTGGATCAAACACCTAATGGGATCTTTCTACATCAGACCAAGTATGTAGGAGACATTCTCAGTCGCTTTTACATGGAGAATGCTTCTGCTGCTGGGACTCCACTTTCTACGAATCATGATATAGCACCTGATGAGAATGGAGATCTTGTAGATGCCACTATGTACCGAGGAATGATTGGATCTCTCATGTATCTCACTGCCTCAAGACCTGATCTCATGTATGCTACATGTTTATGTTCCAGATATCAGGCTAAACCTAAGGTCAATCATCTGATCGGGGTCAAAAGGATCTTTCGCTATCTAAAGGGTACACCCACACTAGGGTTGTGGTATCCTCATGATGACGATTTTGAGCTCACAGCGTATAGTGACTCGGACTATGGAGGCTGCAAAATGAACTACAAGTCTACATCAGCAGGGTGTCAATTCTTTGGGAAAAGATTAGTTACAAGGCAGTGTAAGAAGCAGACATCGGTTGCATTGTCAACCTGTGAAGCCGAATATGTTACTGCTGCAAGTTGCTGTTCTCAAATCATTTGGATTCAACAGCAAATGCGGGATTACGGTTTGAAATTCTCGTCTACTCCTATTTTTGTTGATAACTCTGCTGCAATTGCAGTAACCAAAAATCCGGTTCAACATCCTAAGACCAAACACATTGGTATTAAATACCACTTCATAAGAGACTGTTTTGAAAAGACCTTAATAGATGTGGTTAAAATTAATACTGATTTTCAACGTGCTGACCTCTATACAAAAGCCTTTGATAAACCACGTTTTCATGACTTGCTAGAGGTCAACGGCGTTATAAAGAAAAGTGAGGTAATTCCTGATGAGAATAATGTGTAGTCCGATGTAGTTTCGTCAAAGTTTATTTTATTTTATGTTATCTGTTTTTTTCTTTTGTCTGTTGTATTTAAACTCAGGTTATTTTGCTGTTTATTAAAATCCAAAAATAATTAAATCCGAGATGATTTTAGTATTTTAGGGGGAGAATATGTTAGCAAGTTAACATTAAAAAAAATGAGGGAGAAGGGGTAACTAGCTGAAATAAGGTAGATTGTGTCTGTGATACCGATTCAATACCTTGGGAATATGATAGTACATAGGAACAAATCAAGAGGGATTTTAAAATTTAAGTTTGAAAAGATGCAAAAGTTCAAAGTATAAGTCTGTGTAGTCTAAGCAATATAAAAAGGGAAAATGATAGAAAACTGGCAACTCCTAAGGTGACATAGAGAAAGTAGACTTAGAGGCTGCTAGACCACAAATGATATGTTGGTAGATTCAACACAATAGACAATTAGACCTGATTGGTGATCTCAAGATCAAACTAAGTTGTTCAACTGACTGTGGGCTTCCATCTTATCACTGGTTAACACAATCAAATATATTCCAATAAGGGGTAATGAGCATTTAAATGCCACAAAAGTGTGCGGATGACCATAATTAGAGTAAAGCAAGAAAAAATGAAAGACAAATGCAATAAAGCTAATGACTTATGTTGTTGGTGCATATTGTGTCAATAAAATAAGCTGCTCTAACAAGGAGATAGGTTGTGTGCCTCTCTGCTGTGCGATGGCACTGACTTGAGGATAAGCATAACCTAGATATTCTAGAATTCATTGTTGTTTGCCGCCTCTCTGCTGTGCAATGGCACTGACCTGAGGACAGGCTTCTCTTTGAAAGCTCTAAGAATAGTCTCTTCTTGAATAATACCCGTAGACCGCTCAAAACCTCTAAGGAATGTTGATTACCATATAAGTGTGGGATCCACAAATGTTAGCTGAAATAATTCAACCTAAATCAGTCACCAGTCTGCGTCAAAAGTCTATGTATGGATTTAAGTGGACAAACATACTGACAATCTTAGTGGCTACATTCTCAGGAGTTCAAATCAATGTGAAAATCTAAGAGTTTCAGTATGATTTCCCTAAGTTGCTAACGACTCTGGATGAACACTAAGAATTTAAGCATCAAAGAGTTTTAATAACAAGTCCCAAATGATTTGATATTCCTGTATGATTCCAAAATTGAGTTGGTCCAGATATGATCAATCTAAGTTGAAGCTGTCTACTCCTAATCAAATCCCTTAGATTTCCATCTTAGGGTTTTATCTCTCACAAAAGGTCCAAAAATAAACTTTAGTTGTGTAGTTAGTTTAAGTTCATATGTTTATGTTTTAATTTGTGTGTCTGTCGGACTACATCAGGGAAATCAGAAGGGAATTAACTTACCTAAAAAGGGTCATGTCTGAGATGGCCACATGGTTTTCAAAATTGAAAGGTCACGTCTGAAGTGACTGAATTGGTTAAGAGCTTACAATGTTATTATCAAAAGTGAAAAGGGTCTTAATAGTAAATGTTCAAAATGACTGTAAACTCACAAAATGTGACCCATTCACACTAGTGGATCATGGTTATCGACCAACTATGCGAATGGCTTCCAATCGGCCGAATGGACATGAATTGATCCATTCGACCGAATAGAAGGGGAGATGAAACAGTAGACCGACTGAGGCTCAGTCGTCAACTGAAGAGGCGAATGAAGGAGAGTTAGAATGATTCATTCGCACAATGAATCAAAATGACTTTCACTTTACACTTAGAACAGAAGTTTTCATGTCTTATGTACTATGGTTCTATGTCTTGTGTGTTACAGATAAATGGCAGAAAGTGGTCCATAAATCCAAAGCACAACATTTGTGCCTATTTGGATCACACCACCAAGAACGGGGCTGAGTTTACCGACATTATAGCCTTTCTGAGACGGTCCCGGATTCATAAGGCTATCTCCACTCCTTGCACGCCTTATAGATCACTCCATCAGGCATTCTGGGAGAATGCCTTGGTGGACCGCTCTCGTGAGCCGTACTGTATTTAGGAGCTCTATACTGGAACATGATATTGAGATCTCTGCTGCCGACATTCAGAGGGTCCTAGAGTTCGGGGATGACGCTGATCATCCTACTAAACTACATCCGTTGACAGTGAGAGGATGCTTCCTGAGGATAAAGTACGCTGGGGATATCAACTCATGTGTGCTCAACAAAAGCAACCTGAGCCCCCAGTACAAGTACTTAGCACACGTGATCCTCAAGTGTGTTGCATTTAGGAGGGGTGGGTTTGACGACCTCTCAGACCAGATTCAAAATGCCTACGTGTCACTGGTTCTGAACCACCCCTTCAATTTTTCCAGCATGATATTCTCCTACCTAGTGGAGAATTTGGAGGTAAAGGGAAAGGAGGGGTTTTGTATGTACCCCAGATTCTTACAGCTCGTCTTCAACGAGAAGCTGCCACAGTTGCCCAAAGAGAGTCATGACGCAATGGCCTTAGAGATAATGGATGATACTACTCTGGGCAGGATGAGAGTTTACAGGGGAAAGCAGATTAAGCCCCAAGTGAAAAGAATGATTGGCCACTTAGCAGATGAAAGTTATGTGGCACCGGGGAGACGCCAATGGCGTCACGAGGACAGTGACTCCGACGTGGAGCCAATTGTCCTCCCTACTGATGATTCAGAGGAGGATGACAGTGGGGATGATGCTATTCCATCCAGAGGCACTGTGTCTGACTCTGTTCCCTCTGTGTCTGTCTCACCTGCTGAGGTAACTGAGTCAGCAGGATTTCATCAAGATTTTGTTCTTAACGAGGAGGATGAGGATGAATCTGATGAGGAGCCACTGACCCGAACTGTGGGAAGGAAAGTGGTTCCCACAGAACATGGGTTGAGGGTTGTTGGTGAACAACCGAGAGGCTCCGGAGATACAGAAACTGATCCAACTTATGCTCCGGGGTCCTCAGGCGGGATTGGAGGGGGAGCATCCACCTCGAAGGGAACAAGGAGAAAACGGATGGCTCAACCCCATGGCCAGAAAAAGAAGAAGCGTAGGGTAACCTTTATCACTACCACATCCACCATACCTTCCACCACTACCACCTCTGCAGACACACCATCCACCACCATACCTTCCCCCACAGTGACCACAGACACCACCATACCGACCACCACAAGCCAGACCCCAGCCACCACTACATCATTCACCCCACACTCACCACCACTATCATCCAGACCTGACCCGATATTCACCACCTCCACCACCACCACTAGCCACCAAACCGAGCCCTCAGCCTACCCCTCACAACCTATAGATCTCCTCTACCTCCACTCGGGGTAGAGGAACAGCTGTCAGCTTTAAATAGAATGGTGTGCGATTGCTGGCGGCTGATGAGGAAAAGACCACTCAGATCCGCCAGCTTACCAACTGACTGCTGCACAATCGCATAAAATTGCAGAGCAGGATCGAGTAATTAAGGAGCAGGCCCAGCAATTGGCTGCTCAGAACACTCAGATGGACCAACTCCGAGCTTAAAGTGTCGCAACAGGTAAGGAAATAGAGGAGTTGGAAAAACCTAAGAGGACCATTTTGCTAAAATGAAAGGATCAAAGGAGGAACCTCTAAAGATAAAGGATGGAGACAGAGATAATGAAGATGATGATGATGATGATGATGATGACAGTGATTCTGATGAAGAGAAAACCGAAGAGTGGTGTGCAGATGAAGAGACTGAAGAAGGAGAAGCAGCTGAATCTGTCTCAGCTCCAGGGCAAGAGAAGAGAACAAAGAACAGACAAGATCAGTCAGCTTCTGCTTCTGCACCTTCACATGAAGAGTCTAGCATTCAGGATAAAAGTAAATAGTGGATGTTTATGTATTTATTTACTTTTGTATTCTGTATTGAAAAACCATGTACTAATGTTTATATTAAGTTAATGCATTTTGTTTGATATATTACTAATGATTTGAGTGTGAAATGTGTAAATCAAACAGATCCAAAGTACCACAGAGATGAGTTTGATATTGCTCCCCTTCAACAAGTCAAGTCTCAACTCACAATGATTCTTGATCTGCAAGGGATTGTCAGAAGGTCAGTGAGTTATACCCCTGAAGAAGGTGAAATAATTCACGACCTATCTAACGAGCAACTGGCAGAGATGTTCAGACTCAATCCTGATGACATTGTCAAGGATGCTCCAACAGTTGATTCAACCAGTGACGACGAACTACATGACGTTGATGAAGTTGAGGTTGAAGATATTGCTGCTGAAGAGTACCCTCAGTACGCTGACAACGAGGGTAATGTGGTCCCCAGTCTGGGTGAGTCCTAGTCAGTGATATGTTTGAGGTACTAGACAAGATGGAGCAGGAAGCAGGAAAGACGAAGGAACAGCCCAAGCCTCAAACGATGACGTATACATTCGAAAGGCTGAGTGGGCTGAATGTTTTAAAGAAGTCAGAGCCCAACGTGCTGCACCGAAGAGGGATGCCTACACCAGTTCTACAGCGTCAAGAAACATCTTACGGTGTCAAGCAGGATATATAGCATGGGCATATTTTGATGATCTTAACGTCTATGCCGTTAAGAGGGAAAAGGGCATAGAGTACTTTAGATTTCCACATGATCTAAAGACTCTACTAGGATTTGAGCTCAACCAGCTAGCCAAATTGAAGCTGTTGTATGCTGACCCGAGAAAGATGTCAGGCTGGTTTGAGGCTGCCCTAAAGAAAGAGTACCACACCAGGTGGATTAACTTCAGACCTCAACAACCTACAAGGTATATTAGAAGGTCTGAGATGGATACCATTACTGGAAAACCTAAGATTGTGTTAAAGTGGAGTCCTCCGCGCACTATGTCGAGAATCCCTCTCAGGGAAATGCCACAGGACTTCACTCCACACTTCAAATGGTGGTACTATGATTGGAGAACTGCTGAAGCTGTCATAGTTCTGAACAAAGGGGATCAAATGGATACTGTCAGGGTATTCGACCCAATGTGGCTAACTAACTTGTCTGCTAATGATGTCTATACATTATACAAGTGGCCACTGTTCTATGACACACAAGACATTGTACAAGCCCTCCAGTTCCAAATGTTATACGACTTTGCTTCGCGTTTGATATTCACGCGGGAGTCACACAAGAGGACAAGTACAAGAAATATGAGGAGGTAATGAAGAAAACAAGACATTAGAGAGATCTA
Organism: Flaveria trinervia; assembly: GCA_025506515.1. Classification (NCBI taxonomy): domain Eukaryota; kingdom Viridiplantae; phylum Streptophyta; class Magnoliopsida; order Asterales; family Asteraceae; genus Flaveria; species Flaveria trinervia. Next base: position 37,339,404 of record CM046458.1, on the reverse strand, counting down.
GGTCCAAGGGGGAGTTTGTTGATACATGTATGTCCCTAGATCATGATATGTGATGTAATAGATCTTGTTTGGTATGATTAATAAACTGATATTGATAGTCTGTTGGTTATAATGTTTAATAGTTCATTAATGAGTCGTGACTGAATTGATTGGGTTTATGATTACTTGAATGATTACATATAATATTATATTAATTAATAAAACATTCAAACTTAACTTAATGAAGTTCCCATGCAATGGCTCATGCGAATGAACCATACACATGAAGAACTTCACACGATTGACTCAGTCACACGACTGAACCAGGAGACTGGATCAGTCGTACGACTGTAACATAAGATTGGCTCAGTCGCACGACTGAACACTCAGTCGCACGAATGAACCAACCGCATGGTTCAATCGCACGACTGAACCAAACTAATGGTTCAGTCGCACGATTGAATAGTGCCAACCTATAAATACAACTCAATTCGTGAAAAACATGAGCACTCGATCAAGTACGATTCCAGACGAACCCTAGCCGTCCAGAAACCTTCCAAATCGTTCTCCAAGTTCATAAAACACATTAGATCGATTCCTTATCCATTTCTAACGTTAGTTTCAATCCTTGATTGATTCTTCGTGTGTTCTCACTGATTGGATCGCCAATCAAATAGGATTCCGCACTATTTGATCTGGTATACACGTGATCTCTAGGTATTTCAGTCGAATACCAGGTCCTAACAACATCCACTGCTGAAGCAGAGTACATTGTTGCTGCAAGTTGTACATCTCAGGTACTCTGGCTTCAGAACTAATTATGGATTATGGCATTACAGAGACTAAGACTCCATTATTAATGGATAGTGCTTCAGCTCTATGCATTGTCAAGAATCCAGTCCAGCACTATAGGACCAAACATATAGAGATCAGACACCATTTTATTAGGGATTGTTTTGAAAAAGGTCTGATTGATCCAAAGTTTGTGCCTAGTGCTGATGAGCTTGCATATATATTTACTAAGCCTTTGGATAGTTCAACTTTCCAAAACCTTGTGTTAAGGCTTGGTATGCTGCAGCTAGAATAAGTGACAGTTACTGATGATCTCAGTAAACAAGTACTGGTGATCATTAATAACCATGTCACAAATAAGTACTGATTCTATTAAAAGAAACTGATGCAGTTACAACTACTGATGTAGTTATAACTATTGATGTCAGTAAAAACAGATAAGTACTGATGTCTTATGAAACAACTGAAAACAGCTAAAAAGTCTGATGAGTAAGTGTTGAGGACAGTATGAAACAGCTGAAAAGCTAAGAATTTTCAATTAGCAAACGTTTCATTAGCCATTTTCAATTCTTTTCTCTCTCAACAATGGCGACCATGAAACTCAAACCCCGACACAACTGTGTTGCCTACCTTTCGAAATCGGCCTTCTGGAACAAGTTTGATACTGCTATCGATCTTATGGTGGATTCCCAATACCGAACCGCATTTCTTCTGAATCCTACCATATGCTCTGATTCCTTAACCCAATTCTAGACCAACGTCTCTGTCACAACTGGTGAGAATGATAGCCAAATCACTCTCCAGTCGTTGGTGAACCAGAAACAGGTGCTCATCACCCCCGACATCATTCGCAAAACCCTAAATTTGCATAATGGCACCTATACTAAGAATACCTGAAAGGCACCACTGATATGTCTTTCATCAATAACGGGTATGCAGGCGACATAAGTGCTACAACCATTCTTAAAAAGCACTTCCATGATGCCGAAAGACTTATCTTTCATATGGTGAATGTCTGCCTGCTTCAAAGACATCTTCTTGGGATCAGATGTCTTCACGATGGCAACAGGTATTGTACTCTATCTTTGAACGTCAAAATCTAAATTTTTCTGAGATAGTGTTCAAGGAACTAAAGGATCTGGCTCAGAAACCTGTGGCAAACAGATGGCTACTTTATCCTAGGTTTCTGATGGCCATAATTTTGAATCAATTAAAATCTGATGGCCTTGTTGGTCTTGGAGTCCCTGCTCCAGTTGTTTTAGCTGAGGTATACTCCAGACATAACTCTGACCCTACTCTTAAAGGGGCTGCCCGGATGCTAAAACCCAAGCAGAGGGAACCCACAGCCTCCACTTCCAGATCCAAAGTCCCCACCAAACCCAAATCCAAAAAGCCCAAAAAGGCTACTTAGGGAGATGAGTCCCCTGAGGATGCCCCTATCCCACCAATGCAGGAAGCACATACTGGTTATAACCCCCCAGTCATGTCAAAGACTCAACCTGCTGAAACCGCACAGGTATCCTCTCAACAGGATCCTGTTGCAACCACAATTGGGGATCCCACATTACTGGAACCTATCTCAATTGAGAGGGTTACCATTGAAAAGCACCTCTCACCCCGGGTGCAATCTGCTTCTGAACAATCTCCACATGCAACCGCACCTCAAAGCCCAACACTGATAGTTGCTAAAGTGCTGAGTCAATTGCATTCCTCACCCCCTCCCCAGAAACCAATTAACACTGGGCATACCTCAACCATTGAGGGGGAGGACCAAAATGCTTCTGATAACCCACAGCACAGGGGTTACAATGTTCAATCTCCAAGTGTAAAAAAGGAGGTTAGCACATCTGGTAAGGCTGCCACTTCTACTGATTCAGCAAATGATCAGGATGAAGTTGGTAACATCTATAAGACCTCACCAGAGGCAACTGCCAATGAAGGACATAGTCCTGAGGCAGGAAGTCCCCAGTACCAAGAATAAGAGGCACATGCTTATACTGATCTACACTCAGAGCATGTACATCCTGATTCAATCAGGAGGTCAGGTGATTCAGCAAAGACTGATGATGACCTGGGCTTTTTCTATGATGTTTTAGCCCATAATACCATCCTCGAGAATGAGGTGAGCAGACTCAAAGAGCTGCTAACCAAAATGTCTCAGGATCAAAGTCCATCTACCCCAATAACCCCACAGATGGCACCTTCATTTGAAGGTTCACGAAACACTTCGCCTACACACTTAACTGAGCCACCATCCACTGATTTTGGCACCACCTCTCAGGGACAGAACCCCTCTAAGCAGGTGGTTGCTACCTTTCAACACTCCTTACCTCTCATCACTCCCATCATTACTGAGATTGTCCATAAAGCCATTGATGAGAGGATCTCCTCAAATCTACAAACCCTCATTGATGATGTTGTTCACAAATCTCTTTCTGCCTTTCAAGCCCCTGATCCCAATGCAACCAAAAAGGGGGAGACTAAGGCAGTGAAAGAAAAGAAAAGGAAAAGAGTTGATGATGAGAAAGAACCTAAAAAAGAGAAGGAGGTGGAGAAAGAACTGATCTCAGAACAGCTGATCACATACAAACGAAAGAAAAGTGTTGAGTCAAAAGCTGATGAAGAAAAATCCTTAGAAGATCTTGTCAAAGATGCTAATGAAGCTCACAGCAGATCCATGGATAAAATTATAGATCAGCTCTTTAGACAAGGTCATGACACAGCCACATTAGATACTGAGATCAGAAGGCTAGAAATAGAAGAGATTCAAGCTAGATGGCTGGTTATAGTGTGTTGGAAAGGGAAAGATTGAGATAATGATCAGATTTATTGCAAAATATCTTGGAAGATCATTGATAGAGATAAAGTCATGGTCCAGAGACAGTATCTTGGAGATAACCAAGAAAATCTGCTCTGCTGGAGGCTACAATAAAGGGTTGATCATCGAAGCACTGGATGAAGCAGGTGCTGGGAAGAGAACTGAAATGGCAAAGCTCTCCAAAGCCAAACTCACCACCAAAATGCTAGATCAGTCTTCTCACACTCCCACTCAAAAACAACCCTCATATCTAACATCTCCAAATCTATCCCTAAACAAACCACCACAACTCAACCCACAAAACCAATCCCTTTACCCAAAACCACCTCAGACCTTACCCGGTGACACACCCAGAAGGAGGAGAAGGGTGTTGAGGGTAGAAGAAGATGAAGAAGAGGATGATGATGAGATAGTCTGCCAATCTCTGCTGTTCTCAAACTTAAAACACCTGAGCACAGAAGTCAACAAGTGATTACACCGCACTTGCAAATGCAGATGGTGAAAGTAAAGATTGAAGAAGCAGCACGATGAGTAGTTCTCAAGATGGTTGACAAGGATTTCCCTCAGTCCTCATCCATTCAAGAAATGAAGAAACAAGCTCTGAGGCTGTACACTCTTAGACATACTTTTCAACATCAAAGAGAAAGAGTGCGGATTTGGCTAGACCCCAGGGTAAGTTCTAGAATTCATAAGAAGAATATACCAAGTAGATATCATGGCCAAGTGAAGAAGACCTTGAATGCTGCAATTATGTTGGCCATGGTAGTCTCACTCTAGGAAATCATTGAAGAATTCAAGAGAGCTCACAACTCCAAGACAACCCCTTAATCTATTCTTGAGAACAAAAGGGGTTGTTATACAAAAGACTTGAAGATCTTCAGAAGAATGAACTCCAGTTGCTGCTTGAAGGCTCTCACCCTGATGAATTTGCATACAGAGAGATCACAACTGTCGAGTTAAAGAATGGGAAGACAGTGAGGTACCTGTCTGAGTATTATGGCCCAGAGTTCTTCTTTGAGGGAGAAGCAGAAGAACTCACCAAGGAGGAACAAGTTGTTCTCCTTGAGGCCTATGCTAGTGAGTCTTACAGAGTGGATATTAGGTTTCATGGTTGGGACAAGAGTCTGTGTCCAGTTTCCCCAAGACAGAGTTTCCTTATATACTTAGCCAATCAAAAGATCAGAAACCTTTTCCCGGCCTGTGCTTAATTGATTACCTCTGAAGCTGATCAAGAGGGTGTTTCTGCCAAGAATAAGTGGATCATCAATAAGTTTAGAGGTTTTGGCTGCATTGTTTCAGGGGGAGTTTGTTGGACCAAAAGAACCAATGAGCCTGATCAGAAAAACCTCTAAGTCCCACAGACATTACAACTGCTAAAGAAGATCACAACAACTGAAGACATCAGCTGATTACAAGGTCTGAAGACAAAGTCTGAAGACAAGATCTGAAGATTTCTACTGAAGACAAAGTCTGAAAGTAAAGTACTGAAGACAAAGTCTGAAGCTATCAGCTGAAGACAAAGTCTGAAAGTAAAAGTCTGAAGAACAAAGACTGAAGACAAAGACTGAAGACCAAAGTGATTAGTAGTTATCACAAAAGCTGAAGTTATCAACTTCAGTAGTTGTGATGGTTTCCTTTCAGTACTTGTAATTTACTTTTCAGTAGTTATTGTTTCAGTAGTCTTAGTTCAGTAGTTTTATGTTTTTGTACTTAGCATTCTTTGAGATGTAATCAGTAGTTGAGAACATTCTAAGTAGTTTGCATAGTTTCAGTAGTTTGTATAATTCTGTTAGATGTCACTATCAAGTGACATCAGCAGACGTCACATTTCCTATATAAGGAATGTTGACCTAGTTGTAACGCGTGACATTTAGCCACCACGAAAGCATATGAAAGAAATATTCCTTTTGCAAAAATTCTCTCTCTATAACCGTTTACTTTTCATTGAATATCAATTGTGTTCTTGCGAATTGTCTAATTCATTGTTCAAATTCCGCTGCAATCTACTCTAATTAATCAAACTTAGATCACTGATGCTAACAGTTTTTATGCATGAAATCACGTAAAAAGCTTATATATAAGTTCATAGATGAAAACTAAGGATTTAGATGTAAAAAGTTGAAGTTTTGGGTTAAAAATGGACTGGATCGTAATTTTTATGCATCCTGAGAAATTGTGAGTTCGTCTATAGAAACTATGAGTTCGTCCCGAGAAACTATTAGTTCTTTCGGCGAAAGTATCAACAAAACTATCAGTGAAACTATTAGAAAATGACCTGATTTCATGTCAACTTATATGCAGACTATGTATCGTAAGCATACTTTAGGTGAATTTATTGGCGAAGACTAGGTGAGTTCTAGCCCCTCTTTTATAAGTTTACAATGTTTTTAGGGTTGTTATGTGTTAGATCAAGAAGAAGGCTTTAACACTTTGTTTTCTCTCAAACTCACCTAGAACAACACTCGGGTTAAGATAGAATCAGTAAGAGTTTATCACAATATAGAAAGTAGTAAAGAACACAGGAAGTAATTTTCAAGGTACTTTTATATATTGCTTCTCAACTCAATAAATACAAGACTCTTACAAGCAGTGTGGAATGAGTTACAAAGAGAACCTATATATAATGCTACCTACAGCCGGATATACTTTGATACCAGCTGGGATCCTATAACTAAAGCCTATATTACAAGACTATAGTTTAAGGTATCTCGGATAAAGTCTTATCTGAGATTTGGTAGTCAGGACATGTCCCTGACTTACCTTTTGTCACCAACTAAAGTTGGTAACATGTACTATCATAAAAAGGTGAACATTGGAATAAAGTATGGTTAACTGCATGGCTCTTTGAGGAAACGCCATACAGTATCAGAGGTCTACAGCGAAGTGTCAGAGATCATACTTGTGTCCACTGGTTCATAGCAGTGTCTTCCGAAGGTTAAATGGCTTCGGAAGAGTAAGTACTTCTGAGGCCATTTATACTTCGGAGAGGCTGCTTCTTCCAAGGCTTGGAGACTTCTTCTTTTCATCATACTTTGGAAGTGGTCTTCAGCTTATTCTTCTAAGACCTAAACTTTGGAAGTATACACTTGACTTCGGAAGTAGAGTTCTGTCTTCGGAAGTTGATCTTTCACTTTGTCTTCAAAAGAACTCTACAACCTTCGAAAGTTCCATGCAAAGCTTCGGAAGCCTTTGCATGCAACACCAAAATTATCTAAGTGACTTAGTTTTGGTTGCATTAGCCTTCTTCTTGATCCAACAAACTCCCCCTAGGCCGATGCTACCAAAACTTCACTTGTTCTGCTTCTCAAAACTTTCAGCACCAAGGAGAGTAGATATTTGTCTGTCTCCTTGTTCTTCCCTGATGTGGTGCTGAGAAGTTTGTACAGATCGTTGGTAGATAGGAATCCAGTCTGTCATCCAAGCTCACCAGAGGGTACATATCATCCAAGGTGACAGACTAGACTTCCTGTCTACCAAGGATTTGTATAAACTTCTCAGCACCACATTAGGGAAAAATATGGAAACAGGTAAATATCTACTCTCCTTGGTGCTGAAAGTTTTGAGAAGCAGAAACAAGTGAGGTTTTGGTAGCATCAGCCTAGGGGGAGTTGTTGGATCAAGAAGAAGGCTGGTGCAACCAAAACCAAATCACTTAGATAATTTTGGTGCTACATACAAAGGCTTCCGAGGCTTAGCATGGAACTTCCGAAGGTTGTAGAGTTCTTCCGAAGATAAAGTGAAAGATCAGCTTCCGAAAACAGAACTCTACTTCCAAAGTCAAGAGCATGCTTTCGAAGGTTAAGTCTTAGAAGAGCAATCAGAAGACTACTTTCGAAGTATGAATAAAAGGAGAATTTCCCAAGCCTTAGAAGAAGCAGCCTCTTCCGAAGTATAAGTGGCTTCGGAAGTACTTGTTCTTCCAAAGCCATTTAACCTTCAGAAGACACTGCTATGAACCAGTGGACATAAGTATGGTCTCTGACATTCCGCTGCAGACCTCTGATATTGTATGGCATTTTCTCAAAGAGCCATGCAGTTGACCATACTTTATTCCACTATTTACCTTTTTATGATAGTACATGTTACCAACTTTAGTTGGTGACAACAGGTAAGTCAGGGACATGTCCTGACTTCCATATCTCAGATAAGACTTTATCCGAGATACCTTAAACTATAGTCTTGTAGTATAGGCTTTAGTTATAGGATCCCAACTAGTATCAAGTATCTGGCTATAGGTAGTATTATATATAGTTTCTCAGTGTAACTCCAAACATAAGGTTGTAAGAGACTTGTAATATTTGAGTTGAGAAGCAATATATGCAAGTACCTTGAAAATTACTTTCTGTGTTCTTTATTACTTACTATATTGTGATCAACTCTTATTGATTTTATCTTCATCTGATTGTTGTTCAAATGAGTTTGAGAGAAAAACAAAGTGTTAAGTGACTTTAACCGATCCTGCAATTGGTATCGGAGCTTCTTAAGGTTTTGATTGTGTGATCTAACCATCCAAATCAACCTGTTTTTCACTCCTCCCTACAACTCACTCACTCAAAATTTCCCTTAACAAATCTAAAGTAGAGATGGAACTATGACAAAGGCTCCCATCATTAATCCTGAAAATTTCAGGTCTTGGAGCAGAAGAATGGAAGGCTTCATCAAATACCAAGACAGCAAGATGTGGAACTCCTTTGTCAACGGCCCGTATAAGCCAAAGGTGGCATCACCTAGTGGAAACGATGCCATCATAGAAAAAGCTGTTGAAGACTATTCTGACGAAGACCGAAAGAAGATAGACATCGATAGCAATGCTATGACAATTCTCATGACTGCAATACCGAACTCCATCATGGTAGGGTTTGAGTATTGTAAGTTTGCAAAGGAATTGTTTGATGCTCTTGCTCAGATGTACTCAAGCTCCAATGACTCAAAGAAAGATTCACTGAAGCAGCAGTTAACTTCACTTATATTGCTGGAGAGACCCTTAGCCAGCAGTATTTCAGGTATATGGATCTTATCTCCTCTCTTCAGTCTGTGAAGATCACTCCTGAACTTAGAGATCTTACGAGAAAGTTCATGAGTGTTCTTCCAAACGGGTGGACATTTTACTGTGTCTCTATCAAGAGGACAGAGAACTTGAATACTCTCACTATGACTGAACTTTACGGCATCCTTCATGGATATCGTTTAGATATAGAAAGTAAGAAGGGCCACCAAGCAAGCCATCCTCTGAGTCTTCTTTCTAGCAACGCTTTAATGGTTGTAGAAGGCTTAGCACCCCCACAACCTCAGCACTACCTGACTTACCAGCAGCCATCCTGCTCTTCTGGACCTTGCATCACTTTTCTGGAGACTCCAATGTCTTAACAGGCTCAACACAATTCCTTTCAGGAAAGTTGTGCCTTTGTCTCAGGAAGTGGACACTCCAGTGTTTTTCAATACTGTTTTGATGATCTTGAGTGTTTTAATCCAGACGATGTAGAGTATGTGGACATTGTCCAACAGATGGCTCTTTTAACTTATAGAGCAAAGAAGTTCTTTAAGAGAACTGGAAGGCGATTCCCTCAAAACCCAACTACCAGCAAGTTTGGGTTCGACAAGACCAAAGCAAAGTGTTACAATTGTAACCAACTCGGTCACTTTGCAAGGGAATGCAAGGCTCCCAAGACCAATCTGGAACCCCACAGGCCTCCACACATCCCTTAACCTCAAAGCCCACTAGAAAGTCAACTGAAACAGCTACAATGGCTCAAGAAGTTGACTGGAGCTTCATGGTACAGGATGTGACTCCTGCTCAAGCTCTCATGGCAGGAACAGATGATACTCAGGTATATGAACATCTCTGTACTCCAGCCTGTATAGCTAAATTTAAACTTTATCAGGAATACAATATGGAAATCAGATCTGATATTGAGTCTTTAAATATTTTAAAATCTGATTTTAAGATAGCTGAATCTGACTATCAAAAGAAAATTGAGGAGTTAGAGAAAATTGTGTCTCTTTTAAAACATGAACACACCAACTACAAGACTCAAATCAATGATCTAATATCCAAATTGTCTGAGGCTTAAGCTCAGCTTGTCACTGCTGAGGCTCAGGCCAGGAAGCATGCTATCTCTGAGCAAAACTTCCAAGCTATTCTTGCATCATCCTCCCACTCCAAACTCTGTTATCAAAACAAACAAGGGTTGGGAACCAATGAAATCGCTCCACCACACTCCTATGAGTCTATCAGACAACCAAGATGTGGTACTGAGGAGCAAGAGGTTCCAACTGTTGACCCTTCCTCACCACAGTTGAAGGATGAAACAACAATAGTGGCCACCACAAGGAAAAAACAGGTAGAAGTACCCATCTCCTCCTGTGAAGATCAAATCCTAACCACTAAGGCCAGAAGAAGAAGAGCTAAAGCTGCTAAAAGAACTGTCAAGAAAGTGGTTGAGTCTAAGCTGAAGATTGACCCAAAGCATAAAGGTGTCTTTATCTCAGTTGGATTCCAAATGCTAGGTACTTCTGATTCAGGAATGGAGTGTAATACCAGCACTCCTATCCTACCAAAGGATCAGAAGTTGAAGGGAAATGCTGCTAATGAAGAGAAGAAGCCCAAGAAACAGCAACCTTCACAATCCCAAAAGACTAACATTACATGCATTATATGTGGTCTGCACAACCATATGGCAAAAGATTGTTACTACAATCCTGCAAGCACACATTATGCAAATAATATTAGGAAAGAAGGAGTCAAAAAATGTTTCACATTTGGACCTTTTCAAACAGTTCAAGTGATGAAGAAGGGAAAGCTGGTTTTTGAAGCAAGGTTGCTTTTGGAAGAAACTGTTTCTTCCAAAGAGAAAATGGCCTCAGAAGCAAATGCTATTAAAGTTCTGAAGAACAAGAAGATTCCCTTGAAACCATCCAAGAAAAAGACTGCATCGGAAGTAAAGGTGGTGAAGACTTCTTCCGAAAAGAAAGAAGCTTCAGAAGAAGGCCATGCTGCAAAAGCCTCTATAGGCTCATCCTCCAAGATCGACCAAAGGATGGACTGGAAGATCAAGGAAGATGCTGTAGCCCAAACCTCCTCTTCAAAGACATCTATTGAACCCCCATGCATATCTTTTGGTTCAATTATGTCTTTATCCTTGGAAGAACCCAAGACAACAAGGCTTGGGCTTCCAATCAAAACTAACAATATCATCTTATGGGCAGGGACATCCATATGATAAGAACAACAATGTCTGGATTATGGACAGTGGATGCTCGAGGCACATGACAGGGAACAGATCTATCCTTCAATAGTTTCAACACTATGATGGAGGTCCTGTCCAATTTGAAGGTGAGGCCGGAGGATATATTTCTGGTAGAGGGAGTATATCTAATGATAAGTTAAAAGTTGACAAAGTTAACTTTGTCAAACAGCTTGAACACAATCTGTTAAGTGTTTCTCAATTTTGTGATCAAAATCACCAGATGCTTTTCACAGAACATGAGTGCGTTATCCTCAAACCAGGGATGACCATTCCTCCGGAATTAGTGCTTCTTAGATCTCCCAGGAAAGGGGATATGTACAATCTAGATATGAACAATCCTTCCCCAATGGGTGAAGTATCATGCTTTCTTTCCAAAGCTGAGAGTGATGAGTCAACACTGTGGCATAAACGTATGTGTCATGTAAATTTTAAGACAATGAATAAATTGGCTAAAAATAACTTGGTACACAATTTGCCTAAAAGGAGTTTTTCTACAAAGATAATTGTGTTGCATGCCTAAAAGGGAAGCAACATAGGACCTCTCATAAATCCAAATGTGTTAACTCTATCACTACTCCATTACACTTATTGCATATGGATCTTTTTGGTCCCATAAGTATAATGAGCATTGGAAGGAAATCATACTACCTTGTGATAGTTGATGATTTTACAAGATTCACATGGGTATTCTTTTTAAGAACTAAAGATGAAACTACTGAAACATTAAAGTCTTTTATTCTTAAAATAGAAAATCAAATTGATCACAAGGTTAAAATAATTAGAAGTGATCAAGGGATTGAGTTTAAGAACTTCGTTCTTGACTCATTCTGTAACTCAAAAGGGATTATTAGACAATACAGTGCTCCCAGAACTCCTCAACAAAACGATGTTGCTGAGAGGAGAAACATGACACTTATTGAGGCTGCTCGAACTATGTTAGCTAATTCAAAACTACCTCTAACATTCTGGGCAGAGGCAGTTAGCACTGTATGCTATGTGCAGAACAAAGTTCTTGTAGTTAAGCCACATGGAAATATCCCTTATGACCTATGGAACAAGAGGCCACCATTCATTGGCTTTCTAAGGTCCTTTGGCAGCAGGTGTACCATACTTAACAAAAAAAACAATTTATCAAAATTTGCTAAAAAGTCAGATGATACTATCTTTGTTGGATACTCTTCTAGCTTCAAAGCTTATAGAGTATACAACATTAAGAATCAACAATTTGAGGAGTCATCCAATATAGTTGTTAATGAGCACACTCCTTGTGTTAGGGGGATGGCCCTGATCATATCTTTGATTTAGAATTGTTTCCAAACTATTCTAAACCATCTTGTGAGAATGTTTCAGCTGGAACAGATGCTCAAAATGATGATGATGCTATTGTTGATGATCAACTGTTGGAGCTACCCAAACCTCTTCCAAATTCTCCAAGAGCTGAAATAAATGAAGTTTCCACCATTCACAGATCTGACAGCTTAACCATACCAAGGAATAGTGAAGCTTCAACAAGTGAATCACTTGCTAAGCCTCAAAACTAATCAGGTGATCCACCATAACACCAGGCAGAAGGAAGTAGTGTTCTGAAGGAACAGGCAACTGTTAATACTACTTCACAGCCAACCATTGATGATGTTTCTCATTCATTCTATTAGTCCTCTTTGAATGACTTTGAAACAACAGCTGGACAGAGTGTACCAGTTCTTGAGCAGAATATGTCCAATCAGGATCTATGTCTGCAACTAGAAGCGATTCCTCGTCTTAGGATTCATAACACTTATCCAACTGAAAACATCATAGGGGATGTTTCTGAAGGTGTGAGAACAAGAGGGCAGACTCATCATGGGAATGTCTACTTGTACTCATGCTTTTTATCCCAGATGGAACCCAAGAAAGTGGAAGATGCCTTGACAGATAGTAACTGGCTTGAATCGATGCAAGAGGAGCTGCTTCAATTCAAGAGACAGAAGGTATGGAACCTATGTCTGCTACCATCTGGTCAAGTACCTATAGGCACTAAATGGGGTTTCAGAAACAAGAAAGATGATAGAGACTTGATCATCAAGAACAAAGCAAGACTTGTAGTTCAATGATATACCCAAGAAGAAGGAATTGATTATACTAATGTCTTTGTACCTGTTGCAAGACTTGTGGCAGTTAGGATCTTCCTTGCTTATGTTGCATCCAAGGACTTCACTGTTTACCAGCTTGATGTCAAGTGTGCCTTTCTATATGGACATATAGATAGGGAAGTCTATGTGTGCCAACTGCAGGATTTGAAGACCCACATCACCCCAACTATGTGTGCAAATTGGATAAAGCTTTATATAGGCTGAAGAATGGCTACACTATAGGTACCATTGACAAGAGTCCCTTCATCAGAAAGTCTGGAAAGGACATTTTGCTTGTTCAATTCTATGTCGATGACATCATATTTGGTTATTCAAATGACCAAATGTGTAAGGACTTTGAAAGCATTATGAAGAAAAAGTTTGAGATGAGTTCCATGGGAAAATGGACTTTTTCCTTGGAATTCTGGTGAAGCAAATGAAGGAAGGGTTTCTCATTAATCAATCTAAGTATGTTTCTAACATCTTAGAAGATTTGAGATGAAAGATTGTAAGCCTGCCAAGACACCCATACCCATAAACTACAATTTTTGTCCTGACCTTGAGGGGGAGGATACTAATCAACATCAGTATAGGGCAATTATTGATTCTCTGATGTATCTCACAGCCAGTAGACCTGATATCATCTTTGCTACTATATCTATGCAAGATATCAGGCTGCTCCAAAGGTGTCTCATCTAGTTGCTATTAAGAGAATCCTCAGATACCTCAAAGGAGCACCTAAACTAGGTCTCTGGTATCCCAGAAACAAGGATTTCAATCTCTATGGATACTTTAACAGTGACTATGGTGGCTGCAACATTGACAAGAAATCCACATCAGGAGGATGTCAAATTCTTGGTGGAAGAATCATCTCATGGCAATGCAAGAAGCAATCCTGTGTCTCTACATCAACTGCTGAAGCTGAATACATTACCGCTGCTAGCTGTTGTGCTCAACTGCTATGGATTCAGAATCAGATGTTAGACAATGGATTCAACTTTATGAGTACTCCGATCCATATTAACAACAACATTGCTATCTCCATTACTGAAAATCTGGTGAAGCCCTCCCAGACAAAGCATATTGATATCAGGTACCATTTCATTAGAGATATTCATGAGAAAAATCTGATTAAACTAATCAAAGTTGACTCAAATGAACAATATGCTGATTTGTTCACCAAAGCTTTTGATGAACAAAGATTTAAGTATCTCATAACAGCTATTGGGATGATAAACATTGATTAGATTACCTCTTTTGAAAACCTTTTAATATGTAATGTTCTATGTCAATACAATTTAAGCCCTGTTACAGAAGGTCTCTCGGAAATTTTCTACGTATAAGTTTCTTCCGAAGAGAAATTAACCCTCAGAAGCTATTTTCATATCTTCCGAAACAAAATTTCTCAAAGGATAATTTTCTTCTCGGAAGAGTTTTTGGCTTTGGAAGAAATGATTGATTTCATATCAGATCTACTTCCGAAGCTTACAAAACCTCTCCATTCAGAAAGGTACTCTTACTTTCGAAAGCAACAGTCTTTGCCTCGGAAGTAAGAATTGCCGTCGAAAGACAAATTACCTTTGGAAATGCTTTATATTCGGAAGAGAGATTTTACTTTGTAACGTAAATCTTTTGGGCCCCACACTGTAAAAAGCAAAGATCTTGTTAATGATGTCGGATTATTAACGTTATCACCCCCCATCAAATCTCCCACTTAAACATCACATCACCTTATCCTAACCTCCATTACCGCCTTTCCACCCTCTTTTAAATAATCCCGACTTCTCACTTTCATTTTCTTACTTGCAATTTTTACTGCCCTAGAGATTTTCTCCTCTCCAACTTTACCCAAGCTCAAATTCATCCTCATTCACCTTTCTTAAATGGCAATCAATCCTCAGCACAACCAAGTCACACTTCTTGATTCTTCAAGAGATGCTGACCTATCTGAAATCATCTCCTTTCTCACCCAATCATCTTACTACAAAACCCTTATTGTTAACTCCACTGTTTACTCCAATCAAATGGATGAATTTTGGGAAAATGGTCAAGTCGATACCCTAAACGGGATTCGTGTACTAAGGTCCAGTATTTGTGGACAAGGGTTGGTCATTACTTAACAACTTATCAGGGAGCATCTCGAGCTTCATGATGAAGGAGCTCCTACTAAATTCCCCAAAGAAGATTTAGACAACACTTATATCCTTATGGGATATGGTGGAGACATGAGCAGGTCGACAGTCTACAAGTACAACTTCTCCTACAACTGGAAGTTCCTCCTTCATGTTGTTCTCCACTGTCTGTCCAACAAGTCTGGGGGATGGGATCAAATCCCGTATGAACTAGGATGCTTAGTTCATGGATTGGTGATAGGCCTCCGCTTCAATTACTCAGGATTTGTGTTCACCAATCTAATTGGGAATCTTCAAAGGGAGACATTCTTTATGTATCCCCGATTCATTCAACACATAATCAACTGTGAGTTGGAACAGAGTACGCTTGTCTGTGCAGCTGCTCTTACTGTCCCTCACTTGAGGCCTACCATCTTTAAGATTTTGAAGAAGGTGTCCACCAACTTCACTGGAAGGTACACTTCTCTACTTCCAAGTATGATTGAGTGCATAGCTCCTGGTGACATCCCTGTTCACCCCACAGGTGATGAACCCACACCAGAAACCACCTCCATAATGCCAACACTGCCTTCTCTACCCATCACCATCACATACCGGAGAAGCCCTAAACGAACCCTTGTTCAATCTACTCTGATTGAGCAAGCACCTCTGTTCAATACAAAATGACTAAAGTAGAAACATGGGCTCCCACTCAGTCTGAGGTCTCACCATCCTTCTCATTCGACCTCAATTTGGGTTTTGAGTCTCCTCCGTCTCAAACCATGAGCCCAACACCCAAACCAACAGCCCTTAGGATGAGTAGCTACACTCTTCTGAGCAGCCAACAAGGACAGCCCCACCAAAGGCTCAATGCTTGTAGACATTGACCAGGTCTCGGGTCAGTAGGCTTAACATCCCTATCCTTCACTGACCTTCTTTTTAAAACTGATGAAGAAATAACATCTCTCCACAGCAATGAAACTGATCTACGACACCCTCTCCAAGATCAACAGAGCCCAGAGATATCCCTTATCTCTAGCCCCCATCAGCAACCCACAACTGAGGTGAGTCCTACTGATGTGGAGGGGACTCATGCAGATTCAGCTGGCACTATAGAAGGTGCCTTAATGGACCCAATGGACAATGGTAACATATCTTAGACTGAATCTACAGCAACCATGCCTTTTGATGACTTGAAAGAGACATCATTAAGCACGGGAAACCAGGGTGCCAAGAAACCACATCTGGTGGTGAGGCTGAACATGCTAGGTATGTTACCTCATCTCCCCATGATTCTTCCTTCAAAAGAAGATGAGGGAAGCATGCAACTCCTCATAAAATACCTTCTGTCTAAAGTCTAAAACCTTGAATCCTTGGTTAGGACATTAGAAGCAAGGTCCACACTCAGCAACTTGAGATTGACAATCTCAAGACTCAACTAGCTAAGAAACAGACTGAGAGATCTGTTAGGCATGCACCTGTTCAGGTCTCATTGACTTCTTCCTCCAGCTCATCTAGCTCTCAAGATGATGCTACCAAAAAGGAGAGAAATGTTTAGAGACAAACACTTGAGGACCCACAGATTCATACTTCAACTTCAACATCTTCTACTCCTGTCATCACTTTGTCTGAGCCATCTCAAGTTGTACTTCAAATCAAACCAAAGATGTTCAGAGATCTCTAAAGACTCTTCACCAAGTTTCTGTTGAGATCCTCTACTGATCAGCCAAGCCCAGATGCTGCAATGATTTACTTCGGAGCTAAAGAGCTTTAGAGGCTTACTGCACCTTCTACCACTGTGGAAGAAGTTGGTCAACCTAAGGTCCACATGGAACCTAAGATTCATTTCGAAGGGGAAATGGGGACTGATGGCCCAGCAACTGAAACAGCTGGGATAGAATATGCATTTCCTCAAACTTTCGAAGCTGAAGTTAAAGCCTCAGAAGAACAAGCTGAATCTTCTGAAGCTGAAATGGAAGATGCGGAAGGACTGTTCAAGATGTCCAAGGAACTTATCATCATAGATGCAATCCTAGAAATGGCATCTGAGGTGAATAGTGAGGACTTTCTAAATCTACCTCTATCCCAGACACCCTCTCTTCCTCTCTCACAATCAGAATCCACTCTCCAAGAACCACCACAGTCAAGTTCTTCAAAAGATAACAAAGGGAAAAGGAAGATGACTATGGAAGAGCTTTAGGAAGAGTAGAAGATTGAGAAGTTAAAGAAAAAAGGAAGACTTCCAACTGAGAGGTTGCTAGCTGCTAGCACAAAAGCAGCTGCAGCCAACGAGGAGGCTATCAACAACAAAAGGAGAGAATAGATAATTGATCAGCTCATCCATTTGGAGCTACCAATGAAGAAACACTCCTGCTACCACTAGAGGAGTTGTTGAAACTGGAAAAGGCAACCAAAATGCAACAAGAGAAACAACAAGAAGCAGCCAGGTTGGCCTTAGAGAAAGAGAAAGAAGAAGTACAGAAGGAGGTTGACTTGCAGTAGAGGTGAGATAGGATAGAGTTCCTAATCTCCAGAGGCTTCAATCTTCAAGAACTCTCTCCACATAACAATGAAACAATCCTTTGGCTCTACAACAAAGAGTAGGATCAAATGGAGAAAGAGAGAAGAAAGGCTACAAAAGAAAAGCTAAAGGAAAGGAAGAAGAAGGAGGAAGAAGAAAAGGCCACTACAACCAGGAAGCTCAGTGAGAAGGCCTGGATAAAGGACTATCTCCGGGCTCATGGCTTCTCTGGAAGGCAAGTAGGTTCCATGTCAGAGAGGACACTCCGACTGATTGTCAGCAAAATCAAGGCTGACATCCGCTTGGGAAAGAGAAAAGAGATGTATAGAAGGGTAAAGGGGATGACCTTCACTGCAACTACTCAACCACAACCTGATCCCTTACCCTTACCCTTCACCATCAAAACTGATCCCTTCACCCTTGAACCCACATCCTTACCCTCACCCATTTCATCACCTCAACCACCTAAACGTCCCATCCTTCAACCAAAAACACTTCCCAGAACCTCTGAATCACAACCTACCCAACAACCATCCCCTCAGCCTTCTCAACATCTCTCTCTTGAGGAGTTCAAGGTAATCAAGACTAAGCTCACCAACTGCACAACTTTGAGCGAAGTCTCATGTGAGAAGACTCTTTCAATATCACCTACGTTGACTGATCTTCATGCTCCCTCATAAGAGATCAATTCCTTGATTTGCCTAGAGGAACATTGGACCAGGTAGCTAGACTTCTAGGCCTCAAATCAGATTCACTGAATGATGAAGAGAAGAAACTTAGAAGGAAACTGGTATCTCTACTGCATACTAAGAAAGAGGACAAGATTCCCAGTCAGTCTCTTGTGCCTAGAAAGAGAATAATGCGGTGGAGGTTCGATGAAACTTCTCACAACTTTGTTGTGGAAAGGGAGAATGGTGAAGTCAACACACTTAATGCAACCTCTCTGTTACACTCCAGCAGATTTGATATTGCTAAGTTAGTAGAAAAGCCATTCTCTAACCCCTCCAACTATAAAGCTGTTGCACTCATCAGAAATTATCTCAGCAGTCTTCATCTAGCCGAGCTAACTGCAAAGGCCAAGATTGAAGAAGAGTTGAGATTGAGAAGACAAGAAGACAAGGAAAGACCTCCTACCAAGGGCACTGCCTTTCTACAGATGGTAGAGGGTCTCGAATTGGAACCTATAGTTAGATGGGAATATGATTACAGTTCCTATCAACTAACTCTTTTCAGAAGGCAACAACAGAGGGTACATATCATCCAAGGTGACAGACTGGACTTCCTGTCTACCAAGGATTTGTACAAACTTCTCAGCACCACATTAGGGAAGAATAAGGAAACAGATAAATATCTACCCTCCTTTGGTGCTAAAAGTTTTGAGAAGTAGAAACAAGTGAGGTTTTGGTAGCATCAGCCTAGGGGGAGTTTGTTGGATCAAGAAGAAGGCTGGTGCAACCAAAACCAAATCAGTTAGATAATTTTGGTGCTACATGCAAAGGCTTCCGAAGCTTAGCATGGAACTTCCGAAGGTTGTAGAGTTCTTCCGAAGATAAAGTGAAAGATCAGCTTCCGAAGATAGAACTCTACTTCCAAAGTCAAGAGCATGCTTCCGAAGGTTAAGTCTTAGAAGAGCAATCAGTAGACTACTTCTGAAGTATGAAGAAAAGGAGAAGTTCCCAAGCCTTAGAAGAAGCAGCCTCTTCCAAAGTATAAGTGGCTTCAGAAGTACTTGTTCTTCCGAAGCCATTTAACCTTCGAAAGACATTGCTATGAACTAGTGGACCTAAGTATGGTCTTTGACATTCTGCTACAGACCGCTGATACTGTATGGTGTTTTCTCAAAGAGCCATGCAGTTGACCATACTTTATTCCACTATTTACATTTTTATGATAGTACATGTTACCAACTTTAGTTGGTGACAAAAGGTAAGTCAGGGACATGTCCTGACTACCATATCTCAGATAAGACTTTATCCGAGATACCTTAAACTATAGTCTTGTAGTATAGGCTTTAGTTATAGGATCCCAGCTGGTATCAAAGTATATCCGGTTGTAGGTAGTATTATATATAGTTTTTCAGTGTAACTCGAAACATAAGCTTGTAAGAGTCTTGTAATATTTTAGTTGAGAAGCAATATATGCAAGTACCTTGAAAATTACTTTCTGTGTTCTTTATTACTTACTATATTGTGATCAACTCTTATTAACTCTATCTTCATCCGAGTGTTGTTCAAGTGAGTTTGAAAGAAAAACAAAGTGTTAAGTGACTTTAACCGATCTTGCATTATGCATACCTTTGGGATGTTAAATGCTTAACTATATGACTTTTAAGGTGTTAGCCGTAAGATGTATGATTACTGTACAAGAAGTAGGATGAATAGTTAAGCTAGTGC
This sequence comes from Flaveria trinervia, assembly GCA_025506515.1. Taxonomy (NCBI): domain Eukaryota; kingdom Viridiplantae; phylum Streptophyta; class Magnoliopsida; order Asterales; family Asteraceae; genus Flaveria; species Flaveria trinervia. Next base: position 37,319,432 of record CM046458.1, on the reverse strand, counting down.
TCGATAGGTAAGTGATACGAATATACCTACTGATGATGCTTTATGAGGTTTATAATGTATTATGATGCCTTAAACTACTTTCTCTCATGGCGAAAAAGAATTTATGAAAGCTTTACGTCAATCTTATATATGTATTAAGTAAAGTTTTAGGTAAAGAAATATGGAAGATAATATTTAATGAAAAGTGAAACTTAATACATGTTACATGGGCTCGTATTATGAAGAAAATATTGAAAGAACTATGATGGACTTCACTTATGTGGGCTGATATATGATTATGGATTTGTATTCACAGGTAGCCTATGTGCCTTGTAGTGTGGATCAACTATCAAGGGGTTAGTTACCACATTTATGTGTACTAACAGGGATCGGCATTCGTTATTGATCAATAGGGGGCTCTTGCTATGTGTAATCTCGTTTATGATGAAGTGAATGATAATGAAAGAATGAAAGATAATGAACATGCTTATTAAGATGTAAGAAATGTTATGCATTATGATGTAGGCGTGGTCATTATAAGAATGATAAAGTTTATATTATCTTATATTACTTAAAACTAGAAATCGCTCAGCATAGCTGACTTTGTGTGCACAATAGTTAGTAGGTAATGATATAGCTGAGGAGTGCAGGCATGCATGAGGTAGCTACTGGAAGCATCCAAGTCTGGCATTTTAGATTTTGAGACAATGATTGTAATTTTAAAGTTTTTGTGATACAACTAAAATAACAATGTTTTGTTATGTATTTACAATTATATATGAAAAGTTAAAATTTTGCTGCAAAATGTCATGTTTTAAATGTTTTACACTATCAAATGACCAACTGTAAGCATTCTAGGAACAGGGCCTTACATGTTGCTACTTAGATGTGTTTGACTAACAAAAAGGTTTTTTCCTAATGAAGTACTCTGTTTGAGTTAGTTCATGTTGTAAATGGTAACTATCATCAGTGCCCCTTAGACAAACTAACTAGACAAACAACCTGGATTTAGGGAAATCATGACTTTATCATTACACATTTTAGAGTAGCATTTATGGATCTTTAATGTTATATTTTAATTAAAATGTATTAAATAAGTTGTTGAATTATCCTATTTCTTGAGCATACCAATAAAGTATTTTAAAAATTGAGTCAACAGTCATATGGTGGAAAAATATGGAAAATGATTTCATCATATGTGGCTTTAATGAGTTAGTTTGATCACCTGGTAATAACATAAGTAATAAGTGAAATGAAACACCATTTATTGATAATTGTATTATGTTAATCTATCATGATATTATTCGCTGAGATTTATAAGTATGGAGGCTTGGCTTAGGAGAAGAGAAAAATATGTTGTATACATTTTATTCATTGGAGTACTCATGATAGAAAGCGTAAAAATAGCCTATGGCACCACTCTCTCTCCATGCCAATGAGGTGTGTTAAGATCTCAGCCCTTGGTTTAATCGATTGAACAGATTTAGCAGCGGATTAGCTCAGAATTAGACAAATTCAACAAGAACAATTGATATAAAACGATAAAAGAATTTTGTTATAAAGAGAGAAATATCCGACAAAAGGAATATTGCATTAGGATTGTCGGCCTCAAAGGCACGATTACAGGTGAGTCATCTTTCCTTATAAAGAAAAGAATGACGTAGGCTGATGTCACTTGAAAGTGACATGTAACCGTTTTATAACTACTGATGTTTACAACTACTGAAGATGTCAACAACTGACATCTTCTTACAAATGTTCCTAAGTGTTAACATCTCATTTACAACACTGAAAAACATAAAACTACTGATATCACAACTACTGAAGAAGTACTCTTCAGCAGTTGTGACAAACTACTGAGGCTTCAGTACTTGATCTTCAGACTTTGACCTTCAGGCGTTTCATCAGCTGATGACTTCAGTAGATATCATCAGCTGATGTCTTCAGTCTTTGTCTTCAGACTTTGTACATCAGTTGTTGATCTTCAGCACTTGTGAACTCTTCAGCTGTTGTACTTCAGTACTTTGGTCTTTCAGCTTCAGCACTTGTGTTCTTCAGCTGTTGTACTTCAGTACTTTGATTCTTCAGCTGTTAAGATCTTCAGCACTTGATCTTCAGCTGTTGAAGTCTTCAGCACTTGTCAAACTACTGATGAGGCTTTCAGCAGTTGTTGTGATACCGTGTGGGACTTAGAGGTTTTCTGATCTTGGCTCATTGGTTCTTTTGGTCCAACAAACTCCCCCTGAACCAATGCAGCCAAAACCTCTAACTTATTTAAACTCCCACTTATTGATGGCAAAAATGTTGGTCTTTTTCCTTCTTGATCAGTAGAGAAGATGACCCATGTACGCTCCGGCCTGGGAAGAACCTCAAATATTTGTTTGGCAGAGTATGAATGGGAACTCTGTTTTGGGGAATTGGACACAGAGTTGTTATCCCATTCATGAGATTCACTTCCCCATAATGAGTCTGTACGACTCTCTTGTGTAGGCCTCAAGGAAGGTGATTTGTTCCTCCATGGTTAGCTCTTCAGCACCTCCTTCAAATAGTGATTCCGGCCATAATACTCAGACAGGTATTGGCCTGTTTCCCATTCTTTAGCTCCACAGTTGTTATTACTCTGTAAGCGAACTCATCCGGGTGATTACCCTCTAGGAACAACTGGAGCTCATTTTTCCTGACTTCCTCAAGCCTCTTGTAAACTAACCCCTTTTTCACTATTTTGTTTTCCAGCATCTTCTGAGGGGTTAGATTAGCTTTGTAGGCCTTCTTGAAGTCTTCTAGGATTTCCCAGGGTGAAACTACAAAGACCAGAGAGATCACTTCATCTACGATCTTTTTCACCTGGCCAATGTATCTCCGAGGTATATTGTTCTTGTGAATTCTGTGAGAGACCCTGGGATCAGGCCAAATCCTCACTCTTTCCTTTTGATATTGAAAGGTATGCCTGAGAGTGTAAAGTCTGAGGGCTTGCTCCTTCATATTGATGATGGAAGATGTGGCTGCATAAGCTTTGTCAACTCTCTTCAGCAATTCCTCATCATGCTGTTTATGAAGCTCTTCTTCTTCTAGCTTCACTTAACCATTTGTCTCTGGACTTCAGGAGTAATTGCTGAGGAGTGACTTGTGGCCTTAGGCAACTGAATTACAGCTGATAGCGGCAGCCTGTCTTCATCATCTTCTTCATCTTCTTCTAGCCTCAATATCCTTCTCTTCTTCTTCAAGGGTATATCATCGGCTATGGGTTTTGAGGGTAAGGGAGTTGGTTTGGTGGTTGTGTTTTGGTGGTTTAGGTGTGGGAATGTTGACAGGCTGTGCTAGCATCCTTGAGGTGAGTGTGGCTTTTGATTGCTTTGCTAGCTCAGTCCTGCTCCCAGCACCCACTTCATTCAAAGCTTCAATAACAAGCCCCTTAGTGTATGCTTCAGACGAACAGATCTTGGTGGTGATTGCCAAGATACTGTCCCTGGACCAAGCTTTGATCTCAATCATTGATCTTCCAATATATTTTGCAATAAATCTTATCATGATTTCTAGCCTTTCTCTTTCTAACACTTCATAACTTGCCCATCTATTCTGGATTTCTTCAATCTCTAGTCGTCGAATCTCAGAGTCAAGTTTGTTGGTGTCATGACCTTGCCTGAACAGCTGATCAATGATGTTGTCCATTGATCTACTGTGTTCGGCATCAGCCTCTTTTATCAATAGCTCCAAGGCTTTATCTTCAGCAATGTGCTCATCAGCACCTTTCTTTCGTTTGTAGGTGAGCATTGGTTGCTGTTCTTTCTCCTTTTGGGCTTGCTTTGCTTCCTTCTTTTCCTCGGATCTTTTCCTCTTCTGTTCTTTCACTGCAGGACTCTCCCCCTTTTTGGTTGCATTGGAGGAAGGGGTTGAGACCGCAGAAAGAGTCTTGTGGACAGCAGCATCAACCAAGGGCTGTAATGTTGAGGAAAGCCTCTCATCAAGGGCTTTGATCACTATATCAGTGATTATGGGGGTGATGAGAGGGAGGGAATTTTGGAGTATAGCACCTATTTGCTCAGGAGGGTTCTGTTCCTGAGAAGTAGGGCCTGAAGCAGAGGCAGGTGGTTGATTTTGGGGTGGCTCTGTGTTGGGAAACCTTCAAGGGAAGGTGCCATCTGTGGGTGTATGATGGTGGCAGATGGACTTGCATCCTGAGACATATTGGCCAGCAGCTCTTTGAGTCTGCTAACCTCATCCTCTAGAATGGTGTTTTGAGCAACTACATCGAAGAAGAAGCTCAGGTCATCATCAGTTGATACTGAATCACCTGACCTCCTGACAAAGTCAGAATGAACATGCCTTGAGTGTAGATCAATTGTAGCATGTGCCCCTTGTTCTCGGTTCTGGGGACTTCCAGCCTCAGGACTATGTCCTTCATCAGCTGTTGCCACTGGTGAGGACTTAGAGATGTTACCAACTGCATCCTGGTCATTTGCTGAGTCAGAAGCAGTGGCAGCCTCACCAGTAGTTCGCACCTCCTTATCTACACTAGAAGATGGAACATGATAACCCCTGTGCTGTGGGTTGACAGAAGCATTTTGATCCTCCCCCTCAGGTGTTGAGGTTATCCCAGTAGTAATTGGTGTCTGGGTGGGGGGTGAGGAATGCAACTGCGTCAGCACTTTTGCAACGATGATAGTAGGGCTTTGAGGGGCGGTTGCATCAGGAGAGGGTGTGGAAGCAGTGTGCACCCGGGACAGGTGGTGCTCTTCAATGGTAATCCCCTCAAGTGAGGAGGATCCCAGCATTGTGGCTTCCCTGTGAGTGGTTGCTTCAGGTTCCTTTTGAGAGGAAACCTGAGCGGCTTCAGTGGGTGGAGTCACAGTCTCTACTGGGGGGTTATTTCCAGCAGAGATAACCTGCGTTGGTGCTGCAGGAGCATCCACAGGGGACTCAATTCCCTGAGGAGCTTTCTTAGGCTTCTTCTTTGTGGGTTTGGAGGGGACATTGGATTGGAGGTGGAGGCTGTGGGTTCCAGCTGCGTGGGTTTGCGCAGCTTGGCAGCCTGTTTGAGAGTTTGGTCAGTGTTGTGTCGGGAGTATACCTCCGGCAATACAGCCAAAGCAGGGACTCCCAGACCAACTAGTCCCTCAGCAGAAAGCTGATTCTCTATTATGGCCATTATAAACCGAGGATATAGTATCCAACGGTTAGAAAGTGGTTTTGTGGCCATATCCTTGAGTTCAAGAAAAATTATTTCAGAGAAGTTTAGTGGTTCTTGTTCAAGGATAGAGAACAATACCTGTTGCCATCTGGAAGACAGTTGATCCCAAGAGGAAGTCTTCGGAGCCAGGCAAACATTTACCATATGAAATAATAATCGTTCAGCATCTGGAAAATGTTTCTTCAGGATTGTTGAAGCACTAAGATCACCCTGATATCCATGTTGTTCAAAGGAAAGATCAAGTTGGCGCTTAGGATATCCAACAGGGTAGGCAGCATCATCTAACAGTAATATTTGGCGGATGGTAGCAGTAGAGATGACCACCTTATGCGAGTTGATAGATGAATGGATAGATTCTCCAGTAACGGTCGCATTCATCCAGAACTGACGTAGCGAATCGGCATAAATGATTGGATTTAAAAGGAAAGCCGTTTTTAGTGGGGATTGGACCATAAGATCTATAGCATTTTCAAATTTGGTCCAGAAGGGCGATTTTGTAAGGTACGCGACACAGTTGTGTCGAGGTTTGAGTTGCATGGTCGCCATTAATGAAGGTGAAAGGTTTTCAGAGCTTTTGAAAAGTTAGGTCGGGAAAGAATGAAAAACTCTGAAAGAGGGATCAGGTATATATAGGGTACGGTTATGAAACGACTGAAGGTTTTGGTGTTAGTCATCAGTATTGGAAGCTACTGATGACGTGGTATTAACTTTCAGACGTTTGAAACGACTGATGGTATTGGTGTGGTCAGCAGTTATAAAACAACTGAAGACATGGTGTTTACTATCAGACGTTGAAACAACTGAAGTCTCTGATTTTGGCATCAGTAGTTTTAAAAACTACTGAAGACAAGTTGGACTTCAGATGTTGAAACAACTGAGGACTTGGTATTAGTCATCAGTAGTTGTGAAACTACTGAAGACCATGGTTTTGCCATCAGTTGTTGTAAACAACTGAAGACTTGGTGTTAGTCATCAGTAGTTGTGAAACTACTGAAGACATGGTATTGCTTCAGTTGTTTATAAAGAAACAGCAGTTTGTGAACTACTAAGAGAGAGTACTCATCAGTAGTTGTCGTCAATTCATAGCCTTTCAGCTGTTTCATACTGTCCTCAACACTTACTCATCAGCTTTTAGCTGTTTTCAGTAGTTTCATAGGACATCAGTACTTATCTGTTTCTACTGATTTTCAGTAGTTGTAACTACATCAGTAGTGTAGAACAGATAAAGTCCAGTACTTAAAGCATTTAGCCTTCAGTAGTTATAAAAACTACTGAGGGTAAAATAACTCATTAGTACTTATATGTGACATGGTTACCAATGATCATCAGTAATTACTGAGATCATCAGTAGTTGTCACTTATTCTAGCTGCAGCATACCAAGCCTTAACACCAGGTTGTGGAAAGTTGAACTATCCAAAGGCTTAGTAAAAATGTCTGCAAGCTCATCAGCACTAGGCACAAACATAGGATTAATTAGACCCTTTTCAAAACAATCTCTTATAAAATGATGTCTAATTTCTATATGTTTGGTCCTAGAGTGCTGGACAGGATTTTTGACAATGCAAAGAGCTGAAGCACTATCCATTAATAATGGAGTCTTAGTCTCTGTAATGCCATAATCCAAAAGTTGATTCTGAAGCCAGAGTATTTGGGATGTACAACTTGCAGCAGCAATGTACTCGGCTTCAGCAGTGGATGTAGCAACAGATGTTTGTTTCTTACTCTGCCAAGAAATCAAACAGTTGCCTAGGAATTGGCATCCACCAGAAGTTGATTTCCTGGTCAACTTACATCCTGCATAGTCACTATCAGAGAAGGCAACTAATTTGCAAGAATGTCCAGTGGAATACCATAAGCCTAGAGATTGTGTCCCTTGCAGATATCTAAAGATCCTCTTGACTGCAATCAGATGAGACTCCTTAGGTGCAGCCTGAAATCTAGCACAAACACATGTAGCAAACATAATATCTGGTCTAGAAGCTGTTAAATACATCAAGGAACCAATCATACATCTGTAAAGGGTTCATCAACACCTTTACCTTTCTGATCAACATCCAATTGTGTGGTGTTGCACATGGGAGTAGAACAAGATTTACAGTTTTGTAAATCAAACTTATTCAAAAGATCTTTTGTGTATTTAGACTGATGAATGAAAATTCCATCAGCTTTTTGTTTGATTTGCAAACCTAGAAAGAACTGTAATTCTCCCATTGCACTCATCTCAAACTTCTGTTGCATTAAGGTTTGGAAATCCTCACACAATTGGGGATCAGAGGATGCAAATATAATATCATCAACATAAATTTGAACAAGTAGCTTATGCTGATCCACCTTCTTAATAAATAAAGTTTTATCTATGGAGCCTCTAGTGAAATTATTCTGTAGAAGAAAGTTTGATAAGGTCTCATACCAAGCTCTAGGTGCTTGTTTCAACCCATAAAGAGCTTTATCAAGCTTATATACCCATTCTGGGTGCTTATTATCCTCAAAGCCTGGTGGTTGACACACATAAACTTCTTCTTTTATTGTACCATATAGAAAAGCACTTTTGACATCCATTTGGAAAACTTTAAGATTGTGGAGTGCAGCATAGGCTAAAAACAATCTAATTGCCTCCAGTCTGGCTACAGGGGCAAAGGTTTCATCATAATCAATACCTTCTTCTTGTGCAAACCCCTGCACAACCAGTCTGGCCTTGTTCTTAACAATTAGCCCATTTTCATCAGTTTTATTCCTAAACACCCATTTAGTGCCTATTGCACACTTACCTGGAGGTAGAGGAACAAGCTCCCACACTTGCTGTTTCTTGAACTGAAGAAGCTCAAGCTGCATGGCTTCAACCCATCCATTGTCCCTCAAAGCAACATGATAGTTCTTTGGCTCTAGCTGACTGATGAAGAGAGCATAGAAGCAGAAATTGGACAACTGGCTTCTGGTTGAGACACCAGCATTGATATCACCAAGGATTTGAGATATTGGGTGATTTTTCAGCTCTTGGTAAACAATCAAATCTGTGCAAGTGTTTGTAGGGTCTTCAGCAGCAGCAGATGTTGATGCAGATTCTTGAAACCATGAAGATGGTGGCAACTCAAATGAAGTTGAGGATGCAGAAATCTCATCAGCATTTGTTGTGGATGGTGCGGCTGGAGCTACAGGAGCATCAGGTTTAGAGGACTCAGGCAGTTGATCACTAAACCTGAAGAGGTGATTACTACTATCATCATCATCTTCAGTAGTAACACCAGGTGGTGAACTGTTGACAGGAGCAACAGCAGGAGATTGATAAGGAACATATTGCAGTATGTCCAAATCAAAGAGCTCCACAGGGCTTTGTGGAATCTTGTCCTTTGGAGATTCATTGAACTTGACATGTAAAGTCTCTTCAACCATCTTTGTTCTGCAATTGAAGACTCTGTATGCCTTGCAAGTTGATGAATAACCAACAAAGTACCCTGCATCCACCTTAGGATCAAATTTCTGGAGCTGATCCTTTGTGTTGAGAATGAAACAGGGACACCCAAATGCTCTAAAAAATGAAATGAGAGGGGCCAAATGATGTAGAATTTCATATGGAGTCTTCATCAACCTCTGATTTATTAGCACTCTATTCTGCACATAGCATGCTGTGTTGACAGCTTCAGCCCAAAAAGTCAATGGCAGTCCAGAATCAGCCAACATAGACCTTGCAGCTTCAATGAGGGTCCTGTTCTTTCTCTCCACAACTCCATTCTGTTCAGGAGTTCTTGGAATACTAAACTGTCTCTTTATTCCCTTGGAAAGGTAGAACTCATCAAGTGTATTGTTCCTGAATTCTGTTCCATTATCACTTCTAATACACTTGACTGAGAGGGAATACTGCTTCTCAGCATACAACACAAAGTTTATGATCTTCTGTGCAGCTTCATCCTTTGAATGTAGAAAGAAAGTCCATACAAATCTGGAGTAATCATCCACAATTACCAGACAGTATTTTTTCTGTGCCATGCTCATCACTCTCACAGGACCAAAGAGATCCATGTGAAGAAGTTGTAAGCAGGCAGTGGACTTTGGTTCTTCAATAGGTGGAAATGAAACCTTGTGCTGTTTTCCTTTCAAACAAGCAGTGCAGTTGTTTTCACACTTGAACTCCTTCATAGGCAATCCCCTCACTAAACTATGGTGTATCAGCTGATTCATGTTCTTGAAATTAACATGTCCCAGCCTTCTATGCCATAGATTAGATTCTTGAGGAGAGGCCTTGGAAAATAGGCAAGGATGGCCTTTGAGATCAATTTTCTTGGAAAGATCTAAGGCATACACTCTTCCTGTCCTGTTGGCCTTCAGGAGAGTGTGAGCATCCAATACCTTGTCAATCAAACTCAGAACTTTGGATGACAGAATCCTGCAGTTCTGGCTTGTGAAAAGGGCAACATGGCCTTTGTCACACAATTGACTGACACTCAAAAGATTATACTTGAGATTTTCCACATGGTTGACATCATCAAACTTTATTTCCCCATTGGAAACAAAGCCCTTCCCGATGATGTAACCTCTTGCATCATTGCCAAAAGAAACAAATCCCTTCCTTCCTGGAGAGTAGTCATTAAGAAGTGAGTTGTTCCCAGTCATATGCATAGATCCTCCACTGTCTACATACCAGATGCTACTTTGGCATGTTGAAGAAACCTGCATAAATAAACAATCAGTTAGTTTTGGAGACCCAAACCTTTTTGGTTTTGGGCCTGGTCTCATCAACAGATGGTAAACTAACAGGTTTATTGGACACAATAGCTTGAGGTGAAGGAGATGGTGTAGAAGAGGAATCCTTCGGCTTGGATCTCCTTTTCTGGGGTTTCAACACAGGGCCATCAAGTTGGTTAACTCTTCCCAACAGATGTTGAACCATCATTACCAGCTGTGTCTGATTCTGGGAGAGAGCTTTCAGCTCTTCAGACACATTGGTATTGGTGTTTGATGATGAGTTCTTGTGTTGCACCATCTTCTTTTGAGCAACCTCAGCTATTGCCTGTTGCACTCCTTCCTTTTTAGATTTCTTTTTGGTCATTGGAGTAACAGGATTTGATTTGCTGGTACAAACTTGGACTCAAACTCAGTTTTCATTTTAGCCAAATTTTCTTTAATTTTCTCTTTTTGTTTGAGTTTGGATCCCTTTTTGTACCAACAATCATCTGTGAGATGATTGAATAGACCACATATTTCACATGGTTTCTTCTTCATCTTCTGTTGATCATCAACTAAAGAAGATGAAACTACTGAAGACTTGCTCTTCGGCAGTTTAGAAGCACTTTTTGCCTTCTTGTCAACTTCCTTAGTAGGCTTCAAATCCTTCCTACTGACAGTTTTCTTCTCTTCAGTGCTGTCAGTCATTAGGATTTGAACTCCAGATGTTATCCCCTGCTCTCCAGTACCCTCAGTACTGCTAGGGATAACACTTGGGTTGATCAACTCATTGATCATGTGAGTGTCAGCAGTTGAACCATCAATATCAGCTGATAGGTTCACAGAGGGATTACTACTGACTTCAACTACTGATGGTGCTTTATCAAGTAGTGAATCACATGATGAGGTGAATTGGTCATTACTTTCTCCATCAGAATCCGCTCCTGCTCTTGAAGCAAAAACTGTAGGAGGAGCAGTGTGATTGTAACCAATTCCAAACTTCACATTGGAAGCTGTTTGCTTACTAAGAAGCATTTCAAAGCCCTTGCAAGATTGTACCCATCGATCACACTCTACCTGGGTGACAGCAAGAGTATCTTTGAGGTCTTTGTACTTCTCTAAGAGTACATCCTCCCTAGCCTTATCATCAGAAATTTGACATTTTAATTTGTAAATCTCATCAGTTTTCTCTTTTAGCACAGACTCAAACTCAGCTTTATTTTTGGAAATTGTTTGTTCTAGCTCTACATTTTTATTGATTAAAGCCACATTTGCTTCTCTAATAGAGGCAAATGCTGCTATGCAAGTTTCAGAACATAATTTGGCCTTAGCCTCAGAGGATACCTGTGATACCTGTGTTGAAGAGGTATTTGAGGATGATCCATCAGAGGATTCCAAAGCCATGAGAGCTAGATTTCCAAAAGGATGCTCACCACCATGTTGACCAGCACCTGAGAACAGTTGTTCATTACCAGACACATCATCTGGTAAACTGCTCCAGTCAACAACACCTGGTGTGAAGAAGCTGTGTTGTTGAAGTTGATTAGGTTGATGAGATTGGGATGGTTGAGGCTCAGGGAGTGCATGTGGTTGCTGAGCAGTGGGTGCTTGAACCTGACCTGGTTGTGACATGTAATAGCAGGGGTATGGATATGGCATTGGCCCCTGTGGAACAAAATATGCAGGAGATTGTGGTTGATGATGATAACCAGAATTGACAGGTTGTTGCCCTCTGTTTTGTTGACTATTGCCAGGGAAAGTCACAAAGGGTGCAGGAGAGTTAGATCCAGATGATCTACATTCTCTTGCAAAGTGCCCAAGCCTGTGGCATTTATGGCACTTCAACTTACTCTTGTCAAAACCAACTTTGGTTTTGCCAGAGAGTCCTGGGAATTTCCTTCCAGTTCTTTTGTAGAACTTCTGAGATCTGATATTTATCAAGGCCATTTGGCTCAAAATATCCATCTCTTCTAAGTCATCATCAGCAATCCCCTTGAGATCATCCATGATGAAACATAGATTGTCACTATTACAACCAGCAGAATAACTATCAACACTCACAAAGGCAGGCTCAGAAGTGTTTGTAGAGAAATCAATATGCTCATCATACTGGCTTTCAGATGACGCATATTCTGACTCTTGATGTCCAATCAGGGCAGTGTTCCCTTGGACAAAATCCTCAGTGAGCTTGCCAGATGAAACCAATTTCCTTTTCTGCTCTATCTCTCTCTCGAATGTAAGCAGTTTCCCATGAAGTTGGGTGAGAGATAGGCGATCAACATCAGCATTTGAGCGTAGAACAATGGTATATGTGTTCCATCTCTCAGGCAGTGATCTTAAAAATCTATGGTTCATCTGACTCCTGGTATATTCATGTTTAACCATTTTCAATTCAGAGATTAAACATGAAAACCGCTCAAATTGTTGAGTCAGAGTCTCACCCTTTCTATGAGAGAAAGTCTCATATTGTTGGGCGAGGATTTCCCTGTTGTTTGCTAAAACCTCATCAGTACCACCAAATTGTTCTTTGATGGCATTCCAGAGGTCATGAGCAGACTCACAATGCAGAAGCCCAGAGTAAATCTCATTAGGAATAGCCATAGCCAAAATTCCATGGGCTTTTGCATCGATTTCAAACAACTTCTTGTCCTCATCGGAGTATTGCTCCTTCTTCTTTGGAACCAACTGGTTTGTTTCCGGATCATTCACCATTGGCTTATGTGGTCCATGTACCACAGATGTCCAACAACCTGAGCTATTGACAGACAGGTGATGGAGCAATCTTCTCTGCCAAATGTTATACTCATTCCTCACCAAGATCGGAGGCTTGGTAGAGGATCCAGTATTGAAAGGATCATTAGAAGAAGTAGTCATTGTGGAAAATCAGACAGATTCAAGTAAAAACACAATAAATTTAGCTCAAAACCACACAGAACCTCAAATAAAACGGCCAGAAGCGATACACTCTCAATCTCTATAACAGATCCTTGCGAATTTTGCTAATTCGATTAAACTTAGAGCGATTGAACAGTTTCAATGATCAATTGTTAGATCGATCAATGATTAACCTGCTCTGATACCATTTGTTAAGATCTCAGCCCTTGGTTTAATCGATTGAACAGATTTAGCAGCGGATTAGCTCAGAATTAGACAAATTCAACAAGAACAATTGATATAAAACGATAAAAGAATTTTGTTATAAAGAGAGAAATATCCGACAAAAGGAATATTGCATTAGGATTGTCGGCCTCAAAGGCACGATTACAGGTGAGTCATCTTTCCTTATAAAGAAAAGAATGACGTAGGCTGATGTCACTTGAAAGTGACATGTAACCGTTTTATAACTACTGATGTTTAACAACTACTGAAGATGTCAACAACTGACATCTTCTTACAAATGTTCCTAAGTGTTAAACATCTCATTTACAACAACTGAAAAACATAAAACTACTGATATCACAACTACTGAAGAAGTACTCTTCAGCAGTTGTGACAAACTACTGAGGCTTCAGTACTTGATCTTCAGACTTTGACCTTCAGGCGTTTCATCAGCTGATGACTTCAGTAGATATCATCAGCTGATGTCTTCAGTCTTTGTCTTCAGACTTTGTACATCAGTTGTTGATCTTCAGCACTTGTGAACTCTTCAGCTGTTGTACTTCAGTACTTTGGTCTTTCAGCTTCAGCACTTGTGTTCTTCAGCTGTTGTACTTCAGTACTTTGATTCTTCAGCTGTTAAGATCTTCAGCACTTGATCTTCAGCTGTTGAAGTCTTCAACACTTGTCAAACTACTGATGAGGCTTTCAGCAGTTGTTGTGATACCGTGTGGGACTTAGAGGTTTTCTGATCTTGGCTCATTGGTTCTTTTGGTCCAACAAGGTGAGCAACCCTGTTGTTGCAAGAGACTCGGATAGCATGCAATCGTGGAGATTGCAAATGAGGTGGGCAACCCTGTTGTTGTAAGAGACTCGGATAGCATGCAATCATTGAGATTGCCCATGAGGTGAGCAACCCTGTTGTTGCAAGAGACTCGGATAGCATGCAATCGTTGAGATTGCCGATGAGGTGAGCAACTCTGTTGTTGTGAGAGACTCGAATAGCGTGCAATCGTTGAGATTTCCAATGAGGTGAGCAACCCAGTTGTCGCAACAGACTCGGGAGAACGAACGTATACAATGAACGAAGTTAACGAATATAATGGAAGATAATAATTATATTATCGATGTGTATGTGTGTTGTATGGTCATGAATGAATGTAAAGCGCAGTATGATTTGAAAGAAAGTAAAGAATGGTTTGAATGAGAGCAAAGTATGTTTTATTATAAAACTAGAACTCACTCAGCAACGCTAACTTTTTATGTGTTTCCAGTTCGCAGGTAATGATTGCTGAGGATGGCACGGGCGGCTACTCGGCTCCTTTTTGGATGGCATTCTTTTGATTAGTGTTTTTGCATTGTAATGCGGACAAACTACGTTTTGTAATGAATGTTGTATTAACCTGCAAAAGCATTTACATGGAAATGGAAGATTATTTCAAATGTTCCACTGCGATGTTTATGAAATACGAATGTAATTATATGTTTTATGTGCGATGAGGATCCAACTGTAAGCTTCCTAGTAACGGGGCTTTACAAGTTGGTATCAGAGCCAAAGTTTAAGTGAAATGGGTAAATTTTCAAAATAAACTTAACTTAAACTGAGAATGGGACAGAAAGGGAATGGGATGCCAATCTGAGTAGCTGCGTGCCATCAGGTATTTTCATAAAGTAAACCGGTTTTATGTGCGCATGGTATGTGGTTATGTGTTGTTTGTAGATTTAAATGCTGATGTAGTCAGGACAAGTAATGCTTGGGGTATGAAGAGTAAGGTAAGTGGCTAATCACAACTGGCCATTGTAATTAGGGTCTTACTATACTTGACATAAACTGAGTTGTTCCCTTGAATGACCGTGTTAGTGTTTCAATCTTTCAGTGTGCGTGTGAATGGCCGGTGGTAGATCTTCGAAAGCCTCTCGTGGAGGTGGTCGTGATGGGCTTGGTGCTGAACCGCGACCCAAGAGAAGAAGACCTAGAATGGAAAAGATGGTTCCTAAAGAACCAAAGACCCCTCATCCGGAGGGTGGCGACGAGAGCGCCAATCTGAGAGCCTCAGTAAAAAGGTTGTTGTGGAAGAAGTTCATCAAGTCATGCAGAAGATCTTACCATCTTTAGTGACTGAAGTTATCAAGGCTGTACAAGAAGGGGAAAGAAGGAGAGGAACAGATCCTCAGGAGAACGAGAGCAACCGGAGCCTGAAACGGTTCTCTCGGATGATGAAGAAGAGGAGGAAGAAGAAGAGCCTATGCAGGAGGCGGCACAAGGCTGTAACTACGGGGCATTTATGAGATGCAAGCCCCCTACTTTCGATGGAAACGTCACTGTTGCTGCTGCTCACCAGTGGGTGAGGGAAATGGATGTTGTTCTTGATATCAGTGAGTGTCGTGAAGATCGAAAGGTGAAGTTCGCTACCCACTCTTTTGTGGATTCGGCTCTCTGCTGGTGGGACAACATTGTCCAAGCTGAGGGTGACAGGGCCATTGGGAGAATGAGATGGCCTGAACTGAAGAAGTTAGTGATTGAGGAGTTATGTCCTCACCGGGAGATGGATAAGGTAGAGAGAGTTCCTGCAGCTGGAGGCGGGAACCATGACACACCAACAGTACACCACCAAATTCAATGAGATGGCACGTCTGTTGCCGGATCAGGTGACACCTCTGTCACGAAAGATCAAGAGGTATATTAAGGGTTTGCCAGTGGATATTCGTAGGCACATGATTGCCGCCCAATCGAGCACGTTTAGGTTGGCGGTGGATTTGGGTAGGAGACTGTAAGATGAGAGAACGGTGGTGGTCATTGAAGGTGGCAAGAAGAGCGGTGGTGATCAAAACTGGCAGGGAAAGAGGTTTGGTCGGGGTGATGCCTCGACGTGTAATAAGAAGGCATGAGTGGATGATCGCCGTGTGGTCACATCAAGTGCAGGGTCGAAGAGGTGTGGCAAGTGTGGAAGGGAGCATAGTGGGGAGTGCAGGTTTGGGTCGAACTTGTGCTTCAAATGTAGAAAGGAAGAGCACATGGCAAAGGATTGTCGTATAGTCTGGTGCTATAACTGTGGTGAAGAGGGTCACATGAGTAGGGATTGCAAGAAGCCAAGGGCTGAGAGTTCTGGGGCGAAGAAGACGGAAGATGAAGGATCGAGGGCGAGCGCCAGGGCATTCACTATGACACAGGAGGAAGCTAGGACAGACCCTGACGTTGTGTCTGGTATGTTTCTGGTGAACCAAACGTTAGCTTCTGTGTTATTTGATTCGGGTGCCAGTAAAAGTTTTATTTCTACTGCTTTCTGTGCTAAGCTGCCTGTTAGTAGTAGACGTGTTGATGTGCCCTTTGATGTTGAAACTATCATAGCTAAGTCTACTAGGATTTCTGAGATGATAGAGAACTGTGATGTGGAACTTGAGGGTCATAAGTTTCCTTGAGACCGTTCTTTATGACCTTAGGTGGTTTTGATTTGGTTCTTGGGATGGATTGGTTAGCGGGCTACGAGGCGAACATTGTGTGTCACAAGAAGATGATTCAGCTATTAGCGCCTGACGGGAGTTCGGTGACGGTTTATGGTGATCGGGTCACGACAATTCTGAAGTAATTTCGATGATGGTGGCGGAAAGTGTATCAGGCGTGGATGTAGTGCCTACTTGGCCTATGTAAAGGATGTGGATACACCAACACCAGAACTAGCCGATGTACTGGTTGTGTGTGATTTTCCAGACGTGTTCCCAGAAGACTTATCAGGAGTGCCACCTGACAGAGAAATCGAGTTCCAGATTGACATGATACCAGGTGCCCAACCTGTTGCCAAGGCACCGTATCGATTGGCTCCGACGGAGATGAAAGAGTTGATGAATGCAAGAGCTGCTTGATAAGGGGTTCATTAGACTGAGTATCTCTCCTTGGGGGGCTCCGGTCCTATTTGTAAAGAAGAAGGACGGTAGTATGAGGATGTGTATTGACTACCTTGAGCTAAATAAGTTGACAGTGAAGAACCGCTACCCCTTACCGAGGATAGACGATTTGTTTGATCAACTTCAAGGTGCAGTGGGTTCTCAAGAATAGATCTTCGATCTGGTTGCCATCAGTTGAAGGTGAAGGAGCAGGATATCCCTAAAACATCTTTCCGCACGCGCTATGGTCACTACGAGTTTCTTGTCATGTCTTTTGTTTTGACCAATGCGCCAGCTGCTTTTATGGATCTGGTGAATCGGGTGTGTCGGCCGATGTTGGATAAATCAGTGATTGTGTTTATCAGTGATATCCTGGTTTATTCGAAGAGCGAGATAGAACATGCCGGTCACATTCAGGAGGTTATGGAGACGTTGAGGAAGGAGAAATTGTACGCTAAGTTCTCCAAGTGCGCGCTCTGGTTGCGTGAGGTTCAATTCTTGGGTCATGTGGTGAATCCTGATGGGATCATGGTGGACCCGACAAAAGTGGAGGCGGTTATGCAATGGAAGTCACCAAAGACGCCATCAGAGATTTGTAGCTTATTGGGTTTGGCGGGCTACTATAGAAGGTTTATCCAAGACTTCTCTAAGATTACTTCTCCACTGACTAAGTTAACCCGAAAAGATGTGAAGATTGTATGGGGTCAAGCTCAATAGAAGGCATTCAAAGAATTGAAGTCGAGATTGACTCAAGCTCTTGTTCTGTCACTACCCGATAGAAGCGAAGATCTGGTGGTTTATTCTGATGCTTCCTATTCAGGGTTGGGGTGCGTGTTAATGCAGAGAGGGAAGGTTATAGCCTATGCATCCCGATAGTTGAAGGTTCATGAGGTCAACTATCCTACTCATGACTTGGAGCTAGCAGCCGTGGTCTTTGCATTAAAGATTTGGAGGCACTATCTGTATGGGACGAAGTGCATCATATTCACCGACCACAAAAGCTTGAAGTACTTCTTCAAGCAAAAAGAGCTGAACATCAGGCAGAGGAGATGATTAGAACTTATCCAGGATTATGATTGTGAGATCCATTACCATCCGGGCAAAGCCAACGTGGTAGCTCATGCCCTTAGCCGAAAAGAGAGGCCCGAACCGATTCGGGTGAAACCATATCAGTTGATCATGACCTCTGATGTGATGAAGGAAGTCAAAGAGTTTCAAGATGAGGCACTGAAAGAAGATCATCTTAACTCTAAGAGGATGAGAGGTCTGGTTAGGGAGTTGGTGAAACGCACTTGGTGTTAAAACCCAAATTAAACGGGTGTGGATTCCTCGTTTTGGGGATCTACAGGTGAAGATTTTAGATGAAGCTCACAAGACTCGATACTCCATTCATCCAGGTGCCACAAAGATGTATCAAGACATGAAGAAAGATTACTGGTGGCCGGGTATAAAACGTGACATAGTGGAGTATGTGAGTAAATGCCTTACTTGTCTACAGGTGAAGGCCGAGCATCAAAAGCCGTATGGGAGATCCAACCTTTGGATATACCGGAATGGAAGTGGGAACACATCACCATGGATTTCATTATGAAGTTTCCACGTACTCCAAAAGGGTATGATGCCATATGGGTGATTGTTGACCGCTTGACGAAGAGTGCTCACTTCCTACGATTCGCGAGACATATTCATCTGAGAGGTTGGCTGATCTGTTCATCAAGGAAATTTTAACTCGTCATGGTTTGCCGGTATCTATTGTGTCTGATCGTGACACCCGATTTACATCTAAATTCTGGAAGAAATTCCACGACGCCATGGGGACAAGGTTACATATTAGCACGGCATACCATCCCCAAACTGATGGTCAGTCAGAAAGGACCATTCAAACATTGGAAGACATGCTTCGGGCATGTGTGATTGATTTTGGGGAAAGTTGGGATGACCACTTACCGTTAGTAATTCTCATACAACAACAGCTTTCATGCCAGCATTGGTATGCCACCATATGAGATGTTATACGGTAGGAGATGCAGAACACCCGTTTGTTGGGGTGATATTGGTCAGAAGGAATTAAGGAGCATTAAGGTAATTAAGGCTACGACTGAGAAGCTTGAGAATATCAAGGCCTTCATGAAAGCAGCCAAAGATAGAAAAAAGTCGTATGTCGATAAACGACGCAGACCAATTGAGTTCCAGGTGGGTGACCGGGTTATGTTGGAGGTCTCACCTTGGAAGGGTATTATCTGATTCAGAAAGCGGGGCAAGTTGAGCCCGAGGTACATAGGCCCTTTCCGAATTATTTCCCGAGTAGGAGAGGTGGCCTATAGACTAGAGTTACCAGAAGAGTTAAGTGGAATTCACCTGACATTCCACGTATCCCATCTAAGGAAGTGTTTGGCAATCGAAGATATGATTGTTCCATTGGAAGATATCGAAGTAGACGAACGGCTCAAATATGTGGAAAACCAATGGCAATGATCGATCGAAAAGAGAAAAGACTGAGAAATAAAGTGTTCCTCTTGTGCGTGTACAGTGGAAGCACAGGAAGGGATCCAAGTCAACGTGGGAGACTGAGGAAAAAATGAGACAACATTATCCATGTTTGTTCAAGGAATAATAGGTTTCAGGGATGAAACCTATTTAGGGGTTGGACTTGTAACACCCAGTTATTTATTTATTTTGAAGCCGACGAATGAAGAAAAAGAAATAAGTCCAAAGTTGGGGACCAAACTCGCCAATGAGGGAAAGTGGAAATGTGATGATATGTGTAGGGAGAGGGCAACCATACTCTCCCCACACACTCACATTTCAGTGAAGAAAAGAGAGGAGAAGAGAGAAAGGAAGAAAAGAGGAAGAAGTGTGGTTCGGGTTGGTTCGACTGGCCAAAATCATTGTGAAGCGAGTCAAACCGAAGCTCTACTTCTCGGTGTCGTTTGTGTGAGTTCTAGGACCCCACTTTTACTTGTTTTCAAATGATTTTAGGGCTGGAAGCATAGAAAACCCGTTTTTGTATGTATGTGTGTTTAACCCTTTAGGTGTGATGTGTTTTAGGTTGTTTCCGGGCTTGTGTGTGCTTGAATGATGTTGTGGTATGCATTCCTAAGGTCTAGGATGGTTGATTTAGGCTTGGAATGGGTTTAGATGAGTTTGGAGGTCAAAAAGGCAGTTTGTGTTCGGCTGGAACTGCATTCTGCATCAGCTAGGGCTAGGCGACCGACTGGAGACCGAATGGAGGCCATACGGCCGAATGGGGTGAGATTGGTTTCCATTCGCACGATTAGGTTCCATTCGCACGATTAGGGTCCATTCGCACGATTAAGGGTCCATTCGCACGATTGAAAGGCCAGTCGCGTGGAGGTCATGCGATTGAAGGTCCGGTCGCATAAGTGCTCATCCGCATTAGTTCAATTCAGATGTGTGTCCATCCGCATTGGTACATTCACATGATGTTCAGCCGTATGGAGGCCATGCGACTGATGGGTGTCCATACGCCTGAATGGGCCTGTTACACCCGAGGAGAAGTGTAGTCTAACTTCTGACTTTCAGGGGAAAGTGCAGATGTAAGCTTTGACATAAGGTTTTTGGTAAGAGCGTGTAAGATGATGATTGAGGCCTTAGAGAGCATGTTGGGCATGATGATGATGTTGCATGTTTATGCTCAATGCATGTTATGTATGTATGATGTTGCCCTGTATGTATGATGTTGCCCTATATGATGATGATGCCTGTGTATGTTATATTCCTTATTATGATGTATGTTTATCTTTCCTGTGGCTTTACATGTCATGTTAATGAATGAATGAAGTATTATGTAACGTAAAGTGAAAAATAATGAAAGAGGAACATGAAGTAACAATGCATGCATTATTGAATGATAAATGAACGAAGGAAAGGCTTGCAAGCACATATATGAGCCTGTTGTTGCAAGAGACTCAGATAGCATGCAATCATTGAGATTGCCAATGAGGTGAGCAACCCTATTGTTGCAAGAGACTCGGATAGCATGCAATCATTGAGATTGCCAATGAGGTGAGCGACCCTGTTGTCGCAACAGACTCGGGAGAACGAACGTATACAATGAACGAAAGTTAACGAATGTAATGGAAGATAATAATTATATTATCAATGTGTATGTGTGTTGTATGGTCATGAATGAATGTAAAGCGCAATATGATTTGAAAGAAAGTAAAGAATGGTTTGAATGAGAGCAAAGTATGTTTTATTATAAAACCAGAACTCACTCAGCAACACTGACTTTTTATGTGTTTCCAGTTGGCAGGTAATGATTGCTGAGGATGGCACGGGCGGCTACTCGGCTGCTTTTTGGATGGCATTCTTTTGATTAATGTTTTTGCATTGTAATGCGAACAAACTGAATTTTGTAATGAATGTTGTATTAACTTTCAAAAGCATTTACATGGAAATGGAAGATTATTTCAAATGTTCTGCTACGATGTTTATGAAATACGAATGTAATTATATGTTTTACGTGCGATGAGGATCCAACTGTAAGCGTCCCGGGAACGGGGCCTTACATTTGTCCCATAAATCCTCTCATTTTAAAATTATTTTTCTCTCTTCTATCTCTCCTTCTCGCATGTTTGGTTTTCAAAGTTTTTGGCCATATCCTTCTTCACATTTTTTCACCTCAAAATCACCCTATCTTGTTTTTCAAAATCAACATCAAAACCTATCATTGAGGATGGTCTTAGCGTATGCCACTAGGGAACACTAAAAACGAGTATGACATGGCATCCCTTTCTCTTTAGCCCAATTATCCCCTCAAACACTCTCTCACATTCATTCACACACATGCTACATCTCATAATCATTGTAAAAAAGGCATATCTTTCTTTTCATTATTAGGACATAATATAATAAAAAAGAAAAATTCTTAAAACTCTCTTTGACTAACAACTTTTCTAATATAACCTTTTTTATTTTATGTTATAAAACATCCACTAGGAAATATGCAATGACTCCTATATCAAACAGTTTGACTGCTTGTATATGAAGCCAATGATGTATTGTCATGTGCTCAACATGGGTAGAATGCTAGTATATTTCAATATATAATATTGTCACCAACCCATATTTTCGTGGTTCATGTAATGGGTGTCGCCTACTATCTTAAATCCTTATCATGATAGGCTGCTTGTATTATATACACTACAAATAGCAACTTAACACCGTTAAACTTAAAGTGTCAACCATTACTTTTGCTATTGTATAAGGGTTAGGTTGACAAAAACGACTGCAACCGTCAATTGTGGCAACAACCGTCAACGACGGCAACAATGGTTGACCACAACAATAATGCTAACGGTGGTGGTTGTTTCTTGCAAACTTCACTGTGGATTTAGATGGTTATTACACCCATTCAAGGCAGTTTTGTATAAATGTCTCCTACTACGGCAGTGGTTATTCTATAAAATTGAAGGATACAACAAGCGATGTTAACAGAGAATATACCAAGATTGTCAATTTGTAAGGCCCCGTTCTCGGGACGCTTAGCTGGCCGATCATTACTTATAAAACATATAATTACATTTATCTTTCATAAAACATCGCAGCGGAATATTAAAATACCTTTTCGTTTCATAATAACTACTTTTGCAAGTTAATACAATCATTCATTACACATTTTCATTTGTTCGCATTACAATGCAAAAACATCAACAAAAGAATGCCATCCAAAATGCCAAGTAGCTACCTCACGCCATCCTTAGCATGCTCACCTGCCCACGGAAAATGCATAAAAACTCAATGTTGCTGAGTGAGTTCTAGTTTAAAAATAAAACATAATTTATCTTTCATTTAAAACCGACCATTACTTTCTTTCAAATCATAACAGGTTTTAGAATGTGATCACACATCGTACGTACACATAGATAATATTTATTATCTTCATCATCGTTTGTTTCATACTTTTAGTATCATTCATTACCATCTAGGGCCTGTCATGTGCTTAACCCCCCTCTAGAGCACCAAGCAATTCATCTAGGGTTAAGCGACAAGGATCCCATACATATGGTCAATCACAAAGATTGAACCCCTGTGTGCATCCTCATGGGGTATTTAACCCGCACACAGTTGAGCTAACACCCCTCATTGGGTGTGAACCTCCATACATTTGCTTACTCACATGGATTAAGCCTAGTGTGCATCCTCATGGGGTAGCTAACCCGCACAAGGTTGAGCTAACACTCCTCATTGAGTGTGAACCTCTATACATTTGCTTGCAAGCCTTCCATTCGTTCGCTCATTCATTAATGCATGCATTCTTTCATTTCGTTCCTCTTTTCATTATCTTCCACTTTACGTTACATAATACTTTCATTTCATTCATTCACATTCAACGTAAAGCCACGGAAAATAATCATACATAATAATAAGGAACATAAACATACACAGTCAACATCATCATACCGGGTATCAAACATACATAACATACATCATACATACCATCATGCATAACATCAATCATACATCATAACATCAATCATACATCATAACATCAACATACAATGCCCATCACATCGTCTATGACCTCAACAAGTCAACTTATATAGCCCCCGGGAACCTCCTAATTCAAAGCCTAAATTTCACTTTTTCCCCAAAAAGTCAGAAAATATTCTTAGTGTTCATCCGCATTTCTTTTTGTTCATCCGCATTTCTTTTATTCATCCGCCTTTCTCTTACTTAATGGTCAATGCTCACCCGCATTAGTTGTTCATCTGCATTTCCCCAACACTCATCCGCATTTCCCCAACACTCATCCGCATTGACTTAGTTAGTGGTCAATGCTCATCCGCATTTCCCCAATACTCATCCGCATTGACTTACTTAGTCGTCAATACTCATCCGCATTAACTGTTCATCTGCATTGACTTTGCTCATCCGTATTTGTTCACACTTAGACTTTCTCCTGTAAATGCTCATCTACATTTGTTCACACTTGTAGATACATATCTACCTAGTTTATGAGCTTAATGTAAAAAGTCTTTCATGTCTTACATATATGTAACTGGATGCTTTGAATGAAATACAATGTGTGGTTTATGATTATAATGTTTGATATTTCATTGGTTATTGTGTGTTAATGCTTATTGAACTAACTATATAGGTTTGCGATTGTTTACATAGTTCTTAGTCAATAATAATTGAGGAACGTGCTTACACTTAATCGTGTGAAGTTCTCATGCGAATGGAACATGCTAAGGACCATACGCATGAACAACTTCATGCTAATAAACCAGTCTCACGACTAAACCAGGTGACCGGATCAGTCGCACAATGATGACATGAGATTGACTCAGTCGCACGACTGAACACCCAATCGTGCGAATGGATCAACCGCATGACTCAGTCGCAAGACTGAACCATGCTAATGGTTCAGTTGCACGAATAGGTAACCCTAACCTATAAATACCACTTAATTCGTGGAAAAACATAACACTTTGAAGAATTCGACTCCTACACGTACCCTAACCATCCAGAACGTCCAAGAAAGCCAGTCCAAGTTCATAGATCATTCTTGATCGATTCCTATTCGTTCTTAACATTTAGATTAATCTTGTATCGATCGGGTTAACGTTCTCACTAATTGGATCGCCAATAAAATAGAATTCTGCACTATTTGATTCGTATACACGTGAATCAGTTAGTACTCCGTCCAGTACATGGTCCTCTAACAACACTTAGACTTTCTCATGTAAATGTTCATCCGCATTAACTGCTCATCCACATTTGTTGTTCAATCGCATGAACCTTCTCATCCACATTGACTTTCCATCCGCATTGACTTTCCATCCGCATTTGTCAACACTTAGGCAGTTTTTTCTAAACTTAGGCATATGAACTACTGTTTGGGCGTATGAGCAGCCTAGGGCATAATTATCATCAGATTCAGTCCCCAAAACCTCGTCTATCATGTTCTAAGCTTAAATCTTACATTCTAAGCCTTAGAAACACAGCCATAATATCATCAAGCATGAACATAGTCCAACATCACATCATACCCGTAACATACACACATTCAAACATACAGGTATAAAACCCAACTATGCAAAACATACATTCAAGCATTTCCAGCCCCAAAATCAGTTAAAACAAGTAAAGAGGAGTTCAAGAACTCACCTTTGCAGCTCTTGAGTATGGCTTCTCCCAAACTCATTTGCAAGTTGAGTTCATCCACCTAGAAACCCACCAGAAACATAATTGAACACACACAAACACACATAAGCATAAACCCAAGGATATGATCAGCCAAGAACATCATAAACACATGAATTCTTATCTTGAATTCGCACCTTTCTTTCTGTTCTTCAAACTACCCAAGAGTTTCTGCTCTCTTTCATTCTCTCTCTAAAAATATCTAAGGATTATGAGTGAAGAGAGGGTGATGGGTGGCCATCACCTTTATTCACCAACTTTTCAAAGATTTTGTCCTTTTTGTTACTTTTAACCCCTAGATTGGGGTTTTATTTCTTTTCCTTTTATTTCTTTACTTTATTCATTTGTTTAGGTCTTCCAAAAATAACCGGGTGTTACAAGTCCACCCCCTATATAGGTTTCGTCCCCGAAACCTGTTATTCCTCAAACAATCGTGGGTAATGTTGTCTCATCTCTTCTTAGTCTCCCACGTTGACTCAAATCCCTTCCTGTGCTTCCACTATACATGCACAAAAGGAACCATTTTATTCCTCAACCCCTTCTCTTTTTTATCAATGATCGCCACTGGTTGCTCCACGTAATTGAGCTGTTCATCTACCTCAATATCCTCCAGTGGTACAGTCATATCTCCATCTACTAAATACTTTCTCAAATGGGATACATGAAATGTCGGGTGAATTCCACTTAACTCATCTGGTAACTCTAGTCTATAGGCTACCTCTCCTACTCGAGCAATGATTCAGAAAGGCCCTATGTATCTTGGGCTCAACTTACCCTGCTTTCAGAACCGAATGATACCCTTCCAAGGTGAGACTTTTAACATGACCCTGTCAGCCACCTGGAACTTAATCGGTCTACGTCGTTTATCAACATACGACTTCTGTCTATATTTGGCTGCCTTCATCAAGGCCTTGATCTTTTCAAGCTTCTCAGTCGTAGCCTCGATCAGCTTGACGCTTCCTAACTCTTTTTGACCAATATCACCCCAACACACGGGTGTCCTGCATCTCCAACCGTATAGCATCTCATAAGGGGGCATACCAATACTGGCATGATAGCTGTTGTTATATGAGAACTCAGCTAACGGTAAGTGGTCATCCCAACTTCCTCTGAAATCAATGACGCATGCCCGAAGCATATCTTCCAGCCTCTGAATCGTCCTCTCCGACTGACCATCTGTTTGAGGATGATAAGCCATGCTAATATGTAACCTCATCCCCATCGCATCATGGAATTTCTTCCAAAACTTAGATGTAACTGGGTGTCACGATCAGACACAATAGACACTGGCACACCATGACGAGTTACATATTCCTTGATGAATAGATCCGCCAACCTCTTGGATGAATATGTCTCGCGGATAGGTAGGAAGTGAGCACTCTTTGTTAAACGGTCAAGTATCACCAATATGGCATCATACCCTTTCAGGGTACACGGTAGCTTCGTAATAAAATCCATGGTGATGTGCTCCCACTTCCACTCCCCTATATCCAAAGGTTGGATCTTTCCATACGGCTTTTGGTGCTCGGCCTTCACTTGTAAACAAGTAAGGCATTTACTCACATACTCCACCACATCACACTTCTACCCGGCCACCAATAATATTTCTTCATGTCTTGGTACATCTTTGTAGCACCGGGATGAATAGAGTATCGGGTCTTATGAGCTTCGTCCACAATCTTCACGCGTAGATCCCCAAAACGAGGAATGCACATTCGTCCAAATCGGGTTCTAACACCAAGTGTGTTTTCACCCAATTCCAAAACCAGACCTCTCATTCTTTCGGAGTTAACATGATCTTCTTTCAGTGCCTCATCTTGGAACTCCTTGACTTGCTTCATCACATCGGAGGTAATAATCAACTGGTAAGCTTTCACCCGAATCAGTTCGGGTTTCTCTTTTTGGCTAAGGGCATCCGCCACCACATTGGCTTTGCCCGATGGTAATGGATCTCGCAATCGTAGTCTTTTATGAGCTCCAACCATCTTCTTTGCCTCATGTTCAGGTCCTTCTGCTCAAAGTAGTACTTCAAGCTCTTGTGGTCGGTGAATATGGTGCATTTTGTACCGTATAGGTAGTGCCTCCATATCTTTAACGCGAAGACCACAATCGTAACTCCAAGACATGAGTAGGGTAATTAACCTCATGAACCTTTAACTATCGGGATGCATAGTCTATAACTTTTCCTCTCTGCATTAACACACACCCCAACCCCGAGTAGGAAGCATCAGAATAAACCACTAGATCTTCACTTCCATCGGGTAACGACAAAACAAGAGCTTGATTCAATCTCGCCTTTAACTCCTCAAAAGCCTCCTCTTGAGCTAGACCCCATACAAACTTTACATCTTTCCTGGTCAACTTGGTCAGTGGAGAAGCGATCTTAGAGAAGTCTTGATGAACCTCCTGTAGTAGCCCGCCAAACCTAAGAAACTACGAATCTCGGATGGCGTCTTTGGAGACTCCCATTGCATCATTGCCTCCACCTTCGTCGGATCCACCATAATCCCCTCAAGATTCACTACATGACCCAAAAACTAAACTTCGCGCAACCAGAACGCGCACTTGAAGAATTTAGCATATAGTTTCTCCCTTCTCAACGTCTCCAACACCTCCCGAATGTGACCGGCATGCTCCTCCTCACTCTTGGAATAAATCAAGATATCATCGATAAACACAATCATTGATATATCCAACATCGGCCGACATACTCGATTCATCAGATCCAAAAAAGCAGTCGGCGCGTTGGTCAAACTAAATGACATAACGAGGAACTCGTAGTGACCATAATGCGTGTGAAAAGCTGTTTTTGGAATATCCTATTCTTTCACCTTTAACTGATGGTAGCCAGATCAAAGATCTATCCTTGAGAACCAACTGGCACCTTGAAGCTGATCAAACAAATCGTCAATTCTCGATAAGGGGTATCCGTTCTTTATCGTCAACTTATTCAGCTCACGGTAGTCAATACACATCCTCATACAACCGTCTTTCTTCTTCACGAATAAGACCAGAGCACCCAAAGGAGAGATACTCAGTCTAATAAACCCCTTATCAAGCAGCTCTTGCAATTGCTCCATCAACTCTTTCATCTCAGTCGGAGCCAACCGATATGGTGCCTTAGCAACAGGTTGGGCACCCGGTATCAAATCAATCTGATCTCTCGATCAGGTGGCACTCCAGGTAAATCTTCTGGGAACACGTCTAGATAGTCACACACAACCGGTACATCAAACAATTATGGTGTTGGTGTTTCTACATCCTTCACAAAAGCCAAGTAGGCACTACATCCACGCCTCATGCACTTTCCTGCCACTGCCATTGAGATTACTTTCGAGATCGTCATGACCCAATCCCCATAAACCATCACCATACTCCCGTCAGGTGCTGTCAAACAAATCATCTTCTTCGACACACAATGTCCGCCTCGTAGTCCGCTAACCAATCCATCCCCAAGACTACATCAAACCTACCTAAGGTCATCATGAATGTCTAACAGGAAACTTATGACCTTCTAAATCCACATCACATCCTTCTATCTTCTCAGAAATCCTAGTAGACTTACCTATGGCAGTTTCTACATCAAAGGGCGCATCTATATTCTTACTACTAATAGGCAATTTAGCACAGAAAGCAGCAGAAATGAAACTTTTACTAGCACCAGAATCGAATAACACAGAGGCTAAAGTTTGGTTTACTAGAAACGTACCTGACACAACATCAGGGTCTATCCTAGCCTCCTCCTGCGTTATCGTAAACGCTCTAGCACTTACCCTCAGTCCTTCACCTCCAGTCTTCTTCACCCCAGAACCCTCAGCCCTCGGCTTCTTACAGTCTCTCCTCAGGTGGCCCTCTGCGCCGCAATTAAAACATCTGCCTGCATGACAGTCCTTTGCTATGTGTCCCATCCTCCCACACTTGAAGCACAAGTTTGATCCCAGCCTACATTCTCCAATATGCTCCTTTCCACATTTGTCACACTTCTTCGACCCCGCACAAGATTTGACCACATGGCGGTCATCTACCCGTACCTACTTGTTACTCTTCGAGGCACCACCCCAACCAAACCTTTTTCCATTCCAATTCCGATCACTACCACCTTTCTTGCTAACTTCTGTCACCACCACAGTCCTTTCATCATACAGTCTCCCTGCCAAATCAACCGCCAACCTAAACGTGCTTGGTCGAGTAGCGATCATGAGCCTACGGATATCCACCGACAAACCCTGAATGTACCTCTAAAACTTTCGTGACAAAGGCGTCACTTGGTCCGGCACCAGACGTGCCATCTCATTGAACTTGGTGGTGTACTGTTGATGTGTCATCGTCCCCGCCTCCAACAGTAGGAACTCTCTCTCAACCTTGTCCATCTCCCTATAAGGACAAAACTCCTCAACCACCAACTTTTTCAGCTCAGAACACCTCATTCTCCCAATAGCCCGACTACACTCAGCTTGGACAATATTGTCCCACCAGCATAACACTGAGTTCACGAAAGAGTGGGCAGCAAACTTCACTTTCTGATCCTCCCGGCACTCGTTGATGTTCAGAACAGCTTCCATTTCTCTCACCCACCGGTAAGCAGCAGCAGCAGTGCCGTTACCATCAAAAGTAGGGGGCTTGCATCGTTGAAACGCCTCGTAGTTACAGCCTCATGCTGCCTCCGGCGCAGGCTTTTTTTCTTCCTCTTCTTCTTCCTCATCAGACAGAACCATCTCAGTCTCGGGCTGTCTTCTTTGGCCCGTAGGTCTACTTCTTTCCTTCCTTTCTCCTTTCCTCACAACCTTGATAACTTCAGTCACCATAGACGGTAAGATTGTCTACATGACCTGATGAACTTCTTCCACAACAGCCTCTTTTACTAAGGCTCTCAGATTGGCACTCTTATCACCGTCCTCCGGATAAGGGGTCTCAGGTTCTTCATGAACCACCTTTTAGGCTCTAGGCCTTCCGCTCGTAACCCGTGGTTCAGCACCACGACCTCTACCACGTGAAGCTTTAGATGATCTACCACCGGCCATCCTCTACCACACACACTGAAAGATTCAAACACCAACACGATCATTCAAGGGAACAACTCAGTTCATGTCAAGTATAGTAAGTCCCTAATTACAATGGCCAGTTGTAATTAGCCACTTACTTTACACTTCATACCCCAAGCATTTCCTATCCTAACTACATCAGTATCTAAATCTACAAGCATCACATAAACCACATAACATGCGCACGTAATACCGGTCAACATTAAAGAAAATACCTCATGGCACGTAGCTACTCGGACTGGCATCCCTTCCCTTTACATCCCATTTCTAGTTTAGTTAAGGTTTAGTTTGAAAAATTACCCGTTTCACTTAAACTTTGGTCTGATACCAACTTGTAAGGCATCGTTCCCCGGACGCTTACAGCTGGCCGATCATTGCTCATAAAACATATAATTACATTTAACTTTCATAAAACATCACAGCGGAACATTAAAATAACTTTTCGTTTCATTATAACTGCTTTTGCAAGTTAATACAATCATTCATTACACATTTTCATTTGTTCGCATTACAATTCAAAACATCAACAAAAGAATGACATCCAAAATGCCAAGTAGCTGTCCCGCGCCATCCTTAGCAATGCTCACCTGCCCACTGGAAAATGCATAAAAAGTCAGCGTTGTTGAGTGAGTTCTAGTTTAAAAATAAAACATACTTTATCTTTCGTTTAAAACCGTCCGTTACTTTCTTTCAAATCATAACAGGTTTTAGAATGTGATCACACATCGTACGTACACATAGATAATATTTATTATCTTCATTATCGTTCATTTTGTACTTTTAGTATCTTTGTTACCATCTAGGTCCTGTCATGTGCTTAACCCCCCCTCTAGAGAACCAAGCAATTCATCTAGGGTTAAGCGACAAGGACCCCATACATATGGTCAATCACAAGATTGAACCCCTGTGTGCATCCTTATGGGGTATTTAACCCGCACATAGTTGAGCTGACAACCCCTTATTGGGTGTGAACCTCCATACATTTGCTTAATCACATGGATTAAGCCCCAGTGTGCATCCTTATGGGGTAGCTAACCCGCACACGGTTGAGCTAACACTCCTCATTGAGTGTGAACCTCCATACATTTGCTTGCAAGCCTTTCATTCGTTCGTTCATTCATTAATGCATGCATTCTTTCATTCCGTTCCTCTTTTCATTATCTTCCACTTTACGTTACATAATACATTCATTTCATTCATTCACATTCAATGTAAAGCCACGGAAAAAGAATCATACATAATAATAAGGAACATAAACATACACAGTCAACATCATCATATCGGGCATCAGACATACATAACATACAACATACATACCATCATACATAACATCAATCATACATCATAACATCGTCTATGACCTCAAAAAGTCAACTTATATGGTCCCCAGGAACCTCCCAAGTCAAAGCCTAAATTTCACTTTTTCCCCAAAAAGTCAGAAAATATTCTAAGTGTTCATCCACATTTCTTTTTGTTTATCCGCATTTCTTTTACTCATCTGCATTTCTCTTACTTAATGGTCAATGCTCACCCGCATTAGCTGTTCATCCGCATTTCCCCAACACTCATCCGCATTGACTTACTTAGTGGTCAATGCTCATCCGCGTTAACTCTTCATCTGCATTTCCCCATACTCATCCGCATTGACTTACTTAGTGGTCAATTCTCATCCGCATTAATTGTTCATCTGCATTGACTTTGCTCATCCGCACTTGTTCACACTTAGACTTTCTCCTGTAAATGCTCATCTGCATTTGTTCAAACTTAGACTTTCTCCTGTAAATGCTCATCTGCATTAACTGTTCATTTGCATTTGTGGTTCAATTGCATGAACCTTCTCATCCGCATTGACTTTCCATCCGCATTGACTTTCCATCCACATTGACTTTCCATCCGCATTGACTTTCATCTGCATTGACTTTCCATCCGCATTTGTCAACACTTATGTAGTTTTTTTCTAAACTTAGGTGTATGAACTATTGTTTGGGCGTATGAGCAGCCTAGGGCACACTTATCATCAGATTCAGTCCCAAAAACCTCGTCTATCATGTTCTAAGCTTAAATCTTACATTCTAAGCCTTAGTAAAACAACCATAATATCATCAAGCATGAACATAGTCCAACAATACATCATACACATAACATACACACATTCAAACATACGGGTATAAAGCCCAACTTTATAAAAACATACATTTAGGCATTTCCAGCCCTAAAATCAGTTAAAACAAGTAAAAAGAGGGGTTCTAGAACTCACTATTGCAGCTCTTGAGTATGGCTTCTCCCAAACTCGTTTGCAAGTTGAGTTCAACTGCCTAGAAACCCACCAAAAACATACTTGAACACATACAAACACACATAAGCATAAACCTGAGGATATGACCAGCCAAGAACATCACTAACACACGAATTTTGTTAGATCAAGACAAAGGCTGGTGCAACCAAATCCTAATCACTTAGATAATTTTGGTGCTACATGCAAAGGCTTCCGAAGCTTAGCATGGAACTTCCGAAGGTTGTAGAATTCTTCCGAAGACAAAGTAATAGATCAGCTTCCGAAGACAGAGCTCTACTTCCGAAGTCAAGTGCATACTTCTGAAGGTTAAGTCTTAGAAGAGCAATCAGAAAACTACTTCCAAAGTATGAAGAAAAGAAGTTCCCAAGCCTTAGAAGAAGCAGCCTCTTCCGAAGGATAAGTGGCTTCGGAAGTACTTGTTTTTCCGAAGCCATTTAACCTTCGGAAGACACTGCTATGAACCAGTGGACATTAGTATGGTCTCTGACACTCTTCTGCAGACCTCTGATACTGCATGGCGTTTTCTCAAAGAGCCATGTAGTTGACCATACTTTATTCCACTATTTACCTTTTTATAATAGTACATGTTACCAACTTTAGTTGGTGACAAAAGGTAAGTCAGGGACATGTCCTGACTACCAAATCTTAGATAAGACTTTATCCGAGATACCTTAGACTATGGTCTTGTAGTATAGGCTTTAGTTATAGGATCCCAGCTGGTATCAAAGTATATCCAGCTATAGGTAGTATTATATATAGTTTCTCATTGTAATCGAAAAGATAAGCTTGTAACAGTCTTGTATTATTTGAGTTGAGAAGCAATATTATTTGAGTTGAGAAGCAATTTATGCACATACCTTGAAAATTACTTTGTGTGTTCTATATTACATACTATACTGTGATCAACTCTTATTGACTTTATCTTCATCTGAGTGTTGTTCAAGTGAGTTTGAGAGAAAAACTAAGTGTTAAGTGACCCTTAACCAATCTTGCAATTGGTATCACAGCTCTTCAGGCTCTTGATTGCGTGATCTAACCATCTAAATCAAATTGTTTTTCACTCCTCCCTACAACTCACTCACTCTAAATGGCCCTTAACAAGTCTGAAGTAGAGATGGGAACCATGACAAAGGCTCCCATCATTACTCCTGAAATTTTCAGGTCTTGGAGTAGAAGAATAGAAGGCTTCATTAGATACCAAGACAGCAAGATGTGGAACTCCATTGTTAACTGCCTGTATAAGCCAAAGGTGGCATCACCTGGTGGAAATGGTGCCATGATTGAAAAGGCTGTTGAAGACTATTCTGCCAAAGACCGAAAGAAGATAGACATCGATAGCAATGCTATGACAATTCTCATGACTGCAATACCGAACTCTATCAATGTGGGCTTTGAGCATTGTAAGTCTACAAAGGAATTGTTTGATGCTCTTGCTCAGATGTACTCAAGCTCCAACGACTAGAAGAAGGACTCACTGAAGCAACAGTTTGAGAACTTCACTTATATTGTTGGAGAGACCCTCAGCGAGCAATATTTCAGGTATATGGATCTTATCTCCTCTCTTTAGTATGTGAAGATCACTCCTGAACTCAAAGATCTCACCAGAAAGTTCATGAGTGCTCTTCCAAATGAGTGGACATTTTACTGTGTCTCTATCAAGAGGATAGAGAATATGAACACTCTCACTATGACTGAACTTTACGGCATCCTTCATGGATATCGTTTAGAGATGGAAAGTAAGAAGGGCCACCAAGCAAGCCGTCCTCTTAGTCTTCCTTCTAGCAAAGCTTTAATGGTTGCACAAGGCTCAGCACCCCCACAACCTCAGCACTACCTGATTTACCAGCAGCCATCCTGCTCTTCTGGACCTTATATCACTTTTTCTGAGACTCCAAGGTCTCAACAGGCTCAAGACAATTCCTTCCAGGAAAGTTGTGCCTTTGTCTCAGGAAGTGGACACTCCGGTGATTTTCAATACTATTTTGATGATCTCGAGTGTTTCAATCCAGATGATGTAGAGTATGTGGACATTGTCCAATAGATGGATCTTTTAACTTATAGAGCGAAGAAGTTCTTTAAGAGAACTGGAAGGCAATTCCCTCAAAACCTAACTACCAGCAAGTTTGGGTTCGACAAGACCAAAGCAAAGTGTTACAACTGTAACCAACTTGGTCACTTTGCAAGGGAATACAAGGCTCCCAAGACCAATCTGGGAACCCCTACAGGCCTCCATACATCCCTCAACCTCAAAGCCCACTGGAAAGTCAACTAAAACAGCTGCAATGGCTCAAGAAGTTGACTGGAGCTTCATGGTACAAGATGTGACTCCTGCTCAAGCTCTCGTGGTAGGAACAGACGATACTCAGGTATATGAATATCTCTGTACTCCAGCCTGTATAGCTAAAGTTAAACTTTATCAGGATTACAATATGGGAATCCGATCTGATATTAAGTCTTTAAATATTTTAAAATCTGATTTTAAGAGAGCTGAATCTGACTATCAAAAGAAAATTGAGGAGTTAGAGAAAACTGTGTCTCTTTTAAAACATGAACACACCAACTACAAGACTCAAATCAAGGATCTGATATCCAAATTGTCTGAGGCTCAAGCCCAGCTTGTCACTGCTAAGGCTCAGGCCAGGAAGCATGCTATTTCTGAGCAGAACTTCCAAGTTATTCTTGCATCATCCTCCCACTCCAAACTCTGTTATCAGAACAAAGGAGGGTTGGGAACCAATGAAATTGCTCCACCACACTCTTATGAGTCTATTAGACAACCTAGATTGTAAGGCCCCGGTCCTGAGACAATTACAGCTAGTAAATCATCGCACATAAAACATAAAATATACATTTACATCGATGAAAAACATCACAGCGGAATAATATAAAACCATTACATATATATTAATGACAGCTTTTGCAAAATAATACAATGTACTTAACTGTTATAAAATATCATGATTTGCGTTACATCACAAAAACAACATTGTTATACAAATGGATGCCATCCAAAAGTGCCAAGTAGCTGCCACGTGCCATCCTCAGCAATGCTCACCTGCCAACTGGAAAATGCAAAAAAAGTCAATGTTGCTGAGTGAGTTCTAGTTTTATAAATAAAACCTGCTTTACTTTCATTAAACCGCTCATTTCTTTAACATGTGATCACGCATCGTACGTACACATAGATCATATCATTATTATCTGCATCGTTTGTTCATCATTATATCATTTCTCTTCTCAACCATAAACTTTACCCAGCTATTTGTGGTGCTGGACCTAGGTCTATCAAAGACCAGCTAAAACGATGCTCACACCTCTGATCACAACACCTAGGATAGAGTTTAGGTATACCACTGCTATGTGCAATGCCCAGGTATTCCTGTACTGGACCTTGTCCTATCATAGGCCAGCTATAACGGTCCTCGCACCTCTGATCATAGTACCTAGGACATGCAGTAGTGGAGCTATAAAAATGGTCAATCACAAAGAAAGACCCCAATGTGCATCCTCACGGGGTAGCGAACCCGCACACCATTGGGCTAACACCTTTAATGGCGTGTCCTGACATACAATGCTTGCAAGACTTTCTTTACTTTCATCTTTCATTAATGCATGCATTCTTACTTTATGTTCCTCTTTTCTTTATCTTTCACTTTACGTTACATAATACTTCACTTCATTCATTGACATGACAAGTAAAGCCATAGGAAAGATAAACATACATCATAATAAGGAACATAACATACACAAACATCATCATCATATAGGGCTACATCATACATACACAACATGCATAGTTATGCAAATTCATACATCATCATCATGCATATGCATCAATCACACACCATTACATGTCCATCTTAACATCTATGACCTCAAAAGTCAACTCACATGCATGCTCGGGAACATCTCAAGTCAAAGCCTACATTTGTCTTTTTTCTCAGAAAGTCAGAAAAGTTTAATTGTTCATCCGCATTTCCTATAGTTCATCCGCATTGGCCTTACTTCATCCGTATTTGTCATCCGCATTGGCCTTACTCATCCGCATTTGTCATCCGCATTGGCCTTACTCATCCGTATTTCCCTTACTTAGTCAACATTCATTTGCATTTCTCAGACTTAGTCAATGTTCATCCGCATTTACTTTCATCCGCATTGACTTATCCCATCCGCATTGACTTAGTTCATTGACTTAGTTCATCCGTATTGACTCACTTCATCCGCATTTCCATACTTAGTCAATATTCATCCGCATTTCTCAGACTTAGTCAATGTTCATCCGCATTGACTTACTTCATCCGCATTGACTCACTTCATCCGCATCTTCGTACTTAGTCAATGCTCATCCGCATTGACCTCATCTGCATTTCTTCCCATTACTCATCCGCATTGACTTTCCAACACTTATGCAGGTTCTAGGACTTAACATATGAGCCTTAAACATTAGATTTCGATATCCAATCACCATTCATCATATTCTAATCTTAAATCATACATCCTAAGTCTTAGAAACATCATCAAGCATGAACATAGTCACACATCATATCATAACATCATCATACACACATTCAAACATACGGGTCCGAAACCCAGTTTAATGAAAACATACCTTCATGCATTTCCAGCCCCAAAATTAGTTAAAACAGGTAAAAGAGGGGTCCTAGAACTCACCTTTGCAGCTCTTGAGTATGGCTTCTTCAAACTTGTTTGCAAATTGAATTCAACCGCCTAGAAACCCACTAAAAACATACCCGAACATATATAAACACACATAAGCATAAACCCGGACACAACGGTTAAGAACCATAAGAACATGAATTCTTACCTGAATTCGAATTCTTTCTTTTTCTTCCTTCAAAGCCGAGAGTTTTCTGCTCTCTTTTCTTTTCTCTCTAAAATCCGACAATTTTGTGTGCAGAAAGGGTGATGGGCGGCCATGCTACCTTTATCACTAACTTTTCAAACATTTTGTCCTTTTGGACAGTTTTTACCCCTAGACTTGGGTTTTATTTCCTTTCCTTCTTTTCTTTCACTTTATTCTTCTTCCTTGACTTTAAAGTAACCGGGTGTTACAAGTCCACCCCCCTTAAATAGGTTTCGTCCCCAAAACTGTTATTCCTCAAAGAATAGTGGGTAATGTTGTCTCATCTCTTCTTCAGTCTCCCACGTTGACTCGGATCCCTTCCGGTGCTTCCACTATACACACACAAAGGGAACCACTTTATTTCTCAGTCTCTTTTCCTTTCGATCTATGATTGCCACCGGTTGCTCCACGTAATTGAGCCATTCGTCTACTTCAATATCCTCCAGTGGGACAATCATGTCTTTATCATCTAAGCACCTTCTCAGATAAGATACATGGAATGTCGGGTGAATTCCACTTAACTCTTCTGGTAACCCCAGTCTATAGGCCACCTCTCCTATTCGAGCAACGATTCGGAAAAGGCCAACGTATCTTGGGCTCAACATGCCCCATTTTCGGAAACGAATGATACCCTTTCAAGGTGAGACATTCAACATAACCTAGTCACCCACCTGAAACTCAATAGGTCTGCGTCATTTATCGGCATACGACTTCTGTCTATCTTTGGCTGCCTTCATGAAGGCCTTGATCTTCTCAAGCTTCTCAGTCGTAGCCTGGATTACTTCGATGCTCCCCAATTCCTTTTGACCAATATCACCCCAACAAACGGGTGTTCTGCATCTCCTACCGTATAGCATCTCATATGGTGGCATACCAATGCTGCCATGATAGCTGTTGTTGTATGAGAATTCAGCTAACGATAAGTGGTCATCCCAACTTCCCCCAAAATCAATAACACATGCCCGAAGCATCTCCTCCAAGGTCTAAATGGTCCTTTCTGCCTGACCATCAGTCTGAGGATGATAAGCCATGCTAATATGTAACCTCGTCCCCATGGCATCGTGGAATTTCTTCCAGAATTTTAGATGTAAACCGGGTGTCACGATCAGACACAATAGACACCGGCACACCATGACGAGTTACAATTTCCTTGATGCATAGATCCGCCAACCTCTCAGATGAATATGTCTCGCGGATCGGTAGGAAGTGAGCACTCTTCGTCAGACGGTCCACCATCACCCATATGGCATCGTACCCTTTATGAGTACGTGGCAGCTTCGTAATGAAATCCATGGTGATGTGCTCCCACTTCCATTCCGGTATGTCCAACTGTTGGATTTTCCCATACGGCTTTTGATGCTCGGCCTTCACCTATAAGCAAGTAAGGCACTTACTCACATACTCCGCCATGTCACGCTTCATACCTGGCCACCAATAATCTTTCTTCATATATTGATACATTTTCGTGGCACCTGGATGAATAGAGTATCGAGTCTTGTGAGCTTCATCTAAAATATCCACCCGTAGATCCCCAAAACGAGGAATCCACACCCGTCCAAATCGGGTTTTAACACCAAGTGTGTTTTCACCCAACTCCCCAACCAAACCTCTCATCCTTTCAGAGTTAAGATGATCTTCTTTTAGTGCATCATCTTTAAACTCTTTGACTTTCTTCATCACATCAGAGGTCATGATTAGCTGATAGGCTTTCACTTGAATCGGCTCGGGCCTCTCCTTTCGAATAAGGGCATCCACCACCACGTTAGCTTTGCCCGGATGGTAATGGATCTCACAATCATAATCCTTTATGAGCTCCAACCATCATCTCTGCCTCATATTCAGGTCCTTTTGCTCAAAGAAGTACTTTAAGCTCTTGTGGTCAGTGAAGATGGTGCACTTCATTTCGTACAGACAGTGCCTCCAAATCTTTAGTGCAAGACCATGGCTGCTAGCTCCAGATCATGAGTAGGATAATTGACCTCATGAACCTTCAACTGTCGGGATGCATAGGCTATACATTTTCTCTCTGCATTAACACACACCCCAACCCCGAGTAGGAAGCATTAGAATAAACGACTAGATCTTCACTCCTATCGGGTAATGACAGAACAGGAGCTTGAGTCAACCTCACCTTTAATTCTTCGAACGCCTTCTCTTGATCTTGACCCCATATGAACTTCACATCTTTTCGGGTCAACTTAGTCAGTGGAGAAGCAATCTTAGAAAAGTCCTGGATGAATCTCCTATAGTAGCCCACCAAACCCAAGAAGCTATGAATCTCGGATGGCGTCTTTGGGGACTTCCATTGAATCACCACCTCCACCTTAGCCGGGTCCGCCATAATCCCATCAGGATTCACCACATGACCCAAAAACTGAACTTCGTGCAACCAGAATGCACACTTGGAGAACTTGGCGTACAACTTCTCCTTTCTTAGCATCTCCAGAACCTCCCGAATGTGACTGGCATGCTCAATCTCGCTCTTCGAATAAATCAGGATGTCATCAATAAACACAATCATTGATTTATCCAACATCGACCGACACACCCGATTCATCAGATCCATAAAAGTAGCTGGCGCATTGGTCAAACCAAAAGACATGACAAGAAACTCATAGTGACCATAGCGCGTGCGAAAAGCTGTTTTAGGAATGTCTTGCTCCTTCACCCTTAGTTGATGATAGCCAGATCGAAGGTCTATTCTTGAGAACCAACTGGCACCTTGAAGCTGATCAAACAAATCATCTATTCTCGGTAAGGGGTATTGGTTCTTCACCGTCAACTTGTTCAACTCAAGGTAGTCAATACACATCCTCATACTACTGTCTTTCTTCTTCACAAACAAGACCGGAGCACCCCAAGGAGAGATACTCGTCTGATGAACCCCTTATCAAGTAGCTCTTGCAACTGCTCTATCAATTCTTTCATCTTTGTCGGAGCCAACCGATACAGTGTCTTGGAAACAGTTGGGCACCCGATATCAGATCAATCTGAAACTCGATCTCTCTGTCAGGTGGCACTCCTGGTAAGTCTTCTGGGAACACGTCTGGAAAGTCACACACAACAGGTACATCAGACATTTGTGGTTTTGGCGTATCCACATCCTTTACATAAGCCAAGTAGGCGCAACATCCATGCCTCATACACTTTCCCGCCACCGCCATTGAGATCACTTTTGGGATCGTCGTGACCCGATCTCCATAATAGTTACCGAACTCCCATAAGGCGCTGATAGCTAAATCAACTTCTTGCGACACACAATGTTCGCATTGTAGTCCGCTAACCAATCCATCCCAAGAACCAAATCAAAACCACCTAAGGTCATCACAAATGGTCTAACAGGAAACTTATGACCTTCTAGCTCCACATCACAGTTCTCTATCATCTTAGAGATCCTGGTAGACTTACCTATGGCAGTTTCTACATCGAAGGGTGCATCAACACGTCTACTACTAACAGGAAGCTTAGCACAGAAAGTAGCAGAAATAAAACTTTTACTTGCACCTGAATCAAATAACACAGAAGCTAAAGTTTGGTTCACTAGAAACGTATCGGACACAATGTCAGGGTCCGTCCTAGCTTCCTCCTATGTCATAGTAAATGCCCTGCGCTCGCCCTCGGTCCTTCACCTCCCGTCTTCTTCGCCCCGGAACCCTCGGCCCTTGGATTCTTACAATCCCTATTCATATGACCCTCTTCTTCATAGTTAAAGCATCGGACCATACGACAGTCCTTGGCTATATGCTCCGCCTTCCCACATTTGATGCATCCATTAAATCCCAACCTACATTCTCTCGCAGGCTCTTAGGTTAGCACTCTCATCACCGCCCTCCGGATGAGGGGTTTCTGGTTCTTCATGAACCACCTTTTCGGCCCTAGGCCTTCCTCTCGTAACCCGTGGTTCAGCACCACGACCTCCACCACGCGAAGCTTTCGATGATCTACCACCAGCCATCCTCACACACACACGCTGAAAGATTCTAACACCAACATGGTCATTCAAGGAAACATCCCTGTTTATGTCAAGTATAGTAAGTCCCTAATTACAGTGGCCAGTTGTGATTAGCCACTTACTTTACTCTTCATACCCCAAGCATTACCTATCCTCAATACATCAGTATCTAATTCTACCAGCAACACATAACCACATAACATACGCACATAATACAGTTAACTTTACGAAAATACCTGATGGCACGCAGCTACTCAGATTGGCATCCCTTCCCTTTTCTTCCCATTCTCAGTTTAAGTTATGGTTTAGTTTGAAAATTTGCCCATTTCACTTAAACTTTGGCTCTGATACCAACTTGTAAGGCCCCGGTCCCGGGACGA
This sequence comes from Flaveria trinervia, assembly GCA_025506515.1. Classification (NCBI taxonomy): domain Eukaryota; kingdom Viridiplantae; phylum Streptophyta; class Magnoliopsida; order Asterales; family Asteraceae; genus Flaveria; species Flaveria trinervia. The sequence continues at coordinate 37,277,921 of CM046458.1, read as the reverse complement.
TTACAGCTGGTAAATCATCGCACATAAAACATAAAATATACATTTACATCTATGAAAAACATCGCAGCGGAATAATTTAAAACCATTTCATATATATTAATGACAGCTTTTGCAAAATAATACAATGTAGTTAACGGTTACAAAATATCATGATTTGCGTTACATCACAAAAACATCATTGTTATACAAATGGATGCCATCCAAAAGTGCCAAGTAGCTGCCACGTGCCATCCTCAGCAATGCTCACCTGCCAACTGGAAAATGCATAAAAAGTCAGTGTTGCTAAGTGAGTTCTAGTTTTATAAATAAAACATGCTTTACTTTCATTAAACCGCTCATTTCTTTAACATGTGATCACACATCGTATGTACACATAGATAATATCACTATTATCTGCATCGTTCGTTCATCATTATATCATTTCTCTTCTCAACCATAAACTTTACCCAGCTATTCCCGGTGCTGGACCTAGGTCTATCAAAGACCAGCTATAACGGTGCTCGCACCTCTAATCACAGCACCTAGGGTAGAGTTTAGGTATACCACTGCTATGTGCAATGCCCGGCTATTCCTGGTACTGGACCTAGGCCTATCATAGGCCAGCTATAACGGTGCTCGCACCTCTGATCACAGTACCTAGGACATGCAGCAGTGGAGCTATAAAAATGGTCAATCAGAAAAAAAGACCCCAATGTGATCTTCATGGGGTAGCGAACCCGCACACCGTTGGGCTAACACCTTTAATGGTGTGTCCCGACATACAATGCTTGCAAGACTTTCTTTACTTTCATTTTTCATTAATGCATGCATTCTTACTTTATGTTCCTCTTTTCTTTATCTTTCACTTTACGTTACATAATACTTCACTTCATTCATTAACATGACACGAAAAGCCATGCATGCTCGGGAACATCTCAAGTCAAAGCCTACATTTGTCTTTTTTCTCAGAAAGTCAGAAAAGTTTAATTGTTCATCTGCATTTCCTATAGTTCATCCGCATTGGCCTTACTTCATCCGTATTTGTCATCCGCATTGGCCTTACTCATCCGCATTTGTCATCCGCATTGGCCTTACTCATCCGTATTTCCCTTACTTAGTCAACATTCATCTGCATTTCTCAGACTTATTCAATGTTCATCCGCATTTACTTTCATCCGCATTGACTTATCCCATCCGCATTGACTTAGTTCATCCGTATGACTCACTTCATCCGCATTTCCATACTTAGTCAATATTCAACCACATTTCTCAGACTTAGTCAATGTTCATCCGCATTGACTTTCATCCGCATTGACTTACTTCATCCGCATTGACTCACTTCATCTGCATCTCCATACTTAGTCAATGCTCATCCGCATTGACCTCATCCGCATTTCTTCCCATTACTCATCCGCATTGACTTTCCAACACTTATGCAGGTTCTAAGACTTAACATATGAGCCTTAAACATCAGATTTCGATATCCAATCACCATTCATCATGTTCCAAGCTTAAATCATACATCCTAAGTCTTATAAACATCATCAAGCATGAACATAGTCACACATCATATCATAACATCATCATACACACATTCAAACATACGGGTCCGAAACCCAGTTGAATGAAAACATACATTCATGCATTTCCAGCCCCAAAATCAGTTAAAACAAGTAAAAGAGGGGTCCTAGAACTCACCGTTGTAGCTCTTGAGTATGGCTTCTTCCAAACTCGTTTGTAAATTGAATTCAACCGCCTAGAAACCCACTAAAAACATACCCGAACACATATAGACACACATAAGCATAAACCCGAGGACACAACCGGTTAAGAACACCATAAGAACAAGAATTCTTACCTTGAATTCGAACTCTTTCTTGTTCTTCCTTCAAAGCCGAGAGTTTTCTGCTCTCTTTTCTTCTCTCTCTAAAATCCGATAATTTTGTGTGCACAAAGGGTGATGGGCGGCCATGCCACCTTTATCACCAACTTTTCAAACATGTTGTCCTTTTGGACACTTTTTACCCCTAGACTTGGGTTTTATTTCCTTTCCTTCTTTTCTTTCACTTTATTCTTCTTTCTTGACTTTAAAGTAACCGGGTGTTACATAGATGTGGTATTGAGGAGCAAGAGGTTCCAACTGCTGAGCCTTCCTCACTAGAGTTGAAGGATGAAGCAACAATAGTGGCCACCACAGGGAAGGAACAGGTAGAAGTACCCATCTCCTCCTGTGAACATCAAATCTTAACCACTAAGGCCAGAAGAAGCAAAGTTAAAGCTGATAGAAGAACTGCCAAGAAAGTGGCTGAGTCTAAGCTAAAGATTGACCCAAAGCAGAAAGATGTCTTTATCTCAGCTGGATTCCAAGTGTTAGGTACTTCTGATTTAGGAAAAGAGTGTAATACCAGCACTCCTGTCCTGCCAAAGGATCAGAAGTTGAAGGGAAAGGTTGCTAATGAAGAGAAGAAGCCCAAGAAATAGCAACCTTCATAGTCTCAAAAGACTAACACTGTATGCATAATGTGTGGTCTGCACAACCATATGGCAAAAGATTGTTAATACAATCCTGCAAGCACACATTATGCAAATAATGTTAGGAAAGAAGGAGTCAGGGAAGGTTTCACATTTGGACCTTTTCAAACGATTCAAGTGATGAAGAAGGGAAAGCTGGTTTCCGAAGCAAGGTTGCTTTCGTAAGAAACTGTTTCTTCCAAAGGGATAATGGCCTCGAAAACAAGTGCTACTAAAGCTCGGAAGAACAAGAAGATTCCCTTGAAGCCATCCCAGAAGAAGACTGCTTCGGAAGAAAAAGTGGTGAAGACTTCTTCTGAAAAGAAAGAAGCTTCGGAAGAAGGCCATGCTGCAAAAGCCTCTATAGGCTCATCCTCCAAGATTGACCAAAGGATGGACTAGAAGATCAAGGAAGGTGTTACAGCCCAAACCTCTTCTTCAAAGACATCTATTGAACCCCCATGCATATCTTTTGGTTCAATTATGTCACTATCCTTGGAAGAACCCAAGACCAACAAGGCTTGGGCTTCCAATCAAAACTAACAATCTCATCTTATGTGCAGGGACATCCATATGACAAGAACAACAATGTTTGGATTGTGGACAGTGGATGCTCTAGGCACATGACAGGGAACAGATCTCTCCTTCAACAGTTTCAACATTATGATGGAGGTCCTGTCCAATTTGGAGGTGAGGCCGGAGGATATATTTCTGGTAGAGGGAGTATATCCAATGGTAAGTTAAAAGTTGACAAAGTTAACTTTGTCAAACAGCTTGAACACAATGTGTTAAGTGTTTCTCAATTCTGTGATCAAAAGCACTAGATGCTTTTCACAAAACATGAGTGCATTATCCTCAAACCAGGGATGACCATTCCTCCGGAATTAGTGCTTCTTAGATCTCCTAGGAAAGGGGATATGTACAAGCTGGATATGAACAATGCTTCCCCAATGGGTGAAGTATCATGCTTTCTTTCCAAAGCTGATAGTGATGAGTCAACACTATGGCATAAACATATGTGTCATGTAAATTTTAAGAGAATGAATCTATTGGCTAAAAATAACTTGGTACATGGCTTGCCTAAAAAGGAGTTTTTTTGCAAAGATAACTGTGTTGCATGCCTGAAAAGGAAGCACCACAGGACCTCTCATAAATCCAAATGTGTTAACTTTATCACTACTCCATTACACTTATTGCACATGAATCTTATTGGTCCCACAAGTATAATGAGCATTGGAATGAAATTATACTGCCTTGTGATAGTTGATGATTTTACAAGATTCACATGTGTATTCTTTTTAAGAACTAAAGATGAAACTGCTGAAACATTAAAATCTTTTATTCTTAAAATAGAAAATCAAATTGATCACAAGGTTAAAATTATTAGAAGTGATCAAGGAACTAAGTTTAAGAACTTCATTCTTGACTCATTTTGTAACTCAAAAGGGATTGCCAAACAATACAGTGCTCCCAAAACTCCTTAACAAAACGGTGTTGCTGAGAGGAGATTGAGGCTGCTCGAACTATGTTAACTGATTCAAAACTACCTCTTACATTCTGGGCAGAGGCAGTTAGCACTGCACGCTATGTGCAGAACAGAGTTCTTGTAGTTAAGCCACATGGAAAAATCCCTTATTAGCTATGGAACAAGAGGCCACCGTTCATTGGCTTTCTAAGGTCCTTTCGCAGCAGGTCTACCATACTTAACACAAAAGACAATTTAGCAAAATTTGCTGAAAAGTCGGATGATGCTATCTTTGTTGGATACTCTTCTAGCTCCAAAGTTTATAGAGTATACAACATTAAGAATCAACAATTTGAGGAGTCATCTAATATAGTTGTTAATGAGCACACTCCTTGTGTTAGGGGGAATGGCCCTGATCATATCTTTGATTTAGAATTGTTTCTAGACTATTCTAAACCATCTTGTGAGAATGTTTTAGCTGGAACAGGTGCTCAAAATGATGTTGATATTGCTGTTGATGATCAACTGTTTGAGCTACCCAGACCTCTTCCAAATTCTCCAAGAGTTGCAATAAATGAAGTTTCTACCATTCACAGATCTGGCAGCTTAACCATATCAAGGAATAGTGAAGCTTCAACAAGTGAATCACTTGCTGAGCCTCAAAACTCATCAGGTGATCCACCACAACACCATGTAGAAGATTTAGGAGCTCCTACTGAATTCTCCAAAGAATACTGAACAACTTATCAGGGAGCATCTCGAGCTTCATGATGAAGGAGCTCCTACTGAATTCTCCAAAGAAGATTTAGGTAGCACTTATATCCTCATGGGATATGGTGGAGACGTGAGCAGGTCAACAGTCTACAAGTACAACTTCTCCTACAGCTAGAAGTTCCTCATGCATGTTGTTCTTCCCTGTCTGTCCAACAAATTTGGGGGATGGGATCAAATCCCTTATGAACTAGGATGCTTAGTTCATGGACTGGTGAGAGGCCTCCGCTTCAGTTACTCAAGGTATGATTGAGCGCATAGCTCCTGGTGACATCCCTGTTCACTCCACAGGTGATGAACCCACACCAGCAACCACCTCCATAATGCCAACACTACCTTCTATACCCATCACCATCACATACCAGAGACGCCCTAAACGAACCCTTGTTCAATCTACTCTGATTGAGCAAGCACCTCATGTTCAATCCAAAAAGACTAGAGTGGAAACATGGGCTCCCACTCAGTCTGAGGTCTCACCATCCTTCTCATTTGACCTCAATTTGGGTTTTGAGTCTCCTTAGTCTCAAACCCATGAGCCCGACACCCAAACCAACAGCCCTCAGGATGAGTATGTACACTCTTCTGAGCATCCAACAAGGGACAGCCCCACCAAAGGCTCAATGTCTATAGACATTGACCAAGGTCCCGGGTCAGTAGGCTTACCATCTCTATCCTTCACTGACCTTCTTTTTAAACTAATGAAAAGATAACATCTCTCCACGGCATTGAAATTGATCTACAACACCCTCTCCAAGATCAACAGAGCCAAGAGAGATCCCTTATCTCTAGCCCCCATTAGCAACCCACAACTGAGGTGAGTCCCACTGATGTGAAGGGGACTCATACAAGTTCAGCTGCCACTACAGAAGGTGTCTTAATGGACCCTATGGACAGTGGTAACATATTTGAGACTGAATCTGTGGCAACCTTGCCGGTTGATGACTCTGAAAGTGACATCATTCAGCAAGGGAAACTAGGGTGCCAAGAAACCACATCTGGTGGTAAGGCTGAACATACTAGGTATGTTACCTCATCCCCTTGTGATTCTTCAAAAGAAGATTAGGGAAGCATGCAAATCCTCATAAAAGACCTTCTGTCTAAAGTCTCAAATCTTGAATCCTTGGTTAGGACTTCAGAAGAAAGGTCCGCCACTTAGCAACTTGAGATTGACAATCTCAAGGCGTAAGTAGCTGAGAACCAGACCGAGAGATCTGTTAGGCATGTACCTGTTCAGGTCTCATTGACTTCTTCCTCTAGCTTATCTAGCTCTCAAGATGATGCTACCAAAAAGGGGGAGAATGTTTAGAGACAAACACTTAAGGACCCACAGACTCATACTTAACCTCAACATCTTCTACTCATGTCATCACTTTGTCTAAGCCATCTCATGTTGTACTTCAAATCGACCCAAAGATGCTCAGAGATCTCTACAGACTCTTCACAAAGTTTTTTTTAAGATCCTCTACTGATCAGCCAAGCCTAGATGTTGCAATGATTTACTTCGGAGCTGAAGAGCTTTAGAGGCTAACTGCACCTTCTACCACTGTGGAAGAAGTTGGTCAACCTAAGGTCCACATGGAACCTAAGATACATTTCGAAGGGGAAATGGGGACTGATGGCCCAGTAACTGAAATAGCCGGGACAAAATCTACATTTCCTCAAACTTCCGAAGCTGAAGTTAAAGCCTCGAAAGAACAAGCTGAGTCTTCCGAAGCTGAAATGGAAGCTGCGGAAGGACTGTTCAAGATGTCCGAGGAACTGATCATCACAGATGTAATCCTAGAAATGGCATCTGAGGTGAATAGTGAGGACCTTCTAAATCTACCTCTATCCCAGACACCCTCTCTGCCTCTCTTATAATCAGAATCCACTCTCCAAGAACCACCACAGTCAGGCTCTTCAAAAGATAACAAAGGGAAAAGGAAGATGAATACGGAAGAGCTTTAGGAAGAGGAGAAGATTGAGAAACTAAAGAAGAAAGAAAGATTTTCAATTGAGAAGTTGCTAGCTGCTAGTACAAAAGCAGCTGTAGCCAATCAGGAGGTTGCCAATAATAAAAGGAGAGAAGAGATAATGATCAGCTCGTCCAATTGGGAACTGCCAATGAAGAAACACTCCTGCTACCACTAGAGGAGTTGGTGGAACTGGAAAGGACAACCAGACTGCAACTTGAGAACAGCAAGAAGCAGCCAGGTTGGCCTTAGAGAAAGAGAAAGAATAAGAATAGAAGGAGGCTGACTTGCAGTAGAGGAGAGATAGGATAAAGTTCCTAATTTCCAGAGGCTTCAATCTTCAAGGACTCTCTCCACACGACAATGAAACAATCCTTTGGCTCTACAACAAAGAGCATGATCAAATTGAGAAAAAGAGAAGAAAGGTTGCAAGAGAAAAGCTAAAGGAAAGGAAGAAGAAGGAGGAAGAAACAAAGACCACTGCAACCAGAAAGCTTAGTGAAAAGGCCTGGATGAAGGACTATCTCCAGGCTCATGGCTTCTCTGGAAGGTAGGTGGGCCCCATGTCAAAGAGGACACTCCGATGGATTGTCAGCGAAATCAAGGCTGACATCCGCTTGGGAAAGAGAAAAGAGATGTACAGAAGGGTAAAAAGGATGACCTTCACTGCAACTACTCAACCTCAACCTGATCCCTCACCCTTACCCTTCACCATCAAAACTGAGCCCTTCACCCCTGAACCCACATCCTTACCCTTACCCGTCTCATCACCTCAACCACCTAAAGTTCCCGTCCTTCAACCTAAAACACTCCCCAGAACCACTAAACCACAACCAACCCAACAACCATCCCCTCAGCCTTCTCAACATCTTTCTCTTGAGGAGTTCAAGGCAATCAAGACTAAGCTCATCAACTGCACAACTTTGAGCGAAGTCTTATGTGATGGAGATTCTGTCAACACTACCTATGTTGATGGATCTTCTTGTTCCTTCACAAGAGATCAATTCCTTGATTTACCTAGAGGAACATTGGACCAGGCAGCTAGACTTCTAGGTCTCAACTGAGATTCACTGAATGATGAAGAGAAAAAACTTAGAAGGAAACTGGTGACTCTACTGGATACTAAGAAAGAGGACAAGATTCCCAGTCAGTCTCTTGTGCCTAGAAAAGGAATAATCCGGTGGAGGTTCGATGAAACTTCTCACAACTATGTTGTTGAGAGAGAGAATGGCGAAGTCAACAGACTTAATGCAACCTTTTTGTTACACTCCACCAGATTCGATATTGCCGAGTTAGCAGAGAAGCCATTCTCCAACCCCTCCAACTCTGAAGCTGCTGCACTCATCAGAAATCATCTCAACAGTCTTCATCTAGCTGAGCTAACTGCAAAGGCCAAGATTGAAGAAGAGTTGAGATTGAGAAGACAGGAAGACAAGGAAAGACCTCCTACCAAAGGCACTACCTTTCTAAAAATGGTAGAGGGTCCTGAATTGGAACCTATAGTTAAATGGGAATATGATTACAATTCCTATCAACTAACTTTTTTCAGAGGGCAACAACAGAGGGTACATATCATCCAATGTGATAGACTGGACTTCCTGTCTACCAAGGATTTGTACAAACTTCTCAGCACCACATCAAGGAAGAACAGGGAAACAGAATATCTACTCTCCTTAGTGCTGCAAGTTTTGAGAAGCAGAAACAAGTGAGGTTTTGGTAGCATCAGCCTAGGGGGAGTTTGTTAGATCAAGAAGAAGGCTGGTGCATCCAAAACCAAATCACTTAGATAATTTTGGTGCTACATGCAAAGGCTTCCGAAGCTTAGCATAGAACTTCCGAAGGTTGTAGAGTTCTTCCAAAGACAAAGTAAAAGATCAGCTTCCGAAGACAGAGCTCTACTTCCGAAGTCAAGTGCATACTTCCGAAGGTTAAGTCTTAGAAGAGCAATCAAAAGACTACTTTCGAAGTATGAAGAAAAGAAGAAGTTCCCAAGCCTTAGAAGAAGCAGCCTCTTCCGAAGTATAAGTGGCTTCGGAAGCACTTGTTCTTCCGAAGCCATTTAACCTTTGGAAGACACTGCTATGAACCAGTGGACATAAGTATGGTCTCTGACACTCCGTTGCAAATCTCTGATAATACATGGCGTTTTCTCAAAGAGCCATACAGTTGACCATACTTTATTCAATTGTTTATCTTTTTATGATAGTACATGTTACCAACTTTAGTTAGTGACAAAAGGTAAGTCAGGGACATGTCCTGACTACCAAATCTAAGATAAGACTTTATCCGAGATACCTTAAACTATAGTCTTGTAGTATAGGCTTTAGTTATAGGATCCCAGCTAGTATCAAAGTATATCTGGCTATAGGTAGTATTATATATAGTTTCTCATTGTAACTTGAAAATATAAGCTTGTAAGAGTCTTGTAATATTTGAGTTGAGAAATAATATATGCAATACCTTGAAAATTACTTTGTGTGTTATGTATTACTTACTATATTGTGATCAACTCTTATTAACTCTATCTTCATCCGAGTGTTGTTCAAATGAGTTTGAGAGGAAAATTAAGTATTAAGTGACCCTTAACCGATCCTGCAAATTCTTACCTTGAATTCACACCTTTCTTTCTGTTCTTTAAACTACCCAAAAGTTTCTGCTCTCTTTCCTTCTCTCTCTAAAAATATCCGAGGATTATGAGTGAAGAGAGGGTGATGGGCGGCCATCACCTTTATTTACCAACTTTTCAAAGATTTTGTTATTTTTGTCACTTTTTTAACCCCTAAACTTGGATTTTATTTTTTTTCTTTATTTTTCTTCACTTTATTCATTCGTTTGGGTCTTCCAAAAATAACCGGGTGTTACACAATTTGAGGACGGTCGGCTTGGTTCGCCCGCTCCCCATGGCTAGAAAACGAAGATTTTGATCGGAGACGGAAAAAGATGAGGCATAAAGCGTGAAATGGATCATGTTTCGACGAGAGAGGGGAACTGAGTGCAATGGGAGAAAGGTTTGATCCAAACATAAACTACTCTGTAAAAACTCTTTGTAAAAGACAAGAAGATGATCTTATCTAAGCGTCATTATAAAAAAGTTAGTTAATCTCTTAATCTTCTTCATTCTTTTATTTTTGTGGGTTGTAGAAACTAAAGAGAAAGAGAGAGAGACAAAAGAGAGAAATAGATCTATTGAGATAGAATAAATTAGTTTATTAACTTTGTTTGTGTTTTTCAATATCGTTACAACTTTCAAAAAATACACTTATATTCATTTAAGTTTTCTTAGTAATTTTGTTTTTTTTAATTGTTAGTACATAAAGTTAGTAATGTTCACTTATATTCAGTAGAGGCAAAGCCCTCTAACTCCTCTTTTACCACTATACCAAGAGATTATTTGCACTTTATTTTTTATAAACAAATAAATTATTAATACTACTATTTTATGTGTATATCTTTATTAATGTTTCTAGTTATTAAATAATTTTAAAGTTATTATAACTGGAGTTGATAGAAACAATTAAAGAAACATGAATCATTTTAAAAAGACAGAGTTTGAGATATTAGAGTGCAAAGGCGATCAACTTTGGAGAAAAACGAATGGTAAATTTGTGAGGTAAATTTGTGTTTGTAAGGTCAAAGAGGAAATATTTATTTATACATGGAGTTATTAAGGTAACACGAGAATATATTTTTTTTAATGTTATGATGTCATAAATTATGTTTTGCATTATGTTTATAGTTTTATGTTTTTGCACACTTGATCTTAATAAATTTATTTTATAGTATAGTGTTTGTCGCAACGCGGGATAACGACAACTAGTTTTTTATTAAAAAGAAAAATACATTAGAAATAAGCACAATCATTGTTTGTATAACACGGTCTTCAACCCATATAAAATTGTTTTTCGTCATTGTTCTTTTTATCTAGAAAAGGTTTAAAAATTTAAAAAATCATCAGCTCATATAATAATACGATCTTCCGCCCCATTTAATTAGAGGTAGTCCTAATATTGTGTTTTCATAAGTCTAACAAACATGATGTGACACACATGACAGGATTCTAAACAAAAGACGTCACAACTACAAAAACACCATCACATCACATGCACTAAGCGTTTCCAAATAGAGGGGAGTTTCCATGTATTTAGACGCTTGATTGAATATAAGGAAAAAATAATAGTCAAAAACACATTTCAGGGGAATAAAATAATAAAGAGACTTAAAAATATTTTAAAATAAAAACCCTAAGAGAAAATTTTACATGTTGCTATAAAATTGTGGAGGGAAAACAATGGAGTTGTAAAATCGGGGAAGAAGAAAGACTCTATGGAGAAGAAGGATGATCAAAATCCAAACAAGAACAAATCTTCTTCTTCTTCATCATCATCATCATCATCAACATCATCGTTCGTGATAAAAATCCCCTCATACGAACAAGTTATTCAGAGCTCCCAATCGAAAACCCCTGTTCAATCCCTTTTCAACCCCTCTCAGTCCTTCACTCAAGCCTTCAATTCCATTAAGAACTCCGAGTTTTACGCCCCACCACCACCGCCTTCATCATCTTCCCAATTAGAGTCTTCATCTTCAAGGTGTTGCTCTTAATTAAGTGATTCATTTTCTTCTCTGATTTTAGCATTTCTTTCATAAATTAGGGTTTCTTTGGTATCAGGGTGAATTCTACTCCGTCTTCATTGCCTTCTGCAGCTGTAAACTCCAGTGGCGCGTCTTCATCTTCCACACAAAATCGCAATGCAATACTTGTTAGTCATAGACAGGTGACATTTTTATAAGAAATCACACTTTTTATTGCTGGAAGGGAAATTAGTTATTTTTTTCCTTTGCAAGGGTTATTAAGAAGTTTTAGCCCCCTAGCAACTTAGTACTTTGTGCTCTGTTCATTCTAACAAAAAGTAGGATCTTGGTTTAGAATGGGGCGGGTACTACTGGTAGGTTATATTTCTAATAAAACTTCTGTAGGTTTTGCTACATGGTCTTTTAGCTAATTTATAGTTTTCTTGGTGTAGTTTATGAGAAAAATTCTTTAACCCTAGTTTTAGAACAATCTCTGCAAGTCCGACAAGTGTAGTTTTGCATTAAACGAACACCATAGTTTGAATTTGTTTAAAATATAGGTTGGTAGGTTCATAAGGACCATAACCATAGTACCACGCTTTCTTATAGGAAGAACTAGAATGAATCAACTGTAAAAACCTTCTATGCTATTAGATATGTTGCATTTAAAATTGCGAAATATATACATCTTTCTACATAAAATATAATATGCCACATAGATTGAGTATGAACAATATAGTGAACTTCTTATATTGGAAATAGAGACACACACACATACACATAATTGCATAATTAGATGGAAAAGTTGATGGGAAAGTTAAAATGAACTATGATTGGGAGATGGAGAGGAAGGATACCAAGGAACACAATCAGAGGTATTGATACTGTATGAATGTGTGAGGGTTTTGAATTCAATGTGTTTGATGAACTGTTAATGAAGAAAAGGAGCAGTTTATTTATATGGTCAAGATTCAAGATTGATTTGATCATTGACCTTATGAAGTAGTTTAAAGGATAAATTGTTGATTTTTGTTTGTGCATGGGTTTATTAATTTAATAAAAAGTTGTTCGACAAAATCAGCATCCCAATGCCGTTGGAAGCTTATTGAGTTTCTACTGCATGGAATACTGCCCTTGTATGACTCTTCCATCTATTTCTTTTTTCTTGTCTTAATATTATCCTGTTTTTCATTCAGAAGGGGAATCCTTTGCTAAAACATATAAGAAATGTGAGATGGGCTTTTTCAGATATTGTTTGTGACTACATGTTGGGGAAAACTTCATGTGCTCTTTATCTCAGGTTTGTATTTTTAACAAATTCAATGTGCTAGTCGTCAACAGATATTCAATTATAAATATATATATACTGCGGTTTCTGTATGTTTAATCACACTTATTAGCTGGATGTACATTTGTATTTATTAAAATTATTTTTATGAAAGATTTAAACTTTATCTTTTTTTCTAATCTTAGTTACTTGTTGTGATGTTTAAAATGCAGCCTTAGGTATCATCTGCTTCACCCAGATTACTTGTATTACCGAATACGGGAATTAGGAAAGGACTTCAAGCTTCGTGTTGTTTTATGCCATGTTGATGTTGTAAGACCTTTATATCTGTGGTTCAATATTTGATTTAAATACTTTGGAAAAAATACAACATATGTACCAGCCACCAAAAATCATAGTTTATTATAAACAAAATAGCAACCTGAGTTGGAAAAGTAGATGAGGCGCTCACTATACTTCACATATTTTTTTAATTACATAATTACATGGTCGAACACAAGATTTATCACTAACATTCTCTCACTCTCATAGCCATATCAATTACACCATTTTTGTCTAATTTTAATCATGTTAATAGCCAACATCAATGGTTCTGAGACAAGGGAATGAAGGGAGAAAGACTTGAAAGAATTCACCTGAAATTTGTTGCTTAATTTTCCAGGAAGATGTTGTGAAACCATTGTTGGAAGTCACAAGAACTGCTCTACTTCATGACTGTACACTTTTGTGTGGTTGGAGGTATGGTGTAAACGTATATCTATTTCTTATTTGTATGATCAAAGATAACTGTTAATTGCTTTATACGTTTCATCAATTTTATGCATAATGTCACACTACCACAAGCAAACCTTCGACTCAATAACAAATGATGGGTCCCTAAATGGTTGGGTTGGGTAATGACAAGTATTATTTTCCATGGGTTGTTGGGTTGGCCTCAAATAGTTTTTATTTTCTTTCCAATTTTATTGAAAACTTCTTAAGTTTTATGTGTTAAACCAGATTATATTTATTGCAGTATCATGATCTTGTTCTTTAAATAAAAGTATTTAGTAAGCTGTATACTTTAAAATACACTACTATCAGAACTTTTTTGCAGCTAAACTTTTAGAGTTTACCTGTTTTAAAGAATTGGCACCTCTACTAAAATTCTTGTTAAAATATCTATTTTATGTGACCTACAAAGTCCTATATTGTTTGCTTCAGCTTGGAAGAATGTGGTCGGTATCTGGAGACAATAAAAGTTTATGAAAACAAGCCTGCAGACATCATTCAAGGCCAAATGGATACAGATTATTTATCAAGGGTATGAGAACTTCTTACATTTTTATATTTTCTTTCTGCTAATTTAATTTTTATGAACTTCTTACAATTTTATATCATTTCTTTCTGCTAATTTAGACTCTATATATGGCTATCAGAGATTTTGTTGTGTTTAAGAATTTTATGGGGGTTACACCTGATATATATGTATTTAGTACTGCCCTAATGAACTGCATTTGCAGCTATCACATGCTCTAACATCAGTTCGACATGTCAATAAGACAGATGTGGTTACTCTTGGTTCTACATTTGGGGTAACTCCATCTTCTCCTACTTGTAATCTTGGGAATATAAGGGGTGTTTGGATATAAAAAATAATCATGTGATTGAAGTTGGGGAATTTGGTTGAGTTTTCAGTTTTTTTGCAACTTCTTACATGCTTTAAATTGATTATTTTAGCCCAAAATAAGGAATAAAGAGGTTATTTTAATCATTTCTCAAAACACTAAAAAAACTAATTAACGGAACTTCACGTCATTAGACATTAGAATCTCTGTTCGGACTTGTGTTTTTGTAATTTCTCTTAGAGGCTACTTTTTAACCTAAAACAACTAGCTTTGAAATAAAAAACTTGTAAATCTTGTTTTGTAAATTTTGTCTATCATTCTTCTTGCAGTCTCTCTCTCATATTATGGATGCTTCAATGGAGGATCTGGCTCGTTGCCCTGGCATTGGAGAGCGTAAAGTATATATCTTTATTCTTATCTTGGCATTATGTTTTCTTAGTTTTTTCAGTCATTCATTAAAACGAGACACATTGATTTTAATGGTCCAATACGACATTTTAATGGTGAAAGTTGGCTACGGGTCGGTCAATGGGTTTTTGGGGTATGGTGGGTTGGGACTTCGGTTGAACTGGGACAGTTTTTCTATGTAATAAAATAGTCTGTTGAAATATCATTACAATATTTTTCTCAGTAATAATCAGTTTTTTATTTTGAATAAAGTGACAGCACTGAAAATATACTTTTGGGATACTTTTTACCCCATTTTTTAGTTTGTTTTTTGATATTCTTTTGACCCATTGGAGTTAATACATACCTGAAGGGCCCATCACAAGTAGAATTAGTTGAAATTGCCACCATAATAACTTTGTAATCGATGCCTGATATATTTTGCTTTTTACTTCATATGAAATGACATTCTATACCCACTTCTAGTATCATCATTAAACCCGCCATGATTCACACACGTAAAAGAAAAACATGTAATATAGTTTGAATTCTTAATTCATGTAGCAATATGATCTCGCTTCAAATCAGGAAGACTAGGTGGCCTGGGCATCATATGGTATCCGTTAATTTTAGTTGATCATTGTTTTTATGAATTTTGAACAGGTAAAGCGTTTGTATGACACTTTCCATGAACCATTCAAACGGTCAATTCCTAAATACCCTTCAACAGCTGAAACATCTGCACAACATTTCACTCCAAGTGAAGTAAAGGAAGGCGAGAAGGAAATAGCACATTCAAGCAAACGCGATAAAAAAGAAACCAATTTAACAGTTAAATCAGCTCTTTCAGCAGCTTTTGCAAAATACAAGGAGAAAGTTGGTATGGAAAATAATCATAAAGAAGAACATGAAAACCAGAAACAATAACCAAGATTTTACATGATGCATTCTTGACTAGTTAAAGAAAATCAAGTTAGGAAGTTTAATTTAGTTGTCTTTAATGATAGTGGGACGGAAAAGGGATAAAAGTGGTCGTTTTGCGTACTGTCACACAATCAAATCCAAGCAAATCTCATGGTGCCATTGACAGTTTTGTAATGAATCCGAGTAATTTGTGCCATGTATATATACATGTACTTTGAAATTATTTTCTTTTACAACTATGAAAATTCTTTTATCGGAAAATTCATGCGTCCCACCAATACTCTGCTAACCGGTGAGCTTATATTGGTCGGCATAAAATTTTAGGTTTCTTTTATGAAAGATTCTTGACAATGTTGAATTTCGTAGCCATGTATATTCATTTCAATTGTTTTGTGTGGGGGAGCGCTCTTTCATTTCAGTAGTCGAATGTTGTAGTGATTATAGGTGAGAAACATTATGCCATGATCAAGTTTCTTTTATGTTTTAAATTTAATACTGAACATATGAACTAACATACAAACAGTCTATGATCTTGGGCTTATTCGTTTACTAAACCTAAAAGAACCAGTTGAGCACCCAAAAGATATGCTGTGCACTATAGGAATCAATGACTGCACGACATCTGTCATCAAAGGCCGATAGTCAGCTGCAGTTTGCACACACATCGCCGCAATAGCTGCTACCTGAAATACAAAAGAAAGACTTCGATTAGATCATCATCTAACTTATTGCGGTCAATGACCTTGCAATTACTAAACCAAACTAACCTGGATTAGATCCTTTCTTGAAAATTGACCATGTAGATTTGGATCAACCATCTCTACAACTGCAGCTCTATTTGTTAATCTCGGAAGGGCCTGCGAGCAACCAAATTTAAGCCACATAAAATGGATGCCATTTGTCATTTGCCTCATTTTTCAAAGGCGGGCCATGGCTGATGGGCCCGTCTTTATCTTCGGACTAACTCACTATAACAATTAGTTAAGGGCGTGGAAGTATTTAAATAAAACAACACATAAATATGCTTACCCATGAGACAAGAACATGCTCTCCAGGTGGGCGGTTTGTGTCAATAGGTACGCGTCCTGTTAGGAGCTCTAGCAAAACAACACCGTAGCTATAAACATCTGACTTAGTTGTAAGTTTTCCGGTTGAAGCATACCTAACATCACCAAAATTGAAAAAGCAAAGAAAGATATAAGCCATCTTTATACCTAACATCTCCACAGAAGTTAGATGTGGTAAAAATAAGATAAAAAGAAAATGGAACAATTTAAAAATCATATTTGACACATTAATAGTTCAAAGTTTTTTCTCTTTTTTTAGTGTAATGTGTTTTAAGTCAACCTCACCCATCCAAAAAATAAAGATATTGATATGAACCCCTTTTTGACCCGTGACCCTATGGGTAGACCACCTAACTACAAAGGATGAATAACTCACTCCGGTGCCAAGTATCCTGTAGTTCCCAAAACACGGGTTGAGATCATGCCATTGAGCTTGTCTGATCCAATCTTGGCCAACCCAAAATCAGACACTTTTCCTCGAAAGTTTTCGTTTAACAAGATGTTCATAGATTTAAAATCACGATGAATGACCGATGGGATTGTGTGCTCGTGGAGGAACTCAAGGGCTTTTGCACAATCGAGAGCGATTCTCAATCGGATACCCCAAGTCAACAGTTGAGATCGACCATCACACGAGTGGAGCCGGTCATGAAGGGTACCATTTGGCATGTATTCAAACACAAGAAGCTTGTGGTTGTTATCAGCACAATATCCAAGAAGATCCACCAAGTATGAACAATGCAAACGACTTAATAAATCCACCTGCATTTCATTTTTTATCTGACGTTCAATACAAAACCAATTTTAACTAAAACAACCGCATAACTATATATACATAGTGGTCAGTGGATATAGTGAGAGAGAGAGAGAGAGAGAGTGTGTGTGTGTGTGTGATATACAGTAAGATAACTGTCTTATGTATTACAGTTAAAACAGCCTATACAGCTACTTATGCGGTCCTTTAAGATTTGGTTTTGTGTTAAACACGGTGCTACACATACAATACCTCAGAACGAAACGCACGCTCTCCTTGCTTGCCTTCCCTGTGGAGCATTTTAATGGTGGAAAGCGTGCCATCACGGAGCATCCCACGATAGACATTCCCGAATCCACCCTTACCCACAAGGTTAATCGGGTTGAAATCGCCGGTAGCCGCCTGCAGCTCTTTATATGTGAATACTTGTACCGCTTTAGCTGTTGCTGATGCCATGCTGCATGGTCTTCCTCCATATATACATCCCCTCTTCATATCTAGCATATTTCCAACAAAAACAATCATTTAAAATTTTATATATAGAAAAACTCCTATTAACAGATTGAATAATTAATCATATATATACTGTTTTTCAATATCATGTTACAACTTTTGTAAAGTTTAACCAACTTAAGTGTTTATATTAATTACCTGTGGTACCATTGAATGTTATGATGCTATGAGCATTGAACATGCAGCTTCTCTTGCCGTTGGCGGTTTCATTCGCCTTAGGAGATTTCACACGACGAAAAAACGCTACGATTAAAGAGATTGCTACGAGTAAAATGACGATGGCAATGGGAAGCAACACCACAAGGATGGTGGTTTCAGGGGGGGTGTGGTGGTGGTGGTGGTGGTGGTGGTGGTGGTGGTGGTGGTGTTGTGGTGGAGCATATTGTTCCGGTTGCCGTTGATGTGAGTTCTTGTAGGTGGCTCCGTTACGTTTGTTTCCATTGCTGTAAAAAGACCAAAGAAAGATTAAAGAGATGAGAGGGGCCTTAAAGGCTGAAGAAGAGTCATATATGTTTAATATTAATATAGGTAAGGGGATGTTGGTGTGGATATTTAACGTTGGCTGTTAGATGAATTTGAGAAAAGGAAAATAATCAAAATAATATAAAAGATTATTTTTTATATAAAGCGGAGGTAAAATTATTATGCAATTCAATTATCACAGATAAAAGAAGTTGTCAAGTAATAATACTTTTTATGTGATTATTCCACCCCTACGTGGTGATAATTGTATGCATACGTGTTAATTTCATATTTTTTATGATAATTACATTTTTGCGTATTCTTCTTGTGTGATAACTTTAGAAACTATGCCTAATTTTAAAAAATACGTTTTTGATTTGATACCCTCTCGTCTTGCAAAAAAAATCAATGCCAAAGGCAGGAGTTATTGATCAAATGACCGTGTATCAACTTTCATATCACACATCACTCTTTATTAGGCTGTTCATGAACCGTATCGAATCGAACAAATGATCGCTCGAATTCGGTTTGTTTACAAACCGAGTCACTCGGTTAGTTTACAAACCGAGTCACTCGGTTAGTTTACAAACCGAGCCGCTCGGTTTGGTTCAAATTTAACAAATCTAGCGAAAAATGCATGCACAAACTCGGTTCACTTTATAATCGAGTGCTCTGTTTGACTCAGTTTCATATTGCGGTTTAGTACAAAACTAATAATTTATTCAAAAGTCCAAGTTACAACTCAAACTTAACAATGTAACAAAAGAAAACATACAAAATAGAAATCTTAAAAGACATAAAGTTTTATCGAGCACGATAAATAACAGTAAAACCCACGCCCACAACTTCATTGTGACCTTTTTTACGTCCACTTTACCCGCTTTCTTTTTTGTTCATCCAATAACCTTTTCCCATAGACCTCAAACATGCACTTGATTTAATGTTTAAACAAATATAAAAAAATCCAAAAAATAATGTTTAAAATAATTAAAAGGGACCAAGGGTTAAGTGGTAAATAAATAAATGATAATATCCTAAACTTTAATAAATAAACTATCTAAACATAAAATAAATAAACTAACATATTATACGGAACTAAATATTCTCAAGTGCATTGCTAACACTTTATGTCCGTAGGTTTTCATGACACGTAATATAAAATGGTGGGACATATATCTAGTTTGTTCTTGGTTTAAAAATGGTCGAGTCTTGTTACCCTTTTTAAATGAAATTTAATTAAACTCCGAGGTTTACTAGAGTCTCTCTGCTACTGCATTGTATGTGGATAGTTGATGTTAGAAATATAAACGGAATTTGATAATAACTTGGAATTGAATTTAAATCATTAGGATGTTTTTGAAATTGATTACTCTTTTAGATTAAACCATTTATTCACTTACAATTAATTTAATTGGATAAGATCAAGAAGTAGAAACAAGAACCTAAATTGAGTTGATGAAGTTTTATGCCTTGAGAGTGCTCTCGGTTTTCTCTGTAGATTGTGTGTAAACAAACTGAATTCTCATGAACCCATAAACTGTCGATCAAAATTTTAATGAATATACATATTCATTTTATACCCCCTGAGTTTATTCAATGTTTCATAATTAGCCTAAACTTTAACTAATATGTTTAATTTAAATTTATATAATATAAATATGTATATATATATATATAACCCAATATTGCTAAAATTCCAACATTTCCTCCCCCATTTTAGTAATACTCATGATCAACACAAGCAAACTTCACCATAATCAAACTTATGCATAAATGAAATATCCTACGGATTGAATTTCACATTAGTTTATTACACGATCCAAATATTCGAATATCAATGTGTCACAATGATTGAACCTGTTCTATTCATCTGAATATTTGAAGATAATACACACATAAATTCACAATTCTATAGTTTTAACTTGACATAATATTTTACTAGCCTATGTCCCATCCTTCAAAGAGTATATCAAAGCTAAGTCCAAGCTTCTTGAAGCAGCTAAACTTCATACTCTTATAGGTAGTTCTCATCTTGCGCTTGCAAATGCAATTTACCAAAGAACTATTAAGAAACTATGTTTCAACCTTCTTTATCCGCAATCTAAACACATATCTTGGGATGCTATGTTGTGTTCCAATATCTCATGACAAGCCTTCCACATTAAATTCAGCATTTAACGTTGCATTAAATGGGAATTGGGCATCTTAACATGAAACACTATGAAATAGACTTTAGACCCATCCCTATGGCTGATTTATTTATGAGATCTCTGCCTAACCCTTTGGTTAAATGATCAGCCATGTTGTGTTGAGATTTTATAAACTCAACAGATATTATTCCATTCATGATTAGTTCTCTAACCATGCTATGTCTTACACCTAAGTGTCTAGACTTTCCATTATACACTTGACTGTATGTCTTAGCTAGTGTAGCCGTATTATCACACCTTATCAAAATAGGTGATATATGTTTAGGCCATAATGGAATTTCATACAATAAATTCCTTAACCATTCAACTTCTTTTTCAGCTGAAGCTAATGCTACAAACTCAGACTCCATTGTCGAGTTTGTAATGCAAGTTTGCTTTTTAGAAGCCTAAGAAATTGCACCTCCACCTAGTAGAAATACCCATCCATTAGTAGATGAATGATCTTCTAAGTTTGTTATCCAACTTGCATCTGAAAACCCTTGCAGAATAGAAGGTGAACCTGAATAACATAAACCATAGTTCATGGTTCCCTTTAGGTACTTAAACAGTCTATTCACTACTTGCTAGTGATGTGAGCTTGGATTACTTGTGTACCTGCTCAATCTACCCACTGCATATGATATATCAGGTCTTGTACTAACCATAGCATCCATCAACTTCCTATTGCCTTAGCATAATCCAATTGAGTAATAGGATTTCCTTGATTTGGCATAAGTTTAATAGTAGGATCTATAGGTGTACCAACAGGTGAAGAATTCAAGTAATTGAATTGTAGAGAATATGCAAAGAGGCTGAAGCAACCAAAAGTCTTTCTGTATGCATGCTGCACAAGTACTGAAGAAGAATGCTTCGGAAGTTTCACACATGCAACATAAATATTCTAAGTGTGAAATCTTCCGAAGCCAAGACCAATATCTTCTGAAGCCAAAGATGAAGTCTTCCGAAGATTTAGAGACAAAGTCTTCCGAAGCCTTAACTCTTGATGACAAAATTCTTCCGAAGACTTTTAGTAACATGCTTTATCTGATGTATTATTTCATAAAACTAGACACCTTTCCGCTGCATCTCTGTAAAGTCACCGACTTACATGAGTCGGTGAAAAGGTCCATGCTTTTGGTAACTGTACATTAAGGTCTTGAGTCTGTAACTTTCTACTTCTTGTACTTTATCCTTTTTGTAATAGATAAGGATGTGAGCTATGGCATGTCATAGTCACAAAGTCAAAAAGGCAATCTGCCTTTTTGACTCTATGATTGATTTTGTTTTAAGTCTAGTCAATTGTATCTAGCTGGCTTTCATAGTATGGCCGACTGTAGGATGTAGTATAAGTATCTCATGTTCTTGTAACTTTATTGATATGCTTTGTAACACTTGTAATAGAACATAGAGAAAGCAATATACTGCAATCTTGAAAACCATATACTTGTGCTCTTATGTTTTCTCTCATATTACTTGTGTTCTTAGTATCTTTTTTGTGGTCAATCCAGTTCACTATTTGTTTAGTTTGGTTAATCTCCTCTTTGTGTTGTTGTGTTGTAAGTGAACCCCCTTCAACGGTCCTGCATTTGGTATCAGAGCTTTCCAGGCTCTTGATATAAGATCTCACCATCTTAAGATCCCTCACACACACAAATACTAAACTTTTCAAATAGCACCCATTTCCAAGACTGATATGGAAACTAGAACCATGAACAAGTCCCCACTGATCACTCTTGATGACTTTGATACCTGGTGCCTAAGAATGGAAGGTTTCATCAGGTCTCTAGACTCAAGAATATGGGAGTCTGTTGAAAATGGACCTTTCATACCTAGTACCCCTTCTACTACTGGTGCTGGTATGATCCCCAAGGATGTGGCAAACTACTCTGATGAAGACAGGAAGAGAGTAGAGATTGATAGAAAAGCCATGACAGCCCTTCAGACTTCTATTCCAAACTCTGTATATAGAGGTTTCAAGAAGTGCAAAACAGCTAAGCAGCTGTGGGATGCACTGAAACTGATGTATGAGGGGACCTCTGAAGCCAAGGAGATCAAGAAAGATCTCCTGAAGCAGCAGTTTGAAAACTTCACCTTCAAAACAGGTGAAACCATGACTCAGCAATACTTCAGGTATGTTGATATTGTGGATACCCTTGTGGATGGAGGAGTTCCTCTTGAGAACAGGGACATTGTAAGGAAGTTCATGTCCTCACTTCCTAGGCAGTGGATACACTATTGTGTGATGATCAAGAGGACTAAAAATCTAAAAACTTACTCTGATAGAGTTATATGGGATTCTCAGTGGCTACCAGATAGAGATGAACATGCAAGGTTCATCTGGCAACTCAACAATCAAATGGGTTCAGCCCTGCATGTGGTTGAAAGGGATAGCATAGAACCCTAACATCATCTCATAGGCTACCCTGACAACTCACCTAAGGGTCCTTTCATCACCTTCCCAGAGACACCAAGGGAGAACTACACCCAAGGAAGCCCATTCCAAAAGACAAGTTATTCTCAAGCCTTTGTGTCTTTTGATGAAAGTTGTGGTAGCTTTCTGTTCACCCTTGAAGACCTGGACTGTATCCATCCAGATGATGTGGAGTACATGGAGATAGTCTAGCAGATGGCTCTTCTCACTCACAGAGCCAAGAAGTTCTACAAGCGGACTGGAAGGAAGTTTCCAAGCAATGGAAATTGGCTTGGACAAAGGCAAAGTCAAGTGTTACAACTGTAACTTGATGGGCCACTTTGCTAGGGAGTGTAAGGCACCTAGGACAAATGGTGGCTAAACACAGTCCAGACCCAACTACACTGACAAAGCTCCCCAGAATGAGAAGCCAAAGCAGCAGA
Source organism: Flaveria trinervia (assembly GCA_025506515.1). Taxonomy (NCBI): domain Eukaryota; kingdom Viridiplantae; phylum Streptophyta; class Magnoliopsida; order Asterales; family Asteraceae; genus Flaveria; species Flaveria trinervia. The sequence continues at coordinate 37,254,627 of CM046458.1, read as the reverse complement.
CTGCTATTGTTGTTGAAGAAGGAGGCTTTGACTGGAGTTTCAAGTGGAAGATGCTTCTCCAAACCAAGCATTGATGGCAGATCATGATGAAGCCAAGGTATTGGAACATCTCTGTACCCCTTATACATTGCTAAAGTAAATAGATACAGGTCCTATAACTTGGAGATGAGATCTGATCTTTAGTCCTAAAACATTTTAAAAGCTGATTTTAGAAAGCCTGAAAATGATTATAAGCTAATGATAGAGGACTTAGAGAAAACAATTTCAGTTCTAAAACATTAGCATATAGATTTTAGGACTCAAATCAAGGATCTCATAACCAAGCTGACTAAGTGCCAGGCTGAGCTTGTGATCAGCAAAGCCAGGGCAGACAAATGTGTTCTTGAATAAGTGACCTTCAAGAACATGATATCCTTATCCCTGTACAACAAAGTGTGCTATCAAAACAAGCAGGGACTAGGATCAAATAGATAGCTCCTCCACATATAATCTTGTCTGTAAGATCTCCTAGGTGTGGAACATGTGAAGATGAGCTTCCTCTCATAGATCCTTTGAGTGAAGAGGATGAAGAAGTGATAGTGAAGAATTCCTCTAAGAAGAGTGAAGAGGAGGATTCTAAGAAGGGCCACTATCCTTCTGAGGAGAAGAAGAAGACTGTGATGACCAAGTCAATGAGAAAGAACTTGATTAGGAAGAGCAAGAGGAAAGCAAGGAAGGCTCAACAGATCAAGGCCACTTTTGACTCCAAGCAAAAAAAGTGTTTATCTCTACAGGATTTGAAGTAGTAAAGACTGAAGACATCAACCTAAACTCTTCTGCTAAGAGTTATGGTTCTTGTTCAAATCATCTCAGTACCAAGAAGAAGACTGATCTGTTGTGTACCAATGCTACACAACCTGGACCATCAAACTCCAAGAACAATTCCCAGCCCAAAAGGACTGTCTCAGCATCTGCAAAGATGAGGGTGGAGAGGGGATGTGACCAAAGTCAGTCTTGTTCCCAGCAGAAGACTCTTGGGAAGAAGAAAATGGAGCGTGTTATGTGTGAAAGTATTGCTCATCTTGCTAAGGATTGTCCATACAATTCAATGGGTACTCTTCACATGATCAAACCAAAGACTTCCAAGAGTTCTAAGAAGATTCAAGCTTTGGAAGGAAAATATGTTTCCCTCGGAAGCTCCAAATCTAAGAAGAAGGCAAGTGGAAAATTTCCTTCGGAAGAAAAGTTGGTCTCGAAAGGAACGAATACTTCTGAAGCACTGAAGTCTGCTGTAGTGTCTGCAGGTTCTTCCGAAGGCTCATTCATCAAAACTTCCGAAGTACCAAAAGCTTCCGAAGTATTGTTTCAAGACTCCAAAGGTGGTGTGGAAGTCTAAGAAAGACCAAGTGACTGAGAATTCTCCATCAACAACAGCTCAAGATCCTCCTAGCACAACCATAGGATCTATTACTGTTGCATTACCTTCTGTTTCTCTTAATGAGCCCAAGACAAGTAAGGTTTGGGTTTCCAAATGTATCTAATCATTTTCTTTGTGCAGGGACAGCTGAAGACAAACAAAAATGTCTAGATCATTAACAATGGTTGTTCCAGGCACATGACAGGCAATAGGTCACTACTCCAGAACTTTGAAAGGATTGATGGAGGGCCAGTTGTCTTTGGAGGAGATGAAGGTGGTTACATTTTAGGAAGGGGCAAGGTCACAAATGGTAAGCTCAGCATTGAAAAGGTAAACTTTGTCAAGGAGCTTGGGTACAATCTTTTGAGTGTATCCTAATTTTGTGATTAGAGTCATAACATGCTCTTTACTGAGCATGAGTGCATTGTTCTCAAGCCAGGGGTGGTCATTCCTCATGAGCATATTCTGCTTAGAGCCCCCACGAAAGGGAACATGTACAAGATGGATTTGCAAGAAACATCTCCCTCTGGAGAAGTTTCATGCTTTCTGTCTAATGCCAATAGTGATGAGTCTTTCCTATGGCATAAAAGAATGTGCTATGGAAACTTTAAAAACATGAATAAACTGATTAAGAATGATTTGTTAGCTAGAATGCCAAAGAAAGAGTTTAAAAGTGATGACCACTGTGTTGCATGCCTGAAAGGGAAGCAACATAAGGTATCTCACAAGCCTAAGGAAAGGAACTCCACTACACCCCTACACTTGTTACATATGGATCTCTTTGGCCCCACTAATGTAATGAGTCTAGGAAGGACCTCTTACTGTTTAGTGATCACAGATGACTTTACAAGATTCACTTGGGTCTTCTTCCTTAGAACTAAGGATGAGAATCATGAGATTCTAAAGAGTTTCATCTTGAAGATTGAAAATTAATCCGATCACAAGGTCAAAATCATAAGATGTGATCAAGGAAATGAATTCAAGAACCAAATCCTTGATGCATTCTGTGATGAAAAAGGTATTTCAAGATAATACAGTGCTCCAAGGACTCCTCAGCAAAATGGTGTTACTGAGAGGAGAAACAGGACACTAATTGAAGCCGCAAGAACCATTCTGTCTGACTCTTAGCTACCCATCACCTTCTAGGCAGAGGCAATCAACACTATCTGCTATGTGCAGAACATAGTTTTAGTAGTCAAGACTCATGGCAAGACTCCTTATGAACTTTGGCACAAGAAGAAACCTTTCATTGGTTTTCTCAGGTCATTTGGTTGTCCTTGCACCATCTAGAATACCAAGGATCAAATTGCCAAATTTGTTGAGAAATCAGATGATGGATACTTCATTGGATACTCTTCCCAAGCTAAGGCTTACAGAGTATACAATCTCAGAACTAGAATTGTTGAGGAGTCAGCCAATGTGATTTTCAATGAACACACACCCTGTATGGCTGATTCTGGTCCTGATTGGCTTTTTGATCTTGACTTAGTTACCAATTGTTTTAACAAATCTTGTGAGACTATTTCAGGATCTACAGAAAATTTAAACACAGGTGATCCTGATCCAAGATTTGAGCTGAGAAGACCTTCAAGTAACACATCTTCAGCTCTAGTTGGAACTACTTCTGCAAATGAGCTTTTTATCAACGCTATAATGACAAACTCGGCTGATACATCTGGTATGCCTTCAAATTCCAGCTCAGAGGCTCCACAACCAGATAAAGATACTTCAATTGTAGAAGACAATGATGGTAGTGGTGACAGTGATCAAGACTTTCTTGATGCTGATAACCACTCCCTAGATGACAACATCAATGATGTCACACACTCCTTCGATCAAGTCTCTCTTGATAAGTGTGCTGATGTAGTGGGTGAAACATCTATGCCAGATCTAGATTTCTTTAATTTAGATCTTTCTTAGCAACTTGTTGTGATCCCTTAGCTAAGGATCCACAAGTCCCACCCCACCACAAACATCATTGGAGATGTTGTCACAGGGGTAAGAACAAGAGGACAAACACATGAAGCAAATGCTTGTCTTCACTCTTGTTTCTTATCCCAGATAGAGCCAAAGAAAGTTGATGAGGCTCTGAAGGATGGAAGTTAGGTTGAAGCTATGCAACAGAAACTGCTTCAATTCAAAAGGCAGAAATTTTGGAACCTTTGTCCTCTTCCTCATGGGAAGAGTACCATTAGAACCAAATGGGTCTTTAGGAACAAGAAGGATGATAGAGGCAATATCATCAAGAACAAGGCTAGACTAGTTGTTCAAGGGTACACATAAGAAGAAGGGATTGACTACACTGATGTCTTTGCTCTTGTAGCAAGACTAGAAGCTGTTAGGATATTCTTGGCATTTGCTGCATCCAAGAACTTCAAGGTCTTTCAACTTGATGTGAAGTGTGCGTTTCTTTATGGAGTGATTGATGAGGACGTGTATGTCAAACAGCCACCTGGTTTTGTAGATCCTGATCATCCTGATTATGTCTGGAAGCTTGATAAAGCTCTTTATGGGCTGCATCAAGCACCCAAGAAGTGGTATGAGACACTATCTGAGTATCTTTGCAAACATGGAGACAGGAGAGGTACTATTTATAGAACTCTCTTCATCAAAGGGCAAGAAAAAGACATATTGCTAGTTCAAGTATATGTGGATGACATCATATTTGGTTCAACTAATCCAAAGCTCTGCAAGGACTTTGAGAAGCTGATGATTGACATATTTGAAATGAGTGCCATGGGGGAACTTAATTTCTTTCTGAGAATTCAAGTGAAGCAAGTTGAAGATGGCATCTTCATTAGTCAGTCAAAGTATGTTCAAGACATACTCAAGAGGTTCAACATGACTGATTGTAAGATTGCTAAGACACCCATAGCCAGAAACCACTCCCTTGGACCTGATCTTGAGGGGAGTGTGTAGATGAACACTTATACAAGGCTACGATTAGGTCTCTTATGTATCTTACAACTAGCAGGCCTGATATCATGTTTGCTACATGTATTTATGCAAGATATCAAGCCAACCCTAAGATGTCTCACCTTATCACTGTCAAGAGGATTCTAAGATACCTCAAAGGTGCTTTAACACTTGGTTTGTGGTATCCAAGAATCCTGACTTCAATCTGTATGCTTACACAGATAGTGATTATGGTGGTTGCAACATGACTGCAAAGTCTACATATGGGGGATGTCAATTCTTGGTGGAAGGGTTGTCTCATGTCAATGCAAGAAACAATCCTGTGTCTCTGCATCAACTACTGAAGCTGAATACATTGCTGCTGCAAGCTGTTGTGCTCAAGTGCTTTGGATTCAGAATCAGATGCTGGACTATGGGTTCAACTTCAAGGAGACTCCAATTCACATAGACAACAATAGTGTTATCTCAATCATAGAGAATCCTGTGCAGCACTCAAGGACCAAACACATCAATATCAGGTATTGTTTAATAAGAGATAATTATGAAAAGGAATTAATTAAACTAGTCAAAGTTCACACAGATGAACAATATGCTCATCTGTTTACTAAGGCCTTTGATGAACAGAGATTTAAATATCTTGTATTAGCTATTGGGATGATCAACTTTGAGTAGGTTTTTCTTAACACTAATTCTTATTATTTCTTAAAACATGTGTGTCCTAAGTTGTCTAGTTCATCACTTTCATAAGCTCTTGTTTTCTTTGGATGAAAATCTTTTTGAAGACTTTCCATAGATTTATGAAAATTCTGATTCTTCGGAAGTTATGTTTTTAACTTCGGAAGAAAATCATGCCTTCAAAAACAAATAATGTCTTAGAAATTTTACCTTCAGAAGAGATTTCTTAAATATCTTCCAAAGCTTAAATGATTGTCTAAGACACTTATATGTTTTCAAGGACCTTCTTCTTCCGAAGCAAAATTAACTCTCGGAAGCTTTGTTCTTTTGTGCATGTAGATACGTGCGTACCTAGTTTAGGAGCTTAATGTAAAATGTCTTTCATGTCTTACATATATGTAATTGAATGGGTATGAATGAAATACAATGTGTGGTTGATGCATATAATGTTTAATATTTCATTGTTTATTGTGTGATAATGCATATTGAACTAACTATATAGGTTTGTGGTTGTTTACATAATTCTTAGTCAATAATGATTGAGAAACATGTTCAAACTTAATTGTGTAAAGTTCTCATGCGAATGGACCATGCTAATAGACCATACGCATGAATACTTCATGCTAATGGACCAGTCGTACGACTAAACCAGGAGACTGGATCAGTCGCACGATTGAGACATAAGATTGACTTAGTCGCACGACTGGACCTTCAGTCATGCGGATAGATCAATCCCATGCTTTAGTCTCATGACTAAACCATGCTAATGGTTCAGTCATATGAATGGAAGACCATAACCTATAAATACCACCTAATTCGTGGAAAAACAGAACAATTCGAATATCTATGCACATAATCGTACCCTAGCCGTCCAGAGACTCAAGAAGACCTGTTCCAAGTTCATAGTTGATCGTGTTCTAATCATTCATAATGTTTCATTAATCGTTAGAGTGATCTTAAGTATGTTCTCCCTAATTGGATCGTCAATCAAATAGGATTCCGCACTATTTGAGTTGGTATACGCGTAGAATCAGTTAGTACTCCGTACTTAAACGGTCCTAACAAGTGGTATCAGAGCTTTGGCTCTTGATTTTGTGTGTGATTTAATCGTTTTCGGTGTAAATCATGATTTTGCAGTCAAAAACACCATCTTTTTGGTAAAACAGTGTTTTTCAGTGTCTCCAGGTCTAAAAGTTCACATTTTTTGGCTTACGGAAAATTAGGGTTTGTGAAAAATCGTATTTTTATGTCAAAGTATCAAAATCTTCGAATTTTCAAATCCAGCAGCCTCAATCGCACGATTGGCTCAATCGCACGACTGAACTCAATCACACCTCCCATACGCATGATTGAACTCAGTTGCCCATCCATTCGTACGACTGAACACCCCATTCGCATTGTTCATCCGCACCTGCTCAATCGCACGATTGACTCATCCACATTGATTCAATTGCACGATTGTCTCATCCGCATTGTCCAATCGCACGATTGACCTCAATCGTATCTCTCCATTCGCACTAGTTAAATAGTTTTGTTCTAACTCTCAAAGTATAAAGAAATGGAAGATCAGTACTCGGCATTTACTGCAGGTAGGGACTCGCTTATTCAGAACCTGTTACTTCTAGAAAACGAGATTGGGAATCACAATAAGCCGCCTAAGCTTATCACGTTAGACGATTACCCACAATGGAAGCAAAGGTTCGAAATTTATCTAAATAGTGTTGATCTCAATCTGTGGGAATCAATCGAGACTAGTTATAGTATGCCAGTTAGTGCTGATGGCGTCAAACTTACTCTAGGCGGCATGACTGATAGCCAGAAGGTGAAGTACAATGCTAAGAAAAAGGTCTATGCTCTGTTGACTTAGTCGATACCTAAGGATATATTCCACCAATTTTCTGAGAATAAACCGGCAAAGAAACTATGGGAGGCTCTGGAAAAACAATACGACAGGAATGCACCATTAAAAGCCCTAAAGGAAAAAGCTTTGAAGAAGGAGTTCAATAACTTCTCATCGATGGGAAAAGAGAGCTTGGATGATGTCATCGACCAATTCTACCATTTAATGAGTGAGTTGCACACTCATGGGGTTACAACGTCAATGGAAGATAAGGTCTCAAGCTTTGCTGATGGTCTGCCAGAGAAGTGGGACTCATTTGTGTCTAATTTGAGACAGAACATTTTACTGGCCAAATCAGTCATAAATAACTTCATCCTGAAACTAAGGAAGGAGGAACTGAGGATGAAGTACTAGTCTCAGAAGGATCTTATGATCAAAACCCATCTCTGTATAATTCAACTTCCACCTCAAAAATCTCAGGAGCACCACTTCAAACTGCTTTTGTGTCAAGTTCAGCAACTCCTCCGCAAGCCTCTACTTCAGGATCTAAAACGTCTGGGTCATCTAGCACCCAATACATAGTACCTGAATCAAACACTACGAAGTTGAAGACCGAGAATCTCGGGAATATCATTATGGAGGTTGCAAAGGAGCATATCGATGTCTTAGCTACAGTTTTTCATTCTTATGATGGTCTAGTTGCAGGAAAGATCGGAAATTGTCATCTGGTTGATGAGGAGTATGAGCAGGTGGACAAGAATGAATTGGAAAGAATGGATATTATGTGGGCATTGGCTAGTGCTATGTAGAGCCAAGAAGTTTATGAAGAAGACTGGACAAAACTTGATAGCCACTAAGGATACTACTTTTGGTTTTGATAAAACCAAAGTTACTTCTTTCAACTGTGGAGAAAAGGGGCACTTCAAACGTGAATGTGTGAAGCCTAAGAAGACAGGTAACGGTAATCCTTTCTCATCATTCAACCGTAAAGACAAACCCACAAGTGAAGCTGCATCATCAAGCAAAGATCCTAAAGCTTTGACTGCACAAGATGATGAAGGTCAAGATTGGACCTTTCGTTTTGTTTCCGAGGTGAGTCCAACATTGCAAATGTTGAGGTTTTGGATGATGACACTACAAGTGAAGGTGATATAGCAGTTGAACTAGTAATGTCAGATCATGAAGATACTACTACTGTGGTCACTCACCTAAATAAAGAAGGTCCAGAACAACATGTTCGGAATTACCAGCACCCGAACAGTCAAACTCTAAGGTGATGGCTGATTCAACCGAACCCTCTCAGGTAAGTACCACAGACCAACTTTTTGATAATCATGCATGCACTAAATGTAATAAATTTAGAGACAGCATAGATTCTAAATTTGCTAGATTATTAGATCACAATGATAGCTTAGTGAATGACTTGCAAATGTGCACCGAGGCTAACCAAATTTTGAAACAAAATGAGCATAGTTACAAAGAGAAAATAGAGCTTTTAAATAAACAAATAATGGAAACCGAAGTTGTTGCTTTTAACCAAGCAAATGACATAAAGTTCTATTTAAACTTCCTAAAGAAAGAAAAAGCATTTTTGGAAGTCGAAGTAAACTCACTAAAACAAAAACTACATAGTTGGACAAGTTCTTCTCATATAGTACAACACTTAGTAAGAGAACGAAACAATGGGGAGGGTTTGGGCTACAAAGTGGTACCACCACCACATGAGACAATGTTGAATGCAAAATATAGAGTAGTAAATAACAACCTTGTTAAGGATCATGTGGTGTCCACTCCTCTAGTTAGTGATCCAGATTCCACAAGTAAACCAGTGGAATCAGTCACTAAACAGAAAGAGGCCACTTTAAAATCTAAAGGTAAGTTGCCTATTGTTAATTTGGATAAACACTTTGAAAATGCTAAGATAAAGTCAGGTTCAAACATGTCTAATTCTGAACCCAAAAGGACCAAACAAGTTAACCAAACACGTGCACCATGTCTAAGTCCAAATAAACAAAAGGGTAAAGATGTTCAAAATATACAAACTATGAATTTTATTAAAGAAGCTAAAACATCTAAACAAGAAGTGGCAAAACCCAAACAGCCTAAAGTTACAAATGTGTCATACACTTCCCCACGGAAACAGTTCCACCAACGTATAGAAAGTAGATCATGCTATAACTGTGGAAAGTATGGGCACATCGTTTCTCATTGTCCTTACTATCAGACCCCAAGGAAGAAAGTTGAACTTCATGACACTAGACCAAGTTCTTCGAAACGGAGATCTATTGCTCCACCAAAAAGGATTAGTGAACATAAAGTTCAAACTGTAAGCCAGTCGTTTATTTATCACAAACAGGCCTTACATAAAACTGGTCTATGGAAAGAGAAATCAAGTACAGTGTCTGATAATGAGAACAAGAAGCAGAATGATCTGCCCTCACCCTCTAATGGATAGTGGTTAGAATTTATGATGCCTGATGCCTCTGGGTCACCCAAGCCAGTTAAGGCTTGGGTCCCTAACCTAAACTAATCATTTCCTTCAAATGTGAAGGGTGTTCGCTATAGTGCTTCTACAAATACCTGGATTATTGATAGCGGAGCATCAAGGCACATGACTGGGAACTTGTCTCTCCTTTCAAACGTCAAACAAATTAAAGGAGGACATATTTCGTTTGCTGGAAATAAAGGAGGCTACATCATAGCTCAAGGAGAAGTGGGAAACCAGAAAGTGAAGTTTGATAAGGTAAACTATGTTCAACAACTTCAAAATAACTTACTTTCTGTATCCCAAATCTGTGACAAAGGCTTTAAGGTAGTCTTTGACAACAGGAACTGTTATGTGTTAAAGAAGGATTATGTAATCCCGGAGGACCAAGTCTTACTGTCAGCTTCAAGATATAATGATATATATGTCTTGGATCTATCAAAGGCCTCCACAACTGATCATCAAGTACAATTCTTCTTGACAAAGGCAACAGAGAAAGACTCCATCTCCTGGCATAAAAGAATGGGACGCATAAATCCCCGGAAGATGAACCACTTGATCTAGAATGATCTAGTGCGTGGCGTAAACGTTAAGAACTTCCAACTACCGGATTTCTGTGTCACTTGTAAGAAAGGAAAACAAACCAAGAAGGCTCATAAGGCTAAGAAAGTTAACTCCATTGAGTTGCCTCTTGAGCTTCTACACATGGATCTGTTGGTCCAGTCAGTACGAGGAGCATTGCTGGCGACTTGTACTGCTATATAGTTACGGATGATTACTCAAGATTCTCTTGGGTGATGTTTCTGAAATCCAAATCAGAGAGATTTGAATTATTCAAAGAGCTGGTAACTACACTGGAGTCACTCTACAAGCTAAAGGTACGACAAGTTCGCTCAGACAACGATACTAAGTTCAAGAACCAATGGATGGAGACATTTTGCAAAGAAAAAGGAATTGTGCACCAGTTCACATCTGTCTACACTCCTCAAATGAATGGAGTTGCTGAGAGAAAGAATCGCAGCTTGATAGAGACAGCCGAACGATGCTAGCAGACTCGAAACTGCCCATTCAATTCTAGAATGAGGCAGTTGCCAATGCATGTTACACCCTAAATCAAGTCCTGGTGGTCAAGCGTCATGGTAAAACGTGTTACGAGTTACTGCAATGACGTAAACCTAATCTGGAGTACCTCGAACCGTTTGGAGCACCATGTACTCTTCTAAAGAAAACTCAGTCGGGGAAGTTTAGCGAGAAGGCTGAAAAAGGCATCTTTCTAGGATACAACATACCGAATAAGAGAGTTTACAACAACTCAACGAGTTAAGTAGAAGTGTGGTGCAACGTCGATGTTCAGAGATACACCACCCCCTTGCTAGCAAAGGACCCACATTCTTCTTCGATTATGATGGGTTCTTTAAGTCCTTCAACATCCTTCTCTCCCCTCCTGAAGATGAGTTAGCAACCAAAATGATGTATGATGTCTTAAACACACCGTCACAAGACTCAACAATATTAGGTTCACAAGGTGAGTCTTCCAGTCATTCAGGGGGAGCACTGGAAGTAAGTGACTCTTCCTCTGATAATGAAGACGTGGAGAATGATCAGGTGGATCAGGAGGAACAGGTTGCTACTACTCAAGTACACACGCATCTGACGTTGATGCCTCTAACACTTCGGAACCTCACACTCCCACTGCCTTAGATACCGAACCTGTTGTTCACAATCTGGATCATGAGGTAGTTGTACCCACCACTCCTAGATCATGCTTAAATGTTTATCATCCTATGGAAAATGTCATTGGAGATTTAAGATCAAGAGTTCAGACAAGAAATCAACTATACTCAGCTGATTATGCCTCGGTGATGGAAAAGGGATATCTTCACGATAGTGCGTATCAATGTTTTGTGTCTCAATTTGAGCCAAAATATGTCAGTGAAGACCTAAACGAGAAGGCATGGGTGAGTGCCATGCAAGAAGAACTTCTTCAGTTTAAGAAGTTAGGTGTATGGACTCTGGTGGATAGACCTAAAGGTGCTAAGGTCATTGGCACCAAATGGGTCTTGAAATGCAAGAAAGATGAGCAAGGGGTTAAAATTCAGAAATAAGGCTTGACTTGTAGTTTAAGGATTTCGACAAGTCGAAGGGATTGATTACAATGAAGTCTTTGCACCTGTGGCGAGAATGGAAGCAATCCGTATCTTCCTAGCCTATGCATCTTACATGAAGACTAAAGTTTATCAACTGGATGTAAAGAGTGTATTTCTTCCTGGTGAAATCCGGGAGACAGTGTATGTCAGTCAACCCGAAGGATTTAAGGATCCGTATCATCGGGACAGAGTTTACAAACTAGACAAGGCTCTTTGTGGGCTCCATCAAGCCCCAAGAGCATGGTATGAAAAACTCTCGACTCATCTTGTGAAACACGAATTTCATAGAGGAGTGATTGACTGTACACTATTCATCAAAAAAAGGATGGTGACTTACTACTGTTCAAATTTATGTTGATGACATAATCTTCGGTTCAAAAACGAAGAACTGTGTCAAGAATTTGAAGCAGTAATGAAAGCTGAGTTTGAGATGAGTGCCATGGGAGAGATGAAGTTCTTTCTCGGGTTACAGGTCGATCAGACACCAAAGGGCATATTTCAACATCAGACCAAGTATGTAGGTGATATTCTAAGTCGGTTCGATATGGAGAATGCTTCCACAGCTGGGACTCCACTTGCTACAAACCATCACGTAGCACCCGACGAAAATGGTAATTTGGTGGATGCCACTATGTATCGAGGAATGATCGGATCCCTCATGTACCTCATTGCCTCAAGACCTGATATCATGTACGCGACGTGTCTCTACTCCAGATATGAAGCAAAACAGAAAGTCAACCATCTCATAGGCGTCAAAAGGATATTTCATATCTGAAGGGTACTCAACACTTGGATTATGGTATCCACATGACGATGACTTTGAGCTTACAACATACAATGACTCGGATTATGGCGGCTGCAAAATGAACTACAAGTCAACTTCAGTAGGATGTCCATTCTTTGGGAGAAGATTAGTCACGTGGCAGTGTAAGAAGCAGACATCAGTTGCTCTGCCAACCTATAAAGCTGAATACGTTGCTGCTGTAAGCTGCTATTCATAAATAATCTGGATTTAACAGCAAATGCGGGACTGCGGTTTGAAATTCTCTAACACTCCTATGTTTGTTGATAATTCTGCCGCTATAGCCGTAACTAAAAATCCGGTCGAACATCCAAAGACCAAACACATCGGCATTAAATATCACTTTATACGTGATTGTTTTGAAAAGAATTTAATCGATGTTGTTAAAATCAATACGGATTTTCAACACGCTGACATCTACACAAAAGCTTTTGATAAACCATGTTTTTTATATCTGTTAGAGGTTAATGGCTTTAAAAAGAAAAGTGAAGTGATTTCTGACAAAGATAGTACTTAGTCCGACAAGTAGACGTAACTTTTAATTTTATTTTATTTTATTTTATTTTGTTTTGTTTTTAGTTTCTTTCTTTGCCTATTAAAATTCTAAACGCGAAACCATTTTCGGTTTTAGAATCTTAGGGGGAGAATAGGTTAAATTAGTATTAAGTTAGTGCTTTAATTTCAGTACTAAAAAATGAGGGAGGAGGACAGTCTAGCTAATAGAAATGAGATCGTATTTATGATACTGATTCAATGTCTATGGAAAATGATAATACACAGGAATAAAGAGTTTGGGACTTTAAAAGAATGAAATTGTTTGAGATGCAAAATTCAAAGTATAAGTCAGAGAAGTCTAAGAAACATAAAAGGAAAAATGATAGTAAAACTAGCTGCTACTAAGGTAACACGGAGAAAGCAGACCTAGAGGTTACTAGACCATTAGATGATGTGTCGGTAGATTCAACACTATAGATAAGTAGACCTAGTTAGTGATTGCAAGTTCAAACTAAGTTGTTCAATAAGTTGTGGGTTATTATCTTATCCCTAGTTAACACAATTAACAAAGTTCCAATAAGGGGTGACGAGCAAAATAAACACCACAAATGTGTGTGGATGACCATAAAATGAGCAAAGCACATGAAAAATGCAAAAATCAATCAAGCTAATAACCTATGTTGTTGGTGAGATCTGTGTAAAAAGAATATAATCGCTCAAACAAGAAGATAGGTTGTGTGTCTCTCTGCTGTGCGGTGGCACTGACCTGAGGATAAGCATAACCTAAATATTCTAGAATTCATTGTTGTTTGCGCCTCTCTGCTGTGTGGTGGCATTGTCCTAAGGGTAAGCATCTCTTTGAAAGCTCTGGAATAGTTTGCTCTAGAATAGTTTCTTCTTGAATACTACCCGTAGACCGCTCAAAAATCTCCTAAGGAATGTTGATTACCATATAAGCGTGAGATCCATAAATGCTTGTTGAAATAATTAAACCTTAAATCATCACCAATGTGTGTAAAAAATCTATGTATGCATTTAAGAGGACAAGCATACTGACAATCATCATGAGATGCGACTCTTGAAAGTCAAAACCACTATGTGCATCTTGTAACACTAGTATGATTTCCTAAATTTGCTAATGACTCTCGATGAAAACAAGAATCTAGCATCAAAAGGTTTTGGTAAAATGTCCCAAATGATTTGATAAACCTATATGATTCCATAATGAATCGTTCTAGTTATGATCAAAGTAACTAGACGCTATACTGTCCAAGAAAAATCTGGTAGATACTTATCTTAGGATTTCAACCTCACACAAAAATACAAAATTATGTTTTTAGCTTTGTTTTATTTCTATTTGTTTAATTTAGTTACTTTTAGTTAATTTAGTAGGTAAATGTTGGACTACGCATCGGAAGTCAATCTGGGAATCACTCACTAAAAGGTCACGTCTGAGGTGACCAATGGAGTTTTCAAATGTAAAAGGGTCACGTATGAGGTGACAAACTGTTTTGTTATTAAAAGGATCACGTCTGAGGTGATGAATAGTTTTCTAAGTTAAAATGGTCATGTCTAAGTGTATGAATGGTCATAAGGTCAGACTCATAAGTATGAGCCATTCGCACGACTGGATCATGAGTTTGGACCAATCGTAAGATTGGACCATGCGTATGAGCCCAATGGCAAGACTAACCCACGAGTATGGACCAGTTGTATGATTGGACCATCAGCATGAGTCAATCCATATGATTGGATCATCAGAATGAACCAATCGCGCGAATGGAGGTGATCGAATGAGTTAGTCGCACAACTGAAACCTAGTCGGGCGACTGAAGGTGATCGACAGAGCCAATCACACGACTAAGCTCCAATTGCACGAATGAATAGTGTGAATGGATTCAGTCTCCCGATTGAAGCCAGACTCAATATCGAATAGGTCTAAAGTCGGTCGCATATTTTTATCACACCTCAATTGCCCTAAAATTGCCCGATAGTAGCAAGACTCTGCCAAAATTTGATAGAATCGATTTCCCTTCACCACTGTGATACTAACGATTTGTTACATCTTTTGCAGGTAATAAACGATACATCTTGCACATAATGCACCGTGAAATCTAACCCTAACAGACCTAAACTGGTTAAAATCAAGAAATAAGTCATAATCAACTAACAAAACGTATAAACCTGCAAATTGGTTAAATTGAAAGACTTAATGCGACAATTAGGGTTCCTGCGAGTCTAAAGAACCTAACCACAACATTTAGTTTCCAGTTTTGACCTAGATTCAGGATTAACAGGTTGAACACAAACGTATATGACTGGTCACTCCGAATAAACTTCAATAGCACGATTGAATTGGGCGAATGACACAATCGGTCGAATGAACTAGGCGTATGAGCTCAGTCGCCCGATTGAACTCAGACGCAGGCTTCGTCACCCGATTGAAGTTAGTCGCATACTCAATCGCCCGATTGAAGTCAGTCGCGTACTCAGTTACCCGGCTGAACTCAGTCGTATGGTTCAATCGCACGATTGAACCAGACTGATGTCAAGACAGTTTAAGGTTCAACAATTTTTGTTATGGACAAATCTAATGTTTATGTGTCTTGTGTTACAGAAACATGGTAGGGAAGTGGATCATCAACACCAAGCACAACATTTGTTCTCATCTGGATGCCACTACCAGGAATGCTATAGATTTTGCTAACATCATTGCATTTATGAGGAGATCTAGGATCTACAGGGCTATATCTATACCATGCACACCCTACCGGTCTATACAGCAGGTCTTCTTGGAAGGTGCATCAGTCGATAGATCCACAGAGCCTTACTACATACGCAACAACATTTTTGGGCATGAGATAGAGGTAACAACAGCAGACCTCTCGAGTTTTGGATCTGGGTGATGATGCTACTCACCCAACCAGGTTACACCCCTTGACAGTTCAGGGATGCTTCCTCAGGATGAAGTACTCTGGGGACATCAATGCAGGGGTGCTGAACAAAAGCAAACTGTGTCCCCAACTTAAGTACTTAGCACACGTCATTCTTAAGTGCATTGCATCGAGGAGGGTGGATTCGATGACCTTTCTGACCAAATCTAGAATGCCTACGTGGCACTGGTACTAAACCACCCCTTCAGCTTCTCCAATATGATTTTTACATACATGATCAAGAACTTAGAGGCTAAAGGGAAAGAGAGCTTTTGTATGTACCCACGATTCTTACAGCTGATTATAGATGAGAAGCTTCCTTTACTGCCCAAGGAGAAGGACAATGTAGTGATGTTAGAGGTGATGGATGACACACTCTGGGAAGGATGAAGGTGTACAGGGGGAAGCCCCCTGTAAGGAGGTTGTTTGGGCATTTGGCCCAGCAAGACTACGTGGCGCCGGCAAGGAGGAAGTGGCACCACGATGATAGTGACTCGAACATTAAGGAGATTGCTCTACCCTTCGATGACTCTGACGGAGATGACCACGATGATGATCAGGGCGGTGATGGTTAGGGTGGACCTGAGTCTGCTCTCATTCACCTTGATTTCTAGATGGAGGAGGAGGAAGAGATCGATGATGAGCCTCTGGTGCGAACGTTGGGGAGCCGGGTCGTAGCCACGGAAAGAGGTCTTAGGTCGAGGTGAGTCCGGGGAGGCTACTACTGATCCATCTTACATCCTAGATCGGCCATTAGCCAAGGGGGAGCCACTGTGTCTAAAGGCTCAAGAAGGAAAAGAATGGCTCACCCCTATGGCAAAAAGGGAAGAGGCAAAGATTCACATTGACCACATATACTCCCACTGCCACTGCCACCACTATAGCCACCACCACCACATCCACATCTACCACAGCTACCACCACCACCACCACTACCACACCACCTATCACTACCATACTCCCTTCGACCACCACTACAGCCTACCCTTTACCACCCACTCATATACCACCACCCATATTCACCACTACCACCACTACCACCACCAGCCACCAAGCCGGACCATCATCCCACCCAACATTCACCACATGATCATCTCTGCCCCCCATCGGGGTAGAGGAACAACTGTCAGCACTCAACCAAATGGTGCTGAAGCTATTGGTTGTTGATGAAGAGAAAGATGCCTAACTACGTCAGCTTCTGGAGCTAAACGCTACCTAAGCACAGCAGATCTCATAGGAGGTTCAGCAAATTGCCCAACTCTAGGAGCATAGATTCCAATCAACAAAGAGAATAGAGGAGTTGGAGGCTTCTAACAAGACCATCATGCTCAAGTTAAAGGGAACAAAACATGAGCCCCTCAAGATCAGAGAAGGAGATGATGATGATGATGATGATGATGATAATGATGATGATGATGATAGTGATGATGATGAGGCCAGTGATGACGAAGAGACAAGGGAAAGGCAGAATGATGATGATGATGAAGAAGGAGATGCAACTGCATCTGCCTCAGCTCAGGGTCAAGAGAGAGGTACCAAAAGAAATCAAGACCAAGGAGCTTCATCTTCTGCCCCACCTATTGACGCGCCTACTATTCAGGGCAAAAGTAATGATTAGATATTTATGTATTTGAAAACTTTTGTACTTGAATCTTGTATTAATATTATGTAATTAATTTTTATATATCTTTATCAAATGTTTGATTGTCTTGATTAATTACTAACAAGTGATGTGTTACATGTTTAAATCAAGCAGATCAATCATCTCAGCAAGATGAGTATGATGTTACTCCCCTTCAGCAAATCAAGTCTCAACTTACAATGATTCTTGATTTGCAAGGGATAGTCAAAAGGTCTGTAAGCTATACTCCTAAAGAGGAGAAATCATTCATGACCTTACTGATGACCAGCTTGCTGAGATGTTCCGGCTAAATTCGGACGAGATTGTTAAGGACGCTCTTACTTTTGAAGTTACAAGTGACGATGAGCTCAATAACATAGATGAAATTGAGATCGAGGACGTCACTAATAATCATTATCCAGAGTATGCTGACAGAGAGGGAAATGTAGTTCCCAATCTGGGTGATACTCTCGTCAGTGATACATTTGCAAAACTGGATCAGATGGAGCAAGAGTCCGAGAAGAACAAGGATCAAAGCCCAAGCCTCATACGCTGATGTCAACATCAAAAAGGCTGAATGGGCGGCCTGTTTTGATGAGATCCGAGCCATGCATACTGCACAAAAGCCTAATGTCTACACCAAGCTGTACAAAGTCAAGAAACACTTAAAGGTGTTAGGAAAATTTATCGCATGGACTTATTTTGAGGATCTAAATGTGTATGCCGTGAAGAGAGAAAAGGGAATAGAGTACTTTAGATTCCCACACGATCTAAAGACTCTACCTGGTTTTGAGCTCAACCAGCTGGCACACCTGAAGTTGCTATACGCTAATCCAAAGAAAATGTCAGGCTAGTTTGAGGCTGCATTGAGGAAAGAGTACCACACCAGGTGGGTTAACTTCAGACCTCAACAACCAACGAGGTACATCAGACGGTCTGAAGTTGATTCCATTACTGGAAAGCCTAAGATAGTTCTGAAGTGGAGTCCACCGCGCACAATGTCAAGAATCCCTCTAAGGGAAATGCCATAGGACTTCACTCCACACTTCAAGTGGTTGTACTACGAGTGGAGAACAGGTGAAGCGGTCATAGTCTTGCAAAAGGAGAGCCAAATGGATACTATTCGGGTATTTGACCCTGTGTGGCTGACCAACTTGTCTGTTGATGATGTTTATACTTTATACAAGTGGCCACTATTCTATGATTCGCAAGACATTATACAAGCCATCCAGTTTCAAAATGTTATAAGGCTCTGTTTTGCATTTGAGATACATGCCAGAGCTACAAGAGAGGAGAAGTACAAGAAGTTTGAAGAGCTAATGAAGAATGTTAGACAGTGATGTAAGCTAGGTCCAAGGGGGAGTTTGTAGATACATGTGTACCTAGTTTAGGAGCTTAATGTAAAATGTCTTTCATGTCTTACATATATGTAATTAAATGGGTATGAATGTAATACAATGTGTGGTTGATGCATATAATGTTTAATATTTCATTGTTTATTGTGTGATAATGCATATTGAACTAACTATATAGGTTTGTGGTTGTTTACATAATTCTTAGTCAATAATGATTGAGAAACATGTTCAAACTTAATTGTGTGAAGTTCTCATGCGAATGGACCATGCTAATAGACAATACGCATGAATACTTCATGCTAATGGACCAGTCGTACGACTAAACCAGGAGACTGGATCAGTCGCACGATTGAGACATAAGATTGACTCAGTCACACGACTGGACCTTCAGTCGTGCGGATGGATCAATCGCATGCTTCAGTCGCACGACTGAACCATGCTAATAGTTCGGTCGTATGAATGGAAGACCATAACCTATAAATACCACCTAATTCGTGGAAAAACGGAACAATTCGAATACCTACGCACATAATCGTGCCCTAGCCGTCTAGAGACTGAAGAAGACCTGATCCAGTTCATAGATCACAGTTGATCATGTTCTAATCATTCATAACTTTCATTAACCGTTATAGTGATCTTACTGTGTTCTCCCTGATTGGATCGCCAATCAAATGAATCCGCACTATTTGAGTTGGTATACGCGTAGAATCAGTTAGTACTTTATACCTAAACGGTCCTAACAGTGCACAAAGCATTCAAGTCTTAATTTCTATTCCGAAGCAAAATTTTAAAAACTCTCAGGAAATTTTTCCGAAGTCATTTTACCTTCAGAAGCTTTTTCATTAAAACTTTCGAATACAATTTCCTTCGGAAGCCTTTTGACTTCCAAGAGAACTACTTTTTGAGCAAAAGTAACTACTTTTTAAGAGGTGGGACCAACATCGCGATTTCAAAGTTTATCCTCATTTATTAAACTTTATCTGAAATCCTTTCACATATA
Organism: Flaveria trinervia; assembly: GCA_025506515.1. NCBI lineage: Eukaryota > Viridiplantae > Streptophyta > Magnoliopsida > Asterales > Asteraceae > Flaveria > Flaveria trinervia. The sequence continues at coordinate 37,234,962 of CM046458.1, read as the reverse complement.
AATCCAATGTTTCCCCCTCTCTTCTATCATCTGCTTCTTCCTCCAAACCTAATACCCCAATTTATCTCTAAAATTTCTTTCTTCTTTCTTTCTTCATCCTTAAGTGTTGGACCAAAAGAACCATGAGCCAAGATCAGAAAATCTCTAAGTCCCACACGGTATCACAACAACTGCTGAAAGCCTCATCAGTAGTTTGACAAGTCTGAAGACTTCAACAGCTGAAGATCAAGTGCTGAAGACCTTAACAGCTGAAGAACCAAAGTGCTGAAGTACAACAGCTGAAGAACACAAGTACTGAAGCTGAAAGACCAAAGTACTGAAGAACAACAGCTGAAGAGTTCACAAGTGCTGAAGATCAACAACTGATGTACAAAGTCTGAAGACAAAGACTGAAGACATCAGCTGATGATATCTACTGAAGTCATCAGCTGATGAAACGCCTGAAGGTCAAAGTCTGAAGATCAAGTACTGAAGCCTCAGTAGTTTGTCACAACTGCTGAAGAGTACTTCTTCAGTAGTTGTGATATCAGTAGTTTTATGTTTTATGTTTCAGTAGTTTTGTAAAACGACTGAAGAGCTTGTTCTTCAGTCGTTGTAGTTTCAGTAGTTTTATATTTTGTACTTAACCTGCTGATATGTTCTCAGTAGTTGTGAACATTTCAGTAGTTTGTTAAGATTTAGTTATTTCTGTATTGGATCTGCCAGTTGTCACTTTCCGTGATAACAGCAGTGACTGTTGCACTCTATATAAGGAGTGACAACCCATTGTAATCATGAGCGATATGAGCAATTGAATGGAATGATTGATTGATTCGATTAGAAATATTCTACTTCTATAAACATTCCTAGAAATCAGAAATTCATATTCTCTCCCTATAACCGTATGCGATCTTAATGCTCACATATATTGATAGCTTGCTACAATTTGTCTAATTCGTGTTTGTATTCCGCTGCTTTACATTTTGATACATCAAACTTGTGATCACTGATCCTGTCAAATGGTATCAGAGCAGGTTAATCATTGATCGATCTAATAATTGATCATTGAAACTGCTATTCAAGATCCACGTTTGATTGAATTAGCTTTTGTTTTTGCAAGAAACGGTTATAGAGATTGAATTTTCTGTATTTCTGCTCATTCATCCTGAGATCTTATTCTTGGTTCTCATTGAGTTTGTTGTGGTTTGTCTAAAACTTTTTAAAACTTGAACTAAACTGTTTTTGAACTGAAAATGACCACTCCCTCCAATGATCCTCACAATACTGGTTCCTCAACCAAGCCTCCTATGCTGGTTAGGAATGAGTATAACATATGGCAAAGACGTATGCTCCATCACCTGTCTGTTAACAGCGCAGGGTGTTGGACATCAGTGGTACATGGTCCACACAAGCCTATGGTGAATAACCCGGAAACCAATCAAATGGTTCCGAAGAGGAGGGAGCAATATTCAGATGAGGATAAAAAGTTGCTTGAGATTGATGCAAAAGCCCATGGAATTCTGGCCATGGCTTTGCCCAATGAAATCTATTCTGGGCTAATGCATCATGAAACTGCCCATGACCTCTGGATTGCTTTGAAAGAACAATTTGGAGGAACAGATGAGGTCTTGGCAAATAATAGAGAAATTCTTGCCCAACATATGAGACATTCTCTCATAGAAAGGTGAGACACTGACTCAACAATATGAGCGGTTTTCTTGTTTGATCTCTGAACTAAAAATGGTCAAACTTGAATACACCAATATTCAGATGAATAACAGATTTCTCAGATCACTGCCTGAGAGATGGGACACATATACTATTGTCCTACGCTCCAGTGCAAGTTTGGACAAACTATCTCTCACCCAACTCCATGGGAAATTGCTCACTTTTGAGAGAGAGATAGAACAGAAGAGAAACTGTCTTCATCTGGAAAGCTCACTGAAGACTTTATTCAAGGCAACACTGCCTTGGTGGGTCATGAGTCAGAATATGCTGCATCTGAATGCCAGTATGATGAGCATATTAATTTCTCTTCGAGCACTTCTAATTCTGCATTTGTAAGTGTTGATGGTCAGTTTACTGGAGGTAATAATGACAATTATGTTTCATCATGGATGATCTCAAGGGATTGCAGATGATGACTTAGAAGAGATGGATATTTTGAGCCAAATGGCCTTGATAAATATCAGATCTCAGAAGTTCTACAAAAGAACTGGAAGAAAATTCCCAGGACTCTCTGGCAAAACCAAAGTTGGTTTTGACAAGAGCAAGTTGAGGTGTCACAAATGCCAACGGCTTGGACACTTTGCAAGAGAGTGTAGATCAACTGGATCAAACTCTACTGCACCCTTTGTGACTTTTCCTGGCAACAGTCAACAAAACAGAGGGCAACATCCTGTCACATCTAGTCATCATCCTCAACAACAATCTCCGGCATATTTTGTTCCTCAGGGTCAAATGCCTTATCAGTACCCTTGTTATTACATGCCACAGTCAAGTCAAGTTCAAGTTCCTATGACACCACAACCTCATGCATTACCAGAACCTCAGCCTTCCCTATCTCATCAACAACCTTCATCTCAACAACACAGCTTCTTCACCCCAGGAGTTGTTGACTGGAGCAGTTTACCAGATGACTTGTCTGGTCATGATCAACTGTTCTCAGGTGCTGGTCAACATGGTGGTGACAGTCCCTTTGGGAATCTAGCTCTTATGGCTTTGGAGTCTGCTGATACTTCATCTTCCAATGCCTCTACACCACAGGTATCACAGGTATCCTCTGAGGCAAAAGCCAAATTATGTTCTGAACAATGCATAGCAGCATTTGCTTCCATTAGAGAAGCAAATGTAGCTTTAATTAATAAGAACATTGAGCTAGAACAAGTAATTTCCAAAAACAAAGCTGAGTTTGAGTTTGTGCTCAAAGATAAAAATGATGAGGTTTATAAACTGAATTGCAAAATAATTGATGATAAGGCTAGAGAAGATGTACTTTTAGAGAAGTACAAAGATCTCAAAGAAACCCTTGCAGTTACCCAGGTCGAGTGTGATAGATGGGTACAATCATGCAAAGGTTTTGAAATGCTTCTTAGTAAGCAATCTGCTTCAAATGTGAAGTTTGGCATTGGTTACAATCACACTGCTCCACCTACAGATTTTACCCCAAGAGCAGAGGTAGAATCTGATGGTGAGAGTGATAACCAATCCATCAGGTCATGTGATCCACCTTCTGATACAGCACAATCAGAAGTAGCAGTCAGTATCAAGTCCTCTTTGAACCTATCAGCTGATGTTGATGGTCCAAATGCTGGCATTCACATGATCAATAAGTTGATCAACTCAGGAGTCAATCCTGAAGGTCCTGAAAGGACTGGAGAGCAGGATTCAACTCCTGAAGTTCAAACTTCAACTGCTGTCAGTACTGAAGAGAAGAAAACTGGCAGTAGAAAGAGTTTGAAGACTACTAAAGATGCTGTCAAGAAAGCAACCAATGCTTCCAAAGCATTGAAGAACAAGTCTTCTGTTGCTTCACCATCTTTAGTTGATGATCAACCTAAGATGAAGAAGAAACCATGTGAAGTATGTGGTTTGTTCAATCATCTTACAGATGATTGTTGGTACAAAAGAGGTTCCAAACTCAAACAAAAGGAAGAAATTAATGAGAAAATGGTAAAAATGAAAACTGAGTTTGAGACCACATTTGTATCAGCAACATCAAATCCTGTAACCCTTAAGTCCTTAATGCAATCCAAAAGGAAGGAGTTAAACAGGTGACAGCTGAGGGTGCTCAAAAGAAGAAGGTGCAACATAGGACCTTATCTAACTCCACTAGCAATGTGTCTGATGAGCTGAAAGCTTTATCACAAAATCAGACACAGCTGGTGATGATGGTACAACATCTGTTGGGTAGAGTTAACCAACTAGATTCTCCTATGTTGAAACCACAGAAAAGGAGGTCTAAGCCAAAGGACTCCTCTTCTGCACCATCTTCTTCCTCTCAAGCTGTTGTTACAAATAAACATGCTAGTTTACCATCTATTGATGAGACCAGGCCCAAAACCAAAAAGGTTTGGGTCTCTAAAACTAACTGATTGTTTATTATTGCAGGGTTCTTCAACATGCCAAAATAGCATCTGGTATGTAGACAGTGGGGGATCCATGCACATGACTGGGAACATCTCTCTTCTTCATGACTACTCTCAAGGAAAGAAGGGATTTGTCTCTTTTGGCAATGATGCTAGGGGTTACATCATCGGTAAGGGCTTTGTCTCCAATGGAGAAATCAAATTTGATGATGTTAATCATGTGGAAAATCTCAAGTACAACCTCTTGAGTGTCAGTCAAATGTGTGATAAAGGCCATGTTGCCCTTTTCACAAGTCAAAACTGTAGGATTCTGTCATCCAAAGTTTTGCCCTTGATTGACAAGGTGTTGGATGATCACACTCTCCTGAAAGCCAACAGGACAGGAAGAGTGTATGCCTTAGATCTCTCTAAGAAGATAGATCTCAAAGGTAATCCTTGCCTATTTTCCAAAGCCTCTTCTCAAGAATCTAAACTGTGGCACAGGAGGCTTGGTCATGTTAATCTCAAAACATGAATCAGCTTAGCCACAAGAGTTTAGTCAGAGGCTTACCAATAAAGGAGTTCCACTGTGATGAAACTTGCACTGCTTGTTTAAAAGGAAAACAGCACAAGGTCTCATTTCCTCCTATTGAAGTGTCCAAGTCCACTGCCTGCTTGCAATTACTGCATATGGATCTATTTGGTCCTGTGAGAGTGAGCATGGCAAAGAAGAGATACTGTCTGGTAATTGTGGATGATTACTCCAGATTTGTATGGACTTTCTTTCTACATTCAAAGGATGAGGCTGCTCAGAAGATTATCCACTTTGTGCTGTACATTGAGAAGCAGTATTCCCTTCCAGTCAAGTGTATTAGGAGTGATAATGGAACTGAGTTCAGAAATCATACACTTGATGATTTCTATCTCTCAAAGGGAATCAAAAGGCAGTTTAGCATTCCAAGGACTCCAGAACAAAATGGAGTAGTGGAGAGAAAGAACAGGACCCTCATTGAAGCTGCAAGGTCCATGCTGGCTGACTCAGGTTTGCCATTGACCTTTTGGGCCGAAGCTGTCAACACAGCTTGTTATGTGCAAAATAGAGTTTTAGTAAATCAGAGGTTGATGAAGACTCCATATGAAGTTCTCCATCATTTGGCTCCACTGATTTCATTTTTCAAAGTATTTGGGTGTCCCTGTTTTATTCTCAACACAAAGGATCAACTCCACAAATTTGATCCTAAGGTGGATGCAGGATACTTTGTTGGTTATTCATCTACTTGCAAGGCATACAGAGTCTTCAACTGCAGAACAAAGATGGTTGAAGAAACTCTACATGTTAAGTTTAATGAATCTCCAAAGGACAAGATTCCACAAAGTCCTGTGGAGTTATTTGATCTGGACATACTGCAATATGTTCCTTATCAAACTCCTGCTGTTGCTCCTGTCAACAGTTCACCACCTGGTGGTACTGCTGATGATGATGATGATTGCAGTACTCACCTCTTCAGGTTTAGTGATCAGCTGCCTGATTCAACTAGACCTGATGTTCCTGTAGCGCCAGTAGCACCATCCACAACAAATGCTGATGAGATTTCTTCGAATTCAACTTCCTTTGAATTACCATCCACTGATTGGTTTCAAGGAAATGATTCACCATCACCATCTGTTGCTGCTGAACCGGCTACAAACACTTGCACAGATCTCATTGTGTATCAAGATCTGAAGAATCACCCCATGTCTCAAATCATTGGTGATATCACTGCTGGTGTATCAACAAGAAGTCAATTGTCAAACTTCTGCTTCTATGCTCTCTTCATCAGTCAGCAAGAGCCAAAGAATTATCACATTGCTTTAAAGGACAATGGATGGGTTGATGCCATGCAGCTTGAGCTTCTTCAGTTCAAGAAACAGCAAGTGTGGGAACTGGTTCCTCTACCTCCAGGTAAGTGTGCAATAGGCACTAAATGGGTGTTTAGGAACAAAACTGATGAAAATGGGCTTATTGTTAAGAACAAGGCCAGACTGGTTGTTCAGGGGTTTGCACAAGAAGAAGGTATTGATTATGATGAAACCTTTGCCCCTGTAGCCAGACTGGAAGCAATTCGATTGTTTTTAGCTTATGCTGCTTATCAAAAACTTAAAGTCTTTCAAATGGATGTCAAAAGTGCATTTTTGTATGGAAAAGTTAAAGAAGAGGTTTATGTATGTCAACCTCCAGGCTTTGAGGACAACAAACATCCTAATTGGGTGTATAAGCTTGATAAAGCTCTTTATGGGTTAAAACAAGCTCCCAGAGCCTGGTATGAGACATTATCAAACTTTCTTCTGGAAAACAATTTCACTAGAGGCTCCATAGACAAGACTTTATTTATTAAGAAAGCTGGGCAGCATAATCTACTTGTTCAAATTTATGTAGATGATATCATTTTTGCATCCTCTGATCCAAAGTTGTGTGATGCCTTTACAAAGTTGATGCAACAGAAGTTTGAAATGAGTGCCATGGGAGAATTACAGTTCTTTCTGGGGTTGCAAATCAAACAAAAGGATGATGGAATTTTTATTCATCAATCCAAATATACAAAAGATCTTTTGCAAAAGTTTGATTTACAAAACTGTAAGCCCTGTTCTACTCCCATGAGCAGCACCACACAACTGGATTCAGATCAGAAAGGTAAAGTGGTTGATGAAACACTTTACAGATGTATGATTGGGTCCTTGATGTATTTAACAGCTTCTAGACCAGATATTATGTTTGCTACATGTGTTTGTGCTAGATTTCAGGCTGCACCTAAAGAGTCTCATCTGATTGCAGTCAAGAGGATCTTTAGATATCTGCAAGGCACTCCATCTCTAGGTTTATGGTTTCTACCAGACATTCTGGTAAATTAGTTGCTTTTTCTGACAGTGACTATGCAGGGTGTAAGTTGACCAGGAAATCAACTTCTGGTGGATGTCAATTCCTAGGCAACTGCTTGATTTCTTGGCAGAGCAAGAAACAGACCTCAGTTGCTACATCCACTGCGGAAGCTGAGTACATTGCTGCTGCAAGCTGTACATCTCAGGTACTCTGGCTTCAAAACCAACTTTTGGATTATGGCATTACAGAGACTAAGACTCCATTGTTAATGGATAGTGCTTCAGCTCTTTGCATTGTCAAAAATCCAGTCCAGCACTCTAGGACCAAACATATAGAGATCAGACATCATTTTATAAGGGATTGTTTTGAAAAAGGTCTGATTGATCCTAAGTTTGTGCCTAGTGCTGATGAGCTTGCAGACATTTTTACTAAGCCTTTGGATAGTTCAACTTTCCAAAACCTGGTGTTAAGGCTTGGTATGCTGCAGCTAGAATAGGTGACAACTACTGATGATCTCAGTAATTCATATTGATGATCATGAGTGCCTGTCACATATAAGTACTGATGAGCTCTTTTAACCTCAGTACTTTTTATAACTACTGAAGGCTAAATTCTCACCAGTACTGAAGTACTTCATCTGCTCTAAACTACTGAAGTAGTTACAACTACTGATGTAGTCATAACTACTGAAATCAGTAAAAACAGATAAGTACTGATGTCCTATGAAACAACTGCAATCAGCCATAAAGACTGATGAATGTGTTGAGGACAGTTTGAAACAGCTGAAAGCTAAGAATTGACGAAAACAGCTGAAGAGAACTTTCCCTTCAGTCGTTTGTACCACTGCTGTTTCATTTTAAACAACTGAAGCAAAACCACGTCTTCAGCAGTTTTATAACTACTGATGACCAATACCAAGTCTTCAGTTGTTTACAACAGCTGATGACAAAACCACTGTCTTCAGTAGTTTCATAACTACTGATGACAAACACTATGTCCTCATTGTTTCAATCACCTGAAGTCAAAACCACGGTCTTCAGTAGTTTTTTAAACTACTGATGCCTAACACCGCGACTTCAGCTGTTTCAACGTCTGAAAGGATAATACCATGTCAACGGTCGTTTAAAACAACTGATGACTAACACCACATCCTTCAGTCGTTTCCTCACCCGTACCCTATAATTACCCTTAACCTGAGCTCTCCATGCTTTATCTTCTTCAAACCTAACGTTCCTCTCCAACAAACTCTTCCATGGCGTCTATGCAAATTAAACCGCGACACAACTGTGTTGCCTACCTCACAAAATCGCCGATCTGGACTAAGTTCGATACTGCTATCGATCTTATGGTTCAGTCCCCATACAACAAGGCATTCCTTCTGAACCCCGTTTTACATGCCGAATCCTTGAACCAATTTTGGATGAACATTACTGTTACAACTGAGGAGAGCCCACGCAATCCCTCCGGTCGTCGTCAACAACAAAGAAGTAGTGATTACTCCTGCAACAATCCGCAAAACTCTTCAACTGAGTGATGCTACCTCTCCTGCTGGATATCCGAAGGGCACCATAGATCTATCATTTGCTCAGCATGGATATCAAGGTGATCTCAGTGCCACCACCATCATGAAGAAACATTTTAATGACGCTGAGCGCCTGATCTTTCATATGGTCAATGTATGTTTGGCTCCTAAGACATCGTCTTGGGATCAAATGTCCACCAAATGGCAGCAGGTATTGTATTCTATCCTTGAGCAACAACCACTGAATTTTCAGAATTAATATTTTCAGAGCTCAAAGATATGGCTCTAAAACTAACTGCCAACCGTTGGATACTCTATCCACGGTTCATAATGGCCATTATAATAGACCAGCTTAATGCTGAGGGACTTGTTGGCTTGGGAGTCCCTGCTACGGCTGTTCTGCCAGAAGTATACTCCCGGCACAACTCTGACCGGACACTCAAACTGGCTGCCAAGCTGCGAAAACCCACGCAGCTGGAACCCACAGCCACCACCTCCAAATCCAATGTCCCCACCAAACCCACCACAAAGAAACCCAAAATGGCTACTCAGGGAATTGAGTCCCCTGAGGATGCTCCTGCACAACAAACGCATATATCCACTAGTCCAAACCCCCTAGTGGATACCATGACTCCTCCAGCCGCAGCCGCTCAGACTTCCTCTCAACAGAACCTGCAGCAACCCAAGGGGCACCTACTTATCTGGGATCTTCCTCACTTGAGGAGATTGCCATTGAAGAGCACCATCCACCCCAGGTGCACACTGCTTCTACCCCTGTACCCCAAACAACCGCCCTCACAGCCCAACTTTAATAATTGCACAAGTGCTGACTCAATTGCACTCCTCACCCCCTCCCCAGAAACCACTTCCAACTGGGAATACCTCTACAATTGAGGGGGAGGAACACAGTGCATCTGAGAACCCACAGCACAGGGGTTTCCCATTCTATCTCCTGGTGTAGAGAAGGAGCTTAGAATATCTAGTGAGGCTGCCACCTCCTCCTCCTCACTCAGCACATGACCAGAGTGAGGCTGGTAACATTGCTAAGACCTCCCTAGAGGCAACAGCTGATGATGGACATTGTCCTGAGGCTGGAAGTCCCCAGTACCAAGCACAAGGGGCACATGCACCAACTGGTCTACACCCAGTGCATGTTCATCCTGCTCTAAGCAGGAGGTCAGGTGATTCAGTATCAACTGATGATGACCTGAGCTTCTTCTTCGATGTAGTTGCTCAAAACACCATTCTAGAGGATGAGGTTAGCAGACTCAAAGAGCTGCTGGCCAAGATGTCTCAGGATGCAAGTCCATCTGCCACCATCATACACCCACAGATGGCACCTTCCTTGAAGGTTTCCCAAACACAGAGCCACCCCAAAATCAACCACCGCCTCTGCTTCAGGCCCTACTTCTCAGGAACAGAACCCCCTGAGCAAATAGGTGCTATCCTCCGAAACTCCCTCCTCTCATCACCCCCATAATCACTGATATAGTGATCAAAGCCCTTGATGAGAGGCTTTCCTCAACATTACAGCCACTGGTTGATGCTGCTGTCCACAAGACTCTTTCTGCGGTACCAACCCCTTCCTCCAATGCAACCAAAAAGGGGGAGAGTACTGCAGTGAAAGATAGAAAGAGGAAGAGATCTGAGGAAGAGGAGAGAACAAGAAAAGCAACCTCTGCTCACGTACAAGAGAAAGAGAAGTGCTGATGATCATACTGCTGAAGAAAAATCCTTGGAGGAGCTGGTCAAAGAAGCTGACACCACACACAGCCGCTCCATGGATAAATAATTGACCAACTATTCAGGCAGGGGTTTGACACAGCTACACTGGATAGTGAGATCAGAAGGTTAGAGGTACAAGAGATACAAACCCGATGGGCAGGGTACGATGCTCTTGAGAAAGAGAGGTTGGAAATAATGATCCGCTTTATTGCAAATACTTGGGAAGATCATTAATGGAGATCCGCGCATGGTCCAGGGACAGCATTCTGGCTATAGCCACCAGAATCTGTCTGTCTGAGCAATTCAACAAAGGGATCATTGTGGAAGCCCTTGATGAGGCTGGGGCTGGCAAAAGGTTAGAGATGGCGAAACTTACAAAAGCAAAATTAACTACAAGGATGCTAGATCAACCTTCCCTTCCACCCACTCAAACAGATCCGATCCTCAAATCTCCCAACCACCTCTAAGCCAAAATCCAAACATCCTCTCTCTTCAAAACCAATCCCTTCACCAACCCCATCATCCAGTGATGTACCCCGTAGAAGGAGAAGGGTGCTGAGGATGGAAGAAGAAGAAGAGGATGAAGATGATAGTCTGCCACTCTCTGCTGTTCTGAAGCTACCAAAGCCCCAGAGTCAATCCATGATCACACCCGACTCTCAAAGGGAAATGGTCAGAGTCAAAATAGAAGAAGAAGAACAGCAGAAACAGCACGATGAGCAACTGTTGAAGATGGTTGACAAGGAATTTCCTCAGTCATCATCTATTCAAGCCATGAAAGGGCATGCTCAAAGGCTGTACACTCTCAGACACACCTTTCAGTATCAGAGGGAGAGAGTGAGAGTATGGCCAGACCCCAGGGTGAGTTCTAGAATCCATAAAAGAACTATCCCACACAGATACAACGGCCAAGTACGAAAAACAATAGAATCTACCATCATGTTGGCCGTTGTAGTCTCACCTTGGGAAATCATTGATGAATTCAAGAAAGCTCACCAAGCAAAGAAGACACCTCAAGCCTACTAGAAAACAAGATGATTAAGAAGGGGTTATACAAAAAGCTTGAAGACATCCAAAAGAATGAGCTCCAGTTACTCCTTGAAGGCAACCATCCGATGAATTTGTATACAGGGAGGTAACTACGGTGGAGTTGAAAAATGGCAGGACCATGAAGTACTTATCAGAGTACTATGGTCCAGAGTTCTTCTTCGAAGGAGGAGCTGAAGAACTCTCTCAAGAGGAACAAATTGTTCTCCTTGAGGCCTATGTCCGTGAGTCATACAGACTCATTATGGGGAAGTGAATCTCATGAATGGGATAACAACTCTGTGTCCAGTTCCCCAAAACAGAGTTCCCATTCATACTCTGCCAAACAAATATTTGAGGTTCTTCCCAGGCCGGAGCGTACATGGGTCATCTTCTCTACTGATCAAGAAGGAAAAAGACCAACATTTTGCCATCAATAAGTGGGAGTTTAAATAAGTTAGAGGTTTTGGCTGCATTGGTTCAGGGGGAGTTTGTTGGACCAAAAGAACCAATGAGCCAAGATCAGAAAATCTCTAAGTCCCACACGGTATCACAACAACTGCTGAAAGCCTCATCAGTAGTTTGACAAGTACTGAAGACTTCAACAGCTGAAGATCAAGTGCTGAAGACCTTAACAGCTGAAGAACCAAAGTGCTGAAGTACAACAGCTGAAGAACACAAGTGCTGAAGCTGAAAGACCAAAGTACTGAAGAACAACAGCTGAAGAGTTCACAAGTGCTGAAGATCAACAACTGATGTACAAAGTCTGAAGACAAAGACTGAAGACATCAGCTGATGATATCTACTGAAGTCATCAGCTGATGAAACGCCTGAAGGTCAAAGTCTGAAGATCAAGTACTGAAGCCTCAGTAGTTTGTCACAACTGCTGAAGAGTACTTCTTCAGTAGTTGTGATATCAGTAGTTTTATGTTTTATGTTTCAGTAGTTTTGTAAAACGACTGAAGAGCTTGTTCTTCAGTCGTTGTAGTTTCAGTAGTTTTATATTTTGTACTTAACCTGCTGATATGTTCTCAGTAGTTGTGAACATTTCAGTAGTTTGTTAAGATTTAGTTATTTCTGTATTGGATCTGCCAGTTGTCACTTTCCGTGATAACAGCAGTGACTGTTGCACTCTATATAAGGAGTGACAACCCATTGTAATCATGAGCGATATGAGCAATTGAATGGAATGATTGATTGATTCGATTAGAAATATTCTACATCTATAAACATTCCTAGAAATCAGAAATTCATATTCTCTCCCTATAACCGTATGCGATCTTAATGCTCACATATATTGATTGCTTGCTACAATTTGTCTAATTCGTTTTGTATTCCGCTGCTTTACATTTTGATACATCAAACTTGTGATCACTGACCCTGTCATTAAGCTACCTCACAATGGCCAACCCTGTTCACAGAAATGACCGAACTTTACTACGCAGCTACACAACAGGCAACACAACCAGGTTGCTATGTTAATCTCTGAGAAAGATCCTTATTTCTCAGAGGTTTCTCGCTTCTTAGCTTTGTCCAACTACTTCACCTCCCTAATCATTGATCCTCCACTCTATGAGGATCATTTGCTCGAATTCTAGAAGACCTGCCAAGAGGTCATAATGGATGGGGAGAAGGCACTGTCTGCCACAGTGCAAAGGAGAACAGTCTTCATCACTCCGGCCATCATCAACATTGATTCTTCAGCTGGATGATGAAGAAGGTGAGGTGTTCTTCCCAAAAGAAGATGTCAATCCTTCTTTTGAGCAGATAGGGTATAAGGGAGATTACTCTGTCAAGGCCTTCAGGAAAGGAAGGTCTCATCCCAGTGAAGATTCCTGCTCCATTTGGTTATCACAGCTTATCAAACAAGCTGGTGGATGGGACCATATTCCTAAGGATCTCTCTTTCATTATCCATGGAATGATTCATGGGGTCAAGTTCAGGTACTCTCAATTTGTTTATACTAAATTGCTTGCAAACTTGGACTCCTTAGAATATTTCATGTTCCCTAGATATGTCCAGTACATTCTTAACTATGAACTAGGCTCACAGTTAAGGGGAACAGGTAACATTCTTAAACTAGGAGAGATGAAGCCCACTATTGGCTTCTCTGGGGTAGAAAAAAGCCCTGGTTCCAAAAATGTTAGAGCTCATTGCTCAAGATGACAACCTAGTAGCACCAGCTAGTGTTGAACCCACACCTGCTACATCCCAACCACCAACACAGCCACAAATCACCCTCACCTACCAAAGAAAATCCAAACGAACCCCCTGCTCAGACTATTCAGTCTGTGGAGGCCCCCATACACTCACTAATACAGGAGGAAATAGACACTGGAGCTCCCACTTCTCCTGAGGAGCAGACCACTACCATCTCTTCAAGGATCAGTGCTGAGGTTCCTCATGCTCAGCCTGAGGAGCTCATAAGCAAAACTGCCTTAAGCCATCACTCTGAGTTTCAACACTTAAGTGATCAACCTTCAGGGGACAGTTACCATCCCCAGCCTTTAGATCTCAACCAACCAATCCCCAACCTTGATTTCTACACTGATGAAGATCTAGGTTTCAGTGAGTACCATGATTCTCTCTTCTTTTTCCCTACTCAAAGAGATGAGTACTTCTGATGCTCCTATTTCTAGCCCCATCAGTCACCTACTACTGAGGTGGACACTTCTGAACCTGTTCAGGATGTCCGTATAGAAGAGGCTCTCACTTTTGAAAGTGATTACATCATTAAGACCTCAACCATGGCAACTGAGCCCACTGTCATCTCAACTGAGACTGCCAGTGAGCAGAGGAAATCCAGCAGCCAAGAACCTGAAGCTGGTGGTGAGACTGGGGACTTTGGTCCAATCATCTCATCCCCTAATGATTCTTCTTATGAATATGAGGGGAATTTAAGACTAAAGATGCACAAACTGTCTAAAACATGCGCTTATTTAGTCTTCAAGGTTAGTCACCTTGAATCTCAAGTGACTACCTTGCATAACAAGGTCAATGATTAGCAACTTAAGATTTTATATCTTAAGGAAAAACTAGCTGGGAGACCTTTAAGAAGAGCTCAACCAGGAAGACAAGAACCTGTGGATGTGATTGACCTAACTCCTGGCTCACCTATGCAAGTGGGTGATGCTACCAAAAAGGGGGAGAAAGTCATTATAGCTACAGAACCTGGGAGTTCTTCAGAGAGAATGGACACTAAGACTCACCATCCTCACTTGCAATTGTGCATTCTCAGCAACCTCCTTAAATTCACATTGATGTGGATTACACTACTCCTTCATACAGAGCCTGTTTGAGGATGTGATACCAAGGGCTATGTCATCTCCACCATCTTCCAATCACATCATTGGGTGGAGGTATGACAACAACAAGAAAGCCCTAATCATCATAAGAGTTCAAGGGCAGCAGGAGATCTTCAACTTTTAGACCTTGAACTTCTATGAAGGTCTGGATTTAGTCAACATGCCACTTGTCAATCCAAGCCAATCAAGACAAGCTGACAAGTTGGCACAAAGAATCCAAGACAGGATCACTGCAGAGTTCAGCCTAAGAAGAAGACTATGGCAATCAGGCAATGTCATCAGTCAACTGGATGTTAAGATAGACCCTAAGATTAGCTTCATAGGGAAAACTTTGACTGAAGGCCTAGTGACAGAACCTGAGAGCCCAATCTTATCACCAACAACTACTGTAGAGATCAATCCCCTTTTTAAGACACCTGCTAGTGAAGGTGCTTCTCAACCTCTCTCTGGCAGAGCTCAGAAGCTGCATCAAGCAATGAAAGCCAAAGCTCTCTCCACCCTGAGTCATAAAGGTCTGGGAGTGACAAAGGGAAAAGAAAGATGACCTCTGAGGAGATTGAGGAAGAGAAGAGAGAGGAAAAGGAAGCTAATGGGAGAAGGTTCCTCTTCTGGGTCTACTAGACTCATGGAGACTGCAATCAGGGCTGCCCCCAGACTAGATACTCAGAATGACGAGTTAAGGACAATTAGGATAAACTATATGCAGACAAGAAACTATGACATAGATAGTGTCATCTCTCTCCCCTTGGAAGAGTTAAATGAACTAGTTGACCTAGAAAGGTCAAGGGAGAAGAAGGAGGCAGAAGATGCATAGCTTCTAGTACAAATCAAAGAAGAAAGAAGAAAGAAAAGATTGTACAAGCATGTGCCTACCCTCTCCCCAATTCAAGAAAGTCCTGCACAAGAGGATGTGGTTCAACAAGAACCTCAGGTAGATAACGAAGAAGAAAGGATCAAGATGATCAACTACCTGAGTGCCATATGCCTCTATCAAGTAGAAGCACTTCTTCCCCTGTCTTATGACTATATTGAGTTTGAGTATCTCAAACAACTTGAACTTGAGATAGTCAGAGAAATAAACACAACTAAAAGAAAGCTGAGGGAAGAAGCTGCTAATTCAAGAGCCATCATCCACAAAAGCATGAAGAAATCTGCTGACAGGTAGAGGATGATGAGCTTGTTGAAGCTGTATGGATTCTCCGGAAGGAGACTTGGCCCCATGTATCTATCCACTATGGATGAGCATATCAAGGTGATCAAGCAGAAGATCAAGAGTGGAGAGCTGGTTGACTTACATTCCCCTCCAAGTCAAGCCCCACCTGAAGTGGAGGTTAAGGTTGAACAGCCAGAGACATCACAACTTGGACCTCCTACTGAATCTTAGCAAGCTTCATCTTTTGATCCACAGCAGGGTCAGACTCGCTCTCGATCTAAACCTATGAGAGTTGAAGACCCAACTGAGAAAGACAATGAAAATCAATCAGGTACTACAGGCTAGTCATCTCAGTTAAAAGTTGTAAAGAGAAAGAAAAGGATGGTTTCTAAACCAAAGCCTAAGAAGAAGAAGAAGACTGCATCCTTTTCTAAGCCTCAGGATGAGTCAGAACATCCTGAGGATGTGCAGCCAGAGGATGCTCCATCATCTCCCATTCAAATAGCTCCTCTTGCATCAAAAAGACCCATCCTGTCCTGGACATACACTACAAATCCAGAAAGGTGGCATGTCATCAAAGATCATGACATTTAGAATGTCTACACTTGGCAAGACATGTTTCAGTTGCCCCTGCATGATCTCTTTGACATGAGAAGACATTTTGACAGTCTGAAGGATCCTAATCATCTCATGAAGAAAGGGTTGGTTATCATCCTGATAAGGACTGTTGATATCTAAAGTCTTCAAGAGTTTTGGTAGCATCAGCCTAGGGGAAGTTTGTAGAGAATATTCTTAGAGGCTAAAGCAACCAAAAGTCTTTCTGCATGCATGCTGGACAAGTACTGAAGAAGAATACTTCAGAAGTTTCACACATGCAACATAAATATTCTAAGTGTGAAATCTTCCGAAGCCAAGACCAATATCTTCCGAAGCCAAAGATGAAGTCTTTCGAAGCTTTAGAGACAAAGTCTTTTGAAGCATTAACTCTTGAAGATAGATTTCTTTTGAAGACTTTTAGTAACATGTTTATCTGATGTACTATTTCATAAAGCTGGACACCTTTCTGCTGCATCTCTATGAAGTCACCAACTTACATGAGTTGGTGAAAAGGCGTATGCTTTAGGTAACTGTACATTGAGGTCTTGAGTCTGTAACTTTCTACTTCTTGTACTTTATCCTTTTGTAATAGATAAGGATGTGAGCTATGGCATGTCATACTCACAAAGTCAAAAAGGCAATATGCCTTTTTGACTCTACAATTGATTTTGTTTTGAGTCTAGTCAATTGTATCGAGCTGGCTTTCATAGTATGGCCGACTGTAGGATGTAGTATAAGTATCTCATGTTCTTCTAACTTTATTGATATGCTTTGTAATACTTGTAATAGAACATAGAGAAAGCAATATACTGCAATCTTGAAAACCATATACTTGTCCTCTTGTGTTATGTCTCTCATATTACTTGTGTTCTTAGTGTCCTTCTTGTGATTAATCCAGTTCACTGTTTGTTTAGTTTGGTTAATCTCCTCTTTGTGTTGTTGTGTTGTAAGTGAACCCCCTTCACCGGTCCTGCATGAATTTATTTAATATCTTCTCAATGTAATGTGATTGAGAGATAGTATTTACATTGCTACTTCGGGTTATTCTTATTCCAAGAATTACTTTCGCCTCCCCTATATCTTTCCTGGCAAATCTTGATGATAGAAACTCCTTAGTTTTATCAACTTGTTCTTGATCTATACCAAAGATCAACATGTCATCAACATACAAACAAATTATGACTCCAATTCTAGAAGAATCAAATTTACTGTAAACACACTTATCAACTTGGTTTATGATAAAACCATCTGATAGGAAGACCTCATCAAACTTTTGATGTCATTGTTTAGGAGATCGTTTTAAGCCATAAAGAGACTTGATCAGCTTACACTTTATGCTCTTGTCCAGTTATAACAAAACCTTCAGGTTGTTTCATATATATCTCTCCATTTAATTCACCATTTAAGAAACCAGTTTTAACATCCATTTGATGCATTATAAGATTATGTATATAGTTGCTAGAGCTAACGATAATCTTATAGTAGATATTCTTGCAACTGGAGCATAAGTGTCAAAGAAGTTGCAGGATCGTTGAAGGGTGAAGAGTTACAACACAAAGAGGAGATAAACTAAACTTAGATCAAACAGTAAACTGGATTAACCAAGTGGTGACACTAAGAACACAACTAATATATGAGACATAACACATAGAACACAAGTTTTGGTTTTCAAGAATGCAGTATATTGCCTTCTATATGTTTTATTACAAGTGTTACAAAAGCATATTCAAAAGATACAAGAACATGAGATACTTATACAACATCCTACAGCCGGCTATACTTTGAAAGCCAGCTGGATACAATTGACTAGACACACACAAAATCAATTGTAGAGTCAAAAGGCGATTGCCTTTTGACTAGTGACTATGACATGCCATAGCTCACATCCTTATCTATTACAAAAAGGATAAACTACATAAAGTAAAAAGTTACAGACTCAAGACCTCAATGTACAGTTACCAAAAGCATGGACCTTTTCACCAAACCATGTTAGTTGGTGACTTGCAGAGTTGCAGCAGAAAGGTGTCCAGCTTTATGGAACAGTACATCAGATAAAGCATGTTACTAAAAGTCTTCGGAAGAAATCTGTCTTCATGAACTTGAAGCTTCGGAAGACTTTGTCTCTGAGGCTTCGGAAGACTTCATCTTTGGCTTCGGAAGATGTTGGTCTTGGCTTTAGAAGATTTCACACTTAGAGTATTTTTGTTGCACATGAGAAACTTCCAAAGAATTCCACTTCAATGTACTTATGCAGTATGCAGGATAGACTAAAGATGTTTAGGATGCATCAGCCTCTTCATTAATCTCTATAGAAGTCTATTCCTTCTTTTGTCTAAATCCTTGTATGACCAAACGGGCTTTATACTTATCTATACACCCATCTACCTTTACCTTCTTCTTGAAAATCCATTTACACCCCAAAGGTTTACACCCTGGAGGAAAATCAGTAAGTTTCCAAGTTTTATTATGCATGATGGAATCAATCTCATCTTGTACAGCTTCCTTCCAAAAATTAGCATCTCTTGAAGCCATAGCTTCACCAAAAGTCTTTGGATCTTCCTCTACTATGAAACAATATTGATATAGATGCTTAATTTCATCTCTAGAACCTTCTACTAAATATAGTTGAAAGTCATCTCCAAATGACTTTGTCTTTCTAGTTCTAACACTTCTTCTAGGCTCGGGGTGAAGAACTGTACTTTCAATAGAATCATTGATCCTGCTTCGTGAGTGTTGACCCACATCAAAAGGTCTACGTA
Source organism: Flaveria trinervia (assembly GCA_025506515.1). Classification (NCBI taxonomy): domain Eukaryota; kingdom Viridiplantae; phylum Streptophyta; class Magnoliopsida; order Asterales; family Asteraceae; genus Flaveria; species Flaveria trinervia. Next base: position 37,215,972 of record CM046458.1, on the reverse strand, counting down.
TTGATGTAAATATTTCCTCATCAAAGATAGAATCTCTAGATTCAATCACAGTATTAATAGACACTGAATCATTTAGTTCTATTACATAAGTCCTATATGCTTTTGAGTTATTAGCATATCCAATAAAGATGCAATCTATGCATTTCTCGCCTAGATTCTTCCTTTTAGGATCAGTAAGGCGTACAATTGCCCTACATCCCCAAACTCGAAGATAATGCAGACTCATATATCTTTTCTTCCATAACTCATACGGAGTTATTTGGCTTTTCTTATTAGGAGTTCTATTTAATAAATAACATGCAGTCAACATAGCATCTCCCCAAAACCTATCACTCAAACCAGAATAAGATAACAAAGAATTGACCATTTCTTTTAAAGTTCTATTCTTTCTTTCTACTATACCATTTTGTTGAGGTGTATATGGCGTTGTGGTCTGATGTATGATTCCAGTGGACTAAAAACATACTGGATCATAATACTCCCCTCCTCGATCTGTTCTAAAGGTCTTAATTAGATCACTATGAAACAATTCAACCTCTTGTTATAAATTTTAAATTTATCAAGAGCCTTATCTTTTGCATGTAATAAGTAGAGATAACAATATCTAGTTGCATCATTGGTAAATGTGATTACATATTTATTATTTCCTAGTGATTGTGTGCTATGAAAATCATTTATTATTGGTCATATCAAATCCAGGTATTAGACTCATTCTTGCCATGTCTTGCATTCTAGAATAGTTAATATGTCCTAATCTAGCATGCCACAAGTTAGATATAGAATCTACTTTATTATTGTATGAAGATGTCATGTAAATCGATTCATTATCAAATGGTATGTGAATATTAAGTTTAACATACCACTAGATAGATATCCAAATCCAACAAGCACACCATGTTTTGACAACACAAACTTATCCGACTCTATTACTTGTCTAAATCCATGATTATTTAACATAATTCCGGATATAAGATTCTTTTGAATCCCCGTACATATAATACATTATCTAAAATTAATTGTTTCCCAGAAGTAAATAAAAGTTTAACTTTTCGAATCCCTTTGATAGGCTCGTTGATACATTCCTCATCCTTAGCACGGATCCATCTTCAATTAATTCTAGTTTCACGAACCATTTTGAGTCCTTGCAAACATGACTAGTAGCACCCGAGTCTACCCATCAATCTGTCAAATCATCCTGTACATAGAATGATTCAGCAATTAGTGAAATGTGTTCAACTTTATTCAATTTAATATTTGAACACCTTTTTGAATTATTAAAGGTCACCGTCAACGATTCAGCAATAGCCTTAGTGCTATCAATAATGGACTTAAGCCCAACAACCTTTGACTCAACTAGAGTCGAAGGCACTTGAGCCGAAGTTGCTTGGGCCTCCAAAGTTACTTTACCTTTATTACTTTCTAACCCATTTTTTTGAAAAAAATTAGTTTGTAATAAATTTACATTTTGGTGTGTTTGAGTTGGATTGTTAAATTCACGTTCAATAAAATTCATTGAATCTAAAGATGAATTAGACAACTTACCTTGTTGAGGCGGTGGATCCTTTGACCCACTTGGACCGGCTCCACTTGAACCGACTCCACTTGAACCCTTGTTTCCACCCGGTAGCTTCATGCGATAATCCTTCTTCTTGTGACCCATCTTACCACATCTCCAACATCCTTCATTAAGCTTCTTATTTGGTTTTTGATAGCCACCTTTTTCCTTCCTTTTATTTTCATTGAATTGATTTCCTTTCTTGAACTTATCATATTTTTCAACCAAGTTAACAGAGTTTTGACCCGTTTTAAATTTTCCTTTCAATTTCCCAGATTCTTGAATCCTAAGAGATTCTTCAATCCTAATATGGCTACCCAATTGAACCAAACTATCTCCTCCTTTTGGTGTTTCAAGGTATGCTTAAAGTCCTTCCATAGTGGGGCAATTTGTCAATGATGCTAGAGACTACAATTGACTCATCCATGTGCATCTTATGTTGTTCAAATTGGCCAAGAATATGTTGCAACTCCTTAAATTGATCCATAATTGGCCTATTATCAGTCATCTTGTACGAATTGAAGTTACTTACAAAAAACCTTTTACTATATGCATCTTCTGCCATATATTTGGTCTCCAAAGAATCCCACAAATTCTTGGAAAACTCAATATTTTGATATACATCAAAGAGTACATCACACGTCCTATTTAAAATATGCCAACGATATATAGTCATCATTTTCCCACTTCAATCGCCTTATCTGTTGATCAGAGTTTCCTCTTCAGTTACCTCAAGCATTGGAGTGGTCAAGACATACACAACTTTCAAAGTTGTCAAAAGAAAGTGCATTTTTTCTTCCATCTTCTAAAGTCTTGCCCCTCAAAATTTTTAATTTTTGAGAACTTGCTCGACATATCTTTAATCAATTCCCTCGTAACCATCTGCATTGAATTGATTTAAATATCAAAAGTTCATTTCGGATCCAATTGAATCCACTGTCAAATCTATTCAATTTGTAAATATTATTTCAAATGACGATTATCAACCAATCTAAATTCTTTGGATCAATCGGTGACTTTAATTTCAATAAATTGATTATTAAAGTTGAGACTTTAATATTGGAATTATACGCTTCAAACATTGATTGTGAAAATAATACTAAATAAACCTTTGATTCAATTAATACCTCACTAGAAATTTCGATTCTTTATCACAAAATTGTTTTGATATTTCATAAAATTCAACCGGTGGTAAAACGATATCGAAGTTCGTAATATTGAACATCGATCAAATCAGAATCAATGATGTATGTCCACAAAATTGAATTCGATAACAAATATTCACAATAACTAATACCAACAAATGATTTAATCTTTGTTGAAATATAAAGGGAGAATTAACATCAAATTCATCAAACCCTAATTTGATAATAACTTGGAATTGAAATTAAATCACTAGGATGTTCTTGAAATCGATTACTCTTTTAGATTAAACCATTTTTACACTAACAATTGATTTAATCGGATAAGATCAAGAAGTAGAAAGAAGAACCTGAATTGAATTGATGAAGTTTTATGCCTTGAGAGTGCTCAGTTTTCTCTGTAGATTGTGTGTAAACAACTGAAATCTCATGAATCTAAAAACCGTCGATCAAAGTTTTAATGAATATACATATTCACTTTATACCACATGATTTTATTCCATGTTTCATAATTAGCCTAAACTTTAACTAATATGTTTAATTTAAATTTATATTATATATATATATAACCGAATATTGCTAAAATTCCAACAGTTGATTAGTTGGGAATAGTTGCCAAACCTTCTAGTATGTTGCTAAAATTGTTTTTTTCATCTTTATTTTATTAATCCAGCTAGCTGTATTAACAACATAATTAAACATTTATAAACTATTCTCTTTTTTTTGAACGGCCAACGAATATTCGATAGCTTATTTTATTAATCCAGCTAACTTATTTTATTAATCCAGCCAAGTGTTACAAAAGCATATCCGAAAGATACAAGAACATGAGATACTTATACAACATCATACAGCCGGCTATACTTTGAAAGCCAGTTGGATACAATTGACTAGACACACACAAAATCAAATGTGGAGTCAAAAGGCAAATTGCCTTTTGACTAGTGACTATGATATGCTATAGCTCACATCCTTATCTATTACAAAAAGGATAAAGTACATAAAGTAGAATGTTACAGACTCAAGACCTCAATGTACAGTAACCAAAAGCATGGACCTTTTCACCAAACCATGTTAGTTGGTGACTTGCAGAGTCGCAGCGAAAGGTGTCCAGCTTTATGGGACAGTACATCAGATAAAGCATGTTACTAAAAGTCTTCAAAGAAATCTGTCTTCATGAACTGAAGCTTCAGAAGACTTTGTCTCTGAGGCTTCGGAAGGCTTCATCTTTGGTTTCGGAAGATGTTGGTCTTGGCTTCGGAAGATTTCACACTTAGAGTATTTCTGTTGCACATGTGAAACTTTCAAAGCATTCCACTTCAATGCACTTGTGCAGTATGTAGGATAGACTAAAGATGTTTAGGTTGCATCAGCCTCTTCATTAGTCTCTACAAACTCCCCCTAGGCTGATGCTACCAGAACATTTAGAAAACTTCAGATATTAACAGTCCTCATTAGGATGATCACCATTCCTTTCTTCATAAGATGATCAGGATCCTTCAGGCTGTCAAAGTGTCTTCTCATATCAAAGAGATCATGCAGAGGCAACTGAAACATATCTTGCCATGTATAGATGTCTTCGATGCCTTCATCTCTAATAACATGCCACCTTTCTGGATTTGTGGTGTATGTCCAAGACAAGATGGGTCTTCCTGATTCTAGAGGAGCTACTAAAGTTGGAGTTGATTGAGCTTCCTCTGACTGCACATCCTCAGGTTGTTCTGATTCATCCTGAGGTTCAGAACGGGATTCAGGCTTCTTCTTCTGAGACTTTCGTTTAGAAGTCATCCTTTTCCTTCTCTTTCCAAATTTTAACTGAGAAGAGTGGCCTGCAGCACCAGATTGATCTTCACTCTTTCTCAGTTGGGACTTCCTCTCTCTCAGGTTTAGATGGAGAAGGAGGTTGACCCTGCTATGGATCAGAAGATGAAGCTTGCTGAGCATTAGCAGGAGGTCCAGGTTGTGTTGTGTCTGTTTGTTCAACCTTAACCTCCATTTCAGGTGGGGCCTGACTTGGAGTGGAGTGTAAGTCAGTGAGCTCTCCACTCTTAATCTTCTACTTGATTACCCTGATATGCTTATCCATAATGGATAGGTACATGGGTCCAAGTCTCCTTCCGGAGAATCCATACAGCTTCAAGAAGCTCATCATCCTCTGCCTATCAGCAGATTTCTTCATGCTGTTTAGGTTGATGGCTCTTGACTTTGCAGCTTCTTCCCTCAGCTTCTTCTTTGTTGTCTTTCTTTCCTTGACTAACTCAAGCTCGAGTTGTTTTAAGTACTCAAACTCAATATAGTCATAAGGTAAGGGAAGGAGTGCATCTGCCTGATAAAGGCCTGTGGCACTCAGGTAGTTAATCATCTTGATTCTGTCTTCTTCCTTATCTACTGGAGGTTCTTGTTGAACCACATCCTCTTGTTCAGGACTTTCTTGAACTGGTGAGAGGGTAGGCATACCTCTATACAGTCTTTTTCTTCTTCTCTCTTCTTTGACTTGTACTAGGAGTTCTGCATCTTCTGCCTCCTTCTTCTCTCTTGACCTTTCCAGATCAACCAGTTGATTCAATTCATCCAAGGGGAGAGAAATGATATTATCTATGTCATAGTTCCTAGTCTGCAGATAGTTGATCCTGACTGCCCTTAACTCATCATTCTGAGTATCTGGTCTGGGGGCAGCCCTGATTGTAGACTCCATGAGTTTTGAAGACTCAGTAGAGGAACTTCTCCCCTTAGTCTCCTTTTCCTCTCTCTCTCCTCCTCCTCAATCTCCTCAGATGTCATCTTCTTTTCCCTTTGTCACTCTCAGACCTTTGTGACTCAGGGTGGAGAGAGCTTTGGCCTTCATTGCTCGTTGCAGCATCTGAGCTCAGGCCAGAGAGAGGTTGAGAAGCACCTTCACCAGCAGGTGTCTCAGAAGGAATATGGATCTCTACAGCAGTTGAAGATGATGAGACAGGGCTCTCAGGTTCTGTCACTCGGGCCTTCAGTCAAGGTTTCCCCTATGAAGCTAATCGTAGGGTCTGCCTTAACATCTAGTTGACCGATGACATTGCCTGATTGCCTTAGTCTCCTTCTTAGGTGAACTCTGCAATGATCCTGCTTGGATTCTTCTAGCCAGTCTCTCAGCTTGTCTTGATTGGCTTGGGTTGACAAGTGGCATGTTGACTAGATCCAGACCTTCATAGTAGTCCAAGTTCTGAAAATTAAAGACTTCTTGCTGTCCTTGAACTCTTATGATTATGAGGGCTTTCCTGTTGTTGTCATACCTCCACCCAATAATGTGATTGAAGGATGATGAAGGTGACATAGCCTTTGGTATCCCATCCTCAAACAGACTTTGTATGAAGGAGTCTGTGTAGTCCACATCAATGTGAACTAGAGGAGGTTGCTGAGAATGCACAGTTGCAAGTGAGGATGGTGAGTCCTCAATGTCCATTCTCTCAGAGGAACTCCCAGGTTATGTGGCTAGAATGACTTTCTCTCCCTTTTTGGTAGCATCACCCACTTGCGAGGTGAGCTGGAGGATAGGTCAATCACATCCACAGGTTCTTGTGTTCCTAGTTGAGCTCTCCTTAAGGGTCTCCCAACTAGTTTTTCCTTAAGATACAAAATCTCAAGTTGCTGATCATTGATCCTGTTTTGTAAGGTAGTCACCTGAGATTCAAGGTGACCGACCTTTGAGACTAGGTAAGTGCATGTTTTAGACAGTTTTTGTACTTTTAGTCTCAGATCCCCCTCATCTTCATCAGAAGAATCACTAGGGGTGGAGAAGATTGGACCAGAGTCCTTTCTCTCATGACTAGTTCTAAGTTCTTGGCTATTGGATTTCCTCTGCTCACTGGCAGTCTCAGTTGAGATGTCAGTGGGCTGAGTTGCCATGGTTGAGGTCTTAATGATGTAGTCACTTTCAGAAGTGAGAGCCTCTTCCATATGGACATCCTAAACAGGTTCAGTAGTGTCCACCTCAGTTGTATGTGACGGATGTGGGATAGATGTAGGAGACTCAGTAGTACTCATCTCTCTTTGAGTATAGGGAAAGAAGAGAGATTCATTATACTCACTGAAACCTATATCTTCATCAGTATAGAAGTCAAGGTTAGGAATGGGTTGGTTAAGATCTATAGGCTGAGGATGGTAACTGTCCCCTAAAGGTTGATCACTTGAGTGTTGAGACTCAGAGTGATGGCTTAAGGTAGTAGGGCTAATGAGCTCATCAGGCTGAGCACGAGGAACCTCAACACTGATTCTTGAAGAGATGGGAGTGGTCTGCTCCTCAGAAGAAATGGGAGCCAGTGTCCATTTCTTCCTGTATGGGTGAGTATGTGGGGACCTCCACAGACTGAATAGTCTGAGCAGGGGTTCGTTTGTATTTTCTTTGGTAGGTGATGGAGATTTGAGGCTGTGTGGGTGGTTGGGAAGTAGCAGGTGTGGGTTCAACACTAGCTTGTGCTGCTAGGTTGTCACCTTGAGCAATGAGCTCTAACATTTTTGGGACTAGGGCTGTTTCTACCCCAGAGAATCCAATAGTGGACTTTCTCAATATTTTAAAGATGCCAGGCTTCATCTGTCCCAATTTAAGAATATTACCTATTTCCCTTAACTGTGAGCCCAGTTCACAGTTAAGAATGTACTGGACATATCTAGGAAACATGTAATATTCTAAGGAGTCTAAATTAGCAAGCAAATTTGTATAAACAAATTGAGAGTACCTGAATTTGATCCCTTGAACCATTCTATGAACTATGAAGGAGAGATCTTCAGGAATCCGGTCCCATCCACCATGCTTGTTTGATAAGCTGTGGATGACCACATGGAGCAGGAATCTCCGTTGGGATGAGACCTTCCTTTCCTGAAGGTCTTTACATAGAAATCTCCCTCATACCCTATCTACTCAAATGAATGATTAATAGCTTCCTTTGGAAAGAACACCTCACCTTCTTCATCATCCAGCTGAAGATGTCTGTTGATGATGGCTGGAGTGATGAAGATTGTTCTCCCCTGCATCGTGGCAGACAGTGCCTTCTCCCCATTCATAATGACCTCTTAGCAGGTCTTCCAGAATTCAAGCAACTGATCCACATAGAGTGGAGGATCAATGGTGAGGGAGGTGAAGTAGTTCGACAAAGACAAGAAACGACAAACCTCTGAGAACTGAGGATCTTTCTTAGAGCGTAACAGAGCAATTTAATGTGTTGTCTGTGTAGCTGCATGGTAAAGTTGGGATCATTTTTGTGAGCAAGGTTGGCCATTTTGAAGTAGCTTAAGGATGAAGGAAGAAGAAAGAAAGAAATTTCAGAGAGAAATTGGGTTTTTAGGTTTGGAGGGAAACAGATGATAGAAAGAGGGGGAAAACGTTGGGTTTATATGTGAGAGGATTTCAGATAAAGTTTAATGAAAGAGGATAAACTTTGAAATCTGGATGTCGGTCCCACCTCTGAAAAAGTAGTTTACTTTTTGCTCAAAAAGTAGTTTTCTTAGAAGTCAAAAAGCTTCCGAAGGTTAATCATCTTCGGAAGTTTTAATTAAAAAGCTTCCAAAGCTAAAATGACTTCGGAAGAATTTCCTGAGAGATTTGAAAATTTTGCTTCGGAAGAGAAATTAAAGCTTGAGTGCTTTATGTGTAAACAGACAAAGCTTTCGAGAGTTATTTTGCTTCAGAAGTAAATGGTCCTTAAAATTTAGTAAGTGTCTGAGACAAATATTTAAGCTTCGGAAGATAAATTTTGAAAACTCTTCTGAAGGTAAACTTCTTAGACAGTTATTTAATTTGAAGGCATGATTTACTTCCGAAGTTAAAACAAAACTTCCGAAGTATCAGAAATTTTAAAAAATCTAAGGAAAGTCTTCAAAAAGAAATTTTTGATCCAAAAAAAACATGAGCTTATGAAAGTGATGAACTAGACAACTTAGGACACACATATTTTAAGAAATAATAAGAATTAGTTTTAAGAAAAGCTTACTCAAGGTTTATCATCCCAATAGCTTATATAAGGTATTTAAATCTCTGTTCATCAAAAGCTTTTGTAAACAGATCAGCATATTGTTCATCTGTGTGAACCTTGACTAGTTTAATTAATCCCTTTTCATAGTTATCTCTTATTAAATGATACCTGATTGATATGCTTTGTCCTTGAGTGCTGCACAGGGTTCTCTGTGATTGAGATAGCACTGTTGTTGTCTATGTGAATGGGAGTCTCCTTGAAGTTTAACCCATAGTCCAGCATCTGATTTTGAATCCAAAGTACTTGAGCACAGCAGCTTGTAGCAGCAATATATTCAGCTTCAGTAGTTGATGCGGAGACACATGATTGTTTCTTGCATTGCCATGAGACAACCCTTCCACCAAGAAATTGACATCCCCCAGATGTAGACTTTGCAGTCGTGTTGCAACCACCATAATCATTATCCGTATAGGCATACAGATTAAAGTCAGAATTCTTGGGATACCATAGGCCAAGTGTTGATGCACCCTTGAGGTATCTTAGAATCCTCTTGACAGTGATAAGGTGAGACATCTTAGGTTTGGCTTGATATCTTGCATAAATACATGTAGCAAACATGATATCAGGCCTGCTAGCAGTAATACATAAGAGACCCAATCATAGCCCTGTATAAATCTCATCTACACACTCCCCCTCAAGATCAGGACCAAGAGAGTGGTTTCTGGATATGGGTGTCTTAGCAATCTTACAGACAGTCATATTAAACCTATTGATTTGTCCTTAACATACTTTGACTGACTTATGAGAGCCATCTTTAACTTGTTTCACTTGAATTCCCAGAAAGAAATTGAGTTCCCCCCCATGGCACTCATTTCAAATCTATCTTTCATCAGCTTCTCAAAGTCTTTGCAGAGCTTTGGATTAGTTGAACCAAAGATAATGTCATCCACATATACTTGAACTAGCAATATGTCTTTCCCTTGTCCTTTGATGAAGAGAGTTCCATCTATAGTACCCATCCTGTATCCTGTTTACAGAGATACTCAGACAGTGTCTCATACCACTTCCTGGGTGCCTGATGCGCCATAAGAGCTTTGTCAAGCTTGCAGACATGATCAGGATGATCAGGATCTACAAAACCAGGTGGCTGTTTGACATAAACCTCTTCATCTATCACTCCATATAAAAAGCACACTTCACATCAAGTTGAAAAATCTTGAAGTTCATGGATGCAACAAATGCCAGGAATATCCTAACAGCTTCTAATCTTGCCACTGGAGCAAAGACATCAGTGTAGTCAATCCCTTCTTCTTGTGTGTATCCTTGAACAACTAGTCTAGCTTTGTTCTTAATGATGAAGCCTCTATCATCTTTCTTGTTCCTAAACCCCATTTGGTTCCAATGGTAGTCTTCCCAGAAGGAAGAGGACAACGTTTCCAAACTTTCTGCCTTTTGAATTAAAGCAGCTCTTGTTGCATAGCTTCAACCCAACTTCCATCCTTTAGAGCTTCATCAACTTTCTTTGGCTCTATCTGGGATAGAAAACAAGAGTGAAGACAAACATTTGCTTCATGGGTTTGTCCTCTTGTCTTTACCCCTGAGATAACATCTCCAATGATGTTTGTGGTAGGGTGAGACTTGTGGATCCTAAGCTGAGGGATCACAGCAGTTGTTGAGAAAGATCTAAATTTGAGAAATTTATATTTGGCATAGATGTTTCTCCCACCACATCAGCACACTTTTCAAGTGAAACTTGATCCTAGCAGTGTGTGACATATTGATGTTCTCATCCACAGTGTGGTTAGTGGCATCAAGAAATTCTTGGTCACTATCACCATCACCATTGTTGTCTTCCACAGTTGAGGTGTCTTATCTGGTTGTAGATCCTCTGAGCTAGAATTTGAAGGCATACTAGATGTATCAGCTGAATTTATCATTGTAGGGCTGATAGAAACCTCATTTGCAGAAGCGGTTCCAACTAGAGCTGAAGATATGTGTCTTGAAGATCTTCCTAGCTCAAATCTTGGATCAGGATCATCTGTATTAAATTTTCTGCAGATCCTGAAACATTCTCACAAGATTTGTTAAAACAGTTGGTAACCAAATCAAGATCAAACAGCCAATCCGGACCAGAAAGTCACATTGGCTGACTCCTCAACAATTCTAGTTCTGAGATTGTACACTCTATAAGCCTTACCTTGGGAAGAGTATCCAATAAAGTGTCCATCCTCTGATTTCTCAGCAAACTTGGCAATTTGATATTTGGTATTCAAGATGGTGCAAGGACATCCAAATGATCTGAGAAAACCAATGAAAGGTCTCCTCTTGTGCCAAAGTTCATAAGGAGTCTTGCCATGAGTCTTAACTACTAAAACTTTGTTCTGCACATAGCAGGTAGTGTTGACTGCCTCTGCCCAGAAGGTGATGGGCAGTTTAGAGTCAGACAACATGGTTCTTGCAGCTTCAATCAGTGTCCTGTTTCTCCTCTCAGCAACACCGTTTTGCTGAGAAGTCCTGGGAGCACTAAATTGTTTTGTAATACCCTTTTCATCATAGAATGTGTCAAGGATATGGTTCTTAAATTCGGTTCCTTGATCACATCTTATGATCTTGACCTTGTGATTAGATTGATTCTCAATCTTTAAGATGAAATTCTTCAAAATCTCAGGAGTCTCATCCTTAGTTCTAAGGAAAAACCCAAGTGAATCTTGTAAAGTCATCTGTGGTCACTAGACAGTATAAGGTCCTTCCTAAACTCATTACACTGGTGGGGCCAAAGAGATCCATGTAACAAGTGTAAGGGAGTAGTGATTGAGTTCTTTTCCTTAGCTTGTGAGATACCTTATGTTGCTTCCCTTTCAGGCATGCAACACAGTGGTCATCACTTAAACTCTTTCTTGGCATTCTAGTTACCAAGTCATGCCTAATTAACTTATTCATGTTTTTAAAGTTTCACTCAGAAGATTGTATCCAAGCTCCTTTACAAAGTTTACCTTTTCTATGCTGAGCTTACCATTTATGACCTTGCCCCTACCAGAAATGTAACCACCTTCATCTCCTCCAAAAGCAACAGGTCCTCCATCAATCCTTTCAAAGTTCTGGAGTAGTGACCTATTACCAGTCATGTGCCTGAGCAGCCACTGTCTATGATCCTGACATTTCTGTCTGTCTTCAGCTGTCCCTGCACAAAAGAGAATGATTAGTTACATCTGGAAACCCAAGCCTTGCTTGTCTTGGGCTCATTTGCAGAAGGTAACTTAACAGTAATAGATCCTATGGTTGTACAAAAAGGATCTTGAGCTGTTTTTGATGGAGAAATCTCAGTCACTTGGTCTTTCTTAGACGTCCACACCACCTTTGGAGTCTTGGACTTGACCTTCAAAACTTTAGAAGCTTTTGGAGCTTCAGAATTTTTGATGACTGAACCTTCAGAAGATTCTGCAAACACTGCAGCAGACTTTAGTGCTTTGGAAGAACTCCTTTCTTCTGAGACCAAATATTCTTCCGAAGAGAATTTTCCACTTCCCTTCTTGTTAGATTTGGAACTTCCAAGGAACTGGTTTTCCTTTCGAAGCTTGAAACTTCTTAGAACTCTTTGAAGCCTTTGTTTTGGCCATATGGACAGTACCTTTAGGATTGAAGGGACAATCCTTTGCAATGTGAGTGGTGTTGTCACACATAACACAATTCATTTTCTTCTTCACAAGAGCCTTGTCTTGAGAGTAAGACTGTTTTGGTCACTTACCTTCTCTCTCCACCTTCATCTTTGCAGATGCTGAGACAGTCCTCTTGGGCTGAGAACTGTGCTTGGAGTTTGATGGACTAGGCTGTGCAGCAGTGGTACACAGCAGATCAGTCTTCTTCTTGCTGCTGAGATGAGTTAAGCAAGAACCAGAACTCTTGGCAGAGTTTTGGTTGATGTCTTCAGTCCCTACCACTTTAAACCCTGTAGAAAAAAAAACTTGTTTCTGCTTAGAGTTGAATGTAGCCTTGATCTCCTGAGCCTTCCTTGCCTTTCTTTTGCTCTTTCTGATCAAGTTCTTTTCATGGACTTGGTCATCACAGTCTTCATTTTCTCCTCAGAAGGATAGTGGCCCTTCTTGGAATCCTCCTCTTCACTCTTTGTAGAGGGATTCTTCATTATCTCTTCTTCATCCTCCTTACTCATAGGATCTATGAGAGGAAGCTCATCTTCACAAGTTCCACACCTAGGAGATCTTACTGACAAGATTGTGTGTGGAGGAGCTATCTCATTGGATCCCAGTCCTTGTCTGTTTTGATAGCACACTTTGTTGTGCAGGGATGAGGATATCATGTTCTTAAAGGTCTCTTCTTCAAGAACACTCTTTTCTGCCCTGGCTTTGCTGATCACAAGCTCAGCCTGGCACTCAGTTAACTTGGTTATGAGATCTTTAATTTGAGTCCTAAAATCTGTGCGTTCATGTTTTAGAACTGAAATGGTTTTCTCTAAGTCCTCTTTTTCAGCTTATAATCATTTTCAGACTTTCTAAAATCAGATTTTAAAATGTTGAAGGACAAATATCAGATCTCAGTTCCAAGTTATAGGACCTGTACCTGTTAACTTTAGCAATGCATTCAGGAGTATAGAGATGTTTCAATACCTTGGCTTCATCATGATCTGCCATCAGTGCTTGGTTTGGAGAGGCATCTTCAACCTGAAAGCTCCTGTCATAGCCTCCTTCTTCAACAGCAACATCGGCTTGCTGCTTTGACTTCTCATTATGGAGAGCTTTGTCAGTGTAGTTTGGTCTGGATTGTGTTTGGCCACCATTTTTTCTAGGTGCCTTACACTCTCTGGCAAAGTGGCCCATCAGGTTACAGTTGTAACATTTGACTTTGCCTTTGTCCAGTCCAAACTTTCCACTGGTTGCATTGCTTGAAACTTCCTTCCAGTCCTCTTGTAGAACTTCTTGGCTCTGTGAGTGAGAAGAGCCATCTGCTGGACTATTTCCATATATTCCAGATCATCTGGATAGATACAGTCCAGGTCTTCAAGAGTGAAAAGAGAGTTGCCACAACTTTCATCAGAAGACACAAAAGCTTGAGAAGAGCTTGTCTCTTGGAATGGGCTTCCTTGAGTGTAGTTCTCCTTTGGTGTCTCTAGGAAGGTGATGAAAGGACCCTTGGGTGAGTTGTCAGGGTAGCATAAGAGATGATGTTTGGGTTCTATGCTATCCCTTTCAACCACATGTAGGGCTGAACCCATTTGATTGTTGGAGTTTCTAGATGAACCTTGCATGTTCATCTCCATCTGGTATCCACTGAGAATCCCATATAACTCTGTCAGAGTAAGAGTTTTGAGATTTCAGTTCTCTTGATCACCACACAGTAGTGTGTCCACTGCCTAGGAAGTGAGGACATGAACTTCCTTACAATGTCTCTGTTTTGAAGAGAAACTCCTCCATCCACTAGGGTATCCACAATCTCAACATACCTGAAGTACTGCTGAGTCATGGTTTCACCTGTTTTGAAGGTGAAGTTTTCAAATTGCTGCCTCAGGAGATCCTTCTTGTTCTCCTTGGCTTTAGAAGAACCCTCATACATCAGTTTCAGTGCATCCCATAGCTGCTTGGCTGTTTTGCACTTCTTGAAACCTCTGTGCACAGAGTTTGGAAGGGCAGTTTGAAGAGCTGTCATGGCTTTTCTATCTATCTCTACTCTCTTCCTATCTTCATCAGAGTAGTTAGCCACATCTTTGGGATCATACCAACACCACTAGCAGAAGGTGTGCTGGGTATGAAAGGTCCATTCTTAATACTCCCACATTCTTGAATCAAGAGACCTGATGAAACTTCCATTCTTAAACACTAGGTGTCAACTCATCAAGAGTGATCAGTGGGACTGTTCATGGTTCCAGTTTCCATATCAGTTTTGGAAATGGCTGCCATTTGAAAAGTTTAGTATTTGTGTGTGTGAGGGATCTAAAGATAGTGAGATCTTATATCAAGAGCCTGGAATGCTCTGATACCAAATGCAGGATCGTTGAAGGGTGAAGAGTTACAACACAACAACACAAAGAGGAGATAAACTAAACTTAGATCAATAGTAAACTGGATTAATCAAGTGGTGACACTAAGAACACAAGTAATATATGAGACAGAACACAAAGAACACATGTTGGTTTTCAAGAATGCAGTATATTGTCTTCTCTATGTTCTATTACAAGTGTTACAAAAGCATATTCAAAAGATACAAGAACATGAGATACTTATATAACATCCTACAGCCGGCTATACTTTGAAAGCCAGCTAGATAAATTGACTAGACACCACAAAATCAATTGTAGAGTCAAAAGGCAGATTTTCTTTTGACTAGTGACTATGATATGCCATAGCTCACATCCTTATCTATTACAAAAGGATAAAGTACATAAAGTAGAAAGTTACAGACTCAAGACCTCAATGTACAGTTACCAAAAGCATAGACCTTTTCACCAAACCATGTTAGTTGGTGACTTGCAGAGTTGTAGCGGAAAGGTGTCCAGCTTTATGGAACAGTACATCAGATAAAACATGTACTAAAAGTCTTCAGAATAAATCTGTCTTCATGAACTTGAAGCTTCGGAACTTTGTCTCTGAGGCTTCGGAAGACTTCATCTTTGGTTTTGGAAGATGTTGGTCTTGGCTTCAGAGATTTCACACTTAGAGTATTTCTGTTGCACATGCGAAAATTCCGAAGCATTCCACTTCAATGCACTTGTGCAGTATGCAGGATAGACTAAAGATGTTTAGGTTGCATCAGCCTCTTCATTAATCTCTACAGAAGTCTATTCCTTTTTTTGTCTAAAGCCTTGTATGACCAAACGGGCTTTATACTTATCTATACTCCTATCTACCTTTACCTTCTTCTTGAAAATCCTTTACACCCCAAAGTTTACACCCTGGAGGAAAATCAGTAAGTTTCCAAGTTTTATTATGCATGATGGAATCAATCTCATCTTGTACAGCTTCCTTCCAAAAATTAGCATCTCTTGAAGCCATAGCTTCACCAAAAGTCTTTGGATCTTCCTCTACTATGAAACAATATGATATAGATGCCTAATTTCATTTCTAGAACCTTCTACTAATATAGTTGAAAGTCATCTCAAAATGACTTTGTCTTTCTAGTTCTAACACTTCTTCTAGGCTCGGGGTGAAGAACTGTACTTTCAATAGAATCATTGATCCTGCTTCATGAGTGTTGACCCACATCAAAAGGTCTAGGTATTGATGTAAATCTTTCTCATCAAAGATAGCATCTCTAGATTCAATCACAATATTAATAGACACTGAATCATTTGGTTCTATTACATAATCCTATATGCTTTTGAGTTATTAGCATATCCAATAAAGATGCAATCTATGCCTTTCTCGCCTAGATTCTTCCTTTTAGGATCAGTAAGGCGTACAATTGCCCTACATCCCCAAAGTCGAAGATAATGCAGACTCATATATATTTTCTTCCATAACTCATACGGAGTTATTTGGCTTTTCTTATTAGGAGTTCTATTTAATAAATAACATGCAGTCAACATAGCATCTCCCCAAAACCTATCACTCAAACCAGAATAAGATAGCAAAGAATTGACCATTTCTTTTAAAGTTCTGTTCTTTCTTTCTACTATACCATTTTTGTTAACCGGCAAGTATGACATTTATTATTGGTCATATCAAATCCAGGTATTAGACTCCTTCTTGCCATGTCTTGCATTCTAGAATAGTTAATATGTCCTAATCTAGCATGCCACAAGTTAGATATAGAATCTACTTTATTATTGTATGAAGATGTCATGTAAATCGATTCATTATCAAATGGTATGTGAATATTAAGTTTAAACATACCACTAGATAGATATCCAAATCCAACAAGCACACCATGTTTTGACAACACAAACTTATCCGACTCTATTACTTGTCTAAATCCATGACTATTTAACATAATTCCGGATATAAGATTCTTTCGAATCCCCGATACATACAATACATTATCTAAAATTAATTGTTTCCCAGAAGTAAATAAAAGTTTAACTTTTCCAATCCCTTTGATAGGCTTGTTGATACATTTCTCATCCTTAGCACGGATCCATCTTCAATTAATTCTAGTTTCACGAACCATTTTGAGTCCTTGCAAACATGACTAGTAGCACCCGAGTCTACCCACCAATCTGTCAAATCATCCTGTACATAGAATGATTAAGCAATTAGTGAAATGTGTTCAACTTTATTCAATTTAATATTTGAACACCTTTTTGAATTATTAAAGGTTACCGTCAATGATTCAGCAATAGCCTTAGTGCTATCAATAATGGACTTAAGCCCAACAACCTTTGACTCAACTAGAGTCGAAGGCACTTGAGCCGAAGTTGCTTGGGCCTCCAAAGTTACTTTACCTTTATTACTTTCTAACCCATTTTTTTGAAAAAAATTAGTTTGTAATAAATTTACATTTTGTGTGTTTGAGTTGGATTGTTAAATTGACGTTCAATAAAATTCGTTGAATCTAAAGATGAATTAGACAACTTACCTTGTTGAGGCGGTGGATCCTTTGACCCACTTGGACCGGCTCCACTTGAACCGAATCCACTTGAACCCTTGTTTCCACCCGGTAGCTTCACGCGATAATCCTTCTTCTTGTGACCCATCTTACCACATCTCCAACATCCTTCATTAAGCTTCTTATTTGGTTTTTGATAGCCACCTTTTTCCTTCCTTTTATTTTCATTGAATTGATTTCCTTTCTTGAACTTATCATCTTTTTCAACCAAGTTAATAGAGTTTTGACCCATTTTAAATTTTCCTTTCAATTTCCCAGATTCTTGAATCCTAAGAGATTCTTCGATCCTAATATGGCTACCCAATTGAACCAAACTTATCTCCTCCTTTTGGTGTTTCAAGGTATGCTTAAAGTCCTTCCATAGTGGGGCAATTTGTCAATGATGCTAGAGACTGCAATTGACTCATCCATGTGCATCTTATGTTGTTCAAATTGGCCAAGAATATGTTGCAACTCATTAAATTGATCCATAATTGGCCTATTATCAGTCATCTTGTACGAATTGAAGTTACTTACAAGAAACCTTTTACTATATGCATCTTCTGCCATATATTTGGTCTCCAAAGAATCCCACAATTCTTGGAAAACTCAATATTTTGATATACATCAAAGAGTACATCACACGTCCTATGTAAAATATGCCCACGATATATAGTCATCATTTTCCCACTTCAATCGCCTTCTCTGTTGATCAAGAGTTTCCTCTTCATTACCTCAGGCATTGGAGTAGTCAACACATACACAACTTTCAAAGTTGTCAAAAGAAAGTGCATTTTTTTCTTCCATCTTCTAAAGTCTTGCCTCTCAAAATTTTCAATTTTTGAGAACTTGCTCGACATAGCTTTATCAATTCCCCCGTAACCATCTGAATTCAATTGATTTAAATATCAAAAGTTCATTTTGAA
The DNA here is from genome assembly GCA_025506515.1 of Flaveria trinervia. Lineage (NCBI taxonomy): Eukaryota > Viridiplantae > Streptophyta > Magnoliopsida > Asterales > Asteraceae > Flaveria > Flaveria trinervia. The sequence continues at coordinate 37,197,875 of CM046458.1, read as the reverse complement.
TCCAATTGAATCCACTGTCAAAACTATTTAATTTGTAAATATTTGTTTCAAATGACGATTATCAACCATCTAAATTCTTTGGATCAATCGGTGACTTTAATTTCAATAAATTGATTATTAAAGTTGAGACTTTAATATTGGAATTATACGTTTCAAACATTGATTGTGAAAATAATATTAAATAAACCTTTGATTCAATTAATACCTCACTAGCAATTTCGATTCTTTATCACAAAATTGTTTTGATATTTCATAAAATTCAACCGGTGGTAAAACGATATCGAAGTTCGTAATATTGAACATCGATCAAATCAGAATCAATGATGTATGTCCACAAAATTGAATTCGATAACAAATATTCACAATAACTAATACCAACAAATGGTTTAATCTTTGTTGAAATATAAAGGGAGAATTAACATCAATTCATCAAACCCTAATTGATAATAACTTGGAATTGAAATTAAATCACTAGGATGTTCTTTAAATCGATTACTCTATCAGATTAAACCATTTTTACACTTACAATTGATTTAATCGGATAAGATCAAGAAGTAGAAACAAGAACCTGAATTGAATTGATGAAGTTTTATGCTTTGAGAGTGCTCAGTTTTCTCTGTAGATTGTGTGTAAACAAACTGAATTCTCATGAATCTATAAACCGTCGATCAAAGTTTAATTGAATATACATATTCATTTTATACCCACCTGAGTTTATTCCATGTTTCATAAATAGCCTAAACTTTAACTAGTACGTTTAATTTAAATTTATATTATATATATATATATATATATATATATATATATATATTATATATATATATATATATATATATATATATATAATATATATATAACCGAATATTGCTAAAATTCCAACAGTTGATTAGTTGGGAATAGTTGCCAAACCTTCTCGTATGTTGCTAAAATTGTTTTTTTCATCTTTATTTTATTAATCCAGCTAACTATATTAACAACATAATTTAACATTTATAAACTATTCTCTTTTTTTGAACGGCCAACGAATATTTTTAAGCCCGGTCACCCGGGTAAACCCATTGGCGAAAAGCCACCCACGCCCGTGAACACAGACAACGCTGGTGACCCGGCTCGCCCACTATTCCAAAAGAAACCCACCACCCAAAGGGCCACTGTGGTAAAACCCTTGGCCTACTAGAAGTATATTGCACCTAGTGAGACTCCAACCCATGACCTCCATTTTGGAAAGTCATGGGGTGCCTCCTCATAAACCACTTGATCTAGGACTCATTGGCTATATACATTATTCCTGATAAAAAGATTTTCTTAAGAAAAACATTTATAAACTATTCTAATACATTATTCCTGATAAAGAGATTTTCTAAAGAAAAAGATTGACGATAACCACTTTAACAGAAAAGTGTCAAAATGCACTTGAGAAAGATCATATCTAATAGGTAGATTACTTTGGCTCCATTGAACCTTTGTATGGAGCATTTATTGGGGTGGAGATGATTGATCTATGCACGACCGATGTGGCTCATCAATATGATCACCATAGGGACCATGTGCTACATTGTGGCAACCATTTGTTGTCGATTGGTATAAGGTCCAAGACATAGTTTGATGGGAACGGTGCTTTGAGGTTTACGAACATGCTATTGCGTCTGTGATTTGATTTAACTGTAACTTCGGCCCATAAATGGTGCACATGATATCACCAAAATCGATTTAACTGTTGGCGGAATGTTCTTGTTGTTAGTTTGTGACCTTGTGTGGTCCAAAAATAGGATGTTACCCACCTTTTAATATTCCCATGAGAATACAAGTAATCAATTAAAGGCAGTCTAGATAAGTTGCTTTTCACATTTCAGTTACATATTTAAACAAAATGATTTAGTCACATACGTATATAAATAACATGTTTTAAAAGTTCTCAAGGGCATGGCTTGCTCATACATGCATAATGGTATACTTTCCAACCCAACTAGTTGTGTGTTTAATTTCTGTAATGTGTAGTTTTAAATTTTAATGATACTTTTCCTGCTAATAGGAATTTTGTTAAAATAATGTTTTTCAAGATTTAAAAAAAATCACGCAAATCAAGATAATTCAAGATCAAAATGGAGAACACCATAAGTCCATTCGCATTCTAACTCGTGAGGAGCGTAGAATCTTGCCGTATTTTACAAATTGATATTATTGATAATCATGCACATGTTAATAAGAAGCTTTCATAAACAATAAAACATATCTCCCAGTTGTTGTGGTCATTGCTGTTGTTGCTGATTTTGTTTTTGTTTTTAAACATATTTTTTTTGTTTTATTTTTAATAGCATTTAAAATATAATATTTTAAGAACTTTGAAATATAACATCTTGATATATTTAATTTTATCTATGTTTTAATATAAATTTTTACATATTAATGAGAATTCTCCATGAAGAGTCCCAACTATTTGGCATTTGTTTTATTTTTTTATTATTTTATTGTTAATATTACTTTTAGACATATTTTATTGTTTTTATTAACTTATAAAATATAAGTTTTGATAACTTTTAAATGTTGTGATTGATTAACTTTATTTACGCTTTGAAATAAATTTTATTCAAAATTAAATCGAGAAAAGTTTGAATCAATTTCTTTTATAATTTTTGAGTTTATAATGTTTTATAAATACTAAGTATAGTGTTATGAGGTTTTTATTATGAATTTTATTTGAAATCAAGTTGTATAAAAATTTTTGTATAACTTTGAGTATATGATATATTATAAAATCATTCTTAATATATCGTTATGATATTGTTAATTTTTCTTACATTTTCTTTTGAATTTGTGTAAAAAATGAACCATGTAACCTCCTACATGACTTGCCAAATCCCTCGCACCAACTAGAGAATTTTAGTACTTAATCGTTCATTGTAAAAGAGTAACCCAACTAATGATAACTAAATTTCTTCATATATTTAAATATAAGAAAAACATATAGCAATGGTACTAACATACATATATACACTTACATTATAAAAGTTTGCACTTTAAAACTCCTCAAATTGCAAGTTTCTAAAAACACTTCAAATGTTTTTTTTTAATTTGTTATCTTGTTATCTTGTGCTTTTTTTTATTCTACTTTAATTGTCAGACTTAATCATTGGTTGTTTTGACCTTTAGCGTGTTAGTTTGACACCAGATATCGTCAGGTTCATTTGTTTAGACAAGTCTATAACAATATACCATATAAAACATTAATAATTGGGTGAGTGGAACGAATTTTTTTGTCAAAAATTGGTTTCTTAATTCATTCTATATTTTAAGTTGCTCATTTAAGAAAAAAACACATAAAAGCAACAAACATATGAATGAATACATTTGTAGTTGATGAAACATTTTATGTACATAAATAGTACAACTCGCTAGAACTTATTTTATAGTAAAACAGTAATATGTTGGTGTTCCCTACTTAGTATGTCATTACTTGTCCAAGCACATGATAGTCGCTAGTGTTCTTGTGCCTCATTTTGTCTCTTGTTTTGTTTTCGTATGAGTCATGTCTTAGTCAAGCTTGTAAGTTTAGGCCCAATGCATTCATATGATTTGTAATTTATCTATTCATATGGCATATAGCTTCGGAGTCGTAAAATATAGTTTTGTCTATATGCTAAAAAAATCAATTATTTTTTTCCTTATTTTAAAGATTTAAAAATTAACCTTAGCCAACATAGTATTATAAGAGCATTCACAGTGGAGTCCTTAAAATTATGTAAGTGTGTTTGGTATATTATATGGAATAGTTTTGAGTGGTTGTGAGTGAATGAGAGAGAACATATTATTGTGGATTGGTATATTTGAAAATTCACTATTTAATCCTTATAATTTTTTAATATTTTTTAAAGTGGTTGTGAATGAAAGAGAGAGAAAAAGGTAATAATAAGTATATAAAAATATTATTTAATTGGAAAAAAGAGAAAATTTAATGATTTTTAATATAATTATATAGATAAAAATAAGAAACGTACTGTGAATGCTCTAAATTTATGTTATTTAGTCGTAAACTAATTTTTCATCTGTAACTTTGTAAGATTATTTTAACTGAAAGTCATTTATAAATTTTTATATGTTTAGGGACTAAACTATAAATTCAATGTAGATACGAGGTGTTGTTGCGTCACATATCCATATCCGTTAAGGTTCGGATTATATTTGTATCAAACTTTGAATACGTCAACTAGTATATAAGTGTAGGTTAGATCTAGAGATATATCATTTAAGTCGAAGATCTCTAACTGCTCTAGTCCTCAATTTTGTTGGTTTCTACTATTTCAATTTGATTTATGGGGCAAGCTAAATCGTAGCAAACTCTATAAACCTAAAACTAAGAGCTGACTATCAATTTTGCTATGATTCCATTATCTTGTGTTGGTTATCCAACTAATGCTTCAGTGTGTACATAAAGAGAAAGTAGGACGTTTCTAGAGATATACATGTTTATGATAACTCAAACCTAAAAACACATTGTTTGGATTGTTGGTTATTGTACAACAAAAGTGCCACTTAAAACATTCTTTAAATAATATAAAAATAATTGGTAACAACTTGATTAACCGTATATGATTCGGGCTTTATTAATCGTAACTATGTAAATAAACGCTAGCAAACATGATGTATGATGTATCACACAAAATGCTTAACTTCTTAGCAACATAGCTCTCATAACTTGTACCTAATGCATTAAAGTGTATGTATTGTTTCATGTTTGCTTAATGCAACTTTGCTAGAAATCATGTATATTGTTAACAATATTTTTTCAACTAATAAAAACCACTTAATCAGCTTGCACTTACAAATATTAAAACACACATCAGTTTTATAAGATACATTCATAATACTAGTAAAGTATATCACTAGAAATCATACATAGTCGAGGTATTGTACATAATGACAATACCATTATCACAACTTATATCCAACAGACAAAAAAATTTACACCCTTTTGAATTGTCCCACACATTTTTTATCATCATTGTCACCACATCTTTATGAAAGCTTGTAAATTGTTGATAGAATTTTGACTTTTAGTATCATGGGTGAAAGAGGGGTAGGGGGAGGTGTACCCTACATTCCTTTGCACCAATGAATTCCTTTGCTAAGAGATGTTTTTGGTTATTATTCTCGTAGGTTAAGGTCCATACATTTTAAAAGACCCCCACACTATCCTAGTGCACGTCTTTGAATGAAATCACTTAGGTCACGGCACCCGCGGAGCTTCATGGGGCCGGGGGGCGCCGCCCCCTTACTTTTTCGTCCGTAGTGTTAAATTTTAGCTTGATAGTTTAAATTTTGACCCGGTAGTGTAAATTTTTATATAAATATTGAATTCGCACCCCCCTTAAATAAATTAATTTCGCCCTCGCCTCTCTTACGACATAGTTCAAGCTCCGTCACTAGGTCACAATAAATGAAAAACCTACCTAGACGTTTAATTAACAAACATATGTAAATACTTTTTTGTTGTTATTATTATTATAATATTAGTTAAATGATACAAATATAATTTTAGTATATATAGATGCTAAATCAGTCTATCACGTCCAAAACACCACTCACTAGGTATGATAGGGGCGTGATGAGTGTTTTATTGATGGTAGTCACTGACATGATTGTAGGAATAGGTTTTTTTTTTCAAACAACTACAATATTACACCTTATTTTCATCTTTTTAATTAAACCTAACATTCTCACAAACATCATTGCACATCTTCATAGTGATCACACGACTACATACGTGTTGTCTGCTTAACAACACTTTTATTTATCATCACGCACCCACTACAGATGATCTTACCTGTCTAAATTTATGGTTTAACACCGTTATTATTTATTAATGAAGTATATTTTTTACATTTAAATTTCTTACATTTTCCTCCCACATGTATGGTTCACGACCTTAATGAAAAAAGTAAAAATATTATACTACTTTTGCACAAGGATTGACAAGGAATTAACATATTCGGGCATGAACCATATTGTAGGTGATGGTTTTGCACAATCAATCAAGATATTTATTCTTTAAGGGTATATTGTGGACCTTTTCTTTGCAAAGTTTATTCCTAAAGTCACAAATATCTAGTAAAGCGCATATAAAAAAGATGGTATAAAAGATTCACAAATATCAACATAGTGATGTACTTATCAAGAAATAAAAAAAATTCTATCGAGTTGTGTGCTCTTTCTGAGTGAAGATCATAAGCGAAAACCATGGGAAATCGACGAGTGATAACGAATTTGATCATCCAAGCTTGTTTCTTGCATTATGAGTAATTAGAATATAGAATTAGCTATCTTCTAAGTAGTATTCACTGCTAGCAATATTTTATAGAGTTCAAATAGACTACTAAAACCAAGTTGTATGTTGAGCTTTTGTATGCCACCCAATAGCTTAGAAACACTATTAGTGTTTATTATAACATGTTGGTTAATTTTAACTATCATAATCTAATTTAGGGGCTGTTTGTTTTTGTTTGTTTTTGGGCTGACCCGGCTAACCCGGCTGACCGGCTGACTCGGTCAACGGGTCAGCCCGTTTGATTTCGGCTTTGAGCCGGCTGCCCGGGTCTCTAGTGTGGACCAAGACCTTGAAAAAAAATATGTTGACCGGCTGACCCGCAGGCCGCCACCCCCTCCGACCCGCAGGCCGCCGACCCCTTGCGGTGGTGGTTCCGACCGGTGGTGTGACTCCGGTGGGTTTTGTTACTTAAATTTTGAATCGTTTTGTTTCCGGTCAGATACTGAATCAAACAGACAAATTTCAATCAGATGCATACCCAGTCAGAACTTCTAACTGGGTTAGCTTCTGACTCAGTCAAATCTTACCCAGTCAGTGTAATCAAACAGCTCCTTAGTGGTGTTTAAGTATGTTGGTGGTTTACCAAAAAAAAAAGTAAGTGTACTTAATGGATTTGACGAATTTTAACCTAGAGGGAATATTATTGAAGATTATATATAAAGGATCAATATTGATGAACAGAGAGTATAGACATTAATAGAAATGGGTGAAAGTCCTAGCTTTAACTGCAAGAATAATAAGATGGTTTTCCCTTGAATTGATAAACTAAAATAGTTGATTACACAAGTCAATTTGATCAACTATGGTTTTGATTCATAAGAGATACTTCCACAAGTGTTTCTTAACTTATAAATTAGTGTGAAGAGTAATTGAATTCATTTTAGAGTTATGCATTACGAACGGGTATTTTTGCATTGAAAATGAATAAATTAAACAATTGAAGCTCACTCAAGTATATGGTGTCACTTTTATGACCAACAAAACGCCTATAAGTGAAATTGAATAATTACAATTGAACTCGTCACATTAATGATACATATGGTCATAAGTTCTAGTTTATGCATATTGTACACTAATTATTATTTTTGTAGTATTTTGAATGAACATAGGTGCATGTTTAAGCTAAACTGACATGGTAAAGGAAAGTTGTTTGGAAGACATAAGTATGATCAAAGTGGGTGTATAGAGTTTTCTCAAATATAGTATACCAAAAAAAATGCTATTTGTAAAGGTTAATATGTTTGATTGCCTATTTCCTTGTTCTTTTTCAAAGTGATCAATTTGGTAGTTTGACGGTGTCCAAGTTATATGTGCCATGATGCGTGTTTAATTTTTATACATGCTAGATGATAGATTTTATACGTTGGCTTTTGGTTAAAACTTGCAGGTATGTGACACCAAGAACTTATTACAATTCAGCCCTTATTACTATGATCTTCATTAGTTGGACTTAAGAACCTTCATTCTTAGATATTAATTCTTTTTAATCAACAATACCCCGTTTTAAAGTCCTATAAAGTAGTCCTAGTTTGAATCTAGATGGTATCCAAATAGTATTTTATTTTTATTATTAGTCTACCAACCTAAATAACATAATTCTTACATATTTGATAGTAACCATTAAGAACCTTGATAACACAAACCGTCACATATTTGACATTAAGGACTATGATCCTCACAAATGTATAAAGTACATAGATTCTCACAAAGTGAAAATGAGAGCTAAGGTTCTCACTAAAATGCTACAGAGAACATGATTTTTATCTAGAGCTATGTTGCATTTAAACTGTTTGAAAAATGTGGTTGAAGTAATTTCACAAATTAGCATATATTTCACGATGCACAATATTGGCTTTCTAATCACGAGATTAAGTGAACTAGTAAGTTTCATTTTCGTTTATTTTCGTTTATTTCCATTTATACATATGGATATGCAGTGATGAAATCAAGAAAATTTTCCTGTGGTTGCTATTTTTCAGTGATTCATTTTGTAACAAAATAATATAAATTTTTTCGGGTTATCGGGTCGGGTCGGGTCGATTCGGAATATAATTAAATTGCATACAAAATGTTAACAAAAATACAATATCAAAAGAAATGCAATAAAACTTAAATTTTATAGTTGTTCTCTATACGTCTTCATTTTTTGAAACCGTTAAATGGTCAATTGATTTGGGAAAAAGATGGGACTAGCATTTTATTTTGTGTTATTAGAATAAGAATAGTTTAGTAATTTTACTTAAATAAAAAAAGGAAAAATAAAACTGGTGACAACTAAACTTGCAGGTTTAGAACTTTGTAGGGCCGCACACATACCAATAAACTAGCACTCTATTTGTGATATGTTTTTAACTTTAAAATATTTATCAGTTCACTTCCTGTAAATTTATTAGTTCACTAAACAAATCGACATTATACGTTACACTATAGGTTCAAAAATCAATAGGATCACTTGATCCCGTACCCTATACCCTAGTTCCACCCCTGTGGATATGTTTGTAGAAACTAGGGTTGTCCAAATCGCTCTTCGTTCCCTGCTCGCTCGTAAAATGCTTGTTGGATTTTGTCTCCGTTGTACATGATCCGAACGACTCAATTCAGGTTTAAATGAGGCAAGTACGAACAAAGGTTCTCTTAGCTTAGTTCGATTCAAATTATTTTTAATTGATATATACACATACATATATTTATATTCAAATACATACATAAAAATAAGATAAGATACACACTTTAGTTTTTATAAAACCGTAAGAACCAAATTGTTATTTTAAAATAACTTGGTGCCATTATAATATAGCATTAAATTATGTGTTTATATACAAACATAGCATTGTAAAAATATTATAATAACATTTACTTATTATAAATCTTTGGTTTTCATAGTTGTTATAAAAAATAGTTTATATCAGCATCATCCCCAACATATTACACACGTTAAAAAAGATAAACATTAAATCTAAAAGCAAACCCCTAAGCTGCTAAGTGACAGTTTGATTCGGACAGTCTACTCTTCACCTCATTGTCTCCACCCTCTACTTAAGTTGACCGTCTCTTGCTCTTATAGTCAGTGTTCTCTCAATATACTCACGTCTCATTGGCACCGTCTCAACCTCATTATTAGTCACAACATTGTCATTCATGAAATTTTTTATGCAAATATATGTGGCTGTTTGTTAAGGCATAAAAGAATTAACACCCAACATTAATTTCTCTTTGCAATCAAGTGGCACACTAGATAGTAGAGCTATCAAAATCCCTCGTTGTTCGCTTGGAAAATTAGTGCTCGAAAAATACCCGTTCAATTATTTGACTCGGCTGTAAACAAACTAACAGGCTCGGATCGTTTTGTAAATGACACAAACACAACAAAAATCTTCTCTGTTAAGTTTAGCTAGTGAAAAGCCATACTAGAAACTCACCTTAACAATTTATAACTTTATATTAAAGTTATGATACTTGGGCCGTCCATACCATTAGCCCATATTATGGTGGATCAACATATGTAAATTAGAGCTTTATCTTTCTTGTCGTATGAAAACTTTATGGTACTTAGTTATTTTCTAGGCACCGATTGTCCCATAGTTCACTATCTAGAAACATTTTATACTTTCTAAATGCTTCCAAGTTGGTTTTTGGATTAAAAAAAGCATTATTTATTTAGTTAGTTTTGTTGTATCCTTGTAAATACATCTAAAGCAGTCAAGTTTCAGAAATATTGCATGTTTATGGATCCTTAAGTATCTAAGTTTTAGAAATATTGCATGTTATAAGTTGGTATTGAAGTTGTGGCATAAGGATTTAGATGTTTATGAATAAGATGCATAGAATTAAACCTATATGTGATCATGTGGTTACCGTGTGGAATGCTAAATTCAAGAGAATAAGAATTGGGAACAGAGGGTATTGTGTGCCTTTGAAATATATTGTTGGGGTGCTTGAAGTATATCAATTGTTAATTTCTTTTATAGGGTCGGAAATTTTAGGTTTGTTTGTGTATTTATAACTATAAATTTTTTTTTCAAATTAGATCGGGTAACAACATATAAAAAACTAAATTATCAATAGCATATTTTAAAAAAATACAAATATTTTTAATTATCAAACAAGACGAATAAACATTCTTTAACAACCTTTTATTTATTCATTTAACTTGCTAATATATAGCACATGAACAATCTGAATTTCAAACAAAACCACAACGTACAACCATAGGTGTTTTTAAAAACAATATTAAAATAGAAACAAAAAATGTATTTTTTTTATAAATTTAAGTAACATAAGAAACAAAACAAAAATAAAAAATAAAATAAAACCATAAAAGATTTTAGTCATTTTTATTTGTAAAATATTTTTTTACTAAAGTTATAGTCTTACCAGGATTTCATTTTTTTACTAAACACATCAAGGGAATGTCTGTTTGTATTCATGCTTTCTATCTCAGATGGAGCCCAAGAAGGTAGAAGATGCCTTGAAAGATAGTAGCTGGATTGAATCGATACAAGATGAGCTGCTTCAATTCAAAAGACAGAAGGTATGAAACCTATGTCCGCTACCATCTAGTCAAGTACCTATAAGCACCAAATGGGTTTTCAGAAACAAGAGAGATGATAAAGGCTTGATCATCAAGAATAAGGCAAGGCTTGTAGTTCAAGGATACACTCAAGAGGAAGGAATCGATTATACTGATGTCTTTGCACCAGTTGCAAGACTTGAGGCAGTTAGGATCTTCCTTGCTTATGCTGCATCCAAGGACTTCACAGTATACCAACTTGATGTCAAGTGTGCTTTTCTATATGGGATATAGATAGGGAAGTCTATATATGCCAACCTCCAGGATTTGAAGATCCACAGCACCCAACTATGTGTGCAAATGGGATAAAGCTCTATATGGGCTGCACCAAGCACCTAGGCTGTGGTATGAGACTCTGTCTCAGTTTCTTCTGAAAAATGGCTATACTAGAGGTACCATTGACAAGACTCTCTTCATCAGAAAGTCCGGAGAGGACATTTTATTCGTACAAGTCTACGTTGATGACATCATATTTGGTTCCTCAAATGACCAAATGTGCAAGGACTTTGAGAGCATTATGAAGAAGAAGTTTGAGATGAGCTCCATGGGAAAAATAGACTTTTTCCTTGGAATTCAGGTAAAGCAACTGAAGGAAGGGTTCTTCATTAATCAATCTAAATATGTCTCTGACATCTTAGAAATATTTGAGATGAAGGATTGTAAGCCTGCCAAGACACCCATACCCAGAAACCATATTCTTTGTCCTGACCTCGAGGGGGAGGATACTGACCAACATCAGTATATGGCAATTATTTGTTCTCTGATGTATCTTACAACCAGTAGACCTAATATCATGTTTGCTACTTGCATTTGTGCAAGATATCAGGTTGCTCCTAAGGTGTCTCACCTAGCTGCTGTTAAGAGAATCCTCAGCTACCTCAAAGGAGCACCTAAACTAGGTCTCTGGTATCCCAGAAACAAGGATTTCAATCTTTATGGATACTCTGACAGTGACTATGGAGGCTGCAATATTGACAAGAAATCAACATCAGGAGGATGTCAATTTCTTGGTGGAAGGATCATCTCATGGCAATGTAAGAAGCAATCCTGTGTCTCTACATCAACTGCTGAAGCTGAATACATTACTGCTACTAGCTGCTGTGCTCAACTGCTATGGATTCAAAATCAGATGTTGGACTATGAATTAAACCTTATGAGTACTCCTATCCATATTGACAACAACAGTGCTATCTCCATTACTGAAAATCCGGTGAAGCACTCCAAGACTAAGCACATTGACATCAGGTATCATTTCATTAGAGAAATTCATGAGAAAAATCTAATCAAGTTAATCAAAGTTGATTCAAACGAACAATATGCTGATCTGTTTACCAAAGCTTTTGATGAACAAAGGTTTAAGTATCTCATAACAGCTATTGGGATGATAAACATTGATTAATCTAATCTCTTTTGAAAACCTTTTTAATATGTAAGTCTTGTGTCAATACAATTTAAGCCCTGTTACAAGAAGTTCTCTCTCAAAATTTTCTAAGTGTAAATTCCTTCCGAACAGAAATTAACCTTCGGAAGACATTCTCATATCTTCCGAAGCAAAATTTCTCAAAGGATAACTTTCTTCTCGGAAGAATTTTTGGTCTCGGAAGAAGCGATTGATTGCATATCAGATCTACTTCCGAAACTTACAAATTCTCTATTCGGAAGCAACTCTAACCTTCGGAAGCAAAGATTTGGCTTCGGAAGTAAGAATTGCCTTCGGAAGACAAGTTACCTTCGGAAATGTTTTATACTCGGAAGAGAGATTTCATTGTGTAACGTAAATTTCTTGGGCCCCACACTGTAAAAAAGCAAAGATTTTATTAATGATGTCGGATTATTTAACTGAACTTTAACCTTACCGCCACTGTCATTTCATCCACTAACTACATCACCTTATCCTAACCCCCATTACCGCCATTCCACAATCTTTTAAATAATCTCGACTATTCACTTTCACTCTCTTACTTGCAAATTTTACAGCCCTAGAAAATTCTCCCACTCAACTTTACCCAGCTCAAATCATCCCCATTCACCTTTCCAAATGGCCTTCAACCCTCAGCACAACCAAGTCGCACTTCTTGATTCTTCAAGAGATGCTGACTTCTCAGATATCATCTCCTTCTAACCCAATCTTCTTATACACACCGCTCTGACTGTAACCCACAATTTACTCAAACCATATGTCTGAATTCTGGGCAAATGGTCAGATTGAAACCCTAAATGGGGTCCGTGTCATTCGATCGAGCATCTGTGGCCAGGAGTTGGTCATTTCTGAACAGATCATCAGGGAGCATCTAGAGCTTCATGATAGGGCGCTCCAACGGAATTCCCCAAGGCATATTGGACAATTCTTATCTCCAAATGGGATATGGTGGAGACGTTAGCAGGTCAACTGTCTACAAATTTAACTTCTCGTACAAATGGAAGTTCCTTCTACACGTGGTTCTTCACTGCTTGTCGAATAATCTGGGGATGGGATCAAATCCCATATGAACTTGGGTGCCTTGTTCATGGGTTGGTAAAACGCCTCTGCTTCAACTATTCAAGATTTATGCTGACTAACCTCATGGGAGATCTTCAGAAGGACACATTCTTCATGTATCCCAGGTTTCTCCAACATAATCAACTGCGACATGGAGCAGAGCAAGCTTGACTGTGCAGCTGCTCTGACTGCTCCTCCAATGAGGCCGACCATCTTCAAGACATTAAGAGAGTGTCCACCAACTTCACAGGAAGAGATACTGCACTTCTTCCAGGTATGACTGAGCCAACGGCTCCTGGTGACATTCCTGTTTACCCCACAGGTGATGAAACCACACCAGCAACTACCCCCATAATGCCAACACTACCTTCTCCACCCATCACCATCACTTATTAGAGACGCCCTAAAAGAACCCTTGTTCAATCTACTCTGATTGAACAAGCCCCTCCTGTTCAATCCAAAAAGACTCGAGTGGAACATGGGCTCCCACTCAGTCAGAGGTCTCTCCACCCTTCTCTTTTGACCTCAATTTGGGTCTTGAGTCTCCTCAGTCTCAAACCCATGAGCCCACAATCCAAGATGAAAGCCCTCAGGGTGAGTCTCTATGCTCCCCTGAGCAGCCAACAAGGGACAGCCGCACCAGAGGCTCAATGCCTGTAGACATTGACCAAAGTCCCGGGTCAGTAGGTTTACCCATCCTATCTTTCACTGACCTTTTATTTAAAACTGATGAAGAGATAACATCTCTCCATGGCAATGAAGTTGATCTACAACACCCTCTCCAAGATCAACAGAGCCCGGAGAAATCCCTTATCTCTAGCTCCCATGAGTAACCAATAACTGAGGTGAGTCCCACTAATGTGCAGGGGACTCATGTAGATTCAGCTGCCACTACAGAAGGTGCCTCAATGGACCTTGTGGACAGTGGTAACATTTCTCAGACTGAATTTATGCCAACCGAGCCCTTTGATGACTCTGAAAGAGACATTATTGAGCATGGGAAACTAGGGTGCCAAGAAACCACATCTGGTGGTGAGGCTGAACATACTAGGTATGTTACCTCATCTCCCCGTGATCTTGGAAAGAAGATGAGGGAAGCATGCAACTCCTCATTCAAGATCTTCTTTCCAAAGTTTCAAACCTAGAATCTCAGGTTAGGACTTTAGAGGCAAGATCTGCCACTCAGCAACTTGAGATTGACAATCTCAAGGCTCAACTAGCTGAGAAATAGACAGAGAGGTCTGTTAGGCATGTACCTATTCAGGTCTCCCTGACTTCCTCCTCCAACATCTAGCTCTCAAGATGATGCTACCAAAAAGGGGGAGAATGTTCAAAGACAAACACACAAGGAACTACAGAGCCGACCTTCTACTTCAAATCTTCCTCCCATCATCTCTGCGCCTGAAACATCTCAAGTCACTCTTCAGATTGATCTAAGGATGCTCAATGATCTCTACAGACTCTTCACCAAGTTTCTGTTAAGATCTTCCTTTGAGCAGCCAAGCCATGATGCTGCAATGATCTACTTTGGAATAGAAGAGCTTCAAAGGCTAACTGCACCTACTACCACTGTAGAAGAAGTTGGTCAACCTAAGGTCCTCATGGAACCTAAGATTCAATTTGAAGGGGAAATGGGAACTGATGGCCCAACAACTGAAACAGTTGGGACAAAATCTGCATCTCCTTTAACTTCCGAAGCTGAAATGGAAGCTGCGGAAGGACTGTTCAAAATGTCCGAGGAACTGATCATCACAGATGCTATCCTGGAAATGGCATCTGAAATGAGTAGTGAGGACTTTCCAATTGCACCTCCATCTCAGACACCATCTCTGACTTTCTCACAATTAGAAACCTCTCTTCAAGAACCACCACATTCAGGATCTGCAAAGGATAAAGGAAAAAGGAAGATGACTGCGGAAGAGATTCAGGAAGAGGAGAAGATTGAGAAACTTAAGAAGAAAGGAAGACTTCAGATTGAGAAGTTGCTAGCTGCCAGCACAAAAGCAGCTGCTTCCAATCAGGAGGTTGTCATCAATAAAAGAAGAGAGCAGATCATTGACCAACTCATTGAAATGGGAGCTGCCAATGAAGAAACACTCCTGCTACCATTAGAGGAGTTGGTGGATCTGGAGAAGGCAACCAGGCTGAGACTTGAAGAAGAAGCCAGGTTGGCCTTAAAGGTAAAGGAAAAGGAACAGAAGGAGGCTGAATTGTAGCTGAGGAGAGACAAGATAATATTCCTACTCTCGAAAGGCTTTGATCTTCAAGAACTCTCTCCACACAATGATGATACGATCCTTTGGCTCTACAAAAAAGAGCAGGATCAATTGGAGAAAGAAAGGAAGAAGGCTGCAAAAGAAAACGCCAGAGAGAAGAAGAAGAAAGAAGAAGAGGCTAGGGTCATTGCCTCCAAGAAGCATACTGAGAAAGCCTGGATGAAGGATTATCTGAAAGGAAAGAGATGTATAGAAGGGTAAAACGGATTGTCAGTGAAATTAAGGCTGACATCTGAATGGGGAAAAGGAAAGAGATGTATAGAAGGGTAAAAGGGATGACCTTCATTGTTTCTACCCAACCACAACCTGAACCTTCACCCTCACCATTCACCATTAAACCTGAACCTTTTACCCCTGAACCCACATCACTACCTACTACTACTCCCTCACCTCAACCACCCAAACTTCCCATTATCCAACCCAAAACGCTAGCCAGAACCTCTGAACCTAAACCTACCCAATCACCCTCCAAACCATCCCTTCAGCCTTCTCAACATCTCTCCCTTGAGAAGTTTAAGGCAATCAAGATGAAGCTTACTAATTGCACTACTTTGAGCGAAGTCTCCTGTGTAGAAGACTCCGTTAACATTACCTATGTAGACGGATCTTCAAGTTCCCACACAAGAGACAGATTCCTTGATTTGCCTAGAGGAACTTTGGACAGGCTGCAAGACTTTTGGGCCTTAATTCAAACTCTTTAAATGAGGAAGAAAAGAAGCTCAGAAGGAAACTGGTGACTTTGCTGGATACAAGAAAAGAGGACAAGATTCCTAGTCAGTCTCTTGTGCCTAGAAGGAAGATAATCTAGTGGAGGTTCGATGAACCTTCTCACAACTTTGTTGTGGAAAGAGAGAATGGTGAAGTCAACAGACTCAATGCAACCTCTCTGTTACACCCCAGCAGATTTGACATTGCTGAGTTAGCAGAGAAGCCATTCTCCAACCCCTCCAACTCTGAAACTGCTGCACTCGTCAGAAATCATCTCAGCAGTCTTCATTTAGCTGAGCTAACTGCAAGAAGCAAAGATTGAAGAAGTTGAAGTTGAGAAGACAGGAAGACAAGGAAAGATCTCCCACCAAAGGTGCTGCCTTTCTACAGATGGTGGAAGGTCCTAAATTGGAACCTATAGTTCGATGGGAATGATTACAGTTCCTATCAACTAACTCTTTTCAGAGGGCAACAAAAAAGGGTACATGTTATCCAAGGTGACAGACTAGATTTCCTGTCTACCAAGGATCTGTACAAGCTTCTCAGCACCACATCAGGGAAGAACAAGCAGACAAACAAATATTTGCTCTCCTTGGTGCTGAAAGTTTGAGAAGTCGAGATAAGTGAAGTTTTGGTAGCATCAGCCTAGGGGGAGTTTGTTGGATCAAGAAGAAGGCTAATGCAACCAAACTAGATCACTTAAGTTATTTTGGTGCTGCATGCAAAGGCTTCCGAAGCTTACCATGGAACTTCCGAAGGTTGTAGAGTTCTTCCAAAGACAAAGGAAAGTCCAACTTCCGAAGACAGAATTCTACTTCTGAAGACAAATGCATACTTCTGAAGTTCAAGACTTAGAAGAATAAAGTAAGACCACTTTCGAAGTATGATGAAAAGAAGAAGTCTCCAAGCCTTGGAAGAAGCAGCCTCTTCTAAGGTATAAAGTGGCTTCGGAAGTACTTACTCTCCGAAGCCATTTAACCTTCGGAAGACACTGCTATAACCAGTGGACACAAGTATGGTCTCTGACACTCCTGCCGCTGCAGACTTCTGATACAGCATGGCTTCTTCCTAAAGAACCATGTTGTTGACCATACTTATTCCACTGTTTACCTTTTCATGATAGTACAATTGCCATCTTTAGTTGGTGACAAAAGGTAAGTCAGGGACATCGTGACTACCAAATCTCAGATAAGACTTTATCCGAGATACCTTAACTATAGTCTTGTAGTATAGGCTTAAGCTAAAGGATCCCAGCTGGTATCAAAGTATATCCGGCTGTATATAGTATTATATATAGGTTCTCCTTGTAACTCATAGAGGTAGATTATCATCTGCTTGTAAGAGTCTTTGTATCTTGAGTTGAGAATCAATATATAAAAGTATCTTGAAAATTATCTTTCTGTGTTCTTAGTTAGTTTTCATATATGGTCAACTCTTATTGATTCTTACCCGAGTGTGATTCTAGGTGAGTTTGAGAGAAAACATTTGTGTTTAAGTGACAAACACCGATCCTGCAATTGGTATCAGAGCTTCTCAGGCTCTTGCTTGCGTGATCTAGCCATCCAAATCAACCTGTTTTCACTCCTCCCTACCACTCACTCACTCAAATGGCCCTCAACAAATCTGAAGTAGAGATGGGGACGGTGACCAAAGCACCAATCATCACCGCTGAAAACTTCAGGTCTTGGAGTAGAAGAATGGAAGGCTTCATTAGATACCAAGACAGCAAAATGTGGAACTCTATTGTCAATGGACTGTACAAACCAAAGGTGGCTTCACCTGGTGGAAACGGTGCCATGATAGAAAAGGCTGTCGAGGACTATTCTGATGAAGACAGAAAGAAGATGGACATCGATAACAATGCTATGACTATTCTCATGACTGCAATACCGAACTCTATTATGGTGGGGTTCGAGCATTGCAAGACTACCAAAGAATTTTTTGGTGCACTTGCTTAGATGTATTCTTGCTCCAACGACTCAAAGAAGGACTCACTGAAGTAGTAGTTCGAGAACTTCACTCATATTGCTGGAGAGACCCTCAGCCAGCAGTACTTCAGGTACATGGATCTTATCTCTTCCCTTCAGTCTGTGAAGATCACTCCTGAACTTAGAGATCTCACCAGAAAGTTCACGAGTGCTCTTCCAAATGAGTGGACATTCTACTGTGTCTCTATCAAGAGAACATAATACTTGAACACTCTTCCCATGAATGAGCTCTATGGCATCCTTGATGAATACCGTCTAGAGATGGAGAGTAAGAAGGGCCACCAAACAAGTAGACCCATGAGTCTTCCTGCTAGCAACGCTTTAATGGTTGCTGAAGGCTCATTAACCCCTCAACCTCAGCACTTCCTGACTTATCAGCAGCCATCCTGCTCTTCTGGTCCCTACATCACTTATCCTGAGACTCCAAGGTCTCAACAGGCTCAACACAATCCTTCCAGAAGTTGTGCCTTTGTTTTAGGAGGTGGATACTCAGGAGATTTTCAATACTGCTTTGATGATCTTGAGTGTTTTAGCCAAGATGATGTAGAGTACGTGGACATTTTCCAGCAAATGGCTCTCTTAACTTATAGAGCAAAGAAGTTCTTTAAGAGAACTGGAAGGCATTTCCCTCAAACCCAACTACCAGCAAGTTTGGTTTCGACAAGACCAGGGCAAAGTGTTACAACTGTAACCAACTGGGTCATTTTGCAAGGGAATGCAAGGCTCCCAAGACCAATCCAGGAACCCCACAGGCCTCCACACATCCCTCAACCTCAAAGCCCACTGAGAATTCAACTGAAATAGCCGCAATGGCTCAAGAAGTTGATTGGAGCTTCATGGTATAGGATGTGACTCCTGCTCAAGCTCTCATGGCCGGACAGATGATGCCCAGTATATGAACATCTCTGCACTCCAGCCTGTACAGCTAAAGTTAAACTCTATCAGGATTACAATATGGAAATCAAATCTGACATTGAGTCTTTAAATATTCTAAAATCTGATTTTAAAAGAGCTGAATCTGACTATCAAAAGAAAATTGATGAGTTAGAGAAAACTGTATCTCTTTTGAAACATGAACACACCAACTACAAGACTCAAATCAAGGATCTGATATCCAAATTGTCTGAGGCTCAAGCCCAGCTTGTCACTGCTGAGGCTCAGGCCAAGAAGCATGGTATCTCTGAGCAGAACTTCCAAGCTATTCTTGCATCATCCTCCCATTCCAAACTCTGTTATCAGAACAAAGAAGGGTTGGGAACCAATGAAATTGCTCCACCACATTCCTATGAGTCTATCAGACAGCCTAGATATGGTACTGAAGAGCAAGAGGTTCAAACTACTAACCCTTTCTTTCCAGAGTTGAAGGATGAGGCACCAATAGTGGCCACCACAGGGAAGGAACAGGTAGATATACCCACCACCTCCTGTGATGATCAAATCCTAACCACCAAAGCCAGAAGAAGCAGAGCTAAAGCTGCTAGGAGAACTGCTAAGAAAGTGGCTGAATCCAAACTGAAAATTGACCCCAAACAGAAGGGTGTCTTTGTCTCAGCTGGATTCCAAGTGTTAGGTACTTCTGATTCAAGAAAGGAATGTAATACAACATTCCTGTCCTACCAAAGGATCAAAAGTTAAAAGGAAAAGTTGCTGATGAAAAAAAACCAAGAAATAACAACCCTCACTTTCCCAAAAGACTAACATCGCATGCATCATGTGTGGCCTGCAAAATCACATGGCAAAAGATTGTTACTACAATCCTGCAAGCACACATTATGCAAATAATGTTAGAAAAGAAGGAGTCAGGAAGGTTTCACATTTGGACCCTTCCATACGGTTCAGAGTTGAAGAAGGGAAAGCTAGTTTCCAAAGCCAAGTTGCTTTCGGAAGAAACTCCTTCTTTCGAAGAGAAAATGGCTTCGGAAGCAAAAGCTACTAAGGTTCGAAAGAACAAGAAAGCTCCCTTGAAACCATCCCAGAAGAAGACTGCTTCGGAAGAAAAGGTGGTGAGGACTTCTTCCGAAAAGAAAGAAGCTTCGGAAGAAGACCATGCTGTAAAAGCTTCAACAAGCTCATCCTCCAAGATCAGCCAAAGGATTGCTGGAAGATCAAGGAAGATGCTACAGCCCAACCTCTTCTTCAAAGACCTCTGTTGAACCCATGCATATCATTTGGTTCACTCATGTCATTATCTTTGGAAGAACCCAAGACCAATAAAGCTTGGGTTTCCAAACAAAACTGAAATCTCATCTTATGTGTAGGAACATCCATTTGACAAGAACAATAGTGTATGGATTGTAGATAGTGGATGCTCCAGGCACATGACAGGGAACATATCTCTCCTTCAACAATTTCAACATTATGATGGAGTTCCTGTCCAGTTTGGAGGTGAGGTCGGAGGATATATTTCTGGCAGAGGGAGTATATCCAATGGTAAGTTAACAGTTTACAAAGTTAACTTTGTCAAACAGCTTGAACACAACTTGTTAAGTGTTTCTCAATTCTATGATCAAAAGCACCAAATGCTTTTCACAGAACATGAGTGCATTATCCTCAAACCAGGGATGACAATTCCTCCGGAATTGGTGCTTCTTAGATCTCCCAGGAAAGGGGATATGTACAAGCTTGATATGAACAATGATTCCCCAATGGGTGAAGTATCATGCTTTCTTTCCAAAGCTGATAGTGATGAGTCAACACTGTGGCATAAACGTATGTGTCATGTAAATTTTAAGACAATGAATAAATTGGCTAAAAATAACTTAGTACATGGTTTGCCTAAAAAGGAGTTTTTCTGCAAAGACAACTGTGTTGCATGCCTGAAAGGGAAACAACACAGGACGTCTCATAAATCCAAATGTGTTAACTCTATCACTACTCCATTGCACTTATTGCACATGGATCTTTTTGGTCCCACAAGTATAATGAGCATTGGAAGGAAATCATATTGCCTTGTGATAGTTGATGATTTTACAAGATTCACATGGGTATTCTTTTTAAGAACTAAAGATGAAACTGCTGAAACATTAAAATCTTTTATTCTTAAAATAGAAAATCAAATTGATCATAAGGTTAAAATAATTAGGTGTGATCAAGGGACTGAGTTTAAGAACTTCATTCTTGACTCATTGTGTAACTCAAAAGGGATTGCCAGACAATATAGTGCTCCTAGAACTCCTCAATAAAACGGTGTTGCTGAGAGGAGGAACATGAGACTTATTGAGGCTACTCAAACTATGCTAGCTGATTCAAAGCTACCTCTAACATTCTGGGCAGAGGTAGTGAGCACTGCATGCTATGTGCAGAACAGAGTTCTTGTAGTTAAGCCCCATGGAAAAACCCCTTATGAGCTATGGAACAAGAGGCCACTGTTCATTGCTTTCTAAGGTCCTTTGGAAGTAGGTGTATCATACTTAACACAAAGGAAAATTTAGCAAAATTTGCTGAAAAGTCAGATGATGCTATCTTTGTTGGATACTCTTCTAGCTCCAAGCTTTCAGAGTATACACATTAAGAATCAACAATTTGAGGAGTCCTCGAATATAGTTGTTAATGAGCACACTCCTTGTGTTAGGGGGATGGACCTGATCACATCTTTGATTTAGAATTGTTTCCAACTATTCTAACCCTCTTGTGAGAATGTTTCAGCTGGAATAGGTGCTCAAAATGATGTTGATGCTACTGTTGATGATCAACTGTTTGAGGTCCCAGGCCTAGACCAAATTCTCCAAGGGCTGTAATATTCAAGCTTCCACTATTCACATATCCGATAGTTTAACTATATCAAGGAATAGTGAAGCTTCAACAAGTAAGTCACCTACTGAGCCTCAAAACTCATCGGGTGATCCATTACAGCACCAGGCAGAAGGAGGTAGTATTTTGAAGGAACATGCAACTGTTATACTATTCACAGCCAACTACTGATGATGTTTCTCATTCATTCAATCAGTCCTCATTGAATGACTTTGAAACAACAGCTGGACAAAGTGTTCTAGTTCCTGAGCAGAATATGTCTAACCTGGATCTATCTCTGCAACTGGAAGTGATTCCTCGTCTTAGGATTCACAACACTCATCCAACTGAGAACATCATAGGAATGTCTCTGAGGGTGTGAGAACAAGAGGACAGACTCAAGGGAATGTCTGTTCGTACTCATGCTTTCTATCTCAGATGGAACCCAAGAAGGTAGAAGATGCCTTGAAAGATAGTAGCTGGCTTGAATCGATACAAAGGAGCTGCTTCAATTCAACAGACAGAAGGTATGAAACCTATGTCCGCTACCATCTAGTCAAGTACCTATAAGCACCAAATGGGTTTTCAGAAACAAGAGAGATGATAAAGGCTTGATCATCAAGAATAAGCAAGGCTTGTAGTTCAAGGATACACTCAAGAGGAAGGAATCGATTATACTGATGTCTTTGCACCAGTTGCAAGACTTGAGGCAGTTAGGATCTTCCTTGCTTATGCTGCATCCAAGGACTTCACAGTATACCAACTTGATGTCAAGTGTGCTTTTCTATATGGGGATATAGATAGGGAAGTCTATATATGCCAACCTCCAGGATTTGAAGATCCACAGCACCCAACTATGTGTGCAAATGGGATAAAGCTCTATATGGGCTGCACCAAGCACCTAGGCTGTGGTATGAGACTCTGTCTCAGTTTCTTCTGAAAAATGGCTATACTAGAGGTACCATTGACAAGACTCTCTTCATCAGAAAGTCCGGAAAGGACATTTTGCTTCGTACAAGTCTACGTTGATGACATCATATTTGGTTCCTCAATGACCAAATGTGCAAGGACTTTGAGAGCATTATGAAGAAGAAGTTTGAGATGAGCTCCATGGGAAAAATGAACTTTTTCCTTGGAATTCAGGTAAAGCAACTGAAGAAAGGGTTTTTCATTAATCAATCTAAATATGTCTCTGAATCTTAGAAAGATTGAGATGAAGGATTGTAAGCCTGCCAAGACACCCATACCCAGAAACATAATCTTTGTCCTGACCTCGAGGGGGAGGATACTGACCAACATCAGTATAGGGCAATTATTGGTTCTCTGATGTATCTTACAACCAGTAGACCTGATATCATGTTTGCTACTTGTATTTGTGCAAGATATCAGGTTGCTCCTAAGGTGTCTCACCTAGCTGCTGTTAAGAGAATCCTCATATACCTCAAAGGAGCACCTAAACAAGGTCTCTGGTATCCCAGAAACAAGGATTTCAATCTTTATGGATACTCTGACAGTGACTATGGAGGCTGCAATATTAACAAGAAATCAACATCAGGAGGATGTCAATTTCTTGGTGGAAGTATCATCTCATGGCAATGCAAGAAGCAATCCTGTGTCTCTACATCAACTGCTAAGCTGAATACATTGCTACTACTAGCTGCAGTGCTCAACTGCTAAGGATTCAAAATCAGATGTTGGACTATGGATTCAACCTTATGAGTACTCCTATCCATATTGACAACAACAGTGCTATCTCCATTACTGAAAATCCGGTGAAAACACTCCAAGACTAAGCACATTGACATCAGGTATCATTTCATTAGAGACATTCATGAGAAAAATCTAATCAAGTTAATCAAAGTTGATTCAAATAAACAATATGCTGATCTGTTTACCAAAGCTTTTGATGAACAAAGGTTTAAGTATCTTATAACAGCTATTGGGATGATAAACATTGATTAATCTATCTCTTTTGAAACCTTTTTAATATGTAAGTCTTGTGTCAATACAATATAAGCCCTTTACAAGAAATTCTCTCTAAAATTTTCTAAGTGTAAATTCCTTCGAAGAAATTAACCTTCGGAAGACATTCTCATATCTTCCGAAGCAAAATTTCTCAAAGGATAACTTTCTTCTCTGAAGAATTTTTGGTCTCGGAGAAGCGATTGATTGCATATCAAATCTACTTTCGAAACTTACAATTCTCTATTCGGAAGCACTCTAACCTTCGGAAGCAATTTGGCTTCGGAAGTAAGAATTGCCTTCGGAAGACAAGTTACCTTCGGAAATGTTTTACACTCAGAAGAGAGATTTCACTGTGTAACGTAAATTCTTGGCCCCACGCTGTAAAAATCAAAGATTTTGTTAATGATGTCGGATTATTTAACTGATTTTTAACCTTACCACCACTGTCATTTCATCCACTAAACCACATCACCTTATCCTAATCCCCATTACTGCCATTCCACAATCTTTTAAATAATCTCGACTATTCACTTTCACTCTCTTACTTGCAAATTTACAGCCGCCCTAGAAAATTCTCCCACTCAACTTTACCCAGCTCAAATCATCCACATTCACCTTTCCAATGGCCTTCAACCCTCAGCACAACCAAGTCGCACTTCTTGATTCTTCAAGAGATGCTGACTTCTTAGATATCTCTCCTTTCTAACCCAATCTTCTTATTACCCGCTATGGCTGTGAACCCCACAATTTACTCAAACCATATGTCTGAATTCTAGGCAAATGGTAGATTGAAACCCTAAATAGGGTCCGGTCATTTGATCGAGCATCTATGGCCAGGAGTTGGTCATTTCTGAACAGATCATGGGAACATCTAGAGCTTCATGATGATTCTTATCTCCAAATGGGATATGGTGGAGACGTTAGCAGGTCAATGTCTACAAATTAACTTCTCGTACAAATGGAAGTTCCTGCTACACGTGGTCCTTCACTGCTTGTCGAATAAATCTGGGGGATGGGATCAAATCCCATATGAACTTGGGTTGCCTTGTTCATGGGTTGGTAAAACACCTTCGCTTAACTATTCAAGTTATGCTGACTAACCTCATGGGAAATCTTCAAAAGGACACATTCTTCATGTATCCCAGGTTTCTCATGTGCTGCGAACTAGAGCAGAGCAAGCTTGTCTGTGCAACTGCTCTGACTGCTTCTCAAATGAGGCCGACCATCTTCAAGACATTGAAGAGAGTGTCCACCAACTTCACAGGAAGAGATACCGCACTTCTCAGGTATAACTAAGCCAACGGCTCCTGGTGACATCCCTGTTTACCCGACAGGTGATGAACCCACACCAGCAACTACGCCCACAATGCCAACACTACCTTCTCCACCCATCACCATCACTTATCAAACACGCCCCAAACGAACCCTTGTTCAATCTACTCTGATTGAACAAGCCCTCCTGTTCAATCCGAAAAGACTCGAGTGGAAACATAGGCTCCCACTTAGTCAGAGGTCTCTCCATCCTTCTTTTTTGACCCTGATTTGGGTCTTGAGTCCCTAGTCTCAGACCATGAGCCCACAACCCAAGCTGAAAGCCCTCAGGGTGAGTCTCTATACTCCCCGAAGCAGCCAACAAGGGACAGCCCCACCAGAGGCTCAATGCCTGTGTAGACATTGACCAAAGTCCCGGGTCAGTAGGTTTACCCATCCTATCTTTCACTGACCTTTTATTTAAACATGATGAAGAGATAACATCTCTTCATGGAATGAAGTTGATCTACAACATCCTCTCCAAGATCAACAAAGCCGAGAAATCCCTTATCTCTAGCCCCCATCAGTAACCAACATCTAAGTGAGTCCATTGATGGGAGGGGACTCATGTAGATTCAGCTGCCTACAGAAGGGCCTCAATGGACCTGTAGACAGTGGTAACATTCTCAGACTGAATCTACAGCAACCGAGCCATTTGATGACTCTGAAAGAGACATTATTGAGAATGGGAAACCAGGGTGCCAAGAAACACATCTGGTGGTGAGGCTGAACATACTAGGTTGTTACCTCATCTCCCCGTGATTCTTAGAAAGAAGATGAGGGAAGCAAGCAGCAACCTTCATTCAAGATCTTCTTTCTAAAGTTTCAAACCTGGAATCTTAGGTTAGGACTTTAGAGGCAAGATTGACACTCAGCAACTTGAGATTGACAATCTCAAGGCTCAACTAGCTGAGAAACAGACAGAGAGGTCTGTTAGGCATGTACCTATTCAGGTCTCCTGACTTCCTCCTCCAGCTTATCTAGCTCTCAAGATGATGCTACCAAAAAGGGGGAGAATGTTCAAAGACAAACACACAAGGAACCACCGAGCGGCTTCTACTTCACAACATCTTCCTCTCCCATCATCTTGCGTCTGAAACATCTCAAGTCACTCTTCAGATTGATCCAAGGTGCTTAATGATCTCTACAGACTCTTCACCAAGTTTCTGTTAAGATCTTCCTTTGAGCAGCCAAGCCATGATGCTGCAATGATCTACTTTGGAGCAGAAGAGCTTCAAAGGCTGACTGCACTACTATCACTGTGAAGAAGTTGGTCAACCTAAGTCCTCATGGAACCTAAGATTCAATTCAAAGGGGAAATGGGAACTGATGGGCCAACAACTGAAACAGTTGGGACAGAATCTGCATCTCTTTAAATTCCGAAGCTGAACTGGAAAGCTGCAGAAAGGACTGTTCAAAATGTCCGAGGAAATGATCATCACAGATGTTATCCTGGAAATGGCATCTGAGATGAGCAGTGAGGACTTTCAATTGCACCTCCATTTCAGACCACCATCTCTGACTCTCTCACAATCAGAAACCTCTCTCTAGAACCACCACAGTCAGGATCTTCAAAGGATAAAAGAAAAATGAAGATGACTGCGGAAGAGATTCAGGAAGAGGAGAAGATTGAGAAACTTAAGAAGAAAGGAAGAATTCAGATTGAGAAGTTGCTAGCTGCCAGCACAAAGCAGCTGCTTCCAATCAGGAGGTTGTCATCAATAAAAGAAGAGAGAGATCATTAACCAACTATTGAAATGGGAGCTGGCACATGAAGAAAACTCCTGCTACCATTAGAGGAGTTAGTGGATCTGGAGAAGGCAACCAGGCTGAGACTTGAAGAAGAAGCCAGGTTGGCCTTAGAGGTAAAGGAAAAGGAACAGAAGGAGGCTGAATTGCAGCTGAGGAGAGACAGGATAAAATTCCTACTCTCCAAAGGCATTGATCTTCAAGAACTCTCTCCACACAATGATGATACGATCCTTTGGCTCTACAACAAAGAGCAGGATCAAATGGAGAAAGAAGGAAGAAGTCTGCAAAAGAAAAATCCAGAGAGAGGAAGAAGAAAGAAGAAGAGGCTAGGGTCACTGCCCAAGAAGCTTACTGAGAAAGCCTGGATGAAGGTTATCTTCAGGCTCATGGCTTCTCTGGTAGGCAGGTGGGTCCTATGTCTAAAAGGAACTCCAACGGATTGTCAGTAAAAATTAAGGCTGACTTCCGGATGGGGAAAAGGAAAGAGATGTATAGAAGGGTAAAAGGGATGACCTTCACTGCTTCTATCCAACCACAACCTGAACCTTCACCCTCACCATTCACCATTAAACCTAAACCTTCACCGCTGAAACCACATCACTACCTACTATACTCCCTCACCTCAACCACCAAACTTCCCATTATCCAACCCAAAACACTAGCAAAACCACTGAACCTAAACCTACCCAATCACCCTCCCAACCATCCGTTCAGCCTTCTCAACATTCTCTCCCTTGAGGAGTTTGTTGATACATGTATGTCCCTAGATCGTGATATGTGATGTAATAGATCTTGTTTGGTATGATTAATGAACTGATATTGATGGTCTGTTGGTTATAATGTTTAATAGTTCATTAATGATTCGTAAATGAATTGATTGGGTTTATGATTACTTGAATGATTACATATAATATTATATTAATTAACTAAACAAAACATTCAAACTTAATTAATGAAGTTCCCATGCGAATGGCTCATGCGAATGAACCATACACATGAAGAACTTCACACGATTGACTCAGTCGCACGACTGAACCAGGAGACTGGATCAGTCGTACGACTGCAACATAAGATTGGCTCAGTCGCACGACTGAACACTCAGTCGCACGAATGAACCAACCGCATGGTTCAATCGCACGACTGAACCAAACTAATGGTTCAGTCGCACGATTGAATAGTGCCAACCTATAAAATACAACTCAATTCGTGAAAAACGAGGAGATCCGATCAAGTACAATTCCAGACGAACCCTAGCCGTCCAGAAACCTTCCAAATCGTTCTCCAAGTTCATAGAACACATTAGATCGATTCCTTATCGATTTCTAACGTTAGTTTCAATCCTTGGATTGATTCTTCGTTTGTTCTCACTGATGGATCGCCAATCAAATAGGATTCCGCACTATTGATCTGGTATACACGTGATCTCTAGGTATTTCAGTCGAATACCAGGTCCTAACAAGTGGTATCAGAGCTATTGGCTCTTGATTAAGTGTTGATTCAATCAAGATTGCATAAAAGTTTGTGTTTTTACACTAAAAACGCAATCTTTGGCATCAAAAGTGATCTTGGAAGTTCCCTGCTCATCGACGTTGGGTTTCTACGGACTCAGGCGATTAGAACTTATGAAATTTCGAATTTTTACGGCTGAAACCCGTCAAACCTAGAAATTTTCGCAAAACAGCAGCTTCAGTCGCACGACTGACTCATTCGTACGACTGGACTCCATTCACATTGCTCATACGCACGATTGGACCTAGTCGCACCTTCATTCGGCCGACTGAACCGTCGTTCGCATAGCTCATACGCACCAGATTCATTCGCACGACTGAACCAATCGCCCAGTTCATTCGCACGATTGAACCAATCGCAGAGCTTATACGCACGGTTAGCTCATTCGCATCCTTCAGTCGCATCAGTGAAAGTTTGTTTGATTAGATTATAAATTTATTCATCATGGAAGATCAGATGTCAGCCTTTACTGCTGGGAAGGACTCAAGGATACAGAATCTGCTGTTGCTTGAGAGTGAGGTGGGGAATCACAATAAACCACCAAAGCTCTTGACTTTAGATGAGTTTCCCCACTGGAAACAATGTTTTGAGATCTACCTTAATGTAGTAGATCCTAATCTGTGGGAAGCCATTGAGATAGGTTATAGTACACCAGTGGGAGCTGATGGAGTTAAACTAACATTAAGCGGGATGACAGACGCACAGACAAGCAACCTCTAATTCTACTTCATCAAACAAGGACCCAAAAGCACTAACTGCTCATGATGATGAAGGACAGGATTGGAGTTTCAGGTTTGTCTCACCAGGAGAATCTAACATTGCCAGTGTTGAGGATATTGACGATGATTCTGCGAGTGAAGGTGATATAGCAGTTGAAATTGCAATGTCACATAGTGAAGAAACAACTGCAGCCGAGGTCAGTTACAAGACAAATGAGGAAGTTTCCACATCAGAGACAGAAAAGCTAGAGTCGACAGAACCAGAATCATCTGATGCGGCACTGATGGCTAATTCTTTGAACCAACTCAGGTAAGTACCACTGACAATTTTTAATAACCATGCTTGTTCTGATTGTGACAAGTTTAGGAATAGCATAGATGAAAAATTTGCTAGGTTATTAGATCATAATGATAACTTAGTAAAAGATTTACGTTTGTGCACTGAGGCAAATAGAGTACTAAAACAAAATGAGCATTGTTATAAAGAAAAGATAGACCTGTTGACTAAACAACTTAGGGAAACCGAAGTAGTGGCCTTTAACCAAGCAAACGACATTAGGTACTATCTTAACTCCCTAGAAGACACTAAGAAACAAAGGGCAGTTCTAGAAGTCGAAGTTAATTCATTAAAACAGAAACTGCATAGTTGGACTAGCTCTTCACATATAGTCCAACACTTAGTAAAAGAAAGGAATAACGGGGAGGGATTAGGCTACAAAGTGGTTCCACCACACCTGAGACCTTGATGAACACCAAGTCTAGACTGTAAATAATAACCCTATCAAGGATTATGTGGTAACTACTCCTCTTGTTACTGATCCAGACACCTCATGTTCATCTACTGAATCTGGTAAGAAACAAAAGGAGGCCACTTCAAAGGCAAAGGGTAAATTGCCATGTGTTAACCTGGAAAATGAATTTGAAATAGTTAATTTAAAGTCAGGGTCAAATAGAGTCAAATCAGAACCTAAAAGGACTTCAAATATTACTTTTTCACATGCTTCAAGTCAAAAACCAGTTAACCAAAGGAAAACAGGTTAAATCAGTAAAGTTTGTTACACCAGAGAAAACATCAAACATCCAAGAGTCAAAAAACTAAAGTGATTGATGTTACTAGAGTGTCACGCACTTCTCCACAAAGAAAGACTACTCATAAAGTTGATAGCAGGTCATGCTACAATGTGGAGAATGTGGACACATTGCTTCCGACTGTCATTTCTATCAGACACCTAAGAAGAAGATTGATCTTCTGGACTCTAGACCTAGGTCTTCTACGCGGAGTTCTCTGACTCCACCTAGAAGAGCTAGTGAACCTAAAGTCCAACCTGTAAGCCAGACGACTGTATATCATAAACAGGCATTGCACAAATCTGGCTTATGGAAAGAAAAAACCACCCTCGTGTCTGATACTGATAACAAGAAGGAACCTGAGTTACCCTCACCTTCTAAGGGTCAATGGGTGGAGTTTATGATGTGTGATGCCTCTGGGAAACCCAAGACAGTCAAAGCTTGGGTTCCTAACCTAAACTGATTCATTTACTTTGTATGTGGGTGTTCGATATAGTGCTGAGACTAACACGTGGATTATAGACAGCGGGGCATCCAGGCACATGACAGGAATAGAGCCCTTTTATCTAACGTCAAACAAATAAAAGGAGGGCATGTTTCCTTTGCAGGAAACAAAAGGAGGCTATATCACTGCTCAGGGAGAAGTGGGAAATCAGAAAGTTAAGTTTGATAAAGTGAACTACGTTCAACAACTTCAGAACAACTTACTTTCTGTTTCCCAAATCTGTGATAAAGGTTTTAAGTCATCTTCGATAACCAGAAGTGTTACGTGCTGAAGAAAGAATATATGATCCCAGAGGACCAAGTTTTGATGAGCTTCAAGATATAAAGACCTGTATGTCTTGGATCTGTCAACAGCTGCCACAACGGATCATGAGGTTCAGTGTTTCTTATCTAAAGCTACTGAGAAGGATTCCTATCTCCTGGCATCGGAGAATGGGACACATTAGTCAAAGGAAGATGAATCATTTGATTCAGAAGGATTTAGTTAGAGGAGTGCATGTCAAGAACTTCCAACTTCCTAACTTTTGTGTAGCTTGTAAGAAAGGCAAACAGACAAAGAAGTCTCATAAGGAAAAGAAAGTTCATTCAATAGAACTACCTCTTGAGCTTCTTCACATGGATCTGTTTGGTCCAGTTAGTACAAGGAGCATTGTAGGCGACGTGTATTGTTATGTGGTCACTGATGACTACTCAAGGTTCACTTGGGTAATGTTTCTGAAATCAAAATCAGAAACTTTGGAGACATTCAAGGAATTAGTAACCACACTGGAATCACTCTACAAGCTCAAAGTTCGACAAATACGCTCAGACAACGGGACAGAAATCAAGAATCAAGGGATGGAGGCATACTGCAAGGAAAAGGGAATTGTGCATCAATTCACTTCTGCCTACACACCTCAGATGAATGGCGTTGCTGAGAGAAAGAACAGGAGTTTGATAGAGACTGCCCGGACTATGCTGGCAGACTCGAAACTGCCTATCCAATTCTGGAACGAGGCAGTGGCAATGCGTGCTATACACTGAACCGAGTCCTAATAGTCAAGCGTCACGGAAAGACATGTTATGAGCTACTTCAAAGACGCAAACCGAATTTGGAGTATCTGAACCTTTTGGCGCACCGTGTACACTTCTGAAGAAGACACAAGAAGGAAATTCAGCGAGAGGCAGTTGAAGGAATTTTTCTAGGATACAACATACCGAAAAAGCGAGTTTACAATAACTCAACGGGTCTTGTAGAAGTGTGTGTAATGTCGACGTTCAGAGATATACCACACCACCTACAGGCAAAGGACCTGCATACTTCTTCGATTATGATGATTCTTCAAATCCTTCAACATCCCTCTCTCTCCCTCGGAGGATGAGTTAGCCACTACGATGATGTATGATATTCTAAATACTCCATCCAGCACACAGGGAGATTCATCTACTCAGTCAGAAGGGGTAGTCGATGAAAGTGACTCCTCCTCTGAAGATGAAACTGAAGCAGATGACCAGAACAGTCAGGAGGAACATGTTCCAGTTCCTGAAAGTCCACAAGCATCCACAAGTGATGCACCCTCGACTTCGGAACCTCAAACTCCAACCTCCTCAGATGCAAACCAAAATGTTCACAATCTTGGTTCGGAGGTGACTGTGCCGACTACTCAGGATCACGACTACTAAAGTCTATCATCCCCTTGACAATGTTATTGGAGATGTCCGATCAGGAGTACAAACCCGAAATCAGCTATACTCAGCTGATTACGCCTCAGTTATGGAGAAGGGTTACATTCATGATGGTGCCTATCGATGTTTTGTCTCGCAGGTTGAGCGAAAATATGTCAGTGAAGCACTAAATGATGAGGCGTGGTGAGTGCCATGCAAGAAGAACTTCTGTAGTTAAGAAGTTAGGTGTATGGACTCTGGTTGATAGACCTAAAGGTGCTAAAGTGCTAAAGTCATTGGACCAAATGGGTACTAAAATGTAAGAAGGATGACCAAGGAGTCATTATCAGGAACAAAGCTCGACTGGTGGTTCAAGGTTTTCGCCAGTCGAGGGGATTGACTATAATGAGGTGTTTGCACCCGTGGCAAGGATGGAAGCTATTCGTATCTTCCTTGCCTATGCCTCGTACATGAAGATAAAGTCTACCAATTAGATGTGAAGAGTGCATTCCTTCATGGAGAAATAAGGGAAACAGTCTATGTAAGTCAACCCGAGGGATTTGAATACCCTTATCATCGGGATAGAGTTTACAAGCTCGACAAAGCTTTATATGGGCTTCATCAAGCTCCTCGAGCTTGGTACGAGAAACTCTCAACTCATCTTGTGAAACACGGCTTTCGCAGGGGAGTCATTGACTGTACACTGTTCATTAAAGAAAAGGATGGTGACCTACTGCTAGTACAGATATATGTTGATGACATAATCTTCGGGTCAAAGAACGAAGAGTTATGCAAAGAGTTTGAAGCAGTGATGAAGAAAGAGTTTGAGATGAGTGCAATGGGGGAGATGAAGTTCTTTCTCGGGTTACAGGTGGATCAAACACCTAATGGGATCTTTCTACATCAGACCAAGTATGTAGGAGACATTCTCAGTCGCTTTGACATGGAGAATGCTTCTGCTGCTGGGACTTCACTTGCTACGAATCATGATATAGCACCTAATGAGAATGGAGATCTTGTAGATGCCACTATGTACCGAGGAATGATTGGATCTCTCATGTATCTCACTGCCTCAAGACCTGATATCATGTATGCTACATGTTTATGTTCCAGATATAGGCTAAACCTAAGGTCAATCATCTGATCGGGGTCAAAAGGATCTTTCGCTATCTAAAGGGTACACCCACACTGGGGTTGTGGTATCCTCATGATGACGATTTTGAGCTCACAGCGTATAGTGACTCGGACTATGGAGGCTGCAAAATGAACTACAAGTCTACATCAGCAGGGTGTCAATTCTTTGGGAGAAGATTAGTTACATGGCAGTGTAAGAAGCAGACATCGGTTGCATTGTCAACCTGTGAAGCCGAATATGTTGCTGCTGCAAGTTGCTGTTCCCAACTCATTTGGATTCAACAGCAAATGCGGGATTACGGTTTGAAATTCTCGTCTACTCCTATTTTTGTTGATAACTCTGCTGCAATTGCAGTAACCAAAAATCCGGTTCAACATCCTAAGACCAAACACATCGGTATTAAATACCACTTCATAAGAGACTGTTTTGAAAAGACCTTAATAGATGTGGTTAAAATTAATACTAATTTTCAACGTGCTGACCTCTATACAAAAGCCTTTGATAAACCACGTTTTCAATACTTGCTAGAGGTCAACGGCGTTTAAAGAAAAGTGAGGTAATTCCTGATGAGAATAATGTGTAGTCCGATGTAGTTTCGTTAAAGTTTATTTTATTTTATGTTATCTATTTTTCTTTTTTGTCTGTATATTTAAATTCATGTTATCTTGCTGTTTATTAAAATCCAAAAATAATTAAATCCGAAATGATTTTAGTATTTTAGGGGGAGACTATGTCAGCAAGTTAATATTAAAAAAAAATGAGGGAGAAGGGGTAACTAGCTGAAATAAGGTAGATTGTGTCTGTGATACTGATTCAATACCTTTGGAATATGATAGAACACAGGAACAAATCAAGAGGGATTTTAAAATTTAAGGTTTGAAAAGATGCAAAAGTTCAAAGTATAAGTCTGTGTAGTCTAAGCAATATAAAAAGGGAATATGATAGAAAACTGGCAACTCCTAAGGTGACAGAGAGAAAGTAGACTTAGAGGATGCTAGACCACAAATGATATGTTGGTAGATTCAACACAATAGACAATTAGACCTGATTGGTGATCTCAAGATCAAACTAAGTTGTTCAACTGACTGTGGGCTTCCATCTTATCACTGGTTAACACAATCAAATATATTCCAATAAGGGGTAATGAGCATTTAAATGCCATAAAAGTGTGCGGATGACAATAATTAGAGCAAAGCAAGAAAAAAATGAAAGACAAATGCAATAAAGCTAATGACTCATGTTGTTGGTGCATATTGTGTCAAATAAAATAAGCTGCTCTAACAAGGAGATAGGTTGTGTGCCTCTCTGCTGTGCGATGGCACTGACCTGAGGATAAGCATAACCTAGATATTCTAGAATTCATTGTTGTTTGCCGCCTCTCTGCTGTGCGATGGCACTGACTGAGGACAGGCTTCTCTTTGAAAGCTCTAAGAATAGTCTCTTCTTGTAATAATACCCGTAGACCGCTCAAAACCTCTGAGGAATGTTGATTACCATATAAGTGTGGGATCCACAAATGTTAGCTGAAATAATTAAACCTAATCAGTCACCAGTCTGCGTCAAAAGTCTGTGTATGGATTTAAGTGGACAAACATACTGACAATCTTAGTGGCTACATTCTCAAGAGTTCAAATCAATGTGAAAATCTAAGAGTTTCAGTATGATTTCCTTAAGTTGCTAACGACTCTGGATGAACACCGAGAATTTAAGCATCAAAGAGTTTTAATAACAAGTCCCAAAATGATTTGAAATTCCTGTATGATTCCAAAATTGAGTTGGTCCAGATATGATCAATCTAAGTTAAGTTGTCTACTCCTAATCAAATCCCTTAGATTTTCATCTTAGGGTTTTATCTCTCACAAAAAGTCCAAACATAAACTTTAGTTGTGTAGTTAGTTTAAGTTCCTATGTTTATCTTTTAATTTGTGTGTCGGTCGACTACATCAGGGAAATCAGAAGGGAATTAACTTACCTAAAAAGGTCATGTCTGAGATGGCCCATGGTTTTCAAATGTAAAAGGTCACGTCTGAAGTGACTGAATTGGTTAAGAGCTTACAATGTTATTATCAAAGTGAAAAGGGTCTGAATAGTAAATGTTAAAATGACTGAAACTCACAAAGTGTGACCCATTCGCACTAGTGGATCATGGTTATCGACCAACTATGCGAATGGCTTCCAATCGGCCGAATGGACATGAAATTGATCCATTCGACCGAATGGAAGGGGAGAATGAAACAGTAGACCGACTGAGTCTCAGTCGGTCAACTAAAGGGCGAATGAAGGAGACCGAATGAGTCAGTCGACCGACTAAGACTCAGTCAGCCGACTGAATGCGACTGACTAGGTCAATCGTACGACTGAACCTCAGTCGCCCGATTGAACTGAGCGAATGAGGCCAGTCGGCCGAATGAACCTAGGTTCAGTATTTAAGGGTCTTAGTCGATCGCATCTCACTCATCACTCCCAATAGCACCCCAAATCGCATTCTGTACCGTTACCCTGTCAAACTTGCCACCGATTCTGATATACATTGCGGTTAAGATTCTTACATTCCAGTGACGTTTTACAGGTACACTACTCCTTGAATCCTACCAAAATCAGTACATCACCGAACTACAATAGCGACATTGGATTGAATCAAGAACCAAACTGAATTGACCTAATCACCTATGTAAATGAAGCAAAATGTTAAAATTGAGTTTAATAGGTTATTAGTGACAAGTAGACGAGGCTAATGGACCATTACACACTGTTAAAAGACTTAGATTGGTCAAGATTCGACCCACAGGCGATCGAACAGTGGGGCAAGCGACTGGTCGTTCGAATGAACTCCAATCGCACGATTAACCTTGCGATTGGATCATTCGACCGACTGAACCACCCGAATGAGTCCAGTCGGCAGATTGAACTAAATCGCATGTCTCAATCAGCCGATTGAACTCAATCGCATGCATCAATCAGCCGATTGAACTCAATCGCATGCCTCAATCAGCCGATTGAACTCAATCGCATGCCTCAAACAGCCGATTGAACTCATCGCATGTCTCAAACAGGCGACTGACTTCAGTCGCATGATTCATTTGCACAATGAATCAAAATGACTGTCAACTTTACACTTAGAACATAAGTCTTCATGTCTTATGTATTAATAGTTCTATGTCTTGTGTGTTATAGATAAATGGCAGAAAAGTGGACCATAAATCCAAAGCACAACATCTGTGCCCATTTGGATCACACCACCAGGAACGGGGCTGAGTTTACCGACATTATTGCATTTCTGAGACGGTCCCGGATCTATAAGGCGATCTCCACTCCTTGCACACCTTACAGATCACTCCATCAGGCATTCTGGGAGAATGCCTCAGTGGACTGCTCTCGTGAGCCTTACTGTATCAGGAGCTCCATACTGGGCCTGATATTGAGATCTCTGCTGCCGCCATTCAGAGGGTCCTAGAGTTTAAGGGGACGCTGATCATCCTACAAAACTACATCCATTGACATTGAGAGGATGCTTCCTAAGGATAAAGTACGCTGGGGATATCAACTCAGGTGTGCTCAACAAGAGCACCTGAGCCCCCAGTACAGTACTTAGCACACGTGATCCTCAAGTGTGTAGCATCGAGGAGGGGTGGGTTTGACGACCTCTCAGACCATATTCAAAATGCCTACGTGGCACTGGTTCTGAACCACCCCTTCAGTTTTTCCAGCATGATATTCTCCTACTTGGTGGGAAATTTGGAGGTAAAGGGAAAGAGGGTTCTGTATGTACCCCAGATTCTTACAGCTCGTCTTCAACGAGAAGCTGCCACAGTTGCCCAAAGAGAGTCATGACGCAGTGGCCTTAGAGATAATGGATGATACTACTCTGGGCAGGATGAGAGTTTACAGGGGAAAGCAGATTAAGCCCCAAGTGAAAAGAATGATTGGCCACTTAGGAGAAAGTTATGTGGCACGGGGAGACGCCAATGGCGTCACGAGGACAGTGACTCCGACGTGGAGCCAATTGTCCTCCCTACTGATGATTCAGAGGAGGATGAGTGGGGATGATGCTATTCCATCGAAAAGCACTGTGTCTGACTCTGTTCCCTTTGTGTCTGTCTCACCTGCTGAGGTAACTGAGTCAGCAGGATTCATCAAGATTTTTTGCTTACGAGGAGGATGAGGATGAATCTGATGAGGAGCCATTGACCCGGACTGTGGGAAGGAAAGTGGTTCCCACAGAACATGGGTTGAGGGTGTTGGTGAACAACCGAGAGGCTCCGGAGATACCGAAACTGATCCAACATATGCTCCGGGTCCTCAGGCGGGATTGAAGGAGCATCCACCTCGAAGGGAACGAGGAGAAAACGGATGGCTCAACCCCATGGCCAGAAAAAGAAAAAGCGTAAGGTAACCTTCATCACCACCACATCCCCCATACCTTCCACCACTACCACCTCTGCAGACACACCTTCCACCACCATACCTCTCCCCACAGCAACGCAGACACCACCATACCGACCACCACAACCAGACCCCTGCCACCACTACATCATTCACCCCACACTCACCACCACCATCATCCAGACCTGACCCGATATTCACCACCTCCACCACCACCACTAGCCACCAAACGAGCCCCAGCCTACCCCTCACACACCTATAGATCTCCTCTACCTCCAATCAGGGTAGAGGAACAGCTGTCAGCCTTAAATAGAATGGTGTTGCGATTGCTGGCGGCTGATGAGGAAAAGACCTCTCAGATCCGCCAGCTTACCGACCTGACTGCTGCACAATCGCTTAAATTGCAGAGCAGGATCGAGTGATTGAGGAGCACTCAGCAATTGGCTGCTCAGAACACTCAGTTGGACCAACTCCGAGCGCAAAGTGTCACAGCAGGTAAGCAGATAGAGGAGTTGGAAAAAGCTAAGAGGACCATTCTGCTAAAATTGAAAGGATCAAAGGCGGAACCTCTAAAGATAAGGATGGAGACAGAGATAATGAAGATGAAGATGATGATGATGATATGACAGTGAGTCTGATGAAGAGAAACCGAAGAGTGGTGTGCAGACGAAGAGACTGAAGAAGGGAAGCAACTGATCTGTCTCAGCTCCAGGCAAGAGAAAGAACAAAGAACAGACAGGATCAGTCAGCTTCTACTTCTGCACCTTCACAAGAAAATCTAGCATTCAGATAAAAGTAAATAGTGGATGTTTATGTATTTAATTACTTTTGTATTCTGTATTGAAAAAAAACCATGTACTAAATGTTTATATTAAGTTAATGCATTACTAATGATTTGAGTGTGAAATGTGTAAATCAAACAGATCCAAAGTACCACAGAGATGAGTTTGATATTTCTCCCCTTCAACAGGTCAAGTCTCAACTCACAATGATTCTTGATCTGCAAGGGATTGTCAGAAGGTCAGTGAGTTATACCCCTGAAAAGGTGAAATAATTCACGACCTATCTAACGAGCAACTGGCAGAGATGTTCAGACTCAATCCTGATGATATTGTCAAGGATGCTCCAACAGTTGATTCAACCAGTGACGACGAACTACACGACTTGATGAAGTTGCGGTTGAAGATATTGCTGCTGAAGAGTACCCTCAGTACGCTGACAACGAGGGTAATGTGGTCCCCATCTGGGTGAGTCCCTAGTCAGTGATATGTTTGGGGTACTAGACAAGATGGAGCAGGAAGCAGGAAAGACCGAAGGAATAGCCCAAGCCTCAAACGATGACGTATACATTCGAAAGGCTGAGTGGGCTGAATGTTTTAAAGAAGTCAGAGCCCAACGGATGCACCGAAGAGGGATGCGTACACCAAGTTCTACAGCGTCAAGAAACATCTTACGGTGTCAGGTAGGATTATAGCATGGGCATATTTTGACGATCTTAACGTTTATGCCGTTAAGAGGGAAAAGGGCATAGAGTACTTTAGATTTCCACATGATCTAAAGACTCTACCTGGATTTGAGCTCAACCAGTTGGCCAAATTGAAGCTGTTGTATGCTGATCCGGAGAAAATGTCAGGCTGGTTTGAGGCTGCCCTAAAGAAAGAGTACCACACCAGGTGGATTAACTTCAGACCTCAACAACCTACAAGGTATATTAGAAGTCTGAGATGGATGCCATTACTGGGAAACCTAAGATTGTGTTGAAGTGGAGTCCTCCTCGCACTATGTCGAGAATCCCTCTCAGGAAATGCCACAGGACTTCACTCCACACTTCAAATGGTGGTACTATGATTGGAGAACTGCTGATCTGTCATAGTTCTGAACAAAGGGATCAAATGGATACTGTCAGGTATTCGACCCAATGTGGCTAACCAACTTGTCTGCTAATGATGTCTATACTTTATACAAGTGGCCACTGTTCTATGACACACAAGACATTGTACAAGCCCTCCAGTTCCAAAATGTTACGACTTTGCTTCGCGTTTGATATTCACGCGCGGAGTCACACAAGAGGACACGTACAAGAAATATGAGAAGGTAATGAAGAAAACAAGACATTAGAGAGATCTAGGTCCAAGGGGGAGTTTGTTGATACATGTATGTCCCTAGATCGTGATATGTGATGTAATAGATCTTGTTTGTATGATTAATGAACTGATATTGATGGTCTGTTGGTTATAATGTTTAATAGTTCATTAATGAGTCGTAAATGAATTGATGGGTTTATGATTACTTGAATGATTACATATAATATTATATTAATTAACTAAAACATTCAAACTTAACTTAATGAAGTTCCCATGCGAATGGCTCATGAATGAACCATACACATGAAGAACTTCACACGATTGACTCAGTCGCACGACTAAACCAGGAGACTGGATCAGTCGTACGACTGCAACATAAGATTGGCTCAATCGCACGACTGAACACTCAGTCGCACGAATGAACCAACCGCATGGTTCAATCGCACGACTGAACCAAACTAATGGTTCAGTCGCACGATTGAATAGTGCCAACCTATAAATACAACTCAATTCGTGAAAAACGAGGAGATTCGATCAAGTACAATTCCAGACGAACCCTAGCCGTCCAGAAACCTTCCAAATCGTTCTCCAAGTTCATAGAACACATTAGATCGATTCCTTATCGATTTCTAACGTTAGTTTCAATCCTTGATTGATTCTTCGTGTGTTCTCACTGATTGGATCGCCAATCAAATAGGATTCCGCACTATTTGATCTGGTATACACGTGATCTCTAGGTATTTCAGTCGAATACCAGGTCCTAACAGAGTTTAAGGAAATCAAGATGAATCTCACTAATTGCACTACTTTGAGCGAAGTCTCCTGTGTAGAAGACTTCGTTAACATTACCTATGTAGACGGATCTTCAAGTTCCCTCACGAGAGACAGATTCCTTGATTTGCCTAGAGGAACTTTGGACCAGGCTGCAAGACTTTTGGGCCTCAATTCAGACTCTTTAAATAAGGAAGAAAAGAAGCTCAGAAGGAAACTGGTGACTTTGTGGATACAAGAAAAGAGGAAAAGATTCCTAGTCAGTCTCTTGTGCCTAGAAGGAAGATAATCCAGTGGAGGTTCGATGAACCTTCTCACAGCTTTGTTGTTGAAAGAGAGAATGGTGAAGTCAACATACTCAATGCAACCTCTCTATTACACTCCAGCAGATTTGACATTGCTGAGTTAGCAGAGAAGCCATTCTCCAACCCCTCCAACTCTGAAACTACTGCACTCGTCAGAAATCATCTCAGCAGTCTTCATTTAGCTGAGCTAACTGCAAAAGCAAAGATTGAAGAAGAGTTGAAGTTGAGAAGACAGAAAGACAAGGAAAATCTCCCACCAAAGGTGCTACCTTTCTACAGATGGTGGAAGGTCCTGAATTGGAACGTATAGTTCGATGGGAATATGATTACAGTTACCATCAACTAACTCTTTTCAGAGGGCAACAAAAAGGGTACATGTTATCCAAGGTGACAGAATGGATTTCCTGTCTACCAAGGATCTGTACAAGCTTCTCAGCACCATATCAGGAAAGAACAAGGAGACAGAAAAATATTTGCTCTCCTTGGTGCTGAAAGTTTTAAGAAGTTGAGATAAGTGAAGTTTTGGTAGCATCAGCCTAGGGGGAATTTTTTGGATCAAGAAGAAGGCTAATGCAACCAAAACTAGATCACTTAAGTGATTTTGGTGCTGCATGCAAAGGCATCCGAAGCTTACCATGGAACTTCCGAAGGTTGTAGAGTTCTTCCGAAGACAAAGGGAAAGTCCAACTTCCAAAGACAGAATTCTACTTCTGAAGACAAATGCATACTTCTGAAGTTCAAGACTTAGAAGAATAAAGTAAAGACCACTTCCGAAGTATGATGAAAAGAAGAAGTCTCCAAGCCTTGGAAGAAGCAGCCTCTTCAGAAGTATAAAGTGGCTTCGGAAGTACTTACTCTTCCGAAGCCATTTAACCTTCGGAAGACACTGCTATGACTAGTGGACACAAGTATGGTCTCTGACACTCCGCTGCAGACTTCTGATACAACATGGCTTCTTCCTAAAGAACCATGTTGTTGACCATACTTTATTCCACTGTTTACCTTTTCATGATAGTATAATTGCCATCTTTAGTTGGTGACGAAAGGTAAGTTAGGGACATGTCGTGACTACGAAATCTCAGATAAGACTTTATCCGAGATACCTTAACTATAGTCTTGTAGTATAGGCTTAAGCTAAAGGATCCCACCTGGTATCAAAGTATATCCGCCTATAGATAGTATTATATATAGGTTCTCCTTGTAACTCATAGAGGTAAGATTATCAT
Source organism: Flaveria trinervia (assembly GCA_025506515.1). Lineage (NCBI taxonomy): Eukaryota > Viridiplantae > Streptophyta > Magnoliopsida > Asterales > Asteraceae > Flaveria > Flaveria trinervia. The sequence goes on along the minus strand of CM046458.1, from coordinate 37,155,427 downwards.
CTGCTTGTAAGAGTCTTTGTATCTTGAGTTGAGAACCAATATATAAAAGTATCTTGAAAATTATCTTTCTGTGTTCTTAGTTACTTTTCATATTATGATCAACTCTTATTGATTCTTACCCGAGTGTGATTCTAGGTGAGTTTGAGAGAAAACATTTGTGTTTAAGTGACAAACACCGATCCTGCAACTTATATTGTTTTATCTATGTAATTTACAAACATTCTAAGACACAAAAACTTCATATCATTCTCTATCTCCATCTACTAGGCTAAAGTCTCGTGTAATACACGGGTTCAATAAAAAAATATTGTTGTTGTTTAAAATATGTGTAAGTTATATTGTTGTTAATAATATTTTGTATATTGACTTTTATGTATAATTTTTTATGTTAGCTATATCTAACATTAGTAGGTTTTCTCTATTAATTTTTATAGATCTAAATATTGTACAATATGGAATGAAATAAATTCATAAATAAGAACTTTAACTAATAAACAAATTAAATTGAACATGAAGAACAATATTTCAAATTCATAAACATCCAAAATTTATTTGTATACAGTATTTAGTGTTTTGTTGGTTATTTTCCATCATTATCTATATTAATAATTTTAACATTTATCTACTTTTAACTCGAGATAATCCAACATAGAGCTGATCATTATCCATGTTTAAAAACAAACTAACTTTGGATATCGATTATCATTGGCTATTGTTTTATTGTCACTGTATAACACACTGATAACAACTATCTTCTTTGAAATTTAAAAGAAATTATTTTGACTAAAGGTGTCAAAGCTAACCGTGGAATAAATATATGATTTTCAATATTACTTCCAAATACATCAAAACAATTTGTACATATCAAACGAACTCCTATCAAATATAATAATAATAATATAATAATAATACTAATAATAATAATAATAATAATAATAATAATAATAATAATAATAATAATCATAATAATAATAAGAATAATAATAATAATAATAATAATAATAAAAATAATAATAATAATAATAATAATAATATATAATAATAATAATAATAATAATAATAATAATAATAATAATAATAATAATAATAATAATATGGCAGTACACATAAAAGAAAATAAAGGTTTAAAAAGTAAAAACATATATATCGCTTATAGATTGACTTGTGAAGTATATCATCTTTAAAAAATTAAAGTAGAATAATATTAATCCAAAATCACAATTGTAGACAATGATAAGTTAAATTATAATCGCAGAGGATGAAAGTTCAAAAGTATAACAAAAATAAATACCTTTTGTTGAAGAAAATTTGATAAAACTGAAGCCAAAATGAGAACGTAAATGAAGTCTCTCGAATGCGATATTATCAGACTTTATAAAAACAAATTGCGAGGGTCGTAAACCTGGGATGGTTGAGAAATATTTTAATATCGAGTATGACTTTATTTTCAAAAAAAATGCCTATAAATTCATTCAAACTTGAGATGAGTCGATTAAAAAATTCCGTAACTTTTGTCAAGATTTGAATAAATCGAGTATTTAATGGAAAAACACACTCAAGGAACCAATTTTATAGATGAAGAAAATCATAAATGATTTATATAATTTTTATTGATAAATTATTTGAAAAAAGAAAAAAATATAGGGTATGATTTAATTTCCAAATAAAAGATGTGCTTTAATTTAGGGTTAATTTCTAAATTTTCCTTAAATATCTCTTGTATATAAGTTAACTTTTAGTCAAATGAACCTATACTAACACTAAGAACAAATATATATTTAGGCGGGAATTGAAAAAAATAGAGGCTTAAGAGAACGCCATATGGCACTAAAGTTATTGTTTTATTAATAAGTATAGATTCTTATTTTCTGAACTTCTACAATGCTTAGTCTGTGCCCATCATCCCCAAACCCACCAAATACTTGTGGAAGTTAAAGGTATTACGCAGTCATTGTCAAAAAATCATTTTCGGGGTCGTTGAAAATTTTTAAGGGTAATCAACATCAACATTTAGTTATATTCTTTTATATATGTAATCTAAAAACATTCTAAGACACCAAAGCTTCATATCATTCTTTATATCCATCTATTCTTCTTTTCAGGACTTCTACATTGCTCTAGTTCATGTGCGTCATCCCCGACCCCACCGAATACTTGTGGAAGGTTAAAGGATTACGGAGTCATTATCAAAATTTTAGTTTTAGGGTTGTTGAAAATTTTTAAGGGTGGGCATCAAAACTTTAGGGGGTTTGGTGTCTATATTTCTTGAGAGTCGATTGAGATTTCATCATATATACTAGTATAAACGAAAACTTTTCATGGGGCGCGAGTGACCCCCATGAAGACCTTATAGGTCTGCCACTCGACATGATGTAAGGATTGATATTATATTTATACAGCGAATGAAGTAAAGTATTATTAGTGGTAAAAGGTTTATTATTAATCAAAGGTTTATTCTAAGTAAAAAATACAATCCATGCTAAAAGTAAACCCTTTAAGTTATGATCTCAGTGCATCGAAGTTTCAAAGGCTGTTAGAGATGGGGAGAGACAGGAAAGGGGTAGACCTTCGGGCGAAAGGAGACGACCCGAGACTGAAACGGTTTTCTTCGATGACGAAGAGGAAGAAGAGGAAGAGCCTGCGCCAGAGGCGGCACGAGGCCGTAACTATGGGGCGTGTCAACGATGCAAGCCCCCAACTTTTGATGGAAACGACACTGCTGCTACAGCTCACCGATGGGTGAGAGAGATGGAAGTGGTATTGAATAACAACGAGTATCGGAAGGATCAAAAAGTAAAGTTTGCTGCCCATTCTTTTGTGGACTCGGCTCTGTGCTAGTGGGACAATATAGTCCAAGCCGAGGATAGCAGAGCTATTGGGAGAATGAGATGGTCGGAACTGAAGAAGTTAGTTATTGAGGAGTTATGTCCTCACCGAGAGATGGACAAGGTTGAGAGGGAGTTCGTGCAACTGGAGGCGGGAACCATGACACATCAACAATACACCACAAAGTTCAACGAGACACGTCTGGTGCCGGATCAGGTGACACCTCTTTTGCGAAAGATCAAGAGGTATATTCAGGGCTTGCCGGCGGACATCCGTAGGCACATGATCGCTGCCCGACCGAGCACGTTTAGGTCGGCAGTTGACTGGCGGGAAGGTTGTACGACGAGCGGGGGGCGATGGCGATGCCAGACGAAGGGGAGGAGCGAGCCTATGTTAAGAAGGGTAAAGGAAGGCGAGACAATGATGGTGGATTTGTGTATGAAGGTACGACGTCGAGGGACGATGATCGGAAGAGAATAGAAAGAAAAGGATAAGTATGCAAAAAGTGTGGTAGGGGCCATGAGGGGGAATGCAAGTGGGGACTGAATTCCTGTTTCCAGTGTGGGAAGGAAGGCCACAAGGCGAGGGATTATCGCACGGCTAAGTGCTACGACTGTGGCGAGATTGGACACCTAAGCAAGGATTGTAAGAACTCGAAAGCAGGAAGCTCCGGTGCGAGGAAAGGGAATAGAGGATGAAGGCTAGAGCTTTTGCCATGATCGAGAGGAGGCTGGAGCGGACTCCGAGGTAACATCAGGTACATTCTTGCAAGTTTAGATTTATGCATCTATGCTTTAATTGTGACGCTAGTAGTTTTGTTGCCACTATTTTCTGTGATGTTGCACGTTAAGGGTAGGAAGATTGTTGAGCCCTTCGATGTAAGGATTGCTATTAGTAAGTCTACCAGGTTACCTAATGCCCTAGAGGATTACGTGGTAGAATTGAGAGAGAGGGCTTGTTCCTGCTAGGCTGTTCAAGACAAACATAGGTAGGTAGACATGCATCTCCGGGTGAGTTGATCAGTAATCTACGACTCGAACCCCAAGTGTTGCAAGGAGATGGATTGCTCAACCGTGCACAATCGGAGTTCGGTGACGACCTATGACAATGAAGTATGAGGAAGGCTTCGACCAGGAAAGCAGATTTCTTGGTTTGGAGTCGAGTAAAGCTAATACTAAAGTGTAGAGGGTCATTCATAGTTGTTGCTCAGGTAGGAGAAGTGACACATTGACTAGAGCTACCTAATGAGTTAAGTGGAATTCATCTAAAGTTCCATGTATCTCGTCTAAGAAAGAGCTCAACCGATAAGGATATGATCATGCTACTAGAGAACACTGAGATGGACAAAGTATCCAACCACGAGAAGCAACTAGTGGCCACTACTAATAAGAAGAAGAGAATAGGCTAAGGAGGATGATGGTTTAACTTATGTGGGTGCAGTGAGGTCTAAAGGGATCTAAGTTTAAATGCAAGATCAAAAAAGAGGTGAGACAGTGTCACCCATAACTGTTCAAGAAGCGCCAGGTTTCGGGGACGAAATCTCTTTAAGGTGGGTAGACTTGTAACACCCCGAATTTCTATTTAAGCGAAAGGAAAAGAAAAGTAAATAGAAAGAATAGATAATGAGCACAAGTGGAGGGGGATAAAGTTCACAAAGTACAAAACCTTATTATTTTAAGGTTTAAAGGGGCATGGTCACCCATATCAAAAGTAGAAAGCTACTTTTACTCTCGGAGGAAGAAAGAAGAGAGAGAGCCATGGTTCTAGAGAGAGAAAGAGGAAGAAACAGCTGCAAAGGTAAGTCTTCTCTTCTATGAGCTCGGTTTTAGCTGGGTTTCGAGTTCTTGATCGAAGTTCTTGGTGTTTAGTGTTTGTTTTCGGGATTCAAGAGCTGAATCAAAGGTGGGTCTCGAACTGGAAGTGTGTTGCTCAAAGGCTGCTCAAGGTGAGTTTCTAGAACCTCTCTTTTACTGATTTTCAACTTGTTTAGGGCTATTATGCATACCAAGGAATATTTTCAAGTAAAACCGTGGGTCTACAGCCTTATGTTCAAATGATGTATGTATGTATGTTTTAGAGTTAGTTTATGGGTTCATATTGATGTTTAGCATGCTTGGATTCCCTTAGTATGTTAGATCTGTGCTTGGGTATCATTAGAATGATAATCAGGTGATGTTGATAACATAGAAAATATTTCAGAGTGTTTTGATGAACATGAACAGTGGTCCATGCGCCTAGAGGGACTCATGCGCCCAGAGGGACTCATGCGCCCAAACAGTGGCCCATGCGCCCAGAATGAGTGGCCAGATGCCCAAGTGTTAGCCATGCACCCAACATGAGTGGCCAGACGCCCAAGTGTTGGCCATGCGCCCAAGAGTGGGTCATGCGCCAAAACAGTGGCCCATGCGCCTAAGTGTTGGCCATGCACCCAAGTGTTGGCCATGCGCCTAAATAGTGCCCGTATGCCCAAGAGTTGAAAACAACTAAGTGTTGGTGATGGGCCTGAACAGGTGCCATGTGCCTGCATAGTGGCAAAGCGCCTGAACAGGGCATAAGCGCCCAAATAGTGCTCATGCGCCCGGACTGTTTTACACTTAGAAATTTTTATGCTCATGCGCCTGGAAGGTACCATGCGGCCAATTTGGACTTAAGGTTTTCTAAGTGGTTTTTAAGGGGTAATAGGGAGATAGGCCTGGTTATGATATGATGGCTAATGTTTGATGTGTGTTATTCATGTATGATGTTGCCTGTATGGTGATGGTGTATGTTTATGATTATGTATATGTTCCCTATTATCTATGTATGTCTTCCGTTGGCTTTGTGTTGAACGCTAATGAATGTAATGAAAGTATTATTAACGTAAAGTGGAAGATAATGAAAAGAGGAACGTTAATGAATGAATGCATGCATGAATAAATAATGAACGGACGAAAGGCTTGCAAGCATATGTATGAGGTGAGCGACTGTGTCGCAACAGACTCGAAAGAGGTCCTTGTCGCATACTCCGGTACTATGTCAGTCTTCGGACACGAGTCGGGGGTTTGGTTACAGGCCCCGGCACAGTATTAGTCTCGGACATGAGTCGGGGGTATTGCATGAGACAGGATGTAGATCGTGTACTCCTGTACTGTGTCAGTCTTCGGACATGACTCGGGGGTTTGTGTTCAGGCCCCGACATAGTATTAGTCTTGGACATGAGTTGGGGGTATTGCATATGACGAAAGTGACGAATGATGAGATCCGTGTCGCGTATCCGGTACTGTGTCACTCTTCAAACATGAGTCTGGGGTTTGTTTATCAGGCCCCGACACAGTATCAGTCTTTGGACATGAGTCAGGGATATTGCATGAGACGATGTTGGACCAAAAGAACCAATGAGCCAGATCAGAAAAACCTTTAAGTCCCACAGACATCAGAACAACTACTGAAGACCACAACAGCTGAAGAAAACAGCTGATTACAAAGTCTGAAGACACAAGTGCTGATTACAAAGTCTGAAGACACAAGTGCTGAAGACTAAGTCTGAAGACACAAGTGCTGAAGACAAAGTCTGAAGACACAAGTGCTGAAGACAAAGTCTGAAGACACAAGTGCTGAAGACAAAGTCTGAAGACACAAGTGCTGAAGACAAGTATCAGACGTTGTCACAACAGCTGAAGAGGTCTTCTTCAGTAGTTGTGATGGTTTACTTTTCAGTAGTTGTAATAATAGTTAACACTTAGCATTTTTGTAAGAAGATGTCAGCTGTTTGACATCTTCAGTAGTTATGTTAACTATCAGTAGTTTGTGAAATTCTATTAGATGTCACCATCAAGTGACATCAGCAGACGTCACATCTCTTATATAAGAGGTGTCAACCTAATTGTAATTGTGACATTCCGTTACCATGAAAGCGAATATTGAATGAAATATATCTGCAGAATTCTCCTTATCTATAACCGTTTTTGTTCTTACATTGAATATCTTTTTGTTCTTGTGAATTGGCTAATTCATTGTTAGAATTCCGCTGCTATACTCTCTAATCAATCAAACGTAGATCACTGATCCTAACAAGTGGTATCAGAGCTAGTTACTCATTGATTGATCTAACAATTGATCATTGAAACTGCTAATTGATATCTATGATTGATTGAATTAGCATTTTGCAAGAACTGGTTATAGATTATTGAATTTCTGACGTTTTTGTTCATTTATTTTGAGATCTCTCTTGGTTCAATTGGTTGTTGTGTTTTTGTTCTAAATCGGTTATAACTTAATTGAATTTGATTGAATCTGAGATGACTACTCCTTCTAATGATCCTCACAATACTGGTTCCTCAACCAAGTCCCCGATGCTGGTTAGGACCGAGTATAACATATGGCAGCGAAGAATGCTTCATCACCTGTCTGTTAACAGTTCAGGTTGTTGGACATCTGTGGTACATGGACCACATAGGCCTATGGTGAACAATCCGGAAACCAATCAAATGGTTCCGAAGAAGAAGGAACAATACTCTGATGAAGATCGGAAACTGTTTGAGATTGATGCTAAAGCCCATGGAATTCTGGCCATGGCACTGCCTAATGAAATCTATTCAGGGCTTATGCATCATGAAATGCTCATGATCTCTGGAATGACCTGAAGGAACAATTCGGTGGCACAGATGAGGTCTTAGCAAACAACAGAGAAATCCTTGCCCAACAATATAAGACATTCTCTCATAGAAAGGGTGAGACATTGACGCAACAGTTTGAGCGTTTTTCCTGCTTGATCTCTGAGCTGAAAATGTGTGAAACAGGAATACACCAATAGCAACATGAATAACAGGTTCCTCAGTGTGGCCTAAGAGATAGGACACATACACTATTGTCCTACGTTCCAGTGCAAATATGGATAGCCTATCTCTCACCCAACTTCATGGGAAACTGCTTACATTCGAAAAAGAGATAGAGCAGAAGAGGAAACTGTCCTCATCAGGAAAGCTCACTGATGACTTTGTACCAGGGAATACTACCTTGGTTGGTCATGAGTCAGAATATGCTGCATCTGAAAGCAATTATGATGAGCATATTGATTTCTCTTCAAATAGTTCGGATCATGCATTTGTTGGTATTGAGAGTCATTCTGGTAGTAATAGTGACAATCTATGCTTCATCATGGATGATTTGAAAGGAATAGCTAATGATGATCTAGAAGAGATGGATATTCTGAGCCAAATGGCATTGATTAATATCAGATCTCAGAAGTTCTATAAGAGAACTGGCAGGAAATTTCCTGGACTCTCTGGCAAAACAAAGTTGGTTTTGACAAGAGTAAGTTGAGGTGTCACAAATGCCAAAGGCTGGGACACTTTGCAAGAGAGTGTAGATCAACTGGATCTAACTCTTCTGCACCCTTTGTGACTTTTCCTAGTACTAGTCCACAAAACAGAGGGCAACATCCTGCTGGTTCTGGTCATCATTCACATCCTAGGTCTCCTGCATACTTTGTCCCCCAGGGTCCAATGTCATATCCTTATCCCTGCTATTATATGCCTCAACCAAATCCTGTTCAAGCTCCAATTGCACAACAACCACAAGCATTGCCTGAACCACAACCTTCCCAATCTCATCAACAAACTCAACCTCAACAACACAGCTTCTTCACCCCAGGAGTTGTTGACTGGAGCAGTTTACCAGATGATTTGTCTGGTCATGAACAACTGTTCACTGGTGCTGGTCAACATGGTGGTGACAGTCCCTTTGGAAATCTAGCACTTATGGCTTTGGATTCTGCGGATACTTCATCTACTAATGCCTCTACACCAAAGGTATCACAGGTATCCTCTGAGGCAAAAGCCAAATTATGTTCTGAAACATGCATAGCAGCATTTGCATCTATTAGAGAAGCAAATGTAGCTTTGATTAACAAGAACATTGAGCTAGAACAAACAATTTCCAAAAGAAAAGCTGAATTTGAGTCTGTGCTTAATGAAAAGAATGATGAGATTTACAAACTTAAATGCCAAATCACAGATTATAAGGCTAGGGAAGAGGTACTTTTAGAGAAGTACAAAGATCTCAAAGAAACCCTTGCAGTCACCCAAGTAGAGTGTGATCGATGGGTACAATCATGCAAAGGTTTTGAAATGCTTCTTAGTAAGCAATCTGCTTCCAATGTGAAGTTCGGCAATGGTTACAATCACACTACTCCACCTACAGATTTTACTCCCAGAGCAGAGGTAGAATCTGATGGTGAGAGCAATAACCAATCCATTTCATCATGTGATCTACTTTCTGATACAACACCATCAGAAGTAGAAGTCAGCACTAAGCCCTCTCAGAACCTATCAGCTGATGTTGATGGTTCCACTGCTGACACTCACATGATCAAAGAGTTGATCAACTCAGGAGTTAATTCTGAAAGTCCTGAAAGGACTGGAGAGCAAGATTTAACACCTGAAGTTCAAACTCCAACTACTGTCAGTACTGAAAAGAAGAAAACTGTCAGTAGAAAGAGTTTGAAGACTACTAAGAGGAAGTCAAGAAAACAAACAATGCTTTCAAAGCACTGAAGAGCAAGTCTTCAGTAGTTTCATCCTCTTTAGTTGATGATCAACATAAGATGAACAAGAAACCATGTGAAGTATGTGGTTTGTTCAATCATCTTACAGATGATTGCTGGTACAAAAGAGGATCCAAACTCAAACATAAAGAGGAAATTAAAGAGAAAATGGTTAAAATGAAAACTGAGTTTGAGACCACATTTGTATCAGCAACATCAAATCCTGTAACCCTTAAGTCCATAAAGAAATCCAAAAAGGAAGGGGTTAAACAGGTAACAGCTGAGATTGCTCAAAAGAAGAAGGTGCAACATAGGAACTTATCAAACTCCAATGGCAATGTGTCTGATGAGCTGAAAGCTTTATCACGAAATCAGACACAGCTGCTTATGATGGTTCAACATCTATTGGGAAGAGTTAACCAATTAGATGTTCCTATGTTGAAACCACAGAAAAGGAGGTCCAAGCCAAAGGATTCCTCTTCTTCACCATCTTCTTCCTCTCAGGCTGTTGTTTCCATCAAACCTGTTAGTTTACCATCTGTTGATGAGAACAGGCCTAAAACCAAAAAGGTTTGGGTCTCCAAAACTAACTGATTGTTTATAATTGCAGGGTTCTTCAACATGCCAAAGTAGCATCTGGTATGTAGACAGTGGGGGATCTATGCACATGACTGGGAACAACTCTCTTCTTCATGACTACTCTCAAGGAAAGAAGGGGTTTGTTTCTTTTGGCAATGATGCTAGGGGTTACATCATTGGAAACGGCTTTGTCTCCAATGGAGAAATAAAGTTTGATGATGTTAATCATGTGGAAAATCTCAAGTACAATCTCTTGAGTGTCAGTCAAATGTGTGATAAAGGCCATGTTGCTCTTTTCACCAGTCAGAACTGTAGGATTCTGTCATCCAAAGTTCTGCATTTGATTGATAAGGTGTTGGATGATCACACTCTCCTGAGAGCCAACAGGACAAGAAGAGCGTATGCCTTAGATCTTTCCAAGAAAATAAATCTCAGAGGCAATCCTTTCCTATTTTCCAAAGCCTATTCTCAAGAATCTAAACTGTGGCACAGAAGGCTGGGTCATGTTAATTTCAACAATATGAATCAGCTGATCCATAATCGTTTAGTCAGAGGCTTACCAATAAAGGAGTTCCACTGTGATGAAACCTGCACTGCTTGTTTAAAAGGAAAACAACACAAAGTCTCCTTCCTTCCTATTGAAGAGCCTAAGTCCACTGCCTGCTTGCAATTACTGCATATGGATCTATTTGGTCCTGTGAGAGTGATGAGCATGGCAAAGAAGAAATACTGTCTGGTAATTGTGGATGATTACTCCAGATTTGTATGGACTTTCTTTCTACATTCAAAGGATGAGGTTGCTCAGAAGATTATTCACTTTGTGTTGTATGTTGAGAAGCAGTATTCCTTCCAGTCAAGGAGTGACAATGGAACTGAGTTCAGAAACCATACACTTGACTTCTATCTTTCAAAGGGAATCAAAAGGCAGTTTAGCATACCACGGACTCCAGAACAAAATGGAGTAGTGGAGAGGAAGAACAGGACCCTAATTGAAGCTGCAAGGTCCATGCTGGCTGACTCTGGTTTGCCACTGACCTTTTGGGCTGAAGCTGTTAACACAGCTTGCTATATGCAGAATAGAGCCTTAGTAAATCAGAGGTTGATGAAGACTCCATATGAAGTTCTCCATCACTTGGCTCCTCTAATCTCATTTTTCAAAGCATTTGGGTGTCCCTGTTTTATTCTCAACACAAAGGATCAACTCCAAAAATTTGATCCTAAGGTGGATGTAGGGTATTTTGTTGGTTATTCATCTACTTGCAAGACATACAGAGTCTTCAACTGCAAAACAAAGATAGTTGAAGAGACTTTGCATGTGAAGTTTAATGAATCTCCTATGGACAAGATTCCACAAAACCCTGTGGAGTTGTTTGATTTGGACATACTGCAATATGTTCCTTATCAACCTCCAGTTGTTGCAGATCATATGGATAAATCATCTTCTGCAGCATGTCTTCCACCTGGTGGTATTGATGATGATGATGATAATATCAATACTCACCTATTCAAGTTTAGTGACCAACTGCCTGTGTCTGCTAAATTTGATGTTCGGTAGCTTCAGCAGTTGCATCCATAACAAATGCTGATGAGATCTCTGATTCCTCTACATCTTTTGGGTTACCATCTAATTCTTGGTTTCAAGAGTCTGCATCAACATCTGCTGCTGCTGAAGGTCCTACAAACACTTGCACAGATCTCATTGTTTATCAAGAACTGAAGAATCACCTAATGTCTCAGATTATTGGTGATATCCATGCTGGTGTTTCAACAAGAAGTCAATTGTCTAACTTCTGCTTCTATGCTCTCTTCATCAGTCAGCTAGAGCCAAAGAACTACCATGTTGATTTGAGAGATAATGGATGGATTGAAGCCATGTAGCTTGAGCTACTTCAGTTCAAGAAACAGCAAGTGTGGGAACTGGTTCCTCTTCCCCCAGGTAAGTGTGCAATAGGCACTAAATGGGTGTTTAGGAATAAAACTGATGAAAATGGGCTTATTGTTAAGAACAAGGCTAGATTGGTTGTACAGGGGTTTTCACAAGAAGAAGGTATTGACTATGATGAAACCTTTGCCCCCGTAGCCAGACTAGAGGCAATTAGATTGTTTTTAGCCTATGCTGCATTCCACAATCTTAAAGTTTTTCAAAGGGATGTCAAAAGTGCATTTCTATATGGTAGAATAAAGGAAGAAGTTTATGTGTGTCAACCACCAGGTTTTGAGGATAATAAACATCCTGAATGGGTGTATAAACTTGATAAGGCTCTTTATGGGTTGAAACAAGCTCCTAGAGCCTGGTATGAGACACTTTCCACTTTTCTTCTTAAGAATAATTTCACTAGAGGCTCCATTGATAAAACTTTGTTTATTAAGAAGGTGGATCAGCATAAGCTACTTGTTCAGATTTATGTTGATGATATCATTTTTGCATCCTCTGATCCCCAGTTGTGTGATGATTTTTCAACATTAATGAAAAAGAGGTTTGAAATGAGTGTAATGGGAGAATTACAGTTCTTTCTAGGCTTGCAAATTAAACAAAAGGCTAATGGAACCTTTATTCATCGGTCAAAATATACAAAAGATCTTTTGAATATGTTTGATTTACAAAACTGTAAGCCCTGTTCTACTCCCATGTGCAACACCACACAACTGGATGCAGATGAGAAAGGTAAAGCTGTTGATGAAACACTTTACAGATGTATGATTGGGTCCTTGATGTATTTAATAGCTTCTAGACCAGATATTATGTTTGCTACATGTGTTTGTGCTAGATTTCAGGCTGCTCCTAAAGAGTCTCATTTGATTGCAGTTAAGAGAATCTTTAGATATTTGCAAGGTACACAATCTCTAGGTTTATGGTATTCCACTGGACACTCTTGCAAATTAGTTGCTTTTTCAGATAGTGACTATGCAGGGTGCAAGTTAACTAGAAAGTCAACTTCTGGTAGTTGTCAATTCCTAGGCAACTGTTTGATTTCTTGGCAGAGTAAGAAACTAACATCTGTTGCTACATCAACTGCTGAAGCCGAGTACATTGCTGCTGCAAGTTGCACTTCTCAGGTACTCTGGCTTCAGAACCAACTTCTGGATTATGGCATTACAGAGACTAAGACTCCATTATTAATGGATAGTGCTTCAGCTCTGTGTATTGTCAAAAATCCAGTCCAGCACTCTAGGACCAAACATATAGAGATCAGACATCACTTTATTCGGGATTGTTTTGAAAAAGGTCTGATTGATCCTAAGTTTGTGCCTAGTGCTGATGAGCTTGCAGATATTGTTACTAAGCCTTTGGATAGTTCTACTTTCCAAAACCTTGTGTTAAGGCTTGGTATGCTGCAGCTAGAATAAGTGACAACTACTGATGATTTCAGTAAAAAGTACTGGTGATCATTGGTAACCATGTCACATATAAGTACTGATGAGTTCTTTCACCTTCAGTAGTTTTTATAAGTACTGACGGCTACATGCCTCACAAGTACTGAAGTACTTTATCTGTTCTAAACCACTGATGTAGTTACAACAACTGAAATCAGTACAAACAGATAAGTACTGACGTCCTATGAAACACCTGAAAAGCAGATGCAAAGTCTGATGAGTAAGTGTTGAGGACAGTTTGAAACAGCTGAAAGGCTATGAATTGACGAAAACTACTGAAGAGAACTTTCTCTTCAGTTGTTTCTACAACTGCTTTTTCATCCTAAACAACTGATGACAAAACCATGTCTTCAGTAGTTTCACAACTACTGATGCCTAATACCAAGTCATCAGCTGTTTTCAACAACTGACGACAAAGCCATGTCTTCAGTAGTTTCACAACTACTGAAGACTAACACCAAGTCTTCAGCTGTTTACAACTGCTGACAAAACCAATGTCTTCAGTAGTTTCCAACTACTGATGACTGATAACAAGTCTTCAGTTGTTTCATCATCTGAAGTCAAAACCATGGTCTTCAGTAGTTTTCTAACTGCTGATGCCTAAAACCACGACTTCAGCTGTTTTAACGGCTGAAAGGGTAATACCATGTCAATAGTCGTTTAAAACTACTGATGACTAACACCAAACCCTTCAGTCGTTTTCTAACCCGTACCCTATAAATATCCCTGACCTAATCGTTCAGAGCCTCATCTTCTTCAAACCTAACGTTCATCTCTCCAAAACTTCTCTCTCATTAATGGCGTCCATGCAGCTCAAACCGCGACACAACTGTGTAGCTTACCTCACCAAATCGCCATTCTGGGCTAAGTTCGATAATGCTATTGATCTTATGGTCCAGTCACCCTACAAAACGGCCTTTCTTCTCAATCCAATCCTTCATGCCGAATCCCTTAACCAGTTTTGGATGAACGTCACCCTCACCACTAGGGAGAACAACACAGAATCTCTCCGGTCGGTCATCAACAACCACCAAGTGGTCATCACTCCCGATATACTTCGTCAAACCCTACACCTGGATGATGCCACTTCTCCTGCTGGATATCTAAAGGGCACAACTGATTTATCCTTTGCCCACCATGGATATCAGGGAAACCTTAGTGCCTCCACCATACTGAAGAAACATTCCATGATGCTGAACGTCTCATATTTCACATGGTAAATGTGTGTTTGGCTCCTAAGACTTCCTCTTGGGATCAAATCTCTACAAGGTGGCAGCAGGTAATGTACTCCATCCTTGATCAACAACCTTTAAATTTTTCAGAAATACTATTTTCAGAGCTCAAGGATATGGCTCAAAAACAAACTGCTAACCGTTGGATATTATATCCTCGGTTCATAATGGCCATAATTGCAAACCAGCTTCAAGCTGAGGGACTTGTTGGCCTAGGAGTCCCTGCTATGGCTGTATTGCCTGAAGTATACTCCCGGCACAACTCTAACCAATCACTCAAAATGGCTGCCAAGCTGCGCAAACCCACGCAGCTGGAACCCACAGCCATCACCTCCAAATCAAAAGTCCCCACCAAACCCACTAAAAAGAAAACCAAAAAGGCTACTCAGGGAAATGAGTCCCCTGAGGATGCCCCTGCAACACAAACGCAGGCTATATCCACTGGTTATAACCCCCTAGTGGATATAAGGACTCTCCCAGCGACAGCCGCTCAGGATTCCTCTCAAAAGGAGCCTGCAGCAACCTCAGAAGGGGTACCCGCCAATCTGGGATCTTCCTCATTTGAGGAGATTGCCATTGAAGAGCACCATCCTTCCCAGGTGCAGACTGCTTTTACCCCATCTCCCCATGCAACCGCCCCCCAAAGTCCTACATTACTTGTTGCACAAGTGTTGACTCAGTTGCACTCCTCACCCCCTCCCCAGATACCAATTACTACTGGGAACACTTCTACCATTGAAAGGGAGGACCAAAGTGCAGATGAGAACCCACAGGATAGGGGTTACAATGTTCCTTCTTCTAGTGTAGCAATGGAGATTGGAACTTCTGGTGAGGCTGCCACTTCTCCTGCGTTAGCATATGATCAGGTTGTAGTTGGTATCATTACTAAGCTATCAGGAGGTCAGGTGATTCAGTATCTACTGATGATGACCTGGGCTTCTTTTACGATGTAATCGCCCAAAACACCATCCTGGAAGAGGAGGTGAGCAGACTCAAAGAGCTGCTTGCCAAAACTTCGAAGGAACAAAGACCATCTGCCTTTACCACCTCACAGATGTCACCTTCATCTGAAGGTCTCCCAAACACTGAGCCACTCCCAACAACTAAGCCACCTGCCTCTGCTTCTGGTACTATTTCTTAGAAACAGAACCCTCCTGAGCAAATAGTTGCTATCCTTCAAAATTCCCTCCCTCTCATCACACCCATAATCACTGACATCATGATCAAAGCCATTGATGAGAGGCTTTCCTCAGTAGTACACCCATTGATAGAGGAGGTTGTGGGCAAACAACTTTCTGGCAATCAACCCCTTGCAACCAATGCAACCAAAAAAGGGGAGATTAAGTCAGTGAAAGGAAAAAGAAAGAGGAGTACAGAGGAGAAAGAAAAGGAGAAAGAAACAGAAGGGAGAGTAGTGGAAAAGGAGTTGGAGTTGAATGTGGAGACTGATAAAGAGAAGGAAAAAGAGAAAGCCTTGGAGCTACTGATAAAAGAGGCTCATGCCGAACACAGCAGATCAATGGACAACATCATTGATCAGCTGTTTAGGCAAGGCCATGACACCGATAAACTTGACTCTGAGATTCGACGATTAGAGATTGAAGAAATCCAGAATAGATGGGCAAGTTATGAAGTGTTAGAAAGAGAAATGCTTGAGATCATGATTAGATTTATTGCAAAATATCTGGGAAGATCAATGATCGAAATCAAAGCTTGGTCCAGGGACAGTATCTTGGCAATCACGACCAAGATCTGTTCATCTGAAGCATATACTAAGGGACTTGTTATTGAAGCTTTGAATGAAGCAGGAGCAGGGAGCAGGACTGAGCTAGCCAAATACTCAAAAGCAACACTCACCTCCAAAATGCTAACTCAGCCTGTCAACATTCCCTCTCCAAACCAACCACAACCACAACCCACAAAACCAACTCCCTTACCATCTAAACCAACAGCCGATGATGCACCTAAGAAGAGAGAAGGGTGTTGAGGCTAGAAGAAGAAGAAGAAGAGGATGACGTGGAAGAAGATAGGCTGCCTCTGTCTGCAGTTCTAACATTGGCAAAAGACAAACCCATGCCCATCACTCCCACCTCACAGATGGAAGCTGTGAGAGTAAATATTGAAGAAGAACAGCAGCAAAAGCTTCACGATGATGAAATGCTGAAAAGCATTGACAAAACTTATGCTGCTTCGTCATCAATTATTAGTATGAAGAAAGAAGCTCTGAGGTTGTACACCTTGCCAACACATTTCCATATCAGAAGGAAAAGGTGAGAGTATGGCCTAATCCTAGGGTGGCTCACAGGATTGTAAAGAAAGACATTCCTTCGAGATACAAGGGCCAAGTTAAAAGGATGGTAGATGAAGAGATCACAGTGGTCCTTGTAGTATCACCCTAGGAGATTGTAGAAGACTTCAAGAAGGCCTATGAGACTAAACAACCACCCCAAAAGATGTTAGAGAACAGAATTATTAAAAAGGGGTTAGTCTACAAGAGGCTTGAGAACTTCAAACAAAATGAGCTCAGTCTGTTACTTGAAGGGACTCATCCTGATGAGTTTGCATACTGACACATTACAACAGTTGAGCTCAAAAATGGTAAACAGGCCAAGTACATCTGAGAGCTGTATGGGCGAGAAGTATTGTTTGATGGTGAAGCCGAGAACCTGACCATGGAAGAACAAATCATGTTTCTCAGAGCATACACCAGAGAATCCTACAGGCTTATACATGGGAAGTGAGTCTCATGGATGAGGGAACAGCTCAGTGTCCAATTCCCCAATACAGAGCTCCCATCCATACATTGCCAACCAAATCTTCAGAGACTCATTTCCAGGCCAATGCTTATATGGGTCATCTTCTCAACTGATCAAGAAGGAAAAAGACCAACCATTCTGCCAACAATAAGTGGGACCTCAATAAAGTTAAAGGTTTGGCTGCATTGATTCAGGGGGAGTTTGTTGGACCAAAAGAACCAATGAGTCGGATCAGAAAAACCTTTAAGTCCCACAGACATCACAACAACTACTGAAGACCACAACAGCTGAAGACAACAGCTGGTTACAGAGTCTGAAGACACAAGTGCTGATTACAAAGTCTGAAGACACAAGTGCTGAAGACAAAGTCTGAAGACACAAGTGCTAAAGACAAAGTCTGAAGACACAAGTGCTGAAGACAAAGTCTGAAGACACAAGTGCTGATGACAAAGTCTGAAGACACAAGTGCTGAAGACAAAGTCTGAAGACACAAGTGCTGAAGACAAAGTCTGAAGACACAAGTGCTGAAGACAAAGTCTGAAGACAAAGTCTGAAGACAAAGTCTGAAGACAAAGTCTGAAGACAAAGTCTGAAGACAAAGTCTGAAGACACAAGTGCTGAAGACAAAGTATCAGACGTTGTCACAACAGCTGAAGAGGTCTTCTTCAGTAGTTGTGATGGTTTACCTTTCAGTAGTTTCTTTGTTTCAATATTTGTAAAACAACTGAAGAGTATGTTCTTCAGTTGTTATTGTTTTAGTAGTTTCTTTTCAGTAGTTGTAATAATAGTTAACACTTAGCATTTTTGTAAGAAGATGTCAGCTGTTTGACATCTTCAGTAGTTGTGTTAACTATCAGTAGTTTGTGATAAATTCTGTTAGATGTCACTATCAAGTGACATCAGCAGACGTCACATCTCTTATATAAGAGGTGTCGACCTAATTGTAATCGTGACATTCCGTTACCACGAAAGCAAATATTGAATGAAATATATCTGCAGAATTCTCCCTATCTATAACCGTTTTTGTTCTTACATTGAATATCTTTTTGTTCTTGTGAATTGACTAATTCATTGTTAGAATTCCGCTGCTATACTCTCTAATCAATCAAACGTAGATCACTGATCCTAATAGATGAGATAATGAGGTGAGCGACTTTGTGTTGCAACAGACTCGGATAGAGTTCAATCCCTATGATTGACTCATATGGGATCTTTGTTGCATATCCCGGTGCTATGTCAGTCTTCGAACATGAGTCGGGGGTTTGTGAGCAGGCCCCAACACAGCATCAGCTTTCGAGCATGAGTCGGGGATATTGCATGAGACAAGATTTGAGTAATAAAAAGTAATAAACGAAAGATAATGTATGAAACAACGAAGTATGAAATGAACATTAATGATTTATCGTGATAATGTACTAAACAGGATCTTTGTCATTCGACCTCAGTAATCGTGGCTGAGTGCCACGAAGAGGGTAAAGTCTTTCTGGATCTAGAAAGAGAAGTGAACGATAATGTAACATGTTGAATGAACGTAAGCTAACAAACATAATGACGAAGATAATAATGATATTATCTGTATGTACGTATGATGTATGATCACGAATGATTGTAAAGTATAATATGATTTTGAAATAAAGTAAAGAACGGTTTTGATGAAAGTAAAGTATTTTATTATAAAAACTAGAACTCACTCAGCGTCGCTGACTTTTGTATGCATGATAGTTGGCAGGTATTTGTTGATGCTGAGGAGTTGCAGGCATGGATGCATAAGCTACTGGGAGCATTTTGAGGCTGACATCCGTATTTTGACATGTGTTTATATTTTGTGATGAAAACAAATGTTGTAAATGAACGAAATGACATGTTTTTAGTTATTAATGAAAGATTTAAATTCTACTGCAAAATAAATGTACGTTTTATAATGTTTTAAGTGCAATGAATGACCAACTGTGAGGTGCTCGGGAACGGGGCCTTACAAAACGATTGAGCCCTTGATAGTAGAAACAAGAATATAAAATAATAACCTCTTATAGTCCATACATATTTTGATAATCAATGTATAAAGCTATAAAATAATGACCTCCTATAGTCCACACATGTTGATAATCGATGTAGAAACAGATCATTAGTAGGGGTGTTCAAATTCGGATATCCAGAAATTTTAGATAATGGATTTCACTATCCAAATTCGAATCTGAAATTTTGGCTATCTGTAATATCGGATTCGGATACCTGAATTGCAAAAAAATTGTATTCTTTAATTAATTATATAAAAATATTATAGTTTTTATTGAATTTTTTTGGATACCCGAAGTTTTTATTAAAATATCTGAAATATCTAAAAATATCCAAAATTTATAATTAATATTTAGTATTTTTAAATTTTATAAAATTATCGGATATCCGAATATCCGAAAATTCTCAAAATCACTATCTGAATATGAAATTTTAGATTTTCGGATATTACGGATTCAGTTTCTAATTCGAATATTTTCTAACACCCCTACATTAGGAGGTACGGATCTACTGATCTTTATTATAGTGAAACTCAATTAACTAGGTTTATTATGGTTATCGTGTTCGTAAAAATATGAGAAAAAATATTAATAGTCAAATTGGGGACATTACACACTATCATGTGTTCATGTATACACACATATTTACACAAGGTAAACCATGCCTTAATAAGGAATTGGATATAGGATTTATAACCCAACATTTATAAATAAATGTATTTTTTATACATATTGATACAACCTAATTGGACATGATGCATAAATAAACATATGTATATGAGGAGGATTAATACAAACCCACTTTTTCCTAAAAACTATGAGAATCATTAAATTTTCGCCATTTAAATCCTTTGTTGATCAGACATACGGGGTATTATTATCGTTTCGTGTTTGTTTTTACTATCCCTATTTTTATGCTACTCATCAATCTCAAAAGAAAATAACTGTATATTTAAACACAATGTAATAAATGTTTAAATTTAAAGTTAGATATTTAGTTTGTACTTGAAGTGATCTTTTAGTGGTGATTTGAGTTTTTTAGAATACTATTTGATTTTTAATTTTTATATGTTATTATTGGATAAGGACACTTGATACTGATACAAGTAATTTGGTTTAAATTATTTATAACTAGATTTTTGTTTAAATTATTCGAGTTTTGATCAAATTACAATCCAACTCATCTAATTTCGGTAAAAAATCGTTTGAGCATTGGTGCAAGACATGAGTTTAAGCTCTTTGGAAGGCTTTTCCCCATAGATGTTTAAGACACTTCCCAATGAAAAAGGAATCCAGATAAACTTATCGAAGCAATAATTTCATCATGGTTCTTAGGTAACCAATATATGTCTACTATGACATCAAAACTTCCAAGTTGCATCAACTTAAGGTCTTTCGGGAAATAGTGCTTGCTAAGATTAATAGTATAGTTCGAAATAACAAAATGTGTTATGATGGGTTTCCCATTAGCTATTTCTATTATAAATTATTTTCTTGACTTAGTTCGGGCACTAGCAAGCAAAGGTTCAAACTCATCAAAACAAAACTAAAGCATATTGGTTACTAACTAAGTGCGGAAGCGATGAAAGGGGTCAATGAAACAATTTCATAGTGTTAGGAGAGTTATAACACTTAGAAGATCAAATAGGTAACCGCTTTATGATGAAACAAAGAACACAAGTAAAAGATCAAAACAAGAACAAGAACACTCAAATATGATTTTCAAGAATGACGTATATTGCTCTTAAATTCTTACAAGTGTTAAAAAGACTACTCTTAAAATACAAGTACTAAAGATACTTTATACTACATCCTACATCCAGCTAACTTGTTCCCTACCTACTTGAGTTGTTGTTTAGTAGCCACAACTTCTTCCTTAGGACTTTCCTGAACTAGGGAAAGAGTAGGAGCTTTGTAGAGTCTCTTTCTTCTATTTTCTTCTTGATTTTGAGGAGCAATTCTGCATCTTTAGCCTTCTTTCTCTCCTTTGACACTTCCATGTTAGCCGTTTCATTCTATTCCTCCAAGGTAACAAAGATGAGTTTATCGACATTGTAGTTCCTAAATGTCACACCCCGACCGACGGCGGAATCATCAGGGCGGACGGATGTGAAACGAATATTCATAACTCATGGAATTAAATAAGTTGAAATAATGTTAAATGTCATTTTTCATTTAATAATACTAAACAAATAAATCATTACAATACAATAAAGATTCAAACAACAACATAAAATCTTTAATTAATCTAGGTCCAAAGCCTATTTGAGCATGAAGAAGTTTACAAAATAGCATCCTGAAACATGTTAAAAATATGGTCAACATATAATGTTGGTGAGTTCTCATAAATTTGTACATACGTATAAAACAACTTTTAAAAGCAATTCATGTCATAGGTTAAGAAGTAATGCAAGAATATAGATAGCATAATGATACAATAAAACCTTGACAAAGATTGCCATAATAAGTTATAACGAGTAGCTAAGTGTACTTGGTTCATTGATGAACAAGAATACATCATCAGGAGCCGCTAATAACCTCGACTTTAGCACCAATAGGCTTGTCAAGCCTATAGATCTATGACGTCGCTAGGCTAGCAATAGTTAATGATTGTTTTTACAAGATGACTATCATATAAGGCTCAAAAATATCTCAAGTAACCATGACAAGTTTATAAACGAATTGCGCGTGCATTACAAGTTTCAGGATGTTTTACAAGTGTTAGTTTATAAGATTAACATGTTTCATCTTAAAAGGTGTGAAATAAAGTAAAAGGGGCATGGAAAACTCACATGGAAAACTCACATGGAAAACTTACATGATATAGATGCACTTTAAATAATAATACGAAAATAAGATTTGTTCCAACGATTACTTCACATTTCAACCTAAGATTTAGTGTCTTAGGATTAGAATAAAGATATGATTAACGAATAATTATGATTTAGGGTTGCAATTGAAATTTGGGGTTTTGATAATTAGGTTAAATAAAATAATATAACTGTTTATATTTTGATTCCATAAAGATGAAATAAATTGATTAAAGATTTAAAAATCATTAGTGAAATTGAACAATAAATATCACTTAAATATTTACTTTATAATAGTTGATTAAGTAATGGTTGATTATTAAAGTATCGCAAAGAAATAATTAATGTAATAATTAATTATTAAATAACTTGATCAAAATAATTAATTAAAAAATTAATTATTTAAATATGTTATAAGATAATTTATTTGATTTAGAACTATTTTATAAAGTAATAAAAAGATAATCTTTTAAATAATTTTTTTATGGTTTTATAATATTAAACCCTTGAAAGAAAAAATAAAGAAATTAGAAATTTATATGGTGTAAATTTTAAAAAAATAAAATAGAGATTTCTAGAATAAATTGTATTGATGAATAGTTTTTATTTAATTTTTAAGACTTAAAGGTAAATTTTATAATAATTTATTCTTTAAAAGATTGTTGATTATATCTTTTAAAATCTTCAAAAGTAATAATAGTTCTACAATGTTTTAGCTAACAAAATAAATTTTATATTAATTTAATAATATGATAATAACTTTTTGAATTCTAAGGTAATTAAAAACCTAAAATGGCAGAGGCTTGGTTCGAACTCGGGACCTCATGCTTGTAATTGTTTCAAGTTACCGGTTGGGTTAAGGCCAGAATCTGTTCAAAGTCCAAACAAAATTTTTAAATCCATTAATTGGATAAATCCCTAATATCCATATGAACCCTAACTTGATTTTGATCCAAATTAAACTCCCAACGATGATTATTACTAAAATAAACATGGGGCTTTGATTCCTCATGTAAAACCGAGTATATGTATGCATGTAACTTACATGACAAGATCAGATCGATGGAGATTGTAAGGTTTCATATAAGGCTGATGCAACCCAAAACATCTAAAGTCTCTCCTGCATGCATGCATAAGTGTACTGAAGTAGAATGCTTCAGAAGTTTCACATGCTTCCTTAGAAAACATTCTAAGTGTGAAATCTTCCAAAGCCAAGACCAATATCTTCCAAAGCCAAACATGAAGTCTTCCGAAGATTCAAAGACAAAGTCTTCCAAAGCCACTTTGTAACACCGGATCCTTTTTTTAAAAGTCAAGAAATAAGAATAAAAGCATGAAGGGCAATAAATTCCAAGAGGAGGGACTAAAAGTGTCCAAAAAGGACAAAACTTTCAAAAGTTGGTGTAAAGTGAGTATGGCCGCCCATCCTCACCTCACTTCACCATTTGTCTCGGTTTTAGAGAGAGAGAGCAGAGAATACTCTCGGATCGAAGAAGAAGGGAAGAAGAAAAGTGAATTCAAGGTAAGAATTCAGGGTTTTTATGTTTTTATATCGGGTTTTAGCCCGGTTATATGATTATGTGCTTATGTGTTGTGTTTGTGCTCGTGTGTAGGTGTTTTGATGTTATTTCTAGGTGTTTTGAACTCTTTGCGAGTGGTTTAAAAGGAAGAACACTCAAGTTGCACCAGGTGAGTTCTAGACCCTGGTTTTTACATCTTTTAAACTATCTTTAGGGCTGAAAACATATTAAAATAATTTTACAAAGTTCATATGTGAATACTCGTATGTTTTGTGTATGTTGGATGATCGTTCTTGGATGATTATAGGTTATTCATGTTTAGAATAGCCAAATTATGCTTAGAACCGATGGGTTTGATGATTAGGATTGAAAATATCCTAGGAACATGTTTTACAGAATTCTCATACGCCTAGATAAGTGTTCATACGTCTGAAAGTGCCTTAGAAAGAATTAAGTGTAAGTCATGCACTTAAACAATAGCTCATGCACCCGAATTTGCCTTAGAAATGTTTAAGTTCAGCCCATGCTTCTCAATAGTGGCCCATGCGCCTAGAAATGTTAGTCGGATGACTAAGTGTAGGGCCATGCGCCCCAATAGTGCCAATGCGCCCAAGTGGCCCATGCGCCTAAGTGTTCATGCGTCTGAATAGTACCCATGCGCCTAGATTAGGCTAGAATTTACTAAGTGTTCAGACGTCCAGAAGTCCCTATGCGCCTGAACAGTATCCATGCGCCTGAAAATGGCCCATGCACCTAAGTGTTCCCCATGTGCCTGAATAGTGTCCATGTGCCGAATAGTGCCCATGCGCCTAGGACTTAGAATATTTTTCTGATTTTGGGGAAAATATGTGAAGGGATCGAGACTAGTTTGATCAATTAGATTACGATTTGCAGGGGAATAGCACACGAATTAGACTAAATTCTAGCAAGAATAATATGAGTATTCAATCAAACAGTAACTGTTATAGAGAGAGAGTTTTTAGCAAAAGGAATGTTTTCATTCATGCACAAACTTCCCGTGTGGTGAAACTAGGTCAACATTCCTTTTATAAGGAATGTGACATCAGCTGACGTCACATGATAGTGACATCTAACTGATTTATACAAACAACTGAAATAAAACTAAACTACTTAAGATGTCCATAACAACTGAGGACATCTTCATTAAAAGCTAAGTATAAACAACATTACAATTACTGAAGTTATAACATCTGAAGTATAAGAACTTCAGATGTTTTACATGATATAAAACTACTGATTACAATCTACTGAAGTGTAAACCATCACAACTACTGAAGAGAGCTACTTCAGCTGTTGTGACAACTACTGAGAGCTTGATCTTCAGACTTTGTCTTCAGCAGTTGTCTTCAGACTTTGTCTTCAGTATTTGTCTTCAGACTTTGTTCTTCAGACTTTGTCTTCAGCAGTTGTCTTCAGACTTTGTTCTTCAGACTTTGTCTTCAGCAGTTGTAGATCACTTCAGTTGTTTTGATGTCTGTGGGACTTAAAGGTTTTACTGATCTGGCTCATTGGTTCTTTTGGTCCAACAAACTCCCCCTGAACCAATGTAGCCAAAACCTTTAAAATTATTGAGGTCTCACTTATTGGCAGAAACAAAATCTGGATCAGCTCATAATTCTTCAATATAAGCTCAGGCCAGGGAAGAGATTTCAGAAGGTTTGATTGGCAAAAGATGAATGGGAACTCTGTTTTGGGGAATTGGACACAGAGCTGTTACCCCATCCATGAAACCTACTTCCCAATGATGAGTCTGTAAGACTCTCTGACTTGTAAGCTCTCTTGAAGTCATCAAGAATTTCCCAGGGTGACACTACAATGGCCAGCATTATCACAACATCTACTATCTTCTTTACTTGGCCATTGTATTTGCTTGGAATCTTCAATTTGCGAATTCTGTCACTTACTCTGGGGTCAGGCCAAATTCTCACTCTCTTTTTCTGATATTGGAATGTAAATCTAAGAGCATACAACCTCTGAGCATGTTTCTTCATAGGTTGTATGGATGAAGACTTGGGAAACTCTTTATCTATCATCCTCAAAAGTTGCTCATCATGTTGTTTGTGCTGTTCTTCTTCTTCAAGTTTGACTTTTACCATTTGCCTTTGAAAGTCAGGTGTGATTGTTGTTGGTTGACTCCTAGGCTTAGGCATTTTTATTTTGAGAACAGCAGATAGTGGTAGACTATCTTCATCATCATCATCTTCTTCTTCTTCCATCCTCAACACCCTTCTCCTCTTCTTAGGTGCATTATTGGTAATGGGTTCAGTAGGTTTCTTATGTAAAGGGATTGGTTTTGAGGGTTGTGGAAGTGGTTGTTTTGGTTTGGGTGAGAGTGCAGGCTGCTCAAGCATCTTGGATTTGAGTGAAGCTTTGGATAGTTTGGCCATATCAGTTCTTTTCCCAGCACCAGCTTCATCAAGAGCTTCAATGATCAATCCTTTGTTAAATACCTCAGACAAACAGATTCCGGTGGTTATTTCCAAAATACTATCTCTGGAACAGGACTTTACTTCAATGATCGACCTTTCCAGAAGTTTGGATATAAATCTTGCCATAGTTTCCAACCTTTCTCTTTCTTTTTCACTCCAACTTGCCCATCTTTGCTCATTTCTTGAATCTCTAACCTTCTGATCTCAGAGTCAAGTTTGGCAGTGTCAAATCCTTGTCTGAAGAGTTGATCAATAATCTTGTCCATAGATCTGCTATATTGCTCATCAGCTTGTTTGATAAATCCTTGTCTGGTGAGGACTTAGAAATGATACCAGCTTCATCTTGATCATTTGCTGAACAAGGAGAAGAGGCAGCCTCACCAGATGTTCTAATCTCCTCCTCTACACTAGGAGATTGAACTCTGTAATCCCTGTGTTATGGGTTATCAGCTACATTATAATCCTTTCCGTTAATGGTTGAGGTTTTCCCAGTAGTAATAGGTTTCTGGGAGGGGTAGAGGAATATAGCTGAGTCAACACTTGTGCAATAACCACAGTTGGACTTGTAGGGGTGGCTTCAGTAGGAGATAGGTGTGAAAAGGATTGCACCTAGGGTGAATGGTGCTCTTCAATGGCAATACTCTCAAGTGAGAGAGATTCCAGTAATGTGGTTTCCCCATGTTTGGTTGCATCAAGATCCTGTTGAGAGGATACTCGAGCGGTTTCAGCTGGTAGAGTCATGGAAACTACAGGGGGATTACTACCCATAGTTTCATCCTGCCTTTGTGTTCCAGGGACATCATCAGGGGACTCAACTCCCTGAGTAGCTGTTGGACCAAAAGAACCAATGAGCCGGATCAGAAAAACCTTTAAGTCCCACAGACATCACAACAACTACTGAAGACCACAACAGCTGAAGACAACAGCTGATTACAAAGTCTGAAGACACAAGTGCTGAAGACAAGTCTGAAGACACAAGTGCTGAAGACAAAGTCTGAAGACACAAGTGCTGAAGACAAAGTCTGAAGACACAAGTGCTGAAGACAAAGTCTGAAGACACAAGTGCTGAAGACAAAGTCTGAAGACACAAGTGCTGAAGACAAAGTCTGAAGACACAAGTGCTGAAGACAAAGTATCAGACGTTGTCACAACAGCTGAAGAGGTCTTCTTCAGTAGTTGTGATGGTTTACTTTTCAGTAGTTGTAATAATAGTTAACACTTAGCATTTTTGTAAGAAGATGTCAGCTGTTTGACATCTTCAGTAGTTATGTTAACTATCAGTAGTTTGTGATAAATTCTATTAGATGTCACTATCAAGTGACATCAGCAGACGTCACATCTCTTATATAAGAGGGGTCGACCTAATTGTAATTGTGACATTCCGTTACCATGAAAGCGAATATTGAATGAAATATATTTGCAGAATTCTCCCAATCTATAACCGTTTTTGTTCTTACATTGAATATCTTTTTGTTCTTGTGAATTGGCTAATTCATTGTTAGAATTCCGCTGCTATACTCTCTAATCAATCAAACGTAGATCACTGATCCTAACAAGTGGTATCAGAGCTAGTTAGTCATTGATTGATCTAACAATTGATCATTGAAACTGCTAATTGATATCTATGATTGATTGAATTAGCATTTTGCAAGAACTGGTTATAGATTATGAATTTCTGACGTTTTTGTTCATTTATTTTGAGATCTCTCTTGGTTCAATTGGTTGTTGTGTTTTTGTTCTAAATCGGTTATACTTAATTGAATTTGATTGAATCTCAGATGACTACTCCTTCTAATGATCCTCACAATACTGGTTCCTCAACCAAGTCCCCGATGCTGGTTAGGACCGAGTATAACATATGGCAGCGAAGAATGCTTCATCACCTGTCTGTTAACAGTTCAGGTTGTGGACATCTGTGGTACATGGACCACATAATCCTATGGTGAACAATCCGGAAACCAATCAAATGGTTCCGAAGAAGAAGGAACAATACTCTGATGAAGATCGGAAACTGTTTGAGATTGATGCTAAAGCCCATGGAATTCTGGCCATGGCACTGCCTAATGAAATCTATTCAGGGCTTATGCATCATGAAACTGCTCATGATCTCTGGAATGCCCTGAAGGAACAATTCGGTGGCACAGATGAGGTCTTAGCAAACAACAGAGAAATCCTTGCCCAACAATATAAGACATTCTCTCATAGAAAGGGTGAGACATTGACGCAACAGTTTGAGCGTTTTTCCTGCTTGATCTCTGAGCTGAAAATGGTGAAACAGGAATACACCAATAGCCACATGAATAACAGGTTCCTCAGATCACTGCCTAAGAGATGGGACACATACACTATTGTCCTACGTTCTAGTGCAAATCTGGATAGCCTATCTCTCACCCAACTTCATGGGAAACTGCTTACATTCGAAAGAGAGATAGAGCAGAAGAGGAAACTTTCCTCATCAGGAAAGCTCACTGATGACTTTGTACCAGGGAATACTACCTTGGTGGTCATGAGTCAGAATATGCTGCATCTGAAAGCAATTATGATGAGCATATTGATTTCTCTTCAATAGTTCGGATCATGCATTTGTTGGTATTGAGAGTCATTATGGTAGTAATAGTGACAATCTATGCTTCATCATGGATGATTTGAAAGGAATAGCTAATGATGATCTAGAAGAGATGGATATTCTGAGCCAAATGGCATTAATTAATATCAGATCTCAGAAGTTCTATAAGAGAACTGGCAGGAAATTTCCTGGACTCTCTGGCAAAACCAAAGTTGGTTTTGACAAGAGTAAGTCGAGGTGTCACAAATGCCAAAGGCTGGGACACTTTGCAAGAGAGTGTAGATCAACTGGATCTAACTCTTCTGCACCCTTTGTGACTTTTCCTAGTACTAGTCCACAAAACAGAGGGCAACATCCTGCTGGTTCTGGTCATCATTCACATCCTAGGTCTCCTGCATACTTTGTCCCCCAGGGTCCAATGTCATATCCTTATCCCTGCTATTATATGCCTCAACCAAATCCTGTTCAAGCTCCAATTGCACAACAACCACAAGCATTGCCTGAACCACAACCTTCCCAATCTCATCAACAAACTCAACCTCAACAACACAGCTTCTTCACCCCAGGAGTTGTTGACTGGAGCAGTTTACCAGATGATTTGTCTGGTCATGAACAACTGTTCACTGGTGCTGGTCAACATGGTGGTGACAGTCCCTTTGGAAATCTAGCTCTTATGGCTTTGGATTCTGCGGATACTTCATCTACTAATGCCTCTACACCAAAGGTATCACAGGTATCCTCTGAGGCAAAAGCCAAATTATGTTCTGAAACATGCATAGCAACATTTGCATCTATTAGAGAAGCAAATGTAGCTTTGATTAACAAGAACATTGAGCTAGAACAAACAATTTCCAAAAGAAAAGCTGAATTTGAGTCTGTGCTTAATGAAAAGAATGATGAGATTTACAAACTTAAATGCCAAATCATAGATTATAAGGCTAGGGAAGAGGTACTTCTTGAGAAGTACAAAGATCTCAAAGAAACCCTTGCAGTCACCCAAGTAGAGTGTGATCGATGGGTACAATCATGCAAAGGTTTTGAAATGCTTCTTAGTAAGCAATCTGCTTCCAATGTGAAGTTTGGCATTGGTTACAATCACACTGCTCCACCTACAGATTTTACTCCCAGAGCAGAGGTAGAATCTGATGGTGAGAGCAATAACCAATCCATTTCATCATGCGATCTACTTTCTAATACAGCCCCATCAGAAGTAGAAGTCAGCACTAAGCCCTCTCAGAACCTATCAGCTGATGTTGATGGTTCCACTGCTGACATTCACATGATCAAAGAGTTGATCAACTCAGGAGTTAATTCAGAAAGTCCTGAAAGGACTGGAGAGCAAGATTTAACACCTGAAGTTCAAACTCCAACTACTGTCAGTACTGAAAAGAAGAAAACTGTCAGTAGAAAGAGTTTGAAGACTACTAAAGAGGAAGTCAAGAAAGCAAACAATGCTTTCAAAGCACTAAAGAGCAAGTCTTCAGTAGTTTCATCTTCTTTAGTTGATGATCAACATAAGATGAACAAGAAACCATGTGAAGTATGTGGTTTGTTCAATCATCTTACAGATGATTGCTGGTACAAAAGAAGATCCAAACTCAAACATAAAGAGGAAATTAAAGAGAAAATGGTTAAAATGAAAACTGAGTTTGAGACCACATTTGTATCAGCAACATCAAATCCTGTAACCCTTAAGTCCATAAAGAAATCCAAAAAGGAAGGGGTTAAACAGGTAACAGCTGAGATTGCTCAAAAGAAGAAGGTGCAACATAGGAACTTATCAAACTCCAATGGCAATGTGTCTGATGAGCTGAAAGCTTTATCACAAAATCAGACACAGCTGCTTATGATGGTTCAACATCTATTGGGAAGAGTTAACCAATTAGATGTTCCTATGTTGAAACCACAGAAAAGGAGGTCCAAGCCAAAGGAATCCTCTTCTTTACCATCTTCTTCCTCTCAGGCTGTTGTTTCCATCAAACCTGTTAGTTTACCATCTGTTTATGAGAACAGGCCCAAAACCAAAAAGGTTTGGGTCTCCAAAACTAACTGATTGTTTATAATTGCAGGGTTCTTCAACATGCCAAAGTAGCATCTGGTATGTAGACAGTGGGGGATCTATGCACATGACTGGGAACAGCTCTCTTCTTCATGACTACTCTCAAGGAAAGAAGAAGGGGTTTGTTTCTTTTGGCAATGATGCTAGGGGTTACATCATTGGAAACGGCTTTGTCTCCAATGGAGTAATAAGTTTGATGATGTTATCATGTGGAAAATCTCAAGTACAATCTCTTGAGTGTCAGTCAAATGTGTGATAAAGGCCATGTTGCTCTTTTCACCAGTCAGAACTGTAGGATTCTGTCATCCAAAGTTCTGCATTTTATTGATAAGGTGTTGGATGATCACACTCTCCTGAGAGCCAACAGGACAGGAAGAGTGTATGCCTTAGATCTTTCCAAGAAAATAGATCTCAGAGGCAATCCTTGCCTATTTTCCAAAGCCTCTTCTCAAGAATCTAAACTGTGGCACAGAAGGCTGGGTCATGTTAATTTCAACAATATGAATCAGCTGATCCACAATAGTTTAGTCAGAGGCTTACCAATAAAGGAGTTCCACTGTGATGAAACCTGCACTGCTTGTTTAAAAGGAAAACAACACAAAGTCTCCTTCCCTCCTATTGAAGAGCCTAAGTCCACTGCCTGCTTGCAATTACTGCATATGGATCTATTTGGTCTTGTGAGAGTGATGAGCATGGCAAAGAAGAAATACTGTCTGGTAATAGTGGATGATTACTCCAGATTTGTATGGACTTTCTTTCTACATTCAAAGGATGAGGTTGCTTAGAAGATTATTCACTTTGTGTTGTATGTTGAGAAGCAGTATTCCCTTCCAGTCAAGTGTATTAGGAGTGACAATGGAACTGAATTCAGAAACCATACACTTGATGACTTCTATCTTTCAAAGGGAGTCAAAAGGCAGTTTAGCATCCCACGGACTCCAAAACAAAATGGAGTAGTGGAGAGGAAGAACAGGACCTAATTGAAGCTGCAAGGTCCATGCTGGCTGACTCTGGTTTGCCACTGACCTTTTGGGCTGAAGCTGTTACACAGCTTGCTATGTGCAGAATAGAGACTTAGTAAATCACAGGTTGATGAAGACTCCATATGAAGTTCTCCATCACTTGGCTCCTCTAATTTCATTTTCCAAAGCATTTGGGTGTCCCTGTTTATTCTCAACACAAAGGATCAACTCCAAAAATTTGATCCTAAGGTGGATGCAGGGTATTTTGTTGGTTATTCATCTACTTGCAAGGCATACAGAGTCTTCAACTGCAGAACAAAGATAGTTGAAGAGACTTTGCATGTGAAGTTTAATGAATCTCCTATGGACAAGATTCCACAAAACCTGTGGAGTTGTTTGATTTGGACATACTGCAATATGTTCCTTATCAACCTCCAGCTGTTGCAGATCATGTGGATAATCATCTTCTGTAGCATGTCTTCCACCTGGTGGTATTGATGATGATGATGATAATATCAATACTCACCTATTCAAGTTTAGTGACCAACTACCTGTGTCTGCTAAATTTGATGTTCCTGTAGCTTCAGCAGTTCCATCCACAACAATGCTGATGAGATCTCTGATTCCTCTACATCTTTTGGGTTACCATCTAATTCTTGGTTTCAAGAGTCTGCATCAACATCTGCTGCTGCTGAAGGTCCTACAAACACTTGCACAGATCTCATTGTTTATCAAGAACTGAAGAATCACCCAATGTCTCATATTATGGTGATATCAATGCTGGTGTTTCAACAAGAAGTCAATTGTCTAACTTCTGCTTCTATGCTCTCTTCATCAGTCAGCTAGAGCCAAAGAACTACCATGTTGCTTTGAGAGACAATGGATGGGTTGAAGCCATGCAGCTTGAGCTACTTCAGTTCAAGAAACAACAAGTGTGGGAACTGGTTCCTTTCCCAGGTAAGTGTGCAATAGGCACTAAATGGGTGTTTAGGAATAAAACTGATGAAAATGGGCTTATTGTTAAGAACAAGGCTAGATTGGTGTACAGGGTTTTCACAAGAAGAAGGTATTGACTATGATGAAACCTTTGCCCCTGTAGCCAGACTAGAGGCAATCGGATTGTTTTTAGCCTATGCTGCATTCCACAATCTTAAAGTTTTTCAAATGGATGTCAAAAGTGCATTTCTATATGGTAAAATAAAGGAGAAGTTTATGTGTGTCAACCACCAGGTTTTGAGGATAATAAACATCCGAAGGGTGTATAAACTTGATAAGGCTCTTTATGGGTTGAAACAAGCTCCTAGAGCCTGGTATGAGACACTTTCCACTTTTCTTCTTAAGAATAATTTCACTAGAGGCTCCATTGATAAAACTTTGTTTATTAAGAAGGTGGATCAGCATAAGCTACTTGTTCAGATTTATGTTGATGATATCATTTTTGCATCCTCTGATCCCCAGTTGTGTGATGATTTTACAACATTAATGAAAAAGAGGATTGAAATGAGTGCAATGGGAGAATTACAGTTCTTTCTAGGCTTGCAAATTAAACAAAAAGCTGATGGAACCTTTATTCATCAGTCAAAATATACAAAAGATCTTTTGAATAAGTTTGATTTACAAAACTGTAAGCCTGTTCTACTCCCATGTGCAACACCACACAACTGGATGCAGATCAGAAAGGTAAAGCTGTTGATGAAACACTTTACAGATGTATGATTGGGTCCTTGATGTATTTAACAGCTTCTAGACCAGATATTATGTTTGCTACATGTGTTTGTGCTAGGTTCAGGCTGCTCCTAAAGAGTCTCATTTGATTGCAGTCAAGAGAATCTTTAGATATTTGCAAGGTACACAATCTCTAGGTTTATGGTATTCCACTGGCCACTCTTGCAAATTAGTTGTTTTCAGATAGTGACTATGCAGGGTGCAAGTTAACTAGAAAGTCAACTTCTGGTGGTTGTCAATTCCTAGGCAACTGTTTGATTCTTGGCAGAGTAAGAAACAAACATCTGTTGCTACATCAACTGCTGAAGCCGAGTACATTGTTGCTGCAAGTTGCACTTCTCAGGTACTCTGGCTTCAGAACCAACTTCTGGATTATGGCATTACAGAGACTAAGACTCCATTATTAATGGATAGTGCTTCAGCTCTGTGTATTGTCAAAAATCCAGTCCAGCACTCTAGGACCAAACATATAGAGATCAAACATCACTTTATTCGGGATTGTTTTGAAAAAGGTCTAATTGATCCTAAGTTTGTGCCTAGTGCTGATGAGCTTGCAGATATTTTTACTAAGCCTTTGGATAATTCTACTTTCCAAAACCTTGTGTTAAGGCTTGGTATGCTGCAGCTAGAATAAGTGACAACTACTGATGATTTCAGTAAAAAATACTGGTGATCATTGGTAACCATGTCACATATAAGTACTGATGAGTTCTTTCACCTTCAGTAGTTTTTATAACTACTGATGGCTACATGCCTCACAAGTACTGAAGTACTTTATTTGTTCTAAACCACTGATGTAGTTACAACTACTGAAATCAGTACAAACAGATAAGTACTGACGTCCTATGAAACACCTGAAAAGCAGATGCAAAGTCTGATGAGTAAGTGTTGAGGACAGTTTGAAATAGCTGAAAGGCTATGAATTGACGAAAACTACTGAAGAGAACTTTCTCTTCAGTTGTTTCTACAACTGCTGTTTCATCCTAAACAACTTATGACAAAACCATGTCTTCAGTAGTTTCACAACTACTGATGCCTAATACCAAGTCATCAGCTGTTTTCAACAACTGACGACAAAGCCATGTCTTCAGTAGTTTCACAACTACTGAAGACTAACACCAAGTCTTCAGCTGTTTACAACTGCTGACAAAACAATGTCTTTAGTAGTTTCCAACTACTGATGACTGATACCAAGTCTTCAGTTGTTTCATCATCTGAAGTTAAAACCATGGTCTTCAGTAGTTTTCTAACTGCTGATGCCTAAAACCACGACTTCAGCTGTTTCAACGTCTGAAAGGGTAATACCATGTCAACAGTCGTTTAAAACTACTGATGACTAACACCAAACCCTTCAGTTGTTTTCTAACCCGTACCCTATAAATATCCCTGACCTAATCCTTCAGAGCATCATCTTCTTCAAACCTAACGTTCATCTCTCCAAAACTTCTTTCTCATTAATGGCGTCCATGCAGCTCAAACCGCGACACAACTGTGTAGCTTACCTCACCAAATCGCCATTCTGGGCTAAGTTCGATAATGCTATTGATCTTATGGTCTAGTCACCCTACAAAACGTCCTTTCTTCTCAATCCAATCCTTCATGCCGAATCCCTTAACCAGTTTTGGATGAACTTCACCCTCACCACTGGGGAGAACAACACAGCGTCTCTCCGGTCGGTCATCAACAACCACGAAGTGGTCATCACTCCCGATATACTTCGTCAAACTCTACACCTGGATGATGCCACTTCTCCTGCTGGATATCCAAAGGGCACAACTAATTTATCCTTTGCCCATCATGGATATCAGGGAAACCTTCGTGCCTCCACCATACTGAAGAAACATTTCAATGATGCTGAACGTCTCATATTTCACATGGTAAATGTCTGTTTGGCTCCTAAGACTTCCTCTTGGGATCGAAATCAAAGCTTGGTCCAGGGACAGTATCTTGGCAATCACCACCAAGATCTGTTCATCTGAAGCATATACTAAGGGACTTGTTATTGAAGCTTTGAATGAAGCAGGAGCAGGGAGCAGGACTGAGCTAGCCAAATACTCAAAAGCAACACTCACCTCTAAATGCTAACTCAGCCTGTCAACATTCCCTCTCCAAAACAACCACAACCACAACCCACAAAACCAACTCCCTTACCATCTAAACCAACAGCCGATGATGCACCTAAGAAGAAGAAGAGAAGGGTGTTGAGGCTAGAAGAAGAAGAAGAAGAGGATGATGTGGAAGAAGATAGGCTGCCTCTGTCTGCAGTTCTAACATTGGCGAAAGCCAAACCCATGCCCATCACTCCCACCTCACAGATGGAAGTTGTGAGAGTAAAGATTGAAGAAGAACAGCAGCAAAAGCTTCATGATGATGAAATGCTGAAAAGCATTGACAAAACTTATGCTGCTTCGTCATCAATTATTAGTATGAAGAAAGAAGCTCTGAGGTTGTACACCCTTGCCAACACATTTCAATATCAGAAGGAAGAGGTGAGAGTATGGCTTGATCCTAGGGTGGCTCACAGGATTGTAAAGAAAGACATTCCTTCGAGATACAAGGGCCAAGTCAAAAGGATCGTAGATGAAGAGATCACAGTGGTCCTTGTAGTATCACCCTAGGAGATTGTAGAAGACTTCAAGAAGGCCTATGAGACTAAACAACCACCCCAAAAGATGATAGAGAACAGAATTATTAAAAAGGGGTTAGTCTACAAGAGGCTTGAGAACTTCAAACAAAATGAGCTCAGTCTGTTACTTGAAAGGACTCATCCTGATGAGTTTGCATACCGACAGATTACAACAGTTGAGCTCAAAAATGCTAAACAGGCCAAGTACATCTCAGAGCTGTATGGGCGAGAAGGATTGTTTAACGGTGAAGCCGAGAACCTAACCATGGAAAAACAAATCATGTTTCTCAGAGCATACACCAGAGAATCCTACAGGCTTATACATGGGTAGTGAGTCTCATGGATGGGGGAACAACTCAGTGTCCAATTCCCCAATACAGAGCTCCCATCCATACATTGCCAACCAAATCTTCAGAGACTCATTTCCAGGCCAGTGCTTATATGGGTCATCTTCTCAACTGATCAAGAAGGAAAAAGACCAACCATTCTGCCAACAATAAGTGGGACCTCAATAAAGTTAAATGTTTTGGCTGCATTGGTTCAGGGGGAGTTTGTTGGACCAAAAGAACCAATGAGCCGGATCAAAAAAACCTTTAAGTCCCACAGACATCACAACAACTACTGAAGACCACAATAGTTGAAGACAACAGCTGATTACAAAGTCTGAAGACACAAGTGCTGAAGACAAAGTCTGAAGACACAAGTGCTGAAGACAAAGTCTGAAGACACAAGTGCTGAAGACAAAGTCTGAAGACACAAGTGCTGAAGACAAAGTCTGAAGACACAAGTGCTGAAGACAAGTCTGAAGACACAAGTGCTGAAGACAAAGTCTGAAGACACAAGTGCTGAAGACAAAGTATCAGACGTTGTCACAACAGCTGAAGAGGTCTTCTTCAGTAGTTGTGATGGTTTACTTTTCAGTAGTTGTAATAATAGTTAACACTTAGCATTTTTGTAAGAAGATGTCAGTTGTTTGACATCTTCAGTAGTTATGTTAACTATCAGTAGTTTGTGATAAATTCTGTTAGATGTCACTATCAAGTGACATCAGCAGACGTCATATCTCTTATATAAGAGGTGTCGACCTAATTGTAATTATGACATTCCGTTACCACGAAAGCGAATATTGAATGAATATATCTGCATAATTCTCCTATCTATAACCGTTTTTGTTCTTACATTGAATATCTTTTGTTCTTGTGAATTGGCTAATTCATTGTTAGAATTCCACTGCTATACTCTCTAATCAATCAAACGTAGATCACTGATCCTAACAGTAGCCTTTTTGGTTTGTTTGGAGTGAGGCTTGGAGGGGACATTAGATCTGGAGGATGATGCTGTGGGTACCTTCTGCTTGGGTTTTAGCAGTTTGGCAGCCTCTTTGAGGTGTGGGTCAGAGTTGTGCCTGGAGTATACCTCTGGCAGAACTACCACAACAGGGCCATCAGATTGTAACTGATTCATGATTATGGCCATAAGAAACCTTGGATATAATAGCCATCTGTTAGCTACAGGTTTCATTGCCAGATCTTTTAATTCTAAAAATATAATTTTAGAAAAATTTAAGCTTTGGCGTTCAAGAATAGAATACAATACCTGCTGCCACCTGGATGACATTTGATCCCATGAAGAGGTTTTGGGGGCAAGGCACACATTGATCATATGGAAAATTAGGCGTTCAGCATCATGAAAGTGCTTCTTCAGAATGGTAGTAGCACTTAGGTTGCCCTCATAGCCATGATTAATGAATGAGAGATCAAGGGTGCCCTTCAGGTATTTGGTGACAAAGGTAGCATCATTCAAATCTAGCATTTGGCGAATGATAGCCGGAGTGACTACCACCTTCTTCTGGTTTACATATGACTTGAGAGTGATTGCGACATCATTCTCAGCAGTATGGATGGTGACGTTTTTCCAGAATTGTCAAAGAGAGTCGGGATAGATGGTTGGATTCAAAAGAAAAGCAGTTCGATACTGGGAATCAGCCATCAAATCAATAGCATCATCAAACTTAGTCTAAAAGGTCGATTTTGTGAAGTAAGCAACACAGTTGTGTCGAGGTTTGATTTGCATGGTCGCCATTAATGGAAGATGAACGTTCTAAAATCGATTTATGAAAAGTTTGATGTTAGGGTTAGGTATTTATAGGTTATGAAACGGCTGAAAGAAAACAACTAAATTTTTTGGTTTTAGTCATCAGTTGTTAGAAAACGACTGAAGACATGGTTTTAACTTTCAGGTGTTGTAAACAACTGAAGACTTGGTGATTGTCATCAGTAGTTGAAAAAACTACTGAAGACTTGGTTTGGCTTCAGTTGTTTTGAAATGAAACAGTTGTTGTTAGAAACAATTGAAGAATAAACTTACTCATCAGTTGTTGTCGTCAATTCACATATCACAGTTGTTTCATTTGACCTCAACACTTACTCAGCAGAGTATCTGATTTTTAGATGTTTCATTGGTCATCAGTATTTATCTGTTATAACAGACGTCAATAGTTGTAACAACTTCAGTACTTTACAACAGATAAAGTACGTCAGTACTTTGAGGAATTTAGTCTTCAGTAGTTATGAAAAACTGCTGAAGATAAAATAGCTTCATTACTTATTTGTGACAGCTGTATACTGATGCTCATCAGTACTTGTGAGCTGAGATCATCAGTAGTTGTCAATTTATTCAAGCTGTAGCATACCAAGCCTTAGCATAAGATTTTGAAAAGTTCCACTGTCCACAGGCTTAGTAAATATATCTGCAAGCTCATCAGCACTAGGAACAAACTTTGGATCAATCATACCCTTTTCATAACAATCCCTGATAAAGTGATGTCTGATCTCAATATGTTTGGTCCTAGAATGCTGGACAGGATTCTTAATGATACAAAGAGCTGAAGCACTGTCCATTAGTAAAGGAGTCTTAGTCTCTGTAATGTCATAATCCAGTAATTGATTCTGAAGCCAGAGTACCTGAGATGTACAACTTGCAGCAGCAATGTACTCTGCTTCAACAGTGGTATGTAGCAACAGAGGTTTGTTTCTTACTCTGCCAAGAAACCAAACAGTTGCCTAGAAATTGGCATCCACCAAGGTTGATTTTCTGGTTAATTTACATCCTGCATAGTCACTATTAGAGAAAGCAACTAATTTGCAAGAGTGCCCAGTGGAATACCAAAGGCCTAGAGATTGAGTTCCTTGCAAATATCTAAAGATCCTTTTGACTGCAATCATATGGGAATCTTTAGGTGCAGCCTGAAATCTAGCACAGACACAAGTTGCAAACATAATGTCTGGTCTAGAAGCTGTAAGGTACATCAAGGACCCAATAATACATCTGTAAAGAGTTTCATCAACTGCTTTACCTTTCTGATCAGCATCCAGTTGTGTGGTGCTGCACATGGGAGTAGAACAGGGCTTACAGTTTTGTAAATCAAACTTTTTCAACAAATCCTTTGTATATTTTGACTGATGAATGAAAGTTCCATCAACCTTTTGTTTGATTTGCAACCCCAGAAAGAACTGTAATTCTCCCATGGCACTCATTTCAAACTTTTGTTGCATTAACATAGTAAAGGCATCACACAACTATGGATCATAGGATGCAAAAATTATATCATCAACATAAATTTGAACAAGGAGCTTGTGCATGCCTACTTTCTTAATGAACAAGGTTTTATCTATGGAGCCTCTAATGAAATTATTTTGAAGAAGAAAGTTTGACGGTGTTTCATACCAGGCTCTGGGTGCTTGTTTTAGTCCATAAAGAGCCTTATCAAGCTTATACACCCAATCTGGATGTTTATGATCTTCAAAACCTGGTGGTTGGCACACATAAACTTCTTCTTTTATTTTACCATATAAAAATGCACTTTTTACATCCATTTGAAAAACTTTGAGATTATGAAAAGCAGCATAAGCTAAAAACAGTCTAATTGCTTCCAGTCTGACTACAGGGGTAAAGGTTTCATCATAATCAATACCTTCTTCTTATGAAAACCCCTGTACAACCAGTCTGGCCTTGTTCTTGACAATTTGGCCTTTTTCATTAGTTTTATTCCTAAACACCCATTTAGTGCCTATTGCACACTTACCTTGGGGAAGAGGAACCAGTTCCCACTCTTACTGCTTTTGAAACTGAAGAAGCTCAAGTTACATAGCTTCAACCCATCCATTGTCTCTTAATGCAATATCATAATTCTTTGGCTCTTGCTGACTGATGAAGAGAGCATAGAAGCAAAAGTTGGACAACTGACTTCTGGTTGAAACCCCAGCATTGATGTCACCAATGATCTGAGACATGGGATGATTCTTCAGTTCTTGATACTCAATAAGATCTGTACAAGTGTTTGTAGGTGATTCAGCAGTAACAGATGTGATTCAGATTCTGGAAACC
This sequence comes from Flaveria trinervia, assembly GCA_025506515.1. NCBI lineage: Eukaryota > Viridiplantae > Streptophyta > Magnoliopsida > Asterales > Asteraceae > Flaveria > Flaveria trinervia. The sequence goes on along the minus strand of CM046458.1, from coordinate 37,115,017 downwards.
TAGATTGAGATGACAATTCAAATGAAGTAGAGGATCCAGAGATCTCATCAGCATTTGTTGTGGATGGAACTGCTGAAGCTACAGGAACATCAAGTTTAGTAGACTCAGCAGTTGATCACTAAAACTTGCATTGATACCAACAGATGGATAACATGTTGCAGAAGATGATGAATTCACAGAATCTGCAACATTTGGAGACTGATAAGGAACATATTGCAGTATGTCCAGATCAAATAACTCCACAGGATTTTATGGGATTTTCTCCTTTGGAGATTCATTAAACTTTACATGCAAGGTTTCTTCTACAATCTTTGATCTGCAATTAAAAACTCTGTATGCCTTGCAAGTAGAGGAATACCCAACATAGTACCCTGCATCCACCTTTGATTCAAACTTCTGAAGTGGATCTTTTATGTTGAAAATATAACAGGGACACCCAAATGCTCTAAAGAAGGAAATCAGAGGAGCCAAATGATGTAACACTTCATAAGGAGTCTTCATCAACCTTTGATTCACAATACTCTATTTTGCACATAACAAGCTGTGTTATAGCTTCAGCCCAAAAGGTTAGTGGCAAACCGAATCAGCCAACATTGACCTTGCAGCTTCTATAAGGGTCCTGTTCTTTCTCTCCACCACTCCATTTTGTTCAGGAGTTCTAGGAATGCTAACTGCCTCTTGATTCCCTTAGAGAAATAAAATTCATCAAGTGTTTGATTTCTAAACTCTGTGCCATTATCACTCCTCACACACTTGACAGAAAGAGAATACTGCTTTTCCACATGCAACACAAAGTAGATGATATTTGACCAGCCTTATCTTTTGAATGTAAGAAGAAGGTCCATACAAATATGGAATAATCATCCACAATTACCAGATAATATTTTTTCTTTGCCATACTCATCACTCTTACTGGACCAAAAAAATCCATATGCAGTAATTGCAAGCAGGCAGTGGACTTTGGTTCTTCTATTAGAGGGAATGATACTTTATGTTGCTTTCCTTTTAAACAAGCAGAGCAGTTGTCATCACATTTGAACTCCTTTAATGGCAGACCTCTCACTAACCCATGAAGGATCAGCTGGTTCATGTTTCTAAGATTCACATGACCAAGCCTTCTGTGCCAAAGCTCAGATTCCTGAGGAGAGGCCTTGGAGAACAGACATGGATGGCCTTTTAGATCAATTTTCTTTGATAAGTCTAGGGCATATACTCTTCCAATCCTGTTGGCTTTCAGGAGAGTATGTTCATCCAATATCTTGTCAATCATATTCAAAACATTGAAAGATAGAATTCGACAGTTTTGACTTGTGAAAAGTGCAACATGCCCTTTATCACACATTTGACTGACACTCAACAAGTTATACTTGAGATTCTCCACATGGTTGACATCATCAAACCTTATTTCTCCATTTGAAACAAAGCCTTTTCCAATGATGTAACCCTTAGCATCATTACCAAAAGATACAAATCCCTTCTTTCCTTGAGAGTAGTCATGAAGAAGAGATCTGCTCCCAGTCATATGCATAGATCCTCCACTGTCCACATACCAGATGCTTCTATGGCATGTTGAAGAACCCTGCATATATCACAATAACTAGTTAGCTTTTGAGACCCAAACCTTTTTGGTTTTGGGTCTGTTCTCATCAACAACTTTTGTACTAACTGATTTGTCATGATTAACGCCTTTGAAAATGGAGATGGTGCTGAAAAGGATTCCTTTGATTTTGGCTTAGGTTTCCTTTTCAGTGGTTAAATCACAGGTACATCTATTTGGTTAACTCTCCCCAATAGATGCTGAACCATCATACAAGGTGTGTCTGATTGGTTGTTAAAGCTTTCAGTTCAGCAGACACATCAGAACTTGTTTATGAATGATTCCTGTGAGACACCATGTCCTCCTTTTTGAAAGACACAGACTTAGTCTTTTGTTTTGATACTCTTGAGGAGTATTATTTTCAGCTGTTTTATGATAAACCTCTTTCGTCTGTTTAGATTTTTGTGAAGACTTTGGTGTATCAGGTTGAGATGTTTGTGGCACAAATCTGGTTTCAAATTCATCTTTCATTTTATTAATTTTCTTTTGATGATTTTATCCTTGTTAAATTTGGAACCCTTTCTGTACCAACATTCATCAGTGAGATGTTTGAATAACCACATATTTCACATGGCTTTTTCTTCATCTTTTGTTGATCACCTGCTGAAGAAGATGAAACTACTGAAGGTGTGTTCTTCAGTACTTTCTTCCTTTCAGTCTTTATGTGAAGTACTGAAGGATTTGTAACAACTGAAGACTTGTTCTTCAGAGATTTTCGATCAGTACTTTTGGATTTCCTGATAGATTCTTCAGCAAATGTCAAACCATGTCTGGTTTCATTTGGCTTGAAATGTTCTTCAGGTGTTGTTATTTGCTCTTCAGTACTTTGAGTACCTTTTGAGACAACACCTGAAGGACTCAGCTTTTCTTTGATCATGTGTTCATCAGCAGTAGGACCATCAGCAGACTGATTAGTTGAGGTACTATTACTGACTTCATCCTCTAATTGTACTTTTCACTTGAGGATGAGACACATGATGATGTTGTTTAGGAATTGATTTCACCTTCAGATTTTACTTCTGTTTTGGGAGTAAAATCTGTAGGAGGTTCAGTGTGATTGTATCCAATCCCAAACTTCACATTTGAAGCAGTTTGCTTACTGAGAAGCATTTCAAACCCCTTGCAAGATGTTACCCAACGTTCACACTCCACTTGAGTAGCTGCAAGTGTTTCTTTGAGACTCTTGTGATTTTCTAAAATGACCTCTACCTTAGCCTTTTCATTAGTGATTTGGCATTTTAATTTGTAAATCTCATCATCTTTTTCTTTTAAAACAGACTCAAGCTCAGCTTTTCTTTTCGAAACCACTTTCTCTAGGTCAAGATTTTGATTAATTAAAGCTACATTTGCTTCTCTAATTGAGGCAAAAGCAGCTATGCATGACTCAGAACACAACTTTCCTTAGCCTCAAAAGATACTTGTGGTACCTGTGATGATAAGCATTTGAGCTTGAACCACCAGTAGACTCCAGGGCCATAAGAGCAAGATTTCCAAAAGGATTTTCACCACCATGTTGACCAGCACCAGAAAACATTTGTTCAGAATAACCAGAAAGATCATCTGGCAAACTACTCCAGTCAACAACCACCAGGAGTGAAAAAGCTTTGATGTGATTGAGATTGTTGACTTGATTGAGATGTGGAGGCTCAGGTAGGGCATGTGATTGTTGAGCTATGGGTACAGAACCTGATTGGACTGTGGCATGTAAAAACAGGGATAAGGATATGGCATTTGACCTTGAGGAACAAAATATGCAGGAGATAATTGATTTTGTGAATGATGACCAGAACTGATAGAATGTTGCCTTTGTTTTGTGAATTATTATTTGGAAAGGTCATAAGGGTGCAGAAGAGTAAGATCCAGATGATCTACACTCTCTTGCAAAATTCCAAGTCTATGGCACTTGTGACACCTCAACTTGCTCTTGTCAAAACCAACTTTGGTTTTTCCAGAGAGACTAGGGAATTTTCTACCTGTCCTTTTGTAAAATTTTTGAGATCTGATATTAACTAATGCCATTTGGCACAAAATATCCATCTCTACCAAATTTCATGAGCAATACCTTTCAAATCATCCATCAAAAAGCACAGATTGTCACTATTACATCCTGAATTACCATCAATACCAGCAAAAGCATGATCTCCACTATTTGAAGAGAAATCAATATGGCATCATATGAACTTTTTGATGTAGCATATTCTGACTCATGACCAACTAGAACAGTATTCCTTGTACAAAGTCATCAGTGAGCTTTCTAGATGAAGTCAGTTTTCTTTTCTGTTCTATCTCCCTTTCAAATGTAAGCAGTTTCCCATGAAGTTGGGTGAGAGCTAGATTATCTAGATTTGCACCGGAGCATAGGACAATGGTATAAGTGTCCCATCTCTCAGGCAGGGATCTGAGAAATCTGTTGTTCATCTGACTGTTTGTATATTCATGTTTAACCATTTTCAACTCAGATATCAAACAGGAGAATCGCTCAAACTGTTGAGTCAGTGACTCACCCTTTCTATGAGAGAATGTCTCATATTGCTGGGCAAGGATTTCTCTATTGTTTGCTAAGACCTCATCAGTTCCTCCAAATTGTTCTTTCAGAGCAACCCAGAGGTCATGAGCAGATTCATGATGCATAAGTCCAGAATAGATTTCATTAGGCAGTGCCATGGCCAGAATTCCATGGGCATTAGCATCAATTTCAAACAGTTTCAAATCTTCATCTGAATATTGCTCTTTCTTCTTTGGAACCATTTCATTGGTTTCCGGATTACTCACCATAGGCTTATATGGTCCATGAACCATAGATTTCCAACAACCTGATTTATTAACAGACAGGTGATGGAGCATTCGTCGTTGCCATATGTTGTACTCACTCCTAACAAGCATCAGAGGCTTTGTTGAGGAGCTAGTATTGTGAGGATCATTGATTGATGTAGCCATTTTCACCAATTCAAACAGATTCAATAAGAACTAGACGAACCTAACTCAAAAACTCAACAACATAATTTGAAATAAGAAGAATCTCAAATTGATTCACAGGAAGCAACAGAAAAACAAACTCTATAACCAATTCTTGCAAATTTGCCAATTCGATCAAACTGAGATATCTAACAAATAGTATTAATGATCAATTGTTAAATCGATCAATGATTAACCTGCTCTGATACCATTTGAAAGGATCGAGATCTAGTTTGATCAATTAGATTACGATTTGCAGCGGAATAGCACACGAATTAGACTAAATTCTATCAAGAATAATATGAGTATTCAATCAAACAGTAACAGTTATAAGAGAGAGGTTTTCTGCAAAAGGAATGTTTTCATTCATGCAGAAACTTCCCGTGTGGTGAAACTAGGTCAACATTCCTTTTATAAGGAATGTGACAACAGCTGACGTCACATGATAGTGACATCTAACTGATTTATACAAACAACTGAAATAAAACTAAACTACTGAAGATGTCCACAACAACTGAGGACATCTTCATTAAAAGCTAAGTATAAACAACATTACAACTAATGAAGTTATAACATCTGAAGTATAAGAACTTCAGATGTTTTACATAATATAAAACTACTGATTACAATCTACTGAAATGTAAACCATCACAACTACTGAAGAGAACTACTTCAGCTGTTGTGACAACTACTGAGAGCTTGATCTTCAGACTTTGTCTTTAGCAGTTGTCTTCAGACTTTGTTTCAGACTTTGTCTTCAGCAGTTGTCTTCAGATTTTGTCTTCAGACTTTGTTCTACAGACTTTGTCTTCAGCAGTTGTCTTCAGACTTTGTCTTCAGACTTTGTTCTTCAGACTTTGTCTTCAGCAGTTGTAGATCACTTCAGTTGTTTTGATGTCTTGGGACTTAAAGGTTTTTCTGATCTGGCTCATTGGTTCTTTTTGTCCAACAATATGTAAAGTAGGCTTTGACTTGGGAAATTCCCGGGGGACTATATAAGTGGACTTTTGGGGTCATAGATGGTATGAGGGGCATGTATGTTTATGATTGATGCTTATGATGATGATGATGTTGCATGGTATGCATGTTGCATGTTATGTATGAATGATGCCTTGTATTATGATGTATGAATGATATGTTAAGTTATGTCCTATAAGATGAATATTTATTGTTTATCTTTCCATGGCTTTACATGTTTTTAATGAATGAACTGAAGTATATGTACGTAAAGTGAAGATAATGAAAGAGGAACTGACGAATGAATGCATGCATTAACGAATGAATGACGTAAAAAGTCTTGCAAGCAAATGTATGGAGGTCGACACCCAATGGGGTATTAGCTTAATTGTGTGCAGTCCAGCTACCCCAGAAGGATGCACACTGGGGTCCAATCCTTGTGATTGACCATATGTATGGGATCCTGCCGCTTGCCCCAGGTACTGGAGTCAGCTTCGTGCATAATGTTCGGGGTCTATGATAGACCTTAGGCCCAGTAACCAGCTTCGTGCACAATGTTTGGGGTATAGCATGGAATTGATCCGGAATGAAAAGATAAGATAATGGTGAATGTACTTGCCTCAGGTACTACAGTCAGCTTCGTGCATAATGTTCGGGGTCTATGATAGACCTCAGGCCCAGTAACTAGCTTCGTGCATCGGGGTATTGTACATGTCACAAGATGTAACGAAGGAACGAAGATTAATGAACGTAATGGAAGATAATAATGATATTATCTGTATGTGCGTATGATGTATGACCACGATCGTATGAAACGTATAGTATGGATTCTGTAAAGAAATAAATAACGATTTATGTTTGTTTATTTATAAAACTAGAACTCACTCAGCGACACTGACTTTTATACGTTTTTAGTTGGCAGGTAAACATTGCTGAGGATGGCACGAGGCGGCTACTCAGCTCTTTTGGATGGCATCCATTTAATTAAGGCTTTTGTGATGTAATACAACAATGTAATTTTGTAACCAACAAACGATGCATTATTTTGCAAAAGTTTTTAGGATGAAATGAAATGCCATTTGTTTTATGTTTTCCGCTGCAATGTTTTGATGAATAAATGTAAACTATATGTTTTATGTGTGATGAATCACCAGCTGTGAGCGTCCCGGGATCGGGGCCTTACAAGTTGGTATCAGAGCCAAAGTTTAAGTGAAATGGGTCATTTTCAAAATAAACCTTAACTTAAACTGAGAATGGGACAGAATGGGAATGGGATGACAATCTAAGTAGCTGCGTGCCATCAGGTATTTTCGTAATGTTAACCGGTTTATGTACGCAGAGCCTGAGTGAAGGAGGCGGTTGTGGAAAAAGTGCACCAAGTCATGCAGACGATCCTACCATCTGTGGTGACTGAAGTGATAAAGGCAGTTAGAGAGGGAGAGAGAAAGGAAAGGATGGACCTACGGGCGAAAGAAGACAGCCCGAGACTGAGACAGTTCTGTCCGATGATGAGGATGAGGAAGAAGGGCATCCGCTGGAAGCGACCCGAGGCTGCAACTACGGGGTGTTTATGAGACGCAAACCCCCTACTTTCGATGAAAACAGCACTGCCGCTACTGCTCACCGGTGGGTGAGGGAAATGGAGGCGGTACTTGATATCAGCGAGTGCCGAGAAGACCAGAAGGTTAAGTTCGCTACCCACTCATTGTAGACTCAGCTCTGTGCTGGTGGGACAATATCGTCCAAGCCGAGGGTAGTCGGGCGATCAGGGGAATGAGATGGTCGGAGTTGAAGAAGTTGGTGATCGAGGAGTTTTGTCCTCACCTGGAAATGGACAAGGTCGAGAGAGAGTTTCCGCAACTAGAGGCGGGAACTATGACACACCAAGAGTACACCACAAGGTTCAATGAAATGGCACGACTGGTACCTGATCAGGTGATGCCACTATCACGAAAGATTAAGAGATATATCCAGGGACTGCCGGCGGATGTCCGTTGGCATATGATCGCCGCTCGGCCGAGCACTTTTAGGTCGGTGGTTGATTTGGCTGGTAGACTTTATGATGAGCGTGAGGTGGTAGTGGCTGAGGAGAAGAAGACAAGTAGGGATGGGAGAAACTAGAATGGGAAACGGTTTGGACGTGGTAGAGCCGCTCCAAACAATAAGGTGGCGAGGGTAGGTGACCGACGTGTGGTCACAGCTGGTGTTGGGTTGGAGAAGTGTGGCAAGTGCGGGAAAGAGCATGGTGGTGAGTGTAGATGGGGGTCGAATGTTGTTTCAAGTGTGGGAAGTCTGGCCATATGGCTAGAGATTGTGGAGGCATGAAGTGTTTCAACTACGGGGGAAGTGTTCACATGAGCAGGGAGTGTAAGAAGCCAAGGGCCGAGAGTTCCGGGGTGAAGAAGGCCGAAGGAGAAGGGCAGAAGGCGAGCGCTCGAGCTTTCACGATGACTCGGAAGGAGGCTAGGACAGATCCCGACGTGGTGTCAGGTATGTATCTAGTAAACCAAACTCTTGCAACTGTGTTGTTTGATTCTGGTGCTAGTAGGAGTTCATTCTGCTACCTTTGGTGCTAAGTTTCCCAATAAGAGGAGATGTACTGGTGAGCCATTCGATGTAGAAACTACTATTGGTAAGTCCACTAGAATTACTGAGGTGATAGAGGACTGTGCCATAGAACTAGAAGGCCATAGGTTTGCTGCTAGGTTACATGTGATACTCCTGGGTGGATTTGATCTAGTACTAGAGATGGATTGGTTAGCAACCTATGAGGCAAACATCGTGTGTCGTAAGAAGATGATCCGATTGACAACGCTTGACGGATTGAGGTGACGGTTTATGGTGATCGCGTCACGACAATCCCGAGGGTGATTTCGATGGCGGTGGCGGGAAAGTGCATGAGACGCAGATGTGGTGCCTACTTGGCATACATAAAAGATGTGGATGCGTCGGTACCGCAATTATACGAAGTACCAGTGGTGCGCGACTTTCCGGACATATTCCCGGAAGACTTACCCGGTGTGCCACCAGATCGCGAGGTTGAGTTCCAAATTGACTTGATACCCGGTGCTCAACCGTTGCCAAGGCACCGTACCGGTTGGCTCTGATTGAGATGAAAGAGTTAATGGAACAGTTGCAAGAACTGCTGGATAAGGGGTTCATTAGACCGAGTATCTCTCCATGGGGTGCTCCGGTATTATTTGTGAAGAAGAAAGACGGTAGTATGAGGATGTGTATTTACTACCGAGAGTTGAACAAGTTGACGGTGAAAAACCGATACCCCCTACCAAGAATAGATGATCTGTTTGATCAGCTCCAAGGTGCCAGTTGGTTTTTGAGGATAGATCTTCGATCTGGTTAACATCAGCTGAAAGTGAAGGAGCAGGACATTCCTAAAACAGCTTTTCGCACGCGCTACGATCACTATGAGTTCCTCGTTATGTCGTTTGGTTTGACCAATGCGCCAACTGCTTTTATGGATCTGATGAACCGTGTGTGTCGGCCGATGTTAGATAAATCAGTGATTGTGTTTATTGATGATATCCTAATTTATTCAAAGAGTGAGATTGAGCATGCCGGTCACATTCGGGAGGTTCTGGAGACGTTAAGAAGGAGAAGTTGTATGCAAAATTCTCCAAGTGCGCATTTTGGTTATGCGAAGTTCAGTTCTTGGGTCATGTGGTGAATCCCGATGGGATTATGGTGGACCCGGCTAAGGTAGAGGCAGTGACGCAATGGAAGTCTTCAAAGACGCCATTCGAGGTTCGCAGTTTCTTGGGTTTGGCGGGCTACTATAGGAGATTTATCGAAGACTTCTCTAAGATAGCTTCACCACTAACTAAGTTGACCGGAAGAATGTAAAGTATGTATGGGGTCAGGCTTAGGAGAAGGCATACGAGGAGTTGAAGGCGAGGTTGACTCAAGCTCCTGTCTTGTCGCTACCCGATGGAAGCGAAGATTTAGTGGTGTATTCAGACGCTTCTTACTCGGGGTTAGGGTGTGTGTTGATGCAAAAAGGAAAAGTTATAGCCTACGCATCCCGACAGCTGAAGGTTCATGAGTTCAACTACCCTACTCATGACTTGGAACTAGCGGCCGTGGTCTTTGCACTAAAGATTTGGAGGCACTATCTTTATGGAATTAAGTGCACCATCTTCACCGACCACAAGAGCTTAAAGTACTTCTTTGAGCAGAAGGACCTGAATATGAGGCAGAGACGATGGTTGGAGCTCATAAAGGATTATGATTGTGAGATCCATTACCATCCGGGCAAAGCTAACGTGGTGGCTGATGCTCTTAGCCGGAACGAGAGGCCCGAGCAATTCGGGTGAAAGCATACCAACTAATCATGACCTCTGATGTAATGAAGCAAGTCAAGGAGTTTCAGGATGAGGCATAAAAGAAGATCATCTAAACTCTGAAAGAATGAGAAGTCTGGTTAGGGAATTGAGTGAAAACACGCTTGGTGTTAAAACTCGATTGGGACGGGTATGGATTCCTTGTTTCGGGAATCTACGTGTGAAGATTATGGACGAAGCTCACAAGACCCCATACTTTATCCATCCCGGTGCCACAAAGATGTACCAAGACATGAAGAAGGATTATTGGTGGCCGGGTATGAAGCGTGACGTGGTGGAGTATGTGAGCAAGTGCCTTACTTGTTTGCAAGTGAAGGTGGAACATCAAAAGCCGTATGGGAAGATCCAACCTTTGGATATACCGGAATGGAAGTGGGAGCACGTCACCATGGATTTCATTACGAAGCTGCCACGTACTCCGAAAGGATACGATGCCATATGGGTGATTGTTGACCGCTTGACGAAGAGTGCTCACTTCCTATCGATCCACGAGACATATTCATCCGAGAGTTTGGCTGGCCTGTTCATCAAGGAGATTGTAACTCGTCATGGTGTGCCGGTGTCTATCGTGTCAGATCGCGACACCCGGTTTACATCTAAATTCTGGATGAAATTCCACGATGCCATGGGGATGAGGTTACATATTAGCACGGCTTATCATCCCCAAACTGATGGTCAGTCAGAACGGACCATTCAGACGTTGGAGGACTTGCTTTTGGCATGTGTAATCGATTTTGGGGGAAATTGGGACGACCACTTACCGTTAGCCAAATTCTCCTATAACAACAGCTATCATGCCAGCATTGGTATGCCACCATATGAGATGCTATACGGTAGGAGATGCAGAACACCCATTTGTTGGGGTGACATTGGTCAGAAAGAGTTGGGAAGCGTCAAGGTAATCGAGGCTACGACTGAGAAGCTTGAGAGGATCAAAGCCTTCGCTAAAGATAGACAGAAGTTGTATTCTGACAAACGACGTAGACCAATTGAGTTCCAGGTGGGTGACCGGGTCATGTTGAAGGTCTCACCTTGGAAGGGTATTATCCGATTTAGGAAGCGGCGCAAGTTGAGCCCAAGGTATGTAGGCCCTTTCCGAATCATTGCTCGAGTGGGAGAGGTGGCCTATAGATTGGAGTTGCCTGATGAGTTAAGTGGAATTCACCCGACATTCCATGTATCTCATTTGAGAAAGTGTATAGCTGATGAAGACATGATTGTTCCACTGGAGGACATTGAAGTTGATGAAAGGCTCAATTATGTGGAGCATCCAGTGGCAATCATCGATAGTAAAGAGAAGAGACTGAGAAATAAAGTGGTTCCTCTTGTGCGTGTACAATGGAAGCACAGGAAGGGATCCGAGTCTACATGGGAGACCGAGGAGGAGATGAGGCAGCATTATCCTCATATGTTCGAGGAATAACAGGTTTTGGGGACGAAACCTATATAACGGGGGTGGACATGTAACACCTAGATCTTTTTTTAAAAGTCAAGAAATAAGAATAAAAGCATGAAGGGCAATAAAGTCCAAGAGGAGGGACTAAAAGTGTCCAAAAAGGACAAAACTTTCAAAAGTTGGTGTAAAGGTGAGTATGGCCGCCCACCTCACCTCACTTCACCATTTGTCTCAGTTTTAGAGAGAGAGAGCAAAGAATACTCTTGGATTGAAGAAGAAGGGGAAGAAGAAAAGTGAATTCAAGGTAAGAATTCAGGGTTTTTATGTTTTTATGTCGGGTTTTAGCCGGTTATTTGATTATGTGCTTATGTGTTGTGTTTGTGCTCGTGTGTATGTGTTTGGATGTTATTTCTAGGTGTTTTGAACTCTTTGCAAGTGGGTTAGAAGGAAGAACACCCAAGTTGCACCAGGTGAGTTCTAGACCCCAGTTTTTACATGTTTTAAACTATCTTTGGGGCTGAAAACGTATTAAAATGATTTTACAAAGTTCATATGTGAATACCCGTAGGATGATGGTTCTTGGATGATTATAGGTTATTCATGTTTAGAATAGCCACATTATGCTTAGAACCGATGGGTTTGATGATTAGGATTGAAAATATCCTAGGAACATGTTTTACAGAATTCTCATACGCCTAGATAAGTGTTCATACGTCTGAAAGTGCCTTAGAAAGAATTAAGTGTAATTCATGCGCCTAAACAGTAGCTCATGCGCCCAAATTTGCCTTAGAAATGTTTAAGTTCAGCCCATGCGTCTGAACAGTGGCCCATGCGCCTAGAAATATTAGTCGGATGACTAAGTGTAAGGCCATGCGCCCCAATAGTGCCATGCGCCCAAGTGGCCCATGCGCCTAAGTTTTCACGTGTCTGAATAGTACCCATGCGCCTAGATTGGGCTGGAATTTACTAAGTGTTCAGACGTCCAAAAGTCCCCATGCGCCTGAACAGTATCCATGCGCCTGAGAGTGGCCCATGTGCCTAAGTGTTCCCCATGTGCCTGAATAGTGTCCATGCGCCTGAATAGTGCCCATGCGCCTAGGACTTAGAATATTTTTCTAATTTTTGGAGAAAATATGTAAGTAGGCTTTGACTTAGGAAATTCCCGGGGGACTATATAAGTTGACTTTTGGGGTCATAGATGGTATGAGGGGCATGTTATGTATTGTGATTGATGCTTATGATGATGATGATGTTGCATTGTTATGCATGATGCATGTTATGTATGGATGATGCCTTGTATGATGATGTATGAATGATATGTTAAGTTATGTTCCTATCATGATGAATTTCTATCTTTCCATGGCTTTACGTGTTATGTTAATGAATGAACCGAAAGTATTATGTAACGTAAAGTGAAAGATAATGAAAGAGGAACATGACGAATGAATGCATGCATTAACAAATGAATGAACGTGAAAAGTCTTGCAAGCAAATGTATGGAGGTCCACACCCAATGAAGGGTGTTAGCTCAACTGTGTGTGGGTTAGCTACCCTAGAAGGATGCACACTGGGGTCCAATCCTTGTGATTGACCATATGTAGATCCTTGCCGCTTGCCCCAGGTACTGGAGTCAGCTTCGTGCACAATATTCAGGGTCTATGATAGACCTTAGGCCCAGTAACCAACTTCGTGCACAATGTTCGGGGTATAGCATATGGCATTGATCCGGAATGAAAAGAAAAGATGAATGGTGAATGTACTTGCCTCAGTTAGTGGAGTCAGCTTCGTGCATAATGTTCGGGGTCTATGATAGACCTCAGGCCCAGTAACCAGCTTCGTGCATAATGTTCGGGGTATTGTACATGTCACAAGATGTAACGAATGAACGAAGATTAATGAACGTAATGGAAGATAATAATGATATTATCTGTATGTACGTATGATGTATGACCACGAACGTGTGAAACATATAGTATGGACTCTGTAAAGAAATAAATAACTATTTATGTATGTTATTTATAAAACTAGAACTCACTCAGTGACGCTGACTTTTATACGTTTTCAGTTGGCAGGTAAACATTGCTGAGGATGGCACGAGGCGGCTACTCAGCTCTTTTGGATGCCATCCATTTAATTAAGGCTTTTGTGATGTATACAACAATGTAATTTTGTAACCAACAAACGATGCATTATTTTGCAAAAGTTTTTAGGATGAAATGAAATGCCATTTGTTTTATGTTTTCCACTGCAATGTTTTGATGAATAAATGTAAAGTATACGTTTTATGTGCAATGAATCACCAGCTGTGAGCGTCCCAGGATCAGGGCCTTACACACTTCTTGAAGACAAATTCTTCCAAAGGCTTTTGAACACATGTTATTATCTGATGTACCTTTACCATAAAGTTGGACCACCTTTCCGCTGCGACTCTGATTAGACACCAACTTTACATGAGTTGGTGAAAGGTCCATGCTTTTGGTAACTTTATATTGAGGTCTTGAGTCTGTACTTTCTACTTTATGTACTTTTATCCTTTTTGTAATATATTAGGATATGAGCTATGACATGTCATAGTCACTAGTCAAAAGTCAATCTGCCTTTTGACTCTACATTGATTTTGTTGTTGATCATGTATCCAGCTGGCCTTCAAAGTATGATCGGTTGAAGGATGTAGTATAAGTATCTCTAGTCCTTGTATCTTATTGTCATTGCTTTGTAAGCACTTGTAAGGAACTAGAGAGAAATAAACATCATCCTTGAAAAACCAAATACTCGTGTTGTTTTGTTCTAATTCTATCTCTTTATTACTTGGGTTTCTTAGATCCCATATCAACTTGTTTGTCTAGTTTCCCATTTGATATGTTAAGTGTTGTTGAATACTCTCCACTTGTGTTGTTGTGTTGTATAAGTGCATTGCACCCTTCGAACGGTCCTGCATTTGGTATCAGAGCATTCCAGGCTCTTGATATAAGATCTCACCATCTTAAGATCCCTCACACACATAAAATACTTATCATCTCAAATGGCAGCTATCTCTAAAGCTGACATGGAAACTGGAACCATGACAATGTCTCCATTGATCACTCCTGAAGACTTTGATACTTGGTGTCAAAGAATGGAAGGTTTTATCAAGTCTCAAGACTCCAGGATGTAGGACTCTGTTGTTGAAGGACCTTACATACCAAGCACTCCATCTGCTACCGGTGGTGGTATGATTCCTAAGGCTATGGTTGACTTCTCTAATGCAGACATGAAGAGAATAGAGATTGATCAAAAAGCCATGACAACCCTTCAAATTGCTCTTCCAAACTCAATCTACAGAGGCTTCAAAAAGTGCAAGACTGCAAAGCAACTATGGGAAGCACTAAAGCTTATTTATGAGGGCTCAACTGAAGCCAAAGAGAACAAGAAAGATCTCCTCAAGCAGTAGTTTGAAAACTTCACCTTTAAGGTAGGTGAGACCATGACTCAACAATACTTCAAGTATGATGAGATTGTGGATACTCTAATGGATGTTGGAGTAACTCTTGAGAACATGGACATTGTAAGGAAGTTTATGTCCTCTCTTCCTAGACAATGGACACATTATTGTGTTGTTATCAAGAGGACTGAGAACCTTAAGATTCTTACTCTAACAGAGTTGTATGGTATTCTCAGTAGATACCAGATGAAGATGAACATGGAAAATTCAGCTGGTAACTCTAGCAATCAAATGGGTTTAGCTCTTCATGTGACTGAAAGGGATTGCATAGAACCTTAACATCATCTTATATGCTACCCTGACAACTGACAAAAGGGTCCATTCATCACCTTCCCAGAGACTCCAAGAGAAAACTACACTTAACGAAGTCCCTTCCAAGAGACAAGTTCTTCTCATGCTTTTGTCTCTGCTGATGAATCCTTAGGAAACCTTCTCTTCACCCTTGAAGACTTGGACTGTATCAATGCAGATGATCTGGAGTATATGGAGATATTTCAACAGATGGCTCTTCTTACTCACAGAGCCAAGAAGTTGTACAAAAGGACAAGAAGGAAGTTTCCTAGCAATGCAGCCAATGAAAATTTTAGGCTGGATAAAAGCAGGGTAAAGTGTTACAACTATAACCAGATGGGACACTTTGCTAGAGAGTGCAAGGCACCAACAGCAAATGGTGGTTAGACTCAATCCAAACCAAACTACACTGTGAGAGCTCTTAGAATCAGAAACCAAAGCAGCAAGCTGCAATTGCTATCGAAGAAGGAGGCTTTGACTGGAGCTTTGAGGTGGAAGATGCATCTCTAAATCAAGCACTCATGGCTAACCACAATGAAGCTAAGGTATTGGTACCTCTTTGCACTCCTGAATGTATTGCTAAAGTTAATAGATACAGATCCTACAACTTATAGATGAGATCTGATCTTGAGTCCTTGAACATCTTAAAATTTGATTTCAAAAAGGATGAAAATGATTATAAGTAAAGATAAAGGACTTAGAGATAACCATCTCAGTTCTTAAACATGAGCACACCAATTATAGGACTCAGATTAAGGATCTCATAACTAAGTTGACTGAATGCCAGGCTGAGCTTGTGATCAATAAAGCCAAGGAAGAAAAATGTATTCTTGAAGAAGATACCTTCAAGAACACGATATCCTTATCCTTGCATGCGAAAGTGTGTTATCAGAATAAGCAGGGACTGGGATCTTGTGAGATATCTCCTCCACACACAATCTTGTTTGTACGATCTCCTAGGTGTGGAACTTGTGAAGATGAGCTTTCCCTCATAGACCCCTTGACTGAAGAGTGGCTCTAAGAGGAGTGAAGAAGAGCATTCTAAGAAGGGTCATCATCCCTTTGAGGAGAGTAAAGTTGTTGGGATGAACAAGTCCAAGAGAAAGAACTTGATTAGAAAGAGCAAAAGAAAAACAAGGAAGGCTTAGGATATCAAGGCCATCTCCAACTCTGCACAGAAACAAGTCTTTGTTTTTATAGGATTTGAAGTGGTTAAAACTGAGGGCACAAATTTGAACTCAAACAACAAGAGTTCTAGTTCATGTCCAAGTCATCCCATCATCATGAAGAAGGCTGATAAGTTGTGCACCAATGTTGTAGAACATGAACCATCAAGCTCCAAAGGTAGTTCTTACCCCACAAGAATTGCCACATCATCTGAGAAGATGAGGATGGAGATTAAAAGTGATCAAGTTCAACCTTGTTCTTATAAGAAGACTCCTAGAAGGAAGAAAATGAACTGTTTTATGTGTGGGAGTACCTCTCATCTTACTAAAGATTGTATCTACAATCCAAAGAGTACTCTCCACATCATAAAGAAAGAAACTTCTAAGCGTCTGGAGAAGAAGAAAGCTTCAGAAGGAAAATCTGTTTCCTTCGGAAGCTCCAAAATGAAGAAGAAGGCAAGTGGAAAATTTCCTTCGGAAGAAAAATTGTTCTCGGAAGAAAGGAATACTTCCAAAGAACTGAAGTCTGCTGCAATGCTAGCAGGATCTTCCGAAGGTCCAGTCATAAAAACATCCAAAGCCATAAAGCTTCCAAACTTTTGAAGGTCAAGTCCAAACTTCCAAAGGTGGTGTGGAAGACAAATAAAGACCAAATGACTGAGAATTCTCCATCAGCAACATCAAGAGATCCTTAATGCACAACTATAGGATCTATTACTATTTCATTATCTTTTACTTCTTTTGATGAGCCCAAAGCGAATAAGGTTTGGATTTCCAAATGTAACTAATCATTTTCTTTGTGTAGGAATAACTCAAGACAAACAAAAATGTCTGGATCATTGATAGTGGTTGTTCTAGGCACATGACAAGCAATAGGTTACTACTTTAAAATTTTGAAAAAATTGATGGAGGGCCAGTTGCTTTCGGAGGAGATGAAGGTGGTTACATTTCTGGAAGGGGCAAAGTCACAAATGGTAAGCTCAGATTGAGAAGGTAACCTTTATTAGGAGCTTGGATACAATCTTTTGAGTGTATCTCAATTTTGTGATTAGTCATAACATGCTCTTTACTGAGCATGAGTGCATTTTTCTCAAGCCCAGGGTGGTCATTCCTCATGAACATATCCTGCTTAGAGCTCCCAGGAGAGGGAACATGTACACGATGGATTTGCAAGAAACATCTCCCTCAGGAGAAGTTTCCTTTGGCATAAAAGAATGTGCCATGTAAACTTTAAAAACATAAAAAAACTTATTAAGAATGATTGGTAACTGGAATACCAAAGAAAGAGTTTACAAGTGATGGTCATTATGTGGCATGCCTGAAAGGGAAGCAACACAAGGTATCTCACAAACCAAAGGAAAGAAACTCCATCACTACTCCCCTACACTTGTTACATATGGATCTCTTTGGCCCCACCAATGTAATGAGTCTAAGAAGGACCTCTTACTGTTTAGTGATCACAGATGACTTTACAAGATTCACTTGGGTCTTCTTCATTAGAACTAAGAATGAGACTCCTGAGATTCTAAAGAATTTCATCTTAAAGACAGAGAATCAATATGATCACAAGGTCAAAACCATAAGATGTGATCATAGAACTGAATTTAAGAACCAAATCCTTGATACATTTGTGATGAAAAGGGTATTACAAGACAATATAGTGCTCTTAGGACTCCTCAGCAAAATGGTGTTGCTGAGAGAAGAAATAGGACACTTATTGAAGCTACAAGAACTATGTTGTCTGACTCTAACTGCCCATCACCTTCAGGGTTAAGGCAGTCAACACTGCCTGCTATGTGCAAAACAGAGTTTTGGTGGTTAAGACTCCTTATAAACTTTGGCATTAAAGGAAACCTTTCATTGGTTTTCTCAGGTCATTTGAATGTCCTTGCACCATCTTGAATACCAAAGATCAAATTGACAAGTTTGCTGAGAAATCAGATGATGGACATTGGATTCTTTTCCCAAGCTTTGAATTAGTGAATCCACATTTGTTGAGTATGGACAATTGCAAGTGAGGGTGGTGAATCTTGCATTTCCATACTCTGGGCAAAACTCTCGGGTTTTGTGATTATAGGTAGGACTTTCTCTCCCCTTGTGGTAGCATTACCCTCTTACAAGGGGGAGCTAAGGGTTAGGTTCATCATATCCACAGGTTCTTATGGACCTGGTTATGTTCTCCTGACACATCTCACAACTAACTTGCCCTTGAGATCAAATGATAATAGAGCAACTCAGTTGTGTTGCCTGTGTAACTGCATGGAAACATTTGGTGGGTTTCAGGAATTAGGGTTGGTCATTTTTAAGTAGCTTAGAATTGAAGGAAGGTAAGAACAAATCCAAGTTGTGGGTGAATTCAGCTATTGAACTTTCGCATATGAAGGTATATTTATATGGTTGGATTGGACACAAAGTTAATGCAAAATGAAACACTTTAAAATCCGGATGTCGGTCTCACCTTAAAAATTGCCCAAAAAGGTAGTTTTCTTGGATGTATAAAATCATTCGAAGGTAATTTGTCTTTGCAAGAAGCCAATTGAGTTCTGAAGAATTCCTTAGCTTGACAAAAATTTGCTTCGGAAGAAAGAAACTTAGAGTATTTTTGCTTCTGAGATATATTTCATTTTGGAAGATATTAAATTTCAGAAGTTTTATTCATAAGTTGAATAATGCTTCTGACTTAATTTCTTTTGGAAGAAAGTTATCCTTCAAAACATATAAGTACTTTGAAACACATTTATGGTTCGGAACATATATCAGAATTTCTTCTGAAGGTAAGTTTCTTAGTAAGTAGTTATTAGTTTTGAACACATAATTTTTTTCCGAAGTCAACTTAATGTCTACCAAAGAAAATATATCTTAAATATTCAAAATTCTAAGGAATATCATTTTAAAAAAATTATTCCAAAGTAAATTAGGCTTTTAAAGATAATGATATGGATAACTTAAGACACACATATTGGAGAAAATAAACTTGATTTAGTTTAAGAAACATAAAGTCAAAGTTAATCATCATAATAGTTGATACAAGTTACTTAAATCTCTACTCATAAAATATACTTAAATCTCTGCTCCTAAAAGGTTTATTTGTGTTAATTTTGACTAGTTTTATCAATCCCTTTTCAAAATTATCTCTAGTGAAATGATATTTGATATTGATGTGCTTTGTATGGAAGTGTTACACAGGATTCTCTAAATAGAGATAGCACTGCTGTTGCCTTTGTCGATGGCAGTCTCTTGAAGTTGAATCCATAGTCCAGCATCTTATTCTAAATCCAAATCACTTAAGCACAACAGCTTGCAGCAGCAATGTATTCAGCTTCAGCAGTTGATGCAAACACACATAATGGTATCTTGCATTGCCATGAGACTATCCTTCCACCAAAGAATTGACATCCCCAGATGTAAACTTTGTAGTCATGTTACAACTACCATAGTCACTATCTACATAGGCATGCTGATTGATGTCAGAATTCTTTGGATACAGGCCAAGTTTGGGAGCACCTTTGAGATATCTAAGAATCTTATTGACAAAACTAGGTGAGACATCTTGGGTTTGGCTTGACATTTTGCATAAAAACATGTAACAAACATGATATCAGGCCTACTGGTTGTGAGGTACATAAGAGACCCTCCATTTAAAGATGTTCATCAACACAATCCCCCTCAAGATCAGATCCTAGGGAATGATTTCTAGCTACGGGTGTCTCAGCAACCTTACCTCAGTCAAATGAAATTTGGTAAGTATGTCTTGCACATACTTTGACTGGTTTATAAAGATTCCATTGTCAACCTTCTTCACTTGAATTCCTATAAAGAAATTGAGTTCCCCCATGGCGGTCATTTCAAATCTATTATTCATCAGCTTCTTAAAGTCTTTACAGAGCTTCGGATTAGTTGACTCAAAGATGATGTCATCTACATAAATTTGAACAAGCATCAAGTAATTCCCTATTCCTTTAATGAAGAGTGTTCCTCATTAGTTACTTCTCTTTTATCCATGCTAACAAAGGTACTGTGATAGTGTATCATACCACTTCTTTAGAGCTTGATGCAGCCCATAGAAAGCTTTGTCAAGCCTACAGACATAATAAGGATGATTTGGATCTGCAAAGCCAGGTGGTTGTTTGACATACACTTAGTCATCAATCACCCCATATAAGAAGGCACACTTAAGTTGGTAGATCTTGAAAATCCTTGAATACAACAAAAGAAAGGAATATCCTTGGATCCATTGTCTGATTTCTCAGCAACTTTGGTTATTGCAGCTTTAATAAGTGTCATGTTTCTTATCTCAGCAACACTGATGCGCTCCAAATTATACAAAAATCATATAAAAAGTTCATCAATTATTCCTCAATATCTCCCTTAAAATGATGAATATGAACTTAAAAATGTTAAATTATGTTTTTAGGTGTTAAAAAGGGCAAGATGGACAAAAGGAGCATATTTGACAAGAAATTGAAGTAATCCAAGCTTTGGAGTTCAACAATGGGGCCATGCCTCATTAAGCGCGCCCCTACCTTGCTTGAAACACACCCCGTGCTAAATTGACAAACCCACATGCTAAATTGACAAACCCCCATGTTTGGACATCTGACAGGACGAAAAGTACAATCCCCCAAAAGTAAGCATGGGGTCATGCCCCATAATGCACGGGGTCGTGCCCCACCTCCAAAATGGGGCCATGCCCTATTTAGCACGTGGCTATGCTCGACACAACCTACACCTACGAGCCGACCAACTTTTGTAAGCATTGTACTAGCACAGGGTTGTGCCTTTTAGGTACGTGGCCGTGCTTAAACACTTTCAAAGCCTATATATAGAGGCCTAAGTTCACTATTTTGGAATGCTTAGGTAGGAGAGTTACTCTACAGAATGCTCTCGAGAATCAAGTCTTCAAGATCATTTGGAGGCTCAGGAGGTGCGTACAACACTTGAAAGAAGCTCGGGATTGTCTAAACGTCATCTATTGTGGATCATCGGTTTGATTGTTCTATTTCACCGATGTTTTCATAGCTATCTTCTATTTTATCTATTGTTATGTTCAAGCTCATTATGAGCTAAACTCTTATTATCATCCTAATTGGATGAAACTTATGTAATTTGTGATGAACTAATGGTGTGATATATATTATGTTAAATGTTATGGTGGTCTTGGGAAAACTTCTGATGGGTAGCATCTACATTTGAACGTGAAGTTATAACCTTGTAGTTTGTGACTATGATTGTCATACATTGTTGAAAAACGTATGATCAACATTCATTCGTGAAACCAGTTTTCATATTAAATCCATGGGTAATGAACTAGAAATGGTTTTTAGAAATCATATCACCTTAACTTTCTAATCATTTGCGGGTTTCCTTTTATTAGTCTGAGAAATGTACAATAATTGTTACGGTTTTTTAAAATTAATTGTATGTTAGGAAGGAACCTGATCAACTCTCCTTTTAACATTAAGTTATGTTTTCAGAAATCGTATGTCAAAAAGGTCATAAAAGATTTACCTACATTACTAGGGATTTGATCTAAGCAGTAAACTCAGGGGCTGTTTGGCACCTTCTAAATGGATAAATGCTGAACCAATAAGATATCTGAACTAGTAAAAAGTCTGGCCCAATAAGATTTCTGAACCAATAAGTCTGTTTGGTTGGATATGTGCTTGGACCAAATTCCAATCACCGTTTTCGGTCCCCCCTTCCTCTTTAGCTTCACCATCTGAAGCACCGCTGACCAGACCCCATGTCGTCGCCCTCGCCATCGCAGACCAAACCCTCACCGCTTCACCAGACTCACCTCCACATCTGGCTCGGGTAAGATCTTGATTTAGGTCTGACCAAATAAGTGGTTCAGTCAGACCTCTTCTCCGGTAAGAGGTAACTAGCCAAACACTCCACATCTGACCGTGTCAGACGTGCATGTATGATCGAGTCAAACGTGCACGTCTGACAGGGATCAGTCAGACCCAACCAAACAGCCCCTCAGCCTGACGTGATCCTAGTCACTATGGAAAGGATATACAAGAAATCATGCCAGTTCACCTTTATAAATATTAACATAATTACATTAGTAAATATCTTTAATCAGACCACCAATTCATCATAGTTACATAAGTTTAATATAATTAGGATGATAGCCTTTATTCCCTGGTTTTAAATCCAAATACTTCAACCCTATTTTACTTTATTCCTATTATTGCTTTCAAACCCCAACAATTTTATGAATGCAACTTATCATTTTCTTAAACAAAACCCAAATCGGATAGTCAAATATTAAGGTTGTTGAGTAGGCTACCTGTGTCCACGGATTGATACTCGGCTCTTACCATCACTACACTACCACACGATAGGTAGACTTGCCTTTTGTATGTGTGATTTCATATTAGTAATAACTAACTAAACTGAATCTATGCAAAAAAATTTATGAGAATATATACACACCACATCGCATCAAGTTTTTGGCGTCGTTGCTGGGGACACACGGTAGTTTTGAAAGACAATCTGATTTTTTGATTATCTTGTGTATATCCTGTTAATATATTTTTGTCCAACTTTATTGTGTTATTAGTAGATAGTTTGCCTTAGTTAGTTTAATTAAATTTTCCTGATTCATTCTAATCCTAATTAGTTTATGATTCCTTAAGTTAGTATGTGTCCGACTCGTCTAGCCCTGAACTTGTCCGCCTCTTTTGGAACTTGAGCAACTTTTCCATCAAAGGTTACATGAAAGACCATGATAAGCAGCTTCAATCATTGAAGAAGACTTTGGAAAGTACACCATCCGAAGAAGACATGGCCAACCATGACGAGGAAATGAAGATGACACACTATGCCACGCCGACAATCGATGGTTACGAGTCTAGTGTTGTCCAACCAGAAATAGAGGCCAACAATTTTGAGAATATGTCTAGTATTATCCAACTCATAGAAAGCTTTATTTAGTTCCATGGATTGCAAGACAAAGATCCTAACGCACATATCTCACGAGTCCTTCGTATCTGTGCGACTTTCAAAATCAATAATTGTTCACACGACTCCATTCGACTAAGACTTCTTCCATTTTCACTTCGAGGCTGAGCCATTGACTGGATTGATTTGCTTCCGCTTGGTTCCATTACCACCTGGGCGGAAATGACTGTACAATTCCTTTTATTTCCACCCGATCACAGTGCCAAACTGAGAAGCAGCATCACAAGCTTTCACCAAGACGATGATGAATCATTACACACAGCATGAGAGGGATATAAAGGTCTCCTTCGGAGTTGCCACATCATGGAATTGATCTGTGGTTGCAATGTCAAACATTTTATGATGCAATCAGCAAAACACACAAATAGGTTGTAGACCAAAGTGTGGGAGGAGATGTCGGAAGCGTCACGCCAACAAAGCCATACCAAGTCTTAGAAAGAGTAGCTAAGAAGAGCTTTATTTAATATCCTTTAAGAACCAAACCTAGTTCTAAAGGCATTCATCAAGTAGACTCTGAAACCCTAAGTGCAGCCTAATAGAAGCTGTAACCAAACGGTTTGAGCAATTGCAAGCTGAACTGAAGAAAACTACACCACGATACAACACATGCGGAAATTCACACAAGACCAACAAATTCCCACAAGGCATTATGATGGTTGAAGATGTTGACTATGTAGGAGGGTCAAGTAACTTATATAACAACAACTCAAATTGGAGAAACAACTCGAATTACAGAGATGTTGGTAACAACCAATCATCATCTGGATTTAACCGAAGGCCACCTTACCAACGAAAGAAACCACCATACCAAGGTCCAAGTAGTAGTAACCAACACCCATGGAGCATCATCAATGGAAGACTTATTGTAGCAATTGTTGTTAACCACATAAGCCACGGACGAGTACATCCGGGAATCTGATCGAAGAAATGAGCAGAGGTTCCAAAGAAAAAAGGCTGAAATAAAAAGCAAGAAAGCATCATTTCAAACTATAGAACACCAAGTAGGTCAGATAGCACAAAAACTATCTGAAAGACCCCAAGGTGCTTTGCCTAGCAACACTGTGACATACCCTAATGCTCAAGTCAAAGCCATCACCATAAGGAGTGGTAAAACCACTAAAGGTGACGCACCTGCATTAGAACCCATCCTTGAATAAGTAGAAATCAAAATTCCAAGTAATGCAAGTGATAATCAAAATCAACCTATTGCCACTGAAGAACCAGCTAAGAAATACGTACCACCACCACCCTATGTTCCACCGCCTCCATATCCAGGTTGTTTAAGACAACAATGAATGGAGGCACAATATGGCAAATTTCTGGGCTTATTCAAGCAACTCCACATCAATCTATCCTTGGTGAAGCCTTAGCCCAAATGCCAAATTATGCTAAGTTTTTAAAGGGTGTCTTGTCGAACAAAAAGAAACAGGCAGAGTTATCACATGTAGTTTTGAATGAGAAATGCTCTGTAGTTCTTCAAATCAAACTAGCTCAAAAGATCACTAATCCAAAAAGCTTTAGCATACCTTGCCTAATAGGAAATCTTTCTGTTAGCAACGCGTTCGCCGATACATTATGCCTAATGTGGTATTCGAAAAGTTAAACTTAGGTGAACCTAGACCTACCCGTATAAGCATCTAGTTAGCTGACCATTCTATTAAATATCCAAGGGGCATCGTTGAAAATCACTTAGTTAAAATCAAAAAATCCGTTTTTAATGTTGATTTTGTGATCCTTGATATGGATGAGGATAAGAATGTTCTCTTATCCTAGGTCGACCTTTCTTAGTGACTGCTCAAGCTCTCATTGATGTTTGCACCGGCAAACTCATGCTTCAAGTAGACGAGGAGGAATAACTTCTGATATAGGCCAATCCATGAAACACCCTCAACATCATGATGACTCGCTCTATTACATTGATATTTGCGATTTGATTGTTAGCCATCATTTAAAGGAAACTCTTCGAAATGAAGCTTGCAACACTTAATTAATAGAGGTCCAAATTACCAAACCTATCAATGCGAATCAAATCATTCTAGAACTAGAAGTTAATGAAACATTGTCTTATCAAGAAGCATTTGAGATCATTGAATAAGAGCTAGAATCTAAAGCCAAACCTTCTATCAAAGACCCTCCAGATTTAGAGCTCAAAGAACTTCTATCTCATCTCGAATACGCCTTTCTTGAAAGCACATCTCAACTTCCTATCATAATCTCATCCGCCTTATCAATTGATGAGAAGAACAAGTTTTTCAATGTGCTTAAGGCACATAAACAACCAATTGCATGGAAAATCATAGACATCAAGGGAATCAATCCATCCTTTTGCACTCGTAAGATATTGATGGAGGAGAACTTCAAATCCATCATTTAAGCTCAAAGACGTTTAAATCCGATAATGCAAAAGGTGGTGAAGAAAGAAGTAATCAAACAACTAGATGTCGGTTTGATTTACCCTATTTCTGATTCGCCTTGGGTAAGTTTCGTCCAAGTTGTTCCAAAGAAAGGAGGAATGACTGTTGTAACTAATGAGAAGAATGAGCTTATTCCCACTAGTACGGTTACAAGATGGAGAGTTTGCATTGACTATCGCAAACTGAATGACGCCACAAGGAAAGATCACTTCCTCATCCTTTTATCGACCAAATGATTGAGAGATTATCTAGAAAAATATTATATTGTTTGCTGGATGGTTCTTAGGTTATTTCCAAATTCCTATTGTTCCCGAAGATCAAGAGAAAACAACATTCACCTGTCCATATGGTACATTTGCTTATCGACGAATACCCTTTGGATTGTGTAATGCTCCTGCTACATTTCAAAGATGCATCGTAGCAATCTTTCATGACATGATTGAACACTCAATTGAAGTTTTCATGGATGACTTTTCCATATTTGGAATCTCATTTGAACAATGTCTTGAAAACCTAGAAAAGATATTGGTTAGATGTGAAGATTCTAACATGGTTTTGAATTGGGAAAAGTGCCACTTCATGGGTACTGAAGGGATAGTGTTAGGGCATAAGATCTCTCGAGTAGGGCTTGAAGTTGATCAAGCCAAAACTGATGCTATTTCCAAATTCCACATCCTTCAACCGTGAAAGACATCAAAAGTTTCCTAGATCATGTAGGATTCTACCATCATTTCATCAAAGATTTCTCATAAATCACTTGACCGATGATTCAACTTCTTGAGAAAGACGCACAATTTGTATTTTCCGACGAATGCATCAATGCATTCAGTTTGCATAAAGAGAGATTGGTAACCGCTCCAATCATGGTTTCCTCAGATTAGATGCTACCATTTGAACTCATGTGTGACACAAGTGATTTTGTGGTAGGAGTCGTATTAGGACAAAGGAAAGACAAGCAATCCACCCAATTCACTACGTGAGCAAAACCCTAAACGATGTACAAGAAAACTACACCACCATCGAGAAGAGCTTCTCATGACAGATTTCACATTTGATAAATCCGCTCGTATCTAATCTCTTAAAAAACAGTCACTTACACTGATCATGCAGACCTTCGTTATCTGCTCAACAAAGAAGATGCAAAGCCGAGATTGATTCGTTGATACTTTTTCTTCAAGTGTTTGAAATGAAATTCGTGATAAGAAAGGAGCAGAAAATCTAGCGGCTAGTCATCTCTCGCATCTTGAAGATTCAAGTCCTTCACAAACTGAGGAATCCATAATAGACAACAATTTTCCTCACGAATTCCTTATGCACATCCAATCCTCAATCGATGAACATCCTTGGTTCACCGATTTTGCAAATTACCTGGCAAGAGGAATTCTTCTCAAGGAATGACTTATCAACAAAATAAGAATTTGTTTTATTGATATTAAGCATTACTATTGGGAGGACCCATATCTATTCAGAATCGGTGCAAACCAACTTATTCGAAGATGCGTATATGGAAGTGAAATGGAACATATTCTAAGGCATTGTTATGAAGGACCCGTATGAGGACACCATAGAGAAATCCTAACAGCCAAGAAAGTATTTGGCTCTGGATTTTACTAGCCCATGATTTTCAAAGATGCTCATAACATGGTAACACCTGTGATGCATGTCAAAAAGCAACCAATATATCAACACAAGATGAGATGCCTTAGAAACTGGTTCAAGTATACGAGGTATTTGATTTATGGGGTATTGATTTCATGGGGCCATTTCTGGTGTCCTTGGTAATCATTACATCTTGGTAGCAATCAATTACGTTTCAAAATAGGTTGAAGCTCAGGCCCTACCTACCAATGATGCCTAAAACGTTGTCAGATTTCTTAAGAAACTATTCTCTAGTTTTGGTGTCCCCAAAGTATAATTAATGTCTGAGGAACACATTTCTGTAACAACTAGCTCGAACGAGCAATGGCCCGTTATGGAGTGCACCATCGCTTTAGGACTGCTTATTATCCATAAGCGAATCGGTAAGCCGAAGTCACTAACTGAGGCATGAAATGAATCCTTGAGAAAAACATAGATCAAGACCACAAGGACTTGTCTACCAAACTAGATGGTGCACTATGGGCTTTTCGAACAACCTATAAGACTCCCATCGGTGCAACACCGTTCAAACTAATTTATGGGAAGTCGTGTCATCTACCTGTGGAACTAGAGCATAAGGCCTTTTGGGAACTTAAAGAAGCAAAACTAGACCAAGACCTTGTAGGAAAGAACCGATTTCTACAAATTCACAAATTAGAGGAATTAAGAGAACAAACATACAAAAACTCTAAGGTTTACAAAGAAAAGACAAGGAAATTCCATGACACTCGATTAAAGAACACAAAATGATTTCATGTCGGATAACATGTCTTACTGTATAACTCCCATTTGCATTTGTATTTTGGAAAGTTGAAATCACGTTGGCCTGGACCTTATACGCTTAAAAATGTGTTTCCGAATGGTGCCATCGAAATCAACAACCACGAAGGTTTAAGTTTCAAAGTGAATGGCCATCGTTTGAAACCTTATAATGATAGAGCAACCAAGATTCTCTCGTAGGAATTACACCTCCACCCTAACGTAAACTAAATGTGGGGAAGGGTCGCGCCAAAGACCCAAAACTTAAATGCGACACATGTACATAGGTTTTTCTTTGTTATTTTTAACTTTTTTAGGACATCATAAGTAAAAGCACAAGCACGGGGCCATGCCCCATGAAGCACATCCCCTTGTCTCTGACAATGTTTTTCCACGATCTCCACTAGCGACTCTGGAATGCTGCAGCTCGAATTTTAGATGAATTCTAACAAGCACGCCCCCGTGTTCACATTTCATGACGTGTATATAAATACCACACTTCTTCCATTATTTCATCACACCCATTCTACTAAAAACGTTTGAAAAATGGAAGAATCAAGTCATGTAAGTTCAATCTGGAATCCTGTGAAGAAAGCGTGTTCTGAAACGCGAGAACCAACAATGCAAGAGTACTTCTGAAGTCGCATGAACGTATTAAGCATTTGACTGAAATGAACCTCATCACATCCTAATGCCTAGCTGAACTCATCCAAAAATTTCAAGAGATAGGCTAGGAACTGTGTTGGGATTCAACAATGGAATAAACTGAAGCTTACCAAATCATAATTACATCCAACTGAAGATCTCATTGTACAAGTTCAGAGACCAAGTTAATTACATCAAAACAAGACAATTCAACATCACAAAGTCAACATCAAGACAATTACAAAGTCAAAATTAGGTCATGTTGTAATATTAGTATAAATAGACCCACTTGTGCATTTATGCATGTGTGGCTTTTTGTGTGTGTTTCCAATGTTGTGAATCACTACCCAAGGAGAAATCCTCTCCTTTGGGTAGGTTTGATTTCACCAGCCATCTATGATTCTCATTGTAACTTGTTTATCAACATCAATGAAATCATAACATTATTATTATCCATCTCTTTGTTCTATGATTCACACACGTCCACGCATCTTTTTGATTTCTAGATCTGAACATGATGAATCCTAAGATCCAAGCTTAATGAATCTGAAATATTGATTTAGCAAAATGGTATCAGAGCTATTGGTTGCTGGATTTATCTAGTTTTCAGATCTGATTTCATCTTTAATGATGTTAAGAACAATGAAGAAAAGAAGAAAAATGAAAAAAAACAAAAGTCTACGTTCATCAAAAACCCACGTGTTCATACCTAAAATCAGAAGAAAAACCAACAAATCTGTTCAACTATGATACGATTTGAAGAATCTTGAACATGCTCATGATTATTCCTTCAAAATTCGATGCAATTGAACAAGATTAACATCAAAAAAGAAGAAAACACATTTGCTCATCTCAAAAATCAAGAAGAAAAATCACAGATCTGTTCTAATATGGTACGATTTGAAGAATATAATAATTCACTGGATTATTACTTCAAAATTCGATGCAATTGAACACGATCATCATTAAAAACAAAGAAAAGATGAAGAAATGGAAGCTACTGCTGATTTCCCGACCTGCACTGCAGTGTGAAATCGTTTTTGTTCAAGTCTGAAAACAAATGCGGATGAACAAAAACAAATGTTGATGAAGCTTCATCAAATGCGGATGTGTTATACACAAATGCGGATGAGTTGGCAACAAATGCGGATGAGTTGGCAACAAATGCGGATGACTTGTCACAAATGCGGATGACTTGTCACAAATGCGGATGACTTGTCACCAAATGCGGATGACTTGTCACCAAGTGCGGATGACTTGTCACCAAATGCGGATGCCTTGACACCAAATGCGGTTGATTTATAAACATATGCGGGTACTCTAAGCACAAATACGGATGCTTTGATGTTAAATGCGGATGCATTGAAATCAAATGCGGATGCCTTGCAAACAAATGCGGATGCTTTGCTTATGAACAGTTGATGAACAGGACTTCAAAAAGAATAGAAAAACATGAACATGGATGATTGCAACCAACAGGCACGTCCATTGTAATCATGAAAGCAAAAAAAAAGAGTATAGAAATTAACTTTGGTAACCTTTTCATAAATTCATCTAGGGACTTGTACAACTATCAGATGCCCTCTTTGAAGTACTTGGGCTCACATTTTTTCTGATGATGTTTTGCACCCGATTCTGGCTACTGAGCGGATAGTTAGCCGGACTTTAATCAAGGGAGTACTCATTATCAGAAGAATGCCATTTATCAAGTTATTTCAAAAGAGTGGAAGTGTGTTTAACCTTGATTCATGTTCCTCATCCAGTTTATTGAAGTTTAAAGCCTCACCATATGCATAATACATTCTAATCCTTGAGTTGTGATATGAACTGTAATCCACAAGTGATACAACCCATATCCAATACCAAGAAGTATTCTCAAGAGATTCTAACCGTTTTCAGAAATATATTAGGAGGAGCTTAATCTGAGGGGGAGAACATCAGTGAATTGTGCCAGAACATCAGTTGATCTAGAAGACATGTGAGAGAGAAGATCTTCAAATTCAAGGTTTGGCAAGCATCAGTTTAGGAGGAGTATTGTTGGGATTGAACAATGGAATAAACTGAAGCTTACCAAATCATAATTACATCCAACTGAAGATCTCATTGTACAAGTTAAGAGACCAAGTTGATTACATCAAAACAAGACAATTCAACATGACAAAGTCAACATCAAGACAATTAGAAAGTCAAAATTAGGTTATGTTGTAATATTAGTATAAATAGACCCACTTGTGCATTTATGCATGTGTGGCTTCCTGTGTGTGTTTCCAATGGTGTGAATCACCACCCAAGGAGAAATCCTCTCCTTTGGTGGGTTTGATTTCACCAGCCATCTATGATTCTCATTGTAACTTGTTTATCAACATCAATGAAATCATAACATTATTATTATCCATCTCTTTGTTCTATGATTCACACATGTCCACCCATCTTAATTTTGATTTCTAGATCTGAACATGATGAATCCTAAGATCCAAGCTCAATGAATCTGAAATATTAACCGTCAGCTTGAGGAATTGAGCAACCGCACTTCTCACAATCCCATCTGGAACCTTCCAAATGAAATGTGTGGAAGTTTCTTTTAGAAGCATTTTGTGATGTGCTAGGTGCGCTAATGCACATTAAGGAGTATGGTTTTGTAGTTTCAGATTCTTGGCTTTTAACATATCATGTAACAGTAGGACCCTAAGAAATGTAATTGTCAAATTGGCTTGTGTTAATTAACTTTAGGACTATTTTTTATCTTTCTTGCTGATTTAGAAGTGAAACTTAACCGGGTAAATTGCATAACGCGCGAAACTGAAAAACGGAACAACAAAAAATTGAAACCAAACAACATAGGGGAAGCACACCCTCGTGCTTGACAAAACATGACACCATCTGACTTTTTTCAGTAATTTGTCTTGTTCCCCATCAATTTTGCATGTTAAAAGATGACTCATTGCCTGCAATAGTTAAAATCCTCTTCCATTTTCGTCACATTTTCATTTTTCTTTGTCATTTTCAAGAGTTCTTTCACGTGTGTTGATCAAGAGGTTAGTATACTAATTCCTATGTGTTGGTCCAAACAGATCGATGAATAGTACTATTGATTGACCAAATGGTTCACTATCTCTAAGAAACGCTCAATACAAACATATCGTGATGATGATGAAGCAAAAGTGTTCAATACTAAACAAAACAAAGCAAACATAATCAATGAACAATGGCTCAATATGATTTCAATGGAATTTCAGCCTCAAAAGTACACTTGCAACAAAGATATTTCGAATTAGGGTTTTGCAAGATTAACCTAAAATGATAGAAACATTTCTATATATTGGCTATTTAGTTTTGCTGACAGTTTCGCTAGCTAGCAGCGAAACTGTCAGGCCTGTTGCCAGTTTCGTCGGGGATTTTGGCCTGTTGACTATGAGCATAACTATAGTTCCGCTCATAGGTTCGTTGTGCAGTCTAACACAAAATACAAACTAAAAAAATGTAATCTAACATAACTCCTATTACATTTAACATAAAAAAATATAAACATTAATCTAAGGTGAGTCCAACCTATTCTTGATCTTCACTATGATAATGATGGTCATTTACATGTAGTTAGAAGATTAGGTCTCTAAACAATCAAAATCCTAGCAATTATATGTAAAGCCTTGTACTTAAATGTCTATGGAATGATGAATGCTTTAAACCTTCTTGTTCATGTTTCTTTTTGTAGTTGTTTAGTTGTTAATTAGTGTTTAGCTAGTTATTAGTAAATTTTTCCTATGTTGTTTACAAGACTATCTTCATATTTGGTGAAATCATTGTTAATCATATTTAAGTTACAAGAGTTCACAAGTGGTGTTAAGCACTATATATTTTTTAGTATCTTGAATTATTAACAAGTGATTAAAATGCTAAACGTATAATCTTTGGTTTTTCAAGAAAGAGAATGCTAAACCCATTCTTAATCAAAGGTTTACAAACAAAACCACGCATGCTTAAGTTAAAATTTCATACCTCAAAATATTAACCGCACCTCCACGTTTCACAAGGCACACCCCATGTTTAATAGTTTTTTTCTTGGATGACAAGTTTTTAACTGTTTTTAAAACATGAGTTGAATAATTGTGGTGTTATGTCTGTGAAACCCATAGTTGTTACTAATGTCATGAATCAATCCAAACCACAAGTACCCATGCAAGGCGATCATTCGAATATGTCCAACGAGCCTTCAACCGAGTTGAAAATATGCATTCCCGAGTCATTGACCTTAGCAATGATGTCCCATACATCAGGAACCGAATGTATCATGAGTGGGGTAATATCCCACCACAAAGCCTTTGAAAACTATGTCACTTTCGGGGCCCAAACACAGTTGTTTCGTGTCATTCTATCCTTTATTTAATGTCATTTTATTTTTATTTTGTGTGTGTAAAAATTTAATGCTTTCAATTATTTGGTGACATTTCAGGTGATCCCGAGGATTCTCTCAACTAGGGTGACCAAACACAAGTTACAAATTCATCATTTTTAGGGGAGTTATCTCATTACCCTTTCTCGATTTTAATATCTTAATCATATTACGGACAATGTGAATTTTAAGTATGGGGATAGGGGTAATATATTTGACTTTGCTAAAAAGGTCCATATTAAAATTTTTGTAAAATATCACTTAACCATTAATTTTTGTGACAAGAAACCAAAATTTTGAACAATTTTTGATAAAACAAAGGGAATATGTCACAGAATAGTAACCATGTTATAAAAGTGTTCTAATTTAGTCACTCATGCATAATTTCTTAAATTGAACCACTAAATGATCAAATCGAATAATTACCAAATTTTATTACAACAAGAAATTAATGATGGAAAAGACGTGGTAGTCATAATTTTCAATATATAAGAATATATTAAAAATAAAAAAAAAACATGTTAATTATGAAAAAAATAAAAAAAAAGTGTCTAAAATATACGTCAATGTTCCATATCAGTATCAAAAGATAGAATAAAATATTTTCTAACTGAATCTAAAAGTATAACATGCTAAAAATATGTTATGACTTTTAATTTGTATAAATATAAAAACTCAGTGATATAATTTGAATACTTTTAAAACTTAAGTTATCTAATTGGAACACTTTTGAAAGTTGGATACTATTTTACAAAGTTATCCCTAAAACAAATTATAAATATACGTTTTCGAGAATTAAATAAGTAAATAAACGACATCCAAAATAAATTGAAAAGGTTTTTTTGTGATCTCCATAAAAGCAACAATTTAGTAAAAATATTTAATTATTTAAAACATAAAACTTTTACCCAATTTAATCTATATGTGAGTTCATTTTTTTAGGTTTAAACAACTTTTGCAATTGTAGTTCTACTTTCATTCTGGATTTAATTGAGGGTGACTTATGATGCGTGTTATTAGAATTTTCTTTAGGCATACGTTTCAAGGCTTTAATTAGTATTTGTTGCATAAAAATAAGTTATGCATTAGGAAACTTTAGCCATTCAAGCCCCAACCATTTTCTTTTAATTTTCCTTACCCGAACGTCAACCTTAGTTAGTCCAGTGGAGCTTAAATGTTTTTATTTCTCAACCACTTGAACCACCAAGTCACCAAACTAAAAAGCCTTCAACAAAACCGTTTTTCATTAAATACACTTTTTTGGTTATTAAAAAAAATGGTCTTTTACCGACATACCTAAAAGAAGTAGAATTCACTCTTTTGATTTTAATTTGCTTTGATGTCTTCACCATGCAAAACTGGGATTTACCCCAAGAATTCTTGAACAAATCTTTAACCTCACGTTCGAAGCAAGAAAGAAATAAAGAAAAAAGCAACAAGTTCCACCATTTTGTGGAATCTCAAAAACTATTATAAAGAGGCGAGCAAAAAGATACGAAAGATGCCTGAACTATGGAAACTGGTCCCACAATGGGAAATGCAAAAAGAACCAAACCGAGTCTAAATTCGAATACAAAGAACTGATCCGATTGGGTGCTAGTAGTAGGGCTTCAAAGTGAATTATCCTAAAGAAAGGAAAGTTTTGTGCATCTTCAGGTGAAAGACGAAGTACGGTTCTTGGAAGAAAAATACACTCTTGACAATCTGACCTTAAACGAGGCCTCAAGTTAGCATGTCCCTTCTAACTTGAAGTATTGTATAAGGAGACTTTTATTGCTTTCTTTGTAGTTTATGTTAGAAAAATAAGCCAAAATCGTCGTCTTTAGCGATTAGCCACTTTTTCCAAATATTCCATACCTGAGCCCGAGCCAAGTTACAACCCATCAAAGAACTAACAATACATGCAAGTAATATCTAAGTAGGTGGAGATTTGATCCCTGAACATGCATATAAATTCCATGTATTCATACTAGGCAATTGAGCGTATTAGTCATACTTAATTATGACTCTATATATTTAGCCGAGTGTGAGTTCATCTTGTGAGAAGTGTGAATTTTACATGATAATAATATTTATTAACTAATCTATTGCTTTCTAGGATATCATTTTACATATGCTTAAAATGTTTACATTTGGACGAAATAATATTTACTTGCATATTTCCCGAAAGACATATTTATTATATGATTTATTTGTTTTTTTGGTGGAATTGTCATTTTAAGTGATTTCACTTAAGGACAAGCAAAGTTCAAGTGTGGGGATGTTTGATTTAATCCAAATTATACATAAAAATCATATCAAAAGCATATCAATTATTCCTCAATGTCTCCCTTAAAAAGATGAATATGTACTTAAAAGGTTAAATGGTGTTTTTAGGTGTTAAAATGGCATGATGGACAAAAGGAGTATATTTGACAAGAAATTTAAGTACTCTGAGATTTGGAGTCCAAGCATGGGGCCTTACCTCATTAAGCACACTCCCATGCCTTGCTTGAAACATACCCTTGTGCTAAATTGACAAACCCCCATGTTTGAACATCTGGCAGGACAAAAAGTACTGTCCCCCAAAAGTAAGCACAGGGCCATGCCCCATGACCACGGGACCGTGCCCCACCTCCAACATGGTGTTGTGCCCTATTTAACATGGGGCCTTTCCTATCACAACCCTCACATACGAGCCGACCGAAATTCTTAAGCATTGTACTAGCACGGGGTCATGCCTTTTAGGCACGAGGTCATGCTTAAACACTCAAGAAAGCCTAAAAATAGAGGCCTAAGTTCACCATATTGGAAAGCTTTGGTAGGAGATTTACTCTTAAAAATTCTCTCAGGAATCAAGTCTTCAAGACCATTTGGAGGCTCGGGAGGTGCATACAACACTTGGAAGAAGCTAGGGATCGTCTAAACGTCATCCATTGTGGATAACCGATTTGATTGTTCCATTTCACCAATGATTTCACATATATCTTCTATGTTATCTGTTGTTATGTTCAAGGTCATTATAAACTAAACTCTTATTATCATCCTAATTGGATGAAACTTTTCTAATTTATGATGAACTAATGGTGTGATATATATTATTTTAATATTATGGTGGTCTTGGGAAAACTTTTGATGGGTAGCATCTACATTTGAACGAGAAGTTATAACCTTATGGTTTGTGATTGGATTGTCATACACGGTTGAAAAACATATGATCAACTTTCATTCGTGAAACTGGTCTTCATAATAAATCCATAGCTCATGAATGGTTATTAGAAATAATATCATCTTAACTTTCTGATCATTTGTGGGTTCCCTTTTATTAGTCTAAGAAATCTACAATAATTGTTATGGTTTTCTAAAATTTATAGTATGTTAGGAAGGATCTTGATCAACTTTATTTTTAACATTAAGTTATCTTTTTAGAAATTGTATGTCAAAAAGGTCACAAAAGATTTACCTACATTACTAGGGCTTTGATCTAAGTAGTTAGTCAGCTTGAGGTGATCCTATTCACTACAAAGTGGATAGACGAGAACCATGCCAGCTCACCTTTATAAACATTAACATAATTACATTAATAAATATATTTAATAACACCACTAATTCATCACAGTTACATAAGCCTATATTCCCTGGTTTTAAATACAAATGCTTCAGTCTTATATTACTTTATTTCAATTATTGTTTTTAAACCTGGAAAATTTTATCAATATGAAACTTATCATTTTCTTAAACAAAAACCAAATTGGATACTCAAGTATTAAGGTTGTTGAGTAGGCTAAGTGTGTCCATGGATTGATACTCGGTTCTTACCATCACTATACTACCACATTATAGGTACACTTGCCTTTTGTGTGTTTGGTTTAGTATTAGTAATAACTAATTAAAATTGAATCTATGTGAAGAATCTTTATAAAATTATATAGTACTCTCCGCATCACATCAAACACCATTTTGCTTGGGAGTCCTTGGAGCACTGTATTGTCTTGTAATACCTTTCTTATCACAAAATGAATCAAGGATCTGGTTCTTGAATTTTGTTCCTTGATAAAATCTTATGATTTTGACCTTGAGATCACAATGATTCTCAACTTTTAGAATGAAGCACTTCAAGATCTCAGGAGTCTTATCCATACTTTTAAGGAAAAAGACATAAGCCTAGACTCAGTTTCATGTGTTTACAACATATCAGGTGTATTACATTAAGCCTAGACTATTCGTCAAGCGAGGGACACACTATATATGACAATATATGCTCCAACAAATACCCCCTTGGACGTTGCTTGTGAATAGTAGATAACACCTCTTACAATCTTCAGTCAATCTTCGCTCTGGTTGCCAATAGAATCAAACGAAAACCATACTAGCCAACGTTGCGGATCCGTCAGGTTGCTACAGTATCCCTAAAAATGAATTTAGGCATAATAGCTTTCGTTTACTTTGCAGGACACCATCTTAGCAGCAAGATTCTCCATATGACTGATTTTTCTAGATAATGACATGAATAGTTTTCCATTGGTCCAATCTTCACGAGGCTAACCTGATTAACATTAACACCTGCTGAAATTACCTCTAAAATTCAGCATATCCTAATATATAAACATTGTGCTCTCCTAACGTCTTCATACGGTGTATTAGGCAAAAGTAGAAAGTTCCAATCCACAGCTGGCAATCTCAAACAAATCAACATGCACTCAGATACATCATCAGAAACCAGCTCACATCATCAGTATCTGATGCGTCTTCAATTTCACTACACATGAATTCCCCCTAGGAATCAGAATCCGGTCTGTGCGGATAATATAAC
Organism: Flaveria trinervia; assembly: GCA_025506515.1. Classification (NCBI taxonomy): domain Eukaryota; kingdom Viridiplantae; phylum Streptophyta; class Magnoliopsida; order Asterales; family Asteraceae; genus Flaveria; species Flaveria trinervia. The sequence continues at coordinate 37,077,209 of CM046458.1, read as the reverse complement.
TTGATTGGCCCATAAATAATCAGATGTTGCTGACCACCCTACAAAATCAGCACCAACTGCTGATATCTTCTCTTCTCTCTTTTGTGTTCTAACTACATTCATCTATTCTGGAAGTCCAACGAATAATGGGGTATCCATTAAACTTATTTGACAAAAGAACCTCAGAGTGAACGTGCTTTGCTCATCCTCAAATCTGTGCAAGAGGTAGTTACAGACCCTTTTTTATGGTTTTTGGTCTGGAACACCGTTCATTCATATGACATGGAGGACAAATATCACATTCGTGTGAATGGACGATATGAATGATATATTCGTGCGACTGGTCATAAGACTGGTCCAGTAGCACGACTGGACATAAGACTGGTCCAGTCGCACGACTGGACATAAGACTGGTCCAGTCGCACGACTGGACATAAGACTGGTCCAGTCGCACGACTGGACATAAGACTGGTCCAGTCGCACGACTGGACATAAGACTGTCCAGTCGCACGACTGGACATAAGACTGGTCCAGTCGCACGACTGGACATAAGACTGGTCCAGTCGCACGACTGGACATAAGACTGGTCCAGTCGCACGACTGGACATAAGACTGGTCCAGTCGCACGACTGGACATAAGACTGGTCCAGTCGCATGGTCCAGTCGTACGAATGGTTCATTAGCATGGCCTACTCGTATGAATGGTCCATTAGCATGGTCCAGACGTACGAATGGTCCATTAGCATGGTCCAGTCGTTCGAATGGTCCATTAGCATGGTCCAGTCGTACGAATGGTCCATTAGCATGGTCCAGTCGTACGAATGGTCCATTAGCATGGTCCAGTCGTACGAATGGTCCATTAGCATGGTCCAGTCGTACGAATGGTCCATTAGCATGGTCCAGTCGTACGAATGGTCCATTAGCATGGTCCAGTCGCATGAACGGATATGCACACAGAATTTCAGATTTGCAGCAGCCATGGCTACCAAAATCCCTAATCTAATGAATTTTACATGAACCAAAACAAAATAAACATCATAAGATTCGCAAGGGTGATTAGAACGTGGTTTTGAGTTCGATTTTAACCAAGAAACAATACACATAACAAGATCTGAGCAAAACACGAAGAACACGAAAGTGGGTTTAACATCAAAGAACATGAATAGATCCAGAAATCAAGAGCTCGGGTTGCTAGAATGATTGTTAGATCATTCTAGCAGTTACCGGCTCTGATACCAATTATGAAGTCGCTGGATCGGTTAACATCCGAGCGTGTTCTTGACGGAAGGAAAGAAAACCAAGAGAAAAACAATAGAACGAACAATAATAGAATGGTTTCATTGATAAAATCTAATGATTAGATGCTTGTTAAACATAAGAATCAAGACTCTTGGCAAGGGGAGATTAAGCATGATCTCCTCTCTCATCCTACAGCACCTAGGCCCAGGTAGACTCTCAAAACCCTTGCCTATCTACACAATGAAACTGGTATTTATAGGTCTCAGCCCAAATCAGATGCGACTGGGCCCATTCATACGATTAAACCATGCGTATGGTTCAATCGTACGACTAGACCATACTTATGGTTCAGTCTTACGAATGGCCCAGTAACATCTCTAAATCGCACGACTGGTACATAAGCATGGCTCAGTCGTACGACCGAGTCTCATTCACATATGCTACTGTGAATGACTCGTTTTCATGTGTTTACAACATATCAGTTGTATTACATTAAGCCTAGACTATTCGTCAAGCGACGGACACACTATATATGACAATATATGCTCCAACAATTTTGTCTTGTCTTTAGTTGTGGAAACCCAAGCCTTATTGGTATTGGGCCTGTCAAAGTGAACTAAAGATTATTCAATAATGATTGATCCTATATTCAAGCTCTAAGGATCATTTGTTTTTGTTGATGAAGAACTTTCAGTCACATGGCCTTCTTTCATCTTCCACGCCATCTTTGGAAGACTATACTTGGCCTTTAATACTTTAGAAGTTTTGGAGATTAGACCTTTAGAAGATTTTTGCATCCACTGTAACAAACTTTAGTACTTCAAAAATATTCCTTTCTTCCGAGACCAATTTTTATTCCAAAAGTAAGTTTTCATGTATTTTCCACTTCACTTTGGAGCTTCCGAAAAGAAGAGATTTTCCTTCGGAAGCTATTATCTTCTTTTTCTTCTTAGAAGTTTTCTTCTTGGTCATGTGGATAGTGCTTTTGGGATTGTAGATGCAATACTTAGCAAAGTGACAAGTACTACTACTCATCATATATTTATTTTGCATACTTTTGAGATTCTTCTTTTGAGTAGGATGCAATACTTAGCAAAGTGACAAGTACTACTACTCATATTATAGGACCTATACATATTCACTTTAGCAATCATTTAAGAGTACAAAGATGTTTTAATACCTTGGCTTCTTCATGATCATCCATCAGTGCTTGTTGGGAGAAACATCTTCTACCTGGAAGCTCCAATCAAGCTTACTTCTTCAACAGGAATAACAACTAGTTGTTCTCTGACAGGATCAGTGATCTCAAGTTTGATGGATTAGAGTGTAACGCAGCGGAATAAGAACAAGAATTAGACAAATTATAGCAAGAATTTGATATTCGTATGCATTAAGAACAAATACGGTTGTAACGAGAGAATATATTTCTGTGAAAAGGAATGTTTCAATAATATCAAATGTTTCTTCTTAATCATTCACAAATTACAATTAGGTTGACACTCCTTATATAGAGTGCAATCACTGCTGATATCACGGGATAGTGACATCTGGCAGATTTATTACAAAAATAACTAAATCTTAACAAACTACTGAGAACATATCATAGTGCTAAGTACAAAACATAAAACTACTGATGCTAAACTACTGAAACTAAACTACTGATTACAAAACTACTGTAAGGGAAAAATATAAAACTACTGATATCACAACTACTGAAGAAGTACTCTTCAGCTGTTGTGACAAACTACTGAAACTTTAGCACTTGGTCTTCAGACTTGAACTTCAGACGTTTCATCAGCTGATGACTTCAGTAGAAGTCATCAGCTGATGTCTTCAGTCTTTGTCTTCAGACTTTGTACATCAGTTGTTGATCTTCAGCACTTGTGGACTCTTCAGCTGTTGACTTCAGTACTTTGGTCTTCAGCTTCAGCACTTGTATTCTTCAGCTGTTGACCTTCAGTACTTTGGTCTTCAGCTTCAGCACTGTGTTCTTCAGCTGTTTGACTTCGGCACTTTAGTCTTCAGCTTGAGCACTTGTGTTCTTCAGCTGTTGACTTCAGCACTTTAGTCTTCAGCTGTTTAAGTCTTCAGTACTTGATCTTCAGCTGTTGAAGTCTTCAGCACTTGTCGAACTGCTGATGAAGCCTTCAGCAGTTGTTGTGATATCATGTGGGACTTAGAGTTTTTTCTGATCCGGCTCATTGGTTATTTTGGTCCAACAAACTCCCCCTGAACCAATGCATCCAAAACCTTTAACTTTATTGAGGTCCCACTTATTGTTGGCAAAGACTTCTCTTGATCAGCTTCAGAGAATCGGATCAGTACAGGCCAGGAAGAGGTTTCTAATCATGTGTTTGGCTAAGTATGGAGGGGAACTCTGTTTTGGGGAATCTGGACATAGAGTTGTGATCCCAACCATGAAACCTACTTCCCATTTACGAGTCTGTAAGACTCATGAACATAGGCCTCAAGGAGAACAACCTGTTCCTCCTTGGAGAGTTCTTCTACTCCTCCTTCAAAGAAGAACTCTGGACCATAGTACTCAGATAAGTACTTTACAGTCCTGCCATTCTTCAACTCCACAGTAGTTATCTCCCTATAGACAAATTCATCAGGATGGGTGCCCTCAAGGAGTAACTGGAGCTCATTCTTCTTAATGTCTTCAAGCTTCTTATATAATAACCCCTTTTTGATCATCTTGTTTTCCAGTAAGGCTTGAGGGGTCATTTTTGATTGATGAGCCTTCTTGAATTCATCGAGTATTTCCCAAGGTGAGACTACAATGGCCAACATGATTGTAGAGTATATTGTTTTTCTAACCTGGCCATTGTATCTATGTGGAATAGATCTTTTGTGTATTCTAGAGCTCACCTTGGGGTTTGGCCATACTCTCACTCTCTCTTTTTGGTACTGAAATATGTGTCTGAGAGTGTACAGCCTCTGAGCATGCCCTTTCATGGCTTGTATAGATGATGACTGGGAAATTCCTTGTCAACCATCTTCAGTAGTTGCTCATCATGCTGCTTCTGCTGTTCCTCATCTTCAATTTGACTTAACCATTTCCCTTTGTGAGTCAGGTGTGATCATGAGTTGACTCCTGGTTCTGGTACCCTTAGACAGCAGAGAGTGGCAGACTATCATCTTCATCATCTTCTTCTTCATCTCTTCTATCCTCAACACCCTTGTCCTCCTTCTAGGTGCATCACTGGATGATGGTTGGGTTGGTTTTTGTGGTAAAGGAATTGGTTTTGAGGGTTGAGGATGTTTGGATTTGAGTTTTGAGATTGGTTTGGAGATTTGAGGGGTAGGCTGTTTTTGAGTGGGTGATTGGGAAGTTTTTCAAGAATTTTGGTTGTAAGTTTGGCTTTTGTGAGTTTTTCCATTTCAAGCCTTTTCCCAGCTCCAGCCTCATCAAGTGCTTTAATAATTATCCCCTTATGAAATTGCTCAGACAAACAGATTCTGGTGGCTATAGCCAGAATGCTGTCTCTGGTTCATGAACGAATCTCCATTAGTGATCTTCCTAGTATTTGGCTATGAATCGAATCATGATCTCCAATCTCTCTTTCTCCAGCACACTGTACCCAGCCCATCTTTTTTGATTTCACTTACTTCCAACCTCCTGATCTCACTGTCTAGTTTGGCTGTATCAAAGTCTTGCTTGAAGAGTTGTTCATGATTTTGTCCATGGATCGGCTGTGTGCTTCGTCTGCATCTTTTATCAGCTCTCCAAGGATTTTTCTTCAGCATTCTTTTGATCACCAGCACTTTTCTTTCTTTTGTAGTGATCAGTTGTTGTTCCTTTTCCTTCTCCAACTCCTTGGTTTTCTCTTGTGCCTTCTCATCCTCAGTTCTTTTTCTTTTCTTTTCTTTCACTGCTGTACTCTCCCCCTTTTTGGATGCATTGGTTGCAGGGGTTTGTACCGCAGAAAGTTTCTTGTGCACAGCATCATCAATGAGTGGTTGTAGACTTGAGGAGATCCTCTCATCAAAGGCTTTATGAACAATGTCATTGATGATGGGAGTGATGAGAGGTAAGGATTGTTGGAATGCAGCAACCATCTGCTCAGGGGGTTCTGTCCCTGAGAGATAGTGCCAAAGTCAGAGGCTGGAGGCTCAGTGAAGTGAGAGGGTGAAGTGTTTGGGGGACCTTCGAATGAAGGTGCCATCTGTGGTTAATGGGGGCAGATGGACTTACATCCTGAGACTTCTTGGCAAGCAGTTCTTGTAGTCTGCTTACCTCAACCTCCAGGATGGTGTTGTGGGCTAGAACTCATAGAAAAGCCTAGGTCATCATTAGCAGATGTTGAATCACCTGACCTCCTGCTTGTAGCAGGATGTACACCGGGTGTAGACCAGTTTTAGCATGTGCCCCTTTTTCTTGGAACTGGGGACTTCCAGCCTCAGGACGATGTCCTTCATCAGCTGTTGCCTCTGGTGAGGTCTTAGCTATGTTACCAGCCTCAGTCTGATCATGTGCTGATTCAGAAGAGGTGGCAGCCTCACCAGATGTTCGTATATGCATATCCACACCAGGAGATAGAACAGTTAACCCTGGTGCTGTGGGTTGTCAGAAGCATGTTGATCCTCTTCCTCAATTATTGTGATTCTCCCTTTTGTTGTGGTTTGTTGGGGAGGAGGAGTGGCATGCAGCTGAGTCAGCACGTTTGCAATTATAATGGTTGGACTTTGGGGGACATTTGCATGGGGAGAGGGATAGAAGCAGATTGCGCATTCGGGGAGAGGAATGCTCTTCAATGAGGACCTTCTCAAGTGAGAGGTCTCAGCAGTGTGGTTGCCCCTGATAAGGTTGCATCAGGATCCTTTGGAGAGGATGTCTGTGCGGTGGTAGCTGGTAGAGTCTCTGATACTGCTGGGGGGTTTAAACCAGCAAGTATATCCTGCCTTGGTGGTGCAGGAGCATCTTCAGGGGACTCATCTCCCTGAATAGCTGTTTTGGGGCGTTTGGTTTTTGGTTTGGTGGGGACTCTGGATCTGGTGGTGGAAGCTGTGGGTTCCCTCTGCTTGGGTTTTAGCATTCGGGCAGCTTCTTTAAGAGTGAGGTCTGAGTTGTGCCTGGAGTATACCGTAGCAAAGCAGCTGGTGCAGGGACTCCAAGGCCAACAAGGCCATCAGATTTTAGTTCATTTAAAATAATGGCCATCAGAAACCTGGGATATAATAGCCAGCGGTTTGCCGCAGGTTTCTGAGCCAAGTTCTTTATTTCTAGAAACACGATTTCAGAGAATTTTAGTGGTTGGTGTTCTAGAATAGAATACAATACCTGTTTCCATTGGGATGACATTTGATCCCAAGAGGATGTCTTTGAAGCTAAGCATACATTTACCATGTGAAAGATAAGCTTTTCAGCATCATGGAAATGTTTCTTCAGAATGGTTGTAGCCCGAAGATCACCTTCATACCCATTATTGATAAAGGACATATCCATTGTGCCCTTTGGGTATTCAGTCACAGTGGTGGAGTCATGTAAGTGTAATGCCTGACGAATGATGTCGGCTGTAACAACCACTGGTTTCTGGTTGACGAGGGACCGAACAGAGATTTGGCCAGTAGACTCATCAGTATGAACATAAATATTTGACCAGAATTGACTGAGAGATTCAGGGTAGATGGTCGAATTCAAGAGAAAGGCTGTGCGATATGGGGAATTCACCATTAGGTCAATGGCATTATGAAATTTGTTCCAGAAAGCCGACTTGGTAAGGTATGCAACGCAGTTATGTCGTGGTTTGACTCATGGTCGCCATGTTGAGAGAGAGAAGGTCAGAAAAACGGCTAATGAAATGTTTGAAGAGAAGACAGGTATTTATAGGGTGGGATAGGAAAAGGCTGAATGAAAACTACTGAAGGTTTTGGTGTGGTCATCAGTTGTTTGAAACTACTGATGACGTGGTATTAACCTTCAGTGGTTTAAAATGACTGACAGTGGTGGTGTTGTCATCAGTTTTTATAAAACAACTGAAGACTTGGTTTTGACCATCAGACATTGAAATAGCTGAAGACTTGGTGTTAGTCTTCAGTAGTTGTAAACTACTTAAGGCATAGTTTTGGCTTCAGTTGTTTTAATGAAACAGTAGTTGTATAAACGACTGAAGAGAAACTTCTCATCAGCTGTTTTCGTCAATTCATAGCTTTTCAGCTATTTCAGTCTGACCTCCACACTTACTCATCAGACTTAGATCTGAGTTTCAGACGTTTCATTGGTCATCAGTACTTATCTGCATTTCTGACATCAGTAGTTGTAGCTACATCAGCTGTTGTGACTACATCAGCTGTTGTAACTACATCAGCTGTTTCAACAAATAAAATACTTGAGTACTGAGAAGTTACTTAAGCTTTAGTAGTTTTAAAAACATCTAAAGGGAGGATAACTTCAGTACTTATATATGACAATAATAAACTAATGATCATCAGTACTTGTGAGCTGAGATCATTAGTAGTTGTCACTTATTCTAGCTGCAGCATACCAAGCCTTAGCACTAGGTTTTGGAAAGTTGTGCTATCCAAGGCTTAGTGAAATGTCTGCAAGCTCATCAGCACTAGGAACAAATTTTGGATCAATCAGACCTCTTTCAAAACAATCTCTAATAAAATGGTGTCTGATTTCAATATGTTTAGTCCTAGAGTGCTGGACAGGATTCTTGACAATACAAAGAGCTGAAGAGCTCTCCATTAACAATGGGGTCTTAGTCTCTGTTATGCCATAATCCAATAATTGGTTTTGAAGCCAGAGTGCCTGAGATGTACAGCTTGCAGCAGCAATGTACTCTGCTTCAGCAGTTGATGTAGCAACTGAGGTCTGCTTCTTACTCTGCCAAGAAATCAAGCAGTTGCCTAAGAATTGGCATCCTCCAGAAGTGGACTTTCTTGTCAACTTACACCCTGCATAGTCACTGTCAGAAAAAGCAACTAATTTACTAGAATGTCTAGTAGAATACCATAAACCTAGAGATGGAGTGCCTTGCAGATATCTAAAGATCCTCTTGACTGCAATCAAATGAGACTCCTTAGGTGCAGCTTGAAATCTAGCACAAACACATGTAGCAAACATAATATCTGGTCTAGAAGCTGTTAAGTACATCAAGGACCCAATCATACATCTGTAAAGTGTTTCATCAACCACTTTACCTTTCTGATCTGTATCCAGTTGTGTGGTGTTGCACATGGGAGTAAACAGGGCTTACAGTTTTGTAAATCAAACTTTTCCAAAAGATCTTTTGTGTATTTGGACTGATGAATGAAAATTCCATCACCCTTTTGTTTGATTTGCAAACCCAAAAAGAACTGTAATTCTCCCATGGCACTCATTTCAAACTTCTGTTGCATCAACTTTGTAAAGGCATCACACAACTGTGGATCAGAGGATGCAAAAATAATATCATCTACATAAATTTGAACAAGTAGATTATACTGCCCAGCTTTCTTAATGAATAAAGGCTTATCTATGGAGCCTCTAGTGAAATTATTTTCAGAAGAAAGTTGTGATAATGTCTCATACCAGGCTCTAGGAGCTTGTTTCAACCCATAAAGAGCCTTATCAAGCTTATACACCCAATTAGGATGTTTATTGTCCTCAAAACCTGGTTGTTGACATACATAAACCTTCTTTTAATTTTCCCATACAAAAATGCACTTTTGACATCCATTTGAAAAACTTTAAGGTTGTGATAAGCAGCATAAGCTAAAAACAATCGAATTGCTTCCAGTCTGGCTACAGGGGCAAAGGTTTCATTATAATCAATACCTTCCTCTTCTGAAAACCCCTGTACAACCAGTCTGGCCTTGTTCTTAACAATAAGCCCATTTTCATCAGTTTTGTTCCTAAACACCCATTTAGTGCCTATTGCACACTTACCTGGAGGTAGAGGAACCAGTTCCCACACTTGCTGTTTCTTGAACTGAAGAAGCTCAAGCTGCATGGCTTCAATCCATCCATTGTCCCTTAAAGCAATGTGATAGTTCTTTGGCTCTTGCTGACTGATGAAGAGAGCATAGAAGCAGAAATTTGACAATTGACTTCTTGTTGAAACGCCAACATTGATATCACCAATGATTTGAGACATAGGGTGATTCTTCAGATCTTGGTACACAATAAGAGCTGTGCAAGTGTTTGTAGCAGGCTCAGCAGCAACAAATGGTGATGGTGAAGCATTTCCTTGAAACCAATCAGTAGATGGTAATTCAAAGGAAGTTGAAGTTGTAGAAATCTCATCAGCATTTGTTGTGGATTGTGCTACTGAAGCTACAGAACATCAGGTCTAGCTGAATCAGGCAGTTGATCACTAAACTTGAAAAGGTGATTACTGATATCATCATCATCATCAGTAACACCAGATGGATGACTAGCTACAGAAGATGATGGATTCATATGATCTGCAACAGCAGTGGCTGATAAGGAACATATTGCAGAATGTCCAGATCAAACAACTCCATAGGGTTTTGTGGAATTGTATCCTTAGGGGATTCATTGAACTTCACATGCAAGGTTTCTTCAACTATCTTTGTCCGACAGTTGAATACTCTATAAGCCTTGCAAGTGGATGAATACCCAACAAAATACCCTGCATCCACCTTAGAATCAAACTTTTGGAGTTGATCCTTTGTGTTGAGAATGTAACAGGGACACCCAAATGCTCTAAAGAATGAAATCAAAGGGGCCAAATGATGAAGAACTTCATATGGAGTCTTCATCAACCTCTGATTTACTAGAACTCTATTCTGTACATAGCAAGCTGTATTGACAACTTCAGCCCAGAAAGTCAGTGGCAGACCAGAATCAACCAACATGGACCTTGCAGCTTCAATGAGGGTCCTGTTCTTTCTCTCCACTACTCTATTTTGCTCTGGAGTCCTTGGGATGCTATACCACCTCTTGATTCCCTTTGACAAGTAAAACTCATCAAGAGTGTGGTTTCTAAATTTAGTACCATTGTCACTCCTCACACACTTAACTGGTAGGGAATACTGCTTCTCAATTTGTAACACAAAGTTCATAATAGACTGAGCAGCCTCATCCTTTGAATGCAAGAAGAAGGTCCATACATATCTAGAGTAATCATCCACAATTACCAGACAGTATTTCTTCTTTGCCATACTCATTACCTTCACAGGACCAAAAAGATCCATGTGCAGTAGTTGTAAGCAGGCATTAGACTTGGATTCTTTCTTCTGGGTGGGAATGAAACTTTATATTGTTTCCCTTTTAAGCATGCAGTGCAGATTTCATCACAATTGAACTCCTTTATTGGAAGACCTCTCACTAAACTCTTGTGGATCAGCTGATTCATGTTTTTGAGATTAACATGACCCAGCCTTCTATGCCACAGTTTAGATTCTTGGAGAGAGGCCTTGGAGAACAAGCATGGACGGCCTCTTAACTCAATTTTCTTTGACAAATCCAAGGCATTACTCTTCCTATCCTGTTGGCCTTCAGGAGAGTATTATCATCCAGTACTTTGTCAATCAGGCTCAGAACCTTGGAAGACAGAATCCTATAGTTCTGGCTTGTGAAAAGAGCAACATGTCCTTTGTCACATATCTGACTGACACTCAACAGATTGTATTTGAGATTCTCTACATGGTTGACATCATCAAATCTAATATCTCCATTAGACACAAATCCCTTTCCAATGATGTAACCTTTAGCATCATTTCCAAATGAGACAAATCCCTTCTTTCCCTGAGAGTAATCATGAAGAAGAGAGCTGCTCCCAGTCATGTGCATGGATCCTCCACTGTCCACATACCAGATGCTTCTTTGGCATACTGAAGAACCCTGCACAATCATAAGAAACTAGTTAGCTTTGGAGACCCAAACCTTTTTGGTTTTGGGACTGACTTTATCAACAGATTTAACCATAACTGGTTTCTCATGATTAACAGCTGATGAAGATGGAGATGGTGCTGAAATAGATTTGGACCTGGAATTCCTCTTCAGTGGTTTGATCACAGTAGCTTCAAGTTGGTTAACTCTCCCCAACAGATGTTGAACCATCATAACAAGCTGTGTCTGATTTGAAGCTCGAGCTTTCAGTTCATTTGACACTCCAGAGCTTGTTTTTGATGAGTTCTTGTGACCCACCATTTCCTCCTTCTTAGATTTCACAGACTTAGTCTTATGTTTATCATGAGGAACAATATCAGCTGTCTTCTGATAAACCGTATCCTTCTTTGTGGATTTGGGTAAGGCCTTGGTTTATCAGGTTGAGATGATTGTGGTACAAACTTGGTCTGAAACTCAGTTTTCATTTTATTTATTTCTAGTTTAATGATTCATCCCTTTGGAGCTTTAAACCCTTTTTGTACCAACATTCATCAGATAGATGATTGAATTTACCACAAATTTCACATGGTTTATTCTTCATCTTGGACATCTTTACTGCTGAAGTGGAAACTACTGAAGGTGTGATCTTCAGTACTTTCCTCCTATCAGTACTAGGTACTAAAGGATTTGTAACAGCTGAAGACTGGTAATTCAACTGTTTTCCATCCGTCCTAATAACCGTTTGATGGATTCCTCAGCAGTTGTTAGTCCTTGTATTTCAACTGATTTGAAATGCTTTTCAGATGTTGGGTCTCTTTCAGTACTTGGGGTACATTGAGGAACAACATCTGAAGTACTCAGCTTCATATGAGTCTCAGTAGTTAGACCATCAGTCAATTTATTTGCTAAGATCTTAACACTGGTTTCATTCTCTGATCTTAGATTATCATTGGAGAATGACTCCACGATAATGTGGGTTGGAGATTGCTTTAACTTTCAGACTTAACTATGGAGTTAGGAGTAAAGTCTGTTGGTGGAGGAGTATGGTTGTAACCAATGCCAAACTTCACATTTGAAGCAGTTTGCTTGCTAAGAAGCATTTCAAATCCCTTGCATGATGAGACCCAACGGTCACAGTCAACTTGGGTCACTGCAAGTTTTTCTTTGAGACTCCTGTGGTCTTCTAGAATAACCTCTAGCTTGGCCTTTTCATCATTTAATTGGCATTTAAGCTTATAAATCTCATCACTTTTACTGTTAAGAGCAGACTCATACTCAGCTTTTCTTTTGAAAATGGTTTTCTCCAACTCAAGTTTTTGATTTATTAATGCTACATTTGCCTCTCTAATAGAGACAAAGGCAGCTATGCATGATTTAGAACATAACTTGGCTTTAGCCTCTGAAAGATACCTGAGTTACCTGTGAAGATGATGCATTTGAACAGGAACCCTCAATAGACTCCAGGGCCATGAGAGCAAGATTTCCAAAAGGGTGTTCACCACCATGTTGACTAGCACCAGCATAGTATTGCTCAGTGTGACCAGACAAGTTATCAGGTAAGCTATTCCAGTCAACGACTCCAGGTGTGAAGAAGCTGTGATGAGGTTGTGATTGAGATGGAGATGGTTGAGGATCTGGTAGTGCATGAGGTTGTGGTACTATAGGAGCTTGAACTTGATTTGACTGTGGCATATAATAGCAGGGATATGGATATGGCATTTGACCCTGAGGAACAAAATATGCAGGAGATTGAGGGTGTGATGAATGACTAAAACCAGCAGAATGTTGCCCTTTGGATTGTGAATTGTTATTTGGAAAAGTCAAAAAGGGTGCAGAGGTGTTAGATCCATTGATCTACACTCTCTTGCAAAGTGTCCAAGCCTGTGGCATTTGTGACACTTCAACTTGCTCTTGTCAAAACCGACTTTGGTTTTGTCAGAGAGTCCAGGAAATTTCCTGCCAGTTCTCTTGTAGAATTTTTGAGATCTGATATTGATCAAGGCCATTTGGCTCAAAATATCCATCTCTTCTAAATCATCATCAGCAATGCCCTTCAATCATCCATGATAAAGCATAGATTGTCACTATTATTACCAGAATGACAATCAACACTCACAAAGGCATGATTAGAATTGTTTGAGGTGAAATCAATATGTTCATCATAGTGGCATTCTGATCCTGCATACTCTGACTCATGACTTACCAAGGCAGTGTTTCCTGGTACAAAATCATCAGTGAGCTTTCCAGATGATGACAGTTTTCGTTTCTGTTCTATCTCTCTCTCAGATGTGAGCAATTTCCCATGGAGTTGGGTGAGAGATAGTTTGTCCAAATTTGCACTGGAGCGTAGGACAATAGTATATGTTTCCCATCTCTCAGGCAATGATTTGAGAAATCTGTTATTCATCTGGCTATTTGTGTACTCATGTTTGACCATTTTTAATTCAGAGATCAAACAAGAGAACCGCTCAAACTGTTGAGTCAGTGTCTCACCCTTCCTATGAGAGAATGTCTCATATTGTTGGGCAAGGATTTCTCTATTATTTGCGAAGACCTCATCTGTTCCTCCAAATTGTTCTTTCAAGGCATTCCAGAGGTCATGGGCAGTTTCATGATGCATTAGCCCAGAATAGATTTCATTGGGCAGTGCCATGGCCGAATTACATGGGCTTTTGCATCAATCTCAAACAATTTCTTATCCTCATCTGAGTATTGCTCCCTCCTCTTCGGAACCATTTGATTGGTTTCCGGGTTATTCACCATAGGCTTGTGTGGACCATGTACCACTGATGTCCAACAACCTGAGCTGTTAACAGACAGGTGATGGAGCATTCGTCGTTGCCATATGTTATACTCACTCCTAACCAGCATTGGAGGCTTGGTTGAGGAACCAGTATTGTGAGGATCATTGGAAGGAGTAGTCATTTTAGGTCCAAATACAATTTAATTCAAGCTTTTAAAAGATTTTACACAGACCACAACAGACTCAATGAAAACCAAGAATAAATCTCGGATGAATGACCAAAAACACAGAAAATTCAATCTCTATAACCGTTTCTTGCAAAAATGCTAATTTGATCAAACTTGGATCTTGGATAGCAGTTTCAATGATCAATTATTGATCGATCAATGATTAACCTACTCTGATACCATTTGACAGGATCAGTGATCTCAAGTTTGATGGATTAGAGTGTAACGCAGCGGAATAAGAACAAGAATTAGACAAATTATAGCAAGAATTTGATATTCGTATGCATTAAGAACAAATACGTTTGTAACGAGAGAATATATTTCTGTGAAAAGGAATGTTTCAATACTATCAAATGTTTCTTCTTAATCATTCACAAATTACAATTAGTTGACACTCCTTATATAGAGTGCAATCACTGCTGATATCACGGGATAGTGACATCTGGCAGATTTATTACAAAATAACTAATCTTAACAAACTACTGAACATATCAGAGTGCTAAGTACAAAACATAAAACTACTGATGCTAAACTACTGAAACTAAACTACTGATTACAAAACTACTGTAAGGGAAAAATATAAACTACTACTGATATCACAACTACTGAAGAAGTACTCTTCAGCTGTTGTGACAAACTACTGAAACTTTAGCACTTGGTCTTCAGACTTGAACTTCAGACGTTTCATCAGCTGATGACTTCAGTAGAAGTCATCAGCTGATGTCTTCAGTCTTTGTCTTCAGACTTTGTACATCAGTTGTTGATCTTCAGCACTTGTGGACTCTTCAGCTGTTGTACTTCAGTACTTTGGTCTTCAGCTTCAGCACTTGTATTCTTCAGCTGTTGACCTTCAGTACTTTGGTCTTCAGCTTCAGCACTTGTGTTCTTCAGCTGTTTGACTTCGGCACTTTAGTCTTCAGCTTGAGCACTTGTGTTCTTCAGCTGTTTGACTTCAGCACTTTAGTCTTCAGCTGTTTAAGTCTTCAGTACTTGATCTTCAGCTGTTGAAGTCTTCAGCACTTGTCGAACTGCTGATGAAGCCTTCAGCAGTTGTTGTGATATCATGTGGGACTTAGAGGTTTTTCTGATCCGGCTCATTGGTTCTTTTGGTCCAACATTCTCATTGGCTTGGCTTCTTACATTTGGGAGAACCCCATTGTAGTTTGGCCTGGATTGTGCTTGGCCACCATTAGTTCTTGGTGCTTTGCACTCCTTAGAAAAGTGTTTCATTTGGTTACTATTGTAACACTTCACTTTGCTTTTATCTAAGCCAAACTTTCCACTCGATACATTACTGGAAATCTTCCTTCCGGTTCTCTTATAAAATTCTTGGCTTTTTGAGTGAGAAGAGTAATTTGCTAGACTATCTACATATACTATAGATCATCTAAATGGATACAATCCAAGTCTTCAAGAGTTAAGAGAATGTTCTCATAACTTCATAAGCAGACACTAAGGCTTGAGCAGAGCTTGTCTTTTGAAATGAGCTTCATTGGATGCAGCTCTCCCTTGGTGTCTTAGGGATGTTGATGAAATGACCATTTTATGAGTTGCCAGGATAATAGATAAGATGATGTTGTGGTTTTCTACCGATGTGTTGAAAAACGCATCCTTTTTATTTTATGTTTTCAGGTCATTTCTATTTAAATTTTAGTTATATTCATTAGTTTTTACTTATCGTTTGTTATTTCGTGTTTCATTAGGTGCTTGGGTGCTTAAAAGTGAAGAAAACACTTGGGAAACGAAAAAAAGAGCCAAACAATGGAAAAAGACCAACAATTAGAATTATTTCTAAGTGTAAAACTAAAAGTATCTAGAAGATCCCATCAATGCGATACGCATAACAGGAGGGCTCCTCCTACGTGTATCGCATAGATCATGTTTAGGGTTTTGGTGATTTTTCAATCTAGGCGATACATACAGCAGGAGGGCTCCTCCTATGCATATCGCATAGATTTCTCACCAAAAACAAGGGAGTCGACCAGCAGCCATTTCAAGAGCATTCTTAAGGATGATTTGAAGCTTTTGAAAGGACTTGACGCCAATGATTAAAGCTAGGATCATATGAAGATTCACAAATATTTGATTGCGGGTTTTCATCACTTTTATTTTATGTTTTCAGGTCATTTCTGTTTAAATTGTAGTTAGATTCATTAGTTTTTACTTATCATTTGTTATCTTGTGTTTCATTAGGTGCTTGGGCGCTTAAAAGTGAAGAAAACGCTTGGGAAACGAAAAAGGAGCCAAACAATGGGAAAAGACCAACAATTAGAATTTTTTCTAAGTGTAAAACTAAAAATATATGGAACATCCCATCTATGCGATACGCATAACAGGAGGGCTCCTCCTATGTGTATCGCATAGATCATGTGTAGGGTTTTGGTGATTTTTCAATCTAGGCGATACATACAGTAGGAGGGCTCCTCTTATGCATATCGCATAGATTTCTCAGCAAAAATAGGGGAGTCGACCAGCAGCCATTTCAAGAGCATTCTTAAGGATGATTTGAAGCTTTTGAAAGGATTTGAAGCCAAGGATTGAAGCTAGGATCATAGGAAGATTCACAAATATTTGATTGTGGGTTTTCAGCTTTGTAACTTTTTTGATTTAGACTTTGTTTTGAACATGTTGATCTTGTTTTCATTGTTTGAGATGATGTTTTTACTAAATATGAGTAGCTAAGATCTTGTTACTACATAGATTGATAACTAGTTTGTGTGAACTCGAATGGATTTGGCTATTGAATGGTTTTTCTGGTTAATGCTTATGTAATGACGTTTGTTCTATCTATTGGATGATTTTGAGTATTTTAGAATGAATGTTGACGATTCCCATATTCCATATGTTAGTTGTTGAATGTCTTTCATAGAATCTTGCATATCTAGATCGTTTACTTTGTGTTTTTGATTAGTTGATGGTTTGGTAGAGTAACCATAGGAATTGGGTTGAATTGATTATGTAAGGTTTTATGTAAGGTTGATGCACCTAAAACAACCAAAGTCTTCGTGCATGCATGCACTGAAGTACATAGTAGAGATGCTTTGGAAGTTTTACATCATGCACTCGAATGTACTGTAAGTGTAAAATCCTCCGAAGCGAAGACCAACATCTTCTGTAGCTTAAAGTGAAGTCTTCCGAAGCTTCAAAGACAAAGTCTTCAAAGCGAAGAAGTGAAGACAATTTGTATTATGAAGACTTTTGAATACATGCTCTATCTGATGTACTTTACCATAAAGCTGGACCACTTTCCACTACAACTCTATTGACTCACCAACTTTCACAAGTTGGTGAAAAGGTCCATGATTTTGGTATACTATAAATTGAGATCTTGAGTCTGTGCTTTCTACTTTATGTACCTTTATCCTTTTTTTAATATATTAGGATGTGAGCAATGGCATGTCATAGTAACAAGACAAAAAGCAATTTGCCTTTTGACTTTACATTTGATTTTGTTGTCTAGTTTAAATGTTTCTAGCTGGCCTTCAAAGTATGGCCGGCTATAGGATGTAGTATAAAGTATCTTAAGTCTTTGTAACTTTCTTTGTATGCTTTAACACTTGTAAGCGAACTTGAGGGCAATATATATCATTCTTGAAAACCATTTACTTGTGTTGTTTGTTCTTGGTCCTGTCTCATAGTTTAAGTGTGTTCTTAGTATCATTCTAGTGCGTTACCAATTCCCCATTTTATCTGTTAAGTCAACTGATATCACTCTCCACATTATGTGTTTGTGTTGTAAGTGACTATACCCTCCTAGACGCTCTTGATTGTAAGATCTCACCATCTTAATATCCCTCACACACAAAAAATACTTAACATCTCAAATGGCAGTTATAACTAAAGCTAACATGGAATCTGGAACCATGACAAAGTCCCCACTAATCACTCATGAAGACTGACATTTTGTGCCAACGGATGGAAGGAAGGGTTCATCCAGTCACAAGACTGACATTTTGTGCCAACGGATGGAAGGAAGGGTTCATCCAGTCACAAGACTCCAAGATATGGGAATATGTTGTCTCAGGACCTTACATACCAAGCACCTCTTCAGCTGCTGTTGGAGGTGGTATGATTTTAAAGGCTGTGGCTAATTATTCTGATGAAAACAGGAAGAAAGTAGATATTGATTAGAAAGCCTTCACAACCTTTCAAACTACTCTTCCACACTCCATATACAGAGGCTTCAAGAAGTGCAAAATAGCTAAACAACTATGGGATGCACTGAAGCTGATGTATGAGGGGTCAACTGAAGCCAATGAGAACAAGAAGGATCTCCTGACTAGTAGTTTGAGAACTTCACCATCAAATTTAGGTGAAACCATGACTCCACAATACTTCTGGTATGTTGAGATTATGGACATTCTAATGGATGTTGGAGTGACTCTTGAGAATAGGGACATTGTTAGGAAGTTCATTTTGTCTCTTCCTAAACAATGTAGACATTATTGTGTTGTTACTAAGAAAACTGAAAACCTTAAGACTCTTACTCTGAAAGAGTTGTATGGTATTCTTAGTGGATACCAGATGGAGATGAACATGCAAGGTTCAACTGGTAACTTCAGCAATCAACTGAGTTTAGCCCTCCATATGGTTGAAAGGGATAGCATAGAACCACAACATCATCTTATATGCTACCCTGACAACTCACAAAAGGGTCCTTTCATCACCATCTAGGAGACACCAAGAGTAAGCTACTCTCCAGGAAGCCCATTCCAAGAGACAAGCTCTTCATATGCCTTTGTGTCTTTTGTTAAAAGCACTAGTAACTTTCTATTCACCCTTGAGGATCTCGACTGTATCCATCCAGATGACCTGGAGTACATGGAGATAGTTCAGCAAATGGCTCTCCTCACTCATAGAGCCAAGAAGTTCTTCAAGGGGATAGGGAGGAAGTTTCCAAGCAATGTAACCAGTGGAAAGTTTGGGCTGGACAAAAGCAAAATAAAGTGCTACAATTGTTACCAAATGGGTCACTTTGCAAGAGAGTGCATGGCACTAAGGACAAATGGTGGCCAAGCACAAACCAGGCCAAATTACACTAATAAAGCCACCCAGAGCTGCAATTGCTATTGACGAAGGAGGCTTTGACTAGAGCTTTCAGGTGGAAGATGCATCTTCAAACCAAGTACTAATGGCTAATCATGATGAAGCAAAGGTATTGGAAAATCTCTATACACTTGAACATATTGCTAAAGTAAATAGATACAGGTCCTACAACTTAGAGATGAGATCTAATCTGGAGTCCTTAAATAACTTAAAATCTAATTTTAAAAGAGATGAAAATGATTATAAACTAAAGATAGAGGAATTAGAGAAAACTATTCAACTCTTAAATATGAACATACCACTATAGGACTCAGATAAAAGACCTCATAACTAAATTGACTAAATGCCAAGCTGATCTTGTGATAAGCAAATCCAGGGTAGAATAATATGTTCTTGAAGAAGAGACCTTCAAGAACGTAATATCCTTATCCTTGCATGCAAAAGTTTGTTATCAAATATAGGGACTGGAATCTAGTGAGATAGCTCCTCCACACACATTCTTGGCTATAAGATCTCCTAGGTGTGGAACTTGTGAAGATGAGCTTTCCCACATAGACCCCATGACTGAAGAAGATGAAGAAGAGATAGTGATGGATGCCTCTAAACCGCCTTTTTCTTCATTTTCATCACCTTTAAGCTTTCTCAAATGGCCAATCTAAATGGTAGAAACAACCCTAATTTCTCCATGCAACTTCACAGGCAACATAATCAGGTTACTCTGTTGAACTCTGAGAAAGACTCTAGTATCATAGAGGTTTGTCATTTTCTATCTCTATCAACTACTTCACCTCCCTAACTATTAATCATCTTCTCTATGAGTATCATCTGCTAGAGTTTTGGAAGACCTAATAAGAGGTCATCATGGATGGGGAGAAGGCACTGTCTACTATAGTGTAGGGAAAGATAATCTTCATAACTCCAGCTATCATCAACAACCATCTTTAGCTAGAAGATGAGGAAGGTGAATTGTCCTTTTCCAAAATAAGTTGTTAATCACTCCTTTCAACGTATGGGCTATGAGGGAGATTTCTCTATAAAGATCTTTAGGAAAAGGAAGGTCTCATCCCAGTAGAAGTACCTATTACACGTGGTCATCCACAGCTTGTTCAACAAGCATGGGGGTGGGACCAAATTCCTATGGATTTTTATTTTATAGTGCATGGAATGGTTCAAGGGGTCAAGTTCAGGAACTCTCAAATTGTCTAGAAATTTCCTTGAAATCTTGGACTCTTTAGAGTATTACATGTTTCCTAGATATGTTCAATACATTTGTAACTGTTAACTGGGCTCATAGTTGAGGGAACACATGTAATATTCTTAAATTGGGATAGACGAAGCTTGACATCTTTAATATCATGAAGAAGCCAACTGTTGGATTCTCTGGGGTAGAAACAATCCTTGTCCCCAAAATGTTAGAGCTCATTGCTCAAGGTGACAACCTAGCAACACAAGCTAATGTTGAACCCATACCTTCTACATCTCAACCACCCAAATAGCCTCAAATCACCCTCACCTACCAAAGAAAATATAAACAAACCTCTGCATTAGCTATTCAGCTTGTGCATGCCCCTATATCACTACCCTTATAGGAGGAAGTGGACATTGGAGCTCCTACTTCTCCTGAGGACAAAACCACTCACATCTTATCAAGAATCAATGTTGAGGTTCCTCATACTCAACCTGATGAGATCATTTGCCCATCAGCCTTAAGCCTTCACTTTGAGTCTCAACACTCAAGTGAACAACCTTCAAGGGAAAGCTACCATCCCCAGCCTCTAGATCTGAACAAACCCATTCTTAACCTTGAATTCTATGATGATGAAGACATGGGATTCAATGAGTACCATGAGTCTCTTTATTCCTCCTTTACTCAAAGAGATATGAGTACCCTTACCTCTCCCCTGTGTAGCCCACATCATCCACCTAGCACTGCGGTGGATCTCCTTGATCCTGGTCAGGAGGTCCATATAGAAGAGGCTCTCATTTCTTCAAGTGAATACATCATAGAGACATCAACCATGGAAACTCAGCCCATTGACACTTCACTTGAAGCTATTAGTGAGGAGGGGAAATCTAGCAGCCATGAATATGATGTTGGTGGTGAGAGTGAGGACTTTGGTTCAATCCTCTCATCCCCAAATGATTCTTTTGATGAAGATGAGGGGAATTTGAGACTAAAGGTGCAAAAACTATAAAAATATGCACCTACCTAGTCTTTAAGGTTAGTCACCTGGAATCTTAGGTGACTACCTTACAAAATAGGGTCAATGATTAGCAACTTGAGATATCTTATCTCAGGGAACACTAGCTGAAAGAACTTTAAGGAGAGCTCATCCAAGACACAAGAACCTGTGGATGTGATTGACCTAACTCCTAGCTCACCTGGGAGGAGAAAGTCATAGCAATCATAGAACCTAGGAGTTCTTCATAGAGTATGGACATTGAGGACTCACCATCCTCACATGCAATTGTCCTTACTCAGCAACTTCCTAAAGTTCACATTGATGTGGACTCTCTAGGCTTTCTCTTTCAAAGTCTCTTTGAGGAAGGTATTCCAAGGTCTATGTCATTCCCACCCCAAGGAACTTCAAACTACATAATCGGGTGGAGATTTGATGTTGGTAGAAGAGCCTTATTCTTCAAAGAGATCAAGGGCAACAAAAAGTCTTCAACTTTCAGACCTTGAACTACGATGAAGGTCTTGACCTGACCAACATGCCACTTGTCAATCCAAGCCAATCTAGATAAGCTGGAAGGCTGGCTCAAAGGATTCAAGATAGGATTATTGAAGTATTCAGCCTAAGGAGACAAAGGCAATTTGGGAATGTCATGGGTCAACTGGATGTTTAGGCAGAACCCAGATTAGCTTTAAAGGGAAAACCTTGACTAAAGGCCCAATAATAAAGACTGAGAGTCCTGTCATACCTACAACCACTTTAGTAATTTATTCCCTCAATGAGACACCTACTAGTGAATGTGTATCACAACCTCTCTCTGGCCAGAGCATGGATGCTACTCCAAGCAATAAAGTTCAAAGCTCTATCCACCCTGAGTCACAAAGGTGTGTGGGTGACAAAATGAGAAGAAAAATGACTCCTGAGGAAATTTAGGAGGAGAGAGAGAGAGGAAGAGGAAGCTAAGGGGAGATAGTTTGATTGGGTCTTCAGGATTTATGCAAGCTACAATCAGGGCTGCCCCTAGACCAGATACTCAACATGAAGAGTTAAGGGGCAGTCAGGATTACTTACTTACAGACCAGGGACTATGATATTGATCAAATCATCTCTCTCCCCTTAGAGGAACTCAATGAACTAGCAGACATGAAAGTGTCTAGAGAGGAGATATGAGAGGAAGCCATTGGGGACAAATTCTACCATGAGGACTAGAAGTACGTGAGAGCAGAGGAGGAAGGTATGTCATGGTTTTCTAATTTGGCGAAGTACTTAGCCGATGGTGTAGTGATTGGAGGGGTGACATCTCAACAGTGAAAGAAGTTCTTTTCAGATGCTAAGCCTTACATATGGGATGTGCCTTACTTATTTTGTGTGAGTGTTGATAAGTTGTTGAGAAGGTGTGTGAGTAGAGAGGAAGGATTGAAGATCCTTCACCATTGCCATAAGGGTTTGACAGGAGGTCATCAGGGGCCATCATACACAATAAAGATGGTGGTAGATTGTGGGTTTTATTAGTTGACAATGTTTAAGGGTGCAAGTGAGTTAGTAAAGAGTGGTGATGCATGCCAGCGATCCGGTAACATTTCTAAGCATAATGAGATGCCTCAAAAACCAATTTAAATAGTGTAGGTTTTTGGTACTCATAGGGCATTGATTAGCAATAGACAAACACAATTTGTAATTCCCAAATGGAGAAAGTATTAGCATGTTATGGAGATACACATAGATTAACTACCGCCTATCATCCCCAAACTAGTGGTCAAGTAGAAAATGAAAATAATTTAAGAGGATGTTAGTGAAAATGATTGGAGCAAATCGTAAGGATTGGTTGGATTTGCTAGATGATGCGCTATGGGCCTTTAAAACAGCATTCAAAATGCCTATGGGAACTACACCTTTCAGGATAGTTTATGGAAAGACATGTCATTTACCGGTAGAGTTAGAGCATATACCATTTTGGGCACTTAAGGCAGTTAACCTTGATTTTTCTAAGGCAGGTAAGAATGATACCTATAGTTAAGTGAGTTTGAGGAACTTAGAGATGAAGTATATGATAGATCTTGGAGTTATAAGGAACGAACAAAGTCGTTGCATGATAGAAAATTGAAACATGTGAAAGAATTTAAGTGTGGGGATAGAGTATTGTTGTATAATTCAAGATTGAAACTATTCCCAGGAAAGCTTAAATCTAGGTGGAAAGGACTAGTTATAGTGAAAGAAGTGTCTCCATATGGTGTGATTGAAATTCAAGATGATTCCGGTAGTTCCTGGAAAGTGAATGGACATCGATTGTAACATTACATAGGAGAATCAATAGAGAACAGGAATGAGGAGGATGTTGCCCTCCTTGGTGTCCTCAAGGTTTATGATGTGAGAGGTTGTATTCAGGTTATTTTTTGAAGTGTAAAGTTTGTAAAAGCTTTGCATTTATTTTTCTTTAGTTTAATTGTGTGTTCACTTTGATCTTTCTTTTGGTTTCGGGTGCTATGCTTTGATTTTTCTTACGGTTTGTTGTCTTTCGTGCTAGAATAGAAGAGAGAATTAACAAGGAATGAAGTTCTAGGTTTGCTATAATCAAAAGAAGAATTGGAACATTTCTTTTAAAAAGTGAAAAATGCTGAAAAATTAAGACTTAAATTTTTTTCTAAGAAAAAAGCCAAAACGTTTCTGAAAAAGCCCATCTATGCGATACGCACATCAGGAGGGCTCCTCCTGCCTGTATCGCACAGATTATGGTCATAACTGTTGATGTGCTCCAAATTATACACATAAATCCTATCAAAAGCACATCAATCATTCCTCAATATCTCCCTTAAAATGATAAATATGTGCTTAAAAATGTTAAATTGTGTGTGTAGGTGTTTAAAAGGGCAAGATGGATAAAATAAACATATTTGAGAAGAAATTGAGGTAATCTGAGCTTTGGAGTCCAAGCATGGGGCTGAGACTCATTAAGCACGCCCCTATGCCTTGCCTGAAACACACCCCGTGCTAAATTGATCCACCCTCGTGTTTAGACATCTGACATGACAAAAAATATTGCCCCAAAAAGCAAGCATGGGGTCATGCCTCACCTCCAACACGGGGCCATGCCCCATCAAGCACATGGTCGTGCCTGACACAACCTGCACGTATGCGCCGACCAACTTTCGTAAGCATTGTACTAGCATGCGGTCGTGCTTAAACACTCTAGAAAGCCTATAAATAGAGGCCTAAGTTAACCATTTGGCAAGCTTTGGTGGGAGAGTTAATCTACAGAATTCTCTCAGGAATTGAGTCTTCAAGACCATTTGGAGGCTCAAGAGGTGCATACAACACTTGGAAGAAGCGTGGGGTTGCCTAGACGTCATCCATTATGGATCACCAGTTTGATTGTTCCATTTCACCGATGATTTCATATCTATCTTCTATGTTATATGTTGTTATGTTCAAGCTCATTATGAGCTAAACTGTTATTATCTTTCTAAGTGGATGAAACTTATGTAATTTGTGATGAACTAATGGTGTGATATATATATATATATATATATATCATGTTAATGTTATGGTGGTCTTGGGAAAAATTTTGATGGGTAGCATCTACATTTGAATGGGAGGTTATAACCTTATGGTATGTGATTGTGATTGTCATACACGCTAATGAACTTGAAATGGTTATTAGATATCATATCACATTAAATTTCTGATCATTTACAGGTTCCTTTTTATTAGTCTGAGTAATCTAAAGTAATTGTTATGGTTTTCTAAAATTAATGGTATGTTATGAAGAAACCTGATCAACTATCTTTTTAACATTAAGTTATGTTTTCAGAAATCGTTTGTCAAATAGGTCACAAAAGATTCACCTACATTACTAGCACTTTGATCTAAGCAGTAAACTCAGCCTGATGTGATCCTAGTCACTACGGAGCGGATAAATGAGAAATTATGCCAACTCACCTTTATAAACATTAACATAATTACATTAATTCATATTTGTAATCACACCACCAATTTATCATAGTTACATAAGTGTAGTCTAATTAGGATGATAACCTTCTTTTTCTTGGTTTTAAATCCAAATGCTTTAATCTTATTTTTACTTTACTTCCATTATTGTTTTTAAACCCTAAAAATATTGTCAATGAAACTCATCATTTTCTCAACAAAAACCAAATCTGATTGTCAAATATTAAGGTTGTTGAGTAGGCTCGGTGTATCCACATATTGATACTCGGTTCTTTCCATCACTATACTACCACATGATAGGTACACTTGCCTTTTCTGTGTGTGTTTTAGTTTTAGTAATAGCCAATTGAAACTAAATCTGTGCGAAAAACCATTATCAAAATATATATGATCCGCACCGCATCAAGTTTTTGGCGCCGTTGCCAGGGAGACACAGCAGTTTGAAACACAATCTAAATTTTTGACTATCTTGTGTATACATTGTTAATATATTTTGTTCAACTTCAATTTTTCTTTCTTAGATAGATTTCCTTAGATATTTAGTTACATTTTCCTAATTCATTCTAAGTCTTAGTTAGTTTATGCTTCCTTAAGTTCGTGTATGTCCGACTCGTCTAGTCCTGAAGTTGTTTCGCCTCTTACGAATCCCGAGCGATTATTTTGTGAAAGGCTACGCGAAAGACCGCGACAAGCAGCTCGAATCATTAAAGAATACATTTTGGAAGGTAAACCATACAAAGAAGACATGGCTAATAAGGACGAGGAAATGAAGATGATACACTATGCCACGCCATCAATCGATGGTTACAAGTCTAGTGTTGTCCAACCGGTAATAGCGGCCAACAATTTTGAGATTAAGTCTAGTATTATCCAACTCGTAGAAAATTTAGTTCAGTTCCATGGATTGCAAGACAAAAATCCTAACACACACATCTCACGATTCTTTCATATCTGTGCGACCTTCAAAATCAATAACTGCTCATGATGTAATTCGACGAAGACTTTTTCCATTTTCACTTCGAGGCCGGGCCATTGACTAGCTTGATTCGCTTCCACCTGGTTCCATCTCCACATGGGCGGAAATGGCTAAACAATTCCTTTTGCATACTTTCCACCCGATCGCACTTCCAAACTAACAAGCAACATCTCAAGCTTTTGCTAAGATGATGATGAATCATTACACGTAGCGTGGGGAGATACAAAGGTCACCTTCAGAGATGCCCACATCACGAACTTGATCTATGGCTGCAGTGTCAATCCTTTTATGATGCAATCAATAGGGCTCACAAACAAGCTGTAGACCAAAGTGAGGGAGGAGATTTTGGAAGTGTCACACCAACAGAGGCATACCAAGCCTTGGAAAGTGTAGATACATGTTTTTCTAGCTCTGAAACTTAATGTAAAATGTCTTCCTACACACACATATGTGAATGTTGGTACTGAATGAAAATAATTTGTGGTTGTGCTTATAATGTTTATTTTGATTGATTAGTAGGTTAACGCTTATAATGCTTATTAGTAGGTTTTGTGTGAGGTGTAAATCCTAAGCTGCCTTTTCAGAAAATGAATCCATTAGATTGCTATCTTAGGATTTACACCTCACACAAAACCCCAAAAACAAGTTTTAGTTTTGTATTTCAGTTTTAAGTCTTTTATTATGTTTAAATTGCATCAATTTAGTTTGTTAGATATCGGACTATGCCATGGAACTCAATAGGGACTTTTATCACCTAAAAGGGTCAGGTCTGAAGTGACCACACGTGTTTTCAAATGTAAAATCAGTCACGTCTGAGGTGACAAATTGTTTAAAAGGATCACGTCTGAGGTGATCAAAATTTTTCCAATTTAAAATGATCATGTCTGAGATGATCGAATGCTCATAATGTTTAATCAAAAGTTAAAAGGGATTAAGTGTGGAATGGTCATAAAGTCAAAATTATGAGTATGATGCAATCGCATGACTGGACCATGAGTATGGACCAACCGTACGAATGGACCATACTCATGCATTCAACAACTGAATGGCATATGAGTATGAACCATTCACTCGAATGGCATATCAGATTGAGCCAGTCGACCGAATGGAACTGTGCAAATGAGTCAGTCACCCGACTGAAATCCAGTCGGCCAACTGAATGTGATCGACTGAACCAATCGCACGACTGAGGTCCAATCGCCCGAATGAACAGAGCGAATGGGTCCAATCGGCCGATTGAAACCAGATTCAGTATAAATAGGGCCACGGTTGATCGCATAACCTCATCACCCCCTAGTCGCCCTAAAATCACACATTGTACCGTTGCTCTACCGAAATTTTCACTGACCGGTTTTCACTCCAAATTTAGACATTCTGACGAGTTCTACTTGTTAGACAGGTACAATGCGGTGTTGTGTAACAGAAGTTGGTTTGATTTGAGCCCTAATTTGTGATTCTCGGCCTTTACAAGAATCGACACTAAAATTGACAAATAACCTAACCAAACTATGCAAAATGTTAAAATCAAGGTTATTAGGTTATTAGTTTAATGATTGCGAGTCTAAGGAACCATTACACGACGTCTAATTTCAAGATTTGGTTCAAATTCAAATTTCAGTCGACCGAATAGTGGGTCATGCGACTGGACACCAGGATGAACTCCAATCGCGCGATTGAGCTGGTCGGATGGCTCAATCGGCCGAATGGATAATACGAATGAGCTCAGTTGGCTGACTGAACCAATAACCGGCTCAGTCACCCGATTGAACTCAGTCGCCTGCTCAGTCACCCGATTGAACCCAGTCGCATGCCAGGTCGACGGACTGAACATAGTCACAGTCCCATGGTTCAATCGCATTATTGAACTAGACTGAATTCAACCAAGGTAATTAGAATTATTTTTGATATGTGGTGATCTAACTTCTATGTGTCTTGTATTACAGATCTATGGCTGACAAGTGGTCCATAACCCCAAGCACAACATAGGTGCTCATTTAGATGCCACTACTCGGAATGGCATCGAGAAGGCGGGGATTATCGCATTCCTTAAGCGATCCAGGATCTACAGGGCTATATCCACACCATGCACTCCCTATAGGTCTATTCAGCAGGCCTTCTGGGAGGGGGAATCAGTTGACCGTACACACCAGCCTTACAGCATCCGCAGTAGTATTTTTGGTCAGGCGATCAAGGTCACAGCTGAGGATATATGACGTGTACTTGCCTTGGGTGACGATGTTGATCACCCTACCAGACTTCACCTGCTGATTATGAGAGGGTACTTCTTAAGGACGAAGTATGCTGGGGATATTAATGCAGTTTTGCTCAACAAGAGTAACCTGTGTCCCCAGTACAAGTACTTAGCACATGTCATCCTTAAGTGCTTGGCTTCGCGAAGGGGTGGGTTTGATGATCTTTCAGACCAGATCAAAATGCCTACGTGGCATTGGTTCTAAACCACCCTTTCAACTTCTTAAGCATGATATTCTCATATCTGATAGAGAATCTGGAGGCCAAGGGTAAAGAGGGTTTCTGCATGTACCCTAGGTTTCTCCAAATGATCATTGATGAGAAGCTGCCCTCTCTGCCGAAGGAGACCCATGATGCCGTGGCGTTGGAGATTATGGATGATACAACCTTGGGCCGCATCAAGGTCTACAGGGGAAAGCAAGTCAAGCCCCCTGTGAGGAGACTCTTCGGCCATCTGGCCAAGGTTGATTACGTGGCGCCAAGGAGGCGTAAATTGCGCCACGCAGATAGTGATTCTGATGTTGAGCAACTTGTGCTCTCGGACGATGATTCTGTTGATGATCACAGTGATGATGGTGGAGATGTAGGGCCCATTCACTTGAGGCCCCCCACTGCTGATATAGCATCTCCAGCATCTACCCAAGGTGGAACAAAGGCAGCAGTGTTCCATGAGGACTTTCATCTTGATGAGTAGGAGGAGACAAACGAGGAGCCCTTGACTCGTACTGTGGGGAGTAGGGTGGTTGCCACCGACCGAGGTATTCGAGGGGTTGGTGGACACCCTAGTGAGTCTAGTGAGACTACTACTGATCCTAGTTATACTCCCGATCAACCCAGCAGCGTCCCAGGGGGAGCATCCACCTCGAGGGGTTAGAGGAAGAAACTGATGGCTCAGCCCCACGGGATGTAGAAAAAGAGAGGAAGATGAAATTTATCACCACCACCACTACCACCACTCCACCTACCACCACACTACCAACACTCCACCTACTACCACCACTACCACCATTCAACCTACCACCACTACCACCATTCCACCTACTACCACTTCACCTACCATAACTCCACCAGTTACACACTTCCCATCCACCACCACTATATCTCATCCATAGCCACCCACATCTGTACCACCCCCAATTTTCACTACATCCACTACCACCACCACCACTCACGAAGCAGGGACCTCATCTCAGGTGCCACCTGTTTTTGGATCCTCTTACCCATCTGTCGGGTTGGAGGAGCAGCTGGCTAACCTTAACTGGTTAGTGCTGAAGCTGCTGGCGATGGATGAACAGCGAGCCTCTCAGCTTAATCAGCTGATGGAGCTCAATGTATCCCAAGCCCAGAGGATAGAGGCTCAGAGCCAACAGATTGAGGAGCTACATGAGACACATGCCTCATCCATTCAGAGGATTGAGGATCAGAGCCACAGATCACAGAGCTGAGAGAGATGCATACATCCTCAATATAGAGGATACAGGATTTAGAGGCTTAGAACAAGAAGCTTATGCTAAGACTGAAGGGATCCAAGATGAGCCTCTAAAGATCCAAGAGAGTGATGGAGATGATGGAGATGATGATGACAGTGATGATGATGATGTAGATGATGATGTAGATGATGATGATCATGGTTGTGATACAGAGGGAGGTGATGATGTCGGTGATGATGATGATGAAGAAGGAGATGCAGCGGCATCTACATCAGCCCAAGGTCAAGAGAGGTGCACAAAGAAAAATCAAGACCAGGGAGCCCCATCATCTTCTGCCGATCCTACTGATGCGCCAGCCATTCATGGGAAAAGTAATGTGTAGATATTTATGTACTTGAAATACAATTTGTAATTGAACTTTTTGATTAATGTTATGTAATTAATGTTTATATTTGTTATTGATGTTTACTGCTTTGATTGTTGACTAATGGTTGATGTGTTACATGTTTTAAATCAAGTAGATCCAAATTTTCAAGGAGACGAATATGATGTTGCTCCCCTCTAATAGATCAAGACTCAACTCACGATGATTCTTGATCTGCAGGGAATAGTCAGGAGATCGGTGAATTACACTCCTGAAGAAGGAGAGATATTCATGTTCTCACTGACGAGAAACTTGCTGAAATGTTCTGACTCAATCCTGATGAGATAGTGAAAGATGCTCCTACAGTCCATGTGGAAAGTGACGATGAGCTCAACGACGTCGATGAGATCGAGATTGAAGATGTCACGGATCAACATTATCCAGAGTACACTGACAATGAGGGTAATGTCGTTCCCAATCTAGGCGACACTCTTGTCAGTGAAACTTT
Source organism: Flaveria trinervia (assembly GCA_025506515.1). NCBI lineage: Eukaryota > Viridiplantae > Streptophyta > Magnoliopsida > Asterales > Asteraceae > Flaveria > Flaveria trinervia. Next base: position 37,046,541 of record CM046458.1, on the reverse strand, counting down.
TGAGACTCTGGATAAAATGGAACAAGAGTCTGAAAAGAAAGAAGACAAGGCCCAAACCTCAGAAGTCGATGTAAATATCAGAAAGGCTGAATGGGCTGCATGCTTTGAAGAGATAAGAGCCCAACGCAGTGCTCCAATGTCAACTGTCTACACCAAGCTTTACAAAGTAAAGAAACATCACAAGGTGTCAGGCAAAATCATCCCGTGGGCATATTTTAAAGATCTCAATGGTTAAGCAGTTAAACGTGAGAAGGGGATTGAGTACTTCAGGTTCCCACATGATTTGAAGACTCTTCCTGGTTTTGAGCCTAACCAGTTAGCAAAGTTGAAATTACTATACACTGACCCATGTAAAATGTCAGGCTGGTTTGAAGCAGCTCTAAAGAGAGAGTACCACACAAGATGGGTCAACTTCAACCTCAACAACCAACGAGGTATATCAGACGGTCTGAAGTTGATGCCATAACTGGAAAACCAAAAATAGTGCTGAAGTGGAGTCCTCCGCACACAATGTCTAAGATCCCTCTACGGAAAATGCCACAGGACTTCACTCCACACTTCAAATGGTGGTACTATGATTAGGGAACATGAGAGGCAGTCATAGTATTGAACAAGAATGGTATTATGGAAACCATCAGGGTGTTTGACCCGATGTGGCTTACTAACTTGTCTGCCAATGATGTCTATACATTATACAAGTGGCCATTGTTCTATGACTCACAAGATATTGTACAAGCTTTACAATTTCAGAATGTGATACGACTCTGTTTTGTGTTTTAAATACATGCAGGAGTCACAAGAGAAGAGAAGTACAAGAAGTATGAGGAGCTTATGAAGGATGTAAGACATTACATGAAACTAGGTCTAAGGGGGAGTTTGTAGATACATGTGTTCCTAGTTTCTGAACTTAATGTAAAATGTCTTTATTGTCTTACACATATGTAATTAATGGGTACTTAATGAAATACAATGTGTGGTTGTGCTTATAATGTTTATTATTTCATTGATTAGTAGGTTAACGCTTATTGAAGTAATTATATAGGTTTGTGGTTGTTTGAATAAATCTAAGTCAATTAATGATTGTGAAACATATTCAAACTTAATTATATGAAGTTCTCATGCTATTGGCCCATGCTAATGGACAATACGCATGAACAACTTCATGCTAATGAACCATTCGTACAAATGAACAAGGAGACTGGATCAGCCTCATGATTGTAACATGAGATTGACTCAATCGCACGACAGAACACTCAGTCGTGCGAATGGATCAACCGCATGATTCAATCGCACGACTGAACCATGCAAATGGTCCAGTCGCACGATTAAGAAACCCTAACCTATAAATACCACTTAATTCGTGGAAAAACAGGACACTTTGAATAATTCAATACCTACACGTACCCTAGCCGTCCAGAGACCTCTAGCAACCTGTTCAACTTCATAGATCGCAGTAGATCGATTGCTAATCGTTCTTAACATTTAGATTCAATCTTTAATTGATTCTACGTACGTTCTCACTGATTGGATCGCCAATCAAATAGGATTATGCACTATTTGATTCGGTACACGCATATATCTGTTAGTATTCGTCCAGTAGACGATCCTAACAGAAGGAGCAACTAAGAAGAGCTTTGCTTATAATCCCTTAAGAACCAAACCCAGTTCTAAAAGAATTCATCAAGTAGACTCTAAACTCAAATTGCAACCCAATTAGAAGCTCTAACCAAACAATTTGAACAATTGCAAGTCGAACTAAAGAAAACTCCAACACGACACAACACATGTGTAATTTAGACAAGACAATGAATTCCCACAAGACATTATGGTGGTTGAATATGTTGACTACGCGAGTGGCCTAAGCAACTCATACAACCACAACTCAAATTAGAGAAGCAACTCGAATTATAGGGAAGATGGCAACAACCAATCTTCATCTAGATTCAACCGAAGGCCCCCTTACCAATAATAGAAACCACCATTTCAAGGTTGAAGCAGTAGTAACCAAGATGCTGGAGCATCATCAATGGAAGACTTATTGCAGCAATTGTTGTTAACAAAGCAAGTCGCAGATGAGTACATCCGGAAATCTAATTGAAGAAATGTGGAGAGGTTCCAAAGAAACAAGGCTGACGTCAAAAGCAACAAAGCATCATTAGAAACCATAGAACACCAAGTAGGTCAGATAGCACAAAAACTATTTAAAAGACCCCAAGGTGCTTTGCCTGGTAAAAATGTGACAAACCCTAATGCTTCAGTCAAAGCCATCACCACCAGGAGTGGAAAATCCACTCAAGGTGATGCACCTGCATTACAACCCATCCTTGAAGAAGTAGAAACCGAAAACCCAAGTAATGCAAGTGATAAGCAAAAGTAACATGTTACCATTGAGGAACCAGCCAAGAAATACGTACTACCACCACCCATCTAGGTCATTTGAGACAGCAATGAATGGAGGCACAATATGGCAAATTCCTAGGGTTGTTCAAGCAACTTCACATCAATCTACCCTTGGTGGAAGCCTTAGCCCAAATACCAAATTATGCTAAGTTTTTAAAGGGTGTATTGTCGAAAAAAAAATCTGGAAGACTTATCATAAGTAGTTTTGAGTTACGAATGCTCTATGGTTCTTCAAAACAAACTAACTGAAAAGATGATGGATCCAGGATGCTTTACCATACCTTGCCTAATAGGAAATCTTTCTATCAACAACACGTTAGCTAACCGTTTGGTTAAATATCCAGGGGGCATCGTTGAAAATCTCTTAGTAAAAGTCGACAAATTCGTAGTTCCTATTGATTTTGTGATCCTAGACATGGATGAGGTTAAGAATGTTCCTCATATGCTAGGTCGACCTATCTTAGTGACTATTCAAGCCCTCATTGATGTTTGCATTGGCAAACTCACGCTTCGAGTAGACGAGGTGGAAGTCACTTTCAATATAGGCCAATCCATGAAACACCCTCAAAATCATGATGATTCACTTTATTACATTGATGTTTGCGATTCAATTATAAGCTATCATTAAGGGAAACCCTTCGAAATGAAGCTTGCAACACTCAATAGAGGTCCAAATTACCAAACCCATCTGTGAGAATCAAATCATTCCAGAACTAGAAGTTGATAAAACATCATTTCATCAAGAAGCATTTGAGATCATTAAACAAGAGCTAGAACCCAAAGCCAAACCTTCTATCGAAGACCCACCAGTTTTAGAGCTCAAGGAGCTACCATCTCATGTCGAATATGCCTTTGTTGAAAACACATCTCAATTTCCTGTCATAATCTCATCCGCCTTATCAGTTAACGAGAAGAACAAATTAGTCAATATGCTTAAGACACATAACGAGCAATTGCATGGAAAATCATGGACATAAAAAGAATCAATCCATCCATTTGCAGTCACAAGATACTAATGGAGGAAAACTTCAAATCCGTCATCCAACCTCAGAGGCATTTCAATCCAAGCATGCAAGAGATGGTGAAGAAAGATGCCCGTTGGATTTAGCCTATTTTTTATTCGCCTTAGGTCAGTCTCGTCCAAGTTGTTCTAAATAAAGGAGTATTAAATATTTTAACCAACGAGAAGAATAAGCTTATTCCCACTCGTACGGTTATAGGATGGAGAGTTTGCATCGACTATCACAAACTCAATGGCACGACAAGGAAATATCACTTCCCACTTCCTTTCATTGACCGAATGCTTGAGATCTGGAAAAATATTCTATTGTTTCCTGGATGGTTTCTCAAGTTATTTTCAAATTCCTATTGCACCCAAAGATCAAGAGAAGATGACATTCATCTGTCCATATGGTACATTTGCTTATCGACGAATGCCCTTCAGATTGTGTACTGCTCCCACTACGTTTCAAAGATGGATGGTAGCAATCTTTCACGACATGATCGAACACTCAATGGAAGTTTTCATGTATGACTTCTCCATCTTTGGAAATTCATTTGAACAATGTCTTGAAGATATGGAAAAGATGCTGGTTAGATATGAAGATTCTAACCTTGCTTTGAATTGGGAAAAGTGCCACTTTATGGTTACTAAAGGAATAGTGTTAGGACATAAAATCTCTCGAGCAGGGCTTGAAGTCGATCAAGCCAAAGTTGACACTATTTCCAAACTTCTACATCCCACAACCGTGAAACATATGAGAAGTTTCCTAGGTCATGCAGGATTCTACCGTCGTTTCATCAAAGATTTTTCAAAAATTGCATGACCGATGACTCAACTTCTTGAGAAAGATGCACAATTCGTATTTTCCGACAAATGCATTAGTGCATTCAATTTGCTTAAAGAGAGATTGGTAACCGCTCCAATCATGGTTTCACCAAATTAGAAGCGACCATTTGAACTCATGTGTGAAGCAAGTAATTTCATGGTAGGATTCGTATTAGGACAAAGGAAGGACAAGCAATTCCATCCAATTCACTGTGCTAGCAAAACCCTAAACAAACGCAAAAGAAAACTACACCACCACCGAGAAAGAGCTTCTCGCGGTAGTTTTCACATTTGACAAATTCCGCTCGTATCTAATCCTTTTAAAAACAATCGTTTACACTGACCATGCAGCCTTTCATTATTTGTTCAACAAACAAGATGCAAAGCCGAGATTGATTCGTTGGATACTTCTGCTTCAAGAATTTGACATTGAAATTCATGATAAGAAAGGAGCAGAAAATCTAGCGGCTGATCATCTCTCGTGTCTTGAGGATTCAAGTCCTTCATAAACTGAGGAACCCACAATAAACGACAATTTTCTTCACGAATTCCTTATGCATATCCAATCCTCAATCGATGAACATCCATGGTTTTTTGATTTTGCAAATTAGTTGGCAAGCAGAATCCTTCTCAAAGGAATGACTTTTTAGGAAAAGAAGAAATTATTTACTGATATCAAGCACTACTATTGGGAGGACCCATATCTGTTCAGAATCGGTGCGGACCAACTTATCCGAAGATGCTTATATGGAAGTGAAGCAGAATAGATCCTAAAGCACTATCATGAAGGACCCACAGTAGGACACCATGGAGCAACCCTAACACGCAAGAAAGTATTTGACATTGGATTTTTCTAGCCCATGATCTTCAAAGATACTCACAACATGGTACGCACCTGTGATGCATGTCAAAGAGCAACCAATATCTCAACACAGGATGACATGACTCAGAAACATGTTCAAGTATGTGAGGTATTTGATATATGGGGTATTGATTTCATGGGGCCATTCTTGGTGTCATTTGGCAATCGTTACATCTTGGTAGTAGTCCTTTATGTTTCAAAATGGGCTGAAGCTCAAGCCCTACCTACCAATGATGCCAGAAACACTGTCTGCTTTTTTAATAAATTATGCTCTCGTTTTGATATCCCCAAAGCTTTAATTAGTGACCGGGCAATGCATTTTTGTAACAACCAGCTCAAACGAACAATGGCCTATTATGGAGTGCACCATCGCTTCATAACAACTTATCATCCAACGGCGAATAAGTTGATGTTAATAACCAAGGCATCAAATGAATATTGAGACTGGACTACTAAACTAGACGACGCACTATGGACTGTACGAACAACCTATAAGACTCCCACCGGTACAACACCTTTCAAATTGGTGTATGGGAAGTCCTATCATCTGCCTGTGGAACTAGAACACAAGGCCATTTGGGCACTTAAAGCAACAAACCTAGACCAAGACCTTGTAAGAAAGAATCGATTCCGATAAATTGAGGAGTTAGAGCAACTGAGGGAACAAGCTTACGAGAACGCTAGGGTTTACAAAGAAAAGACAAGGCAATTTCACAACACTCAATTAAAGAACACAAAATGATTTCATGTTAGAGAACATGTCTTGCTATATAAGTCTTGTTTGTGTTGTTTCCTGGAAAGCTAAAATCACGTTGATCTAGACCTTATACAATTAGAAACGTGTTTCTAAATAGTACCATTGAAATTCATAACCATGAGGGTTTAAGTTTCAATGTAAATGGTCATCGTTTGAAAGCATATAATTATGGACCAACCAAGATTCTCTTGTAGGAATTACACCTCTGCTTCGATAAAAACTAAGTGTGAGAAAGGGTTGTGTCGATGACCCGAAACTTAAACGTAGCACTTGTACATAGATATTTCTTGATTTTTTAACTTTTTAGGACCTCCTAAGCATAAGCACAGGGCCATGCCCCATGAAGCACATCCCCGTGTCTCTAACAAAAATTTTCCATGATCTCCGCTAATGACTCTTGAACGTTGTAAGACGAATTTAGATAGGTTCTGACAAGCAACGGGTCGTGCCTGGCCAAACACGCCCATGTGTTCACTTTTCATGACCTATATATAAATACCACACTTGTTCGGTTCTTTCATCACACCCATTCCTGCTTAAAAGCGTCAGAAAAATGAAAGAATCAAGTCAAGAAAGTTCAAATTGGAATCCTGTGAAGAAACTGCATTCTGAAACGCGAGAGCCAACGAGATAAGAATACTTCTTCAAGCTTCCTAAACTAATCAAGCAATTGACTAAAATAAACCTTGTCGCATCCTAACACCTAGCTAAACTCATCCGAAAAGTTCAAGAGATGGGTGAGGAACTTGTTTCCATTAACCGTTAGCTTGCATAACTAACCAACCACACGTCTCACTATCCCATCCCGAAACCTCCACACGAAATGTGTGGATGCTTCTTTTAGAAGCATTTCTAGATGTGTTAGGTGTGCTGATGCTTGTTAAGGAATCTGGTTTTGTAGTTTCAAATTCTTGGATTTTAACGTATCGTCTAACCGTAGGACCCTAGGAAATGTAATTTTCATTTTGGCTTGTGTTAGTTAACTCAAGGACTAATTTCATATTTTTCGTAGTGATTTGGAAGTGATTAAACTTAACCGGGAAAATTGTGTAACGCTGTAAGGCCCCGTTCCCGGGACACTCACAGTTGGTCAATCATTGCACATAAAACATATACTTTACATTAAACATTCATAAAACATTTGAAGATCACGTATAGATTGGACTCACCTTAGTTTAGTTTGTTTACTTTTACTTGTAATAGGTCTTTTGTTAGTTTCCTTTTGTAAGTACTTTGATTTATGTATTTTGGTAGTCCAGCAAAACTATGAGTGAAACTATAAGTTCGCTCACAGTTAGTTGTTTTGTTTGCCTGGCGAATCTAATGTTTCGTCTGGCGAAACTATAGTTTCGGCAGTGCAGTTTCGCTGACAGCGAAACTGTCTGCGAAACTATAGTTTCGGCAGTGCAGTTTCGCTGACAACGAAACTGTCTGCGAAACTATAGACTGCTATATATTGTTTTGTTTCTTCTCCTTGTAGGTAAGCTTGGAAAACCCTAATCAATTATCATTGTTGCAAGTTACCATTTTAAAGCAGTTAATACACAGATTTATCCTTGGTCTTTATATTATTGATTATCATTGATCATTGTCTTATTATGAGTGAGTTGTTATTGTGTTCAATTCTCTTTATTATGGTTGTTTAGTATATTTTTTGGATATTGAACGATTCTTAATATCATTTGCACTGTTATACGATCACATGGATCAACAATATGGTATCAGAGCCTTAGTGCTCATGATTTGTTGAGTTTTTGGTGGTTTATTTGATTAATATCTTGTTTCAATCATTTTCAGTCCCTTATTGGATGTTTTTGAAGTGGAAATTGATTGAGTTTACCTTGTTTTCGGTTGCGGAAGCCCTGCTAATCATCAGATCTCAAATTCATTGAGTTTTTGATGATTTCAGGCTGATTTTGGTTGAAAAATGGTTTTAGGATTGATCAGCGAAACTGTTAATCATCTTCTAGCGAAACTGTTAATCATCTTCCAGTGAAACTATGGGTTATATTGCTATCGAAATTGTTCTCTAGTTGTTCTGCAAAACTAGTCTTTTTGAATGAAAGTTCATTAGTGATTGTGAAGGGTTAATAAGCGAAATTGTAGCCGAAAGTGTTTTTGAACGAAAGTTCAAGCTTGTTTCGCGCGAATTCATCAGCGAAACTAAGCCTGTTGTAACAATTGGCTAGCGAAAGTGTTGCCGAAATTATCAGCAAAATTAGCTTCCACTGTGAAAGTATCAGTGAAGTAGTTTTTCTGCAAAATTGTCTGGAAGTTACCTTTTTCTGCGAATGTGTTAGCGAAATTATCTTCTCTCTTGCCAAAACTACATCAATCTCTGCGAAACTCCTATGTCTAAGTTAACATCACTCACACTTGCCGATCTTGAAAGCGTTGCTCCAATAGGTCTCCAAGACTCATTAACGGAGACAATTTGAAGATTGGAATAGATGTCTCAAAGCCTTCTTCTTCTACACTGATCATAACTAATGGAATCGATTATTTCTGGTCCTCACATACCAATGGTTACTGTTGGTGATGTTGTCTCTCAAAATAAGGACCTATCCACTTTCACTGAAAAGGATCTGAAGTTGATCGACTGTGATCAAAAGGCTTTTGGTGCTTTAACTATTTGTCTGGCACCAGACATTTACAATCATTTTGCAGAGCATAAAAATGCTAAATCTCTTTACGATGCACTATGTGAGTTTTATGATGGCAATGTAGATTTGCTAAAGGATAAGAGCATTCAGGCTGAGAAGGAATTCAATTCTTTTGTTGGATACAAGAACAAGAGTTTGACAGATCTCATAAACCGTTTCTTGACTATTTCAAGCACCTTAAAGAAATATGATGAAAAGCTTTCGAACAGTGAACAAGTTAACAGGCTTGTAGATTCTCTCCCACCTTAGTGGAGTCTTCAAGTGAGGATGCTTGTGTTTAAAAAGAGGGCTCACAGACTACAAGCTCATGGATATTATCAATAAGCTAAAATCCTTTGAGTTCGACATGAAGAGACGGGAATTTAACCAGACTATGATGCCCATATCTGGTTTTTCACAAAATGCTACTTTACTATCATCCTCTGCAAGCTCTCAAATACAGAATTCAATTCAAGGAGAAATTAATACAAGTACTTTCTTGGGTGGAAACAGTTGTGTTGGAAGAGATCTGGGTAATTCTAAGGCCAATGTTAAAACTTCAATCCCATCAGAAACAATAGCTCTTTTTGGAATGTTTGTTCAAAGCTATGAAGCACTTGTAGCTAGAGAGTTGAAAGGAAAGGGAATGACTATGGAAGACATGTATTAGGTGGATCCTGATGATCTTGAAGAAATTGATATTCAATGGCAGATGGCTATGTTGACACTTAGAGCTCGAAGATTTATGGAAAGAACTAGACGAAATAACTTTGGTGGTCAAACATCTAATTCAAAACTGGGATTTGATAAGTCCAAATTGAGATGCTTCAGCTGTAAACAATTGGGACACTTCAAACGTGAATGTCCATCACCAATTGTCACCGATTATTGTAATTCAGGAGTTCCAAGATTAACAACTAAGAAACAGAAGGAAGATGTGAATCACAAAAAGGAGACCACATTGATTTCCGAATTTGATTTGAGTGTTAAGGTTGAGGAAACAAGAACTGAGATAAATCATGCTTTGGTTGCTAAGCTTGTTGAAGGGAATGAGAAGGAAGATGGTAAAGATGGATTTGACCTTTTCAAGGAATTCAAAATGGAAGTTATGTCATCTGTGAATAAGAAAGAAGAGAAAGATTCTGGAATAGGGGAAGATAAATCTGCAGGTCTAAGGGAGGAAGGAAGTTCATGCACCGGGCAAAGAAAGGATTATGATGATGATGCTACCACCGTTGAGGAAAAGAAGTCAAGTACTCCGGTGTGCCAACGTGAAAAAGCTTTAGCTGCGGAAAGGATGGTGATGGGACTTCCATATGATGTAATTTAGGATATGTGCTCATCTGCTTGTAAAATTAGATTATTTAGGATTTATAAAGCTATTCGACTATTAATAATAATGAAAAAGATTTAAAGTGAATCAATGACGAACTTAAAATCAATGAATCAAAATACTTTGTTAAATTAAATGAGGTTTTAAAAGAAAATGATCATTTAAAAAGAATTGTTTTAGAAAGAAATGTTGAGATTAACACTTTGACTGAAAGAGTTGCCCTTGCTGAATTTGAAACAAGCAAACTTCAGTCAAAGTTAGACAAGTGGACCATATCAGGAATGAAACACGATGATCTATGTAAATCTCAACGGGGAGCTAGGATTAAAACGGGATTGGGTTATGAAAACGTAAAGGTGTATCCTCCGCCTAGTACATACTGTTATTCTCCTATGCCTGTTCCTCATCCTTCTAATGATTTAATCAAAACAGATACTCAGAGTATGTCTGTAGGTTTAGAGGGTGTTAACTCTAAGCACGTTTGTGAAGACTACGACTATGGACCAACTAGTGGGCTTGGATGCACTAGTATTAGTACACCTGATTGTTAGCAGTTTGTTTTAGATCACAAGTCTAGTTTAAATTCTGTTTTTGTTTCTAGTTCTCCTTTAATAGACTCTGCTGTCTCATGTTCTCATGATGGCTCTATTTAATCATTTAATTTAGTACATTGTGGTGATGTTTTTTGTTCCGGTGATGATAATGATACACTGATCTTTCTTCAATCAACCAAGCAAATTAAAACAAATTGTTTTGAAAAATTCTTTTCTCATCCTATTCCATCTTTCACTCCTTCAAATATGTCTTTATCTAATAAGAGAATTATCTCTCATCTGAAACTAGCACCAGTTGAACTTGTTCGATTGGTACATCGGACAAACATTCATCCATTTCTGTAAATCATAATTCCAGTTCAAATAAACCTCGACCTCTGGCATGTATGAGACATTTAGTGACATTGATTCTAGTGTATCTGAATGTGACGAGGAAATTATCATTGATCATATTCTTACCTCATCACGTCAAGAGGACCATCTTGTCAAGAATTGTCCTACATTGCTTAATAGACATCTTAATAGGAACTGTTTTGGAAATAAATTAACAAAATTGGTTAATAATTTCTTTTGCAAAAAAACTGCTTCATCTAAAGATAAAGTTGTGCAATCTTGGGTTCCTATTACACCTGGTTAATTTGTTCATTATTTCATTTCAGGAGTCATCCACTACGATTGTATAAAACATGTGGCATGTAGATAGTGGTTACTGCAAACATATGACTGGGCTGAAAGACTTACTGACCAATTATCGGATTATTGATGGGGGATATGTTGCTTTTGCCAGTGACAAAAAGGGTGGAAAAATGATTGGGCAAGGAGAAGTTTCCAATGGTTCTTTAACCTTTGAAAAAGTCAACTATGTTCCAGAGCTGGCATTTAATCTTCTGAGTGTTTCTCAAATCTACGATAAAGACATTCCATTCTTGTTTAAATCTGATGAATGTCTATTTTTAAAATCAGAGATTGATATTCCAGATGATTTGATTCTTATGCGTGCTCCAAGAAAACATGACACATATCTTCTTGATATGAACTCAAGTGAGTCAAAGTCTACTGCAACTTGTCTTCTTTCTAAAGCTTCAACCTTTGAGTCTCTCTTATGGCATCATTCATTGGGCCACATTAATATTAAAATAATAAAGAAATTAGTAAAAAACAATCTCGTTAGAGGACTCCCTTCAAAAGATTTTTTTGTTAACGAAAAATGTATGGCATGTGCCAAGGGCAAACAACACAAGAAACCACATAAGCCCAAACTTGAAAACAATATAACTTGTCCTCTCGAGTTGTTACATACTAATTTGTTTGGCCCAATTAGCGTTAAATATTTTGCTACAAAATCTTTTTGCCTTGTCACATATGATTTCTCCAGATATTCATGGGTGAGATTCCTTGTACACAAAGGAGAGGTTGCTGAAGAATTATAGAGATTAGTTCTTTCTATCGAGACAATAAGCAAGAGAAAGGTTATGGGTCTGAGAAGCGACAACGACACTAAATTCAAAAATCATATTCTTGATTCATTCTGTGCTCAAAAGGGGATTGTGAGACACCGCAACAGAATGGTGTTGCCGAAGGAAAGAAACGAGCTCTCATTGAAGCTGCACGTACAATGCTCATAGAATCTTTGTTACCCATTATCTTTTGGGCTGAATCCATAAACTATGCTTCATATGTTCTAAACCGAGTGTTGATTGTGAAGGACAAAATGAAGACTCCTCATGAACTTTTTCATAAGAGGAAACCTCTAATTGACTTTTTTCGACCATTCGATTGCTCTTGCACTCTTCTGAATACTCAATCTCAAAAGACAAAGTTTGGTACCATGTCTGATGAGTGTTACTTTGTTGGTTACTCTTCTTCTCAAAAGGCGTATCGAGTTTATAACAACAGAACATGTATCGTTCGAGAGTCATTCCATGTTGATTGGCAGGAGTCTAACTCTTGATGTTCGATCTGAACCAGCATGGTTCTATGACTCCAATACTATGTTTAATTCTTTTAATCTTCCTGTTTTTGACGATGATGCATCCACTCCAAATGCTCAAACCAATATTATCTCCTCCACTCCATCACCTGTCCATTCCACCACATCAGCAAATGATGCCATTTCAGCTGATGTTAATTCATCTTCTCCATTGCTGGATCTGGCACTAACACCTGATTCTTCTTCATCAACATCTCCTCCTTCATCACCTACATCTATCCCCTCACAACTATTCTATCTCTCTCTCCCTCATCTAATCCTTCACAATCTATGAGAGAAACTTCTCCTAACACCTTCCCTTCAGACACCGACTACAAAACTTTGAAAGATCATCCTCTTGATAGTTATTGGATCTATGACTCATGGTGTTCGGACGTAGAGTCAATCTGGTTTGATTAATATCTGTCTCTTCTCTTGCTTCATCTCTCAAACTGTCCTAAAAATGTGCATGCCCCTCTACTAGATCCATGCTAGGTGGAATCAATGCAATTGGAACTTCAATAATTCAGAAAGCCTAAAGTTTGGACCTTGGTTGACATGCTTCCTAACAAATGCCCAATTGGTACAAAATGGGTGTTTAAGAACAAATCGGATGATCGTGGTGTGGTGGTGTGTAACAAGTCTAGACTTGTTGTGCAAGGTTTTGGTCAAGAAGAAGGGATTGACTATACTGAAGTCATCGCTCCAGTCAACCGTCTTGAAGCAATCAGGATTTTTCTTGCTCATGCTGCTCATAAATAGTTCAAGGTCTATCATATGGATGTCAATTGTGCTTTTCTTTACGGAGACATTGATGAGGAGATATATGTGTGTCAACCACCAGGTTTTGAGGATCCTGACTTTCCTGATAAAGTCATTAAGCTTGACAAGTCTCTGTATGGTCTTCATCAAGCACCTAGGATCTGGTATGAGACCCTAACACAGTATCTCTTAAAAAATGGTTTCTCTCGTGGTACCATCGATATGACTCTCTTCAAAAATGAAGTGAATGGTGAAATGCTTTTTGTCCAAGTTTATGTTGACGATATTATTTTTGGATCTACCAATTCACTATTATTTCGAGAGTTTGAAGAAGTGATGCGTCAATGGTTTGAAATGAGTATGATGGGAGAAATGTGCTTCTTTCTTGGTTTACAAGTTGAACAAAAGCTAGAAGGAATTCTTATTCATCAGGAGAAGTATATTAAAGAAATCTTGAACAAATTCAAGAAGGATGACGCCTCTCCTGAAATGACTCCCTTTACTGCTCAGACTTGTCTCACTCCTGATGAGAACAGGAAACCAGTTGATCCTCATCTCTATAGATCTATGATCGGTTCCCTCATGTAGCTTACAACAAGTAGTCCTCATATCACTTTTGCTGTAGGATATTGTGCTCGATATCAGTCGGCCCCAAAAGAGTCCCATGAGAAAGCTGTCAAGAGAATATTTCATTATCTCAAAGGCTCATCCCGTTTAGGTCTATGGTATCCATATGGAGGGAATTTTGATTTACATGCTTATTCTGACAGTGATTCTAATGGTTGCAGGTTAAATAGAAAATCGGTGCCCGGAGGGTGTTAATACCTGGGAAATTGTTTGGTGTCATGGCAGACAAGAAACAGACCATTGTCTCTCTTTCTACAGGAGAAGCAGAATACATTGCTGCCTCTAGGTACTATTCCCAAGTTCTTTGGATCCAACACCAAATGGTTGACTACGGAATTAACTTCCTACACACCATTGTTTTGCGACAACGAAGCAGCCATTGGGATTGACAAAAGTCCTATTCATCATTCTCGAACCAAGCACATCGAAACACAGATTCATGCCATTTGCGATGCTCAAGAAAAGAGTTTTATTGATATTATACCCATTGACACAGAAAATTAGAAGGCAGATCTTTTCACAAAAACTTTTGATAAACCTAATTTTTATGAATTAATCTCTATGCTCTGATTAATATCCTTTTAAACCTCCAATTTTAAAAAAATAATAATAACTATAATAATAATAATAATTATCATTTTCACCTTATTAATTTTTATCTTTTAAAATAAAATTCTGGGGGAGTCTTACAATAATCTTGGTATTAATATTAAAATGATGAGAAATGATTTTATATCCTCTCGATATGTAAATTTTTGCATGATTGGTACTTAAAATGAGAAATGATAGTAATTGATGTTGTTATCTGTTTCACATCTTTTTTTTAAAAAAAGGGGGAGCACATATAATGCTCAAACAAACAGATTCTGTAATGATATACTTGATAGACTCAGCTTGAAAAATAAAGTAAGCAGTAGCATTTTGATTTAAATTAGAATATATGCTTAAGGATGTCTGGATTTACGCGATCATTTTGGCCTGCATGAAAACCGAGTCCCGACAAAAATCGGATTAAGAATTGATCTTCCTTACACCATAATACAAATCATATAAGCCCTATCCATGAGTGATGTTTGGTGTATTTATATGTCTTGTGTTTATGCTAGTCTCCTCTGCTGTACGGTGGTACTGACCTGGAGCTCTCATCGGCACATGATTAAATGATCATCTCCTTTGTTATACGTGAGTATAGACCTAGAGCTCTCACCTATTTGATCTATTTTGTATCATATCATCTAAATGATGATTTCATATCTGAATGCAATATTCTGATAATACTCACTTGCACACTAATGCACAAACCTTGCTCTGTAAAGATCGTACCAAAATTCAAGAAATCCTAAGGTTGGGTGAGGGTTTTTGTTAAATGATTGTGGGATCCTAACATTCTAAAGCAACTAATCGTACCTTAACAAATCATATGCTATCTGTTGAAAAAGATAAGGCATGGGTTTAAGTGGACAAACATATCTGCAATCGTTATTAATTTGTTTAAGAATTTCAAAATTCATTCAAAGAATGTGATTAGATTCAGTTATTAGTGTGATCTCATTTCCGATCGATGATCTCATTGCATATCTTTATAAAAAAACAAAATTGCAACGAAACTATACTTTCGCTATTTGTTTCGCTAAACGAAATTGCAATTTCGCTTAACATTCACATTATAAGCGAAGCAATTCTAATCTGAATTTCGTCTGTCGAAATTGCAACTTCGCGTGGTGAAACTGCTGTTTAGATTTCAGCGAAACTGTGAGGTTATTCTGTCCAAGCGAATGTAACAGTTTCGCTAACCAAGTTTCAATTTCCCCGGACATGACATTATCTCATACAGTTTCGCCCGGTCGAAACTACCTTTCCTGTTTAGCGAAATTGACATATTTTAGCTCGCGAAACTACACTTTCGCCCGCCGAAACTGTCTGCGAAACTATTCTTTTAGCAAGCAAATTTTTTTAATTTAATTTTATTTATTTTTTTAATTTAATTTTCCTTTATTCTTTTTTTAATTCCTTGAATTCTTATTCATCTTATTTCGTCTCTTTCTCAGGATCAAATGGCTAACTTAAAATTCGATGAGCGGAACAATATCACTGCTATTTTGGATGATACACATCCTATGGCTATTGGGTTCAGAGACTACATTAGATGGCTGCAAAGATCACCCATAGCTTATTCCATGTCTCATTCGACCACCATTTATGATCTTCATATCAGAGATTTCTGGAGATCTGCTCAGTACGATACACAAGGTGTAAGGATCAGTGATCACAAGATTGATGTATTAGAGCATAGTGTAGTGGAATAAGAACAAGAATTAGACAAATTTGTAGCAAGAAATTGATGCTCGTATGCATTAAGAACAAATACGGTTATAACGAGAGAATATATTTCTGTAACAAGGAATGTTTTAATAATATCGAAAATTTCTGACCAAATCATTCAATTATTACAATAGGTTGATACTCCTTATATAGAGTGCAATCGCTGCTGTTATCACGGGAAAGTGACAACTGGCAGATCTAATACAAAAATAACTAACTCTTAACAAACTACTGAAATGTTCACAACTACCGAGAACATATCAGAGCGTTAAGTACAAAATAAGAAACTACTGATAAGAAACTACTGAAACTACAACGACTGAAGAACAAGCTCTTCAGTCGTTTTACAAAACTACTGATAAATATAAAACAACCGATGAGCACAACAACTGAAGAAATATTCTTCAGCTGTTGTGTCAAACTACTGAAAAGATAAAACATAAAACTACTGAAAGGTAAACCGTCACAACTACTGAAGAAGACCTCTTCAGCTATTGTGACAACGTCTGATACTTTGGTCTTCAGCACTTGTGTCTTCAGACTTTGTCTTCAGCACTTGTCTTCAGACTTTGTCTGCAGCACTTGTCTTCAGACTTTGTCTTCAGCACTTGTCTTTAGACTTTTTCTTCAGACTTTGTCTTCAGCACTTGTCTTCAGACTTTGTCTTTAGCACTTGTCTTCAGACTTTGTCTTCAGCACATGTCTTCAGACTTTGTAATCAGCTGTTGTCTTCAGCTGTTGTGGTCTTCAGTAGTTGTTGTGACGTCTGTGGGACTTAAAGGTTTTTCTGATCCGGCTCATTGGTTCTTTTGGTCCAACAAACTCCCCCTGAACCAATGCAGCCAAAACCTTTAACATTATTGAGTTCCCACTTATTGTTGGCAGAATGGTTGGTCTTTTTCCTTCTTGATCAGTTGAGAAGATGACCCATATAAGCACTAGCCTAGAAATGAGCTCTGATGATTTGGTTGGCAATGTATGGATGGGAACTCTGTATTGGGGACTTGGACACTGAGCTGTTCCCCCATCCATGAGACTCACTTCCCCATGATGAGTCTGTACGACTCTCTTGTGTAGGCCTCAAGGAAGGTGATCTGTTCCTCTATGGTTAGCTCTTCAGCACCTCCTTCAAACAATGATTCAGGCCCATAATACTCAGACAGGTATTTGGCCTATTTCCCATTCTTTAGCTCCACAGTTGTTATTATTCTATAAGCAAACTCATCCGGGTGATTACCCTCTAGGAACAACTGGAGCTCATTTTTCCTGACTTCCTCAAGCCTCTTGTAAACTAACCCTTTTTTCACTATTTTGTTTTCCAGCATCTTCTGAGGGGTTAGATTAGCTTTGTAGGCTTTCTTGAAGTCCTCTAGGATTTCCCAGGGTGAAACTACAAAGACCAGAGAGATCACTTCATCTACGATCTTTTAACCTGGCCAATGTATCTCTGAGGTATTTTTTCTTATGAATTATGTGAGAGACCCTAGGATCAGGCCAAATCCTCACTCTTTCCTTTTGATATTGAAAGGTATGCTTGAGAGTGTAAAGTCTGAGGGCTTGCTTCTTCATATTGATGATAGAAGATGTGGCTGCATAAGCTTTGTCAACTCTCTTCAGCAATTCCTCATCATGGTGTTTATGAAGCTATTCTTCTTCTAGCTTTACTTTAACCATTTGTCTTTGGAATTCAGGAGTAACTGCTGAGGAGTGACTTGTGGCCTTAGGCAACTGAATCATAGCTGAGAGTGGCAGCCTATCTTCATCATCTTCTTCATCATCTTCTAGCCTCAATACCCTTCTCTTCTTCTTCAAGGGTATATCATCGGCTATGGGTTTTGAGGGTAAGGGAGTTGGTTTGGTGGGTTGTGATTTGGGTGGTTTTGGTGTGGGAATGTTGACAGGCTGTTCTAGCATTCTTGAGGTGAGTGAGGCTTTTGATTGCTTGGCTAGCTCAGTCCTGCTCCCAGCACCCTCTTCATTCAAAGCTTCAATAACAAGTCCCTTAGTATATGCTTCAGACGAACAGATCTTGGTGCTGATTGCTAAGATACTGTCCCTGGACCAAGCTTTGATTTCGATCATTGATCTTCCAAGATATTTTGCAATAAATCTAATCATGATCTCAAGCCTTTCTCTTTCTAACACTTCATAACTTGCCCATCTATTCTGGATTTCTTCAATCTCTAATCGTTGAATCTCAGAGTCAAGTTTATCGGTGTCATGGCCTTGCCTAACAGCTGATCAATGATGTTGTCCATTGATCTACTGTGTTCGGCATCAGCCTCTTTTATCAGTAGCTCCAAGGCTTTCTCTTTTTCCTTCTCTTTATCGGTCTCCACATTCAACTCCAACTCCTTTTCCACTACTATCCCTTCTGTTTCTTTCTCCTTTTCTTTCTCCTCTGTACTCCTCTTTCCTTTTGCTTTCACTGACTTAATCTCCCCCTTTTTGGTTGCATTGGTTGCAAGGGGTTGATTGCCAGAAAGCTGTTTGCCCACAACCTCCTCTATCAATGGTTGTATTACTGAGGAAAGCCTCTCATCAATGGCTTTGATCACTATGTCAGTGATTATGGTGTGATGAGAGGGAGGGAATTTTGAAGGATAGCAACTATTTGCTCAGGAGGGTTCTGTTCTTGAGAAATAGTGCCAGAAGCAGAGGCAGGTGGCTGAGTTGTTGGGAGTGGCTTAGTGTTTGTGAGACCTTCAGATGAAGGTGCCATCTGTGAGGTGGTAGAGGCAGATAGTCTTTGTTCCTTAGAAGTTTTGGCAAGCAGCTCTTTGAGTCTGCTCACCTCCTCTTCTAGGATGGTGTTTTGGGCGATTACATCGTAAAAGAAGCCCAGGTCATCATCAGTAGTTACTGAATCACCTGACCTCCTGATAGGATCAGGATGAACATGCCCTGAGTGTAGCTCATTGTAGCATGTGCCCCTTTGTCTTGGAACTGGGGACTTCCTGCCTCAGGACTTTGTCCTTCATCAGTAGTTGCCTCTGGTAAGGTCTTAGTAATGGTACCAACTACAACCTGATCATATGCTGAAACAGGAGAAGTGGCAGCCTCACCAGAAGTTCTAATCTCCAATGCTACACTAGGAGAAGGAACATTGTAACCCCTATGCTGTGGGTTCTCAGCTGCACTTTGGTCCTCCCCCTCAATGGTAGAAGTATTCGCAGTTGTAATTGGTATCTGGGGAGGGGGTGAGGAGTGCAACTGAGTCAGCACTTGTGCAACAAGTAATGTAGGACTTTGGGGGGCGGTTGCATGTGGAGATGGGGTAAAAGCAGTGTGCACCTGGGGAGAATGCTGCTCTTCAATGGCAATCTCCTCAAATGAGGAAGATCCCAGATTTGTGGGTACCCCTTCTGTGGTTGCTGCAGGCTCCTTTTGAGAGGAATCCTGAGCGGCTATGGCTGGGAGAGTCCTTATATCCACTAGGGGGTTATAACCAGTGTATATAGCCTGCGTTTGTGTTGCAGGGGCATCCTCAGGGGACTCATTTCCCTGAGTAGCCTTTTTGGTTTTCTTTTTAGTGGGTTTGGTGGGGACTTTGGATTTGGAGGTGGTGGCTATGGGTTCCAGCTGCATGGGTTTGCGCAGTTTGGCAGCCATTTTAAGTGATTGGTCAGAGTTGTGCCGGGAGTATACTTCAGGCAATACAGCCATAGCAGGGACTCCCAGGCCAACAAGTCCCTCAGCTTGAAGCTGGTTTTCAATTATGGCCATTATGAACCGAGGATATAATATCCAACGGTTAGCAGTTTGTTTTTGAGCCATATCCTTGAGCTCTAAAAATAGTATTTCCGAAAAATTAAAGGTTGTTGCTCAAGGATGGAGTACATTACCTGTTGCCACCTTGTGGACATTTGATCCCATGATGAAGTCTTAGGAGCCAAACAGACATTTACCATGTGAAATAAGAGACGTTCAGCATCATGGAAATGTTTCTTCAGTATGGTGGAGGCACTAAGCTTTCCCTGATATCCATGGTGGGCAAAGGATAAATCAGTTGTGCCCTTTGGATATCCAGCAGGAAAAGTGGCATCATCCAGGTGTAGGGTTTGATGAAGTATATCGGGAGTGATGGCCACTTGGTGGTTGTTGACGACCGACCGGAGAGACTCTGTGTTGTTCTCCCCAGTGGTGAGGGTGACGTTCATCCAAAATGGTTAAGGGATTCGGCATGAAGGATTAGATTGAGAAGAAAGGTCGTTTTGTAGGGTGACTGGACCATAAGATCAATAGCATTATCGAACTTAGCCCAGAATGGCGATTTGGTGAGGTAAGCTACACAGTTGTGTCGCGGTTTGAGCTGCATGGTCGCCATTAATGAGAGAGATGTTTTGGAGATATGAACGTTAGGTTTGAAGAAGATGAGGCTCTGAAGGATTAGGTCGGGGATTTTATAGGTGTACGGGTTAGAAAAAGACTGAAGGGTTTGGTGTTAGTCATCAGTAGTTTTAAAACGACTGTTGACATGGTATTACCCTTTCAGACGTTGAAACAGCTGAAGTCGTGGTTTTAGGCATCAGTAGTTATAAAAACTACTGAAGACCATGGTTTTGACTTCAGATGTTTGAAAACAACTAATAACTTGGTATTAGTCATCAGTAGTTGTGAAAGTACTGAAGACATGGTTTGTCATCAGTTGTTGTAAACAGCTGATGACTTGGTATTAGTCATTAGTAGTGTGAAACTACTGAAGACATGTTTTTGTCATCAGTTGTTGTAAACAGCTGATGACTTGGTTTTAGGCATCAGTAGTTGTGAAACTACTTTTGTCATCAGTTGTTTGAGAAACAGCAGTTGTAGAAAAAACTGAAGAGAGATTACTCATCAGCTGTTTTCGTCAATTCTCAGCTTTTCAGTTGTTTCATACTGTCCTCAACACTTACTCATCAGACTTTGCATCTGCTTTTCAAGTGTTTCATAGGACGTCAGTACTTATCTGTTTGTACTGATTTCAGTAGTTGTAACTAGATCAGTAGTTGTAACTACATCAGTAGCTTAGAACAGATAAGTACTTCAGTACTTGTGAGGCATTTGGCCTTCAGTAGTTATAAAAACTACTGAGGGTGAAAGAACTCATCAGTACTTATATGTGACATGGTTACCAATGATCACCAGTACTTATTACTGAGATCATCAGTAGTTGTCACTTATTCTAGCTGCAGCATACCAAGCCTTAACACCAGGTTGTGGAAAGTTGAACTATCCAAAGGCTTAGTAAAAATGTCTGCAAGCTCATCAGCACTAGCACACAAACATAGGATTAATTAGACCATTTTCAAAACAATCTCTTATAAAATGATGTCTAATTTCTGTATGTTTGGTCCTAGAGTGTTGGACTGGATTTTTGACAATGCAAAGAGCTGAAGCACTATCCATTAATAATGGAGTCTTAGTCTCTGTAATTCCATAGTCCAAAAGTTGATTCTGAAGCCAGAGTACTTGGATGTACAACTTGCAGCAGCAATGTACTCGGCTTCAGCAGTGGATGTAGCAACAGATGTTTGTTTCTTACTCTGCCAAGAAATCAAACAGTTGCCTAGGAATTGACATCCACCAGAAGTTGATTTCCTGGTCAACTTACACCCTGCATAGTCACTATCAGAGAAAGCAACTAATTTACAAGAGTGCCCAGTGGAATACCATAAACCTAGAGATTGTGTACCTTGCAAATATCTAAAGATCCTCTTGATTGAAATCAGATGAGACTCTTTAGGTGCAGCCTGAAATCTAGCACAAACACATGTAGCAAACATAATATCTGGTCTAGAAGCTGTTAAATACATCAAGGACCCAATCATACATCTGTAAAGTGTTTCATCAACCACTTTACCTTTCTGATCTGTATCCAGTTGTGTGGTGCTGCACATGGGGGTAGAACAGGGCTTACAGTTTTGTAAATCAAATTTTCCAAAAGATCTTTTGTGTATTTGGACTGATGAATGAAAATTCCATCAGCTTTTGTTTGATTTGCAAACCCAGAAAGAACTGTAACTCTCCCATGGCACTCATTTCAAACTCTATTGCATCAACTTTGTAAAGGCATCACACAACTGAGGATCAGAGGATGCAAAAATAATATCATCTGCATAAATTTGAACAAGTAGATTATGCTGCCCAGCTTTCTTAATGAATAAAGTCTTATCAATGGAGCCTCTAGTGAAATCATTTTACAGAAGAAAGTTTGATAATGTCTCATACCAGGCTCTAGGAGCTTGTTTCAACCCATAAAGAGCCTTATCAAGCTTATACACCCAAGTAGGATGTTTATTGTCCTCAAAGCCTGGTGGTTGACATACATAAACCTCTTCTTTAATTTTCCCATACAAAAATGCACTTTTGACATCCATTTGAAAGACTTTAAGTTTTTGATAAGCAGCATAAGCTAAAAACAATCGAATTGCTTCCAGTCTGGCTACAGGGGCAAAGGTTTCATCATAATCAATACCTTCTTCTTGTGCAAACCCCTGAACAACCAGTCTAGCCTTGTTCTTAACAATAAGCCCATTTTCATCAGTTTTGTTCCTAAACACCCATTTAGTGCCTATTGCACACTTACCTGGAGGTAGAGGAACTAGTTCCCACACTTGCTGTTTCTTGAACTGAAGAAGCTCAAGTTGCATGGCATCAACCCATCCATTGTCCTTTAAAGCAATGTGATAATGCTTTGGCTCTTGCTGACTGATGAAGAGAGCATAGAAGCAGAAATTTGACAATTGACTTCTTGTTGATACGCCAGCAGTGATATCACCAATGATTTGAGACATAGGGTGATTCTTCAGATCTTGATACACAATGAGATCTGTGCAAGTGTTTGCAGCAGGTTCAGCAGCAACAGATGGTGATGGTGATTCATTTCCTTGAAACCAATCAGTGGATGGTAATTCAAAGGAGGTTGAATTTGAAGAAATCTCATCAGCATTTGTTGTGGATGGTGCTACTGGAGCTACAGGAACATCAGGTCTAGCTAAATCAGGCAGTTGATCACTAACCTGAAGAGGTGAGTACTGCTATCATCATCATCATCAGCACCAGCAGTACCACCAGGTGGTGAACTGTTGACAAGAGCAACAACAGGAGTTTGATAAGGAACATATTGCAGTATGTCCAAATCAAATAGCTCCACAGGGCTTTGTGGAATCTTGTCCTTAGGAGATTCATTAAACTTAACATGTAGAGTCTCTTCAACCGTCTTTGTTCTGCAGTTGAAGACTCTGTATGCTTTGCAAGTTGATGAATAACCAACAAAGTACCCTGGATCCACCTTAGGATCAAATTTTTGGAGTTGATCCTGTGTGTTGAGAATGAAACAAGGACACCCAAATGCTCTGAAGAATGAAATTAGAGGGGCCAAATGATGAAGAACTTCATATGGAGTCTTCATCAACCTTTGATTTACTAGAACTCTATTCTGTA
The DNA here is from genome assembly GCA_025506515.1 of Flaveria trinervia. NCBI lineage: Eukaryota > Viridiplantae > Streptophyta > Magnoliopsida > Asterales > Asteraceae > Flaveria > Flaveria trinervia. The sequence continues at coordinate 37,023,060 of CM046458.1, read as the reverse complement.
CATAGCAAGCTGTATTGACAGCTTCAGCCCAAAAAGTCATTGGCAGTCCAGAATCAACTAACATGGACCTTACAGCTTCAATAAGGGTCCTGTTCTTTCTCTCCACTACTCCATTTTGCTCAGGAGTTCTTGGGATGCTATACTACCTCTTGATTCCCTTTGATAAGTAAAACTCATCAAGTGTGTGGTTTCTAAATTCAGTTCCGTTACCACTCCTCACACACTTAACTGGTAGGGAATACTGCTTCTCAACGTGTAACACAAAGTTCATAATGGACTGTGCAGCCTCATCCTTTGAATGCAAGAAGAAAGTCCATACAAGTCTGGAGTAATCATCCACAATTACCAGACAATATTTCTTCTTAGCCATACTCATCACTTTCACAGGACCAAAGAGATCCATGTGAAGAAGCTGTAAGCAGGCAGTGGACTTAGGTTCTTCTATGGAGGGAAATGAAGCTTTGTGCTGTTTTCCTTTTAAACATGCAGTGCAGTTATCTTCACACTTGAACTCCTTCATAGGCAGTCCCCTTACTAAACCATGGTTTATCAGCTGATTCATGTTTTTGAGATTAACATGACCCAGCCTTCTATGCCATAGAATAGATTCTTGGGGGGAAGCCATGAAAAATAGGCAAGGATGGCCTTTGAGATCTATTTTCTTGGAAAGATCTAAGGCATACACTCTTCCTGTCCTGTTGGCCTTTAGGACAGTGTGTTCATCCAACATCTTATCAATCAAATTTAGAACTTTGGATGACAGAATCCGACAGTTCTGACTGGTGAAAAGAGCAACATGGTCTTTGTCACACATTTGACTGACACTCAAGAGGTTGTACTTGAGATTTTCCACATGGTTAACATCATCAAACTTTATTTCCCCATTGGAAACAAAGCCTTTGCCAATGATGTAACCTTTGCATCATTCCAAATGACACAACCCCCTTCCTTCCTTGAGAGTAGTCATTAAGAAGTGATTTGTATCCTGTCATATGCATGGATCCTCCACTGTCTACATACCAGATGCCTCTGAGGTATGTTGAAGAACCCTGCAAAATACAACAAATTAGTTAGATTTTGAGACCCAAACTTTTTGGTCTTGGGCCTGTTCTCATCAACAGATGGTAAACTAACATGTTTGTTGGAAACAACAGCCTGAGAGGAAGAAGCTGGTGAAGAAAAGGAATCCTTTGGCTTGGACCCCCTTTTCTGTGGTTTCAACATAGGAACATCTAATTGGTTAACTCTTCCCAATAGATGTTGAACCATCATAACCAGCTGTGTCTGATTTTGGGATAGGGCTTTCAGCTCTTCAGACACATTGGCATTGGAGTTTGATAAGTTCCTATGTTGCACCTTCTTCTTTTGAGCAATCTTAGTTGTTACCTGTTTAACCCCTTCCTTTTTGGATTTCTGTTTGGACTTGAGGGTTACAGGATTTGATGTTGCTGGTACAAATGTGGCTCCAAACTCAGTTTTCATTTTAGCCATTTTCTCTTGAATTTCTTCTTTATGTTTGAGTTTGGATCCCCTTTTGTACCAACAATCATCTGTAAGATGATTGAACAAACCACATACTTCACATGGTTTCTTCTTCATCTTCTGATGATCATCAACTAAAGAGGATGAAACTACTAAAGACTTGCTCTTCAGTTCTCTAGAAGCATTATTTGCTTTCTTGACTTCCTCTTTAGTAGTCTTCAAACTCTTTCTACTGACAGTTTTCTTCTCTTCAGTGCTGTCATTAGTTGGAGTTTGAACTTCAGGTGTTAAGTCTTGCTCTCCAGTCCTTTCAGGACTTTCAGAAATAACTCCTGAGTTGATCATCTCTTTTATCATGTGAGTGTCAACAGTAGAACCATCAATATCAGCTGATGGATTCTGAGAGGGCTTAGTGCTGACTTCAACTTTTGATGATGCTCTATCAAAAGGTGAATCACATGATGACGTGGATTGGTTATTTCTTTCTCCATCAGATTTCACTTCTCCTCTTGAAGCAAAATCTGTAGGAGGAGCAGTGTGATTGTAACCAATACCAAACTTCACATTAAAAGCAGATTGCTTACTAAGAAGCATTTCAAAACCTTTGCATGATTGTACCCATCGATCACACTCTACCTGGGTGACTACAAGGGTTTCTTTGAGACTTCTCTGGTCATCCAGAATGACCTCTAGCTTAGCCTTTTCATCATTTAGTTGGCATTTAAGCTTATAAATCTCATCATTTTTACAATTAAGAGCAGACTCAAACTCAGCTTTTCTTTTGGAAATGGTTTTCTCAAGCTCAAGTTTTTGATTTATTAATGCTACATTTTCCTCTCTAATTGAGACAAAGGCAGCAATGCATGATTCAGAACATAACTTGGCTTTAGCCTCTGAAGATACCTGAGTTACCTGTGAAGATGATGCATTTGAGCAGGAACCCTCAGTAGACTCCAGGGCCATGAGAGCCAGATTCCCAAAAGGACTTTCACCACCATGTTGACCAGCACCTGTGAACAGTTGTTTATGACCAGACATGTGATCCGGTAAACTGCTCCAGTCAACACCTCCAGGGGTGAAGAAGCTGTGTTGTTGAGGTTGAGGAGGTTGATGAGATTGAGATGGTTGAGGTTCTGGTAGTGCATGAGGTTGTGGTACTATAGGAACTTGAACTTGATTTGACTGTGGCATGTAATAACAAACGTAAGGATATGGCATTTGACCCTGAGGAACAAAATATGCAGGAGATTATGGTTGAGAATGATGACTAGAATTGATAGGATGTTGCCCTCTGTGTTGTCGACTATTGCCAGGGAAAGTCACAAAAAGTGTAGAGGAATTAGATCCAGATGATCTGCATTCTCTAGCAAAGTGTCCAAGCCTGTGGCACTTGTGACACTTCAACTTACTCTTGTCAAAACCAACTTTGGTTTTGCCAGAGAGTCCTGGGAACTTTCTTCCAGTTCTTTTGTAGAACTTCTGAGATCTGATATTTATCAAAGCCATTTGGCTCAAAATATCCATCTCTTCTAAGTCATCATCAGCAATCCCCTTAAGATCATCCATGATGAAGCATAGATTGTCATTATTACATCCAGTAAACTTACTATCAACACTCACAAATGCAGAATCAGAAGTGTTTGAAGAGAAGTCAATATGCTCATCATACTGGCATTCAGATGAAGCATATTCTAACTCATGACCAACCAAGGCAGTGTTGCCTGGTACAAAGTCTTCAGTGAGCTTTCCAGATGAAGTCAGTTTTTGTTTCTGTTCTATCTCTCTCTCAAATGTGAGCAATTTCCCATGGAGTTGGGTGAGAGATAGTTTGTCCAAATTTGCACTGGAGCGTAGGACAATAGTATATGTGTCCCATCTCTCAGGCAGTGATCTGAGAAATCTGTTATTCATCTGGCTATTGGTGTACTCATGTTTGACCATTTTTAATTCAGAGATCAAACAAGAGAACCGCTCGAACTGTTGAGTCAGTGTCTCACCCTTCCTATGAGAGAATGTCTCATATTGTTGGGCAAGGATTTCTCTATTATTTGCCAAGACCTCATCTGTTCCTCCAAATTGCTCTTTCAAGGCATTCCAGAGGTCATGGGCAGTTTCATGATGCATTAGCCCAGAATAGATTTCATTAGGCAGTGCCATGGCCAGAATTCCATGGGCTTTTGCATCAATCTCAAACAACTTCTTATCCTCATCTGAGTATTGCTCCCTCCTCTTCGGAACCATTTGATTGGTTTCTGGGTTATTCACCATAGGCTTGTGTGGACCATGTACCACTGATGTCCAACAACCTGCACTGTTAACAGACAGGTGATGGAGCATTCGTCGTTGCCATATGTTATACTCATTCCTAACCAGCATTGGAGGCTTGGTTGAGGAACCAGTATTGTCAGGATCATTGGAAGAAGTAGTCATTTTGAGTCCAAATACAATTTAATTCAAGCTTTTAAACGTTTTTATAAGACCACAACAGACTCAATGAAAACCAAGAGAAAATCTCAGGATGATTTACAAGAAAACACAGAAAATTCAATCTCTATAACCGTTTCTTGCAAAACACAAAAATGCTAATTCAATCAAACTTGGATCTTGAATAGCAGTTTCAATGATCAATTATTAGATCGATCAATGATTAACCTTCTCTGATACCATTTGTAAGGATCAGTGATCACAAGATTGATGTATTAGAGCGTAGTGCAGCAGAATAAGAACAAGAATTAGACAAATTGTAGCAAGAAATTGATGCTCGTATGCATTAAGAACAAGTACGGTTATAACGAGAGAATATATTTCTATAACAAGGAATGTTTTAATAATATCGAATATTTCTGATCAAATCATTCAATTATTACAATAGGTTGACACTCCTTATATAGAGTGCAATCGCTGCTGTATTCACGGGAAAGTGACAACTGGCAGATCTAATACAAAAATAACTAACTCTTAACAAACTACTGAAATGTTCACAACTACCGAGAACATATCATAGTGTTAAGTACAAAATAAGAAACTACTGATAAGAAACTACTGAAACTACAACGATTGAAGAACAAGCTCTTCAGTCGTTTTACAAAACTACTGATAAATATAAAACAACTGATGAGCACAACAACTGAAGAAATATTCTTCAGCTGTTGTGTCAAACTACTGAAAAGATAAAACAAAAAACTACTGAAAGGTAAACCGTCACAACTACTGAAGAAGACCTCTTCAGCTGTTGTGACAACGTCTGATACTTTGGTCTTCAGCACTTGTGTCTTCAGACTTTGCCTTCAGCACTTGTCTTCAGACTTTGTCTTCAGCACTTGTCTTCAGACATTGTCTTCAGCACTTGTCTTCAGACTTTGTCTTCAGCACTTGTCTTCAGACTTTGTCTTCAGCACTTGTCTTCAGACATTGTCTTCAGCACTTGTCTTCAGACTTTGTCTTCAGCACTTGTCTTCAGACTTTGTAATCAGCTGTTGTCTTCAGTTGTTGTGGTCTTCCGTAGTTGTTGTGACGTCTGTGGGACTTAAAGGTTTTTCTGATCCGGCTCATTGGTTCTTTTGGTCTAACACAAGGAAATTCACAAAAAATTACTGCTAAAGTCTTAGATCATGAAGTGACCATTACTGCTGAGATTGTTTCTACGATTTTGAGACTAGAAGAAGATTCTGGAGACAAAATTACTATGATAGATTCGGAGGTGTTCGAGGCGTTTAGAAGCATGGGATATGAGGGGCCAGCTTTTGGTTCCCGCAAGGAGATCAAGAAGTCATTTATGTCCAAGGAATGGAGATTTATTGCTAATATATTAATCATGTGTCTTGATCACCGTAAAGGTGGATGAGACGGACTAAACATTGATTTGGCAAAGGTAATGGTGTTGTGTTGCAAAGGAAAGAAGGCCAACATTGCCAAACTGATATTTGCATGCATGGCTGAGAACATGATGGCCTTGAAGAAGGATAAATGGTTGTTATATCCTCGTTTTCTTCAAATGATTTTTGATGATCTTATACCAAATTTACCAAAAATGGAGAGGTGAAGAGGCTGGTACAAATGAACCCCCGCATTTTTGCTGACTGCTATGCAATACACGACGATTTTAGTGGGAAGATCACCCATCTTTGGGAAAATATGTACCCTCTAGAGAGATGGAGTTATATTAGACGGGTGGATGAATCTGAGAACAAAAGAGCTAAAGAAACTAGAGCACAATGATCTGAAGCAACTAAGAAAAGAAAGAGATATGCTTAGGAGAAAGATTATGATTTTGAGGATGATAAAAATGAAAAAGCTAAAGAGATAAGATTAGAGAAGGAAAGAAGATCGAAAAAGAAATTCGATACTACAGAAACTAAGAGGTGTACTAAACAGAGACATAAAGGATTCACTAAAAGAAGGGAGGAAAGAGGAAACCTTGATGAAGACATGATTCGCAATCTTAATACTTCTTTGGCAAATGAACTAAGCATGATCAAGACTAAACTTACCAATTAAGAGATTCGAGAAAAGCAAAAAGATGAGGTGATAGAGGGCATGAAGAAGATGCTTGTTGATCAAAACTACCTACTGAAGAAGTTATTCGAGGAGATTGCACATCTGAAAGCTGTAGCCGGCCTGCCTGATCAACTAACTCCATCTGAGTTCGATGATCTGACTGACACTTCAAAGTATCCATTTCTGAATGTGGGTACTTCATCCAAGGCAGGAGAGGGCACATCTGGTGTAAGAACCACTGATGCTGGAGATTGTAAAGCTAGAGCTGAGGATGTTGGAACAGAGAATGAAGAAGAATTTTTTAAGGTTGGATTTGTTGACTTGGGTCTTGATGTTGAGAAGGATTTAGTTGGAGAAGAAGTAATAAGAGAGAAGTCAGTGGAAAGAGATGTTGAAAAAGGGAAGGGGTTGATTGATGAAGAAGAGGATGATGAACATCTCATAGACTATGATTCTGAACCGGAGTTCTATGAAGTTGATGAGAGATCATTGATCTATGTGGCAGAGAAAGGGGAGGATGCCGAAGATGTGTTTGAGATGGATAGAGCCGAATGGTTTGTAAAGGAGAAGGAAACAGAAGAAATTACTCCCCTATTCCAACATATGGGTGGGTTGAGTAAATAGGAGGCCGACAAGAAGATATAAGCTGGTCCTATAGTCCCAACCTAAAAATGTTCATGATAAAGATAAGGGGAGGTAATATTAGCTACTTGCATAAGAGGAAGGCTTTTAAGTCCTTGCCTAAATGAGATCTTAGGCGTTTGGCAACTCTACCACTTCTAAATGCACATTTGAGCAAGAGAGCCACAATTCTGATGAAAGAAATACAGAACGGGCTTAATAAAAACATCGAATCGTTTGGTTACATGAAGGCAGAACGAAGAAGGTCAAAGAAAGACAAGGACTGGGAAATAGGAAAGGGATGAATTGTTCAGGGAATTAAACTGCCAAAGACAGTTAACAGGGTGAGATTATCTGATTCCTTCCCCCAACAGCTACAGGATTTTGAGATATGGTTTTATGATAATAACACTGGGGAAGCTGTGATTAGGGTGAAGAATGGCAAAGACATTAAAGTTTTTGATCCTATGGAGTTGTTAAGTTTCTACGACGAAGTTGTGTGACAATCACATAAAGGCTGGGGCTGGGGAAGAGACTGGGAAAGAAGCTAGTCTCTTTATGAATGTAGCCAACAAGATCAGAGTGAGGGCAGAGGTGAAGAAATTAGCCGAGAGGGTAAGGGCTCAAGATGACCTTAACATGGATATTCAAGATTTGGCCAAGCAGTTTGAGAGGGCTAGTGCTCATCCCGACAAAGCTAGTGATGCAGGAGGAAACTGTAAAGAATCTTGTGCTGAAGCTTCAGAGGGAGCTGTTGCAGGAGATGCTGAAGATTAATCTAAAGCAACAAAGGTCACTGGAGCTAAAGAGACTAATCAAGCCGAGTGATGATGGTGAGTTCCAACCTAGGGGGAGTATTGAAGATCACGTATAGGTTGGACTCATCTTAGTTTAGTTTGTTTACTTTTACTTGTAATAGGTATGTTGTTAGTTTCCTTTTGTAAGTACTTAGATTTATGTATTTTGGCAGTCCAGTGAAAGAGCGAAACTATAAGTTCGCTCACAGTTAGTTGTTTTGTTTTCCTGGCGAATCTACTGTTTATCTCACTAGCACATAGCCGAGTCTTCAAATGAGTGAACAACAAACTTTACTTTCTGATCCTCCTGGCACTCGCTGATATTTAAAACAGCTTCCATTTCTCTCACCCATTGATGAGCCGCAACAGCAGTGTCGTTACCATCAAAAGTAGGGGGCTTGCATCGTTGGAACGTCCCATAGTTAAAGCCTTGTGCCACCTCTGGCGTAGGCTCTTCCCCTTCATCTTCTTCATTGCCAGATAGAACCGTTTCAGGCTCGGTTGCTCCCGTCCTCCCAAAGACCGGTTCCTCTCCTTTCTTTCCCCTTTTGTACAACCTTTATCACTTCGGTCACCATAGACAGTAGGATCGTCTACATGACCTGATGCACTTCCTCCACAACCGCCTCTTTCACTGAGGCTTTTAAGTTAGCACTCTCATCACTGCCCTCCGGATGTGGGGTCTCGAGTTCTTCATGAACCACCTCTTCGGCTCTAGGCCTTCCGTTCGTAACCCGTGGTTCAGCACCACGACCTCCACCACATGAATCCTTAGATGATCTACCACTGGCCATCCTCACACACACGCTGAAAGATTCAAACACCAACATAGTCATTCAAGGGAACGGCTCAGTTTATGTCAAGTATAGTAAGTCCCTAATTACAGTGACTAGTTGTGATTAGCCACTTACTTTACTCTTCATACCCCAAGCATTACATGTCCTGACTACATCAGTATCTAAATCTACCAGCAACACATAACCACGTAACATGCGCACATAATATCGGTTAACATTACAAAATACCTCATGGCACGCAGCTACTCAGATTGGCATCCCTTCCCTTTCCATCCCATTTTCAGTTTAAGTTTAGGTTTATTTTGAAAACCTACCCGTTTCACTTAAACTTTGGCTCTGATACCAACTTGTAAGGCTCCGTTCCCGGGACGCTCATAGCTGGTCAATCATTGCACATAAAACATATACTTTGCATTAAACATTCGTAAAACATTGCAGCGGAAACATAGAAATATCTTTTCATATCATTACAAATGCTTTTGCAAATTAATACAAGCGTTCATTTCCAAACATCATTCGTTCGGATTATAATGCAAAAACATTAACAAAAAATTCCATCCAAAATGCCAAGTAGCTACCCCGCGCCATCCTCAGCAATGCTCACCTGCCAACTGGAAAATGCATAAAAAGTCAGCGTTATTGAGTGAGTTCTAGTTTTATAATAAAACAATACTTTATCTTTCAATAAAACCGTTTTTTACTTTCATGTGATCATACATCATACGTACACATAGATAATATCATTATTATCTTCATTATATGTTCATTAACCTTCATTCATTCACCGTACATCATTATCATTCGCATTCATCACTTTCATTCTCATTCATTCATACTTCTTACTTTCATTCGTACGTTCATTTCTTTCGATGACATGTACATTACCCCAAACATTGTGCACGAAGCTAGTGACTGGGCCTGAGGTCTCTCATAGACCTCGAACATTGGGCACGAAGATGACTCCAGTACCTAGGGCAAGTACATTCACCACTTATCTTTTCTCTTTCATTCCAGATAAATGCCATATGCTATATCCCGAACATTGTGCACGAAGCTGGTAACTGGGCCTGAGGTCTCTCATAAACCTCGAACATTGTGCACGAAGCTGGCTCCAGTACCTAGGGAAAGCGGTAAGGATCTCATACATATGGTCAATCACAAAGATTGGACCCTAGTGTGCATCCTTCCGAGGTAGCTAACCCGCACACCGTTGAGCTAACACCCTTCATTGGGTGTGAACCTCCATACATTTGCTTGCAAGCCTTTCATACTTCTATTCGTTCATTAATGCATGCATTCATTCATCATCTTCCTCTTTTCATTATCTCCCACTTTATGTTACATAATACTTTCATTTCATTCATTATCATTCAACGTAAAGCCAAGGGAAGATAAACATACACAATAAGGAACATCAACATCAACAGTCAACATCAACATACAGGGCATCATACATACATAGCATACATCATACATACCATCATGCATAAGCATCAAACGTTCATCCGCATTGGGCTTATTGATCCGCATTTCCCATACTTAGTCAATGTTCATCTACATTTCCCATTACTCATCCACATTGGTTTCTTAGGGGTTAATGCTCATCCGCATTAACTGTCATCCGCGTTGACTTTCCATACTCATCCGCATTGGCCTTCCAACGCTTATCCACATTGACTATACAACACTTATCTGCATTGACTTTTCATATTCATCCGCATTGACATTCCATACTCATCCACATTGACTTTCCAACACTTAGGCAAATTCTAAAACTTAACATATGAGCCTTAAATATCAAATTTCAGTTCCCAATCATCGTCCATCATGTTTTAAGCTTAAATCATTCATTCAAAGCCTTAGAAACATCATTATACATCATCAAGCATGAGCATAACCATACATCACATCATAAGTTCAACATACACAAAATCAAACATACGGGTCCAAAACCTAGTTTAATGAAAACATATATTCATGCATTTCCAGCCCCAAAATTTGTTAAAACAGGTAAAAGAGGGCTCCTAGAATTCACCTTTGCAGCTTTTGAGTATGGCTTCTTCCAAACTCGTTTGCAATTGAGTTCAACCACCTAGAAACCCACTAAAAACATGCCCAAACACATACAAACACACATAAGCATGAACCTGAGGACATAACGGTTAAGAACACCATAACAACATGAATTCTTACCATGAATTTGCATTTTTCTTCTTGTTTCACTTCAAAACCAAGAGTTCTCTGCTTCCAGCCACACACACTCTCTCTCTCAAAAACCCGAAGATTAGTGATGTGTGTGACATATGGGCGGCCATACCACCTTTATCACCAACTTTTAAACTTTTTACCCTTTTGACACTTTAACCCCTAGACTTGGGTTTGAATTCCTTTTCTGTCTTTTTCTTTACTTTATTCATTCTTTCTTTGTCTTTAAAATAACTGGGTGTTACAAGTCCACCCCCCTTAAATAGGTTTCGTCCCCGAAACCTGTTATTCCTCAAAGAATTATGGGTAATGTTGTCTCATCTCTTCTTCAGTCTCCCACGTAGACTCGGATCCCTTCTTGTGCTTCCACTGTACATGCACAAGGGGAACCACTTTATTCCTCAACCTCTTCTCTTTTCTATTAATGATTGCCACCGGTTGCTCCACATAATTGAGCCTTTCATCTACTTCGATATCCCCCAGTGGAACAGTCATATCCTCGTCTGCTAAACACTTTCTCAAATGAAATACATGGAATGTCAAGTGAATTCCAGTTAGCTCATCTGGTAACTCCAACCTATAGGCGACCTCTCCTACTCGAGCAACAATTCGCAAAGGCCCTATATAGTTTGGGCTCAACTTGCCCCGCTTCCTGAATAGGATAATACCCTTCCAAGGTGAGACCTTCAACATAACCTGGTCACCCACTTTAAACTCGATCGGTCTGTGTCGTTTATCAGCATACGACTTCTGCCTATCTTTGGCTGCCTTAATGAAGGCTTTAGTCCTTTCAAGCTTCTTAGTCATAGCCTCGATTACCTTGACGCTCCCTAACTCTTTCTGACCAATATCACCCCAACAGAGGGGTGTTCTGCATCTCCTATCGTATAGCATCTCATAAGGAGGCATACCAATACTGGCATGATAACTGTTGTTATATGAGAACTCAGCTAACGGTAAGTGGTCATCCCAACTTCCTCCAAAATCAAGAACACATGCCTGAAGCATGTCCTCCAATGTCTGAATGGTCCTTTCTGACTGACCATGTGTCTGAGGATGATAAGTCGTGCTAATGTTACTGACCATGAGTAGGAAGCATCAGATTAAACCACCAAATCTTCACTTCCATCGGGTAATGATAGAACAGGAGCTTGAGTCAATCTCACCTTCAATTCTTCAAACGCCTTCTCTTGAGCTTGAGCCCATACAAACTTTACATCTTTCCTGGTCAACTTAGGTAGTGGAGAAGCGATCTTGGAAAAGTCCTGGATGAATCTTCTGTAGTAGCCCGCCAAACTCAAGAAACTACGAATCTCGGATGGCATCTTTGGAGACTTCCATTGCATCACCGCCTTCACCTTCGCCGGGTCCACCATAATCCCGTTAGGGTTCACCACATGACCCAAGAATCGAACCTCGCGCAACCATAATGCGCACTTGGAGAACTTAGCGTACAACTTCTCCATTCTCAACCTCTCCAAAACCTCCCAAATGTGACCGGCATGCTCAATCTCGCTCTTCGAATAAATCAAGTTATCATCGATAAAAACAATCATTGATTTATCCAACATTGACCGACACACTCGATACATGAGATCCATAAAAGCAGCTGGGGCGTTGGTCAAACCAAAAGTCATAACAAGAAACTCGTAGTGACCATAACGCGTGCGAAAAGCTGTTTTAGGAATATCTTGCTCCTTCACCTTTAGGTGATGGTAGCCAGATCAAAGGTCTATCCTCGAGAACTAACTGGCATGTTGGAGCTGATCAAACAAATTGTCAATCCTCGGTAACGGGTACCGATTCTTTACTGTCAACTTATTCAGCTCACGGTAGTCTATACACATCCTCATACTACCTTCCTTCTTCTTCACGAATAAGACTAGAGCACCCCAAGGAGAGATACTCGGTCTAATAAACCCCTTATCAAGCAGCTCTTGCAACTGCTTTTCTTTCATCTCAGTCGGAGTAAAACGATACGGTGCCTTGGCAACAAGTTGGGCACCTGATATCAAGTCAATCTGGAACTCGATCTCATAGTCAGGTGGCACTCCTGATAAGTCTTCTGGGAACACGTCTGGAAAGTCACACACAACCAGTACATCTAACAGTTGTGGTGCTAGCGTATCCATATCCTTTACATAAGCCAGATAGGCGCTACATCCATGCCTCATACACTTTCCCGCCACCGCCATTGAGATTACTTTCGGGATCGTCATGACCGGATCCCCATAAACCGTTACCGAACTCCCATCAGGCGCTGTCAAACGAATCATCTTCTTGTGACACACAATGTTTGCCTCGTAATCCGCTAACCAATCCATCCCAAGAACCATATCGAAACCACCTAAGGTCATCACAAACGGTCTAACAGGAAACTTATGACTTTCTAGTTCCACATCACAACCCTCTATCACCTCCAAAATTCTGGTGGACTTACCTATGGTAGTTTCTACATCAAATGGAGAATTAACACATATACTAAACTTTTACTCGCACCAGAATCAAATAACACAGAAGCTAAAGTTTGGTTCACTAGAAATGTACCGGACACAACATCAGGGTCCGTCCTAGCCTCCTCCTGGGTCATAGTGAATGCCCTAGTGCTCGCCCTCGGTCCTTCACTTCCCGTCCTCTTCACCCCAGAACCCTTAGCCCTCGGCTTCTTATAATCTTTACTCATGTGACCACTTTCCCCACAGTTGAAACACCTCGTACCCCTACAATCCCTAGCCATATGACCAGGCTTCCCGCACTTGAAACAGACTTTTAACCCCCATCTACACTCGCCACTGTGCTCCTTCCCACATTTGCCACACTTCTTCGATCCCGAACCCGGTGTGACTACACGGCGATCATCCACGCGTGCCTTCTTGTCACCCATCGAGGCATCACCCCGACCAAACCTCTTCCCATTCCAGTTTCAATCCCTACCACCTTTCTTGCTACCCTCGGTCGTCACCACCGTTCTCTCTTCATACAGCCTCCCTGCCAAATCCACCGCCGGCCTAAACGTGCTCGGTCGGGCAGCAATTATGTGCCTATGAATATCCCCTAGCAAACCCTGATTGTACCTCTTAATCTTCTACGACAAAGGCGTCACCTGATCCGGCAGTAGACGTGCCATCTCGTTGAACTTGGTCGTATACTGCTTATGTGTCATGGTTCCCGCCTACAGCTGCAGGACTCCCTTTCCACCTTATCCATTTCTCTTTGAGGAAAGAACTCCTTAATCAGTATCTTCTTCAGTTTGGACCATCTCATCTTTCCAATTGCCCGACTACCCTCGGCCTGGGCTATATTATCCCACCAGCACATAGCCGAGTCCACAAACGAGTGGGCAACAAACTTTACTTTCTCATCCTCCCGGCACTCTTTGTTATTTAAAACAACTTCCATTTCTCTCACCCATCGGTGAGTCGCAACAGTAGTGTCGTTACCATCAAAAGTAGGGGCTTGCATCGTTGGAACGTCCCATAGCTACAGCCTCATGCCACCTCCGGCGTAGGCTCTTCCCCATCATCTTCTTCATCACCAGAGAGAACCGTTTCAGGCTCCGGTTGCTCCCGTCCTCCCGAAGACCGGTTCCTCTCCTTTCTTTCCCCTTCTTGTACAACCTTTATCACTTCGGTCACCACAGACAGTAGGATCGTCTGCGTGACCTGATGCACTTCCTCCACAACCGCCTCTTTCACTGAGGCTTTTAAGTTAGCACTATCATCACCGCCCTCCGGATGAGGGGTCTCGAGTTCTTCATGAACCACCTCTTAGGCTCTTGGCCTTCCTTTCGTAACCCGTGGTTTAGCACCACGACCTCCACCACGTGAAGCTTTAGATGATCTACCACCGGCCATCCTCACACACACACTGAAAGAATCAAACACCAACACGGTCATTACAAATGCTTTTGCAAATTAATACAAGAGTTTATTTCCAAACATCATTCGTTCACATTATAATGCAAAAACATCAACAAAAGAACGCCATCCAAAATGCCAAGTAGCTGCCCCGCGCCATCCTCAGTAATGCTCACTGCCAACTAGAAAATGCATAAAAAGTTAGCGTTGCTAAATGAGTTCTAGTTTTATAATAAAATAATACTTTATCTTTCAATAAAACCGTTCTTTACTTTCATGCGATCATACATCATACGTACACATAGATAATATCATTATTATCTTCATTAATCGTTCATTAACTTTCGTTCATTCACCGTACGTCATTATCATTCGCATTCATTACTTTCATTCTCATTCATTCATACTTCTTACTTTCATTTGTACGTTCATTTCTTTCGATGACATGTACATTACTCCCAACATTGTGAACGAAGCTGGTAACTGGGCCTGTGGTCTCACATAGACCTCGAACATTAGACACGGAGCTGACTCGAGTACCTAGGGCAAGTACATTCACCACTTATCTTTTCTTTTTTATTCTAGATCAATGCCATATGCTATACCCCAAACATTGTGCATGAAGCTGGTAACTAGGCCTGAGGTCTCTCATAGACCTTGAACATTGTGCATGAAGTTGAGTCCACCACCTAGGGAAAGCGGCAAGCATCCCATACATATGGTCAATCACAAAGATTGGACCCAGTGTGCATCCTTCCGGGGTTGCTAACCTGCACACCGTTGAGCTAACACCCTTCATTGGGTGTGAACATCCATACATTTGCTTGCAAGCCTTTCATACTTTCATTCGTTCATTAATGCATGCATTCATTCATCATGTTTCTCTTTTCATTATCTTCCACTTTACGTTACATAAAACTTTCATTTCATTCATTAACATTCAACGTAAAGCCAAGGGAAAATAATCATACTCAATAAGGAACATCAATATCAACAGTCAACATCAAAATACAGGGCATCTTACATACATAGCATACATCATACATACATAGCATACATCATACATACCATCATGCATAAGCATCAAACATTCTTCATAACATGCCCATCATAACATCTATGACCTCAGAAGTCAACTTACATTAACCCCCAGGAACATCTCAAGTCAAAGCCTACATTCATCTTTTCCCCAGAAAGTCTGAAAATAGTCTAAGTGTTCATCCGCATTTGCTATAGTTCATCCGCATTTACTATAGTTCATCCGAATTTGTTCCTATTCATCCGTATTGGCCTTACTCATCCGATTTCCCATACTTAGTCAATGTTCATCCGCATTTCCCATTACTCATTAGCATTGGCTTACTTAGGGGTTAATGCTCATCCGCATTAACTGTCATCCGCATTGACCTTCCAACACTTATCCGTATTGACTTTACAACACTTATCCGCATTGACCTTCCAACACTTATTCGTATTGACTTTACAACACTTATCCACATTGACTTTTCATACTCATCCGCATTGACTTTCGATACTCATCCGCATTAATTTTCCAACACTTAGGCAGATTCTAAAACTTAACATATGAGCCTTAAACATCAGATTTCAGTTCCCAATCACCGTCCATCATGTTCTAAGCTTAAATCATTCATTCTAAGCCTTAGAAACATCATCATACATCATCAAGCATGAACATAACCATACATCACATCAAAAGTTCAACATACACAAAATCAAACATACGGGTTCGAAACCCAGTTTAATGAAAACATATATTCATGCATTTCCAGCCCCAAAATTTGATAAAACAGGTAAAAGAGGGTTCCTAGATCTCACCTTTGCAGCTCTTGAGTATGGCTTCTTCCAAACTCTTTGCAATTGAGTTCAACAGCCTAGAAACCCACTAAAAACATACCCAAACACATACAAACACACATAAGCACGAACCCGAGGACATAACCGGTTAAGAACACCATAACAACATGAATTCTTACCTTGAATTTTCCCTTTTCTTCTTGTTTCTCTTCAAAACCGAGAGTTCTATGATTCCAACTACTCTCTCTATCTCTAAAACCTGAAGATTAGTGATTTGTGTGACATATGGGCGGCCATACCACCTTTACCACCAACTTTTAAACTTTTTGTCCTTTTGAAACTTCTAACCCCTAGACTTGGGTTTTAATTCATTTTTCATCTTTTCTTTACTTTATTCATTCTTTCTTTGTCTTTAAAATAACCGGGTGTTACAAACGTGCGAAACTGAAAAATGGAACAACGAGAGACTGAAACCGAATAGCATAAGGGGAGTGTGCCCCCGTGCCTAGCGAGGCACACCCCCATGCTCAAAAAAAAGTTGACAGCATCCAACCAAATTCCGCATTTTGTCTTGTTCCCCATCAATTTTGCATGTTAAAAATAAACTTCATTGCCTGCAATGTTTATATCCTCTTCCATTTTCACCATATTTTCCTTTTTTCTTTCATCTTTTTAAGACTTGTTTCAAGAGTATTAAATAAGAGGTTAGTATACTAATTCGTATAATTGTGATGGTCATTTACATGTAGTTAGGTGATTAGGAATTTAAACAACCGAAATCCTAGAAATTATATGTAAAGCCTTGTACTTAAACGTATTTTGGAATGATGAATGCTTTAAACATTCTTCTTCATGTTTCTTTTTGTAGTTGATTAGTGTTAATTAGTGTGTTTAGTTAGTTATTAGTATGTTTTCTTTTGTTGCTAACAAAATAATCTTCATGATTCGTGGTGAAATCATTGTTAATCATATTCAAGTTACAAGAGTTCATAAGTGGTGTCAAACACTATATATATTTGAGTATCTTGAATTATTAACAAGTGATTAAAATGTTTAATGTATAATATTTGATTTTTCAAGAAAAAGAATGTTAAACCCATGCTTAATCAAAGCTTTACTAACAAAAACACGCATTCTAGAGCCAAAATGTCATACCTCAAAATGTCAATCGCACCCCCACGTTTCACAAGACACACCCCCATGTTTAACCGCTTTTTTCTTGGATTTCAACTTTTTAACTATTTTAAAAATGTGTTTAATAATTATGGTGTTATGTATTATGAAACCCATATTTGTCACTAATGTGATGAAACGATTCCAGAAATTTGTTTTGTATAGTTTAACTTATTTTTAAAAATATCAGGATCATGGATCATCCTTATTTACAATTTGAAGGGAACCGCAAGTGATGGTGTTGCGATAGACTTCAAAGACTGCTACAAAGGGTCGAAAGATCCCATTTACAAGCAGATGAAAAAACACTGGCGACAGTTAGACAACTCAAAAGATATAATAATTTATTGAGTATTCAATGGAAGTGTTTGTTCTCATCAAATAGACCTTCCGTTTATGAACTAACTCTTGAATTTTTAGCATCTTTCAGATTTAGCATGAAAGACTCTGACCCTTGGACATAATGCAGTTTCATTCAGACTTGGTGGTCGTTGGCATAAGACATCCATTGCCTTATTCGGTTGTCTATCTCAGTATCTACACAGAACAAGAAATCGAGGAGGAAGCAATATCAGGAATGCCACCATACCACACCTTTCTAGATGAGGAAAGTAAAGACGTGAAAACTGGTGCCATGCGGAGAGCATTTTGGGTTGAAACCGGGGGGTTCAACTCGAGTAAAACAAAAAGCAGCCAGATACGGGACCCGCTACTGCGATACATTCATTGGTTACTTGGCCAATCCGTAACAGCTCATGGTCAAAGCGACGGAGTTGTTAATTTGAGGGACTTTTCATTTTATATTGTATGGTTAATCAGTTACCATGTAATATTGGGTATTTGTAACACCCGATTATTTTAACAGTCAAAGAAACAAAGAATAAAGTGAAAGAAAAGAAAGAAATGATATATTACTCAAGTCAAGGGGTAAAAAGTGTCAAATGAACAAAATCTTTAAAAAGTTGGTGAATAAAGGTGATGGTCGCCCATCACCCTCTCTTCACCCACATCATTCAGATTTTTTTAGAGAGAGAAAGCGAAGAGGAGCAGAAAGCTTTCGGGTTTTTGTAGGACAGGAAGAAGAAGGTTGAATTAAAGGTAAGAATTCACAATTTTAAGATGTTCTTAACTAGCTTTATCCTCGAGTGTATGCTTATGTGTGTTTATATGTTTGATCGTGTGTGTTTTGGTGGGTTTCTAGGTGTAGGTACATGTGTCCCTAGTTTGTGAACTTAATGTAATATGTCTTTAATGTCTTACGCTTATGCAATACTTGGGTACTTAATGAAATGTAAATGTTTGGTTGTGATTATAATGTTTAATATTTCATTAATGAGTTGTTTAATTCATATTGAATTGATTATATAGGTTTGTGGTTGTTTGAATTAGTATAAATAATATAATAATATTGAATACGTTCAAACTTAGTAAGATGAAGTTGCCATGCGTCCGAATGGACCATGCGCCCCAACAGTGGTCATGCGTCCGAATGGCCATGCGACTAAGTTTCCATGCGCCTAAATGGTCCATATGCCTGAACAACTTCATGTGAATGACTCAGTCGCATGAATAAACACTCAGTCGTGCAGATGGATCAATCACATGGCTCAATCGCACGACTGAACCATGCTAATGATTCATTCGCCCGAATGAGCAACCCTAACCTGTAAATACCACCTAATTCATGGAAAAACGTAAGCATTAAACACACTTCGACTCCAGACGTACCCTAGCCGTCTAGAGACCTCTAAGATCATACTCCAAGTCCATAGATCGCAGTAGATCGATTCCTAATCGATTCTTAACGTTAGATTCAATACATAATTGTTTCTACGTGTGTTATCACCGATTGGCTCGCCGATCAAATTGGATTCTGCACTATTTGATTCGGTTTACATGTTAATTAGTTAGTACATCATCACGTACACAATCCTAACAAGTGGTATCAGAGCATTGGCTCTTGATTGCATGTGATTCAATCATTTTTGATACAAAAATTGTGTTTTTTCACTAAAAACGTAATCTGTGTCAAACGGTGTCTTAGACGTCTCCTGGTCATCAAGTTCAGTTTTTCTGGCATACGGCAATTAGGGTTAGTGAAAAGTCGAGTTTTTGCGGCCAGCCTACGTTAAACATAGAAATTTTCGAATTCCAGCAGCCTTAGTCGCACGATTGATTCAATCGCATGACTGAACTCATTCGCATACCCCATACGCACGATTGGACTTATTAATACTCCCATTCGTACGACTGAGAACTCTATTTGGATTGTTCAACCGCATTAGTTCATTCGGCCGACTGACTCATCCGCATTAGTTCAGTCGCACGATTGAACCATCCGCATAGTTCAATCGCCCGAATAGTCCAATCGCCTACCTTCATTCACACACTTAAAATAGTTACTTTTAAAATTAAAGTTGAGTGGAATGGAGAACCAATATTCAGCCTTTACAACAGGTAGAGACACACGTATACAGAACCTACTTCTATTGGAGAATGAAGTGGGTAATCATAATAAACCCCCAAAGTTTATCACGTTAGACGAGTACCCACAGTGGAAGCAATGTTTGAAATCTCCTTAAATGGAGTAGATACAAATCTGTGGGAGGCTATAGAGTCGGGGTACAGCATGCCAGTAGGAGTTGACGGCATCAAACTTACTTTAAGTGGCATGACTGATGCACAAAAGGTAAAACACAATGCTGAGAAGAAAGTCTACACTTTGCTTACCCAGTCTATTCTGAAGGATATCTTCCATCAATACTGAGGTGGCAGAGAACACATGGAACTCTTACCTGCGGTAGTCCACTCCTATGATGGACTAATTGCTGGAAAGATAGGAAACTGCCACCTCGCTAATGAGGATTACGAGCAAGTGGACGAGATGGAGTTGGAACGAATGGATATAGTGTGGGCCTTGGCAAGTGCTGTCCGACGAGCTCAGAAGTTTGTCAAAAAGATGGACAGAACTTGGTTGCAACTAAGGACACAACCTTTGGCTTCGACAAGTCAAAGGTAACCTGTTTCAACTGTGGTGAGAAAGGACACTTCAAACGGGAGTGTGTGAAGCCCAAGAAGACTAGAAATGGGAACCCTTTCTTGTCCATTAATCGACAGGACAAAACCACTACTAGTCCTATTTCATCAAGCAAGGATCCTAAAAGCCTTGGCTGCTAACAAGGATGAAGGACAGGACCGGAGATTTCGGTTTGTCTCACGGGAGAATCCAACATCGCTAGTGTGGAAGATATAGATGATGATTCCGCCAGTTAGGGAGATATAGTAGTAGAGCTCGTGATGTCCAATTCACCAAAACCTGAGACAACAAACTCGACACTTATGGCTGATTTATCATCACCATCTGACGTAAGTACTACTGACCAGTTGTTTAATAATCATGCTTGTTCTGATTGTAATAAATTAGAGAAAGCATAGATTTAAAATTTGCTAGGTTATTAGACCATAATGATAGCTTAGTAAAGGACTTGGAACCATGCACTGAAGCTAATTGAGTCTTAAAACAAAATGAGCATAGTTACAAGGAAAAGATAGACCTATTGAACAAACAGCTTAGGGAAACAGAAGTAGTTGCCTTTAACCAAGCTAATGACATTAGGTACTATCTCAACTCCCTAGAGGACACTAAGAAGCAAAAAAAGCAGTTTTAGAAGTAGAAGTTAATTCGTTAAAGCAAAAACTGCACAGTTGGACAAGTTCATCTCATATTGTCCAACACTTAGTGAGAGAGAGAAATAACGAGGAGGGATTGGGATACAAAGTGGTTCCATCACCACCAGAGACCTTGATGAACACCAAAAGTAAACCAATTAGTAATAACCCCATCAAGGATCATGTGGTGTCCACTCCTCTTGTTAGTGACCCAGATTCCACAAGTAAATCAACTGAATCTGGCGCCAAACAAAAGGAGGCACTTCAAAGTCAAAAGGAAAAATGCCTTGTGTCAACCTAGAAAAAGAGTTTGAAAAAGTATTATTAAGTCTGGTTCAAACAAAGTCAAATCTGAACCTAAAAGGAACATTAATGTTAAAAAATCATGTGAATCATGTCAGAGTCTAGGAAAACAAAATGTAAAGGATGTAAAACTAGGTAAAGTAATTAAATTTGTAAAACCATACTATACATCTAACCAAGAAGTGTCTAAGCCCAAACAGGATAAGGTCACCCGTGTGTCACCTACATCTACAAAAAAAATAAATCGTAAAGTTGAAAGCAGATCCTGCTACAATTGTGGAGAGTATGGACACATTGCGTCTCATTGTCCTTATTATCAGACACCGAGGAAGAAAGTTGAACTTTCTGAACCAAAACCTAACTCTTTGAAGAGGAACTCAGTGACGCCTCCTAAAAGAGATAGAGAACACAAAGTTCAACCCATCAGCCATTCCTCTGTTTATCACAAACAGACCTACACAAATCTGGCTTATGGAAGGAAAAGTCCTCCTCAGTATCTGAAAATGAGAACAAACAGACATCTATGCTTCCCTCGCCCTCGAAAGGTCAATAGATTGAGTTTATGATGTGTGGTGCCTTGGGGAGACCCAAACCAGTAAAGGCTTGCGTTCCTAACCTGAACTAACGTTTTCATTGAATGTGCAGGGTGTTCGCTATAGTGCTGAAACTAACATGTGGATTGTAGATAGCGGAGCATCCAGGCACATGACGGGGAACAGGGCTCTCTTATCAAACGTCAAACAAATCAAAGGAGGGCATGTTTCATTCGTTGGTAAAAAAGGTGGGTACATCACAGCTCAAGGGGAAGTGGGAAATCAAAAAGTGAAGTTTGACAAGGTAAACTATGTCCAACAACTTCAGAACAACCTGCTTTTGTTTCTCAAATTTGTGATAAAGACTTTAGACTAGTGTTTGACAATAAGAAGTGCTATGTCTTGATGAAGGACTACGTAATCCCGGAGGATCATGTATTAATTTCTGCCTCAAGATATAAGGACCTTTATGTCTTGGATCTATCGAAGGCCTCCACAACGGATCATGAAGTTTAGTGCTTCTTGTCAAAAGCTACTGAGAAGGAATCCATCTCATGCCATTGGAGAATGGGACACATTAATCCAGGGAAGATGAATCACTTGATCCAGAATGATCTAGTTATAGGAGTTAACGTCAAAACTTCCAACTTCCAGATTTCTGTGTTGCATGCAAGAAGGGCAAACAGACGAAGAAAGCTCATAAAGAAAAGAAAGTTCACTCTATCGAACTTCCTCTTGAACTTCTTCACATGGATCCGTTTGGTCCAGTCAGTACAGAAGTATTGCAGGCGACTTGTACTGCTATGTAGTTATTGATGACTACTCAAGATTCACTGGGTGATGTTGTAAAATCCAAATAAGAAACATCTGAGTCATTCAAAGAGTTAGTAACTATTCTGGAGTCCCTATACAAGTTGAAGGTACGTCAAGTGTGCTCAGACAACAGAACTAAGTTCAAGAATCAATGGATGGAGGCTTACTACAAGGAAAAGGGAATTGTGCATCAGTTCACTTCTGCCTACACTCCTCAGATGAACGGCGTTACTGAAAGGAAGAATCACAGCTTGATAGAGACAGCACAGATGATGCTAGCAGACTCAAAACTGCCTATCCAATTCTGGAATGAAGCAGTTGCAAATGTGTGTTATACGCTAAATCGGTTCCTAGTAGTTAAACGCCATGGAAAGACTTGTTACGAGCTACTACAATGACGTAAACCTAATCTAGAGTATCTCGAGCCGTTTGGCGCTCCGTGCACCCTGCTGAAAAAGACTCAAGAGGGAAAAATCAGCGAGAAGGTTGATGAAGGTATCTTTCTAGGATACAAATTACCGAACAAGAGAGTTTACAACAGCTCAACAGGTCTTGTAGAAGTGTGCTGTAACGTAGATGTTCAGATATAGACCACACCACCTGCAGGAAAAGGACCCGCTTTCTTCTTCAACTATGATGGATTCTGCAAATCCTTTCACATCCCACTCTACACTTCTGAAGACGATTTGGCAACCAAGATGATATGATGTCCTGAACCCACCGGCTCCAGATTCAACATCATCTGGTTCACAAGGTAGCTCATCTAACACCTCAGGGGTAGCACTTGACGATAGTGACTCCTCCTCTGATAAAGAAGCTGTGGAGACTGATCAGAAGAACCAGGAGGAATAGGTTCCTATTCCTGCAAGTCCACAAGCATCCGAAAGTGATGCCTCTGCATCTTCAGAACCTCAGACTCCTACTGCCTCAGATACTGAACCAAATGTTCATAATCTTGATTCTGAGGTAGTGGTTCCAACAACTCCTGGATCACACCTAAATGTCTATCATCCTTTGGACAATGTCATTGGAGATGTGAGGTCAGGAGTTTAGACCAGAAATCAGTTGTACTCAGCTGACTATGCCTCAGTAATGGAAAAGGGATACCTTCACGATGGTGCTATCGTTGCTTTGTGTCTCAGTTTGAGCCAAAGTATGTAGTGAAGCCCTAAATGATGAGGCATGGGTGAGTGCCATGCAAGAAGAACTTCTTCAGTTCAAGAGGTTGGGTGTATGGACTTTGGTGGATAGACCTAAAGAAGCTAAGGTAATTGGCACTAAATGGGTCTTGAAATGTAAGAAAGATGATCAAGGTGTGATCATCAGAAACAAGGCCTGACTTGTTCTTCAAGGATTTCCACAAGTCGAGGGCATAGACTACAATGAAGTGTTTGCACCCGTGGCAAGAATGGAAGCAATCCGTATCTTCCTTGCCTATGCATCATGCATGAAGATTAAAGATTATCAACTTGATGTGAAGAGTGCATTCCTTCAGGGTGAAATTAGAGAGATAGTGTACGTCATTCAACCCGAGGGATTTGAGGATCCATATCATCGGGACAGAGTTTATAAACTCGAAAAGGCTCTATACGGGCTTTATCAAGCTCCGAGGGCCTGGTATGAGAAACTCTCGACTCACCTTGTGACACATGGTTTTCGCAGAGGTGTCATTGACTGTATATTGTTCATAAACGAAAAGGATGGAGATTTACTGCTTGTTCAAATCTATGTCGATGACATAATCTTCGGTTCCAAGAATGAAGATCTATGTAAAGAGTTTGAAGCAGTAATGTAGGCTGAGTTTGAGATGAGTGCCATGGGAGAGATGAAATTCTTTCTTGGGTTACAGGTGGATCAAACACCAAAAGGGATTTTCCTACATCAGACCAAGTATGTAGGAGATATCCTCAGTAGGTTTGACATGGAGAATGCTTCCGCAGCTGGGACTCCACTTGCTACAAACCATGATGTAGCACCTGACGAGAATGGTGATCTGTTCGATGCCACTATGTGCCGAGGTATGATTGGATCTCTCATGTACCTCACCGCCCCAAGACCTGATATCATGTATGCGACGTGCTTATGTTCAAGATATCAGGCAAAGCCAAAAGTTAAACATCTGATAGGGTTCAAAAGGATATTTCGTTATCTGAAGGGTACACCAACACTTGGGTTGTGGTATCCTCATGATGATGACTTTGAGCTTACGGCGTATAGCGACTCGGATTACGGCGGCTACAAGATGAACTACAAGTCTACCTCAGCAGGGTGTCAGTTCTTTGGGAGAAAATTAGTAACCTGGCAGTGTAAGAAGCAGAGCTCGATTGCATTGTCAACCTGTGACGCCAAATACGTTGCTGTTGCAAGTTGCTGTTCACAAATCATATGGATTCAACAACAAATGCAGGATTACGGTTTGAAATTCTCTTCTACTCCTATCTTTGTTGATAACTCTACTGCAATTGCAATCACTAAAAACCCGGTCCAACATCCAAAGACCAAACACATCAGAATTAAATATCACTTTATATGTGATTGTTTTGAAAAGAACCTAATCGATGTTGTAAAAATAAACACTGATTTTCAACGCGTTGACCTCTATACAAAGGCTTTTGACAAACCATGTTTTCTATATCTGTTAGAGGTCAACGACGTTAAAAAGAAAAGTGAGGTCATTCCTGATGATAAGCATGTGTAGTCCGATGAGTCTTGTTTTTTCTTAATTATTTATTATTTTTTTCTTTGTATAATCAGTTTAATTACATCAATGTTATTCGGTCACCTATTAAAATCCTAAAAAGTGTAAACCGGTTATGGTTTTAGAATTTTAGGGGGAGAATAGGTCAGTTAGTAACATTAACAAAAAAAGAGGGAGGAGGAGAGGTTGCTTATAAACATAAGATCATATGTGAGATACCGATTCATTCTCTAGAATATGATAGTACACAGGAACACACTATTTGGGGCTTTAAAATTTTAAATTAAATAAGATGCAAAGCTCAAGTATAAGTCTGTGTAGTCTGAGCAATATAAACGGAAATATGATAGATAAACTAGCTGCTACTAAGGTAACACAAAGAGAGTAGACCTAGAGGTTGCTACACCACAGATGATATGTCGGTAGATTCAACACAATAGATGATTAGACCTTATTGTGATTTCAAGATTAAACTAAAATGTTTGACTAGCTTTGGGTAACACCTTATCCCTGATTAACATAATCAATAAGATTCCAATGAGGGGTGGCGAGCAAAATAAACGCCACGAATGTGTGCGTAAGACCAAAGTATGAGCAAAAGCACATGAAAAAAATTGCAAAAGCAATCAAACAAATAACCTATGTTGTTGGTGAGATCTGTGCAAAAAGAATAAAATTGCTCAAACAAGAAGATAGGTTATGTGCCTCTCTGCTATGCGGTGGCACTGACCTGAGGATAAGCATAACCTATATATTCTAGAATTCATTGTTGTTTGCCGCCTCTCTGTTGTGTGGTGGCACGGACTTGAGGCTTGGCTTCTCTTTGAAAAGCTCTATTAATAGTTTCTTCTTGTACACTACTCTGAGACCGCTCAAAAATCTCCTAAGGAATGTTGATTACCATATAAGTGAGGGATCCACAAATGCTTGTTGAAATAATTAAACCTCAAACTATCACCAATCTGTGTTGAAAGTCTGTGTATGGATTTAAGAGGACAAGTATACTGATAATCATTGTTGCTAGAATTCTTGAAAGTCCAAATCAAAGTAGGGACCTAATAGTACTAATATGATTTCCTGAATTTGCTAATGACTCCAGATGAAGAACAAGAATAGAGCATTAAAAGTTTGGATAACTTGTCCTGAATGATTTGAATATCCTATATGAGTCCAAATTGAATTGGTCCATGTATGGTTTAAATAAATTGAAGCCGCCTTTTCAGAAAATGAAGTCTTTAGATTTACATCTTAGGATTTAACCCTCACAAAATCACAAAAACATGTCTTTGTTTTAAGTTTCAGTTCTTATTTCTTTTCTATTTTTTAACTTTGTCAATTTCAATTTGTTTGATATCGGACTATGTCATGGAAGTTGATAGGGAATCTTATCACCTAAAAAGGATCACGTCTAAGGTGACCACATGTGTCTTCAAATGAAAATAGGTCACGTCTGAGGTGACAAAGTGTTTCAAAAGGATCACGTCTGAGGTGATCAATGGTTTTTTGAGTTAACTTGATTATGTCAGAGATGATCAAATGCACATAAAGATGAATTAAAAGTTAGAAAGGGTTAAGTGAGAAATGGTAATAAAGTCAAAATCATGAGTATGATCCAATCGCATGAATGGAACATGAGTATGGACCAACCATGCGAATGAACCATACTCATGCATTAAAAAACCGAATGGCACATGAGTATGGGCCTTTCACCCGAATGGCTTATCAGAATGAACCATTCGACCGAATGAGAGTGTGCGAATGATTCAGTCGTCCGACTGAAGTCCAATCGGCCGACTGAATGTTGTCGAGTGAGCCAATCGCACGACTGAGGTCCATTCGCCCGAATGAACCGAGCGAATGGGTCCAGTCGGCCGAAGAGATCAGATTCAGTATAAATAGGGCCATAGTCGATCGCATTCAACTCAACACCCCCTAATCACCCTTATTTCGCATAGCCTATCGTTACTCTGCCAAAATTTCATCAGACCAAGATTTCATACTTCTAGTGATATTCTGACAATTGTGTGTGATTATACAGGTAAAATGAGTTGTAATCTCACTGAAATCTGGAGGAATGGTGCCCTAATCAGTGAAATTTGACCCTCACAAGTACCGAACCTTTTAAAAGACTAATGACCTACGTAAACTAAACAAAATGTTAAAATTAAAGTTATTAGGTCATTAGTTAAGTGAGTGTGAGTCTAAAGAACCGGTGCACGACGTCTAATTTCATGTCTTGGTTAAAATTGAAATCTAAGTCGACCGAACAGTAGGTCATGCGATGGGACTCTAGGATGAACTCCAATCACACAATTGAGCTAGTCAAAGGCTCAATCGGTCGTATGGATCATACGAATGAGCTCAGTCGGCCGACTGAACCAGTCGCAGGTTCACTCACCGATTGAACTCAATCGCATACTCAGTCACCCGACTGAATCCAGTCGCATGCCTAGTCGACCGACTGAACACAGCCGCATGGTTCAATCGCATGAATGAACCAGGTTGAATTCAACCAAGTTAATTAAGATTGATTTTTCTCATATGGTTATCTAATGTATATGTGTCTTGTGTTACAAATCGATGGCTAATAGATGGTCTATCAACCCCAAGCACAAAATCTGTGCTCACTTAGACTCCACGACTCGGAATGGGGCCGAGTTTGCAGGGATCATCGCTTTCCTTAAGCGATCCAGGATCCACCGGGCTATTTCTACACCATGCACCCCTTACAGGTCTATTCAACAGGCCTTCTGGGAGAATGCATCGGTTGATCGATCATGTGAGATGTACAGCATTCAGAGTTCTATCTTTGGGTTAGATATTGAGATCACTACTGTAGACATTCAGCGTGTACTAGGGTTGGGAGATGATACAGACCAGCCTACCAGACTTCACCCACTAATGGTGAGCAAGTGTTTCATGAGGATGAAGTACGCTGGGGATATCAACTCCAGGGTGCTCAACAAGAGTAACCTGTGCCCCTAGTACAAGTACATGGCACACGTCATCCTCAAGTGCCTGGCATCACGAAGGGGTGGGTTTGATGACTTGTCGGACCAGATTCAGAACACCTATGTGGCACTGGTTCTGAACAACCCCTTCTGTTTTTCGAGCATGATCTTCTTTTAACTCATAGAGAACTTGGAGGCAAAGGGAAACGAGGGTTTTTGCATGTACCCTCGGTTCTTACAGATGATCTTTGACGAGAAGCTGCCCACATTGCCAAAAAAGAGCCACGGCGCTATGGCCTTAGAGATTATGGATGATACGACACTGGGTCGTATGAGGGTTTACCGGGGAAAGCAGGTGAAGCCCCCGGTAAAGAGACTTATAGGCCATTTGGCCAAGGGGACTACGTGGCACCAGGCAGGCGTAAATGGCGTCACGTAGACAGTGACCCTGATGTTGTGTAGTTAGAGCTCCCGGAGGATGACTCTGACGACGACAACAGCGGTGATGTTGGAGATGCTGGGCCCACTCAACCGAGGGCCCCCACAGTTGATATAGCATCTTTGGCACCCACCTAAGGGAGTCAGAGGCTGCAGGGTTCCTTCAGGATTTCCAACCTGATAAGGAATAGGACGAGGAGCCTCTGACTCGAACGGTGGGCAGTAACGTGTTGCCACCAAGCGAGGGCTCCGGGCGGTTGGTGAATGCCTTGGCAGATCAGGAGAGGCTGCCATTGATCCTATTTATGCTCCCGATCAGCCAAGCAGTGTTCCAGGGGGAACATCCACCTCGAGGGGATCGAGGAAGAAAAAGATGGGTCAGCCCCACGGATTGAAGAAGAAGAAGTGGAGGATGATCTTCATAACCACCATCACGACTACCACCTCTTCCACCACTCCACCTACTACCCTCACTCCACCTACATTCACTCATCCACCAACTACCATCACTCCACCTACATCCACTTATCCACCTACTACCACCACTACTGCTATCCCATCTACCACACCCACTCCACCACCAACTTCATTTATACCACCCCCAATCTTCACCACTGCCACTAACACTACCACTAGCCACCATGTCGGACCATCGTCATACCCTTCCTACCCATCTGGATCCACTCTACCTCCTAGTGGGGCAGAGGAACAGCTCTCAGCACTTAATCGTATGGTGCTGAAGCTATTTGCTGCCGAAGATGAGAATACTGCTCAGATTTGACAGCTAGCAGAACTTACTGCTGCTCAATCTATGCAGATATATCAGCAAACAGAGCAGATAGAGCAGCATGCCTAGCTGATGGATGCACAGTGCGTAGAGATGTCCCAACTTCAAGAGCAGCATGCCCAAACAGCTAAAAGGATAGAGGAGTTAGAGACCACCAACAAGACCATCATGCTGCGGCTCAAGGGATTGAAGGACGAGCCATTAAAGATCAAAGAGGGAGATGGAGACGATGGTGATGATGATGACACTGATGATGATGATGATGATGGTGACGATCACGGAGATCATACAAATGTTGGTCATGATGTTGATGATGTTGATGATGTTGATGATGATGATGCGGATGCATCTACTGCGGATGCCACATCTATAGGTGAAAGGAGGAGCAAAATGTTGGACCAAAAGAACCAATGAGCCGGATCAAAAAAACCTCTAAGTCCCACATGATATCACAACAACTGCTGAAGGCTTCATCAGCAGTTCGACAAGTGCTGAAGACTTCAACAGCTGAAGATCAAGTACTGAAGACTTAAACAGCTAAAGACTAAAGTGCTGAAGTCAAACAGCTGAAGAACACAAGTGCTGAAGCTGAAGACTAAAGTGCTGATGTCAAACAGCTGAAGAACACAAGTGATGAAGCTGAAGACCAAAGTACTGAAGGTCAACAGCTGAGAATACAAGTGCTGATGATGATTTAGAAGAGATGGATATTTTGAGCAAATGGCCTTGATCAATATCAGATCTCAGAAATTCTACAAGAGAACTAGCAGGAAATTTCCTGGACTCTCTGACAAAACCAAAGTCGGTTTTGACAAGAGCAAGTTGAAGTGTCACAAATGCCACAGGCTTGGACACTTTGCAAGAGAGTGTAGATCAACTGGATCTAACACCTCTGCACCCTTTTTGACTTTTCCAAATAACATTCACAACCCAAAGGGAAATATTCTGCTGGTTTTAGTCATTCATCACACCCTCAATCTCCTGCATATTTTGTTCCTCAAGGTCAAATGCCATATCCTTATCCCTGCTATTATATGCCACAGTCAAATCAAGTTCAAGATCCTATAGTACCACAATCTCATGCACTACCAGATCCTCAACCATCTCCATCTCAATCACAACCTCATCACAGCTTCTTCACACCTGGAGTCGTTGACTGGAGTAGCTTACCTGATAACTTGTCTGGTCACACTGAGCAATACTATGCTGGTGCTAGTCAACATGGTGGTGAACACCCTTTTGGAAATCTTGCTCTCATGGCCCTGGAGTCTACTGAGGGTTCCTGTTCAAATGCATCATCTTCACAGGTAACTCAGGTATCTTCAGAGGCTAAAGCCAAGTTATGTTCTGAATCATGCATAGCTGCCTTTGTCTCTATTAGAGAGGCAAATGTAGCATTAATAAATCAAAAACTTGAGTTGGAGAAAACCATTTTCAAAAGAAAAGCTGAGTATGAGTCTGCTCTTAACCGTAAAAGTGATGATATTTATAAGCTTAAATGCCAATTAAATGATGAAAAGGCCAAGCTAGAGGTTATTTTGGAAGACCACAGGAGTCTCAAAGAAAAACTTGCAGTGACCCAAGTTGAGTGTGACCGCTGGGTCTCATCATGCAAGGGATTTGAAATGCTTCTTAGCAAGCAAACTGCTTCAAATGTGAAGTTTGGCATTGGTTACAACCATACTGCTCCACCAACAGACTTTACTCCTAACTCCATAGTTAAGTCTGAAAGTGAAAGCAATCACCAAACCACATTATCGTATGAGTCATTCTCCAATGATAATCTAAGATCAGAGAATGAAACCAATGTTAAGATCTCAGCAAATAAATTGTCTGATGGTCTAACTACTGAGACTCATATGAAGCTGAGTACTTCAGATGTTGTTCCTCAATGTACCCCAAGTACTGAAAGAGACCCAACATCTGAAAAGCATTTCAAATCGGTTGAAATACAAGGACTAACAACTGCTGAGGAATCCATCAAACGGTCTATTAGGACGGATGGAAAACAGTTGAATTACCAGTCTTCAGCTGTTACAATCCTTTAGTACCTAGTACTGATAGGAGGAAAGTACTGAAGATCACACCTTCAGTAGTTTCCACTTCAGCAGTAAAGATGTCCAAGATGAAGAATAAACCATGTGAAATTGTCGTAAATTCAATCATCTATCTGATGAATGTTGGTACAAAAAGGGTTTAAAGCTCCAAAGGTATGAGCTCATTAAACTAGAAATAAATAAAATGAAAACTGAGTTTCAGACCAAGTTTGTACCACAATCATCTCAAACTGATAAACCCAAGGCCTTACCCAAATCCACAAAGAAGGATACGGTTTATCAGAAGACAGCTGATATTGTTCCTCATGATAAACATAAGACTAAGTCTGTGAAATCTAAGAAGGAGGAAATGGTGGGTCACAGGAACTCATCAAAAACAAGCTCTGGAGTGTCAAATGAACTGAAAGCTCGAGCTTCAAATCAGACACAGCTTGTTATGATGGTTCAGCATCTGTTGGGGAGAGTTAACCAACTTGAAGCCACTGTGATCAAACCACTAAATAGGAATTCCAGGTCCAAATCTATTTCAGCACCATCTCCATCTTCATCAGCTGTTAATCATGAGAAACCAGCTATGGTTAAATCTGTTGATAAAGTCAGTACCAAAACCAAAAAGGTTTAGGTCTCCAAAGCTAACTAGTTCTTATGATTGTGTAGGGTTCTTCAGCATGCCAAAGAAGCATCTGGTATGTGGACAGTGGAGGATCCATGCACATGACTGGGAGCAGCTCTCTTCTTCGTGATTACTCTCAGGGAAAGAAGGGATTTGTCTCATTTGGAAATGATGCTAAAGGTTACATCATTGGAAAGGGATTTGTGTCTAATGGAGATATTAGATTTGATGATGTCAACCATGTGGAGAATCTCAAATACAATCTGTTGAGTGTCAGTCAGATGTGTGACAAAGGACATGTTGCTCTTTTCACAAGCCAGAACTGTAGGATCTGTCTTCCAAGGTTCTGAGCCTGATTGACAAAGTACTGGATGATAATACTCTCCCGAAGGCTAACGGGATAGGAAGAGTATATGCCTTGGATTTGTCAAAGAAAATTGAGTTAAGAGGCCGTCCATGCTTGTTCTCCAAGGCCTCTCTCCAAGAATCTAAACTGTGGCATAGAAGGCTGGGTCATGTTAATCTCAAAAACATGAATCAGCTGATCCACAAGAGTTTAGTGAGAGGTCTTCCAATAAAGGAGTTCAATTGTGATGAAATCTGCACTGCATGCTTAAAAGGGAAACAACATAAAGTTTCATTCCCACCCATAGAAAAATCCAAGTCTAATGCCTGCTTACAACTACTGCACATGGATCTTTTTGGTCCTGTGAAGGTAATGAGTATGGCAAAGAAGAAATACTGTCTGGTAATTGTGGATGATTACTCTAGATATGTATGGACCTTTTTCTTGCGTTCAAAGGATGAGGCTGCTCAGTCCATTATGAACTTTGTGTTACACGTTGAGAAGCAGTATTCCCTACCAGTTAAGTGTGTGAGGAGTGACAATGGTACTGAATTCAGAAACCACACTCTTGATGAGTTTTACTTGTCAAAGGGAATCAAGAGGCAGTATAGCATCCCAAGGACTCTAGAGCAAAATGGAGTAGTGGAGAGAAAGAACAGGACCCTCATTGAAGCTGCAAGGTCCATGTTGGCTGATTCTGGTCTACCACTGACTTTTTGGGCTGAAGCTGTGAATACAGCTTGCTATGTACAGAATAGAGTTCTAGTAAATCAGAGGTTGATGAAGACTCCATATGAAGTTCTTCATCATTTGCCCCTTTGATTTCATTCTTTAGAGCATTTGGGTGTCCCTGTTACATTCTCAACACAAAGGATCAACTCCAAAAGTTTGATTCTAAGGTGGATGCAGGGTATTTTGTTGGGTATTCATCCATTTGCAAGGCTTATAGAGTATTCAACTGTCAGACAAAGATAGTTGAAGAAACCTTGCATGTGAAGTTCAATGAATCCCCTAAGGATACAATTCCACAAAACCTTGTGGAGTTGTTTGATCTGGACATTCTGCAATATGTTCCTTATCAACCGCCTGCTGTTGCAGATCATATGAATCCATCGTCTTCTGTAGCTAGTCATCCATCTGGTGTTACTGATGATGATGATGATATCAGTAATCACCTTTTCAAGTTTAGTGATCAACTGCCTGATTCAGCTAGACCTGATGTTCCTGTAGCTCCAGTAGCACAATCCACAACAAATGCTGATGAGATTTCTACAACTTCAACTTCCTTTGAATTACCATCTACTGATTGGTTTCAAGGAAATGCTTCACCATCACCATCTGTTGCTGCTGAGCCTGCTACAAACACTTGCATAGATCTTATTGTGTACCAAGATCTGAAGAATCACCCTATCTCTCAAATCATTGGTGATATCAATGCTGGCGTGTCAACAAGAAGTCAATTATCAAATTTCTGCTTCTGTGCTCTCTTCATTAGTCAGCAAGAGCCAAAGAACTATCACATTGCTTTAAGGGACAATGGATAGGTTGAAGCCATGCAGCTTGAGCTTCTTCAGTTCAAGAAACAGCAAGTGTGGGAACTGGTTCCTCTACCTCCAGGTAAGTGTGCAATAGGCACTAAATGGGTGTTTAGGAACAAAACTGATGAAAATGGGCTTATTGTTAAGAACAAGGCCAGACTGGTTGTACAGGGGTTTTCACAAGAGGAAGGTATTGATTATAATGAAACCTTTGCCCCTGTAGCCAGACTGGAAGCAATTCGATTGTTTTTAGCTTATGCTGCTTATCAGAACCTTAAAGTTTTTCAAATGGATGTCAAAAGTGCATTTTTGTATGGGAAAATTAAAGAAGAGGTTTATGTATGTCAACCACCAGGTTTTGAGGACAATAAACATCCTAATTGGTTGTATAAGCTTGATAAGGCTCTCTATGGGTTGAAACAAGCTCCTAGAGCTGGTATGAGACATTATCACACTTTCTTCTGGAAAATAATTTCACTAGAGGCTCCATAGATAAGACATTATTCATTAAGAAAGCTGGGCAGCATAATCTACTTGTTCAAATTTATGAAGATGATATTATTTTTACATCCTCTGATCCACAGTGTGTGATGCCTTTACAAAGTTGATGCAACAGAAGTTTGAAATGAGTGCCATGGGAGAATTACAGTTCTTTCTGGGATTGCAAATCAAACAAAAGGTTGATGGGACTTTCATTCATTAGTCTAATATACAAAAGATCTTTGAATAAGTTTGATTTACAAAACTGTAAGCCCTGTTCTACTCCATGTGCCACACCACTCAACTGGATGCAGATCAGAAAGGTAAAGCTGTTGATGAAACACTTTACAGATGTATGATTGGGTCCTTGATGTACTTAACAGCTTCAAGACCAGATATCATGTTTGCTACATGTGTTGTGCTAGATTTCAGGCTGCACCTAAGGAGTCTCATTGATTGCAGTCAAGAGGATCTTTAGATATCTGCAAGGCACTCTATCTCTAGGTTTATGGTATTCTACTAGACATTCTGGTAATTAGTTGCTTTTTCTGACAGTGACTATGCAGGGTGTAAGTGACAAGAAAGTCCACTTCTGGAGGATGCCAATTCTTAGGCAACTGCTTGATTTCTTGGCAGAGTAAGAAGCAGACCTCAGTTGTTACATCAACTGCTGAAGCAGAGTACATTGCTGCTGCAAGCTGTACATCTCAGGTACTCTGGATTCAAAACCAATTATTGGATTATGGCATAACAGAGACTAAGACCCCATTGTTAATGGACAGCTCTTCAGCTCTTTGTATTGTGAAGAATCCTGTCCAGCACTCTAGGACTAAAACTATGAAATCAGACACCATTTTATTAGAGATGGTTTGAAAAAGGTCTGATTGATCCAAAATTTGTTCCTAGTGCTGATGAGCTTGCAAACATTTTCACTAAGCCCATGGATAGCACAACTTTCCAAAACCTAGTGCTAAGGCTTGGTATGCTGCAGCTAGAATAAGTGACAACTACTGATGATCTCAGCTCACAAGTATTGATGATAATTAGTTTATTATTGTCATATATAAGTACTGAAGGTATCCTCCTTCAGAAGTTTTTAAAACTATTGAAGCTTAAGTAACTTCTCAGTACTCAAGTACTTTATTGTTGAAACAGCTGATGTAGTTACAACAGCTGATGTAGTCACAACAGCTGATGTAGCTACAACTACTGATGTCAAAATGCAGATAAGTACTGATGACCAATGAAACGTCTGAAACTCATATCTAAGTCTGATGAGTAGTGTGGAGGTCAGACTGAAACAGCTGAAAAGCTATGAATTGATGAAAACAGCTGATGAGAAATTTCTCTTCAGTCGTTTATACAACTACTGTTTTATTAAAACAATGAAGCCAAAACTATGTCTTCAGTAGTTTACAACTACTGAAGAAACACCAAGTCTTCAGCTGTTCAATGTCTGATGGTCAAAACCAAGTCTTCAGTTGTTTTATACAACTGATGACAACACCACCACTGTCAGTCGTTTTAAACCACTGAAGGTTAATACCACGTCATCAGTAGTTTCAAACAGCTGATGACCACAGCAAAACCTTCAGTAGTTTTCTTTCAGCCTTTTCCTATCCCACCCTATAAATACCTGTCTTCTTCTTCAAACGTTTCATTAGCCGTTATTTTCTGACCTTCTCTCTCTCAAACATGGCGACCATGAGTCTAAAACCACGACATAACTGCGTGCATACCTTACCAAGTCGGCTTTCTGGAACAAATTTCATAATGCCATTGACCTAATGGTGGATTCCCCATATCGCACAGCCTTTCTCTTGAATCTGACCATCTACCCTGAATCTCTCAGTCAATTCTGGTCAAATATTTTCTGTCATACTGATGAGTCTACTGGCCAAATCTCTGTTCGGTCCCTCGTCAACCAGAAACCAGTGATTGTTACAGCCGACATCATTCGTCAGGCATTACACTTACATGACTCCACCACTGTGACTGAATACCCAAAGGGCACAATGGATATGTCCTTTATCAATAATGGGTATGAAGGTGATCTTCGGGCTACAACCATTCTGAAGAAACATTTCCATGATGCTGAAAAGCTTATCTTTCACATGGTAAATGTATGCTTAGCTTCAAAGACATCCTCTTAGGATCAATGTCATCCCAATGACAACAGGTATTTATTATATTCTAGAACACCAACCACTAAATTCTTTGAAATCGTGTTTCTAGAAATAAAGAACTTGGCTCAGAAACCTACGGCAAACCGCTGGCTACTATATCCAGGTTTCTGATGGCCATTATTTTAAATGAACTAAAATCTGATGGCCTTGTTGGCCTTGGAGTCCCTGCACCAGCTGTTTTGGCTGAGGTATAGTCCAGGCACAACTCAGACCTCACTCTCAAAGAAGCTGCCCGAATGCTAAAACCAAGCAGAGGGAACCCACAGCTCCACCACCAGATCCAGAGTCCCCACCAAACCAAAAACCAAACGCCCCAAAACAGCTATTCAGGGAGATGAGTCCCCTGAAGATGCTCCTGCACCACCAAGGCAGGATATACTTGCTGGTTTAAAACCCCCCAGCAGTATCAGAGACTCTACCAGCTACCACCGCACAAACATCCTCTCCAAAGGATCCTGATGCAACCTTATCAGGGGCAACCAAACTGCTGAGACCTGTCTCACTTGAGAAGGTCCTCATTGAAGAGCATTCCACTCCCCGAATGCAATCTGCTTCTATCCCCTCTCCCCATGCAAATGCCCCCCAAATTCCAACCATTATAATTGCAAACGTGCTGACTCAGCTGCATGCCTCTCCTTCCTCCCCAACAACACCAACAAAGGGGAGAAACACAGCAATTGAGGAAGAGGATCAACATGCTTCTGACAACCCACAACCAGGGTCAAACTGTTCTATCTCCTGGTGTGGATATGCAGATACGAACATCTGTTAGGCTGCCATCTTCTGAATCAGCACATGATCAGACTAGGCTGGTAACATAGCTAAGACCTCACCAGAGGCAACAGCTGATGAAGGACATCATCCTGAGGCTGGAAGTCCCCAGTTCAAGAAAAAGGGCACATGCTAAAAAGGTCTACACCCGGTGTACATCCTGCTACAAGCAGGAGGTCAGGTGATTCAACATCTGTTGATGATGACCTAGGCTTTTTCTATGACGTTCTAGCCCACAACACCATCCTGGAGGCTGAGGTAAGCAGACTACAAGAACTACTTGCCAAGAAGTCTCAGGATGTAAGTCCATCTGCCCCCACTAACCCACAGATGGCACCTTCATTCGAAGGTCCCCCAAACACTTCACCCTCTCACTTCACTGAGCCTCCAGCCTCTGCTTTGGCACTATCTCTCAGGGACAAACCCCCCTAGCAGATGGTTGCTGCATTCCAATAATCCTTACCTCTCATCACTCCCATCATCATTGACATTGTTCATAAAGCCTTTGATGAGAGGATCTCCTCAAGTCTACAACCACTCATTGATGATGCTGTGCACAAGAAACTTTCTGCAGTACAAACCCCTGCAACCAATGCATCCAAAAAGGGGGAGAATACAGCAGTGAAAGAAAAGAAAAGAAAAAGAACTGAGGATGAGAAGGCACAAGAGAAAACCAAGGAGTTGGAGAAGGAAAAGGAACAACAAGTGATCACTTTCAAAAGAAAGAAAAGTGCTGGTGATCAAAAGAATGCTGAAGAAAAATCCTTGGAAGAGCTGATAAAAGATGCAGATGAAGCACACAGCCGATCCATGGACAAAATCATTGAGCAACTCTTCAAGCAAGACTTTGATACAGCCAAACTAGACAGTGAGATCAGGAGGTTGGAAGTAAGTGAAATCCAAAACAGATGGGCTGGGTACAGTGTGCTGGAGAAGAAAGAGATTGGAGAGCATGATTCGATTCATAGCCAGATACTTAGGAAGATCACTGATGGAGATTCGTTCATGACCAGAGACAGCATTCTGGCTATAGCCACCAGAATCTGTTTGTTTGAGCAATTTCATAAGGGGATAATTATTGAAGCACTTGATGAGGCTAGAGCTGGGAAAAGGCTTGAAATGGCAAAACTCACAAAAGCCAAACTTACAACCAAAAGCTTGAACAACCTCCCAATCACCCACTCAAAAACAGCCTACCCCTCAAATCTCCAAACCAATCTCAAAACTCAAATCCAAACATCCTCAACCCTCAAAACCAATTCCTTTACCACAAAAACCAACCAACCATCATCCAGTGATGCACCTAGAAGGAGGAGAAGGGTGCTAAGGATAGAAGAAGAAGATGATGAAGATGATAGTCACCACTCTCTACTATTCTAAGGTACCAGAACCCGGGAGTCAACTCATGATCACACCTGACTCACAAAGGGAAATGGTTAAGTCAAAATTGAAGATGAGGAACAACAGAAGCAGCATGATGAGCAACTACTGAAGATGGTTGACAAGGAATTTCCCCAGTCATCATCTATACAAGCCATGAAAGGGCATGCTCAGAGGCTGTACACTCTCAGACACACATTTCAGTACCAAAAAGAGAGAGTGAGAGTATGGCAGACCCCAAGGTGAGCTCTAGAATACACAAAAGATCCATTCCACATAGATACAATGGCCAGGTTAGAAAAACAATAGACTCTACAATCATGTGGCCATTGTAGGTGAGTCGATGAATCAAGAAGGCTCATCAATCAAAAATGACCCCTCAAGCCTTACTGGAAAACAAGATGATCAAAAAGGGGTTATTATATAAGAAGCTTGAAGACATTAAGAAGATGAGCTCCAGTTACTCCTTGAGGGCACCCATCCTGATGAATTTGTCTATAGGGAGAGATAACTACTGGAGTCGAGAATGGCAGGACTGTAAAGTACTTATCTGAGTACTTTGGTCCAGAGTTTCTTTGAAGGACGAGTAGAAGAACTCTCCAAGGAGGAACAGGTTGTTCTCCTTGAGGCCTATGTTCGTGAGTCTTACAGACTCGTAAATGGGAAGTAGGTTTCATGGTTGGGATCACAACTCTATGTCCAGATTCCCCAAAACAGAGTTCCCCTCCATACTTAGCCAAACACATGATTAGAAACCTCTTCCTGGCCTGTGCTGATCCGATTCTCTGAAGCTGATCAAGAGAATTCTTTGCTAACAATAAGTGGGACCTCAATAAAGTTAAAGGTTTTGGCTGCATTGGTTCAGGGGGAGTTTGTTGGACCAAAAGAACCAATGAGCCGGATCAGAAAAACCTCTATGTCCCACATGATATCACAACAACTGCTGAAGGCTTCATCAGCAGTTTGACAAGTGCTGAAGACTTCAACAGCTGAAGATCAAGTACTAAAGACTTAAACAGCTGAAGACTAAAGTACTGAAGTCAAACAGCTGAAGAACACAAGTGCTGAAGCTGAAGACTAAAGTGCTGAAGTCAAATAGCTGAAGAACACAAGTGCTAAAGCTGAAGACCAAAGTACTGAAGGTCAACAGCTAAAGAATACAAGTGCTGAAGCTGAAGACAAAGTACTGAAGTACAACAGCTGAAGAGTCCACAAGTGCTGAAGATCCACAACTGATGTACAAAGTCTGAAGACAAAGACTGAAGACATCAGCTGATGACATCTACTGAAGTC
This sequence comes from Flaveria trinervia, assembly GCA_025506515.1. Classification (NCBI taxonomy): domain Eukaryota; kingdom Viridiplantae; phylum Streptophyta; class Magnoliopsida; order Asterales; family Asteraceae; genus Flaveria; species Flaveria trinervia. The sequence goes on along the minus strand of CM046458.1, from coordinate 36,982,960 downwards.
ATCAGCTGATGAAACGTCTGAAGTTCAAGTCTGAAGACCAAGTGCTAAAGTTTCAGTAGTTTGTCACAACAGCTGAAGAGTACTTCTTCAGTAGTTGTGATATCAGTAGTTTTATGTTTTTCCCTTTCAGTAGTTTTGTAATCAGTAGTTTAGTTTCAGTAGTTTAGCACCAATAGTTTTATGTTTTGTACTTAGCACTCTGATATGTTCTCAGTAGTTGTGAACATTTCAGTAGTTTGTTAAGTTTTAGTTATTTTTTTAATAAATCTGCCAGATGTCACTATCCCGTGATATCAGCAGTGATTGCACTCTATATAAGGAGTGTCAACCTAATTGTAATTTGTGAATGATTGAGCAGAAACATTTGATATTATTGAAACATTCCTTTTCATAGAAATATATTGTCTCGTTACAACCGTATTTGTTCTTAATGCATACGAATATCAAATTCTTGCTATAATTTGTCTAATTCTTGTTCTTATTCCGCTGCGTTACACTCTAATCCATCACACTTGAGATCACTGATCCTGTCACAAAAGGACTCAAGATCAAGGTGCCTCCACTTCCACCCCTTCAGCAGAGGAGCAAATGATCCAAGACAAGAGTAATACTTAGATGTTTTTCTTATTTAAATCATATGTATTTGAATCTTGTATCATATTAGTAATGAATGTTTATATTTAATGTTGGTATTTCTGTCTTGATTATTAACTAATGATTGTTGTGTTACATGTATAAATCAAGCAGATCCAAACTTTCAGAGGGATGAACATGATGTTGCTCCCCTCCAATAGATCAATACTCAGCTCACGATGATTCTTGGTCTGCAGGGAATAGTCAGGAGATCGATGATGTACACTCCTGAAGAAGAAGAGATCATTCACAATCTCACTGATGAGCAAATTACTGAAATGTTCAAGCTAAATCCTAATGAGATTGTCAAGGATGCTCTAACAGTCCAAGTTGAAAGTGATGATGAGCTCAACGACGTTGATGAGATCAAGATAGAAGATGTCACAGACCAACACTATCCAGAGTAGACTGACATTGAAGGTAATGTCATTCCCAATCTGGGCAACAACCTTGTCAGTGAAACTTTTGAAACTCCGGATAGAATGGAAGAAGAGTTTGACAAGACTGAAGATAAGGCCCAAGCCTCGGATGCTGAAGTTAATATCCATAAAGGCTAAGTGGGCTGTGTGCTTTGAAGAGATAAGAGCCCAACGCAGTGCTTCAAAGTCGACTGTCTACACCAAGCTGTACAAAGTTAAGAAACATCATAAGGTGTTGGGCAAAATCATCGTGTGGGCATATTGTGAAGATCTCAACATTTATGCAGTTAAACGTGAGAAAGGGATCGAGTACTTCAGGTTCCCACACGACCTGAAGACTCTTCTTGGATTTGAGCTGAACAGTTAGCAAAGCTGAAATTGATATACGCTGATCCATGCAAGATGTTTGGATGGTTTGAAGCAGCTCTTAAAAGAGAGTACCACACCAGATGGGTCAACTTCAAACCTCAACAGCCAGTGAGGTATCTCAAACGGTCTGAGGTTGATCCTATTACTGGAAAACCGAAAATAGTGTTGAAGTGGAGTCCACCACGAACAATGTCAAAGATCCCTCTACGGGTGACGCCTCGGGACTTCACTCCACACTTCAAATGGTGGTACTATGATTGGAGGGCAGGAGAAGCAGGCTTAGTCTTGAACAAGAATGGTGTTATGGAAACCATTACGGTTTTGACCCTATGTGGCTTACAAACTTGTCTGCAGATGATCTATATACATTGTACAAGTGGCGCCTATTCTATGACTCTCAAGATATTGTACAAGCTCTACAATTCCATAATGTGATACGACTCTACTTTGCTTTTAAGATACACGCAGGCGTCACAAGAGAAGAGAAGTACAAAAAGTATGAAGAGGTTATGAAGATGGTAAGACATTAGATTGAACTAGGTCCAAGGGGGAGTTTGTAGGTACATGTGTCCATAGTTTCTGAACTTAATCTAATATGTCTTTAATGTCTTACACTTATGTAATACTTGGGTACTTAATGAAATGTAAATGTTTGGTTGTGATTATAATGTTTAATATTTCATTAATGAGTTGTTTAACGCATATTGATTTGATTATATAGGTTTGTGGTTATTTGAGCTAGTATAAACAATGTAATAATATTGAGTACGTTCAAACTTAGTAAGATGAAGTTGTCATGCGTCCGAATGGACCATGCGCCCCAACAGTGGTCATGCGTCCGAATGGCCCATGCGCCCCAACAGTGGTCATGAGTCCGAATGGCCATGCGACTAAGTGTCCATGCGCCTAAATGGTCCATACGCCTGAACACTTCATGCGAATGACTTAGTCGCACGACTGAACACTCAGTCGTGCGGATGGATCAACTGCATGGCTCAATCGCATGATTGAACCATGCTAATGATTCATTCGCCCGAATGAGCAACCCTAACCTATAAATACCACCTAATTCGTGGAAAAACGTAGGCATTAAACACACTTCAACTCCAGACATACCCTAGCCATCCAAAGACATCTAAGATCACACTCCAAGTTCATAGATCGCAGTAGATCGATTCCTAATTATGTTGGACCAAAAGAACCAATGAGCCTGATAAAAAAAACCTCTAAGTACCACAGACATTACAACTGCTGAAGAAGATCACAACAGCTGAAGACATCAGCTGATTACAAGGTCTGAAGACAAAGTCTGAAAGTAAAGTACTAAAGAACAAAGACTGAAGACAAAGTCCGAAGCCATCAGCTGAAGACAAAGTCTGAAGCCATCAGCTGAAGACAAAGTCTAAAGCCATCAGCTAAAGACAAAGTCTGAAAGTAAAGTACTGAAGACAAAGACTGAAGACCAAAGTGATCAGTAGTTGTCACAACAGCTGAAGTAATTAACTTCAGTAGTTGTGATGGTTTCCTTTCAGTACTTGTAATTTACTTTTCAGTAGTTATAGTTTCAGTAGTTTTATATTTTTGTACTAAGCATTCTCTGTGATGTAATCAGTAGTTGAGAACATTCTCAGTAGTTTGCATAGTTTCAGTAGTTTGAATAATTCTGTTAGATGTCACTATCAAGTGACATCAGTAAACGTCACATATCCTATATAAGGAATGTTGACCTAGTTGTAAAGTGTGACATTGAGCCACCACGAAAGCATATGATGAAATATTTCTTTTGCAGAATTCTCTCTTTCTATATCCGTGTACTGTTACATTGAATATCAATTGTGTTCTTGTGAATTGTTTAATTCGTTGTTCAAATTCCGCTGCAACACTCTCTAATTAATCAAACTTAGATCGTTGATCCTAACAAATTGATTCTTAACATTAGATTCAATACGTAATTGTTTCTACGTGCGCTCTCACTGATTGGATCGCCAATCAAATAGGATTCTGCACTATTTGATTCGGTTTACACGTTAATCAGTTAGTACATCGTCCCGTACACGATCTTAACATTAGACGATTGAACTCAATTGCAAACGGGTTTGGAAGAAGTCATACCTAAGAGGCTGCAAAGGTGAATTCTAGAATCCCGTTTTACTTTGTTTTAAACTGCATTGGGGCTGGAAATGCATGTATGAACTTTTATAAAAGTTGGGTTTATACTCGTATGTGTTTATGCGTATGTTTTTGGGTGGGTTGGATTTTGGGCTATGTGTGTGTTTGATGATGTTATGGTTGTGTTTCTAAGGCTTAGAATATATTATTAAAGCTTAAAACATGATAGGTGATGATTTGGGGACTAAATTATGATGTTAAGCGTGAATTAGACTGCCCATACGCCCTAACAGTGGGTCATGCGCCTAACAGAAATAACTGCCTAAGTGTTCCCATGCGCCCAAAACCTCATGCGCCCAAATTTCTAAGTGTCCAGACACCTAGAAAGTCCATGCGCTTAGGAACTCATGCGCCTGCATAGTGCCCATGCACCTAGAATTGCCCAGAAATGACTAAGTGTTGCCCATGCGCCCTAATAGTGCCAATGCGCCTGAAAGTTCCCTATGCGCCTAAGTGTTCCCCATGCTCCCAGAAGGCCATGCGCCTGAATAGTGCCCATGCGCCTAAAGACTTAGAATATTTTTTTTGATTTTTGGGGGAAATGTAATGTGTAGGCTTTGACTTGGAAGGTTCCCGGGGTAAAGTAAGTTGACCTTTTGAAGTTATAGATGATGAGATGGGGGATGTATGATAAGGCATGTATGATGATGATGGTATGTATAATGTATGTTATGTATGTATGATTGTGCCTTGTATGGTGATGTTTTGTATGTTTAGGCGTATGACTATGTTCCTTATTATGTATGGTTATTTTCCTGTGGCTTTACATTGAATGTTAATGAATGAAATGAAAATTATTATGTAACGTAAAATGGAAGATAATCAAAAGAGGAACGTAATGAAAGAATTCCTCCATTAATGAATGAATGAAAGTAAGAAAGTCTTGCAAGTAATGTATGGAGGTTCACACCCAGTGAAGGGTGTTAGCTCAACTGTGTGCGGGTTAGCTACCCTAGAAGGATGCATGCTGGGGTCTAATCCTTGTGATTGAGCATTTATATCGGATCCTTGCTGCTTGCCCTAGGTACTAGAGTCAGCTTTGTGCATAATGTTCGAGGTCTATAAAAGGCCTCAGGCCTAGTAACCAACTTCGTGCACAATGTTTGGGGTATAGCATATGGCACTGGTCCAGAATGAAAATAGAAAAGATAAATGGTGAATGTACTTGCCCTAGGTACTGGAATCAGCTTCCTGCACAATGTTAGAGGTCTATGAAAGGCCTTAGGCCCAGTAACCAGCTTCGTGCATAATGTTTGGGGTATAGCACATGGCATTGGTGTGGAATGAAAAGAGAAAAGATAAGTGGTGAATGTACTTGCCCTAGGTACTAGAGTCAGCTTCGTGCACAATGTTCGAGGTCTATGAAAAAACTTAGGCGCAGTAACCAGATTCGTGCACAATGTTCGGGGTATAGCATATGGCATTGGTCCGGAATGAAAAGAAAAAAGATAAGTGGTGAATGTACTTGCCCTAGGTACTTGAGTTAGCTTCATGCATAATGTTCGAGGTCTATGAAAGGCCTCAGGCCCAATAACCAGCTTCGTGCACAATGTTCGGGGTATTGTACATGTCATCGAAAGTAATGAACGTATGAATGAAAGTAATAAAGTATGAATAAAAGTGAATGAAAGTAACGAAAGTGAATGATAATGACGTACGATGAATGGAAGAAAGTTAACGAACGAATGATGAAGAAAATAATGTTATTATCTATGTGTATGTATGATGTCTGATCATGTACGAAAGTATAATATGGTTTTAAACGAAATTAAAGTATGTTTTATTTTAAAATTAGAACTCACTCAGTAACGCTAACTTTTATATGTTTCCAGTTGGCAGGTAAAGGTTGCTGAGGATGGCATGGGACAGCTATTTGGCTCATTTTGGATGGCATTCTTTTGTTTAATGTTTTTTCATTATAATGCAAACAAAAGATGTTTTGTCACAAATGTTGTATTAACTTGCCAAAGCATTTATATTGGAATGAAAAGTTATTTTAATGGTTCCGCTGCAATAATTTATTAACGTCAATGTAATTATATCTTTCATGTGCGATGATTGACCAGCTGTGAGCGTCCCCGGCAATGGGGCCTTACACGTTGATATCAGAGCCAAAGTTTAAGTGAAACTGGTAAATTTTCAAAATAAACCTGGACTTAAACTGAAAATGGGACGAAAATGGAAGGGATGCCAGTCCATGTAGCTGCGTGCCATCTGGTATTTTCTTAATGTTAACCGGTATTATGTGCGCATGTTATGTGGTATATGTGTTGTTAGTAGATTTAGATACTAATTGTGTCAGGATAGGAAATGCTTGGGGTATGAGAAGTAAAGTTAGTGGCTAATCACAACTAGCCACTATAATTTGGGACTTACTATACTTGACATAAACCGAGCTATTCCCTTAAATGACTGTGTTGGTGTTTGAATCTTATAGCGTGTTAGAGGATGGGCGGTGGTAGATCATCAAAGGATTCACGTGGTGGAGGTCGTGGTGGACATGGTGCTGAACCACGGGTCATGAGAGGAAGGCCTTAGGCCAAAAAGGTGGTTAATAAAGAACCTGAAACCCCTCATCCAGAGGTGGAGGCAAGAGTGCTAACTTGATAGACTCAGTAAAGGAGGTTGTTGTGGAGGAGGTGCATCAGGTCATGCAGACGATCTTACCATCTGTGGTGACTGAAGTGATTAAGGCTGTATAGGAAGGGGAAAAAAGGGAGAGGAATAGGTCCTCTAGAGGGCACGAACAACGGAGACTTAGATGGTTCTCTTCGATGATGAGGAGGAGGAAGAGCCTGTGCAGGAGACGACACGAGGCTATAACTACGGGGCATTTCAAAGATGCAAGCCCCCTACATTTGATGGTAACGACACTGTTGTTGCTGCTTACCGGTGGGTGAGAAAGATGGAAGTTGTTCTTGACATCAGCGAGTGTTGGGAAGATCAGAAAGTGAAATTCGCTACCCACTCGTTTGTGGACTTGGCTTTATCCTGGTGGGATAATATTGCCAAGCCGAGGGTAGTCGGGCGATTAGAAGAATAAGGTGGTCAGAACTAAAGTAGTTGGTGATCAAGGAGTTCTGTCCTCATAGGAAATGGATAAGGTGGGAAGGGAGTTCCTGTAGCTGGAGGCGGGAACAATGACACATCATCAATACAGCACCAAGTTTAATGAGATGGCACGGCTGGTGCCGGATCAAGTGACGCCTTTGTCATGAAAGATCAAGAGGTATATTCAGGGCTTGCCAGCGGATGTTCACAGACACACGATTGTTGCTCGACCGAGCACGTTTAGGTCGGCGGTTGATTTGGCGGGAAGGTTGTATGATGAGCGGATTGTGGTGGTGGTAGAAGACAGCAAAAAGAGTGGTGGTGACTGGAATTGGAACGGGAAGCGATTTGGCCGTGGCAGAGCCACTCCAAGCAACATAGGTGCATGGGTGGATGATCGACGTGTGGTCATGTCCAACGCGGGGCTGAGAATGTGTGGTAAGTGTGGGAAGCATTACACCGGAGAGTTTAGATGGGATTTAAACGTGTTCTTCAAGTGTGGGAAGCCAGGTCATATGGCGAGGGAATGCAAGGCAAGGAGGTGTTTTACTGTGGTGGGGAGGGCACATGAGAAGGGATTGCAAGAAGCCGAGGGTTGAAAGTTCTAGTGCAGGAAAGAAGACGAACGGGACTAAAGGGCAGAGGGCAAGTGCCAAATCGTTCACGATGACGCAGGAGGAGGCTAGGACGGACCCCGATGTTGTGTCCGGTACGTTTCTAGTAAACCAAACTTTAGTCTCTGTGTTATTTGATTCTGGTGCTAGTAAAAGTTTTAATTCTGCTGCTTTCTGTGCTAACTTTCTTGTTAGTAGTAGGAGTATAGATACGCCCTTTGATGTAGAAACTATCATAGGAAAGTCTACCAGGAATTCTGAGATGATAGAAGGTTGTGACGTGGAACTAGAAGGTCACAAGTTTCCTGTTAGACCCTTTGTAATGACCTTAGGCGGGTTTGATGTAGTCCTAGGAATGGATTGGTTGGCAAACTACGAGGTGAATATTGAATGCGGCAAGAAGATGATTCGATTGACAGCGCCTGGCGGGAATACAGTGACGGTTTATGGTGATCGAGTCATGACGATCCCGAAAGTGATTTCGGTGATGGTGGCGAGAAAGTGCACGAGGCGTGGATGTAGTGCCTACTTGGCCTACGTGAAGGATGTGGATACGCCAACACCATAACTGACTAACATACCGCTGGTGTGTGACTTTTTAGATGTGTTTCCGGAAGACTTACCAGGAGTGCCACCTGACCGCGAGATCGAGTTTCAGATTGATTTGATACCAGGTGCCCAACTGGTAGCTAAGGCACCATAGCGGTTGGCTCCGACTGAGATGAAAGAGTTATAGAGATTATATGAAGAGGCTGAAGCAACCAAACACTCAAAGTCTTTCTGCATGCATGCACACAAGTAATGAAGAAGAATGCTTCGGAAGTTTCACACAAGCAACAGAAATATTCTAAGTGTGAAATCTTCTGAAGCCAAGACCAATATCTTCCAAAGCCAAAGATGAAGTCTTCCGAAGCTTTAGAGACAAAGTCTTCTGAAGCTCAACACTTGAAGACAGATTTCTTTCAAAGACTTTTAACAATATGCTTTATCTGATGTACTTTCCATAAAGTTGGACCCCTTTCCGCTGCAACTCTATAAAGTCACAACTTACATGAGTTGGTGACAAGGTCCATGCTTTTGGTAACTATACATTGAGGTCTTGAGTCTGTAAACTTTCTACTTCATGTACTTTCCTTTTTGTAATAGATAAGGATGTGAGCTATGGCATGTCATAGTTACAAAGTCAAAAAGGCAATATGCCTTTTTGACTCTACAATTGATTTTGTGTTGTGTCTAGTCAATTGTATCCAGCTGGCCTTCAAAGTATGGCTGACTGTAGGATGTAGTATAAGTATCTCATGTTCTTGTAACTTTCCTTTATGCTTTGTAACACGTGTAATAGAACATGAGAAAGCAATATATTGCAATCTTGATAACCATCTCCTTGTGTATCTTGCTCTTTTGTTTTGTCTCTTAATTACTTGTGTTCTTAGTGTCTTTACTTGTGGTTAATCCAGTTCACTGTTTGATTATGTTAAGTTACTCTCCTCTTTGTGTTGTTGTGTTGTTGTGTTGTTGTGTTGTTGTATTGTAAGTGACCACCCTTCACCGGTCCTGCAAGAGTTGATGGAGCAATTGCAAGAGCTGCTTGATAAGGGGTTCATCAGACCAAGTATCTCTCCTTGGGCTGCTCCAATCTTATTTGTGAAGAAGAAAGACGGTAGCATGAGAATGTGCATAGACTTCGTGAGTGGAATAAGCTGATGGTGAAGAATTGGTACCCCTTACCGAGAATTGATGATCTGTTTGATCAGCTCTAGGGTGCCAGTTGGTTCTTGAGGATAGACCTTCGATCTGGCTACCATCAGCTGATGGTTAAAGAGCAAGATATTCCTAAAATAGCTTTTCGCAGGCGTTATGCACACTACGAGTTTCTCTTTATGTCATTCGGTTTAATCAACGCGCCAGCTGCTTTTGTGGATTTGATGAATCGAGTGTGCCAGCCGATGTTGGATAAATAGGTGATTGTGTTTATCGATGATATCCTGATTTATTCAAAGAGCAAGGAGGACCATGCTAGACACATTCGAGAGGTGCTGGAGACCTTGGGAAGGGAGAAGTTGTATGCCAAATTCTCGAAGTGTGTGTTCTAGTTGCGTGAGGTTCAGTTTTTGGGTCACGTGGTGAATCCCAAGGGGATTATGGTAGACTCGGCGAAGGTAGAGGAGGTGATGCAATGGAAGTCTCCAAAGACGCCATCAAAGATTCGTAGTTCATGGGTTTGGTGGGTAATTACAGAAGATTCATTCAAGACTTCTCTAAGATCGCTTCCCCACTAACCAAGTTAACCTGGAAGGATGTAAAGTTTGTATGGGGCCAAGCTTAAGAGAAGGCATTTGAGGAATTAAAGGCGAGGTTGACTCAAGCTCATGTCTTGTCGTTACCCGATGCAAGAGAGGATTTGGTGGTTTATTCAGATGCTTATTACTCGGGGTTAGGATGTTTGTTGATGCAAAGAGGAAAGGTTATTGTTGGACCAAAAGAACCAATGAGCCAGATCAGAAAAACCTTTAAGTCCCACAAGACATCACAACAACTATTGAAGACTTGATCAGCTCTTTGACAAAGTCTGAAGATCAACAACTGAAGACTAAAGTACTGAAGACTTCAACAGCTGAAGACCAAAGTCTGAAGATCAACAGCTGAAGACTAAAGTACTGAAGACTTCAACAGCTGAAGACCAAAGTCTGAAGATCAACAGCTGAAGACTAAAGTACTGAAGACTTCAATAGCTGAAGACCAAAGTCTGAAGATCAACAGCTGAAGACTAAAGTACTGAAGACTTCAATAGCTGAAGACCAAAGTCTGAAGATCAATAGCTGAAGACTAAAGTACTGAAGATCAACAGCTGAAGTACAAAGACTGAAGACATCAGCTGAAGACATCAGCTGAAGACATCAGCTAATGACAACAACTGAAGTTCAAGAAGTCCAAGTACTGAAGCCTTCAGAGTTGTGTTAACTTTCAGTACTTAAATAACAGTTAGATGTCAACAGCTGACGTCAGCTTCCCTTATAAAAGGAAAGATGACCTAATTGTAATGGGTCGCGTGAAGCCAGCCAAAGCATGTATTGAATGAATATATTCCTTTTGGCAGAAATTCTCTCTCTATAACAAACATTGTTTCATTGATAAATTTCGTGTGTTCTTGTTTAAATTTGTTAATTCGTGGGCTCATTCCGCTGCAAATCCAATCTAATTGATCAAACTAGATGCTAAGATCCTAACAAATGGTATCAGAGCCGTTAATCATTGATCGATTTAACAATTGATCATTGAAACTATTCTTTTGCTATCTACGTTTGATCGAATTAGCAAATTTGCAAGAATCGGTTATAGAGATTGAGTTTCTGTTGCTTTTGGCCATTTTGTTTGAGGTTCTAAGTGGTTTTGAGCTAGATTTACTTTGTTTACCTTGAATTTGTCTGAATTCTGAATATGACTACTCCTTCTAATGACCCTCACAATACTGGTTCCTCAACCAAGGCTCCGATGCTAGTTAGGACTGAGTATAACATATGGCAACGAAGAATGCTCCATCACCTGTCTGTTAACAGTTCAGGTTGTTGGACATCTGTGGTACATGGTCCACATAAGCCTATGGTGAACAATCCGGAAACCAACCAAATGGTTCGAAGAAGAAGGAACAATACTCTGATGAGGATCGAAAACTGTTTGAGATTGATGCTAAAGCACATGGAATTCTGGCTATGGCACTGCCTAATGAAATCTATTCTGGGCTTATGCATCATGAAACTGCTCATGACCTCTTGAAGGCACTGAAAGAACAATTGGTGATACTGATGAGGTCTTAGCAAACAATAGGGAAATACTTGCCCAACATATGAGACATTTGCTCATAGGAAGGGTGAGACTCTGACTCAACAGTTTGAGCGTTTTTCATGTTTGATCTCTGAGCTGAAAATGGTCAAACATGAATATACTAATAGCCAGATGAACCACAGATTCCTCAGATCACTGCCTGAGAGATGGGACACATATACAATTGTCCTACGCTCTAATACAAATCTAGATAGCCTATCTCTCACCCAACTTCATGGGAAATGCTTACATTTGAAAGAGAGATAGAGCAGAAAAGGAAACTGGCATCATCAGGAAAGCTCACTGAAGACTTTGTACCAGGGAACACTGCCTTGGTCGGTCATGAGTCAGAATATGCTGCATCAGAAAGTAATTATGATGTGCATATGGATTTCCTTTCAAACAGTTCTGATCATGCATTTTGAGTGTGATAGTCAGTCAGGCTGTAATAGTGACAATTGGGCTTCATTATGGATGATTTGAAAGGTATAGCTGATGATGACATAGAAGAGATCGATATTCTAAGCCAAATGGCCTTGATTAATATCAGAGCTCAGAAGTTCTACAAGAGAACTGGTAGGAAATTCCCGGACTCTTATATTCTGAGCCAAATGGCCTTGATAATATCAGATCACAGAAGTTCTACAAGAGAACTAGTAGGAAATTCCCTGGACTCTCTGGCAAAACAAAGTTGGTTTTGACAAAAGTAAGTTGAGGTGTCACAAATGCCATAGGCTTGGGTACTTTGAAGAGAGTGTACGTCATCTGGATCTAACTCTCTGCACCCTTTGGACTTTTCCAAGTAATATTCAACAAAACAAAGGGCAACATCCTACTAGTTCTGGTCATCAATCACAACCTCTATCTCCTGCATATTTTGTCCCTCAGGGTCAAATGCCATATCCATATCCCTGCTATTACATGCCACAAACCAGTCAAGTTCAAGTACCCATTGCTCAACAACCACCTGCTCTTCCTGAGCCTCAACCTTCCCAATCTCATCAATAATCTCAACCTCAACAACACAACTTTTTCACCCCAGGAGTTGTTGACTGGAGCAGTTTAGCAGATGATATGTCTGGTCATGAACAATATTTTCTGGTGTTGGGCAACATTATGGTGACAATCCTTTTGGAAACCTTGCTCTTATGGCCCTGGAGTCTGCTGATACCTCATCCTCTAATGCCTCCACACCACAGTTATCACAGGTATCCTCTGAGGCCAAAGCCAAGCTAAGTTCTGAAACATGCATAGCCGCATTTGCATCTATTAGAGAAGCAAATGTAGCTTTAATAACAAGACATTGAGCTAGAACAAATAATATCCAAAAGAAAAGCATTTGGTCTGTGCTTAATGATAAGAATGATGAGATTTACAAACTTAAATGCCAAATCACTGATGATAAGGCTAGGGAAGGTAGTACGTCTAGAGAAGTACAGACCTCAAGAAACACTTGCAGCTACCCAGGTAGAGTGTGATCGATGGGTACATTCCTGCAAGGGTTTTGAAATGCTTCTCAGTAAGCAGTCTGCTTCCAATGTGAAGTTTGGCATTGGTTATAATCACACTGCTCCTCCTACAGATTTTACTCCCAGAGCAGAGGTAGAATCTGATGGAGAAAGCAAAACCAATCCTTTCATCATGTGATGTACTATCTAATACAACACCATCAGAGGTTGAAGTCAGCATTAATTCCTCCCAAAACCTATCAGCTAATGTTGATGGTTCAAATGCTGACACTCATATGATCAAAAGGTTGATCACTCCAGGTGGTATTTCACAAAGTATGAAAGTACTAAAGAGCAAGTCATAACACCTGGAGAACAAACCCAAACTACTGCATGTACTAAAGGAAAGAAAATTGCCAGTAGAAAGGGTGGGAAAACTACTGAAGAAGATATCAAGAAAGCATGTACTGCAAGGAAGAAAACTGCTAGTATTGGTCGCAAACTGCTGAAGAATAAGACTTCAGTTGTTTCAATCTTCAGCAGATGATCAACTTAAGATGAAGAAAAAGCCATGAAATATGTGGCTTATTCAATCATCTTACTGACGATTGCTGGTATAAAAAGGGCTCCAAACTCAAACACAATGAGAACATTAAAAAGAAAATGGATAAAATGAAAACTGAGTTTGAAAACAAGTTTGTACCAGCAACATCAAAACCAGTAACCTCAAAATCCAAAAAGAAATCCAAAAAGGAAGGGGTTAATCAGGCAACAGCTGAGGTTGCTCAAAGGGAGATGGTACAACACAGGAATCCATCAATCTCAAGCACTAATGTGTCTGATAAGCTGAAGACTTTATCACAGAATCAGACACAACTTGTTATGATGGTTCAACATCTATTAGGGAGAGTCAACCAATTAGATGCCCTGTGCTGAAACCACAGAGAAGAAAATCCATGCCAAAGGATTCTTTTCTAACCATCTCCATCCCCTCAGGCTGTTCTTCATAGCAAATTTGTAGTTTACCATCTATTGATGTGAACATACCCAAAACCAAAAAGGTTTGGGTCTTAAAAACTAACTAATTTATTATGATTGCAGGGTTCTTCAGCATGCCACAGTAGCATCTGGTATGTAGACAGTGGAGGATCTATGCATATGACAGGGAATAGCTCTCTTCTTCATGATTACTCTCAAGGAAAGAAGGGGTTTGTTTCTTTTGGCAATGATGCTAAGGGTTACATCATTGGCAAAGGCTTTGTCTCCAATGGGGAAATAAGGTTTGATGATGTTAACCATGTGGAGAATCTCAAGTACAATCTCTTGAGTGTCAGTCAAATGTGTGATAAAGACCATGTTGCTCTTTTCACCAGTCAGAACTACAGGTGTCTGTCATCCAAAGTTCTGAGTTTGATTGATAAGGTGTTGGATGATCATACTCTCCTGAGGGCCAACAGGACAGGAAGAGTGTATTCCTTAGATCTTTCCAAGAAAATAGATCTCAAAGGCCATCCTTGCCTATTTTCCAAGGCTTCTCCTCAAGAATCTATTCTATGGCATAGAAGGCTGGGTCATGTGAATCTTAAAAACTTGAATCAGCTGATACATCATGGTTTAGTAAGGGGATTGCCTATGAAGGAGTTCAGATATGAGACAACTGCACTGCTTGTTTGAAAGGAAAACAACACAAAGTCTCATTCCCTCCTATTGAAGAACCTAAGTCCATTGTCTGCTTGCAACTACTACACATGGATATCTTTGGTCCTGTGAGAGTAATGAGTATGGCAAAGAAGAAATACTGTCTGGTAATTGTGGATGATTACTCCAGATTTGTATGGACTTTCTTCTTGCATTCAAAGGATGAGGCTACTCAGACGATTATAAACTTGTGTTGTATGTTGAGAAGCAGTATTCCCTATCTGTCAAGTGTCTCAGAAGTGATAATGGAATAGAATTCAGAAACCATACACTGATGATTTTTATCTCTCAAAGGTAATCAAGAGGCAGATTAGCATCCCAAGGACTCCATAACAAAATGGAGTAGTAGAGAGAAAGAACAGGACCCTAATTGAAGCTGCAAGGTCCATGTTGGCTGACTTTGGTTTGCCACTGACCTATTGGGCTGAAGCTGTTAACACAGCTTGCTATGTGCAGAATAGAGCCTTAGTAAATCAGAGGTTGATAAAGACTCCATATGAATTCTACATCATTTGGCTCCTCTAATTTCATTTTTCAGAGCCTTTGGGTGTCCTTGTTTCATTCTCAACACAAAGGATCAACTCCACAAATTTGATCCTAAGGTGGATGCAGGGTATTTTGTTGGTTATTCATCTACTTGCAAGGCATACAGAGTTCAACTGCAGCGAACAAAGATAGTTGAAGAGACTCTTCATGTGAAGTTTAATGAATCTCCAAAGGACAAGATTCTACAAAACCCTATGGAGTTATTTGATTTGGACATATTGCAATATGTTCCTTATCAAGCTTCAGCTGTTACTCCTGTCAACAGTTCTCCACCTGGTGGTATTGATGATGATGATGATAATATCAATACTCACCTATTCAAGTTTAGTGATCAACTGCCTGAGTCCACTAAACTTGATGTTCCTGTAGCTTCAGCAGTTCCATCCACAACAATGCTCATGAGATCTCTAATTCCTCTACATCTTTTGATTTGCCATCTCATTCTTGGTTCAAGAGTCTGCATCACATCTACTACTGTTGAAGGTCCTACAAACACTTGCACAGATCTCATTGTTTATCAAGAGCTGAAGAATCACCCAATGTCTCAAATCATTGGTGATATCAATGCTGGAGTTTCAACAAGAAGTCAATTGTCCAATTTCTGCTTCTATGCTCTCTTCATTAGTCAGGAAGAGCCAAAGAACTATCACATTGCTTTAAGGGACAATGGATGGATTGAAGCCATGCAGCTTGAGCTACTTCAGTTCAACAAGCAGCAAGTGTGGGAACTGGTTCCTCTACCCCCAGGTAAGTGTGCAATAGGCACTAAATGGGTGTTTAGGAATAAAACAGATGAAAATGGGCTTATTGTTAAGAACAAGGCCAGACTGGTGTTCAGGGGTTTGCATAGGAAGAAGGTATTGATTATGATGAAACCTTTGCTTCTGTAGCCAGATTGGAGGCAATTAGATTGTTCTTAGCCTATGCTGTATTCCACAATCTTAAAGTTTTTCAAATGGATGTTAAAAGTGCATTTTTATATGGTAAAATAAAAGAAGAGGTTTATGTGTGTCAACCACCAGTTTTGAGGATAATAAACATCTAGATTGGGTATACAAGCTTGATAAGGCTCTTTATGGGTTGAAACAAGCTCCTAGAGCCTGGCATGAGACATTATCAAATTTTCTTCTTCAAAATAATTTCACTAAAGGCTCCATAGATAAAACTTTGTTCATTAAGAAGGTGGATCAGCATAAGCTACTTGTTCAAATTTATGTTGATGATATTATTTTTGCATCCTCTGATCCCCAGTTGTGTGATGATTTTAGCAATTTAATGCAAAAGAAGTTTGAAATGAGTGCAATGGGAGAATTACAGTTCTTTCTAGGATTGCAAATCAAACAAAAGGTTGATGGGACTTTCATTCATTAGTCTAAATATACAAAAGATCTTTGAATAAGTTTGATTTACAAAACTGTAAGCCTGTTCTACTCCCATGGCCACCCACTCAACTGGATGCAGATCAGAAAGGTAAAGCTGTTGATGAAACACTTTACAGATGTATGATTGGGTCCTTGATGTACTTAACAGCTTCTAGACCAGATATCATGTTTGCAACTTATGTTTGTGCTAGATTTCAGGCTGCTCCTAAAGAGTCTCATTTGATTGCAGTCAAGAGGATCTTTAGATATCTGCAAGGTACACAATCTCTAGGTTATGGTATTCCACTGGACACTCTTGCAAATTAGTTGCTTTTTCTGATAGTGACTATGCAGGGTGTAAGTTAACCAGAAAGTCAACTTCTGGTGGATGTCAATTCCTAGGCAACTGTTTGATTTCTTGGCAGAGTAAGAAACAAACATATGTTGCTACATCCACTACTGAAGCAGAGTACATTGCTGCTGCAAGTTGTACAGCTCAGGTACTCTAGCTTCAGAACCAACTTTTGGATTATGGCATTACAGAGACTAAGACTCCATTATTAATGACAGTGCTTCAGCTCTTTGCATTGTCAAGAATCCTATCCAGCATTCTAGGACAAACATATAGAGATCAGACACCATTTTATTAGGGACTGTTTTGAAAAAGGTCTGATTGATTCAAAGTTTGTGCCTAGTGCTGATGAGCTTGCAGACATTTACTAAGCCTTTGGATAGTTCAACTTTCCAAAACCTAGTGTTATGGCTTGGTATGCTGCAGCTAGAATAAGTGACAACTACTGATGATCTTAGTAAATAAGTACTGAGGATCATTAGTACATCTCACAAATATGTACTGATTCTATAAAAGAAACTGGTGCAGTTATAATACTAATGTGAGTAAAAACAGATAACTACTGATGTCCTATAAAATACTGAAAACAACTAAAAAGTCTGATGAGTAGTGTTGAGGACAGTATGAAACAGCTGAAAAGCTAAGAATTGACGAAAACTACTGATGGGAAATTCTCTTTTAGTTTTACAATGTTGTTTCATCTTAAACAACTGAAGCAAAACCAATGTCTTTGTAGTTCACAACTACTGATGACTAACACCAAGTCTTTAGTCGTTTACAACAACTGATGACAAAACCAATGTCTTCAGTAGTTTCACAACTACTATGACTAACACCAAGTCTTCAGTCGTTTACAACAACTGATGACAAAACCATGTCTTCAGTAGTTTCACAACTACTGATGACTAACACTAAGTCCTCAGTTGTTTCCAACATCTGAAGTCAAAACCATGGTTTTTAGTAGTTTTATAACTACTGATGCCTAAAACCAAGACTTCAGTTGGTTCAATCTCTGGAGGTTAATACCATGTCATCAGTCGTTTAAAACTACTGATGATTAACACCAAACCCTTCAGTTGTTTTATAACCCATACCCTATAAATACCTAATCCTACAGAGCTTCATTATCTCAAACCTAACGTTCAAAAACTCCGAACCTTCTCTCACATTAATGACGACCATGCAGCTTAAACCAAGACACAACTGTGTTGCCTACCTTACCAAATCACCCTTCTGGATGAAGTTTGATACTGCCATTGATCTAATGGTCCATTCTCCATACAAAACGGCCTTCCTTATCAATCCTACCATTTATGCTGAATCCCTAAATTAGTTCTGGACGAACGTCACCCTTACCACTGGGGAGAATGACACCGAGTCTCTCCAGTCGTTCGTCAACTACCGTAAGGTGGTCATCACTCCGGCAATCCTTCGCCAAACCCTACAACTGGATGATGCCACCTTCCCCTATGGATATTCAAAGGGCACCACTGATCTATCCTTTGCCCACCATGGATACCAGGGTAACCTCAGCGCTTCTACCATCCTAAAGAAGCATTTCCATGACGCGGAACGCCTTATTTTTCATATGGTGAATGTCTGGCTAGCCCCTAAGACTTCTTCTTGGGATCAAATGTCAACCAGGTGGCAGCAGGTATTCTTCTCTATCCTTGAGCAACAAAACTTAAATTTTTCTAAAATAATATTTCTTGAACATAAGGATATGGTCTCAAAACCTATTGCTAACCGATGGATATTATATCCACGGTTCATAATGGCCATTATAGAGAACCAGCTGAAAGCTGAGGGACTTGTTGGCCTTGGAGTCCCTGCCATGGCTGTATTGCCTGAGGTATACTCCAGGCACAACTCTGACCAGTCACTCAAACAGGCTGCCAAGCTGCGAAAACCCAGACAGCTGGAACCCACAGCCACCTCCTCCAAATCCAAAGTCCCCACCAAACCCAACAAAGAATCCCAAAACGGCTACTCAGGGAAATGAGTCCCCTGAGGATGTCCCTGCAACACAAACGCAGGATATATCTACTGGCCATAATCCCCCAGTAGATACAAGTACTCACCCAACCTCAACCACTCAGGCTTCCTCTCAACAGGAGCCTGCAGCAACCACATTTGGGGCACCTATACATCTGGAACCTTCCTCATTTGAGGAGGTTGCCATTGAAACGCACCACTCTCCCCGGGTGCATACTGCTTCTACACCATCTCCCACTGCAACCGCCGCCCAAAGTCCTACCATAATAGTTGCAAAA
Source organism: Flaveria trinervia (assembly GCA_025506515.1). Classification (NCBI taxonomy): domain Eukaryota; kingdom Viridiplantae; phylum Streptophyta; class Magnoliopsida; order Asterales; family Asteraceae; genus Flaveria; species Flaveria trinervia. The sequence goes on along the minus strand of CM046458.1, from coordinate 36,964,205 downwards.
GGGTGAGTCAATTGCATTCCTCACCCCCTCCCCAGATACCAATCAAAACTGGGATAGCCTCAACAATTGAGGGGGAGGATGAAAATGCTTCTGATAACCACAGCACAGGGGTTACACTATTCCATCTCCAAGTGTAGAAACAGAGATTAGAACATCTGGTGAGGCTGCCACTTCTCCTGCTTCAGCATATGATCAGGATGCAGTTGGTAACATCCATAAGACCTCACCAGAGGCAACTGCCAATAAAGGACATAGTCCTAAGGCAGGAAGTCCCCAGTACCAAGAACAAGGGACACATGCACATACTGATCTACACTCAGAGCATGTACATCCTGATTCTATGAGGAGGTCAGGTGATTCAGCAAACATGATGATGGCCTGGGCTTCTTCTATGATGCTTTAGCCCAAAATACGATCCTAGAGAATGAGGTAAGCAGACTCAACGAGCTGATTGCCAAAATGTCTCAGGATCTAAGTCCATCTTCCCCAATCCACCAACAGATGGAACCTTCCTCTGAAGGTCTCTTATACACAGAGCCACTCCAAAACACTCAGCCACCTGCCTCTACTTCTGGCACTATCGCTCAGGGACAGAACCCCCTGAGCAAATAGCTGCTATCTTTCAAAATTCCTTACCTCTCATCACACCAGTTATCACTGATATAGTGATAGAACCCTTGATGAGAAGCTTCCATCGGTTATCCAACCCTTGATAGAGGAAGTTGTGAGCACAAGGCTTTCTGACAATCAAACCCTTGCAACCAATGCAACCAAAAAGAGGGAGATTCAGTCAGTGAAAGCAAAATGAAAGAGGATTGAAGATAGGAAAGAGAAAGAAAAAGAGATAGAGGTGGCAAATGAGAAGGAGTTGGGTGTAGAGAGTGAGAAGGAGAAGGAGAAGAAGCTGAAATGGAGAAAGTGACTGAAAGTACTAAAGACTTTCATGTCACATACAAGAAAAGGAAGAGTGGAAAGAAGGAGAAGAGTGGAGAAAATGGTGAAGGAGGCTGATGACCAACACAGCCGATGAATGGATAACATCATTGATCAGCTGTTTAGGCAAGGTCATGACACTGAAAAACTTGACTCAGAAATTAGAAGATTGGAGATTGAAGAAATCCAAGCAAGATGGGCAAGTTACACTGTGTTGGGAAAGGGAAAGGCTGGAAATCATGATCAGGTTCATAGCTAAGTATCTTGGAAGATCATTGATTGAAATCAAGTCATGGTCCAGGGACAGCATCTTGGCAATAACCACCAAGATCTGTTCATCTGAAGTATATACCAAAGGGCTAGTCATTGAAGCCTTGAATGAAGCTGGTGCTGGGCAGGACTGAACTGGTCAAACAGTCTAAAGCCTCACTTACATCCAAAATGCTAGAACAGCCTGTCAAAATTCCCACACCAAAACCACCACAACCACAACTCACTAAACCAATTCCTACCCACAAAACCAATAGCCGATGATGTACCCCAGAAGAGAAGGAAGAGAAGGGTACGGAGGCTACAAGAGGAAGAAGAAGTTAATGATGAAGATGAAGACAGGCTGCCAATCTCAGCTATTATACAGTTTCCTAAGGCCATAAGTCACCCTCCAACAATTACTCCTGAATCTCAAAGGCAAATTGTGAAAGTGAAGTTAGAAGAAGAAGAGCTTCACAAACACATGAGAGGATTGTTGAGAAGAGTCGACAAAGCATACGCTGCCACATCTTCAATCATCAATATCAAGAAACATGCTCAGAGATTATACACTCTCAGACATACCTTTCAATATCAAAAAGAGAGAGTGAGGATTTGGCCTAATCCCAGGGTGTCTCATAGGATTCAAAAGAAAAATATTCCACAGAGACACATTGGCCAAGTAAAGAAGATTGTAGATGAAGTGATCTCACTGGCCTTTGTAGTATCACCTTGGGAGATTCTAGACGACTTCAAGAAAGCCTATAAAGCTGAACTGACCCCATAAAAGATGCTGGAGAATAAAGTGGTGAAAAAGGGGTTAGTATATAGGAGGCTTGAGGAAGTTAGAAAGAATGAGCTCCAGTTGTTCTTAGAGGGTATTCACCCAGATGAATTCGCATATAGAGTCAGAACAACTGTGGAACTAAAAAATGGGAAGCAGGTCAAATACCTCTCTGAGTATTATGGGCCAGAGTCACTCTTTGAAGGAGAAGCAGAAGAGCTTACCATGGAGGAACAAGTATTCTACATTAAGGCCAATACAAGGGAGTCTTACAGACTAATAGTTGGGAAGTAGATCTCATGGATGGGGTAACAGCTCTGTGTCCAGTTCCCCAAGACAGAGTTCCCATCCATCCTTTGTCAAACAGATCATTGAGACTTCTTCCCAGGCCTGTGCTTACAAGGGTCACTTCTGAGCTGATCTAGAAGACAAAAAGACCAATCTTTCTGCCATAATAAGTGGGACATCTTCAATAAGCTTAAAGGTTTTGGCTGTATTGGTTCAGGGGAGTTTGTTGGACCAAAAGAACCAATGAGCCAGATCATAAAAACCTTTAAGTCCCACAAGACATCACAACAACTGCTGAAGACTTGATCAGCTGTTTGACAAAGTTTGAAGATCAATAGCTGAAGACTAAAGTACTGAAGACTTCAACAGCTGAAGACCAAAGTCTGAAGATCAACAGCTAAAGACTAAAGTACTGAAGACTTCAACAGCTGAAGACCAAAGTCTGAAGATCAACAGCTGAAGACTAAAGTACTGAAGACTTCAACAGCTGAAGACCAAAGTCTGAAGATCAACAGCTGAAGACTAAAGTACTGAAGACTTCAACAGCTGAAGACCAAAGTCTAAAGATCAACAGATGAAGACTAAAGTACTGAAGACTTCAACAGCTGAAGACCAAAGTCTGAAGATCAACAGCTGAAGACTAAAGTACTGAAGTCTTCAACAGCTGAAGACCAAAGTCGGAAGATCAACAGCTGAAGACTAAATTACTGAAGACTTCAACAGCTGAAGACCAAAGTCTGCAGATCAACAGCTGAAGACTAAAGTACTGAAGATCAACAGCTGAAGTACAAAGACTGAAGACATCAGCTGAAGACATCAGCTGAAGACATCAGCTAATGACAACACTGAAGTTCAAGAAGTCCAAGTACTGAAGCCTTCAGAGTTTGTCACAACAGCTGAAGAAGCATTTTTCAGTTGTTGTGATGGTTTCCTTTCAGTAGTTTTCTTTTCTATTTCAGTACTTGTAAAACGACTAAAGAGCATGTTCTTCAGTCGTTGTTGTTTCAGTAGTTTTCTTTTCAGTAGTTGTAGTGATAGTTAACACTTGGCATTTTTGTAAGAAGATGTCAGCTGTTTGACATCTTCAGTAGTTGTGTTAACTTTGAGTAGTTAAATAACAGTTAGATGTAACTGTCAAGTGACATCAGCTGACGGCAGCTTCCCTTATAAAAGGAAAGATGACCTAATTGTAATGGGGCGCGTGAAGCCAGCCGAAGCATGTATTGAATGAATATATTGCTTTTGGCAGAAATTCTCTCTCTATAACAAACACTGTTTCATTGATAAATTTCGTGTGTTCTTGTTTAAATTTGTTAATTCGTGGGCTCATTCCGCTACAAATCCAATCTAATTGATCAACTAGATGCTGAGATCCTAACAGTTATAGCCTATGCATCCCGACAGTTGAAAGTTCATGAGGTTAATTATCCTACTCATGACTTGGAACTTACAGCTATGGTCTTTGCATTAAAGATTTGGAGGCACTACCTATATCGGACGAAATGCACCATATTCACTAACCATAAGAGCTTGAAGTACTTCTTCGAGTAGAAAGACTTGAATATGAGGTAGAGAAGATGGTTGTAGCTCATAAATGATTATGATTATGAGATCCATTAACATCCAGGCAAAGCCAACGTGGTGGCGGATGCCCTTAGCCGAAAGGAGAGACCCGAGCCGATTCGGGTGAAGGCTTACGAGTTGATCATGACCTCTGATGTGATGAAGCAGGTCAAGGAGTTTCAAGAAGAGGCATTGAAGGAAGATCATCTTAACTCTGAAAGAATGAGAGGTCTGGTCATGAAGTTGGTCAAAATACACTCGGTGTTAGGAACCGATTTGGACGGATGTGGACTCCACATTTTGGGGATTTACATGGGAAGACTATGGATGAAGCTCATAAAACTTGATACTCCATTCATCCCGGTACTACAAAGATGTATCAAGATATGAAGAAAGATTATTGGTGGTAAGGTATGAAGCGTGATGTAATGGAGTACATGAGTAAGTGTCTTACTTTTGTACAAGTGAAGGCGGAGCATCAGAAGCCGTATGGGAAGATCCAACCTTTGGATATACCAGAGTGGAAGTGTGAACATATGACCATGGACTTCATCTGAAGCTACCGCGTACAGCGCGAGGGAATGATGCCATATGGGTGATAGTTGATCGTTTGATGAAGAGTGCTCACTTCCTACCGATCCGCGAGACATATTAATCCGAGAGGTTAGCAGATCTATTCATCAATGAGATCGTAACTCATCATGGTGTGCGGTGTCTATTGTGTTTAATTGTGACACCCGATTTACGTCTAAATTTTGGAAGAAATTCCACGATGCTATGGGGACGAGGTTACATATAAGTGTGGCTTATCACCCCAGATAGATGGTCAGTCAGAAAGGACCATTCAGACTCTGGAAGATATGCTTCGGGCATGCGTCATTGATTTTGGAGGAAGTTGGGATGACCACTTACCGTTAGCTGAGTTCTCATATAACAATAGTAATCATGCCAACATTGCTATGCCCCCCTTATGAGATGTTATACAGTAGGAGATGTAGAACACCCATGTGTGGGGGTGATATTGGCCATAAAGAGTTAGGGGGCGTCGAGGTGGTCGAGGCTACGACTGAGAAACTGGAAAGGATCATGGAATTTATGAAGGTAGCTAAAGATAGTCAAAAGTCATATGCCGATAAGAGACGTAGACCGATTGAGTTCCAGGTGGGTGATAGAGTCATGTTGAAGGTCTCACCTTGGAAAGGTATCATTCGGTTCAGAAAGCAGGGCAAGCTGAGCCCGAGATACATAGGCCCTTTCCAAATCATTACTTTAGTAGGGGTGGTGGCCTATAGTTGGAGCTACCAGATAAGTTAAGTGGAATTTACCCAACATTCTATGTTTCTCATCAGAAAAAATGTCTAGCAAACGAAGATATGATTATACCGCCGGAGGATGTCTAGATAGATGAACGACTCAATTATATCAAGCAACCACTGGTGATCATTGATCGAAAATGAAGAGGTTAAGGAATAAAGTGGTTCCTCTTGTGCGTGTACAGTGGAAGCACAAGAAGTGATCTCAGTCTATATGGGAGACGGAGGAGGAAATAAGACAACATTACCCATGATTGTTTGAGGAATAACATGATTTAGGGACGAAACCTATATAAGGGGGGAGTGGACTTGTAACACCTGGTTATTTTAATAATCAAAGAACAAAGAATAAACTGAAGGAAAAAGAAAGAAAAGATATATTACTCATGTCAAGGGGTAAAAAGTGTCAAAATGACAAAAATCTTTAAAAAGTTGGTAATAAAGGTGATGGCCGCCATCACCCTCTCTTCACCCATATCATTTGGATTTTTTAGAGAGAGAAAGCAAAGAGGAGCAGAAAGCTTTCAGGTTTTTGTAGGATAGGTAGAAGAAGATCAAATTGGAGGTAAGAATTCACGATTTTAAGATGTTCTTAACTGGCTTTATCCTCGGGTGTATGCTTATGTGTGTTTGTGTGTTCGGTCGTGTGTGTTTTGGTGGGTTTCTAGGCGGTTAAACTCAATTTCAAATGAGTTTGGAAGATGTCCTACCCATATCTGTTATTCGTATGTTTTTGGTTGGTTGGATTTTGGGCTGTGTGTGTGTTTGATGATGTTATGGTTGTGTTTCTAAGGCTTAGAATATAAGATTTAAGCTTAGAACAAGATAGGTGATGATTTGGGGACTGCATTATGATGTTAAGCGTGAATTAGACTGCCTATGCGCCTAAACAGTGGCTCATGTGCCTAACAGAAATAACTGCCTAAGTGTTCCCATACGCCCAAAACCACATGCGCCCCAATAGTACCCATGCGCCTAGAAATTGGTTGAAATTTTCTAAGTGTCCAGACGCCTAGAAAGTCCATGTGCCTAGGCACTCATGCGCCTGCATAGTGCCCATGCGCCTAGAATTGCCCAGAAATGACTAAGTGTTGCCCATGCGCCCCAATAGTGCCAATGCGCCTAAAAGTTCCCCATGCGCCTAAGTGTTCCCCATGCGCCTAAGTGTTCCCCATGCTCCCAGAAGGCCATACGTCTGAATAGTGCCCATGCTCTTAAAGACTTAGAATATTTTTCTCATTTTTGGGGAAATGTAATGTGTAGGCTTTGACTTGGGAGGTTCTCGGGGTAAAGTAAGTTGACTTTTTGAAGTCGTAGATGATGAGATGGGGGATGTATGATGAGGCTTGTATGATGATGATGGTATGTATGATGTATGTTATGTATGTATGATGGTGCCTTGTATGGTGATGTTTTGTATGTTTATGCATATGACTATGTTCCTATTATGTATGGTTATTTTCCCGTGACTTTACGTTGAATGTTAATGAATGAAATGAAAAGTATTATGTAACGTAAAGTGGAAGATAATGAAAAGAGAAACATACTGAAAGAATGCCTGCATTAATAAATGAATGAAAGTAAGAAAGTCTTGCAAGTAATATATGGAGATTCACACCGAATGAAGGGTGTTAGCTCAACAGTGTGCGGGTTAGCTACCCCAGAAGGATGCATACATGGGTCTAATCATTGTGATTGACCATTTGTATGGGATCCTTGCCGCTTGCCCTAGGTACTGGAGTCAACTCCATGCATAATTTTCGAGGTCTATGAAAGGACTCAGGCCCAGTAACCAGCTTCGTGCACAATGTTCAGGGTATAGCATATGGCATTGGTCCGGAATGAAAGTGAAAAGATAAGTGGTGAATGTACTTGCCCTAGGTACTGGAGTTAGCTTCATGCACAATGTTCGAGGTCTATGAAAGGCCTCAGGCCCAGTAACGAGCTTCATGCACAATGTTCGGGGTATAGCATATGGCATTGGTCCGAATGAAATGAGAAAAGATAAGTGCTGAATATACTTGCCCTAGGTACTGAAGTCAGCTTCGTGAATAATGTTTGAGGTTTATGAAAGGCCTCCTGCCCAATAACCAACTTCATGCATAATGTTCGGGGTATTGTACATGTCATCGAAAGTAATGAAGATACGAATTAAAGTATGAATGAAAGTGAATGAAAGTAATGAAAGTGAATGATAATGACATAAAGTGAATTGAAGAATGTTAATGAATGAATGATGAAGATAATAATGTTATTATCTATGTGTACGTATGATGTGTGATCATGTACGAAAGTATAGTATGGTTCTAAACGAATGTAAAATATGTTTTATTTTAAAACTAGAACTCACTCAGCAATGCTGACTTTTATGTGTTTCCAATTGGCGGGTAAAGGTTGCTGATGATGGCACGGAGCATCTACTTGGCTCATTTTGGGCGGCATTCTTTTGTTTATTGTTTTTGCATTATATTGCGAACAAGCAATGTTTAGTAACGAATTTTGTATTAACTTGCAAAAGCATTTATATTGGAATGAAAAGTTATTTTAATGTTTCTGATGCAATATTTTATTAAAGATAATATAATTATATGTTTCATGTGCGATGATTGACCGGCTATGAGCGTCCCGGGAACATGGTCTTACAGTATTTTTTTTGTAATATTTATTCCAGGAATGAGATTGTAGGTGCTCTAACACCCATGTTTGGAGGAAGTTGATTCTAAACCTATACTAGAGTTATGGTGTAACGCTAAGGGAACTGAAGGAGTGATTCCAAGACTGTTGGACTTGAGCATTCGCATGAGTATGTACATGGTGACTGCAAGATCAGTTTTTACACTCAACACAAGTATCTTTCTCTCAAACTCACTAAGTAACACTCGAGTATATGATGAATCAGAGTCCTTCTAAGAGTTGATGATAATATACTAAGTAAATCAAAGTAACACACGAGAATAATTTTCAAGATACTTGTATATATTACTTCTTAACTCAAAGTTTTACAAGACTCTTACAAGCATACTACATGAGTTATAATGAGAAATTATATATACTACTACCTACAACCGAATATACTTTGATACCAGCTGGAAACCTTAGACTAAGAAAATAGTGCAAAACTAAAGTTAAGATATCTTAGATAAAGTATTATCTAAAGTTGGAAATTGTACTAACTGATAAGGTGTGAATAGTGGAATAAAGTATGGTGAACTACATGGATATGGGAAAGTGCCATGCAGTATCTCAAAGATGTGCAGCGGAGTGTCAGAGAGAGCATACTTCTGTCCACTAGTTCATAGTAGCTACTTCCGAAGGTTAACTGTTCTTCCGAAGCCACTTATATTTCAGAAGTGGCTATTTCTTCGGAGGCTTCCTTGGGATTTCATACTTTGGAAGTTATAGTCTTTATTTCTTCTAAGTGTTAAGCTTTGGAAGAGGAAAGACTTTGTCTTCGAAAGCTGAAGCATATCTTCGAAAGTTCCTTAGACTTGTCTTCGGAAGTTCAGCAGATTTCTTCGAAAGTGCTGAAGTTGTCTTCGGAAGTTCCTTATTTGTTGTACTCAAAAATTCTAAGTGCTTGGTTTTAGTTGCACCAACCTTACCTGATCCAACAAACTCCTCCTAGGTTGATGCAACCAAAACCTCACTTGTTCTTGCTCCTCAAAACTTTCAACATAAGGGAAAGCATATACTTGTCTGTTTCTTTGTTCTTCCCAGAAGTAGTGCTGAGAAGTTTATATAAATCATTCGTACATACAAGATCCCGTCTGTCACTCTGAATGATGTGTATCCTCTGCTGAGTCCCGCTTAAGAGAGTTAGTTGATGGGAGTTATAGTCATATTCCCATCTAACTATTAGTTCCAAATCTGGGCCTTCCACCAATTGTAAAAAGGCTTTGCCTTTGTTGATTGACCTTTCCTTGTTTTCTTCTCTCTCAGCTTCAACTCATTTTCAATCTTAGCCTTTATAGTTAGCTCAGCAAGATGAAGGCTACTCAAATGATTTCTGATATAAGCGGCTATGTCGGAGTTGGAGGGATTGGAGAATGGCTTCTCTACTAACTCAGCTATATCAATATGCTTGAGTGTAGTAGAGACGGAGCATTCAGCCTATTTCCCTATCCATTCTCTCTCTTCACAACATAGTTGTGAGAGGAGTCATTGAACCTCCACTTGATGATCTTCTTTCTTGGCACAAGAGGCTGGCTGGGAATATTGTCACCTTTCTTTGTATCCAGTAGAGTCACTAGCCTTATTCTGAGCTTCTTCTCTTCATCATTCAATGAATCAAAGTTAAGGCCTAGAAATTTGATGGCCTGGTCTAGTGTTCCTCTTGGGAGATCAAGGAATTGCTCTCTTGTGAGGAACTTAAGGAATTGCAAGTGTAAATCAGTTTGAGAGACTCCTCCTCATAAGAGATATCGCTTAATGATGTGCAGTTGATAAGCTTCCTCTCGATTTCTTTAATTTCTTCTAAGGAAAGAGGCTTAGATGTATGAGAGGATGACTTGGGTGGTTGTTTGGTGGATGAGGATTGGGTTCTAGGTAAGGTTTTGGGTTTGAGGATGGGTAGTCTTGGTGGTTGTTTGGATTCAGTGGATGAGGAAGTAGGTAAGGTTGATGATGCAGGTTCAGGGGTGTAAGGCTCAATGGTTAGTTTAGTTTTAGCAAGGAAAGGGAAAAGGATACGTTCAGGTTGATGTTGTGATTGTGGAGTAGATATTAAAGTCATCCTCTATACTGTTCGGTACATATCTTTCCTTCTTTCTGAGCGTATGTTAGTCGTGATCTCGCTGACAATACGCTCCAGGGTCATCATAGACATAGATCCAACCTGCCTGCCTAAGAAGCCATGGGCCTTGAGGTACTCCTTCATCCAAGCTTTGCCCCTATACTTCTTCATGACTGCAAGCTGAGCATCATCTTCTTTCTTCTCTTTCTCCTTTAGTTTTTTCCTAAATTCCTTTTTTCTCTCCTTCTCTAATTGATCATTTTCTTTGTTTATAGGGAACAGGATCATGTCATTGTCATGTGAAGCAAGTTCTTTAGGAGAGAATCCTTTGGAGATTAGGAAAGCTATCCTATCACTCCTAAGCTGTTGATCAGCTTCCTCCTTCTTTCTTAAATTTTCTTCGTCCAAGGCCAACCTTGTTGTTTCTTCTTGTTCTCTTATCAGCAAGGTTGCCTTCTCTAACTCAATTAGCTCCTTAAGTGGTAACAGGAGGATATCTTCACTTGTAGCTCTCAGATTGACATGCTGTCAATCACTTCCATTCTTTTTGGATTTTTGACTGCCTCTTGGTTGGCTACAACTGCATTGCTCCTTGCAGCTAGTAGTTTCCCTAAGGGGAGTCTTCCCTATCTCTTTAAAATTTCCAACCTTTCTTCTTCTAGAATTTCTTCCACAATAACTTCTTCTTTCCTTTGACATCCTTGGAAGCTTTAGACTTTGGAGATTCTTAAGTAGATGTTTCAGGTTATTGAGTGGTGGCTGGAGCATATGATGATGAAGGTGTTTGAATAATGGGTAACTTGAGATAGTCCTCACTATTACCTCAGATACTAGTTCCCGAATTGCGTCTATGATGATAAAGTCATCGGAAAAGAAGTAAAGCCCTTCCATAGCTTCCATCTCAGCTTCAGAAGATTGAAATTGTTCTTCCACAGCTTTGACTTTAGCTTCAGAAGTCTGTCACAATACACTATTTGTCCCAACTATGTTGGTTGTTGGGCCATCGGTTTTCATTTCCCCTTCGAAATCAATCTCAGGTTGCATCTGGACTTTAGGTTGACCAACTCCCTCAACAGTAGTAGAAGGTGTATTCAGCCTCTGAAACTCTTCAGCCCTAAAGTAAGCCACATCTGGACCTAGCTGCCACATTAAAGATCCTAAAAGAAACAAGGTTAGAAACCTATTTAGATCTTTGAGCAATCTTGGGTCCACCTGTAGGATGATCGGAGGAGGCTCCGGAAAAACATCGAATGTTGAGTAGGATATCTTGAAGAGAGCATAGAGATGGTTAAGCTAGTGGATGTCATGTGTGATTGTCTTTGAACATTCTTCCCCTTTTTGGTAGCATCATCTTGAGAGCTAGATGAGCTAGAGGAAGAAGTCATTGAGACCTAGATTGGTACATGCCTAACAGATCTCTCAGTATGTTTCTCAGCAAGTTTAGACTTAAGATTGTCAATTTCAAGTTGCTGAGTGGTGGACCTCTCCTCTAAAGTTTTGACCCTGAATTCAAGGTTAGATACTTTAGTATGGAGGTCTTTATGGTGAGTTGTATGCTTCCTTCATCTTTCTAAAAAGAATCATGGGTAGATGAGGTAACATACCTTCTATGTTCATCCTCACCATCAAAAGTGGTTTCTTGGCGCCCTGGTTTCCCATGCATAATGATGTCTCTTTCTGAGTCATCAAAATGCTTGGTTGCCGTAGATTCAGTCTTAACAAGGTTACCACTGTCATGAGGGCCCAATGAGACACCTGCGGTCGTGGTAGCCGAATCTACAAGAGTCCTCTCCACTCTAGTGGGACTTACCTCAGTTGGTGTTTGTTGATGTGGGCTAGAGATTAGAGGTGTCTTTAGACTCAGTTGATCCTTTAAATGGTGTTGTGGATTAAATTCACTGCCTTGGAATGACATAATCTCTTCATCAGAACCTATATATAGGCCAGTAAAGGATATAGTAGTTATTCCTATTGACCCGAGACCTTGATTAATGACTAATGGCATTGAGCCTATGGTGGGGCTGTCACTTTTAGGCTTCTTAAGGGAATATAGAGATTCACCTGAGGATTTTTAGTTTGGGTTTCGGGCTCATAGGATTAAGACTGAGGAGACTCTATGCCCATATTGAGATCAAAGGTGAAGGAGGGTGAGACCTCAGATAGAGTGGGAGCCTATGTTTTCACTCTAGCCTTTTTGGATAGAAAAGGGGGAACTTGTTCAACTAGAGGAGATTGAAGAAGGGTTTGTTTCGGACTTCTCTGTTAAGTGATTTTGATGGGGTGAGCAGGTAGATTTGGCAAAATGAGGGTGGTTGCTGGTGTGGGCTCATCACCTGTGGGGTTAATAGGGATGTCACTAGGAGCCATTGGCTCAGTCATACCTGGAAGAAGCTCAGTGTGTCTTCCAGTGAAGTTGGTGGACAATTTCTTCAACACTTTGAAGACAGTCGGCCTCATTTGAGACATTCAGAGTAGCTACATAGAGAAGCTGACTCTGGTCTAGCTCACAGTTGATAATGTGCTATAGGAACCTGGGATACATGAATAATGTGTCCCTCTGGAGGTTCCCCATAAGGTTGATCAGCACAAACCTTGAGTAATTGAAGCGGAGGCTTTTAACCAATCCATGAACTAGGCACCCTAGTTCATATGGGATTTGATCCCATCCCCCAGACTTGTTGGGCAAACAGTGGAGAACAACATGAAGCAGGAACTTCCAATTGTATGAGAAGTTAAACTTGTAAACCGTAGACCTACTTACATCTCCATCATATCCTATTTAGGTATATGTGTCATCAAGGTCTGATTTGGAGAATTCTATAGGGGCACCTTCATCGTGAAGCTCCAAATGCTCCCTAATGAGTTGTTCTGATATGATCAACTCCTGACCACATATGCTCGACCTTATAACCCTAACTCCATTTAGGGTTTCAATTTGACCTTTACCAAAAATTCCTCCATATGGTTCAAATAAACGGTGTGTTTTATAGTCAAGGTGGTGTAATAGGTAGATTGGGTGAGAAAGAAGATGATAGCTGAGAAGTCAGCATCCTTGGACGAGTCAAGGAGTGTGACCTGGTTATGCTGAGGATTAAGTGCCATCATAAGGTAAGAATAGGGGAAACAAGTTTGAAGTAGGGTAGGTTGAAGATGAGGAATTCTTTAGGCATTAAAAGTGGTAAAAAGATTAAATGGTGAATCGAGAATATTTAAATAGGTGAAAATGGCGAACGGATAAGGTGAGGTGATGGTTGTGAGTAAGATGTAATAAGACGGGAAGATTAAAAATGATTTAAAAGATTTTGACATCATTAATAAAATCCTTGCTTTTACAATGTGGGTAAAAGTATTTAGTTCCAAAGGTTTCCGATACAAAGTTGAATGTTCTTCCGAGGGTAAAAGTATTTCCTAAGGGTAAAAGTATTTCCTAAGGGTTTCTTATTCTGAAGCCAATACTTAGTTCCGAAGGTAAACAACTTTACTTCGGAAAGTAAGCAGGTCTTCCGATTAAAGAAGTTTTAAAGCTTCAAAAGTAGACAAGATATACTTCCATGACTGAAAGCTCTTCGGAAGATAAAGCCAAATTAAAGAAAGTTACTTTCGGAAGATAATGAAAAAATCTTCCGAGAGTAAATTTCTATTCAAAAGTACTTATACTTGGTCAAATTTTTGAAGAATAACTTTATTGTAACCGGGCTTAGATTGTAGTTGACAAAGACAGGACATATTTAAAACAAAAGGTTTTCAAATGAGATAAACTAGTCAATGTTTATCATCCTAATAGCCGTAATAAGATACTTCAATCTTTGTTCATAAAATTCTTTGGTGAACAAATCAGCATATTGTTCATTTGAGTCAACTTTTACTAGTTAATAAGTTTTTTCTTATGAATATCTCTAATGAAATGATACCTGATGTTGATTGTTTTCTCTTGGAGTGCTTCACTGGATTTTCAGTAATTGAGATAGCACTCTTGTTGTCAGTATATATAGGAGTGCTCATGAAGTTGAATCCATAGTCTATCATTTGATTTTGAATCCACAACCATTATGCATAGCCACTTGTAGCAGTAATGTATTCAGCTTCAGCAGTAGATGTTGAGACACATGATTACTTTTTGCATTGCCATGAGATTATCCTTCCACCAAGAAATTGACATCCTCCTGATGTTGATTTCTTGTTGATATTACAACCACCATAGTCACTAACAGTATAACCATAGAAATTAAAGTTGGTGTTCCTTGGATACCAAAGCCCATGTTTTGGGGCTCCTTTGAGGTATCTAAGGATTCTCTTGGAAATAACTAAGTGAGACACCTTTGGAGCGGCCTGATATCATGCACAAATGCATGTAGCAAGCATGATATCAGGTCTACTAGCAGTGAGATACATTAGAGACCCGATGATTGCCCTATACTGATGTTTATCATTATCCTCCCCCTCAAAGTTAGGACAAAGATTGTGGTTTATGGGTATGGGTGTCTTGGCAAGCTTACAATCTTTCATCTCAAATCTTTCTAAAATGTCATTGACATACTTAGATTGATTTATGAAGAACCCTTCCTTCATCTCTTTCACCTAAATTCCAAGGAAAAAGTCCATTTTTCCCATGGAACTCATCTCAAACTTTGTCATCATAATGCTATTAAAGTCCTTGCACTTTTAATCATTTGAGGATCCAAATATGATGTTATCAACATAGACTTGAACTAGCAAGATGTCTTTCCTATACTTCCTTATGAAAAGAGTCTTATCAATGGTACCTCTAGTGTAGCCATTCTTCAGAAGAAAAAGAGACAAGGTCTCATACCAAAGCCAGGTGCTTGGTGTAGCTCATATAGAGCTTTATCCAACTTGCACACATAGTTGAGGTGATGTGGATCTTCAAATCCTAGAGGTTGACACACATAGACCTCCTTGTCTATATCCCCGTATAGAAAGGCACAATTGTAAGGTTTCATATAAGGCTGATGCAATCCAAAACACCCAAACAGTCTGTCTAGCATGCATGCACAAAGTGTTGAAGTAGATGCTTTGGAAGTTTATCATTTGAAGCCAAGACCAATATCTTCCGAAGCCAAACATGAAGTCTTCTAAAGCTTCAGAGACAAAATCTTCCAAAGCCAGTTTATGAAGATAGATTTCTTCCTAACACTTTTGAGTACATGCTTTATCTGATGTACCTATTACCATAAAGCTGGATCACCTTTCTGCTGCAACTCTATTTGACTCATCAAATTTCACAAGTTGGTGAAAAGGTCCATGCTTTTGGTAAATTGTACATTGAGGTCTTGACTCTGTTTCTTTCTACTTTATGTACTTTTATCCTTTCTGTAATAGATTATGATGTGAGCTATGGCATGTCATAGTCAATAGTCAAAAGGCAATCTACATTTTGACTCTACAATGATTTTGTTACTGTCAAGATCATGTATCTATATGTCCTTCAAAGTATGGATGGTTGTACGATGTAGTATAAAGTATCTCTAGTCCTTGGTATCTTAATTTATGTTTCGTAACACTTGTAAGGAACAAGAGAGCAACATACAACATTTTTGAAAACCAAACACTTGTGTATTTTGTTCTTCTTCTATCTCTTATTTACTTGTGTTTCTTAGTATAACTATAACTGGTTACTAGTTCCCCATTTGATCTGTTAAGTGTTCTAAATCAATCTCTCCTCATCGTGTTATGTTGTAAGTGACCAAACCCCTTCAATTGGTATCAAAGCTTTCTAGGCTCTTGATAGTAAGATCCTACCATCTTAAGATCCCTCACACACATAAAATACTTAACATCTCAAATAGTAGCTATCACTAAAGCTGATATGAAAACTAGAACAATGACAAAGTCCCCACTAATCACTCTTGATGATTTTGACACTTGGTGCCAAAGAATGGAAGGTTTAGGCAAGTCTCAAGATTTCAGGATGTGGGAATTTGTTGTCTCAGGACCTTACATACCAAGAACCTCTTCAGCTGTTGTTGGAGGTGTTATGATTCTAAAGGTTATGGCTAACTACTCTGATGAAGATAGAAAGAAAGTAGAAATTGATCAGAAAGCCATGACAACCCTTCTTCTATGCTACCCTACAACTCACAAAAAGGTCCTTTCATCACCTTCCCGGAGACACTAAGAGAAAGCTACGCTCAAGGAAGCCCATTCCAAGAGACAAGTTCTTCACATGACTTTGTGTCTTTTGATGAAAGCTCTGGAAACTTTCTATTCACCCTTGAAGAACTGGAGTGTATCCATCCAGATAATCTGGACTACATGGAGATAGTCCAGCACATAGCTCTTCTCACTCATAGAGCCAAGAAGTTCTACAAGCGGACAGGAAGGAAGTTTCCCAGCAATACAGCCAGTGGAAAGTTTGGGCTGGATAAAAGCAAAGTCAAGTGTTACAACAGTAACCAAATGGGTCACTTTGCTTGGGAGTACAAGGCACCAAGGACAAATGATGGCCAAGCACAAACCAGACCAAACTACATTGAGAAATCCACCCAGAATGAGAAACCAAAGCAGCAAGCTGTAGTTGCTATTGAAGCAGGAGGCTTTGATTGGAGTTTTCAAATGGAAGACGCATCTCCAAACCAAGGACTAATGGCTAACCATGTTAAAGCAAAGGTATTGGAACATCTCTGTACACCTGAATGTATTGCTAAAGTTAATAGATACAGGTCCTACAACATTGAGATAAGATCTAATCTTGAGTCCTTGAATATTTTAAAATCTGATTTTAAAAGATCTGAAAATGACTATAAGTTAATGATAGAGGACATAGAGAAAACCATATCAGTTCTTAAACATGAACACACCAACTACAAGACTCAGATCAAAGATCTCATAACCAAGTTGACTGAATGCCAGGCTGAGCTTGTGATCAGCAAAGCAAGGGCAAAAAAATGTATTCTTGAAGAAGAGACCTTCAAGAACATTATATCCTCATCTTTGCATGCAAAAGTTTGTTATCAGAATAAGCAAGTAATAGGATCTAGTGAGATAGCTCCACCACACATAATCTTGTCTATAAGATCTCTTAAGTGTGGAACTTGTGAAGATGAGCTTCCTCTCATACACCCCTTGACTGAAGAGGATGAAGAAATGATAGTGTTGAATGCCTCAAAGAAGAGTGAAGAAGAGGATTCTAAGAAGGGTCACTATCCTTCTGAGGAGAGTAAAAAACCTGTGATGACCAAGTCTTTGAGAAAGAACTTGATCAGAAAGAGCAAGAGAAAGCCAAAGAAGACTTAGGAGATCAAGGCCACTTTTGACTCTAAGTAGAAACATGTCTTTATCTCTGTAGGTTTTGAAGTGCTTAAGACTAAAGACATCAACTTGAACTCTAGTACCAAGAATTCTAGTTCATGTTCAAATCATCCTAGCATCAAGAAAAAGGCTGATCAGTTTTGTACCACTACTACATAGCCTAAACCATCCAGATCCAAGTGTAGGTTTCACCTAAAAGAACTATCTTAGCATCTGCAAAAGATGATGGTGGTGAAGGAAAGTGATCAAGTTCAGCCTTGTTCTTAAAAGAAGGCTCTTAGGAAGAAGGAAATGTGTTATGTGTGAGAGTACTTCTCATCTTGCTAAGGATTGTTTCTACAATCTAAGAAGCACTCTCCATGTGACCAAAGAAGAGACTTCTAAGAGTTGCAAGAAGAAAATAACTTCGGAAGGAAAAAAAATTTCCTTCGGAAACTCCAAAATGAAGATGAAGGCAAGTGGAAAATTTCCTTCGGAAGAAAATTTGGTCTCAGAAGAAGGGAATACTTCTGAAGCACTAAAGCCAGCTATAGTGATAGCAAGATCTTTCGAAGGACCAGTCATCAAAACTTCTGAAGTCTGTCAAACTTATGAAGTATTAAAGGTCAATTCTAAACTTCCAAAGGTGGTGTGGAGGTTCAAGAAAGACCAAATGACTGAAAGTTCTTCATCAACAACAATAAAGGATCCTAAAAATATGACTATAGGATCAGTTAATATTTCATTACCTTCAACTTCTTTTGATAAATCCAAGACAAGAAAGGCTTGGGTTTCCAAATGTAACTAACCATCTCTTTTGTGTAGGAACAACTCAAGACAAAGAAGAATGTCTAGACCATTGATAGTGGTTGTTCCAGGCATATGATATGCAATAGGTCACTACTCCAAAACTTTGTAAGAATTGATGGAGGGCTAGTTGCTTTTGGAGGAGATGAGGGTGGTTACATATCTAGAAGGGGCAAGGTCACAAATGGTAAGCTCAGCATTGAGAATGTAAAGTTTGTTAGGGAGCTTGGATACAATCTTTTGAGTGTATCTCAATTTTGTGATCAGAGTCATAACATGCTCTTCACTGAGCATGAGTGCATCATTCTTAAGCCTTGGGTGTTCATTTCTCATGAGCATATTTGGCTTAAAGCCCCCATGAAAGGGAACATGTACAATATGGATTTGCAAGAAACATATCCCTCAGGAGAAGTTTCATGCTTTCTGTCTAAAGCAAATAGTGATGAGCCTTTTCCCTAGCATAAAAGAATGTGCCATGTAATATTTAAAAACATGAATAAGCTAATTAAGAATGATTTGGTAACTGGAATGCCAAAGAAATAGTTTACAAGTGATGATCATTGTGCTGCATACCTGAAATGGAAGCAACACAAGGTATCTCACAAGCTAAAGGAAAAAAACTCCATCACTACTCCCTTAAACTTGTTACATATGGATCTCTTTGGCCCCACCAGTATTGTCAGTCTAGGAAGGACCTTTTACTGTTTAGTGATCGCAGATGACTTCACAAGATTCACTTGGGTCTTCTTCCTTAGAACTAAGGATGAGACTCCATATATTCTGAGGAATTTCATCTTAAATATTGAGAACCAATCTAATCAATTTGTCAAAACCATAACATGGAACTCTATCTCAATATATCTACAAGCATGGATACCGAAGAGGCACTATAGATGGAACTCTCTTCATCAAAGGAACAGGAAATGACTTGATGCTAGTTCAAGTATATGTAGATGACATCATCTTTGGTTCAACTAATCCAAAGCTCTGTAAAGACTTTGAGAAGCTAATGAAGGATAGATTTGAAATGAGTGCCATGGGGGAACTCAATTTCTTTCTGTGGTTTTAAGTGAAGCATGTTGAAGATGGCATCGTCATAAGTCAGTCAAAGTATGTTCAGGACATACTTAAAAGGTTCAACATGACTGATTGCAAGGTTGCTAAGACTCCTATAGCATGAAACCACTCCCTTGGGCCTGACCTTGAATGGGAATATGTGGATGAACATCTTTACAAGGCTATGATTAGGTCTCTTATGTACCTTACAGCTAGAAGGCCTGATATCATGTTTGCCACATGTGTGTGTCCAAGATATCAAGCCAACCCCAAGATGTCATATCTTATCACTGTCAAAAGAATTTTAAGATATCTCAAAGGTGCTCAACACTTGACCTTTGGTATCTAAAGAATTTTGACTTTAATCTGTATGCATATACAGATAGTGATTATGGTGGATGCAATATGACTGCAAAGTCTACATTATAAGGATGTCAGTTTCTTGGTGGAAGGGTTGTCTCCTGGACCACGGGTTCAACTTTAAAGAGACTCCCATTCAATGTAAAAAGCAATCCTGTGTCTCTACATCAACTACTAAAGCTAAATACATTGCTACTGCAAGCTGCTATGCTCAAGTACTTTGGATTCTGAATCAAATGCTCGACTATGGGTTCAACTTTAAAGAGACTCCCATTCACATAGACAACAATAGTGCCATCCCTATTACGGAGAATTATGTGCAGCACTCAAGGACTAAACACATCAATATCAGGTATCATTTGATTAGAGATAACTTTGAAAAAGGGCTTAATCAAACTAGTCAAGGTTAACACAAATGAATAATATGCTCATTTGTTCACTAAAGCTTTTGATGAGCAAAGATTTAAATATCTCATATCAGCTATTGGGATGATTAACCTTGAGTAGCTTTTTCTAAAGACTAATTCATATATATATAAATATATATATATATATATATATATATATATATATATATTTCTAAAATTTTATGGGTCCTAAGTTTTCTATTTCATCATCTTCATAAGCTATTATTTCCTTGGAAAAAAATCTTTTTAGATTATTTTCCTTAGTTTTTGAGAAACTTGATCTTTTCTGTCCTTCGGAAGATATGGTTTTATCTTCGGAAGAAACTTATGCCTTTAAAACAAACAACTGCTTAAGTAAAGTTGCCTTCGGAAGAAAATTTTTAACAATCTTCCAAAGCTTAATATTTCTTTACAAATTTGAATGTTTTCAAGGACAACTTTCTTCCAAAGCAAATTATCTCTTGAAAGCTTTATTCTTAATTGAATAAAGTATCCAAGACTTAATTCTCTTCCGAAGCAAAAATTTTTAAAACTCTTAAGAAGTTCTTCCAAAGTCATTTTGGCTTTAGAAGCTTTTTCCTTAAAACTTACGTAGACAATTTACCTTTGGAAGATTTTCGACATTCAAGAAAACTACCTTTTAAGCAAAAAGCAAAGTACTTTTTCAGAGGTGGGACCGACATTCGGATTTCAAAGTTTATCCTCTTTCATTAAATTTGTCTTAAATCCATTTCATAAATAAACCCAAACTTCGTTATCATCTTCATCTTCTCCCAAACGTAAATTCCCAAACTTCTCTCTAGAACCGGATTTGTTCTTCTTTTCCTTCACTGCTAAGCTTTCTCAAATGGCCAACCTCAACCACACAAATGACCCAAACTTTTCCATGTAGTTACACAGGAAACACAATCAGGTTGCTCTGTTAAACTCTGAGAAAGATCCATTTTTCTTAGAGGTTTGTTATTTCTTGACTCTGCCACACTACTTCACCTCCCTTACTATTGATCCTGTTGTTTATGAGGATCATTTGCTTGATTTCTGGAAGACCTGTCAAGAAGTCATTCTAGATGGGGAGAAGGCACTGTCTGCTATAGAGCAGGGGAGGACAATGTTCGTCACTCTAGCCATCATAAACACCCATCTTCAGCTGGATGATGAGGAGGTGAATTGTCATTTCCCAAAGAAGCTGTCAACCAATCCTATTAGCAGATGGGCTATGAGGGGGATTTCTTTGTAGACATTCAGGAAAGGGAAGGTCTCATCCCGGTGGAAGTTCTTACTACGTGTGGTCATCCACAGCTTGTCCAACAAGCATGGGGGTTGGGACCAAATTCCTAAAGATCTCTCCTTCATAGTGCATGGAATGATTCAAGGGGTCAAGTTCAGGTACTCTCAGTTTGTTTATGCAAATTTGCTTGCTAACTTGGACTCCTTAGAGTACTATATGTTTCGTAGATATGTTCAACACATTCTCAACTATGAACTGGGCTCACAGTTGAAGGAAACAAATAATATTCTTAAACTGGGATAGATGAAGCCCGGTATTTTTAAAATTTTAGAGCTCATTGTCCCCAAAATGTTAGAGCTCGTTGCCCAAGGTGACAACCTAGCAACACAAGCTAGTGTTAAACCCACACCTTCAACCTCTTAACCACCAAAACAATCACAAATCACCCTCACCTAAAAAAGAAAATCCAAACGAACCCATGCACAATGTAGGCCCCCATACTACTACCCACATAGGAGGAAGTGGACTCTTGAGCTCCCACTTCTCCTAAGGAGTAAACCACTCCCATTACTTTAACTATCAGTCCTGAGGTTCCTTATGCTTTGACTGATGAGCTCACCATCCTAACAAGCTTAAGCTTTTACTCTGAGTCTCAACACTCTAGTGAATAACCTTTAGGGGAAAGTTACCATCCCTAGCCTTTAGATCTTAACCAACCAGTCCCTAGCCTTGATTTATATGATGATGACGACTTGGGATTCAGTGAGTATCATGAGTCTCTCTTCTCTTCCCCCACTCAAATAAAGATGAGTGCTTTTGCTTCTTTGTTGTCTAGCCCACATCATCTACCCATTACTGAGGTGGATGTTCCTGACTCTGGCCAGGAAGTCCATATGGAAGAGGCTCTCACTTCTGCAAGTGATTACATCTTTAAGACCTCAATCATGGCAAATCAGCCCATTAATACTCCATCTGAAGTAGTCAGTGAGTAGAGGAAAACCAACAGCCAAGAATATCATGTTGGTGGTGAGACTAAGGACTTTGGTCCAATTATCTCATCCCCCAATGAATCTTCTAATGAAGAAAAAGGGAATATAAGACTAAAGGTGCAAAAACTATCAAAATCATGCACCTATATAGTCTCTAAGGTTAGTCACTTGGAATCTCAAATGACTACCTTACACAACAGGGTCAATGATCAGCAACTTAAGATTTCTTATCTCAAGGAGAAACTAGCTAAGAGACCTTTAAAAAAAGCTAAACAAGGAACACAAGAACCTGTGAATGGGATTGACCTAACTCCTAGCTCACCTATGTAAGAGGGTTATGCTACCAAAAAGGGAGAGAAATCCATTACACTTACAGAACCTGGGAGTTCTTCACAGAGCATGGACTTTGAAGACTCACCATCTTTACATGCAACTGTCCATACTCAACAACTTTCTCAAGTTCACATTGATGTGGACTCTATAGACTCCTTCATTAAGAGTCTTTTTAAGGAAGGCTTTCCAAGGGCCGTGTCATCTCCACCTCGAGGAACTTCAAATTACATCATACGGTGGATGTATTGAAGATCAAGTATAGGTTGGACTCACCTTATATTACATTATGTTTATATTACTTTGTAATAGGTTCAATGTTAGTTTACTTTCGAATGTTGTACATTTTGTTTATTTTTGTAGTCCAGTGAAACTATGAGCGAAACTGTAGTTTTGCTCATAGTCAGCTGTTTAGTTAACCCGGCGAAACTGTTGTTTCTGCCGGGCGAAACTATAGTTTCGGAAGCATAGTTTCGCTCATAGTGAAACTGTGTGCGAAACTAGAACTGCTATATAAAGATTTGATCTTGTTCATTGTTGGGTATCCTCGCAAAAACCCTAATCGATTATCATTGTTCCAAGAGACCTTTGTAAGTATTTTATTCATTGAAATACATTTATGCTTTGTTATTGTTGATTGTATTGATCATTATTGTTCATATTTGTTGACATTGTGTTTGTTCTTAGTGTTATTCATCTATGTGATCTCTTTATTGTATCTGATATTGAACAAATTAACATCTCATTTGTACTACAAATCGATCAAATGAACCAACAATTTGGTATCATAGCCTTAATGTTCATGATTTGTTGAGGTTTTTGGTTGTTTTTGTTCAATATCAATTTTTTATCAATTCCAGATCAAATTTGAGTGTATTTGATATGGAATTTGATTGAAATTTGATTGTTTTTGGTTGGGAAAGCTCTGTTAATCATCAAATCTCAAATCCATTGAGATTTTGGTGATTTCAGATTGATTTCGTATTGAAAAAGCTTTTCATCTTCATCGAGCGAAACTACCAAATCATCCAGCGAAACTATGTTGATCTTCTAGCGAAACTACCAGTGTTTTCCACTTTGAAGTTGTTTTCAGCATTCCAGGGAAACTAGTATCATTGAACAAAAGTTCCACAGTGCTTATGTGCATATTACAAGCAAAATTGTTGTCGAAAGTACCATTGAACAAACGTTCAAGCTTGTTTCATGCAAATTAGTTGGCGAAACTAAGCAGTTTCAAGCATTTGGCTAGCAAAATTGCTGCCGAAATTGTTTGTGAAACTACGGTGACTCAACGAAACTAGTCCTCTCTACGAAACTGTTCTGTGAAACTTCCATTTTGACTGGGTTAGTAAGATTGAGATTCTTACTATGAATCGAATATGGTAATCAAGTCAATGATTGAATGGCGGAAACAAACAATCAAAGAACATTCAATGCAAGAATTATACTCATAAATGCTTTTGTATGTATTAATGAAAGTCATTGATTACAGAGAATAAAAGACAACAAAATATTCTCTATATCTATCAGTCGTCGCCTCATGTACGAGGTTTTCTATTCTATTTATAGGCAGACAAGATGCCTTTTACAAAATGACTAAACTACCCCTGACCTATTACATCAGAACTAGTTTAAGTCTTGATCCACATCTTTGATTGTTCATCCGTATTGACAAATGCGGATGAGTTAACTTGATCAGCATTTCTTCACTTGATCATCCGCATTAGAATGTTGGTCATCCGCAATGGTTAATGTGAATGAACAAATACTTTTGTGCATTTGTTCGGTCATCCGTATTTGTCAATGCGGATGAGCAAAGTCTTGTCCGCATTGTTTCTTGGTCTTCCGCATTTGTCAATGCGGAAGAACAAATACTTGTCTGTATTTGTTTTATGTCTTCCGCATTGACAAATGCGGAAGACTATACTTGGTTTTTCTTGACAGGATCTTCATCCCCATTTCTTCTTGGACTTATGGGATTTCAGCAAAGCAATCATCAAATCACCCATTGAATTGGCATGTATGATCCTTTCAGGGTGCAACAATACTCCTCTTAAGGATTATACAGCCCATGTTCTTAAATGTTTGGGAGGTGATTGATGTTGTGTTGATTCTGCTGGGTCTTGTGATGGTGAAGAAGGTGTTGCATGTGCTGGATTCAAAATTCCCTTGATCATGTTAACAAACTCTTGAGCATCTGACATTTTATCTCTGCTTAGTACATGAATCTTCATTCTGCTCATGTTATGAATGGCTTGAAGTGGTAGTTTCTTCAGTGAGATTGGTTCCCAAATGGACACCGTAGAAAGCCCATCCCTATGAATTAAAAGAGTACCATCTACATCAACTTCAAGTTTGACAATGTTGCCCAACTGAAGTGGAGTCTTCTTTTTCTTTCTTTTGTCTCTTTTGGCAATGATACGATCATAAGCCATTTTTAGCAACTTGATGCACTTTTGGAAGAAGTACATATCTTGCTCTCCCAGTTTATTGTTTATTTTTCTGAAGTGTCTGGTATAGATATAGTGAATGTAGGATTCATCAAGCAACCTTACTTCATATCCACTAAATAGCCTTATTTCAACACCCTCCTTTCCTCCCTACTTTCTTTCAATCACCATCTCATAGGTTTTTTCATCATAGTACACATTTGAGATGGGTGTAGAGGAATGAGTACTAGACACCATTTTTCTCTTTAAAGATTCTGTTGGTTTCACTTTCAACTCAAGAAACACAACTTCTTCTGCTTGCTTTGTCTTCTTCTTCTCAAGGGGATTAATAAATGACCTATCTTTCCTCATGCATATTGCCTTTAATGATTTGAAATTGTCAGTTCTTTTGAACATTCTGAGTATGTTTTCAAATTCATATCCCCTGAACATAGCAGAGTGATTGATCATTTCCAGTTAAGCTAGTTCTTTTAGGTCATGGATCTCTAGGGCATTTACAAGAGCAGGGTACTCTGTAAAGAATTGGACCAGCCCGGAGATCCTTTTAACCATAAACATATTCCAAGTGCTATCATACTTCCATGCAATTATTTTCTTATCTACTTTGCCTTTTGGAGTTCACACACCTCTAATTATCACATCAGTAGTTAACCCTTCTTGTAGTTTTAATTATGAGGGTTCTTCAAACCATTCAAGGTATTTGTGGAGTACAGGAGGCAACAATTCTTCATCTGTTTGTTTTAGCAGCATGTCTTGAGCAGTTACTCTTGATCTTGGCTTTTTGCTTATGATTTCTTCTTCTAGTTGCTTGAGTCTATCTTTCTTTTCATTAATCATTTAGAGTGTTACAGCCCTTAATGAGATTGTTTTCATATTTCCAAGCTTCCTTCTTGTGAAGCCTTGCCTTGAGAGATAATCCTTCATTTCCTTATCTAACATGCTATAAGGATTAGGAAATAATGGTTTAGGTGTTAAGGTTGATTTCTTCATAGCAGACAATTTTGGCACAGGAACATTTATTGTGAATGATCTTTCATACTCAGTTTCAAAGGTTGGATCTAGCAGTTTATTGACCTTTTCTTCTTCTTCCTTCATTCCCTCATATGTCATACCAAAGACTACATCTGGATCATACCCATGATTGATCAAAAACATTGCTTTTATCATCAGGTCATCATTTGAGCTTTTAACACCATTTCCTCTACAGGTTATTCTGTTTTCATATGATGTCTATATGAAGATCCTTTTTAGCATCATAACCTCCAGTTATCTCTGCTTCTTCTAGATCAATAGTAACAGCTTGTTTCTTTAATTGAGCTTCAGCCTGCTAATGTTCTTCAAGAAATTTAGCTATAACTGCCAAGCTTCTGGGGTCATCTTTCTTATTTTTCTTCACACTCTCTTCTTCAACCATTTGTCTTTTTCCCTTAGACTTTTCAACTAGATATTTCCTCTTCCTGGAGTATGTTTGAAATTGTAGACTAGTAGAGGATTCAGTCTTTTCAATCTCTTTAGGCAATTTTCAGCCTTAGTTTGTTCTTGATCATCAATTTCTATTTCCTCCTTTTATGTTTCTATTTCCTCCTTATCTTTTTCTTTTTCACAAAATTCTCTTATCATTTCTTTTTGTTCCTCAGATAGTGCCACAGTAGATGCCATCTGCATACTTAACTCTTTCTCCAAGGGAACTGGAAATTGAGGATTATTACAATAGGTTCAGTGTCAGTCCTCTGATTATTCACAAACTCCCAAAATTCATCATCTATACTGAATTCTTTAGAGGTAAAGCTATCAAGAGCACTAATTAGTTCTTCAAATTCTTCCTTCTCAGTTTGAGTAGCCTCTGATTGCTCAGAATAAATCACAATTTCTAAACTTGGTTCCTCATTCTTTGTTTGGCTTGTATCTTCTCCTTGTTCATCGTTCTTAGAGGAAGATGTTTCTCATCATCAATAACTTTTTCTTCATCATTTTTGTTTTCTCCAGTCACAACACTTCTTTGAATTTCAATTAACATTGCAAGTTCAAAGATCCTTTTAGTTTGAGTTTCAACTTGACTTTGAAGATTGGAGATGATCTATGCTTGTTCTTCAATAATATCTTCTTGCTCTTCCATTGCTATAGTTTGAATGGCAAGAGTATCAACAGGGCCACTTACTTCTTTTCTTGAATGGTTAAGAGCTGCTCTTAAGTATTCAATCTCTTTCTCTTCTCTCTCTTTTCAACTTCATATTTTTCTTTTAACTCTTTTAGCTCATGCTCCTTTTCATCCAATTCTAGAATTCTATCATCAATAATTCTGGCACTCCTATTCAGTATTCTCTCCATTCTTTCAACCTTTTGCAACAGTTCAAATATCAACTCATCTTTTTGATCAGGCCGATTTGATTCAGCAAAGCTCTCAGAGGGAGCAGTCTCAGAACTTGCTCTCTTTACAGGCATTTGAACATTTTGATGAGTCTCCAAACTCAGTTGGGTAATCATGGGTAGGCAACGGTTGATGTGATAAAGTTGGTGAGTGATGGGGTGAGTAATGAGGTGGTGAAATTGGTTGTGGTGTTGGTTGAGGAGATGGTTGAGGTGTTGTTTGTGGTGTTAGTTGTGGAGATGGTTGTGATGTTGGTTGTGGTGTTGGTTGTGGTATTGGTTTGGTGTTGATACAAATTATGATGCATAATCATGAATTTTAGGTCCAGCGTGAGAATCACCCCTGCATCATCCTAGGGTGACACTGACCTTTGTCTATCAACACCATCAGCTTGCTCATCAGCAGCTTGTTTATCATTGTGATCTTGAGCATCTTGTTCTTCTCCTTGTTCTTCTTGATTGATCTGTTGAAGCATCCAAGAAAGAAAAGGTGAGTGAGCTCCATTGTAAAAGTTTCTTGGATCCTTCTTCTTAATGTACTTGTATGATTATGCATCATAATAAGGATATCAAGCATTGGTCCCTCAGTAGCAACATAGGCAGACATGTTGAATGGTCTGTTTATGAAGAGAGCACAATTGCTATGGAAGTGGTGATTGGAATATCATTCCACCATGTTTTTCTCTTGGACTGACAGTGCTAAAAGAGGTGGATTAGGAATCTTCAGTGCAAATCAACTAATCCTTTTACAATCTATTTTGCTTCAAATCCTCCTTCATACCCAATCTCAGCAAAGAAGGTGGTTATTTCATCCTCATCTAGCTCTAGTGGTGCATCAACATCATCACCAAAGTGCAAGCATCTTCTTACCGAATCTTCAGAGATGCTCAGAGTATGATCATTGTCAATTCTTCCAGATAAATTTCTAACACCAATGGCTTCAGTTACTTCAGCTGAATTCCAGAAAGACCTTACGAGGTTCTTACAGATGGTGGGTCTAACAGTGATAGCATAAGCTGCCCTTGTTGTAGAGATGAATCTGATAATATCTCTGAGTCCCTCATCTTCTAGCACATCAGGGTTTAAATAACCGCTGACATTATGGAGCTTGCTCCATGAAAGATTTGCCATATAATCTACATAAGAGACATATGTGTCAGTTTTGATGAGAACTCATGTGAACCATTTATCAGTTTGACTTTTAATGGTCAAAGATGAACGTTTGACATTACTGTGTCATTGTTGTCACATCAAATTGTGAATTTGTTGTTCAACAATCACAGTTTCTATGTTTGAACCATTTATTAGATGTTATTTCATTGATTTGTTACACATTTTCATTTTTCATCATGCTCTGTTCTTACGACAATCATGACTCTAAAGGTTTTCATGATGAGTAGAATTCCTATTAGTTTGCATGTTCATTGAAGTCGAAAATGTGTATTATATCTCATCAATAAATCGGATTTTGGTGTTCTTCATTATCATTTGGTTCTTTGTTTGATTTAGGTTTAACAGTCCGAAAGTTAGGTCTTGATGAATTGTTTTGGAAAATTCACCTTGTTTTCGATGTAACTGTAGTTTCAGACTCGATAACAAGAACAGGTTGAGTAGAATCACACAAAAATCTTTGGTTGTTTATGATGAAGATGATCGAAGAGGGTGTACTAAGTATTTGCGCTCGTCTCACTATAAAGTCTCTCAAATTTGAAAAGTATTAATGACCCGTTTAAATTCCTTTAAATAGTCAAATAATGGCTTTTACATGATTTTACAAGTTTTAGAGAAAATGCGGTCACCACTTTAGCAAATGCAGAGGTGTAAATTTTCAATCTTTAGGTCACCCGTATTTGTGTACAGTTACAAATGCGGATGTTAAAATTTGAGTAACTTCAACCATTCGCATTTGATTACTGTAGTAAATACGGAAGTATAATCGCATTTGTGATTTAATTCATCTTCATTAACACATTGTCTGCATTTGTGCATTGTGGCAAATACGAAAGAACAAAGTCAATTAGCATTTGTGTGACAACACTTGTTTAGCATTGCACTGTAGCAAATGCAAAAGGAAGATGTTCATCAGCATTTGCCTACTGTAGCAAATGCGGTTCACAAAACTTGTTCAGCTTTGCTCACTATAGTAAATGCGA
This sequence comes from Flaveria trinervia, assembly GCA_025506515.1. Lineage (NCBI taxonomy): Eukaryota > Viridiplantae > Streptophyta > Magnoliopsida > Asterales > Asteraceae > Flaveria > Flaveria trinervia. Next base: position 36,934,948 of record CM046458.1, on the reverse strand, counting down.
ACGAGCAAGTTCATCAGCATTTGTCTACTGTAGCAAATGAGCTGATCAAATTTACTCAGCATTAACTCACTGTAGCAAATGCAGTAGAATAAAATCCACATTTACTTCTTAACATACTAATATGGTAGAGTACAATCTTTGTCCGCATTAGTTTCACTTTGAAATAAAGAGTTGCTTACGTTGATTATATGCATGGATTACCTTCACCCGCATTAACCAATGCACTTACCTGCATTAGCTTTGAACTTAATCAAAAGTTAATGTGTCTGACTTGGTTTTTCATATTATGAAGAAATTTCCTTGATTTTTCTTATGAAGTTGTTGACTATTGAGATTGTCAATTCTTGATTGGATTGACTTGTATGTCATAACTGATACAAGCTTCCCAATTTTACTGATCTTGGACTTTTCATGCTTTCAAGAATCTGCATAGACTGAGATTCTATGGTATAACTTTTACAACAACACCAGTATTATCTTTTTGTTTAGTTTTTATTATTTAGGAGAATACTTTAATCAAGAAAAGAATTTATACAGTCTTACTAGAAAATTTTAAATTACTCTCCCTAATATTTATATCCACATGTGGAAAGAAACTTTAGAGATTTAAAACCTTTTGAATATGATTTTGATTTTTGATAATGAAGATAAGTATATCTTTTGTTGGGATCATATCAATCTTGCATTACACGTGTGCATTCTTTATGATAAATTTGAGATGTTTATGAACTTGAAGATTGAAGGTATGTTTGTCCTCTTAAACTCATACCTGGTTGATATTTTGATGCAAATGATATTTATCATGCTTTTGGTTGATTTAATTATTCAATATGTACCTCACACACACAAGCATGGAATGATCAACCATCCTTATACAATGCATGGTAGAACTTTTTCACAACTTTTCTTACCAGGTTACTTAAGTTATGAGATCTCATTTTCACTGATCCTTATTGGGATTCTTTTACTTTGATCCTTTTCATGAAGATCCACATTGGGATTCTTTTCACTTCACTTGGGAAGGTGATCCATGATAGGATTCTTTTGTTCATTCACTTGGAATGTATTGCTTTTGTAGATTCATCCAATTTGGATGTGTTCCTCATTAGGAATCTTTTGGATCATTACATCTACACTATGTGCTTGTATCGTCAGGTCTTTGCTCAGCAAAACAAAGATGAAACTTGATATGGTGAAAGAGATTCATACAGTATCATTACCTGGTGTGTTTAGGTTACGACACACACATGCATTCAGATAAGCCAATACATACCTGTACTTTGTGATGACTATTTCACAATTGAGTAAGTCTTTAGTTCATCACTGCATGTATCTTTTCTTCCAAGTTGAGCCTACCAACATATCTGGTAAGTCATTTCAGTCTTTCACATTTTGAAATTATGCATAGTGAATGATATAACGACTGTAATTATATCATTTCAGAAAGATTCTATTCTTCATCAAGACTGATTTCTTTTTGTGGTTTTCTAATGTTTTTAATATTTTTGATCATTTTTATGGTTTTACTCAAGGTTAATCATACCAATTGACTGAACCAGGAATTCAAACCTACTAGGTTCAAATGCCTTGGTAAATATATCAGCTAATTGATTTTTAGTTGGTACTTGAATCAATTTGATTAACCCTTTTTAGCACAATCTCTCAAAAAGTGATATCTAATTTCAATATGTTTTGTTTTGAGTGCTGAACTGGATTATTTGTTATGAAAACAACTGATTTGTTGTCAATGTAAATGGTGTGTCCAAGAAGTTAAAACCATAATCAAGCATCTAGTTTTGAATCCAGAGTACTTAAGAGCAACAAGCTGATGCTACAATATACTCAGCTTCTGCTGTGGACACAGATACATTTGACTGCTTCTTGCATTGCCAAGATACTAGTCTGGGACCAAGAAATTGACAATCGCTAGAGGTGGATTTTCTGTTGAAGTTGCATCCTCCATAATCACTATCTGTGAAGGCATATAGATTAAATTCTCCTTCCTTTAGATACCATAACCCAATAGTTGGTTTGCCTTTTATATATCTGAATATCCTTTTGATTGCATTCACATGTGATTCTTTTGTATTAGCTTGATATCTGGCATACACACAAACACCAAACATAATGTCAGGCCTACTAGCTGTTAGATACATAAGTGAACCGATTATTAATCGATAGTGAGTCTGATTCACTGATTTGCCTTCAAGATCAGGTCCAATCTTCACTTTAGTATCCACAGGAGTTTTGATAGACTGATAGTCAGCAAAGTGGAATTTCTTCAACATGGTTTCCACATATTTTGATTGATTGATGAAGATTCCATCTGCTGTTTGTTGGACTTGCACCCCTAGAAAGAAGGTAAGTTCCCCCATAGCACTCATTTGAAATTTTTAATGCATAAGGTCTTCAAATTCTTTGCAGAGCTGCTTGTTTGTTGAGCCAAAAATGATATCATCCACATAGATCTAGACCAACAGCATATCTTTTCCTCTTATTCTTTTGTAGAGAGTCTGATTGATCTTTCCTCTTTCATATCCATGTTTAAGAAGAAAAGATAATAGTGTCTCATACCACTTTCTTGGGGCTTGGTGAAGACCATACAGAGCTTTATTAAGCTTGTAAATTCTGTGAGGGAAATCTGGATCTTCAAAGCCAGGTGGTTGATAGGAGCATAATATGCAAGAAAGATTCTTATTGCTTCTAGTCTGGCAATAGGAGCAAACACTTTGTCATAGTCAATTCCTTCTTCTTGAGTGTATCCCGGTGCCCCTAGTCTTGCATGGTTTCTGATGACGATCCCTCTATCTTCAGTCTTGTTCCTGTACAACCATCTGGTACCGATAAGGTATTGTCCTTCGGGAAGATCTACCAGTTACCATACTTCTTGCTTCTTGAATTGGAGCAATTCTTCCTGCATTGCTTCAATCCAGCTATTGTCTTGAAGTGCCTCTTTGATGTTCTTGGGTACTGTTTGACACAGAAAGCATGAGAACAAACAAATGTTTGTAATACTAGACTTGCTTCTTGTCACCCTCTCATTAAGATCACCAATAATGGTTTCAACTGGATGATTCTTATGTATTCTGGTGGTTGGAACGGAGTCACCAGCAATAGTTACATCAAGATTGGAGATATTCAATTCATTATGGTCAGAGGCACCTTCATCTTGTACTGTTGTGGAATTATGAAGATAGTCAGACTCCGTTTCAGTTCCTGCTTCAGCTTCAGCAGCATTGTGATTACTTTCATCATTTGATGTTCTTTGTGTTTCAGCTAGTGGAGTAGCTTGTTTTTTATTTCTGATCTCAGTTGATAGATCATCTGAGTGTGATGGTAACAGGCTTGGTCTTCCTTCAGTTGAAACACTCTGATTTTGTGATGATTGTCTGATGGGATTAGCTTGAAGAGGAACGTCTTCATCAAAAGTAAGAGGAATCAATGGAAAGTCATTTCTTCTTTCTACAGCTGAAGAAGTGTCACGTGAATGGAGATTTCCTACATCGAACAAGTGAAATTGATCAAATGATTTTGTAAAAGAGTCAATATCAAACAACCAGTCAGGACCATTTGTAGATTTGGGAAACGAATGTTCCTTGAATTGAACATTTGTTGATTTTGTACAAAGCACGATGTATTAACTGCTTCTGCCCAGAAGGTGATTGGAAGTTTAGCATCCGCTAGCATTGTTCTTGCTACTTCAATCAGTATTCTGTTCCTTCTTTCAGCTACCCCATTTTGTTGAGGAGTTCTAGCTGCACTGAATTGATGAGCAATGCCTTTGGTTGCACAAAAGGAACTCATTCCTTCATTTTTGAATTCAGTACCATTATCACTTCTGATTGTTTGACCTTATGATCAAGTTGATTTTCAATTTTTGTGATAAATTCTTGTATTATTTGGGATGCCTCATTTTTATGAAGTAAGAAGAAGACCTAAGTAAATCGTGAAAAGTCATCAACGATCACCAAACAATATTGTTTCTTTCCAATACTCATGACATGAGTTGGTCCAAACAGATCCATATGAAGTAACTTCAGTGGAGTATTGTTTGTGTTCACCAGCTTGGTTTTGTGAGAAGATTTGTGATGTTTTCCTTTGAGGTACGCTGAATAGTGATCAACAAAATGAAATTATTTTTGAGGAAGACCAATGACATGGTTTCCTTTGACCAATCTATTCATGTTTTTAAAGTTTATGTGCCCTAAACGTCTATGCCAAAGCTGTGACTCATCATGCTTTTGACAAAAGACAAGTTTCTTGTTTAGGTGATGTAAAACACAGGTTTAACACATAAGTATTATTCTTCCTTGAGATCTTTAGGACAATCCATTCTTCAGGGATTTGAAATCAAGGTTTCAGAATGTAGCAATGAGTGTGTGTAAAGTGAGAGTAGAATATTTCTTGTAGCAGATCTGAGACACGCTTAGCAGATTGAAGTTCAGCTGTTCACAATAGTTCACCCTATCGAAGCTTAGCATCCCATTTGTCACAGATCCTTCACCTGTGATTCTACCACCTTGTGAATCTCCACCGAATGCCACCGTAGTTCCTTGTATGTGCTTGAAGTCATGAAGGAGGGAATGATCTCCTGTCATGTGTCGGGAACATCCACTGTCCATATACCATACGCTGTTGGACCTATATGGATGAGCCTGCAAGCATAAAGGAACTAATTAGAATGTGGAACCCAAGCCATGATGGTCTTGGGTTCCCGTTCCTATCTATTATGGTGACTTCTTGATACTTGCCTATAAATGGTGATTTATTTAGAGGTGAACTGGGAGATTGCTTATGATATCTTGCTGAGGTTTTCTCATAAGAATCAACAGAGGAGTCAGACGAATAGTGAAATCTTTGATCTCTATTCTTTTAAAGAAATTTAAACCGTTTCTGATTTTCAAAATCATTTTGGGTTCTGAAAAGTCTTGCTTTTGATTGATGAACTGGTTACCTCTTTCACTTTTCCTTATTTCTTTTGTTTTACTCATGTCATTGAGTGATCTAGATGTTCTAGATTGATTGTTGTGCAAGTGACTCCTGACTTGAGTTTTGTCTCATGTTGCTGTTGAGATTGGTTTGTTTTGTGGAATTCTTAATCCCTTCTGATTTAAGTAACAATCAGATGTATTGTGATTGTTCATATCACAGACTGAACAATATTTGTTGAAATAATAATTTTTGGTTGAGTGGTTGTTCATGTCATTGATAGAACAATATGGATTGAAAAAAGCTTTTTTCTGTTTTGTGATTGAACATATCACAAATGTCACAATACATTTGTTTGTTGCTTGAGTCAGATTTTGGTTTGTGTGACTCAGCTGATTTTTCTTTTTGCTGTTGTGCCACTTTCTTTTCTTTAGGGGATGAATCAAAATCAGCCCTTTTTGCAGGTTCTTTCACAACACTACATCTGATTGATTGTTTGGGTTGTTTTTGTTTCTTCAACCCATTTCTCACTTGCTTGTCAAACTGTTCAACATGTTCTTTATTGCAAATATCAAACCCAACTCCCTGTCTTAATTTTGAAGACTGTGGGTCTGATAGAGGTTTATGTGTTGAAGTGGGTGACCTTTTTTGTTGTTTTTGCAATGAAACCTTTCTTGATTTGCTTGAATTGTGTTGAGATATAATCTCATTATCAGAACTGCTCTCAGCAGTGGGTTTCACTGACTTTACAAACTTCTTTTTGCCTTCTAAAACAGATGGTAGGAAGTTTATGAAAGGGACAATTTCTTTTATAGGGCTTGAGGGTTACATGACATTCACTGTCTTGTCTAAACACTCTTTGATTTTGATTGGATGACCTAACTTGATTTTATCCTCATTTGTTTCAATATAAACCTCAGGTTTGTTTTGAGGATTGGTCACTTGTTTTACTATAGATATAGGTTCCATAGTTTTAGTTTCAATTTCTTCAGTAAGTGAGACAGATTCAGGCATGACAATGTAGTTGTCATTGTATGTTGGAGGACATGAATTACACCCAATCCCCGACATGTCCTTTGAATCCTTTTGAGAATCAAGCATCTCTTGCAGCTTGACTGAAGACATTTGAAACTTTTCAAGTTTCACCTGAGTCAGTGAATGTTCAGCCTTAGATTGAGCTACCTTTTCAGTAAGTAGCTCATTCTCAGCTCCAAGAGTGTACTTTTCACCATGCAGTTTTTCAATGTCAGAGACAAGAGATTTAATTTTTATTTGAAAGCCTTTTGTCTCTTTTTTCATCATCTCTGACTTCACCTTTTCTTCTTTAGTTTTATCAGCCTATTTATGGTTATGTTCTCTATAACCTTGCAATTTAGAAATACATTTTTCACAACAAAGGTTAGATTTTACCACAGTAGGCATTGGAGATGGGCCATCACTGATGTGAGCCATAAGTGTATGATTTTGAAATTGAGGCTTGACTTCCTCTGCATACATGCTCCAGTCATATACCCCATCTTGCCTTAGAGCATTGGAAGATGACTGACTGCTTCCATGAGCTTGGTTTGTCAGTTGAGGTAGATTTTGATATGATTGATGTTGTTGTGGATGATGATACTGCTGCTGTTGTTTGTTGGAGTGAGAGCTTGAGTTAGATTATGAGGATGACTGGCCTTGAGAGTTCTTTTGAAAGTTGTTTCTCTTAGGGGCATTGCATTCTCTAGAGAAGTGGCCTGCCATTCCACAATTAAAGCATTTCACTTTGTATTTATCATATCCAAGTTTTGTATTCTCATTAAGGCTGAGCTTTCTGCCTTTTCTGAAGAATTTCTTTGCTCTCATGGCAATCATGGCCATTTGCCATTACATATCCATTTCTTCCACATCTTCTGGATCCATTTCCTCCAGATCTTCTTGAATCAGATGAGTAGAAGTGAGTCTTCCTCCTAAGTATGCTTCAAAGCTTGCCACAAAGGCATTGTAAGTTGCCTTTTGTTCTTCTGATCTTGTGTCTTCAGGAGTGGTTGCAGGAGCAGCAGTGACTCTGGATGCTTGAGATGATGTTGATGGATGATTAGTTGGTGGAGTTGCAATGAACCCTGTGTTGTTCAGTTGATCTCTTGATGAGATTAAATCATCCTCCTAAGTAATGAAGGCATTTTCCATAGAATGAGATTCTGATGGAAATTTGTAGGCCTCAATCACTCTTGGTCCACCAAGATTTCTGCTTCTTTTATCAAGTTCTAATGCTTCTATTTTGGCTATCATGATATTCAAAGTAGTACTCTCGAGATCAAGAGTATTTTTCAGCATTGTTATATTCTGTTTCCATCTTTCAGGGAGGTTGTGTAGCATTTTCTTGTTTAATTCCTTGATCTTATAAGTGACTCCCATGATTTCCAAGTCATTTACCAACTGTACAAATCTGTGCGGTTGTTTGGATATGGACTCCCCCTTGGTGTGATGAAAGGTTTCATACTGATTAAGAAGCTTATCCTTGTTAATTTCTGCTACCTCACTGCTTCCTTCACACAAAATTTTCAGTGCATCCCACACAGCTTTTGCAGTACCATACTTCTCAATCTTTTCGGCACATCCATCTTGAGTGCTTGAGTTAGGATGGAGTAGGCTTTCAGATCAATCTTGATTTTCTTATAATCTTCATCATAAAGAGTTAGATCTTCAATAGGTATCCTTGCAGTTTTGTAGATTGCAGCTTGATCTGCAGACAGAGTGACAGGGATGTGTGGCCCTTTGCATATTGAAATCCAGAAATCAAGATCTACACCTATGATGTAATTCCTAAACCTGATTTTCCACTGTTTAAACTCAGATTTGTGTTTAAGCATAGGAGGTTTAGGTGTATGACAAAGTTCTGAGAAACTGTTAGAATCCATTTTAACAGGTAGTTTTTTTTATTTGTTATAATTACCGATTAGATGAATTTTAAGATTGATTAGTCCAACTTGTCCAAATAGTCCAACAGATTTCAAAATTAGATCTATTACTTTAGTGAGTTTCTTCTTGTTGGTTTCAGCTAAGTTCTTGACAGAAATCGCTTGAGTAGTAAGAGGTTTATGTGAATGTTTCAGTAAGAACTTGATGATAGGAGTATTTTCTGTTGTTTACTAATTAGAGATGATGGAATACTCTATTAGCAACTCAATCACCAGATCAATCGAATTCTATTTAGTTCTTGGGTAGATCTGAACAAGAATCGAGAGCCAAAGGTCTTATACCAATTGACTGGGTTAGTGAGATTGAGGTTCTCACTATGAATCGAATATAGTGACTGAGTTAATGATTGAATGGCCGAATCAAACATTCTAGAAACATTCAATGCAGAAGAAATACTTATAAATGCTTTTGTATATATTAATAAAGGTGATTAATTACAAAGAAAAGTAATAATACACCTAGAGAATACAAATATTCTGATTGTCTAAAGTTCTGTCACCTCATGTACGAGGTTATCTATTCTATTTATAGGCAGACAAGATGCCTTTACAAAATGACTAAACTATCCCTGACCTATTACATCAGAACTAGTCTAAGTCGTGATCCGCATCTCTGCTTGTTCATCCGCATTGGCAAATGCGGATGAGTTGACTTGATCAGCATTTCTTCATTTGATCATCCGCATTAGTCTGTTGGTCATCCGCATTGGTTAATGCAGATGAACAAATACTTCTGCGCATTTGTCAAGTCAACCGCATTGGCAAATGCGGATGAACAAATTCTTGTCCGCATTACTAATTGGTTTTCCGCATTGATTAATGCGGAAGAAAAAATACTTGCCCGTATTTGTGTTATGTCTTCCACATTGACCAATGCCGAAGACCATACTTGGTTTTTCTTGTGTAGGATCTTCATCGGCATTTCTTCTTGGACTTATGGTATTCCAGCAAAACAACCATCAAATCACTCATTGAATTTGCATGTATGATCCTTTTAGGGTGCAACAATACTCCCTCTAAGGATTATACATCCTATGTTCTTCAATGTTTGGAAGGTGATTGATGTTGTGTGGATTATGCTGGGTCTTGTGGAGGTAGCAAAAATGCTGCTTTAGTTGGATCCAGAATGGCTTTAATCATGCTGACAAAATTTGTTGCATCTGACATTTTGTCCCTACTCAACACATGTATCTTCATTTTGCTCATGTTGTAGATGGCCTCTATTGGTAACTTCTTCAGAGAATAGGTTCCCAAATAGATATAGTAGAAAGACCATCTCTGTGAATCAGTAAACTCCCACCCACATATACCTCCAGTTTAACAATGTTCCTAAGTCGCAATGGAGTCTTCTTTTTCTTTCTTTTGTCTCTTTTGGCGATAATACGATCATAAGCCAATTTCAGCAACTTGTGCACTTTAGGAAGAAGTGCAAATCTTGTTCTCCCAGTTTATTGTTTATTTCCCTGAAGTGTCTGGTGTATATATAGTGGATGTAGGATTCATCAAGCAATCTTACTTCATATCCACTAAATAGTCTTATTTCAGCACCCTCCTTTCCTCCCCACTTTCTTTCAATCACCATCTCATAAGTTTTTTTTATCATAGTACACATTACACATTTGAGATGGGTGTAGAGGAATGAGTACCAGACACCATTTTTCTCTTTAGAGATTTTGTTGGTTTCACTTTCAACTCAGGAAACACAACTTCTTCAGCTTGCATTGTCTTCTTCTTCTCAAGGGAATTAATAAATGACTAATCTTTCCTCATGCATATTGCTTTTAATGATTTGAAATTGTCAGTCCTTTTGAACATTTTGAGTATGTTTTCAAATTCATATCCCCTGAACATAGCTGAGTGATTGATCAGTTCCAGTTGAGCTAGTTCTTTTAGGTCATGGATCTCCATGGCATTTACAAGAGCAGAGTACTCTGTAAAGAATTGGACCAGCCCGGAGATCCTTTTAACCATTAACATGTTCCAAGTGCTGTCATACTTCCATGCAATTATTTTCTGATCAACTTTTCCTTTTAGAGTAGACACACCTCTATTTAACTCAGCAGTAGTTAACCCTTCTTGTAGCTTTAGTTGAGAGGGTTCTGCAAACCATTCAGGGTATTTATGAAGTACATGAGCTAACAATTCTTGATCTTTTTGGTTTAGCAGCATGTCTTGAGCAGTTACTCTTGATCTTGGCTTTTTGTTTATGATTTCATCTTCTATCTGCTTGAGCCTATCTTTCTTTTCATTAATCATTTGGAGAGTTGCAGCCCTTAATGAGTTTCTTTTCATATTCCTAAGCTTCCGTCTTGTGAAGCCTTGGTCTGAGAGATAATCCTTCATTTCCTTATCTGACATGCTATAAGGATCAGGAAATAGTGGTTCAGGTGTTGAGGTTGATTTCTTCATAGCAGACAATTTTGGCACAGGGACCTTTCTAGAAAATGATCTTTCATACTCAGTTTCAAAGTTTTGATCCAGCAATTTATTGACCTTTTCTTCTTCTGCTTTCATGCCTTCATATGTCATACCAAAGACTACATCTGGATCATACCCGTGATTGATTAAAAAACATTGCTCTTATCATTAGGTCATCAGTTTAAGCCTTTGACACCATTTCCTCCACACATCTTTCTTTTATCACAGGGCTGTCAACATCTTCATACTCATTAGCATTATATCCTCCCTTAATCTCTCCTTCTTGTACATCAATGAATAAAGCTGGTTTCTTCAATTGAGCCTCAGCTTTTTCATGTTCTTCCAGGAATTCTGCTATTGCAGCAAGACTTCTTAGGTCATCTGGTTTGGCTTTCTTTCCTGGTTCTTCTTCTATCATGGGCATTTTTCCTTTAGCTTTCTCAGATAAGTATTTCCTCTTTCTGGTATAAGTTTGAAGTGGAGGACTAGAAGAGGGTTCAACTTGTTTCATCTCCTCAGGCAATTTTTCAGCCTCTTTTTGTACTTTCTCTTGATCATCAGCCTCTTTTTCTTCTTCTTCTTTTTCTTTTTCACAAAACCTTTTAACCATATCTTTTTGTTCTTTTGATAATGACACAACAGGTACCATTTGCATGCTCAACTCTTTCTTCAATGGAACTGGAGATTGAGGAATGACCACAATGGGTTCAATGTTGGTCCTCTGGTCTGCAACAAAATACCAAAAATCCTTATCTATAGTGAATTCTTCAGAAGTAAAGCTATCCAAAGCATTGATTAATTCTTCAAATTTAGCTTTCTCAGTTTGAGTAGCATCTGATTGCCCAGAATAAACCACAATCTCTAGACTAGATTCTTCATTCTTTGCTTTGCTAGCATCTTCTTCTTTTTCAACATTTTTAGTAGATGATTGTTTCTCATCAATCATCACTCCTTCTTTATCCTTTTGTTTTCTTCTACATCAGCACATCTTTGTATTTCAATCAACATCTCAAGTTCAGTGATTCTTTTAGTTTGGCTATCAATTTGACTTTGGAGATTTCAGATTATCTCTTCTTGTTTTTCAATCATATCTTCTTGCTCTTCCATAGCTATAGTTTGAATGGCAAGTGTATCAACAAGGCCACTTACTTCTTCTCTAGAATGATTAAGTGCAGGTTTTAAGTTTTCAATCTCTTTCTCTTTCTCCTTCTTTTCAGCTTCATGTTTTTCTTTAAGCTCTTTTAACTCATACACCTTTTCATCAAGCTCTAGAATCCTGTCATCAATGATTCTAGCCCTCCAATTCAATATTCTTTCCATCCATCCAATTTTTTGTAAGAGCTCCGAGATTAACTCATCTTTTTCATCTACTCTATTTACATTAGACTCAGCAAAACTCTTTGAGGGAGCAGTCTCAGAAGTGACTCTCCTTATAGGATTTTGAGCATGATGATCCTCCTCATCCAAAGATGATTTGGAAGCTTTAGAAGTGCTTGTTGAGTCTCCAAACTCAGATGGAATATCATGGGTAGGCAATGGTTGATGTGGTGATATTGGTGAGTGATAAGGTGGTGATATTGGTGAGTGATGAGGTGGTGATATTGGTGGTTGGGATATTGGTGATGGTTGTGGTGATGGTTGTGGAGATGGTTGTGGAGATGGTTATGGAGATGGTTGTGGAGATGGTTGTGGTAAAGGCACAAATGGAGATGCATAGTCATGAATTTCAGGTTTTGTATGAGAATCACCCCCTCCACCATCATGGGCTAATACTAACATTTGTCTATCAGCACCAATAGCTTGTACATCAACAACTTGTTTATCATTGTGATCTTAAGCATCTTGTTCTTCTCCTTGTTCTTCTTGATTGATCTGTTGAAGCATCCAAGGAAGAAGAGGTGAGTGAGCTCCACTTTAAAAGTTTCTGGGATCCCTCTTCTTTATGTACTTGTATGATTTTTGCATCAAAATGAGGAATATCTAGCACTGGTCCCTGTTGGACCAAAAGAACCAATGAGCCTGATCAGAAAAACCTCTAAGTCCTACAGACATCACAACAATTGCTGAAGACTTGATCAGCTGTTGTAACAAAGTCTCAAGACTTCAACAGCTGAAGACTAAAGTACTGAAGACTTCAACAGCTGAAGACCAAAGTCTGAAGATCAACAGCTGAAGACTAAAGTACTGAAGACTTCAACAGCTGAAGACTAAAGTACTGAAGACTTCAACAGCTGAAGACCAAAGTCTGAAGATCAACAGCTGAAGAACAAAGTACTAAAGATCAACAGCTGAAGTACAAAGACTGAAGACATCAGCTGATGACAACAACTGAAGTTCAAGTACAAGTACTGAAGCCTTCAGAGTTTGTTACAACAGCTGAAGAAGCATTCTTTAGTTGTTGTGATGGTTTCCTTTCAGTAGTTTTCTTTTTGTTTCAGTATTTGTAAAACAACTGAAGAGCATGTTCTTCAGTCGTTGTAGTTTCAGTAGTTTCTTTTCAGTAGTTGTAGTGACATTTAACACTTAGTATTTTTGTAAGAAGATGTTAGCTGTTTTGACATCTTCAGTAGTTGTGTTAACTTTCAGTAGTTTGAATAATTCTGTTAGATGTCACTATCAAATGACATCAGCAGACGTCACATCTCCTATATAAGGAATGTTCCACCACGACATTCTTATATAAGGGATGATTGACCTGATTGTAAGCGTGATATTTTGCCACCACGAAAGCGCGTATTGAATGAAATCTTTGATTTGCAGAATTCTTTCTATAATCGTTTGTTCTTACTTTGAATATCAATTGTATTCTTGTGAATTGTCTAAATTCATTGTTTGATTTCCACTGCAATACTCTCTAATCAATCAAACGTAGATCACTGATCCAAACAATTGGTATCAGAGCAGGTTAATCATTGATCGATCTAACTATTGATCATTGAAACTACTAATCGATATCTGCATTTGATTGAATTGGCATATTTGCAAGAATTGGTTATAGTTAAATTGAATTTCTGCTACATTCATTTTATTGCTTTCTGTTTTCTCTTGGTTCAATTTGGTCTGTTGTGTTCTGTTCTAAATCTGTTAAAACTTAATTGATTTTGGTTGAATCTGTGAATGACTACTCCTTCTAATGACCCTCACAATACCGGTTCCTCAACCAAGCCTCCGATGCTGGTTAGGACTGAGTATAACATATGGCAACGAAGAATGCTTCATCACCTGTCTGTTAACAGTTCAGGTTGTTGGACATCAGTGGTACATGGTCCACATAAGCCTATGGTGAACAATCCGGAAACCAATCAAATGGTTCCGAAGAAGAAGGAACAATACTCAGATGAAGATCGGAAACTTTTTGAGATTGATGCTAAAGCCCATGGAATTCTGGCCATGGCACTGCCAAATGAAATCTATTCAGGGCTTATGCATCATGAAACTGCTCATGACCTCTGGAATGCACTGAAGGAACAATTCGGTGGAACTGATGAGGTCTTAGCAAATAACAGTGAAATCCTTGCCCAACAATATGAAACATTCTCTCATAGAAAGGGTGAGACACTGACTCAACAGTTTGAGCGTTTTTCCTGTTTGATCTCTGAGCTAAAAATGGTCAAACATGAATATACCAATAGCCAGATGAACAACAGATTCCTTAGATCACTGCCTGAGAGATGGGACACATACACTATTGTCCTACGCTCCAGTGCAAATCCGGATAAACTATCTCTCACTCAACTTCATGGAAAATTGCTTACATTTGAGAGAGAGATACAACAGAAAAGGAAACTGGATTCATCAGGAAAGCTCACTGATGACTTTGTACCAGGGAACACTGCCTTGGTTGGTCATGAGTCAGAATATGCTGCATATGAAAGTAATTATGATGAGCATATAGATTTCTCTTCAAACAGTTCAGATCATGCATTTGTTGGTGTTGATAGTCACTCAGGCTGTAATAGTGATAATTTATGTTTTATCATGGATGATTTGAGAGGAATAGCTGATGATGATCGAGAAGAGATGGATATTCTAAGCCAAATGGCCTTGATTAATATCAGATCTCAGAAGTTCTATAAGAGGACTGGCAGGAAATTTCCAGGACTCCCTGGCAAAACCAAAGTTGGTTTTGACAAGAGTAAGTTGAGGTGTCACAAATGCCAAAGGCTTGGACACTTTGCAAGAGAGTGTAGATCATCTGGATCTAACTCCTCTGCACCCTTTGTGACTTTTCCAAGCACTAGTCCACAAAACAGGGGGCAACAACCTCCTAGTTCTGGTCATCATTCACAACCTGTTTCACCTGCATATTTTGTCCCTCGGGGTCCAATGTCATATCCGTATCCCTGCTATTACATGCCTCAGCCAAATCCAGTTCAAGTTCCTACTGCACAACAACCACAAGCATTACTAGAGCCTCTACCATCTCATTCACAACCTCATCATAGCTTTTTCACCCCTGGTAATGTTGACTGGAGCAGTTTACCAGATGATCTCTCTGGTACCGAGCAATTATTTGCTGGTGATGGTCAACATGGTGGTGAACATCCTTTTGGGAATCTAGCTCTCATGGCCCTGGAATCTACTGAGGGTTCTTGCTCCAATGCATCTTCTTCACAGGTAACCCAGGTATCTTCTAAGGCTAAGGCCAAGCTTTGTTCTGAATCTTGCATAGATGCATTTGTCTCTATTAGAGAAGCAAATGTAGCTGTAATTAATCCAAATCTAGAGCTTGAGCAAACTATTTCCAAAAGAAAAGCTGAACACGTGTCTGTCCTTAAGGACAAAGATGATGAGATTTATAAGCTTAAATGCCAATTAAATGATGAAAAGGCTAAGCTAGAGGTCATTCTTGAGAACCATAAGGAACTCAAAGAAAAACTTGCAGTTACCCAAGTTGAGTGTGAATGCTTGGTGTCATCCTGCAAGGGATTTGAAATGCTGCTCAGTAAGCAATCTGCTTCGAATGTGAAGTTTGGAATTGGTTATAACCATATTGCACCTCCAACAGATTTTACTCCAAAACCAATAGTAAAATCTGAAAGTGAAAGCAATCTCCAAACCACATTATCATATGCATCATTCACAAGTGATCTTCCAAAATCACAAGACGAAATAAGGGTTGATACCTCAGCAAGTCAATTGGCTGATGGGTTAACTACTGATAAGCACATGAGGCTGAGTATTTCAGATGTTGTCCCTCAAAGTAACTTAAGTACTGAAGGGCAAGTTACAACAACTGAAAAGCATTTCAAATCAGCTGAAATAAATGGATTAACAACTGCTGACAATAAACAGCTGAAGAACAACTTTTTAGTTGTTACAGATTCTTCAGTACTGAACAAAATTACTGAAAGGAGGAAAGTACTAAAGAGCACACCTTCAGTAGTTTCCTCATGAGCAGTTGATCAATCCAAGATGAAGAATAAGCCATGTGAAATATGTGGTAAATGCAATCATCTTTCTGATGAATGTTGGTACAGAAAGGGTTCCAAACTCAACAGAGACAAGCTCATTAAAATCCAGATGGATGAAATGAAAACTGAGTTTGAGACCAAGTTTGTACCACAATCATTCCATTGTGATAAACCCAAGCCTTCAACCAAATTCAAAAAGAAGGATAAGGTTAATCACAAAACAGCTGATGGTGCTCCTCATGATAAACATCAGACTAAGTCTGTTAATTTTAAGGAGGAAATGGTGGATCACAGGAACTCATCAAAAACAAGTACTGATATGTCACAAGAGCTGAAAGCTTTAGCTACAAATCAGACACAACTTGTTATGATGGTTCAGCATTTGTTGGGGAGAGTTAACCAATTAGATGCACCTATGATCAAATCACTGAAAAGGAATTCCAAGCCCAAATCCAAGGAATCCATTTCAGCACCATCTCCTTCTTCAGCTGTTAATCATAAGAAACAAGTTATGGTTGCATCTGTTGATGAAAACAGACCCAAAACCAAAAAAGGTTTGGGTCTCAAAATCTAACTAGTTTTATTTCATGCAGGGTTCTTCAACATGCCAAAGGAGCATCTGGTATGTGGACAGTGGAGGATCAATGCATATGACTGGGAGCAGTTCTCTTCTTAATGACTATTCTCAAGGAAAAAAGGGATTTGTTTCATTTGGAAATGATGCCAGAGGTTACATCATTGGGAAAGGATATGTGTCTAATGGACAAATCAGGTTTGATGATGTCAACCATGTGGAGAATCTAAAGTATAATCTGCTGAGTGTTAGTCAGATGTGTGATAAAGGGCATGTTGCACTTTTCACAAGCCAGAACTACAGGATTCTGTCCTCCCAAGTTCTGAGGCTGATTGACAAGGTAATGGATGAACATACTCTCCTGAAGGCCAACAGGATTGGAAGAGTGTATGCCTTGGATTTGTCAAAGAAGATTGATTTGAAGGGTCATCCATGCCTATTCTCCAAAGCCTCTCTTGAGGAATCTAAACTATGGCATAGAAGGTTGTGTCATGTTAATCTCAGAAACATAAACCAGCTGATCCAAAATCATTTAGTGAGAGGTTTATCAACAAAGGAGTTCCACTGTGATGAAGCCTGCACTGCTTGTTTGAAAGGAAAACAGCACAAGTTTCATTCCCTCCCATTGAAGAACCTAAGTCCATTGCCTGCTTGCAGTTACTGCACATAGATTTATTTGGTCCTGTGAGAGTGATGAGCATGGCAAAGAAGAAATACGGTCTCATAATTGTGGATGATTACTCCAGATTCGTATGGACTTTCTTTCTACATTCAAAGGATGAGGTTGCTCAGAAGATTATAAACTTTGTGCTGTATGTTGAGAAGCAGTATTCCCTATCAGTCAAGTGTATAACGAGTGACAATGGTACTGAATTCAGAAATCATGCACTTGATGATTTTTATCTTTCAAAAGGAATCAAAAGGCAGTTTAGCATCCCAAGGACTCCAGAACAAAATGGAGTAGTGGAGAGAAAGAACAGGACTTTAATTGAAGCCGCAAGGTCCATGTTGGCTGACTCTGGTTTGCCGTTGACCTTTTGGGCTGAAGCTGTCAGTACAACTTGCTATGTGTAGAATAGAGTGTTAGTAAATCAGAGGTTGATGAAGACTCCATATGAAGCTCTACATCATTTGGCTCCTTTGATTTCATTCTTCAGAGCCTTTGGATGTCCTTGTTTCATTCTCAACACAAAGGGTCAACTCCACAAATTTGATCCTAAGGTGGATGCAGGGTATTTTGTAGGTTATTCATCCACTTGCAAGGCTTACAGAGTCTTCAATTGGAGAACGAAGATAGTTGAAGAAACCTTGCATGTGAAATTCAATGAATCTCCTAAGGATAAAATTCCACAAAGCCTTTGGATAGTTCGACTTTCCAAAACCTAGTGTTAAGGCTTGGTATGCTGCAGCTAGAATAAGTGATAACTACTGATGATCTCAGTAAATAAATACTGATGATCATTTGTAACCATATCACAAATAAGTACTGATTCTGTTACAAGAACTGATACAGTCATAACAACTGATATAAGTACAAACAGATAAGTACTGACGTCCTATGAAACAACTTAAAAACAGCCAAAAAGACTGATGAGTAAGTGTTGAGGACAGTATGAAACAGCTGAAATCTATTGAATTGACGAAAACTACTGATGAGAATTTTCTCTTCAGTTGTTTCTAAAACTGCTGCATCATCTTAAACAACTAATGACAAAACCACGTCTTCAGTAGTTTCACAACTACTGATGACTAGTACCATGTCGTCAGCTGTTTAAAACAACTGATGACAAAACCACGTCTTCAGTAGTTTCACAACTACTAATTACTAATACCACGTCGTCAGCTGTTTACAACAACTGATGACAAAACCATGTCTTCAGTAGTTTCACAACTACTGATGACTAACACCACGTCGTCAGCTGTTCCAACATCTGAAGCTAAAACCATGGTCTTCAGTAGTTTTATAACTACGGATGCCTACAACCAAGACTTCAGTTGTTTCAACCTCTGAAGGTTAATACCACGTCATCAGTCGCTTAAAACTACTGATGACTCATACCAAACCCTTCAGTTGCTTTATAACCCATATCCTATAAATACCTTGTCTTACAGAGCTTCATCATCTCAACCTAACGTTCAAAATACTCAGAACCTTCTCTCACATCAATGGCGAACATGAAGCTTAAACCACGACAAAACTGTGTTGCTTACCTTACTAAATCACCCTTCTGGACAAAATTTGATAATGCCATTGATCTAATGATCAACTCTCCATACAAAACGTCTTTCCTTCTAAATCCTACCATTCATGTCGAATCCCTCCAGCAATTCTGGACGAACGTCACCCTCGTCACTGGGGAGAATGACACCGACTCTCTCCAGTCGTTCATCAACAATCGTCAGGTGGTCATCACTCCAGAAATCCTTCGACAAACCCTACAACTGGATGATGCCACTTTCCCCAATGGGTATCCAAAGGGCACCACTGATCTATCATTTGCCCAACATGGATACCAGGGTAACCTTAGTGCCTCTACCATCCTGAAGAAACATTTCCATGATGCGGAACGACTAATTTTTCATATGGTGAATGTATGCTTAGCTCCTAAGACTTCGTCTTGGGATCAAATGTCGACGAGGTGGCAGCAGGTATTATTCTCTATCCTTAACCAACAACACTTAAATTTTTCTAAAATATTATTTCTTGAACTCAAGGATATGGCCTCCAAGCCTATAGCTAACCGATGGATATTATATCCTCGGTTCCTAATGGCCATTATAGTAAACCAGCTGAAAGCTGACGGACTTGTTGGCCTTGGAGTCCCTGCCACGGCTGTATTGCCTGAAGTATACTCCAGGCACAACTCAGACCAGTCACTCAAACTGGCTGCCAGACTGCGAAAACCCACGCAGGTGGAACCCACAGCCACCACCTCCAAATCCTTTGTCCCCACCAAACCCAAACACAAGAAAGCCAAAAAGGCTACTCAGGGAAATGAGTCCCCTGAGGATGCCCCTGCAACACAAACGCAGGTTATATCTACTGGTCATAACCCCCAGTAGATACACAGACTCACTCACCCTCAACCGCTCAGGTTTCCTCTCAACAGGAGCCTGTAGCAACCATCTCTAGGGCCCCTATACATCTGGAACCTTCCTCACTTGAGGAGGTTCCATTGAAACGCACCACTCTCCCCGGGTGCATACTGCCTTCACACCCTCTCCCACTGTAACCCCCCCCCCCCCAAAGTCCTACCATCATGATTGCCAAAGTGCTGACTCAGTTGCACTCCTCACCCCCTCCCCAGATACCAATCACAACTGGGATAGCCCCAACCATTGAGGGGGAGGACCAAAGTGCTTCTGACATGCCACAGCACAGGGGTTACCATATTCAATCTCCAGGTGTAGAAATGGAGATTCGAATTTCTGGTGAGGCTGCCACTTCTCCTGCTTCAACAAATGATCAGGATGAATTTGGTACTATCCATAAGACCTCACCAGAGGCAACTGCCGATGAAGGACATGGTCCTAAGGCAGGAAGTCCCCAGTACCATGACCAAGGGGCACATGCTACTACTGATCTACACTCAGAGCATGTTCATCCTGATTCTATCAGGAGGTCAGGTGATTCAGTAAACACTGATGATGACCTGGGCTTCTTTTATGATGTTTTAGCCCAAAACACCATCCTCGAGGATGAGGTGCGCAGTCTCAAAGAGCTGCTTGCCAACATTTCTCAAGATCAAAGACCATCTACCCCTCACAACCCATAGATGGCACCATCCTCTGAAGGTCTCCCATACATTGAGCCACTCCAAAACATTCAGACACCTGCCTCTGCTTCTGGCACTCTTTCTCAGGGACAGAAGCCCCTTGAGCAAATAGTTGATATCTTTCAACATTCCTTACCTCTCATCACATCAACTATTACTGATATGGTCCTTAAAACCCTTGATGAGAGGCTTCCCTCAGTTATACAACCCATGATAGAGGATGTCGTGAGCAAAAGGCTTTCTGACAATCAAACCCTTGCAACCAATGCAACCAAAAAGGGGGAGATTCAGTCAGTGAAAGCAAAAAGAAAGAGGATGGCAGATAGGAAAGAAACTGAAAAGGAGAAGGTGAAGGATGCTGACATAGAGAAAGTGACTGAAAGTACTAAAGACTTTCATGTCACATAAAAGAAAAGGAAAAATGAGAAGGAGACTGACTTGGAGACAATGGTGAAGAAGGCTGATGCTGAACACAACCGATTAATGGATAACATCATTGATCAGTTGTTAGGCAAGGCCACGACACTGAAAAACTTGACTCAGAAATCTAGAAAACTAGAGATTGAAGAAATCCAAGCTAGATGGGCAAGTTATGATGTGTTGGAAGGGGAAAGGTTAGAGATCATGATCAGGTTCATAGCGAAATACTTGGGTAGATCATTGATTGAGATCAAGGCATGGTCCAGGGACAGCATCTTGGCAATAACCACCAAGATCTGTTCGTCATTGGTTATTGAAGCCTTAAACGAAGCTGGTGCTGGGAGCAGGACTGAACTAGTCAAGCAATCTAAAGCCGACCTCACATCCAGAATGCTAGAACAGCCTGTCAACATTCCCACACCAAAACCACCACAACCACAACCACCAAACCAACTCCTCTACTCTCAAAACCAGTATCCGATGAAGTACCCCAGAAGAGGAAGAGAAGGGTACTGAGACTAGAAGAAGATGACGAAGATAATGATGAAGATGAAGATAGGCTGCCACTCTCAGCTGTTATACAGTTGCCGAAGGCCACAAGTCACTCTCCAACAATTACTCCTGAAACTCAAAGACAAATTGTGAAAGTGAAGCTAGAAGAAGAAGAGCTTCACAAACAACATGATGAGGAATTGTTGAGGAGGGTTGACAAAGCATATGCTGCCACATCTTCAATCATCAACATGAAGAAGCATGCTCTCAGATTATACACTCTTAAACATACATTTCAATATCAAAAGGAAAGAGTGAGGATTTGGCCTGATCCCAGGGTGTCTCATAGGATTCACAAGAAAAACATTCTACAGAGATACATTGACCAAGTGAAGAAGATTATAGATGAAGTGATCTCACTGGTCTTTGTAGTATCACCCTGGGAAATCCTAGATGACTTCAAGAAAGCCTATAAAGCTAACCTGACCCCACAGAAGATGCTGGAAAATAAAATGGTGAAAAAGGGGTTGGTATATAAGAGGCTTGAGGAAGTCAGAAAGAATGAGCTCCAGTTGTTCTTAGAGGGTAATCACCCTGATGAATTTGCTTATAGAGTAATAACAAATGTGGAACTCAAAAATGGGAAACAGGTCAAATACCTATCTGAATATTATGGGCCAGAATCACTTTTTGAAGGAGGAGCTGAAGAACTTACCATGGAGGAACAGATAACCTTCCTTGAGGCCTATACAAGGGAGTCATACAGACTCATTGTTGGGAAGTAGATCTCATGGATGGGGTAATAGCTCTGTGTCCAGTTCCCCAAGACAGAGTTCCCATTCATCCTTTGCCAAACAGATCATTGAGACTTCTTCCCAGGCTTGTGCTTATATGGGTCACTTCTGAGCTGATCAAGAAGACAAAAAGACCAAATCTTTCTGCCATAATAAGTGGGACATCTTTAATAAGTTTAGAGGTTTTGGTTGCATTGGTTCAGGGGGAGTTTGTTGGACCAAAAGAACCAATGAGCCTGATCAGAAAAACCTCTAAGTCCTACAGACATCACAACAACTGCTGAAGACTTGATCAGCTGTTGTAACAAAGTCTGAAGACTTCAACAGCTGAAGACTAAAGTACTGAAGACTTCAACAGCTGAAGACCAAAGTCTGAAGATCAACAGCTGAAGACTAAAGTACTGAAGACTTCAACAGCTGAAGACTAAAGTACTGAAGACTTCAACAGCTGAAGACTAAAGTACTGAAGACTTCAACAGCTGAAGACCAAAGTCTGAAGATCAACAGCTGAAGAAGAAAGTACTGAAGATCAACAGCTGAAGTACAACGACTGAAGACATCAGCTGATGACAACAACTGAAGTTTAAGTACAAGTACCAAAGCCTTCAGAGTTTGTTACAACAGCTGAAGAAGCATTCTTCAGTTGTTGTGATGGTTTCCTTTCAGTAGTTTTCATTTTGTTTCAGTATTTGTAAAACAACTGAAGAGCATGTTCTTCAGTCGTTGTAGTTTCAGTTGTTTCTTTTCAGTAGTTGTAGTGACAGTTAACACTTAGTATTTTTGTAAGAAGATGTCAGTTGTTTTGACATCTTCAGTAGTTGTGTTAACTTTCAGTAGTTTGAATAATTCTATTAGATGTCACTATCAAATGACATCAGCAGATGTCACATCTCCTATATAAGGAATGTTCCACCACGACATTCTTATATAAGGGATGATTGACCTGATTGTAAGCGTGACATTTTGCCACCACGAAAGCGCGTATTGAATGAAATCTTTGATTTGCAGAATTCTTTCTATAATCGTTTGTTCTTACATTGAATATCAACTGTATTCTTGTGAATTGTCTAAATTCATTATTTTGATTTCCGCTGCAATACTCTCTAATCAATCAAACGTAGATCACTGATCCTAACAGTCCCTCAGTAGCAAGATCTGGGAATGCTTCATTTACCAGGCACTGAATGAATCTTGGATACATCAAGAACTTGTATATTCTCCCCTCTTGTATGTTTGAAATCAGACCATTAAACACATATGCAGACATGTTGAATGGTCTGTTTGTGAAGAGAGCACTAATTGTTGAGGAAGTGGTGATTGGAATATCTTTCCACCCTGTTTTTCTCTTTGATAGGCAGTGCTGAAAGAGGTGGATTAGAAATCTCTAGTGCAAATCAAATAATCCTTTTACAATCTATTTAGCTTCAAATCCTCCTTCATACCCAATCTTAGCAAAGAAGGTGGTATTTCATTCTCATCCAGCTCTAGTGGTGTATCAACATCATCACCAAAATGCAAACATCTTTTTACATAATCTTCAATGATGCTCAGAGTATGATCATTATCAATTCTTCCAGATAAAGTTTTAACACCATCTGCTTCAATTACTTTAGGTGAATTCCAGAAAGACCTTATGAGGTTCTCGTAGATGGTGGGTCTAACAGTGATAGCATAAGCTACCCTTGTTGTAGAGATGAATCTGATGATATCTCTGAGTCCCTCAGCTTCTGGCACATCAGGGTTTAAATAACTGCTGACATTATGGAGCTTTGCACTAAGAAAGATTTGCCATTTAATTTGCATAAGAGACATATGTGTTAGTCTTGGTGAGAAAGCATGTGCATAATTGATCAGTTTGACTTTTAGTGGTCAAAGATGAACGTTTGAAGTCACTGTTTCATTATTCTTACATCAAATAGTGATTTTGTTGTAGAACAATCGCATTTTCTTTGTTTTTCAAGTTTAGATAAACTATTTATTAGATGTTACTTCATTGATTCGTTGCACATTTTCATTTTTCATCAGACTCTGTTCTTGTGATAAACAGAACTATGAAGGTTTTTCATGATGGTTAAAATTTCTCTTAGTTTGCATGTTCATTGATGTCGAAAATGTATAACATATCTTTGAATAAGTTGGATTTTGTGTGTTCTTCATTATCATTTGGTTCTTCGTTCACTTTTGTTTCAACAGTCTGAAAGTTAGGTCATGAAAAATTTATGGAAATTTCACCTTTCTATTAATGCTACTGTTGTTTGGAATCGAGTATAATAACAGGCTGATTTGAACACACTGAATTCTTTGGTTGTTGATGATGAAGATGATCAAAGAAAGTTTACTGTGTTTTTTCACTCGTCTCACTATGTAGTCTCTCAAATTTGAAAACTATTAAATGACCCTTTGAAATTCCTTTAAATAGTCAAATAATGGCTTTTACAAAATTTTACAAGTTTCAGAGCAAATGCCGTCACATTTTTAAACACTGTAATAAATGCGGAAGAGTAAATTTTAAGTCTTTGGGTAATCGACATTTGTTTACTATTGTAAATGCGGAAATGAAAATTCAATAACTTTGCTATCCGCATTTGTATACTGTTGCAAATGCAGAAATTTTGTTACTTATGTTTTCATCTATCCGCATTTGTGCACTGCTACAAATGCGGAAGAACTAAGTTCATCAGCATATGTTCACTGTAACAAATGCGGTTGACAAAACTTATTCAGCATTGCTCATTGTAGCAAATGCGGTTGAATAAAACTTCTCAGCTTTTGCTCACTGTAGCAAATGCAGATGATCTGACTTTGTCAGCATTTGCTTACTGTAGCAAATACGATAGAATAAAATTTTCAGCATTTGCTCACTATAGCAAATGCGATAGAATAAACTCCACATTTACTTGATCATCATTCATTTATAGGAGATTAATCACTTAATTATTTCTGCTTGAAAATACATGAACATTGAAGATATGTATCCACAAATGCGGATGAGTGAAACAAATGCAGAAGTGTAAATTTCATCCATATTTGACAAATGCGGTTGGACACTTAAAGGTTGATCCGCATTGACAAATGCGGTTGAACACTTGAAAATTATTTTATCCGCATTGACAAATGCTGTTGAACACTTGAAAATTATTTTATCCGCATTAACAAATGCGGTAGAACAAATTTTGTTCTGCATAGGTTTTAACACTTCAAAATTTCATGTATACTTGTAACACACTAATGCGGTAGAGTACAACCATTCTCCGCATTAGATTTACTTAGAAATAAAAAGCTATCTGCATTGGTTATAAGCATGGGTTACCTTCACCCGCATTAACCAATGCACTTACCTGCATTAACTTTTGAACTTAATCATAAGTTAATGTGATTGTTTTGATTTTTCATGTTATGAAGAGATGTCATTGATTGATTTTTATTATGAAGTTGTTGGCAGTTGAAGTTGTCAATTCTTGCTTGGATTGACTTATACATCAAAAGTGATACAAGTTTCCTATTGTTTGACTGATCTTGGACTTTTCATGGATCCAAGAATCTACATAGGCTGAGATACTATGGTATAACTTCTGCAACAACAAATGCATTTTCTTTTTCTTTTGTTTTTAATGTTTTTAAGAAAGTAATTTAAGATAGTAACAAACTATAAAGATTTAATCAAAAATTTTATATTACTCCCCCTAAAGTTTATATCCACATCTGGATAGAAACTTTAAAGATTTAAAAACTTTTTGACAATTATATACATTGATTATTGATAATGAAGAGAAGTATATCTTTTGTTGGAGTCATATCAATCTTACATTGCACATGTGCATCCTTTATGATAAAATGGACATGTTTATGAACTTGATGATTGAAGGTATGTGTGTCCTTTTAAACTCATACCTGGTTGATATCTTGATGCAAATGATATTTATCATGTTTTTGGTTGATTTAGTTATTCAATATGTACCTCACACACACAAGCATAGAATGATCAACCATCCTTATACAATGCATGGTAGAACTTTTTCACAACTTTCCTTACCAAGTTACTTAAGTTATGAGATCTCATTTTCACTGATCCTCATTGGAATTCTTTTACTTTGATCCTTGTCATGCTCAGCCATATTGGGATTCTTTTCACTTCACTTTGGAAGGTGATCCATGATAGGATTCTTTTTGTCCATTCACTTGGAATGTATTGCTTTTCAAGATTCATCCAATTGGATGTGTTCCTCATTGGGAATCTTTTGGATCATTACATCTGCACTATGTGCTTGTTTCATCAGGTCTTTGCTCAGCAAAACAAAGATGAAACTTGATGTGGGTGAAAGAGATTCATAGAGTATCATTACCTGGTGTGTTTAGGTTACTACACACACATGCACTCAGATAAGCCAATACATACCTATACTTTGTGATGAGTGTTTCACTATTGAATCAGATGTTTACTTCATCACTGGATGTATCTTCTCTTCCAAGTTGAGCCTACCAACATATCTGGTAAGTCATGATAGTCTTGCAATTTTGAAATTAAGCACAGTTAATGATATAACGATTGTAATTATATCATTTCCCATTTGATATCTATTCTTCATAAAATTGATTCCTTTTTTGTGGTTTTCTAGTATTTTTGACTTGTTTTTGATGTTTTGAATTATTTTTACGCAAGGTTAATCATGCTAATTAACTGAACCGGGAATTCAAACCTACCAAGTTCAAATGCCTTAGTAAACATATCAGCTAATTGATTTCAATGGGTACTTAAATCAATTTGATTAATCCTTTTTCAGCACAGTTTCTCAAAAAGTGATATCTAATTTTAATATGTTTTGTTTTTTAGTGCTGAACTGGATTACTGGTTATGAAAACAGCTGTAGTGTTATCAATATGAATTGGTGTGTGCAAGAATTTATAACCATAATCAAGCATCTGGTTTTGAATCCAGAGTACTTGAGAGCAACAGGCTGATGCAGCAATATACTCAGCTTCTACTGTTGATACAGACACGTTTGTCTGCTTCTTGCATTGCCAAGAGACCAGTCGGGGACCAAGAAATTGACAACCACCAGAGGTGGATTTTCTGTTGAAGTAGCATCTTCCATAATCATTGTCTGTGAAGGCATAGAGACTGAAGTCTCCTTCTTTGGATACCATAATCCAAGAGCTGGTTTGCCTTGATATATCTGAATATCCTCTTGACTGCATTCACATATGATTCTTTTGGATCAGCTTGATACTGGCACACACACAAACACCAAACATAATGTCAGGCCTACTTAGATACATAAGTGAACCGATCATAGATCGATAGTGAGTCTGATCCACTGATTTGCCTTTAGGTTCAGGTCCAATCTTCGCTTTAGTATCCATATGAGTTCTGATAGACTGACAGTTAGCAAAGTGGAATTTCTTCAGCATAATTTCCATATATTTGATTGATTGATGAAGATTCCATCTGCTGTCTGTTGGACTTGCACCCCTAGAAAGAAAGTGAGTTCCCCCATAGTACTTATTTGGAGTTTTGAATGCATAAGGTCTTCAAATTCTTTGTAGAGCTGCTTGTTTGTTAAGCCAAAAATGATGTCATCCATATAAATCTAGACTAACAGCCTGTCTTTTCCTCTTCTTCTTCTGAAGAGAGTCTGGTCAATCTTTCCTCTTTCATATCCATGTTCAAGAAGAAAAGATGACAGAGTCTCAAACCACTTTCGTGGAGCTTGGTAAAGACCATACAGTGCTTTGTCAAGCTTATAGACTCTGTGAGGGAAATCCGGATCTTCAAAGCCCAGTGGTTGATTCACACAGACCTCTTCAGCAATCTTTGCATACAGAAAGGCACACTTCACATCCATTGATAAATAGTAAATTTCATGGATGCAGAATATGCAAGAAAGATTCTGATTGCTTTTAATCTAGCAATAGGTGTAAACACTTCGTCATAGTCGATTCCTTCTTCTTGAGTGTATCCCTGTGCCACTAATCTTGCTTTGTTTCTTATGACGATCCCTCTATCATCAGTCTTGTTTCTGTACAACCATCTGGTACCGATAGGATATTGTCCTTCGGGAAGATCTACCAGTTGCCATACTTCTTGTTTCTTGAATTGGAGCAATTCTTCTAGCATTGCTTCAATCAAGCTATTGTCTTGAAGAGCCTCTTTGATATTTTTGGGTACTATTTGATAGAGGAAGCAAGAGAACAAACAGATTTTTGCAATAGCAGACTTGCTCCTTACCACCCTCTCATTAAGATCACCAATAATGGTTTCAACTGGATTGTTTCTTGTGTATTCTGGTGGTTGGAATGGAGTCACCATCAATAGTTACATCAAGATTGGATACATTCAATTCATTATGGTCAGATGTACCTTCATCTTGTACTGTTGTTGAATTATGAAGGCTTTCAGACTCCGTTTCAGCTCCTGCTTCAGCTTCAGCAACACTGTGATTACTTTCATCATTTGATGTTCTTTGTGTTTTAGATATAGGAGTGGCTTGTTTTTGATTTCTGATATCAGTTGGAAGGTCATCTGAGTGTGATTGTAACAAGCTTAGACCTCCTTTAGTTGAATCACTTTGATTTATTGATGGTTGTCTGATAGGATCAGCATGGATAGGAACATCTTCATTCATGTATTCAGCAGATGTAGGAGGAATTAATGGAAAGTCATTTCTTCTTTCTACAGCTGAAGACGTGTCATCTTAATGGAGATTCCTGCATCAGACAAGTGAAATTGATCAAATGATTTTGTAAAAGAGTCAATATCAAACAACCAGTCGGGACCATTTGTAGATTTGGGAAACGAATGTTCCATGAATTGAACATTTGTTGATATATCAATAATGTTTAATCTTGGATTAAGCACTCTGTAAGCCTTTGAAACAGAAGAATAACCTACAAAGAATCCTTCATCAGACTTAGATAAAAACTTTCCCAGATAGTCTCGGGTGTTTAATATTGAGACAGGACTACCAAATTATTTAGGAAATCCAATGAATGGTTTTATATGGAAAAGCAGTTTATATGGAGTCATGTTGCTTTCTTTTACAATTATAGTTCGGTTTTGTACAAAGCATGATGTGTTAACTACCTCTGTCGAAAAGGTTATTGGCAGCTTAGTATCGGCTAGCATTGTTCTTGATGCTTCAATCATTGTTCTATTTCTCCTTTTAGCTACCCCATTTTGTTGAGGAGTTCTAGCTGCACTGAATTAATGAGCATTGCCTTTGGTTGTACAAAAAGAACTCATGTCTTCATTTTTGAATTCAATTCCATTATCACTTCTGATTTTTTTGACCTTAAGATCAAGTTGATTTTAAATTTGTGTGATAAGGTTTTGAATGATTTGGGATGCCTCATTTTTATGAAGTAAGAAAAACACCCATGTGAATCGTGAAAAGTCATCAATGATCACCAAACAATATTGTTTCTTGCCAATACTCATGACATGAGTTGGTCCAAACAGATCCATAAGAAGTAGCTTCAATGGAGTATTGTTTGTGTTCACCAGCTTGGATTTATGAGAAGATTTGTGTTGTTTTCCTTTGAGGCATGCTGAACAGTGATCAACAAAGTGAAATTCTTTTTGTGTAAGATCAATGACATGTTTTCCTTTGACCAATCTGTTCATGTTTTTAAAGTTGGTGTGCCCCAAACATCTGTGGCAAAGTTGTGACTCATCAAATGATGCTTTTGACAAAGGACATGTTTCTTCTTTAGGTGATGCAGAACACAGGTTTAAAACATAAGTATTATTCTTCCTTGGGGTCTTTGGGACAACTCATTCTTCAAAGATTTGAAATCCAGGTTTCAGAATGTACCAATGAGTGTCTGTAAAGTGAGTTGAATATTTCTTGTCACAGATATGAGACACGCTCAACAGATTGAAGTTTAGTTGTTCTCAGTAGTTCAGTTTGTCAAAGCTCAACATCCTATTTGTCACAGAACCTTCACCTGTAATTCTACCGCCTTGTGAATCTCCACCAAACACCACTGTAGTTACTTGTATGTGCTTGAATTCATGAAGGAGGGAACGATCTCCAGTCATGTGTCGGGAACATCCACTGTCCATGTTCCATAAGTTGTTGGACCTATATGGATGACCTTGCAAGCATAAAAGAACTAGTTAGAATATAGAACCCAAGCCATGGTGGTCTGGGTTTCCCGTTCATATCTATTATGGTGACTTCTTGGTACTTTCCTCTAAATTGTGATCTATTCAGAGGTTATCTGGGAGATTGCTTATGATATCTTGCTGGAGTCTTCTCATCAACATCAACAGAAGAGTCAGATGAGTAGTAAAACATTTGATCTCTATTCTTTTGAAGGAATATAAATCATTTTTGATTTTCAAAGATCATTTTGGGTTTTGAAAAGTCAGAATTTTGATTGATGACTCATGACTTGAGTTTTGCTGATGATGTTGTTGAGATGGGTTTTTTTGGGGAATTTTCAATCCCGTCTGATTGAAGTAACAATCAGATGTATTGTGATTGTTGATATCACAGACTAAACAATATTTGTTGAAATAACAATTTTTTGTTGAGTGGTTGTTCATGTCACAGATCGAGTAGTAATGATTGTAAAAGCATTTTTCTATTTTGTGATTGAACATATCATAAATGTCACAATACATTTTTTTCTTGCAAGAATTAGACTTTGATTTGTGTGCCTTAGCTGATTTTCTCATTTGCTGCTGAGCCACTTTCTGTTGCTTAGGGGATGAATCAAAATCAGCCCTTTTTGTAGTTTGCTTAACAACGTTACATTTGTTTGATTTTCTAGGTTGTTTTTGTTTTCTCAACCCATTTCTCACCTTTTTCTCAAACTGGTCAACGTGTTCCTTGTTGCAAATATCAAACCCAACTCCCTGTCTTAGTTTTGAAGACTGAGGGTCTGATAGAGTTTTATGTGTTGAACTCAGTGATCCTTTTTGTATCTTTTTCAGTGAAACCTTTTCTGATTTGCTTGAATTGTTTGGAGATATGATCTCGTTATTAGAACTGCTCTCAGCAGTGGGTTTCATTGATTTCACATACTTCTTTTTACCTCTTAGAATAGAAGGTATGAATTTTGTGAAAGGAACAATTGCTTTACGGGGCTTGTGGATTTCATGGAACTCACTACCTTGTCTGAGCACTCTTTGATTTTGATTGGGTGACCTAACTTGATTTTATCCTCATTTTTTTCGATATAAACATCAGGTTTGTTTTTAGGATGTCACTTGTTTTACTATAGATTTTGGTTCTATAGTTTTAGTTTCAATTTCCTCATTGAGTGAGACCAGATTCAGGCATGACAGTGTAATTGTCATTGTATGTGGTGGATATGAGTTATATCCAGTCCCTAACATCCTTTTGAGAATCAAGCATCTCTTGTAGCTTGACTGAAGACATTTGAAACTTTTCAAGTTTCACTTCAGTCAGTGTATGTTCAGCCTTAAATTGAGCTAACTTTTCAGTAAGTAGCTCATTCTCAGCTGCAAGAGTGTACTTTTCACCATGTTGTTTTTCAATGTCAGAGATAAGAGATTTAATTTTGATTTCAAAGCCTTTTATCTCTCTTTTCATCATCTCTGACTTCACCTGTTCTTCTTTAATTTTATCAGCTAGTTTATGGTTATGCTCTCTATAACCTTGCAATTTAGAAATACATTTTTCACTACAAAGGTTAGATTTTACCTCAGTAGGCATTGGAGATGGGCCATCCATAATGTGAGCCATAAATGCATGATTTTGAAATTATGGCTTGACTTCCTCTGCATACATGCTCCAGTCACATACCTTATCTTGCCTTATCACCAGAGCATTGGCAAATGATTGACTGCTTCCATGAGCTTGGTTTGTCAGTTGAGGTGGATTTTGATATGATTGATGTTGTTGTGGATGATGATACTGCTGTTGTGATTCTTGTAGTGAGAGCTTGAGTTAGATTGTGAGGATGATTGGCCTTGAGAGTTCCTTGAAAGTTGATTCTCTTGGGGGCATTGCATTCTCTAGAGAAGTGGCCAACCATACCACAATTGAAGCATTTCACTTTGGATCTATCATATCCAAGTTTTGTATTCTCATAAAGGCTGAGCTTTCTGCCTTTCTTGAAGAATTTCTTTGCTCTCATGGCAATCATGGCCATTTGCCATTGCAGATCCATTTCTTCCACATCATCTGGATCCATTTCCTCCAGATCTTCTTGAATCAGATGGGCAGAAGTGAGTCTTCTTCCTAAGTATGCTTCAAAGATTGCCACAAAGGCATTTTAAGTTGCCTTTTGTTCTTCTGATATGTGTCTTCAGGAGTGGTTGCAGGAGCAGCAGTGACTCTGGATGCTTGAGATGATGTTGATGGATGATTGGTTGGTGGAGTTGCAATGAACCCTGTGTTGTTCAATTGATCTCTTGATGATTTAATCATCCTCCTCAGTCATGAAGGCATTTTCCACAGAATGAGATTCTCACGGAAATATGTAGGCCTCAATCACTCTAGGTCCACTAATATTTCTACTTCTTTCATCAAGTTCTAATGCTTCTATTTTAGCTATCATGATATTCAAAGTAGTACTCTCGAGATCAAGAGTATTTTTCAGCGTTGTTACATTCTGTTTCCAGCTTTCAGGGAGGCTGTGTAGCATTTTCTTGTTTAATTCCTTGATCTTGTAAGTGACTCCCATGATTTCCAAGTCATTTACCAATTGTACAAATCTGTGTAGTTGTTTGGATATGGACTCCCCCTTGGTGTGATGAAAGGTTTAATACTAATTAACAAGCTTATCCTTGTTAAGTTCTGCTACCTCACTGCTTCCTTCACACATATTTTTCAATGCATCCCACACAGCTTTTGCAGTACCATACTTCTCCAATCTTTTCGGCACATCCATCTTGAGTGCTTGAGTTAGGATAGAGTAGGCTTTCAGATCAATCTTGATTTCTTATAATCTTCATCATAAAGAGTTAGATCTTCAATAGGTATCCTTGCCGTTTTGTAGATTGCAGCTTGTTCTGCAGACAGAGTGACAGGGATGTGTGACCCTTTGCATATTGAAATCCAGAAATCAAGATCTACACCTGTGATGTAATTCCTAAACCTGGTTTTCCACTATTTAAACTCAGATTTGTGTTTAAGAATAGGAGGTTTAGGTGTATGACAAAGTTCTGAGAAACTGTTAGAATCCATTTTAAAAGGTAGTTTTTTTATTTGTTTTAATTACCGATTAGATGAATTTTAAGATTGATTAGTGCAACTTGTCCAAGTAGTCCAATAGATTTCAGAATCAGATCTATTACTTTAGTGAGTTTCTTGTTGTTGGTTTCAGCTAAGTTCTTGACAGAAATCGCTTGAGTAGTAAGAGGTTTATGTGAATGTTTCAGTAAGAACTTGATGATAGGAGTATTTTCTATTGTTTACTAATTAGAGATGTTGGAATACTCTATTAGCAACTCAATCACCAGATCAATCGAATTCTATTTAGTTCTTGGGTAGATCTGAACAAGAACCGAGAGCCAAAGCTCTCATACCAATTGACTGGGTTAGTGAGATTGAGATTCTCACTATGAATCGATATAGTGACTGAGTTAATGATTGAATGGCGGAATCAAACATTTAAGAAACATTCAATGCAGAAGAAATACTCATAAATGCTTTTGTATATATTAATAAAGGTGATTGATTACAAAGAAAAGTAATAATACACCTAGAGAATACAAATATTCTGATTGTCTAAAGTTCTGTCACCTCATGTACGAGTTATCTATTTATTTATAGGCAGACAAGATGCCATTACAAAATGACTAAACTACCCCTGACCTATTACATCGGAACTAGTCTAAGTCTTGATCCGCATCTGTTCTTATTCATCCGCATTAGCAAATGCGGATGAGTTGACTTGATTAGCTTTTCTTCACTTGATCATCCGCATTAGTATGTTGGTCATCCGCATTGGTTAATGCGGATGAACAAATACTTCTGCGCATTTGTCCAGTCATCCGCATTGGCAAATGTGGATGACAAAGTCTTGTCCACATTACTAATTGGTCTTCCGCATTGGTTAATGCGGAAGAACAAATATTTGTCCGTATTTGTGTTATGTCTTCCGCATTGACAAATGCGGAAGACCGTACTTGGTTTTTCTTGTGCAGGATCTTCATCCGCATTTCTTCTTGGACTTATGAGATTCCAGCAAAACAACCATCAAATCACCCATTGAATTGGCATGTATGATCCTTTTAGGGTGCAACATATGAGACATACAGTGACATTGATTCTAGATTGTCTGAATGTGATGAGGAAATATACATTGATAAAGTTCCTACCTTATTGCATAACAGACCTAGATTAAAACCACATTCTTTTTGATGTGGTAAAGATGATCATGTAGTTAAGCATTGTCCTGAGCTTCATCATAGATATGTTAATAGGAATTCATTGGGAATAGGTTGACTCAATTGGTTAATAATTTCTTTTGTAAGAGACCTGTCTCTCCTAAACCCAAAGTTGTTCAAACTTGGGTTCCCATTTCACTGGTTAACCAGTTCTTTGATATTTTTGCAGGAGTCATCTACTAAAGTCGTAAACAGTGTATGGCATGTTGATAGTGGATGATGATGGGGCTCAAGAATTATTGACCAATTATCAGATAATAAATGGAGGTTATGTCACATTTGCTGGTGACAAGAAAGGAGGAAAAATGGTTGGACAAGGAGAGGTTTCCAATGGTTCTCTTACTCTAGAGAAATTCAACTATGTTCCTAAACTTGCCTTTAATCTGTTGAGGGTCTCTTAGATTTGTGATAAAGACATTCCGGTCTTGTTCAAGTCCAATGACTGTCTTTTTTGTAAATCAGAGATTAATATTCCAGAAGAGATGGTATTAATGCGAGCTCCAAGAAAGAATGATACATATCTTCTTGACATGGGTTCAAAGGAGTCAATGTCTACTGTCACTTGCTTTTTATCCAAAGCTTCCACTTTTGAGTCTTTCTTATAGCATCACATATTGGGTCACGTTAGTTTCAAAAAATATAAACAAATTAGTTAAAAACAATCTTGTTAGGGGATTACCTTTCAAATATTTTTCAGTGGTTGAAAAATGTATGGCATGTGCCAAGGGATAACAACATAAGAAACCACATAAACCAAAATTGAAAATAGCATGTCTAATCCTCTTGAGTTGTTACATATTGATTTGTTTGGCCCAATTAGTGTTAAATCAATTGCTAAAATTATTTCTACCTTGTGAGAAAAGATAATTTTTCCTGGTACTCTTGGGTGAGATTTCTTGCCCACAAGGGAGAGGCTACTGAGGAGTTGCAGAAGCTAATTCTTTCAATCGAGACAATAAGCAAGAGGAAGGTTATGGCAATCATAAGGGACATCAGTACTGAATTTAGAAATCAGATCTTTGATTTGTTCTGTGCTGCTAAGGGAATTTTAAGACAGTTGAGTGATGCGAGGACCCCTCAACAGAATGGTGTGGTTGAATGAAAGAATCGCACCCTCATTGAAGCTGCTCGTACAATGTTGATTGAATCCTCTTTACCCATTATCTTTTGGGTTGAGGTGGTGAATTGTGCTTCATACGTTCTGAACAGGGTGTTGATAGTCAAGGATAAACTAAAGACTCCTTATATACTGTTTCATAAGAGAAAGCCTTTAATTGACTTCTTTCGACCATTTTGCTGCTCATACACTTTATTGAATACTCAGGCGCAGAAGATGAAATTCGGTCTCCTGTCTGATGAATGTTACTTCGTCGGCTATTCTTCTTCTCAAAAAGCTTATCGGGTATATAACAAGAGAACACGTATTGTTCAAGACTCCTTCTATGTTGATTGGCAGGATTCTAATTTCTCTAATGTTTGATCTGAACCAGCATGGTTCTTTGACTCTAATACAATGTTTAAGTCTTTTAATCTTCCAGATTTCGATGATGATGCGTCTATCTCCAATGTTCAACCAAATATCATTCCTCCAACTCCATTACCTGTCATACCTCAAGCCCTTCCCACCACATCTGCAAACGATGCTACATTAGTTCATATTACATCTTCTTCATCATCATTTGACCTTCCACCTCCACCTGTCTCTACCTTACCATCAACCTCACCTTTATCTACCCATCAACAACCTATTAGCCAACTGTCTTCAAATACCCTACCCATGCCCACTGATTTCAAAACCTTGAAAGATCATCCACATGATAACATCATAGGATCTATCACTGGTGGAGTTCGGACGTGGAGTCAATCTGTTTGATTAAAGTTTGTCTATTCTGTTGTTTTATATCCTAAATCATCCCAAAAATATTCATGAAGCCCTTCAGGACCCTTGATGGGTTGATCGATTCAATTAGAGTTACAACAGTTTAGGAAACTCAAAGTGTGGACCGTGGTCGATCTTCCACCAAACAAATGCCCAGTTGGCACGAAATGGGTGTTCAAGAACAAACCCAATAGTCGTGGCATTGTGGTAAGATACAAGTCCAGATTGGTGGTCCAGGGATTTGCTCAAGAAGAAAGGATTGACTGCACAAAAATCTTTGCTCCTGTCGCCCGTCTTGAAGCCATCCGAATATTTCTGGCTCATGCCGCCCATTAGCAGTTCAAAGTCTAGTAGATGGATGTCAAATGTGCATTCCTGTATGGAAACATTGATGAGGAGATATATGTGTGTCAACCACTAGGTTTTGAGGATCCCGACTTTCCTGAAAAAGTTTACAAGCTTGATAAATCCCTTTATGGTCTTCATAAGGCACCTTGGATCTGGTATGAGACTTTAACACAGTATCTCTTAAGCAATGTTTTTTTCTCATGGCACCATCGATATGACATTATTCAAGAAGAAAGTGGATGGTGAGATGTTGATTGTACAAGTCTATGTCGATGATATTATCTTCGGCTCCACCAATCCAAAGTTGTGTCTGGAGTTCGAGGAGGTAATGCGTAGTCATTTCGAAATGAGCATGATGGGGGAGATGTGATTTTTCCTTGGACTTTAGATTGAACAAAAGCCAAAGGGAATTCTCATTCATCAGGAGAAGTATATTAAAGAATTTTGAAGAAATTCAAGATGGATGACGCTTCTTCTAAAATGACTCCATTTACTACTCAAACATGCCTCACTCGTGACAAGAACGGGAAACATGTTGATCCTCATCCCTACATATCCATGATCGGTTCACTAATGTATCTTACAGCAACTCGTCCTGACATCACCTTTGATGTAGGATATTGTGCTCGATACCAATCTGCCCCGAAAGAGTCTTATGAAAAGGCTGTAAAACGAATCTTTAATTATCTTAAAGGCTCTTCTCGTTTAGGTCTTTGGTGTCCTTATGGTAGGAATTTTGACTTACATGCCTATTATGATAGTGATGCTAATCGCTGCAGGTTACAGACCAATATTTCTCTCTCTACGGGTGAAGTAGAATACATTGTTGCCTCCAGTTATTGTTTACAAGTGCTCTGGATACAACACCAGATGATTGACTATGGGATCAACTTTCTCCATACACCGTTGTTCTGTGACAATGAACCAACAATTGGCATTGCCAAGAATCCTATTCATCATTCCCGAATCAAGCACATCAAGACACGAGTTCATGCGATCCGTGATGCTCAGGATAAGGGTTTTATTGATATTATTTCCATTGACACCAAAAATCAAAAAGCAGATCTTTCACTAAAACATTTGATAAACCTTGTTTTTATGAATTGATCTCTATGTTAGGTTTATATCATTCTAAAACCCATTTTCTTTCAAACCATGTTATGTGCATATTGTTTATACTTCTCTCTTTATTTTCTTTCTTTTCTTTTTGTTCTTCCGCTCCAGCATTCTTCATCATTTATACATAAAAATAATAATAAATTTAAATAATATATATATAATATAAAATATAATAATAATAATATGTTGATGATAGTGACATATAGTCAAGTAAAAAATTTCAACATCTTGCTTATTCGTAGAAATTTCGGGGGAGATTATATTCAATGTTCTTGTTTTCCTTTGCAAAATAAAATGAGAAGCCTGGACGATGTAAAGGAGGTTAACGGTATTGTGTGGGATATGCTTGATAGGTTCAGCCAAAAAGCAACGTAAATAGTAATTTTGTAGCTTAATTAAAAGAGCAAGAAACTTGATGACTTAGATAATCCCCTTCACATTTTTGGCCTTCACAAAGTCTCAAGTCCTTGTTCGAAAAGGGTTGACAACGTGATATCTCTATTTTGAGTTATTCTTATCTAAAGTATCTTTGCGTCAAAACATTCCACCCTATGTCAAAAGCTATATTCTTTCTTATCTTTGTATCAAAGATGCTCCCTGGTGTACTCTATCTTGTGCTTATCTCCTCTGCTATGTGTGAACACTGACCTGGAGTGATGATCTCCTCTACTATATGATAGTACTGACCTGGAGCTCTCATCGACACAATATGATGATCTCTTTTTGTTATACGTAAGTATAGACCTGAAGCTCTTATCTGTAAGACTCAATTGATCAACTCCTATGTTATACGTAAGTATAGACCTAGAGCTCTCATCATTTGATGTCTATAAGGGCATTGTTTCTAGTGAAATAAGACCTATGTTGCTTCTGAGAGGAAGACTCATGTAGAGCGTATCATTTGTTCAATACATCATGAGAACATGATAAGTTTCTTTTCCAAATGTCTGTGGGGACTGGGTCATTAAAGAACCAAAGCATGATAATAGTAGTTGCGGTGCACTCGCTGAAAGGAAAAGGCATGGACTTAAAAGGATGAGTAGATCAGCAATCCCACCAAACTTTGACTCTCCCAAAGATATTTTAAGCTTCTCGTTCATATCCTTTTATACTGTTTGATTTTGTTTTAAAAAAAATTATACGTGAAGAATGGCGAGATTTTATGGGGCAAATTTATTTTGATTTCTTTTATTTTGTTTACTTTGTTTTAATTCTATATTAAATAATTTTTCTTGTATTTTATCTTTTCAAAGAAAGAGAAACAAAATTAAAATTTTTAAATATTTTAGGTTTCCAGCGAAATTTTAATTTCGCTAGTAGTTTCGCACGACGAAACTGTAACTTCGCCAGTTCTTTCGCGCGTTGCATGGTTAGTTTCGACCAGAGTTTCGCAAGGCAAAATTGCATCTTCACCGGGCGAAACTATAGTTGTTGCAAGCGAAACTATGTGCTATATAACTCAATTTGCGAAATTGTTTTGTCATTTTCGCACATTCGAGAGTTTAGTCGTTTTAGGGTTTGTCCATTGCCTTTTCATGCGATATTGAGTTCATGTGCTTTTGATTCTTGTTTGACCGTTGATTCATGTTTGCAAGTGAGTTTCAAACTCAGGTTAATAGATTAATCTAGATTTAATAGCAACATTGTGGGTTTATTGATTGAGACTCTCGGTACCTTCACAGTTCTTACTGCAAAAGTACCGATAGTCCATCGAAACTGAACGAAAGTTTATGGTTATTCAGCGAAACTGTATAGTAATGTTGTTCTAGCGAACTTAACAGTTTCACAGAGCAAACTTCAGTTTTGCTGCGCCAAAGTATAATTTCGGCCAGTTGAATCCACTATAATGTCTTGCCGAAACTAATAAATAATTATTGCCGAAATTATTATTTCGCTTGCCAAAACTAATATATCATCGTGTGAAACTATAATTTCGGCCAGCAAAATTACATTTTTTTGTTTAATTTTATTCTTTTTGTTGTTTTTCTTTAATTTATTTTTACATATCCATTTGCAGGTCGGCTTGTGTCATTAAAATGGTTTCTCTCAAACTCACTTAAACAACACTCCGATGAAAGCAGAGTCTTTAAGAGTTGATAACAATACAAGAAGTACTAACAAAACACAAGAAGTAATTTTCAAGGTACTTGCACCTATTGCTTCTCGACTAAATATTACAAGACTCTTAAAAGCATAGTTATGGTACATGAGAGACTAATAATAAACCTACACAGCGGATATCTTTGATACCAGGGAATCTCTAACAAGCAAATACTACAAAGCTATAGTTTAAGGGATCTAGATAAGACTTTATCTGGATATGGTAGTCAAGCCATGTTCCTGACTTACCTTTTGTCACCGATAAAGCTTGGCCCTTGTACTAACAAAAATAGGTGAAATGGAATAAAGTATAGTCAACTACAGGTCTTTGAGGAAATGCCAGCCTATCAAAGGCTTCAGCGGAGTGTCGAGACCATACGTATGTCCACTGGTTAATAGTAGTGTCTTCCGAGGTTAAATGGCTCGGAAGAACAAGTACTTCGAAGCCACTTATGTGTGGACCAAAAGAACCAATGAGCCAAGATCAGAAAACCTCTAAGTCCCACATGGTATCACAACAACTGCTGAAAGCCTCATCAGAGTTTGACAAGTGCTGAAGACTCAACAGCTGAAGAACCAAGTACTGAAGTACAACAGCTGAAGAACACAAGTGCTGAAGCTGAAAGACCAAAGTACTGAAGTACAACAGCTGAAGAGTTTACAAGTGCTGAAGATCAACAACTGATGTACAAAGTCTGAAGACAAAGACTGAAGACATCAGCTGATGATATCTACTGAAGTCATCAGCTGATGAAACACCTGAAGGTCAAAGTCTGAAGATCAAGTACTGAAGCCTCAGTAGTTTGTCACAACTGCTGAAGAGTACTTCTTCAGTAGTTGTGATATCAGTAGTTTTATATTTTTATGTTTCAGTAGTTTTGTAAAACGACTGAAGAGCTTGTTCTTCAGTCGTTGTAGTTTCAGTAGTTATATTTTGTACTTAACACGCTGATATGTTCTCAGTAGTTGTGAACATTTCAGTAGTTTGTTAAGAATTAGTTATTTTTGTATTAGATCTGCCAGTTGTCACTTTCCGTGATAACAACAGTGATTGTTGCACTCTATATAAGGAGTGACAACTTATCGTAACAGTGATGAATGAATGGAATGAACGAATGATTTGATTAGAAATATTCTACATCTAAAACATTCCTTGAAATCAGAAATATATATTCTCTCCCTATAACCGTATGCGCTTAATGCTTACAAGTATCGATTGCTTGCTACAATTTGTCTAATTCTGTTTGTATTCCGCTGCTTTGTATCCTAATACATCAAACTTGTGATCGCTGATCCTGTCAAATGGTATCAGAGCAGGTTAATCATTGATCGATCTAATAATTGATCATTGAAACTGCTATTCAAGATCTAAGTTTGATTGAATTAGCTTTTGTTTTTGCAAGAAACGGTTATAGAGATTGAATTTTCTGTATTTCTGCTCATTCATCCTGAGATCTTTTCTTGGTTCTCATTGAGTTTGTTGTGGTCTGTCTAAAACTTTTAAAAGCTTGAACTAAATTGTTTTTGAACTGAAAATGACTACTCCCTCCAATGATCCTCACAATACTGGTTCCTCAACCAAGCCACCGATGCTGGTTAGGAATGAGTATAACATATGGCAAAGACGTATGCTCCATCACCTGTCTGTTAACAGCGCAGGGGTTGGACATCAGTGGTACATGGTCCACACAAGCCTATGGTGAATAACCCGGAAACCAATCAAATGGTTCCGAAGAGGAGGGAGCAATACTCAGATGAGGATAAGAAGTTGCTTGAAATTGATGCAAAAGCCCATGGAATTCTGGCCATGGCACTGCCTAATGAAATCTATTCTGGGCTAATGCATCATGAAACTGCCCATGACCTCTGGAATGCCTTGAAAGAACAATTTGGAGGAACAGATGAGGTCTTGGCAAATAATAGAGAAATTCTTGCCCAACAATATGAGACATTCTCTCATAGAAAGGGTGAGACACTGACTCAACAATATGAGCGGTTCTCTTGTTTGATCTCTGAACTAAAAATGGTCAAACTTGAATACACAATATTCAGATGAATAACAGATTTCTCAGATCACTGCCTGAGAGATGGGACACATATACTATTGTCCTACGCTCCAGTGCAAGTTTGGACAAACTATCTCTCACCCAACTCCATGGGAAACTGCTCACTTTTGAGAGAGAGATAGAACAGAAGAGAAAGTTGTCTTCATCTGGAAAGCTCACTGAAGACTTTGTACAAGGCAACACTGCCTTGGGGGTCATGAGTCAGAATATGCTTCATCTGAATGCCAGTATGATGAGCATATTAATTTCTCTTCAAGCACTTCTGATTCTGCATTTGTGAGTGTTGATGGTCAGTTTACTGGGTGTAATAATGACAATCTATGTTTCATTATGGATGATCTCAAGGGGATTGCTGATGATGACTTAGAAGAGATGGATATTTTGAGCCAATGGCCTTGATAAATATCAGATCTCAGAAGTTCTATAAAAGAACTGGAAGAAAATTCCCAGGACTCTCTGGCAAAACAAAGTTGGTTTTGACAAGAGCAAGTTGAGGTGTCACAAATGCCAAAGGCTTGGACACTTTGCAAGAGAGTGTAGATCAACTGGATCTAACTCCACTGCACCCTTTGTGACTTTTCCTGGCAATAGTCAACAACACAGAGGGCAACATCCTGTCACCTCTAGTCATCATTCTCAACAACAATCTCCGGCATATTTTGTTTCTCAGGGTCAAATGCCATATCCGTACCCTTGTTATTACATGCCACAGTCAAATCAAGTTCAAGTTCCTATGGCACCACAACCTCATGCACTACCAGAACCTCAGCCATCCCAATCTCATCAACAACCTCAATCTCAACAACACAGCTTCTTCACCCCAGGAGTTGTTGACTGGAGCAGTTTACCAGATGACTGTCTGGTCATGATCAACTGTTCTCAGGTGCTGGTCAACATGGTGGTGACAGTCCTTTGGGAATCTAGCTCTTATGGCTTTGGAGTCTGCTGATACTTCATTTTCTAATGCCTCTACACCTCAGGTATCACAGGTATCCTCTGAGGCAAAAGCCAAATTATGTCTGAACCATGCATAGCAGCATTTGCTTCCATTAGAGAAGCAAATGTAGCTCTAATTAATAAGAACATTGAGCTAGAACAAATAATTTCCAAAAACAAAGCTGAGTTTGAGTTTGTGCTCAAAGATAAAAATGATGAGATTTATAAACTGAATTGCCAAATAATTGATGATAAGGCTAGAGAAGAAGTACTTCTAGAGAAGTACAAAGATCTCAAAGAAACCCTTGCATTACCCAGGTCGAGTGTGATAGATGGGTACAATCATGCAAAGGTTTTGAAATGCTTCTTAGTAAGCAATCTGCTTCAAATGTGAAGTTTGGAATTGGTTACAATCACACTGCTCCACCTACAGATTTTACCCCAAGAGCAGAGGTAGAATCTGATGGTGAGAGTGATAACCAATCCATCACATCATGTGATCTACCTTCTGATACAGCACAATCAGAAGTAGCAGTCAGCATCAAGCCCTCTTTGAACCTATCAGCTGATGTTGATGGTTCAAATGCTGACATTCACATGATTAATGAGTTGATCAACTCAGGAGTTAATCCTGAAGGTCCTGAAAGGACTAGAGAGCAGGATTTAACACCTGAAGTTCAAACTTCAACTGCTGTCAGTACTGAAGAGAAGAAAACTGGCAGTAGAAAGAGTTTGAAGACTACTAAAGAGGTAGTCAAGAAAGCAACAATGCTTCCAAAGCATTGAAGAACAAGTCTTCTGCTTCACCCTCTTTAGTTGATGATCAACCTAAGATGAAGAAGAAACCATGTGAAGTATGTGGTTTGTTCAATCATCTTACAGATGATTGTTGGTACAAAAGAGGTTCCAAACTCAAACAAAAGAAGAAATTAATGAGAAAATGGTAAAAATGAAAACTGAGTTTGAGACCACATTTGTATCAGCAACATCAAATCCTGTAACCCTTAAGTCCTTAAGAAATCCAAAAAGGAAGGGGTTAACAGGTGACAGCTGAGAGTGCTCAGAAGAAGAGGTGCAACATAGGACCTTATCAAACTCCACTGGCAATGTGTCTGATGAGCTGAAAGCTTATCACAAAATCAGACACAGCTGGTTATGATGGTCAACATCTGTTGGGTAGAGTTACCAACTAGATGCTCCTATGTTGAAACCACAGAAAAGGAGGTCCAAGCCAAAGGATTCCTCTTCTACACCATCTTCTTCCTCTCAGGCTGTTGTTTCAAATAAACCTGTTAGTTTACCATCTATTGATGAGACCAGGCCCAAAACCAAAAAGGTTTGGGTCTCTAAAACTAACTATTGTTTATTTTTGCAGGGTTCTTCAACATGCCAAAGTAGCATCTGGTATGTAGACAGTGGGGGATCTATGCACATGACTGGGAACAACTCTCTTCTTCATGAC
Source organism: Flaveria trinervia (assembly GCA_025506515.1). Lineage (NCBI taxonomy): Eukaryota > Viridiplantae > Streptophyta > Magnoliopsida > Asterales > Asteraceae > Flaveria > Flaveria trinervia. Next base: position 36,890,900 of record CM046458.1, on the reverse strand, counting down.
TACTCTCAAGGAAAGAAGGGATTTGTCTTTTGGCAATGATGCTAGGGGTTACATCATCGGTAAGGGCTTTGTCTCCAATGGAGAAATCAAATTTGATGATGTTAATCATGTGGAAAATCTCAAGTACAATCTCTTGAGTGTCAGTCAAATGTGTGATAAAGGCCATGTTGCCCTTTTCACCAGTCAAAACTGTAGGATTCTGTCATCCAAAGTTTTGCACTTGATTGACAAGGTGTTGGATGATCACACTCTCCTGAAAGCCAACAGGATAGGAAGAGTGTATGCCTTAGATCTTCTAAGAAGATAGATCTCAAAGGCAATCCTTGCCTATTTTCCAAAGCCTCTTCTCAAGAATCTAAACTGTGGCACAGGAGGCTTGGTCATGTTAATCTCAAAAACATGAATCAGCTTAGCCACAATAGTTTAGTCAGAGGCTTACCAATAAAGGAGTTCCACTGTGATGAAACCTGCACTGCTTGTTTAAAAGGAAAACAACACAAAGTCTCATTCCCTCCTATTGAAGTGCCTAAGTCCAATGCCTGCTTGCAATTACTGCATATGGATCTATTGGTCCTGTGAGAGTAATGAGCATGGCAAAGAAGAAATACTGTCTGGTAATTATGGATGATTACTCCAGATTTGTATGGACTTTCTTTCTACATTCAAAGGATGAGGCTGCTCAAAAAGATATTCACTTTGTGCTGTACATTGAGAAGCAGTATTCCCTTCCAGTCAAGTGTATTAGGAGTGACAATGGAACTGAGTTCAGAAATCATACACTTGATGACTTCTATCTTTCAAAGGGAATCAAAAGGCAGTTCAGCATTCCAAGACTCCAGAACAAAATGGAGTAGTGGAGAGAAAGAACAGGACCCTCATTGAAGCTGCAAGGTCCATGCTGGCTGACTCAGGTTTGCCACTGACCTTTTGGGCTGAAGCTGTCAACACAGCTTGTTATGTGCAAAATAGAGTTTTAGTAAATCAGAGGTTGATGAAGACTCCATATGAAGTTCTCCATCATTTGGCTCCTCTGATTTCATTTTTCAAAGCATTTGGGTGTCCTGGTTTATTCTCAACACAAAGGATCAACTCCATAAATTTGATCCTAAGGTGATGCAGGGTACTTTGTTGGTTATTCATCTACTTGCAAGGCATACAGAGTCTTCAACTGCAGAACAAAGATGGTTGAAGAAACTCTACATGTTAAGTTTAATGAATCTCCAAAGGACAAGATTCCACAAAGTCCTGTGGAGTTATTTGATTTGGACATACTGCAATATGTTCCTTATCAACTCCTGCTGTTGCTCCTGTCAACAGTTCACCACCTGGTGGTACTGCTGATGATGATGATGATGATTGCAGTACTCACCTCTTCAGGTTTAGTGATCAGCTGCCTGACTCAGCTAGACCTGATGTTCCTGTAGCTCCAGTAGCACCATCCACAACAAATGCTGATGAGATTTCTTCGAATTCAACTTCCTTTGAATTACCATCCACTGATTGGTTTCAAGGAAATGATTCACCATCACCATTGTTGCTGCTGAGCGGCTACAAACACTTGCACAGATCTCATTGTGTATCAAGATCTGAAGAATCACCCTATGTCTCAAATCATTGGTGATATCACTGCTGGAGTATCAACAAGAAGTCAATTGTCAAATTTCTGCTTCTATGCTCTCTTCATCAGTCAGCAAGAGCCAAAGAATTATCACATTGCTTTAAAGGACAATGGATGGGTTGATGCCATGCAGCTTGAGCTTCTTCAGTTCAAGAAACAGCAAGTGTGGGAACTGGTTCCTCTACCTCCAGGTAAGTGTGCAATAGGCACTAAATGGGTGTTTAGGAACAAAACTGATGAAAATGGGCTTATTGTTAAGAACAAGGCCAGACTGGTTGTTCAGGGGTTTGCACAAGAAGAAGGTATGATTATGATGAAACCTTTGCCCCTGTAGCCAGACTGGAAGCAATTCGATTGTTTTTAGCTTATGCTGCTTATCAAAACCTTAAAGTTTTTCAAATGGATGTCAAAAGTGCATTTTTGTATGGAAAAATTAAAGAAGAGGTTTATGTATGTCAACCTCCAGGCTTTGAGGACAATAAACATCCTAATTGGGTGTATAAGCTTGATAAAGCTCTTTATGGGTTAAAACAAGCTCCCAGAGCCTGGTATGAGACATTATCAAACTTTCTTCTGGAAAACAATTTCACTAGAGGCTCCATAGATAAGACTTTATTCATTAAGAAAGCTGGGCAGCATAATCTACTTGTTCAAATTTATGTAGATGATATCATTTTTGCATCCTCTGATCCAAAGTTGTGTGATGCCTTTACAAAGTTGATGCAACAGAAGTTTGAAATGAGTGCCATGGGAGAATTACAGTTCTTTCTGGGGTTGCAAATCAAACAAAAGGCTGATGGAATTTTTATTCATCAGTCCAAATATACAAAAGATCTTTTGCAAAAGTTTGATTTACAAAACTGTAAGCCCTGTTCTACTCCATGAGCAGCACCACACAACTGGATACAGATCAGAAAGGTAAAGTGGTTGATGAAACACTTTACAGATGTATGATTGGGTCCTTGATGTATTAACAGCTTCTAGACCAGATATTATGTTTGCTACATGTGTTTGTGCTAGATTTCAGGCTGCACCTAAAGAGTCTCATCTGATTGCAGTCAAGAGGATCTTTAGATATCTGCAAGGCACTCCATCTCTAGGTTTATGGTATTCTACCGGACATTCTGGTAATTAGTTGCTTTTTCTGACAGTGACTATGCAGGGTGTAAGTTGACCAGGAAATCAACTTCTGGTGGATGTCAATTCCTAGGCAACTGCTTGATTTCTTGGCAGAGCAAGAAACAGACCTCAGTTGCTACATCCACTGCTGAAGCAGAGTACATTGCTGCTGCAAGTTGTACATCTCAGGTACTCTGGCTTCAAAACCAACTTTTGGATTATGGCATTACAGAGACTAAGACTCCATTGTTAATGGATAGTGCTTCAGCTCTTTGCATTGTCAAAAATCCAGTCCAGCACTCTAGGACCAAACATATAGAGATCAGACATCATTTTATAAGGATTGTTTTGAAAAAGGTCTGATTGATCCTAAGTTTGTGCCTAGTGCTGATGAGCTTGCAGACATTTTTACTAAGCCTTTGGATAGTTCAACTTTCCAAAACCTGGTGTTAAGGCTTGGTATGCTGCAACTAGAATAAGTGACAACTACTGATGATCTTAGTAATTCATACTGATGATCATGAGTACCTATGTCACATATAAGTACTGATGAGCTCTTTTACCCTCAGTAGTTTTATAACTACTGAAGGCTAAATGTCTCACAAGTACTGAAGTACTTCATCTGTTCTAAACTACTGATGTAGTTACAACTACTGATGCAGTTACAACTACTGCAATCAGTAAAAACAGATAAGTACTGATGTCCTATGAAACAACTGAAATCAGCCAAAAAGACTGATGAATGTGTTGAGGACAGTTTGAAACAGCTGAAAAGCTAAGAATTGACGAAAACAGCTGAAGAGAACTTTCTCTTCAGTCGTTTGTACAACTGCTGTTTCATTTTAAACAACTGAAGCAAAACCACGTCTTCAGTAGTTTTATAACTACTGATGACTAATCCAAGTCTTCAGTTGTTTACAACAGCTGATGACAAAACCACTGTCTTCAGTAGTTTCATAACTACTGATGACAAACACCAAGTCCTCAGTTGTTTCAATCATCTGAAGTCAAAACCACGGTCTTCAGTAGTTTTCTAAACTACTGATGCCTAACACCACGACTTCAGCTGTTTCAACGTCTGAAAGGATAATACCATGTCAACGGTCGTTTAAAACTACTGATGACTAACACCACATCCTTCAGTCGTTTCCTTACCCGTACCCTATATAATCCCTAACCTTAGCTCTCAATGCTTCATTCTTCAAACCTAACGTTCCTCTCCAAAACTTCCCTCTTCTCAATGGCGTCTATGCAAATTAAACCGCGACACAACTGTGTTGCCTACCTCACTAAATCGCCCATCTGGACTAAGTTCGATACTGCTATCGATCTTATGGTTCAGTCCCAATACAACACGGCAGTTCTTCTGAATCCCATATACATGCCGAATCCTTGCACCAATTTTGGATGAACGTTACTGTTACCACTGGGGAGAACAACACACCATCCCTCCGGTCGGTCGTCAACAACAAAGAAGTAGTCATCACTCCTGCAATAATCCGCCAAATTCTTCAACTGAATGATGCTACTTCTCCTGCTGGATATCCGAAGGGCACCATAGATCTATCCTTTGCTCAACATGGATATCAAGGCGATCTCAGTGCCTCCACTATCATGAAGAAACACTTTAATGACGCTGAGCGCCTGATTTTTCACATGGTGAATGTATGTTTGGCCCCTAAGACGTTCTTGGGATCAAATGTCGACAAAATGGCAGCAGGTAATGTATTCTATTCTTGAGCAACAACCCTTATTTTTCTGAAATAATATTTTTAGAGCTCAAGGATATGGCTCAAAAACTAACTGCCAACCGTTGGATACTATATCCACGGTTCATAATGGCCATTATTACAGACCAGCTTAATGCTGAGGGACTTGTTGGCTTGGGAGTCCCTGCTACGGCTGTTCTGCCGAAGTATACTCCGGCACAACTCTGACCGGACACTCAAAATGGCTGCCAAGCTGCGAAAACCCACGCAGCTGGAACCCACAGCCACCACCTCCAAATCCAAAGTCCCCACCAAACCCACCAAAAAGAAACCCAAAACGGCTACTCAGGGAATTGAGTCCCCTGAGGATGCCCCTGCAACAACAAACGCAGGATATATCCACTAGTCCAAACCCCTAGTGGATACAATGACTCTTCCAGCCACAGCCGCTCAGGCTTCCTCTCAACAGGAGCCTGCAGCAACCACACAAGGGGCACCTACATATCTGGGATCTTCCTCACTTGAGGAGATTGCCATTGAAGAGCACCCACCTCCCCAGGTGCACACTGCTTCTATCCCTCACCCCAAACAACCGCCCCTCACAGCCCAACTTTAATAGTTGCACAAGTGCTGACTCAATTGCACTCCTCACCCCCTCCCCAGAAACCACTTACTACTGGAATACCTCTACAATTGAGGGGGAGGAACACAGTGCACTTGAGAACCCACAGCACAGGGGTTTCCCACTTCTATCTCCTGGTGTAGACAAGGAGCTTAGAATATCTAGTGAGGCTGCCACCTCCTCTGACTCAGCACATGACCAGAGTGAGGCTGGTAACATTGCTAAGACCTCACTAGAGGCAAAGCTGATGATGGACATTGTCCTGAGGCTGGAAGTCCCCAGTACCAAGCACAAGGGGCACATGCACCAACTGGTCTACACCCAGTGCATGTAAATCCTGCTCTAAGCAGGAGGTCAGATGATTCAGCTTCGGCTGATGATGACCTGGGCTTTTTCTATGATGTTCTTGCCCAGAACACAATCCTTGAAGAGAAAGTCAGTAGGCTGCAAAACCTACTTGACCAACTCTCACAAGGGAAAGACCATCTGCCTCTACCCACCCACAGATGGCACCTTCACTTGAAGGTTTCCCAAACACCGAGCCACTCCAAACTCAACCACCTGCCTCTGCTTCAGGCCCTACTTCTCAGGAACAGAACCCTCCTGAGCAAATAGGTGCTGTACTCAAAATTCCCTCCCTCTCATCACACCCATAATCACTGATATTGTGACTAAAGCCATTGATGAGAGGCTTTCCTCAACTTTACAGCCCTTGGTTGATGCTGCTGTCCAAGACTCTTTCTGCGGTACAAACCCCTTCCTCCAATGCAACCAAAAGGGGGAGAGTACTGCAGTGAAAAAAAGAAGAGGAAAAGATCCGAGGAAAAGAAGGAAGCGAAGCAAGCCCAAAAGGAGGAGAAAGAACAGCAACCAATGCTCACCTACAAGCGAAAGAAAGGTGCTGATGAGCACATTGCTGAAGATAAAGCCTTGGAGCTACTGATAAAAGAGGCTGATGCCAACACAGCAGATCAATGGACAACATCATTGATCAGCTGTTTAGGCAAGGCCATGACACCAATAAACTTGACTCTGAGATTCGACGACTAGAGATTGAAGAATCCAGAATAGATGGGCAAGTTATGAAGTGTTAGAAAGAGAAAGGCTTGAAATCATGATCAGATTTATTGCAAAATATCTTGGAAGATCAATGATCGAAATCAAAGCTTGGTCCAGGGACAGTATCTTGGCAATCACCACCAAGATCTGTTCGTCTGAAGCATATACTAAGGGGCTTGTTATTGAAGCTTTGAATGAAGCGGGTGCTGGGAGCAGGACTGAGCTAGCCAAGAAATCAAAAGCCACACTCACCTCAAGGATGCTAGAACAGCCTGTCAACATTCCCACACCAAAACCACCCAAAACACAACCCACCAAACCAACTCCCTTACCCTCAAAACCCATAGCCGATGATATACCCTTGAAGAAGAAGAGAAGGATATTGAGGCTAGAAGATGATGAAGAAGATGATGAAGACAGGCTGCCGCTCTCAGCTGTGATTCAGTTGCCTAAGGCCACAAGTCACTCCTCAGCAATTACTCCTGAAGTCCAGAGACAAATGGTTAAAGTGAAGCTAGAAGAAGAAGAGCTTCATAAACAGCATGATGAGGAATTGCTGAAGAGAGTTGACAAAGCTTATGCAGCCACATCTTCTATCATCAATATGAAGGCAAGCCCTCAGACTTTACACTCTCAGGCATACCTTTCAATATCAAAAGGAAAGAGTGAGGATTTGGCCTGATCCCAGGGTCTCTCACAGAATTCATAAGAAAAATATACCTCAGAGATACATTGGCCAGGTGAAAAAGATCGTAGATGAAGTGATCTCTCTGGTCTTTGTAGTTTCACCCTGGGAAATCCTAGAAGACTTCAAGAAGGCCTACAAAGCTAATCTAACCCCTCAGAAGATGCTGGAAAACAAAATAGTGAAAAAGGGGTTAGTTTACAAGAGGCTTGAGGAAGTCAGAAAAAATGAGCTCCAGTTGTTCCTAGAGGGTAATCACCCGGATGAGTTTGCTTACAGAATAATAACAACTGTGGAGCTAAAGAATGGGAAACAGGCCAAATACCTGTCTGAGTATTATGGGCCTGAATCATTGTTTGAAGGAGGTGCTGAAGAGCTAACCAGGAGGAACAAATCACCTTCCTTGAGGCCTACACAAGAGAGTCGTACAGACTCATTATGGGGAAGTGAATCTCATGAATGGGATAACAACTCTGTGTCCTGTTCCCAAAAACAGAGTTCCCATTCATACTCTGCCAAACAAATATTTGAGATTTCTTCCCAGGCCGGAGCTTACATGGGTCATCTTCTCTACTGATCAAGAAGGAAAAAGACCAACATTTTGCCATCAATAAGTGGGAGAATAAATAAGTTAGAGGTTTTGGCTGCATTGGTTCAGGGGGAGTTTGTTGGACCAAAAGAACCAATGAGCCAAGATCAGAAAACCTCTAAGTCCCACATGGTATCACAACAACTGCTGAAAGCCTCATTGTAGTTTGACAAGTGCTGAAGACCTCAACAGCTGAAGAACCAAAGTGCTGAAGTACAACAGCTGAAGAACACAAGTGCTGAAGCTGAAAGACCAAAGTACTGAAGTACAACAGCTGAAGAGTTTACAAGTGCTGAAGATCAACAACTGATGTACAAAGTCTGAAGACAAAGACTGAAGACATCAGCTGATGATATCTACTGAAGTCATCAGCTGATGAAACACCTGAAGGTCAAAGTCTGAAGATCAAGTACTGAAGCCTCAGTAGTTGTCACAACTGCTGAAGAGTACTTCTTCAGTAGTTGTGATATCAGTAGTTTTATATTTTTATGTTTCAGTAGTTTTGTAAAACGACTGAAGAGCTTGTTCTTCAGTCGTTGTAGTTTCAGTAGTTTTATATTTTGTACTTAACACGCTGATATGTTCTCAGTAGTTGTGAACATTTCAGTAGTTTGTTAAGAATTAGTTATTTTTGTATTAGATCTGCCAGTTGTCACTTTCCGTGATAACAGCAGTGATTGTTGCACTCTATATAAGGAGTGACAACTATTGTAACAGTGATGAATGAATGGAATGAATGAATGATTTGATTAGAAATATTCTACATCTATAAACATTCCTTGAAATCAGAAATATATATTCTCTCCCTATAACCGTATGCGCTCTTAATGCTTACAAGTATCGATTGCTTGCTACAATTTGTCTAATTTGTTTGTATTCCGCTGCTTGTATCCTAATACATCAAACTTGTGATCGCTGATCCTGTCAAATGGTATCAGAGCAGTTAATCATTGATCGATCTAATAATTGATCATTGAAACTGCTATTCAAGATCTAAGTTTGATTGAATTAGCTTTTGTTTTTGCAAGAAACGGTTATAGAGATTGAATTTTCTGTATTTCTGCTCATTCATCCTGAGATCTTTTCTTGGTTCTCATTGAGTTTGTTGTGGTCTGTCTAAAACTTTTAAAAGCTTGAACTAAATTGTTTTTGAACTGAAAATGACTACTCCCTCCAATGATCCTCACAATACTGGTTCCTCAACCAAGCCACCGATGCTGGTTAGGAATGAGTATAACATATGGCAAAGACGTATGCTCCATCACCTGTCTGTTAACAGCGCAGGGTGTTGGACATCAGTGGTACATGGTCCACACAAGCCTATGGTGAATAACCCGGAAACCAATCAAATGGTTCCGAAGAGGAGGGAGCAATACTCAGATGAGGATAAGAAGTTGCTTGAAATTGATGCAAAAGCCCATGGAATTCTGGCCATGGCACTGCCAAATGAAATCTATTCTGGGCTAATGCATCATGAAACTGCCCATGACCTCTGGAATGCCTTGAAAGAACAATTTGGAGGAACAGATGAGGTCTTGGCAAAATATAGAGAAATTCTTGCCCAACAATATGAGACATTCTCTCATAGAAAGGGTGAGACACTGACTCAACAATATGAGCGGTTCTCTTGTTTGATCTCTGAACTAAAAATGGTCAAACTTGAATACACCAATATTCAGATGAATAACAGATTTCTCAGATCACTGCCTGAGAGATGGGACACATATACTATTGTCCTACGCTCCAGTGCAAGTTTGGACAAACTATCTCTCACCCAACTCCATGGGAAACTGCTCACTTTTGAGAGAGAGATAGAACAGAAGAGAAAGCTGTCTTCATCTGGAAAGCTCACTGAAGACTTTGTACAAGGCAACACTGCCTTGGTGGGTCATGAGTCAGAATATGCTTCATCTGAATGCCAGTATGATGAGCATATTAATTTCTCTTCAAGCACTTCTGATTCTGCATTTGTGAGTGTTGATGGTCAGTTTACTGGGTGTAATAATGACAATCTATGTTTCATTATGGATGATCTCAAGGGGATTGCTGATGATGACTTAGAAGAGATGGATTTTGAGCCAAATGGCCTGATAAATATCAGATCTCAGAAGTTCTATAAAAGAACTGGAAGAAAATTCCCAGGACTCTCTGGCAAAACCAAAGTTGGTTTTGACAAGAGCAAGTTGAGGTGTCACAAATGCCAAAGGCTTGGACACTTTGCAAGAGAGTGTAGATCAACTGGATCTAACTCCACTGCACCCTTTGTGACTTTTCCTGGCAATAGTCAACAACACAGAGGGCAACATCCTGTCACCTCTAGTCATCATCCTCAACAACAATCTCCGGCATATTTTGTTTCTCAGGGTCAAATGCCATATCCGTACCCTTGTTATTACATGCCACAGTCAAATCAAGTTCAAGTTCCTATGGCACCACAACCTCATGCACTACCAGAACCTCAGCCATCCCAATCTCATCAACAACCTCAATCTCAACAACACAGCTTCTTCACCCCAGGAGTTGTTGACTGGAGCAGTTTACCAGATGACTTGTCTGGTCATGATCAACTGTTCTCAGGTGCTGGTCAACATGGTGGTGACAGTCCTTTGGGAATCTAGCTCTTATGGCTTTGGAGTCTGCTGATACTTCATTTTCTAATGCCTCTACACCTCAGGTATCACAGGTATCCTCTGAGGCAAAAGCCAAATTATGTTCTGAACCATGCATAGCAGCATTTGCTTCCATTAGAGAAGCAAATGTAGCTCTAATTAATAAGAACATTGAGCTAGAACAAATAATTTCCAAAAACAAAGCTGAGTTTGAGTTTGTGCTCAAAGATAAAAATGATGAATTTATAAACTGAATTGCCAAATAATTGATGATAAGGCTAGAGAAGAAGTACTTCTAGAGAAGTACAAAGATCTCAAAGAAACCCTTGCAGTTACCCAGGTCGAGTGTGATAGATGGGTACAATCATGCAAAGGTTTTGAAATGCTTCTTAGTAAGCAATCTGCTTCAAATGTGAAGTTTGGAATTGGTTACAATCACACTGCTCCACCTACAGATTTTACCCCAAGAGCAGAGGTAGAATCTGATGGTGAGAGTGATAACCAATCCATCACATCATGTGATCTACCTTCTGATACAGCACAATCAGAAGTAGCAGTCAGCATCAAGCCCTCTTTGAACCTATCAGCTGATGTTGATGGTTCAAATGCTGACATTCACATGATTAATGAGTTGATCAACTCAGGAGTTAATCCTGAAGGTCCTGAAAGGACTAGAGAGCAGGATTTAACACCTGAAGTTCAAACTTCAACTGCTGTCAGTACTGAAGAGAAGAAAACTGGCAGTAGAAAGAGTTTGAAGACTACTAAAGAGGTAGTCAAGAAAGCAACCAATGCTTCCAAAGCATTGAAGAACAAGTCTTCTGTGCTTCACCCTCTTTAGTTGATGATCAACCTAAGATGAAGAAGAAACCATGTGAAGTATGTGGTTTGTTCAATCATCTTACAGATGATTGTTGGTACAAAAGAGGTTCCAAACTCAAACAAAAAGAAGAAATAATGAGAAAATGGTAAAAATGAAAACTGAGTTTGAGACCACATTTGTATCAGCAACATCAAATCCTGTAACCCTTAAGTCCTTAAGAAATCCAAAAAGGAAGGGGTTAAACAGGTGACAGCTGAGGGTGCTCAGAAGAAGAAGGTGCAACATAGGACCTTATCAAACTCCACTGGCAATGTGTCTGATGAGCTGAAAGCTTTATCACAAAATCAGACACAGCTGGTTATGATGGTTCAACATCTGTTGGGTAGAGTTAACCAACTAGATGCTCCTATGTTGAAACCACAGAAAAGGAGGTCCAAGCCAAAGGACTCCTCGTCTACACCATCTTCTTCCTCTCAGGCTGTTGTTTCAAATAAACCTGTTAGTTTACCATCTATTGATGAGACCAGGCCAAAACCAAAAAGGTTTGGGTCTCTAAAACTAACTGATTGTTTATTTTTGCAGGGTTCTTCAACATGCCAAAGTAGCATCTGGTATGTAGACAGTGGGGGATCTATGCACATGACTGGGAACAACTCTCTTCTTCATGACTACTCTCAAGGAAAGAAGGGATTTGTCTCTTTTGGCAATGATGCTAGGGGTTACATCATCGGTAAGGGCTTTGTCTCCAATGGAGAAATCAAATTTGATGATGTTAATCATGTGGAAAATCTCAAGTACAATCTCTTGAGTGTCAGTCAAATGTGTGATAAAGCCATGTTGCCATTTTGTTTCACCAGTCAAAACTGTAGGATTCTGTCATCCAAAGTTTTGCACTTGATTGACAAGGTGTTGGATGATCACACTCTCCTGAAAGCCAACAGGACAGGAAGAGTGTATGCCTTAGATCTTTCTAAGAAGATAGATCTCAAAGGCAATCCTTGCCTATTTTCCAAAGCCTCTTCTCAAGAATCTAAACTGTGGCACAGGAGGCTTGGTCATGTTAATCTCAAAAACATGAATCAGCTTAGCCACAATAGTTTAGTCAGAGGCTTACCAATAAAGGAGTTCCACTGTGATGAAACCTGCACTGCTTGTTTAAAAGGAAAACAACACAAAGTCTCATTCCCTCCTATTGAAGTGCCTAAGTCCACTGCCTGCTTGCAATTACTGCATATGGATCTATTTGGTCCTGTGAGAGTAATGAGCATGGCAAAGAAGAAATACTGTCTGGTAATGTGGATGATTACTCCAGATTTGTATGGACTTTCTTTCTACATTCAAAGGATGAGGCTGCTCAGAAGATTATTCACTTTGTGCTGTACATTGAGAAGCAGTATTCCCTTCCAGTCAAGTGTATTAGGAGTGACAATGGAACTGAGTTCAGAAATCATACACTTGATGACTTCTATCTTTCAAAGGGAATCAAAAGGCAGTTCAGCATTCCAAGGACTCCAGAACAAAATGGAGTAGTGGAGAGAAAGAACAGGACCCTCATTGAAGCTGCAAGGTCCATGCTGGCTGACTCAGGTTTGCCACTGACCTTTTGGGCTGAAGCTGTCAACACAGCTTGTTATGTGCAAAATAGAGTTTTAGTAAATCAGAGGTTGATGAAGACTCCATATGAAGTTCTCCATCATTTGGCTCCTCTGATTTCATTTTTCAAAGCATTTGGGTGTCCCTGTTTTATTCTCAACACAAAGGATCAACTCCATAAATTTGATCCTAAGGTGGATGCAGGGTACTTTGTTGGTTATTCATCTACTTGCAAGGCATACAGAGTCTTCAACTGCAGAACAAAGATGGTTGAAGAAACTCTACATGTTAAGTTTAATGAATCTCCAAAGGACAAGATTCCACAAAGTCCTGTGGAGTTATTTGATTTGGACATACTGCAATATGTTCCTTATCAAACTCCTGCTGTTGCTCCTGTCAACAGTTCACCACCTGGTGGTACTGCTGATGATGATGATGATTGCAGTACTCACCTCTTCAGGTTTAGTGATCAGCTGCCTGACTCAGCTAGACCTGATGTTCCTGTAGCTCCAGTAGCACCATCCACAACAAATGCTGATGAGATTTCTTCGAATTCAACTTCCTTTGAATTACCATCCACTGATTGGTTTCAAGGAAATGATTCACCATCACCATCTGTTGCTGCTGAGCCGGCTACAAACACTTGCACAGATCTCATTGTGTATCAAGATCTGAAGAATCACCCTATGTCTCAAATCATTGGTGATATCACTGCTGGAGTATCAACAAGAAGTCAATTGTCAAATTTCTGCTTCTATGCTCTCTTCATCAGTCAGCAAGAGCCAAAGAATTATCACATTGCTTTAAAGGACAATGGATGGGTTGATGCCATGCAGCTTGAGCTTCTTCAGTTCAAGAAACAGCAAGTGTGGGAACTGGTTCCTCTACCTCCAGGTAAGTGTGCAATAGGCACTAAATGGGTGTTTAGGAACAAAACTGATGAAAATGGGCTTATTGTTAAGAACAAGGCCAGACTGGTTGTTCAGGGGTTTGCACAAGAAGAAGGTATTGATTATGATGAAACCTTTGCCCCTGTAGCCAGACTGGAAGCAATTCGATTGTTTTTAGCTTATGCTGCTTATCAAAACCTTAAAGTTTTTCAAATGGATGTCAAAAGTGCATTTTTGTATGGAAAAATTAAAGAAGAGGTTTATGTATGTCAACCTCCAGGCTTTGAGGACAATAAACATCCTAATTGGGTGTATAAGCTTGATAAAGCTCTTTATGGGTTAAAACAAGCTCCCAGAGCCTGGTATGAGACATTATCAAACTTTCTTCTGGAAAACAATTTCACTAGAGGCTCCATAGATAAGACTTTATTCATTAAGAAAGCTGGGCAGCATAATCTACTTGTTCAAATTTATGTAGATGATATCATTTTTGCATCCTCTGATCCAAAGTTGTGTGATGCCTTTACAAAGTTGATGCAACAGAAGTTTGAAATGAGTGCCATGGGAGAATTACAGTTCTTTCTGGGGTTGCAAATCAAACAAAAGGCTGATGGAATTTTTATTCATCAGTCCAAATATACAAAAGATCTTTTGCAAAAGTTTGATTTACAAAACTGTAAGCCCTGTTCTACTCCCATGAGCAGCACCACACAACTGGATCAGATCAGAAAGGTAAAGTGGTTGATGAAACACTTTACAGATGTATGATTGGGTCCTTGATGTATTTAACAGCTTCTAGACCAGATATTATGTTTGCTACATGTGTTTGTGCTAGATTTCAGGCTGCACCTAAAGAGTCTCATCTGATTGCAGTCAAGAGGATCTTTAGATATCTGCAAGGCACTCCATCTCTAGGTTTATGGTATTCTACGGACATTCTGGTAAATTAGTTGCTTTTTCTGACAGTGACTATGCAGGGTGTAAGTTGACCAGGAAATCAACTTCTGGTGGATGTCAATTCCTAGGCAACTGCTTGATTTCTTGGCAGAGCAAGAAACAGACCTCAGTTGCTACATCCACTGCTGAAGCAGAGTACATTGCTGCTGCAAGTTGTACATCTCAGGTACTCTGGCTTCAAAACCAACTTTTGGATTATGGCATTACAGAGACTAAGACTCCATTGTTAATGGATAGTGCTTCAGCTCTTTGCATTGTCAAAAATCCAGTCCAGCACTCTAGGACCAAACATATAGAGATCAGACATCATTTTATAAGGGATTGTTTTGAAAAAGGTCTGATTGATCCTAAGTTTGTGCCTAGTGCTGATGAGCTTGCAGACATTTTTACTAAGCCTTTGGATAGTTCAACTTTCCAAAACCTGGTGTTAAGGCTTGGTATGCTGCAACTAGAATAAGTGACAACTACTGATGATCTTAGTAATTCATACTGATGATCATGAGTACCTATGTCACATATAAGTACTGATGAGCTCTTTTACCCTCAGTAGTTTTATAACTACTGAAGGCTAAATGTCTCACAAGTACTGAAGTACTTCATCTGTTCTAAACTACTGATGTAGTTACAACTACTGATGCAGTTACAACTACTGCAATCAGTAAAAAAGATAAGTACTGATGTCCTATGAAACAACTGAAATCAGCCAAAAAGACTGATGAATGTGTTGAGGACAGTTTGAAACAGCTGAAAAGCTAAGAATTGACGAAAACAGCTGAAGAGAACTTTCTCTTCAGTCGTTTGTACAACTGCTGTTTCATTTTAAACAACTGAAGCAAAACCACGTCTTCAGTAGTTTTATAACTACTGATGACTAATCCAAGTCTTCAGTTGTTTACAACAGCTGATGACAAAACCACTGTCTTCAGTAGTTTCATAACTACTGATGACAAACACCAAGTCCTCAGTTGTTTCAATCATCTGAAGTCAAAACCACGGTCTTCAGTAGTTTTCTAAACTACTGATGCCTAACACCACGACTTCAGCTGTTTCAACGTCTGAAAGGATAATACCATGTCAACGGTCGTTTAAAACTACTGATGACTAACACCACATCCTTCAGTCGTTTCCTTACCCGTACCCTATATATATCCCTAACCTTAGCTCTCAATGCTTCATCTTCTTCAAACCTAACGTTCCTCTCCAAAACTTCCCTCTTCTCAATGGCGTCTATGCAAATTAAACCGCGACACAACTGTGTTGCCTACCTCACTAAATCGCCCATCTGGACTAAGTTCGATACTGCTATCGATCTTATGGTTCAGTCCCAATACAACACGGCATTTCTTCTGAATCCCATATTACATGCCGAATCCTTGCACCAATTTTGGATGAACGTTACTGTTACCACTGGGGAGAACAACACACCATCCTCCGGTCGGTCGTCAACAACAAAGAAGTAGTCATCACTCCTGCAATAATCCGCCAAATTCTTCAACTGAATGATGCTACTTCTCCTGCTGGATATCCGAAGGGCACCATAGATCTATCCTTTGCTCAACATGGATATCAAGGCGATCTCAGTGCCTCCACTATCATGAAGAAACACTTTAATGACGCTGAGCGCCTGATTTTTCACATGGTGAATGTATGTTTGGCCCCTAAGACGTCGTCTTGGGATCAAATGTCGACAAAATGGCAGCAGGTAATGTATTCTATTCTTGAGCAACAACCACTTAATTTTTCTGAAATAATATTTTTAGAGCTCAAGGATATGGCTCAAAAACTAACTGCCAACCGTTGGATACTATATCCACGGTTCATAATGGCCATTATTACAGACCAGCTTAATGCTGAGGGACTTGTTGGCTTGGGAGTCCCTGCTACGGCTGTTCTGCCGGAAGTATACTCCCGGCACAACTCTGACCGGACACTCAAAATGGCTGCCAAGCTGCGAAAACCCACGCAGCTGGAACCCACAGCCACCACCTCCAAATCCAAAGTCCCCACCAAACCCACCAAAAAGAAACCAAAACGGCTACTCAGGGAATTGAGTCCCCTGAGGATGCCCCTGCAACACAAACGCAGGATATATCCACTAGTCCAAACCCCTAGTGGATACAATGACTCTTCCAGCCACAGCCGCTCAGGCTTCCTCTCAACAGGAGCCTGCAGCAACCACACAAGGGGCACCTACATATCTGGGATCTTCCTCACTTGAGGAGATTGCCATTGAAGAGCACCAACCTCCCCAGGTGCACACTGCTTCTATCCCTCACCCCAAACAACCGCCCCTCACAGCCCAACTTTAATAGTTGCACAAGTGCTGACTCAATTGCACTCCTCACCCCCTCCCCAGAAACCACTTACTACTGGGAATACCTCTACAATTGAGGGGGAGGAACACAGTGCACTTGAGAACCCACAGCACAGGGGTTTCCCACTTCTATCTCCTGGTGTAGACAAGGAGCTTAGAATATCTAGTGAGGCTGCCACCTCCTCTGACTCAGCACATGACCAGAGTGAGGCTGGTAACATTGCTAAGACCTCACTAGAGGCAACAGCTGATGATGGACATTGTCCTGAGGCTGGAAGTCCCCAGTACCAAGCACAAGGGGCACATGCACCAACTGGTCTACACCCAGTGCATGTAAATCCTGCTCTAAGCAGGAGGTCAGATGATTCAGCTTCGGCTGATGATGACCTGGGCTTTTTCTATGATGTTCTTGCCCAGAACACAATCCTTGAAGAGAAAGTCAGTAGGCTGCAAAACCTACTTGACCAACTCTCACAAGGAGAAAGACCATCTGCCTCTACCACCCACAGATGGCACCTTCACTTGAAGGTTTCCCAAACACCGAGCCACTCCAAACTCAACCACCTGCCTCTGCTTCAGGCCTACTTCTCAGGAACAGAACCCTCCTGAGCAAATAGGTGCTGTACTTCAAAATTCCCTCCCTCTCATCACACCCATAATCACTGATATTGTGACTAAAGCCATTGATGAGAGGCTTTCCTCAACTTTACAGCCCTTGGTTGATGCTGCTGTCCAAAAGACTCTTTCTGCGGTACAAAACCCTTCCTCCAATGCAACCAAAAGGGGGAGAGTACTGCAGTGAAAAAAAAGAAGAGGAAAAGATCCGAGGAAAAGAAGGAAGCGAAGCAAGCCCAAAAGGAGGAGAAAGAACAGCAACCAATGCTCACCTACAAGCGAAAGAAAGGTGCTGATGAGCACATTGCTGAAGATAAAGCCTTGGAGCTACTGATAAAAGAGGCTGATGCCGAACACAGCAGATCAATGGACAACATCATTGATCAGCTGTTTAGGCAAGGCCATGACACCAATAAACTTGACTCTGAGATTCGACGACTAGAGATTGAAGAAATCCAGAATAGATGGGCAAGTTATGAAGTGTTAGAAAGAGAAAGGCTTGAAATCATGATCAGATTTATTGCAAAATATCTTGGAAGATCAATGATCGAAATCAAAGCTTGGTCCAGGGACAGTATCTTGGCAATCACCACCAAGATCTGTTCGTCTGAAGCATATACTAAGGGGCTTGTTATTGAAGCTTTGAATGAAGCGGGTGCTGGGAGCAGGACTGAGCTAGCCAAGCAATCAAAAGCCACACTCACCTCAAGGATGCTAGAACAGCCTGTCAACATTCCACACCAAAACCACCCAAAAACAACCCACCAAACCAACTCCCTTACCCTCAAAACCCATAGCCGATGATATACCCTTGAAGAAGAAGAGAAGGATATTGAGGCTAGAAGAGATGAAGAAGATGATGAGACAGGCTGCCGCTCTCAGCTGTGATTCAGTTGCCTAAGGCCACAAGTCACTCCTCAGCAATTACTCCTGAAGTCCAGAGACAAATGGTTAAAGTGAAGCTAGAAGAAGAAGAGCTTCATAAACAGCATGATGAGGAATTGCTGAAGAGAGTTGACAAAGCTTATGCAGCCACATCTTCTATCATCAATATGAAGGAGCAAGCCCTCAGACTTTACACTCTCAGGCATACCTTTCAATATCAAAAGGAAAGAGTGAGGATTTGGCCTGATCCCAGGGTCTCTCACAGAATTCATAAGAAAAATATACCTCAGAGATACATTGGCCAGGTGAAAAAGATCGTAGATGAAGTGATCTCTCTGGTCTTTGTAGTTTCACCCTGGGAAATCCTAGAAGACTTCAAGAAGGCCTACAAAGCTAATCTAACCCCTCAGAAGATGCTGGAAAACAAAATAGTGAAAAAGGGGTTAGTTTACAAGAGGCTTGAGGAAGTCAGAAAAAATGAGCTCCAGTTGTTCCTAGAGGGTAATCACCCGGATGAGTTTGCTTACAGAATAATAACAACTGTGGAGCTAAAGAATGGGAAACAGGCCAAATACCTGTCTGAGTATTATGGGCCTGAATCATTGTTTGAAGGAGGTGCTGAAGAGCTAACCATGGAGGAACAAATCACCTTCCTTGAGGCCTACACAAGAGATCGTACAGACTCATTATGGGGAAGTGAATCTCATGAATGGGATAACAACTCTGTGTCCTGTTCCCCAAAACAGAGTTCCCATTCATACTCTGCCAACAAATATTTGAGATTTCTTCCCAGGCCGGAGCTTACATGGGTCATCTTCTCTACTGATCAAGAAGGAAAAAGACCAACATTTTGCCATCAATAAGTGGGAGAATAAATAAGTTAGAGGTTTTGGCTGCATTGGTTCAGGGGGAGTTTGTTGGACCAAAAGAACCAATGAGCCAAGATCAGAAAACCTCTAAGTCCCACATGGTATCACAACAACTGCTGAAAGCATCTAGTAGTTTGACAAGTGCTGAAGACCTCAACAGCTGAAGAACCCAAGTGCTGAAGTACAACAGCTAAAGAACACAAGTGCTGAAGCTGAAAGAAGACCAAAGTACTGAAGTACAACAGCTGAAGAGTTTACAAGTGCTGAAGATCAACAACTGATGTACAAAGTCTGAAGACAAAGACTGAAGACATCAGCTGATGATATCTACTGAAGTCATCAGCTGATGAAACACTGAAGGTCAAAGTCTGAAGATCAAGTACTGAAGCCTCAGTAGTTTGTCACAACTGCTGAAGAGTACTTCTTCAGTAGTTGTGATATCAGTAGTTTTATATTTTTATGTTTCAGTAGTTTTGTAAAACGACTGAAGAGCTTGTTCTTCATTCGTTGTAGTTTCAGTAGTTTTATATTTTGTACTTAACACGCTGATATGTTCTCAGTAGTTGTGAACATTTCAGTAGTTTGTTAAGAATTAGTTACTTTTGTATTAGATCTGCCAGTTGTCACTTTCCGTGATAACAGCAGTGATTGTTGCACTCTATATAAGGAGTGACAACTTATTGTAACAGTGATGAATGAATGGAATGAACGAATGATTTGATTAGAAATATTCTACATCTATAAACATTCCTTGAAATCAGAAATATATATTCTCTCCCTATAACCGTATGCGCTTTTAATGCTTACAAGTATCGATTGCTTGCTACAATTTGTCTAATTCTTGTTTGTATTCCGCTGCTTTGTATCCTAATACATCAAACTTGTGATCGCTGATCCTGTCAAATTTGTTATTTTATTTTTTTATGATTTTTTTTTCGGAAGAGGCTGCTTCTTTCCGAGGCTTGAGAACTTCTTTCTTCATAATTCGGAGTAGTCTTTACTTTCTTCCTTGAGACTTCATCTCGGAAGTGAATACTATATTCGAAGTAGAGCTTTGCCTTCGGAAGAGAAATTTACTTTGTCTCGAAAGAACTCTACTTCCTTCGAAGTTTCATACTGGCTTCGGAAGCATTGTAAGCGAACCAAAATTTTCTAAGTGATTTGGTTTTGGTTGCATAGCTTCTTCTTGATCCAACACCATTCTAAGGTGTTTCATCTATTTTTCAGATTAAATGGCAAATCTAAGTTTTATGAGAGGAATAACATTATACCATTTTGGACGACATTATCTGAAAGCTACCAGTTTTAGAGACTACATACGCTAGTTGCAGAGATCTCCAATCACCTACGAAATCTAACATTCGATACTATATATGACTTACATATCAAGATAATTGGTGGACGGTAAGTATGACATGAGAGCAATTCATAGAGGATTGTGGCTAGGGTGATGGAGAATGAGCTGACCATTACTATAGAGGTTATATCAAGGGTGTTGAGACTGGATGAGGGTCTAAGAGAGGAGGTTACACTATCTGACTAGGAGGTGTTTGATGCATTCAGACCTATGGGATATAAGGGACCTCCATTAGGTATGAGGAAGGATCTAAAAAGTCCTTTCTCTCCAAGGAGTGGAGATATATAGCTCATGTGTTTATCATGTGCTTAGATCACCGAAAAGGTGGATTAGATAGGTTGAATTTGAACTGGGCTAAAGCTATGGTGATCTGTTGCAGAGGGAGGAAGGCCAACATAGCTCGTTTGATTTTTGATTGTATCGCTGAAAATGTTAGGGAACTAAAGAAGGAAAAGTGGCTTATGTACCCTCAATTCCTTCAGATGATTATTGATGATCTCATTCCCAACATTCCCTGACATGGAGAGGTCAAGAGATTAGTATAGATGAACATCCATATCTTTGTTGACTTTGTGCTATTCGACATGACTTTAGTGGAAGATTACTCATCTTGGAGCTATATCAAGATGGTCATTGAGTCTGAGAAGAAAAGGGTTGAAGAGACAAGGGTGAAACAGACTGATGTTGTTAAGAATAGGAAAAGATACGCGAAAGAGAAGGATTATGATTTTGAGGATGAAGTGCATGAGATGGCTGAGGAGCTAGGGTTGAGAAAGAGAAGAGGTCCAAAAAGAAAGCTGATAAGGGAGAAGCTGAGAGAAGGACTAAACACAGACATCAATCTTTTATTGAGTCCTCGAGGAGGAGGAGAGAGCTAGTTTGGATGAGGATGTGATAAGAAACCTCAACACATCTCTGGCAAATGTGTTAGGCATGATCAAAACGAAACTTACCAATCAAGAGTTAGGGGAGAAGCAGAAGGATGAGGTGATTGATGGCATGACCAAGATGTTGGTGGATCAGAATAAATTGATTAAGAGATTGCTTGAGGAGGTGAATGAACTAAAGGCTACAGCCGACCTGCCCAATCAGCTAACTCAACCTGAGTTAGATGATTTGACAAATACTTCCAGTACTCATTTCTAAATTTGGGTACATTTCCCAGGTAGGAGAGGGCACATCTGGTGCAGCGGCTGAGGAAGCAGGAGGTTCTAGAGTAAGGCAGGAGACTATGAATATGGAGAACGCTGAAGAGATATTTAAGGCTGGTTTTGTAAACAAAATTTGATTTTAAGAATGATTTGGTTGGTGAAGAGGTGGTGAGAGAGAATCCTGTTGAAAATGTTGAGAAGACTGCTGAGAAGTGATTGATTAATAAAGAAGAAGATGATAAGTAGTTGGTTGACTATGAATCTTGACCAGAATATTATGAGGTTGATAAGAGACCCCTAACCTATATTGCTAAGAAGGGTGATGATAATGGAGATGTGTTTGAGATGGCGACGGAAGAGTGGTTTGTGAGAGAGAAAGGGACTGAAGAGCTAACTCCCCTATTCCAAACTTGAAAGGGTTGAGTAAAACTGAGGCTGATAAGAGAATCATCAGCTGGAAGTATGACCCCTACCTCAAAATGTTTATGACAAAGAGTAAAGGGGGAGGAATTACTTACCTGCATAAGAGGAAGGCATTCAAGACCTTGCCAAAATGGGACTGAGGAGGCTGGTGGTGCTGCCATTACTTAATACTCATCTAAGTGAGAGAGCTACATCGCTAGAAAAGGAGATCAGGAATGGAGTGAATGACAATTTTGAGTCATTTGGATTTATGAAGGCTGAAAGGAAAAGATCCAAAAAGGATAAGGACTGGGAAACGGGTAATGGAAAGATTATGTTGAGAGTGAGACCCCCAAAGACATTGAAGGGTTAGATTGTCAGATCCCCTCCCCCAGCAATAAAAAAACAGTTTGATCAGGGTGAAGAACGGGGTTGAATTTAGATTGTTTGATCCAATGAAGGTATTTGGATTTTATGATAAATACATGCTAGTTCTTTTCGAAAACCACATTAAAGCAGGGGCAGGGGAGGAGACAAGAAAAGAAGCCAGTCTATTTATAGAGGTGTGAGGACAGAGGTGAAGGAGCTAGCTGAGATGGTGGGGGCATAGGATGAGCTAGATATGGATGTTAGGGACTTATCAAGACAATTTGAGCAAGCTAGTGCTCGTCTTGAGGGAGCTAATGAAGCAAGAGGTGAATAGAGTGAATCAATTGCTAAAGCTTTCAAGGAAGGTGCTACAGCTGATGAAGACATATCAGAGGCAGCAGGGGCGACTGAAGCTGACCAGGGAGAATCTATGCCTAAAGCCCTCGAGGAAGAAGTTGCAGGAGCAGATAAAGATATATCAGATGCAGCGGGAGAGACCGGAGCCAACTAGACAATACCTAAGGGGAGTATCGAAGGTCAAGTATAGGTTGGACTCACCTTACATTAGATTATGTTTATATTACTTTGTAATAGGTTTAATGTTAGTTTACTTTTGAATGTTTTTCATTTCTTTAGTTTGTAGTCCAGCGAAACTGTAGTTTCGCTCATAGTCAGTTGTTTAGTTCACCTGGTGAAACTGTTATTTCTGTTAGGCGAAACCATAGTTTCGGCAGCACAGTTTCGCTGATAGCAAAACTATCTGCGTAACTAGTACTGCTATATATAGATTTGATCTTGTTCATTGTTGGGTATCTTTGAAAAAACCCAAATCGATTATCATTGTTACAAGAGACCTTTGTAAGTAGTTTATTCACTGAAATACATTGTGCTTGGTTATTGTTGATTGTATTGATCATTATTGTTCATATTTGTTGACATTGTGGTTGTTCTTAGTGTTATTCATCTTTGTTATCTCTTTAATGTATCTGATATTGAACAAATCAACATCTCATTTATACTACAAAGCGATCAAATTGATCAACATGTATGATGCCAACAGAGGAGCCCTTATTCTTCAAAGAGTTTAAGGGCAACAAAAAGTCTTCAATTTTCAGACCTTGAACTACTATGAAGGTCTTGACCTTGTCAACATGCCACTTGTCAATCCAAGCCAATCTAGACAAGCTGAAAAGTTGGTTCAAAGGATTCAATATAGGATTATTAAAGAGTTCAGGCTCAGAAGGAGACAAAGGCAATCAGGCGATGTCATTGGTCAACTGGATGTTGTGGCAGACCCTGAGATTAGCTTCAAAGGGAAAACCTTGACTGAAGGCCCAGTGATTAAACATGAGAGTCTTGTCACACCTACAACTACTTCAGAAGTATATTCCCTGATGAGACACCTACTGTGAAGGTGTATTTCAATCTATCTCTGGCCAGAACTTGGATGCTACACCAAGCAATAAAGGCCAAAGCTTTCTCCACACTGAGTCACAAAGGTTTGTGAGTGACACAAAGAAAAGGAAAATGACTCCTGAGGAGATTGAGGAGGAGGAAAGAGAGAGCAAAAGGAATCTAACGGGAGAAAGTTACTCTGCTAGGTCTGCTAGCATCATGGAAGCTGCAATTAGGGTTGCTTTAAGACCAAACACTCAGAATGATGAGTTGAGTGAAGTCAGGATTGCCTACTTACAGACCAAGAACTATGATATTGATAATATCATCTCCCTCCCCTAGAAGAACTAAATGAACTGGCTGACATGGAAATGTCAAGAGAAAGGAAGGAGGCAGAGGATGCAAGATTACTTCTCCAAATAAAGGAAGAAAAGAGACTGAAAAGGCTCTACAAACATGTTCCTACCCTTTTACTAGTTCAAGAAAGTCCTGATCAAGAGGATGTGGCTCCACAAGAACCTCAAGTAGACAAAGAAATTGATATGATCAATATGATCAACTACCTGAGTGCCACATGCCTATATCAGGCAGATGCACTTTTTCCCTTGTCCTTTGAGTACATAGAGTTTGAGTATCTCAAATAGCTTGAACTTGAAGTACTTAAAAAGACAAAGACAACAAAGATAAAGATAGGAGAAGAAGCTGCAAAGGAAAGAGCCATCATCCAAAACAACATGAAGAAGTTTGCTCATAGGCAGAGGATGACAAGCTTCTTCAAGCTGTATGAATTCTCCAGAAGAAGACTTGGCCCTAGGTCTCTATCTATCATGGATGAGAACATTAGGGGGATCAAGCAGAAGATCAAAAGAGGAGAACTTGTTAACTTACACTCCCTACCAAGTTAGGTCCCTCAAGAAGTGGAGGTTAAGGTTGAACCTTCTGCGACAACACAACCCAAACTTCCTGTTGAATCTCAGCAAGCTTCATCTTCTGATCCATGATAGGGTCTGTCCCCTCTCAATCTGAACCTGTGAGAGAGGAAAACCCAACTGAGCAAGACAAAGATGATCAACAAGGTGCTACATGCCATTCTTCTCAGTTAAAAAGTTCAAAGAGGAGAAGAAAGAACCTAAAGATGAGTCAAAACATCATGAGGATGTGCCACAAGAGATAGCTCAACCAACTCCAATACAAGTAGATCCTCTGGTATCAGGAAGACCCATAGTGTCCTAGACTTACTCTATAAATCCAGAAAGATGGCATGCCATCAGAGATCAAGGTGTTAAAGATGTTTACACATGGCCAGACATGTTCAATCAACCTTTGCATTATCTCTTTGAGATGAGAAGACATTTTGAGAGTCTGAATGATCCTGACCATCTTATGAAGAAAGGCATGGTCATTATCATAAGGAGGACTGTCAATATTTGAAGTCTTCAAATGTTTTGGTAGCATCATCCTAGGGCGAGTTTGTAAGGTTTTATATAAGGTTGATGCAATCTAAAACATGCAAACAATCTGTCTGCATGCATGTACAAAATGTTGAAGTAGGATGCTTCGGAAGTTTCACATTCTGCATTAGAAAATATTCTAAGTGTGAAATCTTCCGAAGCCAAGACCAATATCTTCTGAAGCCAAACATGAAGTCTTTCGAAGCTTCAGAGACAAAAAGCCAGTTTATGATGATAGATTTTTCCAAAGACTTTTCAGCACATGCTTTATCTTATGTACCTTTTACCTAAAGCTAGACCACCTTTCCTGTCACACCCCGACCGACGGCGGAATCATCGGGGCGTACGAATGTGAAATGATTGTTCATAGCACATGGAACTAAATAAGTTGGAATAATATTAAATATTATTTTCATTGAACATTACAAGACAATAAATCATTACAATACAACATATTCAATCAAAGCAAATAAAATATTTAGTTAAACTAGGTCCAAGTCTTATATGAGCATGAAGAGATCTTCAAGTATCAAACCGGAAACATGTTCAAAATAAAGGGACAAATTTGAAAGTGGAGAGTTCCCATGGGTTAAACATACATATATATATATAAGATTTACAAGTAGCAATTCATGTCAATGGTTATGAATTATGCAAGTTTATAGAACACACATAGCTACAATCAAACCTCGACTTAATTACAAGTTTATATGATTGGCTAAGTGTACTTGGTTCCCATGATGAACAAGTCATACGTCATCAGGAGCCAGAATACATCGGCTTTAACACCAAATAGGCTTGTCAGTCCTATAGATCTAAGACGTCACTAGGCTAGCAATAGTTAATGATTGTAAACAACATATGTATCTCATATAACACTCATAATAATACCAATAACCATGACAAAAAGGTAAAGATGAATTGCATGTGCATTTACAAGCATCAAGAGTTACAAGTGTAAGTTTATAAGGTTAACATGTTTCACCCCAAAATGTGTGAAATAAAGTAAAAAGGGGGCATGGAGAACTCATATCAAAAACTCACAAGTATAGTGATGGTTGTAGAGTACATAAAAAATCTTGGATGTTCAGAGTCAAAGGTGATATCCTAAATGATAATAAAATAATAACTAGAGTTTGGAATTCATTAAAAGAAGTTAGGATGCTTAGGAATGTCAATAAGCAAGAGGTAGATTGATAAACGATTATTGTACCAATTTTAGATTCTGGACAGAATGTTTGGTACATGTTTGAATAGGTTTTTAAAATAGCAAACGGTTTCATAAAATTATAAAAATTACATTTGACTAGTTCAAGTCTGCCGGAAAACTTTCATTCAGAAACATTGTTATGAAAAGATTGTTAAATAGGTTAAACTAGCAGCACAAGATAGAAGGTGCTGAAATACGCATTTATCTTGTGAAGGTTATTGTGAGTCATGCAATTGAGCTTGAAGACTTATAAACTGTCGTTGAAAAGGTAATTAATGAACTTAACATTGGAGTCTGAGTTTACTCAAATTTAGTTTGTTATGATCAAGTTATGGTCGGTTGAAGTAAGATTATATTCTGCTAGAATTGTAGTAAGGCACTTATGTGCACTTCTAAAATCGTTAAAGCATGAAACGGATTGGAACAATTTATTATGTCAATATATGGTATATTAGTCTTCATTTGAGTTATAAAAATATTCTAAGACTTTGGAATAGCCATCATTTAGAAAAATAATCCATCATTTAGATTATATTCTGCTAGAATTGTAGTAAGACACTTATGTGCACTTCTAAAATTGTTAAAGCATGAAACGGATTGGAACAATTTATTATATCAATATATGGTATATTAGTATTTATTTGAGTTATAAAAATACTCTAAGACTTTGTCATAGCCATCATTTAGGAAAATAATCTTGTGGAATAACCGAATGCGGCGGCATAGCCGTCCATATGCAAACGGAATTTTTTGTTTTTAAGAATTTTAGTGATTATTATAAGGTTAGTGAAAATTAGAAGGTTAATGATCAAATGATAATGATTAAAATTAAAATAGATTTAGTAGAAGAAAGAATAAAAGTAAGAACATAAAGTAATGAGAACAATTGGATGTTAGGATGATTGAAATGTATAATATAAAAATAATAAATGATTACCTTAGTATTAAGAATTCTTGAAATTTCTTGTAAAATTAAATTCTTCAAATTGATCATAACCAATGGATGAATAAAGATATGAGAGTGAAATTTTTAAAGAATAAACAAATAAAAAGTGTGGCCTAAAGCTTGCTTTTATAGTTGAGGTTAGGAGTAAGTTATGAATGGTGTTAATGGTGAGTTATAAATCTTTTAAAAGGGGGTTATGATTGGAATTTGAAATAAATATAAAATTAAATAAATACAATAATAATTGCAATTTAAACTTTAAATTAATTAAATTTTAATTTTAATTTAACAACTTCTTTTTTATTAAATCTTTATAGACTTTATAAATCTAATAAGAACTTGTAATTTGATTATTTATTTTAATTGAATATTTAAAATCTTATATATATAATAGCCTTTTATAGACCTTATATACTTGTAAAAATAATGATCTTTGTATTTTAATCCTTTATTTTAATTTTATAACTAAAACTCATAAATGACCAATAAACTTCATGAATTTATAAAATTTATTCCATAAATCATGAATTACCATAAATTGATTTAATAAATGGAAGTTGAATAAATAGTATTATTATAATTTTGAAAGATTAAAATAAATTAAATTATAACTAATGTATTTGATTTTCCAAAACTGACCAAACGGATTTGGGTTTGGGTTTCTAGTTTCCAAAATGGGCAGATGTTACATTTCCGTTGCAACTTTGTTTGACTCACCAACTATCACAAGTTGGTGAAAAAGTCCATGCTTTTGGTAAACTGTACATTGAGGTCTTGAGTCAATTTTTTTCTACTTTATGTACTTTTATCCTTTTTGTAATATATTAGGATATGAGCTATGGCACGTCACAGTCACTAGTCAAAAGACAATCTGCCTTTTGACTCTACATTGATTTTGTTGTTATCTAGATCATGTATCCAACTGGCCTTCAAGTATGGCTGCTTGTAGGATGTAGTATAAAGTATTAATGGTCCTTTGTATCTTAATGTATGCTTGGTAACACTTGTAAGGAACTAGAGAGTTATATACAGCATTCTTGAAAACCAAAAACTTGTGTATTTTGTTCTTTTTCTGTCTCTCATTTACTTGTGTTTCTTAGTATCATTGTAACTGGTTGCTAGTTCCCCATTTGATCAGTTAAGTGTTCTAAGTCAATCTCTCTTCATTGTGTGTTGTTTTGTAAGTGATCAAACCCCCTCAAACGGTCCTGCAACACTTGACATCAAGTTGGTAGACAAGAAAATTCTTGGATGTAGATAAGCAAGAAAGATCTCACTGCCTCAAATCTTGCAAATGGTGTAAATACATTAGTGTAAGAAATTCCTTCCTCTTGGTTGTATCCTTTAACTACTAGTCTTGCCTTATTCTTGATTATCAAACCTCTATCATCTCTCTTGTTTCTAAAGACCCATTTGGTGCCTATTGGTACTTGACCAGATGGTAGCGATCATAGGTTCCAAACCTTTTGCCTTTTAAACTAAAGCAATTCCTCTTTCGTTGATTCAACCTAGCTACTATCTTTTAAGGCTTCTTTTACTTTCTTGGGTTCCATCTAAGACCAAAAGCATGAGTACAAGCATACATTCCCATTGTGAGTTTGTCCTCTTGTTTTCATACCTTTAGAGACTTCTCCTATGATGTTCTCAGCTGGATAGTGTTGTGAATCCTGAGTTTAGGAATCACCTCTAGTTGCAAAGATAGATCCAAGTTGGACATGTTTTGTTTAGGAGATTGAACACTTGGACCAGCTGTTGTTTCAAACTCATTCAATGAGGACTAATTGAATGAATGGGAAACACCATAATCATTTGTGGAATTTAAAGTAGCATTAATAGTATCATGTTCCTTCAAGATGCTACTTCTATCGGTTTGGTGTTATGCAGTGTCACTAGATGAGTTTTAAGGCGCACTAGGTGGACAATTGGTTGAAGCTCCACTATCTCTTGAAATAGTTATGTTGTCAGATCTCAAGATAGTGGGAGCTTGATCTTTAGCTCTTCTTAGAGAACTTGAACAAGGTCTGGACAACTCAAACTATTGATCATCATCAGAGTCATTTTGAGTATATGTTTCAGCTGAAACATTCTCACAAGATGAATTAGAATAGTTGGAAAAAAATTCTATGCCAAAAATATGATTAGGTCCATTCCCCCTACACAAGGAGTGTGCTCATTGACAACATTGTTGGATGATTCCTCAAATTGTTGATTTTTGATGTTGTAGACTCTATAAGCAATAGAGTTTGAGGAATATCCAACAAAGATAGCATAATCTGATTTCTCAGCAAATTTTGCCAAATTGTCCTTTAGAAAGCCCATGAAGAGTGGCCTCTTGTTCCATAGCTCATATGGGATTTTTCCATGTGGCTTAACTATAAGGACCATGTTCTGCACATAGCATGCAGTGCTGACTACCTCTCCCCAGAATGTTAGAGGTAGTTTTAAATCAGCTAACATAGTCCGAGGAGCCTCAATAAGTGTCATGTTCCTCCTCTCAGCAACACTGTTTTGTTGAGGAGTTTCGGGAGCACTGTATCGTCTGGCAATCCCTTTTGAGTTACAGAATGAGTCAAGAACGTGGTTCTTAAACTCAGTCCCTTGATCACTTCTAATTATCTTAACATTGTGATCAATTTGATTTTCAACTTTAAGAATAAAAGATTTTAACGTTTCAGTAGTTTCATCCTTAGTTATTAAAAAGAATATCCATGTAAATCTTGTAAAATCATCAACAATCAAAGACAGTATGATTTTCTTCCAATGCTCATTATACTTGTAGGATCAAATAGATCCACGTGCAATAAGTGTAATAGAGTGGTGATAGAGTTAACAACTTTGGATTTATGAGATGCTCTATGTCGCTTCCCTTTCAAGCATGCAACATAGTTATCTTTGCAAAAATATTCCTTTTAGAAAAACCATGTATCAAGTTATTTTTAACCAATTTGTTCATGGTTTTAAAATTTACATGACACATACGTTATGCCATAGTGTTGACTCATCACCATCAGTTTTGGAAAGAAAGCATGATACTTCAGCTAGTAGGGAAGCATTGTTCATATCTAGCTTGTACATATTCCCATTCCTAGGAGATCTAAGAAGCACCAATTCCTTAGGAATGGTCATCCCTGGTCTGAGGATAATGCACTCATGTTTTGTGAAAAGCATTTGATGCTTTTGATCACAAAATTGAGAAACACTTAACATGTTATGTTCAAGCTGTTTGACAAGGTGTACTTTGTCAACTTTTAACTTATCGTTGGATACACTCCCTTTGCCAGAAATGTATCCTCCAGCCTCACCTCCAAATTGAACAGGACCTCCATCAAAATATTGAAATTGTTGAAGGAGAGATCTATTCCCAGTCACATGTCTGGAGCATCCAATATCTACAATCCACACATTATTGTTCTTTTCATATGGATATCCCTTTGAGTTGTCTATTCCAGCCATGAGTGCTTGAGCAGGGGTGACATCTTCCACCATAAAGCTCCTATCAACTTTTTGAGCTACAGTTGTTGTTTCAATTAACATCCTGGCTTTACTACTTGTAGAAGGATATGAGGAGGCTTGTGAGGTTCCCTGATTTGACTTGGGACCCTTACATTCCCTTCCTAGTTATAACATTTGTCCTTGGTTTTGTTAAACCCAAACTTGTTGCTAGTGGGCTTTGAGGGAACTGCCTTCTAGTTCTTTGAAGAACTTCTTTTTGCTCGGTAGGTCAGCATAGCCATTTGTTGGACTATGTCCACATACTTTACATCATTTGAACTGAAGCACTCTAGATCATCAAAGCAATATTGATGATCACTAGAGTACCCACTTCCTAAGACAAAGGCATAGATGTCCTGAAAGAACCTTGTTTAGCCTGTTGAGACCTTGGAGTCTTAGGGAATATGATGTAGGTCTTGAAAATAGGAAAGTTGTTGAGAATATATCAGGTACTACTGAGGTTAGGGTGTCTTGAGCCTTTAGCAACCATTAAAGCGTTGCTAGCAGGAAGGCTTGAAGGTCTGTTCATCTGAATGCCCTTTTTCTTGTCCATCTCTACACGGTATCCATCAAGAATGCCATATAGTTCAGTCATGGTGAAGGAGTTCAAGTTTTATGTCCTCTTGATAGAGACATAGTAGAACGTCCACTCATTTGGGAGTGCACTCATGAATTTTCGAGTGAGATCTCTCGATTCAAGGGCAATTCCCACAGACTAAAGGGAAGAGAGAGGATCGATGTACCTGAAGTATTGCTGGCTGAGGGTCTCTCCAGCAATATGAGTGAAGTTCTCAAACTGTTGCTTCAGTGACTCTTTCTTTGAATCGTTAGATCTTGAGTACATTTGAGATAATGCATCAAACAGTTCTTTTTTTGACTTATAGTGCTCAAACCCAACCATTATGGAGTTAGGTATGGTAGTCATAAGAATAAGTATGGCATTACTATCAATGCTTCTGGTCTTCATTAGAGTAATCTTCAACGGCCTCCTCTATCATGGCACCATTTCCACCAGATGCAGCCACCTTTGGTTTGTATGGACCATTGACAATAGATTGCTATATTTTTCCATCATGATACCTAATGAAGCATTCTATGTGTCTGCTCCATGATCTAAAGTTTTTCAGGGTTGATGATAGGTGCTTTAGATATCGTCCCCATCTCAACTTTAGATTTTTGGTTAAGGGCCATATTTGAGTGTACTAAGTAGGTGAGTGAAGAAGAGGTTATTAGGATGGTAAGATCGCACAATAAAGAGCCTAAAAAGCTCTAATACCAATTGTAGAATCACGTTTTACACTCAACACAAGTATGTTTCTCTCAAACTCACTAAGTAACACTCGGTATGGATGAATCAGAGTCCTTCTATACTAATTAAATCAAAGTAAACACAAGAGAATAATTTTCAAGATACTTGTATATATTACTTCTTAACTCAAAGTTTTAGAAGACTCTTTCAAGCATACTATATGAGTTACAAGAGAAACTATATATCTACTACCTACAGCCGGATATACTTTGATACCAGCTAGAAACCTTAGACTAAAGCAAATACTACAAAGTTAAAGTTAAGGTATCTTAGATAAATATTATCTAATATATGGTAGCCAGACATGTCCATGACTTACCGTTTGTCACCAACTAAAGTTGGAAACTATACTAACTAAGGGTGAACAGTGGAATAAAGTATGGTCCCTACATGGACGTGGAAAGTGCAATGAAGTATCTCAGAGATTTTACCAGTTTCAGAAGACCAACTTATGTTCCACTGGTTCATAGTAGCTACTTCTGAAGGTAACAGCTTCGGATACTGTTATTCCAAAGCCACTTATACGTCGGAAGTGGCTACTTCTTTGAGGCTCTTTAGGACTTCATACTTCAGAAGTTGTAGTCCCTTCATCCCCTAAGTGTTGACTTACCTTAGTTAATCTAGGCCATAGGCAACTTATGTCAAGATAACCCCCTTTAGAAAAACTTTTGGTAGTGTTCCGAATCCAAATTACACCTAATGACTCATAGCACATTGTAATAGTAATATAATTAAGTATGACATAACCATAAAGTCTGTGGTATCATTAGCCAATGCCTGGATTCTAGAACAAAAGAATCTACTTTATAGAGGAATAGGATGCACAATAGGTTTGTTACTTTTCTCCTTCCCAGTTATAGGCGGGGGAAAAATATTCTAGCATCCAGCATGGATTGACTAGAGATCGATCATTGTCATCTTGAAAGCATGAGTCAAACAATGTTCACAAACTCTTCCATAGTAATCCTCCAACCAGCTCGAGAAAGTGGTTTTTTGTTTCTACTACTCTGGCATTAATGAGACGGTAGCTCTGTAATCTGTCGTAGGTGCTTTCGAGCTATAAGAATAGTTGGAGTTGAAGGTACTGACAGGATCAGTGATCACAAGTTTGATGTATCAGAATAAAGCAGCGGAATACAAACACGAATTAGACAAATTGTAGCAAGCAACAATATTAGCGTTAAGATCGCATACGGTTATAGGGAGAGATATGAATTTCTGATTTCTAGGAATGTTTATAGATGTAGAATATTTCTAATCAATCAATCATCATTCCATTCATTGCTCATATCGCTCAATGATTACAATAGGTTGTCACTCCTTATAGAGTGCAACAGTCACTGCTGTTATCACGGAAAGTGACAACTGGCAGATCCAATACAGAAATAACTAATTCTTAACAAACTACTGAAATGTTCACAACTACTGAGAACATATCAGCAAGTTAAGTACAAAATATAAAACTACTGAAACTACAACGACTGAAGAACAAGCTCTTCAGTCGTTTTACAAAACTGAAAACAAGAATAAACTACTGATATCACAACTACTGAAGAAGTACTCTTCAGCAGTTGTGACAAACTACTGAGGCTTCAGTACTTGATCTTCAGACTTTGACCTTCAGGCGTTTCATCAGCTGATGACTTCAGTAGATATCATCAGCTGATGTCTTCAGTCTTTGTCTTCAGACTTTGTACATCAGTTGTTGATCTTCAGCACTTGTGAACTCTTCAGCTGTTGTACTTCAGTACTTTGGTCTTTCAGCTTCAGCACTTGTGTTCTTCAGCTGTTGTACTTCAGCACTTTGGTTCTTCAGCTGTTAAGGTCTTCAGCACTTGATCTTCAGCTGTTGAAGTCTTCAGCACTTGTCAAACTACTGATGAGGCTTTCAGCAGTTGTTGTGATACCGTGTGGGACTTAGAGGTTTTCTGATCTTGGCTCATTGGTTCTTTTGTCCAACAAACTCCCCCTGAACCAATGCAGCCAAAACCTCTAACTTATTTATACTCCACTTATTGATGGCAAAAATGTTGGTCTTTTTCCTTCTTGATCAGTAGAGAAGATGACCCATGTACGCTCCGGCCTGGGAAGAACCTCAAATATTTGTTTGGCAGAGTATGAATGGGAACTCTGTTTTGGGGAACTGGACACAGAGTTGTTATCCCATTCATGAGATTCACTCCCCATAATGAGTCTGTACGACTCTCTTGTGTAGGCCTCAAGGAAGGTGATTTGTTCCTCCATGGTTAGCTCTTCAGCACCTCCTTCAAACAATGATTCCGGCCCATAATACTCAGACAGGTATTTGGCCTGTTTCCCATTCTTTAGCTCCACAGTTGTTATTATTCTGTAAGCAAACTCATCCGGGTGATTACCCTCTAGGAACAACTGGAGCTCATTTTTCCTGACTTCCTCAAGCCTCTTGTAAACTAACCCCTTTTTCACTATTTTGTTTTCCAGCATCTTCTGAGGGGTTAGATTAGCTTTGTAGGCCTTCTTGAAGTCTTCTAGGATTTCCCAGGTGAAACTACAAAGACCAGAGAGATCACTTCATCTACGATCTTTTTCACCTGGCCAATGTATCTCCGAGGTATATGTTCTTATGAATTCTGTGAGAGACCCTGGGATCAGGCCAAATCCTCACTCTTTCCTTTTGATATTGAAAGGTATGCCTGAGAGTGTAAAGTCTGAGGCTTGCTCCTTCATATTGATGATGGAAGATGTGGCTGCATAAGCTTTGTCAACTCTCTTCAGCAATTCCTCATCATGCTGTTTATGAAGCTCTTCTTCTTCTAGCTTCACTTTAACCATTTGTCTCTGGACTTCAGGAGTAATTGCTGAGGAGTGACTTGTGGCCTAGGCAACTGAATCACAGCTGATAGCGGCAGCCTGTCTTCATCTTCTTCATTCTTCTCTTCTAGCCTCAATATCCTTCTCTTCTTCTTCAAGGGTATATCATCGGCTATGGGTTTTGAGGGAAAGGGAGTTGGTTTGGTGGGTTGTGTTTTGGGTGGTTTTGGTGTGGGAATGTTGACAGGCTGTGCTAGCATCCTTGAGGTGAGTGTGGCTTTTGATTGCTTTGCTAGCTCAGTCCTGCTCCCAGCACCCACTTCATTCAAAGCTTCAATAACAAGCCCCTTAGTGTATGCTTCAGACGAACAGATCTTGGTGGTGATTGCCAAGATACTGTCCCTGGACCAAGCTTTGATCTCAATCATTGATCTTCCAAGATATTTTGCAATAAATCTTATCATGATCTATATCTCCTTCTCTTTCTCTTTCTAACACTCTCATAACTTGCCCATCTATTCTGGATTTCTTCAATCTCTAGTCGTCGATCTCAGTCAAGTTTGTTGGTGTCATGACCTTGCCTGAACAGCTGATCAATGATGTTGTCCATTGATCTACTGTGTTCGGCATCAGCCTCTTTTATCAGTAGCTCCAAGGCTTTATCTTCAGCAATGTGCTCATCAGCACCTTTCTTTCGCTTGTAGGTGAGCATTGGTTGCTGTTCTTTCTCCTTTTGGGCTTGCTTCGCTTCCTTCTTTTCCTCGATCTTTTCCTCTTCTGTTCTTTCACTGCAGGACTCTCCCCCTTTTTGGTTGCATTGGAGGAAGGGGTTAGACCGCAGAAAGAGTCTTGTGGACAGCAGCATCAACCAAGGGCTGTAATGTTGAGGAAAGCCTCTCATCAAGGCTTTGATCACTATATCAGTGATAGAGGGGTGATGAGAGGGAGGGAATTTTTGAGTGCAGCACCTATTTGCTCAGGAGGGTTCTGTTCCTGAGAAGTAGGGCCTGAAGCGAGGCAGGTGGTTGATTTTGGGGTGGCTCTGTATTTGGGAAACCTTCAAGGAAGGTGCCATCTGTGGGTGTATGATGGTGGCAGATGGACTTGCATCCTGAGACATCTTGGCCAGCAGCTCTTTGAGTCTGCTAACCTCATCCTCTAGAATGGTGTTTTGAGCAACTACAACATCGAAGAAGAAGCTCAGGTCATCATCAGTTGATACTGAATCACCTGACCTCCTGCTTAGAGCAGGATTTACATGCACTGGGTGTAGACCAGTTGGTGCATGTGCCCCTTGTGCTTGGTACTGGGGACTTCCAGCCTCAGGACAATGTCCATCATCAGCTGTTGCCTCTAGGGAGGTCTTAGCAATGTTACCAGCCTCACTCTGGTCATGTGCTGAGTCAGAGGAGGTGGCAGCCTCACTAGATATTCTAAGCTCCTTCTCTACACCAGGAGATAGAATTGGGAACCCCTGTGCTGTGGGTTCTCAGTGCACTGTGTTCCTCCCCCTCAATTGTAGAGGTATTCCCAGTATAAGTGGTTTCTGGGGAGGGGGTGAGGAGTGCAATTGAGTCAGCACTTGAGCAACTATTAAAGTTGGGCTGTGAGGGGCGGTTGTTTGGGGTACAGGGGTAGAAGCAGTGTGCACCTGGGGTGGATGGTGCTCTTCAATGGCAATCTCCTCAAGTGAGGAAGATCCCAGATAAGTAGGTGCCCCTTGGTTGCTGCAGGCTCCTGTTGAGAGAAGCCTGAGCGGCTGTGGCTGGAGGAGTCATGGTATCCACTAGGGGGTTTGGACTAGTGGATATATCCTGCGTTTGTTGTGCAGGAGCATCCTCAGGGGACTCAATCCCTGAGTAGCCATTTTGGTTTCTTTTTGGTGTTTTGTGGGGACATTGGATTTGGAGGTGGTGGCTGTGGGTTCCAGCTGCGTGGGTTTTCGCAGCTTGGCAGCCATTTGAGTGTCCGGTCGGAGTTGTGCCGGGAGTATACTTCTGGCAAAACAGCCGTAGCAGGGACTCCCAAGCCAACAAGTCCCTCAGCATTAAGCTGGTCTATTATAATGGCCATTATGAACCGTGGATAGAGTATCCAACGGTTGGCAGTTAGTTTTTGAGCCATATCTTTGAGCTCTGAAAATATTAATTCTGAAAAGTTCAGTGGTTGTTGCTCAAGGATAGAATACATACCTGCTGCCATTTGGTGGACATTTGATCCCAAGACGATGTCTTAGGGGCCAAACATACATGACCATGTGAAAGATCAGGCGCTCAGCGTCATTAAAGTGTTTCTTCATGATGGTGGTGGCACTGAGATCACCTTGATATCCATGCTGAGCAAATGAGAGATCTATGGTGCCCTTCGGATATCCAGCAGGAGAGGTAGCATCACTCAGTTGAAGAATTTTACGGATTGTTGCAGGAGTAATCACTACTTCTTTGTTGTTGACGACCGACCGGAGGGATTGTGTGTTGCTCTCCTCAGTGTAACATAACGTTCATCCAAAATTGGTTCAAGGATTCGGCATGTAAAACGGGGTTCAGAAGGAATGCCTTGTTGTATGGGACTGAACCATAAGATCGATAGCAGTATCGAACTTAGTCCAGATCGGCGATTTTGTGAGGTAGGCAACACAGTTGTGTCGCGGTTTAATTTGCATAGACGCCATGGAAAGTTTTTGGAGAGGAACGTTAGGTTTGAAGAAGATAAGCATGGAGAGCTCAGGTTAAGGGTATTATAGGGTACGGGTGAGGAAACGACTGAAGGATGTGGTGTTAGTCATCAGTAGTTTTAAACGACCGTTGACATGGTATTATCCTTTCAGACGTTGAAACAGCTGAAGTCGCGGTGTTAGGCATCAGTAGTTTAGAAAACTACTGAAGACCGTGGTTTTGACTTCAGGTGATTGAAACAACTGAGGACATGGTGTTTGTCATCAGTAGTTATGAAACTACTGAAGACAGTGGTTTTGTCATCAGCTGTTGTAAACAACTGAAGACTTGGTATTGGTCATCAGTAGTTATAAAACTGCTGAAGACGTGGTTTTGCTTCAGTTGTTTAAAATGAAACAGCAGTGGTACAAACGACTGAAGGAAAGTTCTCTTCAGCTGTTTTCGTCAATTCTTAGCTTTTCAGCTGTTTCAAACTGTCCTCAACACATTCATCAGTCTTTATGGCTGATTTCAGTTGTTTCATAGGACATCAGTACTTATCTGTTTTTACTGATTCAGTAGTTATGACTGCATCAGTAGTTGTAACTACTTCAGTAGTTTAGAGCAGATGAAGTACTTCAGTACTTGTGAGAACTTTTAGCCTTCAGTAGTTATAAAAACTACTGAGGTTAAAAGAGCTCATCAGTACTTATATGTGACAGCACTCATGATCATCAATATGAATTACTGAGATCATCAGTAGTTGTCACCTATTCTAGCTGCAGCATACCAAGCCTTAACACCAGGTTTTGGAAAGTTGAACTATCCAAAGGCTTAGTAAAAATGTCTGCAAGCTCATCAGCACTGGGCACAAACTTAGGATCAATCAGACCTTTTTCAAAACATCTCTTATAAAATGATGTCTGATCTCTATATGTTTGGTCCTAGAGTGCTGGACTGGATTTTTGACAATGCAAAGAGCTGAAGCACTATCCATTAACAATGGAGTCTTAGTCTCTGTAATGCCATAATCCAAAAGTTGGTTTTGAAGCCAGAGTACCTGAGATGTACAGCTTGCAGCAGCAATGTACTCTGCTTCCGCAGTGGATGTAGCAACTGAGGTCTGTTTCTTGCTCTGCCAAGAAATCAAGCAGTTGCCTAGGAATTGACATCCACCAGAAGTTGATTTCCTGGTCAACTTACACCCTGCATAGTCACTGTCAGAAAAAGCAACTAATTTACCAGAATGTCTGGTAGAATACCATAAACCTAGAGATGGAGTGCCTTGCAGATATCTAAAGATCCTCTTGACTGCAATCAGATGAGACTCTTTAGGTGCAGCCTGAAATCTAGCACAAACACATGTAGCAAACATAATATCTGGTCTAGAAGCTGTTAAATACATCAAGGACCCAATCATACATCTGTAAAGTGTTTCATCAACCACTTTACCTTTCTGATCTGAGTCCAGTTGTGTGGTGCTGCTCATGGGAGTAGAACAGGGCTTACAGTTTTGTAAATCAAACTTTTGCAAAAGATCTTTTGTATATTTGGATTGATGAATAAAAATTCCATCAGCCTTTTGTTTGATTTGCAACCCCAGAAAGAACTGTAATTCTCCCATGGCACTCATTTCAAACTTCTGTTGCATCAACTTTGTAAAGGCATCACACAACTTTGGATCAGAGGATGCAAAAATAATATCATCTACATAAATTTGAACAAGTAGATTATGCTGCCCAGCTTTCTTAATAAATAAAGTCTTGTCTATGGAGCCTCTAGTGAAATTGTTTTCCAGAAGAAAGTTTGATAATGTCTCATACCAGGCTCTGGGAGCTTGTTTTAACCCATAAAGAGCTTTATCAAGCTTATACACCCAATTAGGATGTTTGTTGTCCTCAAAGCCTGGAGGTTGACATACATAACCCTTCTTTAACTTTTCCATACAAAAATGCACTTTTGACATCCATTTGAAAGACTTTAAGTTTTTGATAAGCAGCATAAGCTAAAAACAATCGAATTGCTTCCAGTCTGGCTACAGGGGCAAAGGTTTCATCATAATCAATACCTTCTTCTTGTGCAAACCCCTGAACAACCAGTCTGGCCTTGTTCTTAACAATAAGCCCATTTTCATCAGTTTTGTTCCTAAACACCCATTTAGTGCCTATTGCACACTTACCTGGAGGTAGAGGAACCAGTTCCCACACTTGCTGTTTCTTGAACTGAAGAAGCTCAAGCTGCATGGCATCAACCCATCCATTGTCCTTTAAAGCAATGTGATAATTCTTTGGCTCTTGCTGACTGATGAAGAGAGCATAGAAGCAGAAATTTGACAATTGACTTCTTGTTGATACTCCAGCAGTGATATCACCAATGATTTGAGACATGGGGTGATTCTTCAGATCTTGATACACAATGAGATCTGTGCAAGTGTTTGTAGCCGGTTCAGCAGCAACAGATGGTGATGGTGAATCATTTCCTTGAAACCAATCAGTGGATGGTAATTCAAAGGAAGTTGAATTCGAAGAAATCTCATCAGCATTTGTTGTGGATGGTGCTACTGGCGCTACAGGAACATCAGGTCTAGTTGAATCAGGCAGCTGATCACTAAACCTGAAGAGGTGAGTACTGCAATCATCATCATCATCAGCAGTACCACCAGGTGGTGAACTGTTGACAGGAGCAACAGCAGGAGTTTGATAAGGAACATATTGCAGTATGTCCAGATCAAATAACTCCACAGGACTTTGTGGAATCTTGTCCTTTGGAGATTCATTAAACTTAACATGTAGAGTTTCTTCAACCATCTTTGTTCTGCAGTTGAAGACTCTGTATGCTTTGCAAGTAGATGAATAACCAACAAAGTATCCTGCATCCACCTTAGGATCAAATTTGTGGAGTTGATCCTTTGTGTTGAGAATAAAACAGGGACACCCAATGCTTTGAAAAATGAAATCAGTGGAGCCAAATGATGGAGAACTTCATATGGAGTCTTCATCAACCTCTGATTTACTAAAACTCTATTTTGCACATAACAAGCTGTGTTGACAGCTTCGGCCCAAAAGGTCAATGGCAAACCTGAGTCAGCCAGCATGGACCTTGCAGCTTCAATGAGGGTCCTGTTCTTTCTCTCCACTACTCCATTTTGTTCCGGAGTCCTTGGAATGCTGAACTGCCTTTTGATTCCCTTTGAGAGATAGAAGTCATCAAGTGTATGATTTCTGAACTCAGTTC
The DNA here is from genome assembly GCA_025506515.1 of Flaveria trinervia. Lineage (NCBI taxonomy): Eukaryota > Viridiplantae > Streptophyta > Magnoliopsida > Asterales > Asteraceae > Flaveria > Flaveria trinervia. The sequence goes on along the minus strand of CM046458.1, from coordinate 36,850,184 downwards.
CATTATCACTCCTAATACACTTGACTGGAAGGGAATACTGCTTCTCAATGTACAGCACAAAGTGGATAATCTTCTGAGCAGCCTCATCCTTTGAATGTAGAAAGAAAGTCCATACAAATCTGGAGTAATCATCCACAATTACCAGACAGTATTTCTTCTTTGCCATGCTCATTACTCTCACAGGACCAAATAGATCCATATGCAGTAATTGCAAGCAGGCAGTGGACTTGGACACTTCAATAGGAGGAAATGAGACCTGTGCTGTTTTCCTTTTAAACAAGCAGTGCAAGTTTCATCACAGTGGAACTCCTTTATTGGTAAGCCTCTGACTAAACTATTGTGGCTAAGCTGATTCATGTTTTTGAGATTAACATGACCAAGCCTCCTGTGCCATAGTTTAGATTCTTGAAAAGAGGCTTTGAAAATAGGCAAGGATTGCCTTTGAGATCTATCTTCTTAGAGAGATCTAAGGCATACACTCTTCCTGTCCTGTTGGCTTTCAGGAGAGTGTGATCATCCAACACCTTGTCAATCAAGGGCAAAACTTTGGATGACAGAATCCTACAGTTTTGACTTGTGAAAAGGGCAACATGGCCTTTATCACACATTTGACTGACACTCAAGAGGTTGTACTTGAGATTTTCCACATGATTAACATCATCAAATTTGATTTCTCCATTGGAGACAAAGCCCTTACCGATGATGTAACCCCTAGCATCATTGCCAAAAGAGACAAATCCCTTCTTTCCTTGAGAGTAGTCATGAAGAAGAGAGATGTTCCCAGTCATGTGCATAGATCCCCCACTGTCTACATACCAGATGCTATTTTGGCATGTTGAAGAACCCTGCAATAATAAACAATCAGTTAGTTTTAGAGACCCAAACCTTTTTGGTTTTGGGCCTGGTCTCATCAATAGATGGTAAACTAGCATGTTTATTTGTAACAACAGCCTGAGAGGAAGAAGATGGTGCAGAAGAGGAGTCCTTTGGCTTAGACCTCCTTTTCTGTGGTTTCAACATAGGAGAATCTAGTTGGTTAACTCTACCCAACAGATGTTGTACCATCATCACCAGCTGTGTCTGATTTTGTGATAAAGCTTTCAGCTCATCAGACACATTGCTAGTGGAGTTAGATAAGGTCCTATGTTGCACCTTCTTCTTTTGAGCACCCTCAGCTGTCACCTGTTTAACTCCTTCCTTTTTGGATTGCTTTAAGGACTTAAGGGTTACAGGATTTGATGTTGCTGATACAAATGTGGTCTCAAACTCAGTTTTCATTTTTACCATTTTCTCATTAATTTCTTCCTTTTGTTTGAGTTTGGAACCTCTTTTACCAACAATCATCTGTAAGATGATTGAACAAACCACATACTTCACATGGTTTCTTCTTCATCTTAGGTTGATCATCAACTAAAGATGGTGAAGCAACAGAAGACTTGTTCTTCAATGCTTTGGAAGCATTGGTTGCTTTCTTGACAGCATCTTTAGTAGTCTTCAAACTCTTTCTACTGCCAGTTTTCTTCTCTTCAGTACTGACAGCAGTTGAAGTTTGAACTTCAGGAGTTGAATCCTGCTCTCCAGTCCTTTCAGGACCTTCAGGATTGACTCCTGAGTTGATCAACTTATTGATCATGTGAATCAGCATTTGGACCATCAACATCAGCTGATAGGTTCAAAGAGGACTTGATACTGACTGCTACTTCTGATTGTGCTGTATCAGAAGGTAGATCACATGACTGATGGATTGGTTATCACTCTCACCATCAGATTCTACCTCTGCTCTTGGGGTAAAATCTGTAGGTGGAGCAGTGTGATTGTAACCAATTCCAAACTTCACATTTGAAGCAGATTGCTTACTAAGAAGCATTTCAAAACCTTTGCATGATTGTACCCATCTATCACACTCGACCTGGGTAACTGCAAGGGTTTCTTTGAGATCTTTGTACTTCTCTAAAAGTACATCTTCTCTAGCCTTATCATCAATTATTTGCAATTCAGTTTATAAACCTCATCATTTTTATCTTTGAGCACAAACTCAAACTCAGCTTTGTTTTTGGAAATTACTTGTTCTAGCTCAATGTTCTTATTAATTAAAGCTACATTTGCTTCTCTAATGGAAGCAAATGCTGCTATGCATTGTTCAGAACATAATTTGGCTTTTGCCTCAGAGGATACCTGTGATACCTGAGGTGTAGAGGCATTGGAAGATGAAGTATCAGCAGACTCCAAAGCCATAAGAGCTAGATTCCCAAAGGGACTGTCACCACCATGTTGACCAGCACCTGAGAACAGTTGATCATGACCAGACAAGTCATCTGGTAAACTGCTCCAGTCAACAACTCCTGGGGTGAAGAAGCTGTGTTGTTGAGATGAAGGTTGTTGATGAGATAGGGAAGGCTGAGGTTCTGGTAATGCATGAGGTTGTGGTGTCATAGGAACTTGAACTTGACTTGACTGTGGCATGTAATAACAAGGGTACTGATAAGGCATTTGACCCTGAGGAACAAAATATGCCGGAGATTGTTGTTGAGGATGATGACTAGATGTGACAGGATGTTGCCCTCTGTTTTGTTGACTGTTGCCAGGAAAAGTCACAAAGGGTGCAGTAGAGTTTGATCCAGTTGATCTACACTCTCTTGCAAAGTGTCCAAGCCGTTGGCATTTGTGACACCTCAACTTGCTCTTGTCAAAACCAACTTTGGTTTTGCCAGAGAGTCCTGGGAATTTTCTTCCAGTTCTTTTGTAGAACTTCTGAGATCTGATATTTATCAAGGCCATTTGGCTCAAAATATCCATCTCTTCTAAGTCATCATCAGCAATCCCCTTGAGATCATCCATAATGAAACATAATTGTCATTATTACCTCCAGTAAACTGACCATCAACACTTACAAATGCAGAATTAGAAGTGCTCGAAGAGAAATTAATATGCTCATCATACTGGCATTCAGATGCAGCATATTCTGACTCATGACCCACCAAGGCAGTGTTGCCTTGATAAAGTCTTCAGTGAGCTTTCCAGATGAAGACAGCTTTCTCTTCTGTTCTATCTCTCTCTCAAAAGTGAGCAATTTCCCATGGAGTTGGGTGAGAGATAGTTTGTCCAAACTTGCACTGGAGCGTAGGACAATAGTATATGTGTCCCATCTCTCAGGCAGTGATCTGAGAAATCTGTTATTCATCTGAATATTGGTGTATTCAAGTTTGACCATTTTTAGTTCAGAGATCAAACAAGAAACCGCTCATATTGTTGAGTCAGTGTCTCACCCTTTCTATGAGAGAATGTCTCATATTGTTGGGCAAGAATTTCTCTATTATTGCCAAGACCTCATCTGTTCCTCCAAATTGTTCTTTCAAAGCAATCCAGAGGTCATGGGCAGTTTCATGATGCATTAGCCCAGAATAGATTTCATTGGGCAAAGCCATGGCCAGAATTCCATGGGCTTTTGCATCAATCTCAAGCAACTTTTTATCCTCATCTGAGTATTGCTCCCTCCTCTTCGGAACCATTTGATTGGTTTCCGGGTTATTCACCATAGGCTTGTGTGGACCATGTACCACTGATGTCCAACACCCTGCGCTGTTAACAGACAGGTGATGGAGCATACGTCTTTGCCATATGTTATACTCATTCCTAACCAGCATAGGAGGCTTGGTTGAGGAACCAGTATTGTGAGGATCATTGGAGGGAGTGGTCATTTTCAGTTCAAAAACAGTTTAGTTCAAGTTTTAAAAGTTTTAGACAAACCACAACAAACTCAATGAGAACCAAGAATAAGATCTCAGGATGAATGAGCAGAAATACAAAAATTCAATCTCTATAACCGTTTCTTGCAAAAACAAAAGCTAATTCAATCAAACTTGGATCTTGAATAGCAGTTTCAATGATCAATTATTAGATCGATCAATGATTAACCTGCTCTGATACCATTTGACAGGATCAGTGATCACAAGTTTGATGTATCAGAATATAAAGCAGCGGAATACACACACGAATTAGACAAATTGTAGCAAGCAACATATATGTAAGCGTTAAGATCGCATACGGTTATAGGGAGAGAATATGAATTTCTGATTTCTAGGAATGTTTATAGATGTAGAATATCTAATCAATCAATCAATCATTCCATTCAATTGCTCATATCGCTCAATGATTACAATGGGTTGTCACTCCTTATATAGAGTGCAACAGTCACTGCTGTTATCACGGAAAGTGACAACTGGCAGATCCAATACAGAAATAACTAATCTTAACAAACTACTGAAATGTTCACAACTACTGAGAACATATCAGCAAGTTAAGTACAAAATATAAAACTACTGAAACTACAACGACTGAAGAACAAGCTCTTCAGTCGTTTTACAAAACTACTGAAACAAAAAGAAAAAACTACTGATATCACAACTACTGAAGAAGTACTCTTCAGCAGTTGTGACAAACTACTGAGGCTTCAGTACTTGATCTTCAGACTTTGACCTTCAGGCGTTTCATCAGCTGATGACTTCAGTAGATATCATCAGCTGATGTCTTCAGTCTTTGTCTTCAGACTTTGTACATCAGTTGTTGATCTTCAGCACTTGTGAACTCTTCAGCTGTTGTACTTCAGTACTTTGGTCTTTCAGCTTCAGCACTTGTGTTCTTCAGCTGTTGTACTTCAGCACTTTGGTTCTTCAGCTGTTAAGGTCTTCAGCACTTGATCTTCAGCTGTTGAAGTCTTCAGCACTTGTCAAACTACTGATGAGGCTTTCAGCAGTTGTTGTGATACCGTGTGGGACTTAGAGGTTTTCTGATCTTGGCTCATTGGTTCTTTTGGTCCAACAAACTCCCCCTGAACCAATGCAGCCAAAACCTCTAACTTATTTATACTCCCACTTATTGATGGCAAAAATGTTGGTCTTTTTCCTTCTTGATCAGTAGAGAAGATGACCCATGTACGCTCCGGCCTGGGAAGAACCTCAAATATTTGTTTGGCAGAGTATGAATGGGAACTCTGTTTTGGGGAACTGGACACAGAGTTGTTATCCCATTCATGAGATTCACTTCCCCATAATGAGTCTGTACGACTCTCTTGTGTAGGCCTCAAGGAAGGTGATTTGTTCCTCCATGGTTAGCTCTTCAGCACCTCCTTCAAAGAATGATTCCGCCCATAATACTCAGACAGGTATTTGGCCTGTTTCCCATTCTTTAGCTCCACATTGTTATTACTCTGTAAGCAAACTCATCCGGGTGATTACCCTCTAGGAACAACTGGAGCTCATTTTTCCTGACTTCCTCAAGCCTCTTGTAAACTACCCCTTTTTCACTATTTTGTTTTCCAGCATCTTCTGAGGGGTTAGATTAGCTTTGTGGCCTTCTTGAAGTCTTCAGGATTTCCCAGGGTGAAACTACAAAGACCAGAGAGATCACTTCATCTACGATTTTTTCACCTGGCCAATGTATCTCCGAGGTATATTGTTTTTATGATTCTGTGAGAGACCCTGGGATCAGGCCAAATCCTCACTCTTTCCTTTTGATATTGAAAGGTATGCCTGAGAGTGTAAAGTCTGAGGGCTTGCTCTTCATATTGATGATGGAAGATGTGGCTGCATAAGCTTTGTCAACTCTCTTCAGCAATTCCTCATCATGCTGTTTATGAAGCTCTTCTTCTTCTAGCTTCACTTTAACCATTTGTCTCTGGACTTCAGGAGTAATTGCTGAGGAGTGACTTGTGGCCTTAGGCAACTGAATCACAGCTGAGAGCGGCAGCCTGTCTTCATCCTTCTTCATCTTCTTCTAGCCTCAATATCCTCTCTTCTTCTTCAAGGGTATATCATCGGCTATGGGTTTTGAGGGAAAGGGAGTTGGTTGGTGGGTTGTGTTTTGGGTGGTTTTGGTGTGGGAATGTTGACAGGTTGTGCTAGCATCCTTGAGGTGAGTGTGGCTTTTGATTGCTTTGCTAGCTCAGTCCTGCTCCCAGCACCCACTTCATTCAAAGCTTCAATAACAAGCCCCTTAGTGTATGCTTCAGACGAACAGATCTTGGTGGTGATTGCCAAGATACTGTCCCTGGACCAAGCTTTGATCTCAATCATTGATCTTCCAAGATATTTTGCAATAAATCTTATCATGATTTCTAGCCTTTCTCTTTCTAACACTTCATAACTTGCCCATCTATTCTGGATTTCTTCAATCTCTAGTCGTCGAATCTCAGAGTCAAGTTTGTTGGTGTCATGACCTTGCCTGAACAGCTGATCAATGATGTTGTCCATTGATCTACTGTGTTCGGCATCAGCCTCTTTTATCAGTAGCTCCAAGGCTTTATCTTCAGCAATGCTCATCAGCACCTTTCTTTCGCTTGTAGGTGAGCATTGGTTGCTGTTCTTTATCCTTTTTTTGGCTTGCTTTGCTTCCTTCTTTTCCTCGGATCTTTTCCTCTTCTTTCTTTCACTGCAGACTCTCCCCCTTTTTGGTTGCATTGGAGGAAGGGGTTGAGACCGCAGAAAGAGTCTTGTGGACAGCAGCATCAACCAAGGGCTGTAATGTTGAGGAAAGCCTCTCATCAAGGGCTTTGATCACTATATCAGTGATTATGGGGTGATGAGAGGGAGGGAATTTTTGAGGCAGCACCTATTTGCTCAGGAGGGTTCTGTTCCTGAGAAGTAGGGCCTGAAGCAGAGGCAGGTGGTTGATTTTGGGGTGGCTCTGTGTTTGGGAAACCTTCAGGGAAGGTGCCATCTGTGGGTGTATGATGGTGGCAGATGGACTTGCATCCTGAGACATCTTGGCCAGCAGCTCTTTGAGTCTGCTAACCTCATCCTCTAGAATGGTGTTTTGAGCAACTACATCGAAGAAGAAGCTCAGGTCATCATCAGTTGATACTGAATCACCTGACCTCCTGCTTAGAGCAGGATTTACATGCACTGGGTGTAGACCAGTTGGTGCATGTGCCCCTTGTGCTTGGTACTGGGGACTTCCAGCCTCAGGACAATGTCCATCATCAGCTGTTGCCTCTAGGGAGGTCTTAGCAATGTTACCAGCCTCACTCTGGTCATGTGCTGAGTCAGAGGAGGTGGCAGCCTCACTAGATATTCTAAGCTCCTTCTCTACACCAGGAGATAGAATTGGGAAACCCCTGTGCTGTGGGTTCTCAGATGCACTGTGTTCCTCCCCCTCAATTGTAGAGGTATTCCCAGTAATAAGTGGTTTCTGGGGAGGGGGTGAGGAGTGCAATTGAGTCAGCACTTGAGCAACTATTAAAGTTGGGCTGTGAGGGGCGGTGTTTTTGGGTACAGGGGTAGAAGCAGTGTGCACCTGGGGTGGATGGTGCTCTTCAATGGCAATCTCCTCAAGTGAGGAAGATCCCATAAGTAGGTGCCCCTTGGTTGCTGCAGGCTCCTGTTGAGAGGAAGCCTGAGCGGCTGTGGCTGGAGGAGTCATGGTATCCACTAGGGGGTTTGGACTAGTGGATATATCCTGCGTTTGTTGTGCAGGAGCATCCTCAGGGGACTCAATTCCCTGAGTAGCCATTTTGGGTTTCTTTTTGGTGGGTTTGGTGGGGACATTGGATTTGGAGGTGGTGGCTGTGGGTTCCAGCTGCGTGGGTTTTCGCAGCTTGGCAGCCAGTTTGAGTGTCCGGTCGGAGTTGTGCCGGGAGTATACTTCTGGCAAAACAGCCGTAGCAGGGACTCCCAAGCCAACAAGTCCCTCAGCATTAAGCTGGTCTATTATAATGGCCATTATGAACCGTGGATAGAGTATCCAACGGTGGCAGTTAGTTTTTGAGCCATATCTTTGAGCTCTGAAAATATTAATTCTGAAAAGTTCAGTGGTTGTTGCTCAAGGATAGAATACAATACCTGCTGCCATTTGGTGGACATTTGATCCCAAGACGATGTCTTAGGGGCCAAACATACATTGACCATGTGAAAGATCAGGCGCTCAGCGTCATTAAAGTGTTTCTTCATGATGGTGGTGGCACTGAGATCACCTTGATATCCATGCTGAGCAAATGAGAGATCTATGGTGCCCTTCGGATATCCAGCAGGAGAGGTAGCATCACTCAGTTGAAGAATTTTACGGATTGTTGCAGGAGTAATCACTACTTCTTTGTTGTTGACGACTGACCGGAGGGATTGTGTGTTGCTCTCCTCAGTTGTAACAGTAACGTTCATCCAAAATTGGTTCAAGGATTCGGCATGTAAAACGGGGTTCAGAAGGAATGCCTTGTTGTATGGGACTGAACCATAAGATCGATAGCAGTATCGAACTTAGTCCAGATCGGCGATTTTGTGAGGTAGGCAACACAGTTGTGTCGCGGTTTAATTTGCATAGACGCCATGGAAATTTTTGGAGAGGAACGTTAGGTTTGAAGAAGATAAGCATGGAGAGCTCAGGTTAAGGGTATTTATAGGGTACGGGTGAGGAAACGACTGAAGGATGTGGTGTTAGTCATCAGTAGTTTTAAACGACCGTTGACATGGTATTATCCTTTCAGACGTTGAAACAGCTGAAGTCGCGGTGTTAGGCATCAGTAGTTTAGAAAACTACTGAAGACCGTGGTTTTGACTTCAGGTGATTGAAACAACTGAGGACATGGTGTTTGTCATCAGTAGTTATGAACTACTGAAGACAGTGGTTTTGTCATCAGCTGTTGTAACAACTGAAGACTTGGTATTGGTCATCAGTAGTTATAAAACTGCTGAAGACGTGGTTTTGCTTCAGTTGTTTAAAATGAAACAGCAGTGGTACAAACGACTGAAGGGAAAGTTCTCTTCAGCTGTTTTCGTCAATTCTTAGCTTTTCAGCTGTTTCAAACTGTCCTCAACACATTCATCAGTCTTTATGGCTGATTTCAGTTGTTTCATAGGACATCAGTACTTATCTGTTTTTACTGATTTCAGTAGTTATGACTGCATCAGTAGTTGTAACTACTTCAGTAGTTTAGAGCAGATGAAGTACTTCAGTACTTGTGAGAACTTTTAGCCTTCAGTAGTTAAAAAGTACTGAGGTTAAAAGAGCTCATCAGTACTTATATGTGACAGCACTCATGATCATCAATATGAATTACTGAGATCATCAGTAGTTGTCACCTATTCTAGCTGCAGCATACCAAGCCTTAACACCAGGTTTTGGAAAGTTGAACTATCCAAAGGCTTAGTAAAAATGTCTGCAAGCTCATCAGCACTGGGCACAAACTTAGGATCAATCAGACCTTTTTCAAAACAATCTCTTATAAAATGATGTCTGATCTCTATATGTTTGGTCCTAGAGTGCTGGACTGGATTTTTGACAATGCAAAGAGCTGAAGCACTATCCATTAACAATGGAGTCTTAGTCTCTGTAATGCCATAATCCAAAAGTTGGTTTTGAAGCCAGAGTACCTGAGATGTACAGCTTGCAGCAGCAATGTACTCTGCTTCCGCAGTGGATGTAGCAACTGAGGTCTGTTTCTTGCTCTGCCAAGAAATCAAGCAGTTGCCTAGGAATTGACATCCACCAGAAGTTGATTTCCTGGTCAACTTACACCCTGCATAGTCACTGTCAGAAAAAGCAACTAATTTACCAGAATGTCTGGTAGAATACCATAAACCTAGAGATGGAGTGCCTTGCAGATATCTAAAGATCCTCTTGACTGCAATCAGATGAGACTCTTTAGGTGCAGCCTGAAATCTAGCACAAACACATGTAGCAAACATAATATCTGGTCTAGGCTGTTAAATACATCAAGGACCCAATCATACATCTGTAAAGTGTTTCATCAACCACTTTACCTTTCTGATCTGAGTCCAGTTGTGTGGTGCTGCTCATGGGAGTAGAACAGGGCTTACAGTTTTGTAAATCAAACTTTTGCAAAAGATCTTTTGTATATTTGGATTGATGAATAAAAATTCCATCAGCCTTTTGTTTGATTTGCAACCCCAGAAAGAACTGTAATTCTCCCATGGCACTCATTTCAAACTTCTGTTGCATCAACTTTGTAAAGGCATCACACAACTTTGGATCAGAGGATGCAAAAATAATATCATCTACATAAATTTGAACAAGTAGATTATGCTGCCCAGCTTTCTTAATAAATAAAGTCTTGTCTATGGAGCCTCTAGTGAAATTGTTTTCCAGAAGAAAGTTTGATAATGTCTCATACCAGGCTCTGGGAGCTTGTTTTAACCCATAAAGAGCTTTATCAAGCTTATACACCCAATTAGGATGTTTGTGTCCTCAAAGCCTGGAGGTTGACATACATAAACCTCTTCTTTAACTTTTCCATACAAAAATGCACTTTTGACATCCATTTGAAAGACTTTAAGTTTTTGATAAGCAGCATAAGCTAAAAACAATCGAATTGCTTCCAGTCTGGCTACAGGGGCAAAGGTTTCATCATAATCAATACCTTCTTCTTGTGCAAACCCCTGAACAACCAGTCTGGCCTTGTTCTTAACAATAAGCCCATTTTCATCAGTTTTGTTCCTAAACACCCATTTAGTGCCTATTGCACACTTACCTGGAGGTAGAGGAACCAGTTCCCACACTTGCTGTTTCTTGAACTGAAGAAGCTCAAGCTGCATGGCATCAACCCATCCATTGTCCTTTAAAGCAATGTGATAATTCTTTGGCTCTTGCTGACTGATGAAGAGAGCATAGAAGCAGAAATTTGACAATTGACTTCTTGTTGATACTCCAGCAGTGATATCACCAATGATTTGAGACATGGGGTGATTCTTCAGATCTTGATACACAATGAGATCTGTGCAAGTGTTTGTAGCCGGTTCAGCAGCAACAGATGGTGATGGTGAATCATTTCCTTGAAACCAATCAGTGGATGGTAATTCAAAGGAAGTTGAATTCGAAGAAATCTCATCAGCATTTGTTGTGGATGGTGCTACTGGCGCTACAGGAACATCAGGTCTAGTTGAATCAGGCAGCTGATCACTAAACCTGAAGAGGTGAGTACTGCAATCATCATCATCATCAGCAGTACCACCAGGTGGTGAACTGTTGACAGGAGCAACAGCAGGAGTTTGATAAGGAACATATTGCAGTATGTCCAATCAAATAACTCCACAGGACTTTGTGGAATCTTGTCCTTTGGAGATTCATTAAACTTAACATGTAGAGTTTCTTCAACCATCTTTGTTCTGCAGTTGAAGACTCTGTATGCTTTGCAAGTAGATGAATAACCAACAAAGTATCCTGCATCCACCTTAGGATCAAATTTGTGGAGTTGATCCTTTGTGTTGAGAATAAAACAGGGACACCCAAATGCTTTGAAAAATGAAATCAGTGGAGCCAAATGATGGAGAACTTCATATGGAGTCTTCATCAACCTCTGATTTACTAAAACTCTATTTTGCACATAACAAGCTGTGTTGACAGCTTCGGCCCAAAAGGTCAATGGCAAACCTGAGTCAGCCAGCATGGACCTTGCAGCTTCAATGAGGGTCCTGTTCTTTCTCTCCACTACTCCATTTTGTTCGGAGTCCTTGGAATGCTGAACTGCCTTTTGATTCCCTTTGAGAGATAGAAGTCATCAAGTGTATGATTTCTGAACTCAGTTCCATTATCACTCCTAATACACTTGACTGGAAGGGAATACTGCTTCTCAATGTACAGCACAAAGTGGATAATCTTCTGAGCAGCCTCATCCTTTGAATGTAGAAAGAAAGTCCATACAAATCTGGAGTAATCATCCACAATTACCAGACAGTATTTCTTCTTTGCCATGCTCATTACTCTCACAGGACCAAATAGATCCATATGCAGTAATTGCAAGCAGGCAGTGGACTTGGACACTTCAATAGGAGGAAATGAGACCTTGTGCTGTTTTCCTTTTAAACAAGCAGTGCAGTTTCATCACAGTGGAACTCCTTTATTGGTAAGCCTCTGACTAAACTATTGTGGCTAAGCTGATTCATGTTTTTGAGATTAACATGACCAAGCCTCCTGTGCCATAGTTTAGATTCTTGAAAAGAGGCTTTGGAAAATAGGCAAGGATTGCCTTTGAGATCTATCTTCTTAGAGAGATCTAAGGCATACACTCTTCCTGTCCTGTTGGCTTTCAGGAGAGTGTGATCATCCAACACCTTGTCAATCAAGGGCAAAACTTTGGATGACAGAATCCTACAGTTTTGACTTGTGAAAAGGGCAACATGGCCTTTATCACACATTTGACTGACACTCAAGAGGTTGTACTTGAGATTTTCCACATGATTAACATCATCAAATTTGATTTCTCCATTGGAGACAAAGCCCTTACCGATGATGTAACCCCTAGCATCATTGCCAAAAGAGACAAATCCCTTCTTTCCTTGAGAGTAGTCATGAAGAAGAGAGATGTTCCCAGTCATGTGCATGGATCCCCCACTGTCTACATACCAGATGCTATTTTGGCATGTTGAAGAACCCTGCAATAATAAACAATCAGTTAGTTTTAGAGACCCAAACCTTTTTGGTTTTGGGCCTGGTCTCATCAATAGATGGTAAACTAGCATGTTTATTTGTAACAACAGCCTGAGAGGAAGAAGATGGTGCAGAAGAGGAGTCCTTTGGCTTAGACCTCCTTTTCTGTGGTTTCAACATAGGAGAATCTAGTTGGTTAACTCTACCCAACAGATGTTGTACCATCATCACCAGCTGTGTCTGATTTTGTGATAAAGCTTTCAGCTCATCAGACACATTGCTAGTGGAGTTAGATAAGGTCCTATGTTGCACCTTCTTCTTTTGAGCACCCTCAGCTGTCACCTGTTTAACTCCTTCCTTTTTGGATTGCTTTAAGGACTTAAGGGTTACAGGATTTGATGTTGCTGATACAAATGTGGTCTCAAACTCAGTTTTCATTTTTACCATTTTCTCATTATTTCTTCTTCCTTTTGTTTGAGTTTGGAACCTCTTTTGTACCAACAATCATCTGTAAGATGATTGAACAAACCACATACTTCACATGGTTTCTTCTTCATCTTAGGTTGATCATCAACTAAAGATGGTGAAGCAACAGAAGACTTGTTCTTCAATGCTTTGGAAGCATTGGTTGCTTTCTTGACAGCATCTTTAGTAGTCTTCAAACTCTTTCTACTGCCAGTTTTCTTCTCTTCAGTACTGACAGCAGTTGAAGTTTGAACTTCAGGAGTTGAATCCTGCTCTCCAGTCCTTTCAGGACCTTCAGGATTGACTCCTGAGTTGATCAACTTATTGATCATGTGAATGTCAGCATTTGGACCATCAACATCAGCTGATAGGTTCAAAGAGGACTTGATACTGACTGCTACTTCTGATTGTGCTGTATCAGAAGGTAGATCACATGACTTGATGGATTGGTTATCACTCTCACCATCAGATTCTACCTCTGCTCTTGGGGTAAAATCTGTAGGTGGAGCAGTGTGATTAACCAATTCCAAACTTCACATTTGAAGCAGATTGCTTACTAAGAAGCATTTCAAAACCTTTGCATGATTGTACCCATCTATCACACTCGACCTGGGTAACTGCAAGGGTTTCTTTGAGATCTTTGTACTTCTCTAAAAGTACATCTTCTCTAGCCTTATCATCAATTATTTGCAATTCAGTTTATAAACCTCATCATTTTTATCTTTGAGCACAAACTCAAACTCAGCTTTGTTTTTGGAAATTACTTGTTCTAGCTCAATGTTCTTATTAATTAAAGCTACATTTGCTTCTCTAATGGAAGCAAATGCTGCTATGCATTGTTCAGAACATAATTTGGCTTTTGCCTCAGAGGATACCTGTGATACCTGAGGTGTAGAGGCATTGGAGATGAAGTATCAGCAGACTCCAAAGCCATAAGAGCTAGATTCCCAAGGGACTGTCACCACCATGTTGACCAGCACCTGAGAACAGTTGATCATGACCAGACAAGTCATCTGGTAAACTGCTCCAGTCAACAACTCCTGGGGTGAAGAAGCTGTGTTGTTGAGATGAAGTTGTTGATGAGATAGGGAAGGCTGAGGTTCTGGTAATGCATGAGGTTGTGGTGTCATAGGAACTTGAACTTGACTTGACTGTGGCATGTAATAACAAGGGTACTGATAGGCATTTGACCCTGAGGAACAAAATATGCCGGAGATTGTTGTTGAGGATGATGACTAGATGTGACAGGATGTTGCCCTCTGTTTTGTTGACTGTTGCCAGGAAAAGTCACAAAGGGTGCAGTAGAGTTTGATCCAGTTGATCTACACTCTCTTGCAAAGTGTCCAAGCCGTTGGCATTTGTGACACCTCAACTTGCTCTTGTCAAAACCAACTTTGGTTTTGCCAGAGAGTCCTGGGAATTTTCTTCCAGTTCTTTTGTAGAACTTCTGAGATCTGATATTTATCAAGGCCATTTGGCTCAAAATATCCATCTCTTCTAAGTCATCATCAGCAATCCCCTTGAGATCATCCATAATGAAACATAAATTGTCATTATTACCTCCAGTAAACTGACCATCAACACTTACAAATGCAGAATTAGAAGTGCTCGAAGAGAAATTAATATGCTCATCATACTGGCATTCAGATGAAGCATATTCTGACTCATGACCCACCAAGGCAGTGTTGCCTTGATAAAGTCTTCAGTGAGCTTTCCAGATGAAGACAGCTTTCTCTTCTGTTCTATCTCTCTCTCAAAAGTGAGCAATTTCCCATGGAGTTGGGTGAGAGATAGTTTGTCCAAACTTGCACTGGAGCGTAGGACAATAGTATATGTGTCCCATCTCTCAGGCAGTGATCTGAGAAATCTGTTATTCATCTGAATATTGGTGTATTCAAGTTTGACCATTTTTAGTTCAGAGATCAAACAGAAAACCGCTCATATTGTTGAGTCAGTGTCTCACCCCCTTTCTATGAGAGAATGTCTCATATTGTTGGGCAAGAATTTCTCTATTATTTGCCAAGACCTCATCTGTTCCTCCAAATTGTTCTTTCAAAGCAATCCAGAGGTCATGGGCAGTTTCATGATGCATTAGCCCAGAATAGATTTCATTGGGCAAAGCCATGGCCAGAATTCCATGGGCTTTTGCATCAATCTCAAGCAACTTTTTATCCTCATCTGAGTATTGCTCCCTCCTCTTCGGAACCATTTGATTGGTTTCCGGGTTATTCACCATAGGCTTGTGTGGACCATGTACCACTGATGTCCAACACCCTGCGCTGTTAACAGACAGGTGATGGAGCATACGTCTTTGCCATATGTATACTCATTCCTAACCAGCATAGGAGGCTTGGTTGAGGAACCAGTATTGTGAGGATCATTGGAGGAGTGGTCATTTTCAGTTCAAAAACAGTTTAGTTCAAGTTTTAAAAGTTTTAGACAAACCACAACAAACTCAATGAGAACCAAGAAAAGATCTCAGGATGAATGAGCAGAAATACAGAAAATTCAATCTCTATAACCGTTTCTTGCAAAAACAAAAGCTAATTCAATCAAACTTGGATCTTGAATAGCAGTTTCAATGATCAATTATTAGATCGATCAATGATTAACCTGCTCTGATACCATTTGACAGGATCAGTGATCACAAGTTTGATGTATCAGAATATAAAGCAGCGGAATACAACACGAATTAGACAAATTGTAGCAAGCAAACAATATATGTAAGCGTTAAGATCGCATACGGTTATAGGGAGAGAATATGAATTTCTGATTTCTAGGAATGTTTATAGATGTAGAATATTTCTAATCAATCAATCATCATTCCATTCAATTGCTCATATCGCTCAATGATTACAATAGGTTGTCACTCCTTATATAGAGTGCAACAGTCACTGCTGTTATCACGGAAAGTGACAACTGGCAGATCCAATACAGAAATAACTAATTCTTAACAAACTACTGAAATGTTCACAACTACTGAGAACATATCAGCAAGTTAAGTACAAAATATAAAACTACTGAAACTACAACGACTGAAGAACAAGCTCTTCAGTCGTTTTACAAAACTACTGAAACAAAGAAATAAAACTACTGATATCACAACTACTGAAGAAGTACTCTTCAGCAGTTGTGACAAACTACTGAGGCTTCAGTACTTGATCTTCAGACTTTGACCTTCAGGCGTTTCATCAGCTGATGACTTCAGTAGATATCATCAGCTGATGTCTTCAGTCTTTGTCTTCAGACTTTGTACATCAGTTGTTGATCTTCAGCACTTGTGAACTCTTCAGCTGTTGTACTTCAGTACTTTGGTCTTTCAGCTTCAGCACTTGTGTTCTTCAGCTGTTGTACTTCAGCACTTTGGTTCTTCAGCTGTTAAGGTCTTCAGCACTTGATCTTCAGCTGTTGAAGTCTTCAGCACTTGTCAAACTACTGATGAGGCTTTCAGCAGTTGTTGTGATACCTGTGGGACTTAGAGGTTTTCTGATCTTGGCTCATTGGTTCTTTTGGTCCAACAGGTACAGTAAAGTTTTGCTGTAATAACTTTGTTGAGGTAATAGAAGGCTCTTCCTACTCCCATCGTATTCGGAAGCTGATCATATCTTCGAACTCCTTAGACTTGGTCTTCAGAAGCTTCAGCAGATGTCTCGGGAAGTTTTGAAGTTGTTCTCCGGAAGTTCCTTATGTTTGTACTCAAAAAGTCTAAGTGTTTTAATTTTGTTTGCATCACAGTCTTACTTGATCCAACAGTGACAAACCTACCAAACTGCATCCAAGGTTTATGGATAAAAGGGGACAAATCTGGATCTCGGATCCCGAGGAAATCATCATGGACCTTGGATATGCCGATATAGCAGGAGAGTTGGAGCCAGATCTTCAAGTTCACACACTAGAGAAGTCCTAACATGTGGACCTTTTATGAATCAATCCAAACCACCAGCGACATGCAAGGCGGTCATTGAATATGCCCAACGAGCCTTCAACCGAGTGTAAATCTGCATTCTCGAGTCGATGACTGGCAATTATGTCACATACATCGTAAAACCGAATGGATTAATGAGGGGGGAATATCCCGCCACAAGTCCTTGAAAACCGTATCATTTTCGGCCCCGTGCATAGTTGTTTCGTGCTAATCTTTTTTTATGTCATTCATTTTATTTTATTTTTTTGTGTTTTTAGGACCTTAATGTTTTTCAATAATTTGGTGAAATTTCAGGTGATCCCGAGGAGTCTCTCAACTTAAGGGCAACAAAACACAAGTTACAAATTCATCATTTTTAGGGGAGTTATCTCACTACCCTTTCTTGGTTTTAATATATTAGTCACATTAAAAACAATGTGTATTTTAAGTGTGGAAAAAGGAACAAGTTCCGCCATTTTATGGAATCTAAAAAAGTGCTATAAAGAGGTGGGGAAAAAGATACGAAAGATGCCCGAACTGTGGAAATTGGTCCCATAATGGGAAATGCAAAAAGAACCAAACCGAGCCTCAATACGAATACACAGAACTGATCTGATTGGGTGCTATAGGCTTCAACCGAACAATCCTTACGAAAGGAGAGTTTTGTGTATCTACGGGTGAAAGACGAAGGATGGTTCATGAAAGAAAAGTACAGTCTTGACAAACTGACCTTAAATGAGTCCCGAGTTAGCATATCCCTTCTAACTTGAAGTATTGTATAGAGAACCTTTTATTGCTTTCCTTGTCGTTTATGTTATAAAAATAAGCCAATACCGCCGTCTTTAGCATTTAGCCACTTCTTCCAAATATTACATTCCCGAGCCCAGCCAAGGTACAACCCTCAAAGACCTAACGATTTATGCAAGTAAATACCTATGTAGGTGGAGATTGATCCCTTAACAAGCATATGATTTCACACATATTCATATTAGGCAATTGAGTTCATTAGTCATACTTAATCTTATTATAACTCCATATATTTAGTCGAGTGTGAGTGCATCTTGTGAGAAGTGTGGATTTTTGCATGATAATAATCTTCACTAACTAATCTATTGCTTAATAGGATATCATTTTACATATGCTTAAATTGTTTACATTGGGATGGAAATAATATTTACTTGCATACTTCCTGAAAAAATATTTATTATTTGATTTATTTGGTAATTGGTGGAATTATCATTTTAAGTGATTTTTCTTGAGTACAAGCAAAGTTCAAGTGTTGGTATGTTTGATGTGCTCCAAATTATACATAAAAATCCTATAAAAGCACATCAATTATTCCTTAATATCTCTCTTAAAATTATGAATATGTGCTTAAAATTGTTAAAGTGTGTTTTCGGGTGTTTAAAAGGGCAAGATGGACAAAAGGAGCATATTTGACAAGAAATTGAAGTACTTTGAGCTTTGGAGTCTAAGCATGCGATCGTGCGTCATTAAGCACACGCCCATGCCTTGCCTGAAACACACCCTCGTAAGCATTGTACTAGCACAGGGCCATGCCTTTTAGGCACGTGGTCATGCTTAAAAACTCTAGAAAGCCTATAAATAGAGGCCTAAGTTCACCATTTTGGCAAGCTTTGGTGGGAGAGTTACTCTACAGAATTCTCTCAGGAATTGAGTCTTCAAGACCATTTGGAGGCTCGGGAGGTGCCTACAACACTTGCAAGAAGCTCAAGGTTGTCTAGACGTCATCCACTATGGATCACTAGTTTGATTGTTCTATTTCATCGATGATTTCATATCTATCTTCTATGATATATGTTGTTATGTTCAAGCTCATTATAAACTAAACTCTTATTATCATCCTAATTGAATGAAACTTAAATAATTTGTGATGAACTAATGGTGTAATATATATTATGTTAATGTTATGGTGGTCTTGGGAAAAATTTTGATGGGTAGCATCTACATTTGAATGGGAGGTTATAACCTTATGGTTTGTGATTGTGATTGTCATACACGGTTGAAAAACATATGATCAACTTTCATTCACGAAACCGATCTTCATAATAATTCCATGGCTAATGAATGGTTATTAGAAATCATATCACCTTAACTTTCTCATCATTTATGAGTTCCCTTTTATTAGTCTAAGAAATCTACAGTAATTGTTACGGTTTTATAAGATTTATAGTACGTTAGGAAGGATCCTGGTCAACTCTCTTTTTAACATTAAGTTATCCTTTCAGAACTTGTATGTCAAAAAGGTCACAAAATATTTACCTACATTACTAGGGCTTTGATCTAAGTAGTAAAGTCAGCCTGAGGTGATCCTAGTCACTACGAAGTGGATAGACGAAAAATCACGCTAGCTCACCTTTATAAATACTTACATAATTACATTAATCCATATTTTTAATCACACCACCAAATCATTACAGTTACATAAGTGTAGTCTAATTTGGATGATAATCTTTGTTCCCTAGTTTTAAATCCAAACGCTTCAATCTTATTTACTTTATTACTATTATTGTTTTTAAACCCTAAAAATCTTGTCAATGCAACTCATCATTTTCTCAACAAAAACCAAATCTGATTGTCAAATATTAAGGTTGTTGAGTAGGCTAGGTGTGTCCACGGATTGATACTCGGTTCTTAGCATCACTATACTACCACACGATAGGTACACTTGCCTTTTGTGTGTGTGGTTTAGAAACCTTTATCAAAATATGTATGTTCCGCACGACATCAGCAGTCAACATTCATCTATGCGATATGCGCAGATGAACCCCCTTTCCTGCACGTATCGCATAGGAGACCTTATCAGGGAAACTTAAGAAACCCCCATCGGGCTTCACCAACCATATAATCCACTTCACTTTTCAAACCCTTCCCCCACCATAACCGACCCCCACACCCTTCTTCCTCCTTTCTCCATCACCAAACCATCACTATCACCCTCTCGCTTTCACCCGATTCCTTCACCATCACCATTTGAACCCCACCACTCGACTACCACCCCTCACCACCACCAACCACCATATTTAACCATTTTTTACCCTCTCTCAACCCATTTTCACCAATTTTCAGTCAATCTTTCCAAAAGCACTCACAAAGTTGAATTTAAAACTAAGGATTTCTGTTTCTTGTTCTTGATCCAATTTTCTTCAAAGAAAGTTATGTTTTCTTCTTCTCTTCTTAGTTTTTGTTTTTGTTTAGTTGATTTTGTTTAATTTTTTGTTTATTTGGTTATTATTTGGTTTCTTACTATTTGAACCTGGTTAGTGCTCGATAATGCTTGAAACTGAAGTGGAATGCAGGAATGTCTGTTGGATGAAATTGGGGATTTAATGTCGAATTAAGTGTGGGTATTGTTGGCAGAAGATTATTATGTCTGGTTTGAACTTTATGTTTAATATTGTTCATGTAAATTGAGAAATGGACATTAGGGATGACATTGGTTTTTTATTGTAATGTAGGCAGTGTGTTGGGTTGAGATATTTCATTTGTGCTAAATGATTTAAATTTTATCACTTTGGAAGTGACTTGGGTAGTGATTTATGGCGCATTATGCTAAAATTTTCCAATGTATAACATACAAATGGTGTGGAAAACTTAAGTGTGGGTATTGTCAATATGTTTCTATCGGGTTTCAATTTGTTGAGATTTTGTTTAAGTTTTTTAGGTGTTTGCCTAAACAAGGTTTTCTTGCTTGCATTTAATCTCCATTCAAGCGAGACAAATCAAATATGGATGGAGGTACAAGTTCATCATGATTAGGGAAACATAGAGCCAGAGGAGCTCCTGAGGACCAACCACATGCCCATGTTATTACTAGGACCATCAAATTATGTAGTGTCAGACCCGAACGATCTGCCAGTTCCTGAAGACGAGAGGGACTTGATCGGTCACACTTTCCTCATATTTGCACTAGGAACTGAGGAATATGAGAAATGTTTGAAGTTTGCAGAAATAGAATTATTGAGACATAAGACACTTGATTAGAACTTGATGAACGAGTTGGATGCTACTCGAAGAATCAATAAGTTTTTGAGACCCAAATGGATTAACGCTATTTAGTGAATTGAGCCACAGTATTTGGAGCTTACAGTAGAGTTTAATTCCCCTTTGAAAGATAAGGCGAGCAGGTACAATTGGGCCAATGCACTATCCTTTTCCTTGGGGAGACAAGTATATGAAATGACTGTTGAATAATTTTGTGTGGCTACCAGGTATTATACTAAGGATAAGACTAGGATGTCAAGTTTTGAGATAGCTTTGAGGGGTGAAGATAAGAAGGATGTTGTCACACCCCAAGCCAGATAGGGTGGGATGTCATAGACTAGCAACACATATGGCAGCGAAAACAAACCATCATAAGAGCACCAAAAGGAGAGAACATCACATGGCATTTAAAGTTAAAGGAAACCAGGGCTAGAAATAGATCTAGCCCCCAAATAAGTTGTACACCCAACATAAAGACTAAGTGTAATGATCAAAAATAATT
Source organism: Flaveria trinervia (assembly GCA_025506515.1). NCBI lineage: Eukaryota > Viridiplantae > Streptophyta > Magnoliopsida > Asterales > Asteraceae > Flaveria > Flaveria trinervia. The sequence goes on along the minus strand of CM046458.1, from coordinate 36,828,936 downwards.
ATAAATTGTTCAAATTGTTTATATAGTCAAATAAGCCAGTACCATGGTGACGGTGCTAGGTCTAGGTCTTCAATAACTGCTAGAGTCCCTTCATGGATTGCCTGAAACATGCTTAAAAAGAAATTATGTCAACTAAAAAGTTGGTGAATTAAAGTGCTTAAAGATTAAAAACAAAAGGATTCAATAGAATCCATATTTGATTTAAAAGAAACAAATATTCACTTTTATGGAGGATCACAATCAACCCTACACTCAGTCCCAACTAGCCTCTTCAAAAGTTATGTTTTTCCTGTTCATCCCGAAGGAAGAACTGAGCCTCAAAATAGTGGACCATACCTACCAGATGGTTCACCTAGTATCTTATAAAAACTTGTCTCATGCCACAAACGACCCGCAGGATCTCAGTGTGGCACCCTTCCCGTTCATCATAGAATGCACTGTGTATGGGGGATTCTCCAAGTAGATCTACCCATATAAAACAAGTGGTTCGCACAAGAATTAATGATTATGATACAAATAAAAGCAGATCCTAACATTAACCCCAACATTCAAGTATCATACAATAGCTCACAAATGATTTTAGTTTAAGAATAGAATGTTTCATCCCAAAAACAGTAGTAAAAAAGCAACACTAGAACTCACCTTAAAATTCAAGCAAAGGATCCTTCGTGTACCAGGGAAAAAGTCTCAAGTCTAGCACCCTACCATCAAGATATAGGTGTTGAGCCACTAATTTTAGGGTTTTGGAGACGCATTAGGTTTGTCATGAGATTAATGTCTTACTAGCTTTTGATTTGCTAAGTCTTTATGTAAAAAGTTTCCTTTTATAGAAAGTTAGAGTTTCTTAGGAAAGAATACATGATATACCATGTTAGATCATCTATATAAGTTAGTTTGAGTCTTCTAAATGATTATTAGTCCAAGGGATTGGTTTATTGAAGTTTAGCAAAATTTACAGTTTAGTCCTCCAAGTTTCCATAATTTAAATTGATACCCCGAAGTTTGATTTCCTGCATAATGACTTTTATGGCCAAAATTAGGTTCTTGAAGTTAAGAAGCATATTTTAAGTAAGTTTTGTAACACCCGGTTATTTATTTATTTTGAAGCCGACGAATAAAGAAGAAAAGAAATAAAGTCCAAAGCCGAGGGACCAAACTCGCCAACGAGAGAAAGTTGGGCATGTGGTGATATATGTCGGGAGAGGGCAGCCATAACCCTCTCCCCACACTCACATTTTCAGCAAACAATAGAGGAGAAGAGAGAAAGAAGAAAAAAAGGGAGAAAAGTTGGTTCGGCTTGATTCGGGTGAGCAAAATCGTTGAGAAGCGGGTCAAATCGAAGCTCTTCTCATTGTGGTCATTTGTGTGAGTTCTAGGACCCCTCCTTTAAACATTTTTGAATGATTTGAGTCTAGAACACATCTGAAAATCGGGTTTTTATGTGTGTGTGTGTGTGTTTGACCCATTTGTGTATGTGTATGTGTGTGTATGATTTGTTTAGGCCTTGCTTTTGAGCTTGTGTGTGCTTTAATGGTGTTGTGGTATGTATTTCTAAGGTTTAGGATGGTTGATTTGGGCTTAGAATGGGTTTAGATGAGCTTGGAGGTCAAAAATGGTAGATTAGGTCAGGATGAACTACATTCTGCACCAGCTAGGGTTAGGCGACCGAATGGAGGCCATATGGCCGATTGAAGTGTGATTGGGGTTCATTAGCACGATTAGGGTCCATTCGCATGATTGGGGTCCATTCGCATGACTAAGAGTTCATTTTCACGATTGGGAGCCCAGTCGCATAAATGCTCATCCGCATTAGTTCCATCCGCATTAGGTCCATTCGCATAGGACTCATCCGGATGGAGTCCATCCGCACTAGTTTCATTCGCACGAATGGGTGTTCATCCGTATTGGTCCATTCGCATGATGTTCAGTCGCCTGGAGGCCATGCGACTGAAGGGTGTCCATACGCCTAATAGGGTTGTTGCACCCGAGGAAAAGTGTAGTTTAACTTCTGACTTTCGGGGGAAAGTACAGATGTAAGTTTTAACGTAAGGGTTCCCGTAAGTTCATGTAAGATGACTGTTGAGGCCTTAGAGAGAATCTTGGGCATGATGATGATGTTGCATGATTATACATGTTATGTATGTATGATGGTGCCCTGTATGATGCTGATGACTATGTATGTTATGTTATGTTCCTTGTTATGATGCATGTTTATCTTTCCCGTGACTTTGCAATGAACGTTAATGAATGAAATGGAAGTATTGTGTAATGTAAAGTGAAAGATAACGAAAGTGGAACATGAGGTAAGAATGCATGCATTAATGAATGATAAAGGTAAAGAAAGTCTTGCAAGCAGTGTATGTCAGGACACGCCATTAAAAGGTGTTAGCCTAACGGTGTGCGGGTTCGCTACCCCGGGAGGATGCAACGATTGTTGCTTGCCTTAGGTATTGTGACCAGAGGTGCTGGGCACCGTGAATGAAGGTCTATTATAGGCTTAGGTCCAGTATCATGAGCATGAAGGGCATAGCACATGGCAATGGTAAACCTAATCTTTATCTTAGGTACTATGGCCAGAGGTGCGGTGCACCATGAATAAAGGTCTATGATAGGCTTAGGCCCAATATCACGAGCATGAAGGGTAAAGTTCATGGTGATAACAAAAGGAAAAGATGTAATGATGAACGAACGAATGAAAGAAAGAATGAATGAATGAACAGAAGTTAACGAATGATGAAAATAATAATGATATTATCAATGTGTAAGTATGTTGTATGATCACATGAACGTAAAGAACGATTTTAACGAAAGAAAAGTATGTTTTATTTTATAAAACTAGAACTCACTCAGCAACGCTAACTTTGATGTGTTTCTAGTTGGTAGGTAATGATTGCTAAAGATGGCATGATGTGGCTACTCAGCTCTTTTGGGATGGCATCCATTTATATAATACTTTTGTGATGCATTGCAACAATGTATTTTGTAACTGATTAACGATGTATTATTTTACAAAAGCTACTATATTGAAATGAAATGTCATTTTTAAATGTTTCCACTGTGATGCTTTATGAAATACAAATGTAATTATATGTTTTATGCATGATGAGAATCCAACTGTAAGCATCCCGGGAACAGGGCCTTACAAGTTTATCTTAAGTTTTTAGATTTTAGGTCCGGGTTTTATATTTTTATGTCTTACGTTACCGGTTACGGTAAAACCGAAGGTCTTTAACGGTTAAGTGTTGATTTCATATTTTTAGTCTTAGATACATTAAATACTATTTTAAGGACCTTATATAAGTTTTTAATCTGTTAAAAATGTATTTCAAGCTCCTTTTCATTGAAAGTCTAAGTTTTAAGTTTAACCCATTAAGACGTGTTTTTATCCGAAATTGACCGTTTAAAAGCTTGTTTGACCAAATTTTCAACACCTTTAAATCTTATAGCAATTAACTTACTGAAATAACATGGTTCCCATGTATTTTGGTTTTGTACCATTATTTCTAGGATTTTCCTCAAAACGTCACTCTGTTAATACCCGTTTTAGTTAAAAATTCCTTTGAACTTGTCTTTTGACCACTTAATCAACAAATCTAGTCGAAAACACTTTCTTAACCCCTTTTTGAGCCTAGAATAATTTTTAATATGGTTTAAGTCCATGTTTTCTTATTTTTAGGTCGTTTTACCACTTTTCGGGTCCTCGAATATATCCAAAATGCCTACAAGTCTATGACTTTATTATTTTCAGCCTTTAACATATCATCATACACCCATATCATTCAAACCTACTGAAATAACATGCCTAACTCACGGGTTCAACAACCAAATTATGTACAAGATGAAACTTAACGATTACACCATTTTCACCCATTACACATGTGTTAAAACGTTATAACTTGAGGTTATACATTACCCAAACCTTTTGTACTTAAAAGCAGGTTACTAAAAGGTTAGAAAACTGAGCAGGTTTACATGCTTAGCTTCGAAAGATTACAAGTTGTGCAAGATGGATGGTGTAATAACACCCAAAAAGAGGGTTTTCTAGGTGTAAATCAGGTTACACCTATAGAATAACTTATGTAACAAGTTGGATACCTTCAATAACATTAAAATCTCCTCAAGAACAAGATAATGGTAAGAAGATTCTGTTAGAACAAATAATGTAAGGCTTTTGGTAGATAAACGAAGGAATATCACAAGACATAGATTTATTCAGTTGTGTTGATGCTTACTCTTGTATGGTTCATGATTTGGAGAGTGTAGAGAGACAAAATGATCTAGAAATATTCAAAAAAGGGCTGGAGAAGTGGAACTAGATGAAAACGTGTATCAAATGCTCACAAGACTTCACTTTCTTGCTTGTTCGAGCTTGGCTGATGCTAATGTTGTAGTTGTTCTTCGAATATGGATGGAATTTTTTGCTACAACGTGAGTGTGTGGGTGTGTTTTCTGGAGAAATAATCCAAGAGGGAGAGGGAGAGAATGAGAGGAGTATGTGTTTTTGAAGGTGTGTGAATCTTGAATGGAATGAGAGTGGGTAGTAGAGGTGGTGGTGTAGAAGAGTGGTGAGTGGTGGTGTAGAAGAGTGGTGAGTGGTGGAGAGGGGTGGTGGAAAGGGGCGGCCGATTTGGCTTGTAGTGGGGGTGTTTTGATTTAATTTAAATGTTAAATAATATTATTTAGTATTATTTTGTGGTGTAGTGTAGTATATTAAAGGGTATAATTTAGTTAGTTGTTAATTATTATGCATTAATATGCATGCATTAAACGAAAATTAAGTGCGTATGCACACATTTTAATTGTTTCAACTTTGATTAAATTTTGCAAGGGTGACTAATGACTTTTCTGGAACACTAAGTTTCCCTATGGTAAAGCTTGAACTAGCTAAAACATTCACACAAATGCACATGAAATAATAAAAATGACAATAAAAGCCATAATAATAATATGTTAATAATAATAATATAATAATAATAATAATAATAATAATAATAATAATGATAATGATATTAACATTAATATTAATTGAATGGGTAATGATGCAGGTTGATAAGGTTAGAATTATGACCTAGAGGTCGGTTGTCACAGATGTGGAACATACGGTTTCCCAAGTCGTATTAGGTGAGTTTTGGAGGTCAATTAGTGATGATTTGATTTCGTCTAATATGGTTGCATCAGCCATCACCGATCCATTTCTGAAGTTCATTCATCATCTACTTCTGGGTACTATTGTTGGTAGGAAAGAAAGGACAAGATCACGAATGTTGACCCATTTGGTTTATACTGTATTGTGAATAAAAGAGACATCAATCTAGAATGCTATCTTATCACTTTATTCATAAGGGGTAGGAAGGGTGGCATCATTGCTAGATTGGATCTTAACCTTTATTTCACACGCATTGCAAATCATTTGTGTTTTCGATCGTTATCCGGAGAATCATTTGACTAGAGGACAAGATACAGGTGTTTTTGGATTGCAGGAACTTAGACAGTCCAACATTATTGAGTAGAATGAGCGGATCAGATAGGTTGGTGTACGACTAGGCCCACAGGTTCCACCACCAGCGGATTCTGCAGCTGCCGACACTATCCAAACAGGTGCACCAACACATACACAGAGAAATATTCGCCGGCCTCGCCATTGCGGGATTTGCGAGACCAGTTGATTACACAAATGGATGAGCAGGACGAGATGTACCGCAACCAAATTCAACCACATGATCATATGGTTTAGGGTCAATTGGATCGTCAAGATGGGGCGATCAGATACATGACAGAGCAACGACACATGCCAGTGCCCCCGTGGTTTACTTACCCTAACAAGGGGTACCCTCCTTACTACAAAGATGTTGGTGGTGCAGGTGATGCTAGCGGCGTGGGTGGCGCCGATGATCAGGAAGATTAGAAGGACTACACGGAACAAGACTCATGTGGATTTTCATCGCATGCATTAGGGGAGTCTGTTCCACTTTATCACACTTTATCTTTATTTGCTATTGTTTTTTTCTCTTTATGGTCATTTGTTTAAGTGTTTCTGTTGCATAGTCTTTCAAGCCACATTGAGAATAATGTGTGTTTTAAGTGTGGGTACGGGGGATTACATTACGTGATTGTTTAGGTTTTCCCTAAAGAAATTAAATAATTAAAAATAAAAATTAACGTTTTCGAAAGAGTTGTGCAAAACGTATGAAAATGATAGAAAATTGGGAACTGGTTTTCAAAAAAAAATTGATGATTTTCTCAAACAAATAGCGTTTTTTGTCACTTGATAATCAGTCATTGACCCAGCTAGATTTAAGGTTTTCTTTAAGTGTTTTAAAAAAATGATGACCTATTTAAATCAAGGAATTTCATGGGTTATCATCTTAGGGGAAATATAAATTCCTTAACTAAATAATTAGGCACTGGTGTAAACTTTAAAACTTACACTAGTTAAGAGTGATTGCCATAAAAGGAATTCATAGCATGACTCTTTCTTTTCATGAAAATGAATCCGAAAAAGGTGGCACCCCATCAAATATATCCCATCAAGCATTATACCAAAAAATTATATTAATAAATGAAGTAAGCCAACAACTTACACCCATGGGTGAGGTGAACTGTGGAAACAAAAAGAGAAAGAAGAATGCATCATTCTATGCTTGCTAATTCACCTAGTATTCTGTCACCTAGATGTGGCAATGATTCTTAAGTTGAATAAGTTCCCTAGTTCACATTGGTAGGAGAACTCTAATTAGGTTAGCTTATGCCTTGCCAAGTAATTAATTAAATAGACTGAATTGTAGTTTCCTAAGTGTGAGACCCTGTAGATGAATTGATATCACTTGAACATAAACAAACGCGAGAAGAACCCTGATTATTTAGTGTTGGGATAAAGTGGAAACAAAACCGATGATTACTATGACATGTTGTTTTTTTATGGGAATAATTTGAATGTTTTAGTATGATTGAAATATTGATTCCTAGTTATGATTTCATTGCATACTTTTTCGAAGACGAAAAAAGATGAAGTGTGGGTATTATTGATGTGTTGAAAAACACATCCCTTTTATTTCATGTTTTCAGGTCATTTCTGTTTAAATTTTGGTTAGCATCGTTAGTTTTTACTTATTGTTTATTATTTCGTGTTTCATTAGGTGCTTGGGTGCTTAAAAGTGAAGAAAACGCTTGGGAAACGAAGAAAAAAGCCAAACAATGGGAAAAGACCAACACTTAGAATTGTTCTAAGTGTAAAACTAAAAATGTCTGGAATATCCCATCTATGTGATACGCACAGCAGGAGTGCTACTCCTGTGCATATCCAATAATTGGTCTTTTCGCTTAGGAAAATCCCATCTTTGGCTTCGGAGAAATTGGTCTTTTGGATTTGGAAGATTTGATACTTGTCATAATCACTAAGTTGTATCAAATCTTTCAAAGTAACTTCCTTTTACTTCATATGTGCATGCTGAAAGCTCTTTGGTTGCATCAAACTTTTAGTGTAATCCATACACTAGGAATGTGCTGTTCACCACATCATTATAGTTTTGGGCTTGATAAGCATTGATATTGAAAGCACACCCTTAAGCTATAGGAACAATGTTGACAAGCTAAGGACATCAGTTCACCATTTGATAACATGGATGACCTTGAGTAATTGCACTCGAGTGTCTTGTAAATTGGTGTACATTGACATATCAACATCATTTTCATATTCCATTTGATGGAATTGAAATGTTGGTGCTTGAGATAAATAACTAACAAAACACGCACACATATGTTGGTGCTTGAAATGTTGGTATGAAAGATCACCACCTCAATATATTTTTACTAACAAAGGTGTAAATGATGAAGAAAAAGATATTTTGATATTAGTTTGGAAATTCTGACTACAAACAACAACTAACAAAACACGCACACATATTTATGCACAAATATAAAAGTTAATTTCAAGATAACTAAAGAATAAATATACGGCGCAACCAAAATCAATAAAACCTACAAAATAAACCTGAACATACAAAAAAGAATAAAAAGTACAAATATTTTGTAAGCACTTCACATTACTTTACAACTACTCTCAAAATACATTTAGCATATAAAATTTCATTTCAATAACTAGAATATTAAAAGAAAAAGCTATAATATTATAACTTAATTTTAAAAATATAAAAGGTTAAGTTATAGTGCATAATTTAGTTTTCTTTATGCATATGAACTTTTAATTTTTGTTAGATGATTTTTGTTTTTGAACTCATTTATTGACTATTTTTACTTAACTTTTGTCTAATATTCAAATATCATGCCCATATTCACCAACTTCCTGTCTCATCCTCTTTTTAACTGAGAATATAAGATACAAATGAAAACATGTAGAATAAAAAAAATGTAAAGTTAAAAGAGAATATAAAATACAAATAAACTTGTAGAATAAAAAAAATAGGGTGAAATATATGGTAAAATAAAAAAAGTAAAAGTACACATGTAAACATGCACCATAAAAATTCAGGTGAAATATGTGATAGAAATCAAAAGTATAGAATAAAAACAATATGAGGTTGGGGATAGGGATAGGGATGCAAGCTACTCGGGATCGGTTTGAAAAAAGTTCGAATCGAGCCAAGTTTAAACGAGCTCGAGCCCGAGCTCGAACTCACATAATGGCTCGTTTACTAAACAAGCTCGAGCCCAAGCTTTAGATATTGAGCTCGAGCCGGCTCGCGAACCTAAACGAGCTTTTTGTTTTATATAAATTTTTTTTACGTATAAAATCTATATGTACATAAATCACATTTATTATATATTTGTTATGATAAAATTAATAAAATAATATATATTATGTTTATATAGAAAGTTTCACTATAAAAATATAAAAGTAATTATAAAAATATAAAAATTTAATAATTTAACAATAAACGAGCCGAGCCAGAGCCGAGCTCGAGCCTGATAATTTTTTAACGAGCCAAACTCGAACTCGAGCTTTTTAAAATTAAAACGAGCCGAGCTCGAGCCTAAGCGAGCTCAGGCTCGGCTCGACTCGTTTACATCCCTAGTTGGGGAGTTGAATTTCGTAAATACCATTAGCGGAATTAGTGGATGAAAATAAATATTAAGATTTTGTAAGTTGAAATAAAAAATAATAATAAATTCCATAAATATGAATTGCGGAATTGATTAGGTCAAGATGGCCACAAATTGTTACCAAGTATTAATTAGAGGTGGGCGAAATAAAAAATATTTAAATTTGTAAATGGAAATTGAAGAATTAGAAGACATGAATTAATTATCAATTAGAGGTGATCAAAATAAAAATAAAATTAACTCCGTAAATGGGAATTAAGGAATTAGGAGACATGAATTAATTATTTAACAGAGGTTAACTCGGACAACAAACGTTTATAGAACGTTCAAGAAACGGTAAATGGATTTCATAAATCAGAATTACGGATCCAATGATTGAAACTTGGATTCCGTAAATACCTTATGTGGAATACCCAAAACACAAACATATTTTTAAATCAACCTGTAAACCATCAAGTTTTCCAAAAAAAATCCAATTTTAAAAATACTTTATGTTTCGCATGGAATTAGGGTTTGCATGAATTTAGGTTGTAGGAATGATAGATCAAGCTAAGATGTTGCCTGAAAATTCACAAATCTTACAGTTATGCCCTTTGATATTTTATTTTACTATAAAAAATGAAATTAGGGAGTTTTTCTATGCAATTAAATTCATAAATGCCTTTTGACATATAGTTTTACAACATAAGCTTAATAGATTTTGTTTAAACATAATTCTTATGTTTTCAACTAAAGAAACTAGAACTTTTGAAGAAAAATTAGGTTGTTTATCATGTGCCAACAAATATGTGCAATGTCATGGTTATGTAAAACCTTGTTCCCGGGACGCTCACAGCTGGTCAATCATCGCACATAAAACATACATTTTCATTATCATAAATAAAGCGTTGCAGCGGAAACATTAAAACAAACATTTCATTTCATTACAATAAACGCTTTTGCAAAATAATACAACATTCATTACAAAATATCGTTTGTTCGCATTATAATGCAAAAACGTTATACAAAAGAATACCATCAAAATGAGCCAAGTAGCCGCCCCGTGCCATCCTCAGCAACCATTACCTGCCAACTGGAAACACATAAAAATCAGCGTTGCCGAGTGAGTTCTAGTTTTAAACAAACCATACTTTACTTTCGTTTTAAAATCATTCTTTACTTTCGTACATGATCACACATCATACGTACACGTACATAATATCATTATTATCTTCATCATTCGTTTGTTAACTTTCGTTCATTCATCGTACGTCACTATCATTCACTTTCATACATAACTTCCTTACTTATCTTTCATACGTTCATTGCTATCGATGACATGTACTATACCCTGAACATTGTGCACGAAGTTGGTTGCTGGGCCTGAGGTCTTTCATAGACCTTGAACATTGTGCATGAAGCTGATTCGAGTACCTAGGGTAAGTACATTCACCATTTATCCTTTCTCTTTCTTTTTGGATCAATGCCATATGCTACACCCCGAACATTGTGCACGAAGCTGGTTACCGGGCTTGAGGTCTTTCATAGATCTCGAACATTGTGCACGAAGCTGACTCAAGTACCTAGGGTAAGCAACAAGGATCCCATACATATGTTTAATCACAAGGATTAGACCCAGTGTGCAGCCTTGCAGGGTATCTCACCCTCACACAATTAAGCTAACACCCTCCATTGGGTGTGAACCTCCACACATTGCTTGCAAGACTTTCTTACTTTCATTCATTCATTCATTAATGCATGCATTCTTTCATTACGTTTCTCTTTTCATTATCTTTCGCTTTACGTTACATAATACTTCTCATTATCTTTACGTTATCTTTATATAATACTTCTCATTATCTTTCATTACATAATACTTCTCATTATCTTTCATTACATTATCTTTACCTTACATAAAACTTCTTATTTCATTCATTAATATTCAGCGTAAAGCCACGGGAAAATAACATACATAATTAGGAACATAAACATCAACATACGAAACATCACCATACAAGGCACCAACATACCTGCATAGCATGCATCATACATACCATCATGCATAAGCATCAATAATACATCATCATTCATGCCACATCATACATCGCCCATCACATCATCTATGACTTCAAAAGTCAACTTACAAATCCCCAGGAATCTCACAAGTCAAAGCTTACATTTACATTTTTCCCAAAAATCAGAAAATAAATCTAAGTCTTTGGTGCATGGGCACTATTCAGGTACATGGCCTTGTGGGCGCATGGGGAACACTTAGGCGCATGGGGAATTTTCATGCGCATGAGCACTATTGGGGTGCTAGTCATTTCTCGGCAACTCTAGACGCATGGGCACTATGTAGGTGCACGAGTACCTAGGCGCATGGGAATCCTGGGTGTATGAACACTTAGTAATTTTCAGCCTATTTCTAGGCGCATGGGTACTATTGGGCACATGAGATTTGGGGGCATGGGAACACTTAGACAGTTATTTCGGTTAGGCGCATGGGCCACTATTTAGGTGCATAGGCAATCTAAATCTCACTTAAACATCATAATTCAGTTCCCAATCATCATATAACCGGTTCTAAGCTTAAATCATACGTCCTAAGCCTTAGAAACATAACTATAACATCATCAAGCACATGCAAAGCCAAATCAAACCCCACCGTAAACACACACATACGAGTATAAAACCCAACTTTTAAAAAAACATACATAAATGCATTTCCAGCCCAAAAGTAGTTTAAAACAAGTAAAAAGGGGCTCCTAGAACTCACCTTAGTTGGCTTTCGTTATGACTTCTTCAAAACCCGTTTGCAATTGAGTTCAACATCCTTGAATCCACCAAAAACATACCCGAACACATATAAGCACACATAACCATATAACCAAGGCGGCCAGTTAAGAACATCTTAAAATTGTAAATTCGTACCTTGAATTCGAACTTCTGCTCTTGTTTTCCAAAACCTGAGAGTTTTCAACTCTTCTTTCTTTCTCTCTCTAAAAATCCGAATGATATGTGTGAAGGAGGGTGATGGGCGGCCATCACCTTTATTCACCAACTTTTTAAAGATTTTGTCCTTTTGACGCATTTAGTCCCTCTACTTGAGCTTTATTTCCTTTCTTTCTTTTCCTTCACTCTTATTCTTTCTTTCATGACTATAAAAATAACCGGATGTTACAGGTCAATACAAAATAAAGACCCATAACATTATCCCTTCACATACTTGCTTGATAAATCATCTTTAAAGTATATAAGAAACAGTGTTTGTAAATCAAATATAGGGGATCAGTTTGAAAGGAAAAGAAACTAAAACTCTCGTAATCGAGTCGAAAGATCGTGTGTTCTTGTAAAAAATCAAAATAAAACAATCCAAGCTCCTCCCAACACGAGAAGGTGTTAAGCAATATTTAAAAGCTTTATTAATAAACTATCAAAGAACCATGGAGATAGAAATAAGAAAAACAAGGTGAACAATCTGCTTGTAAGTGAGAGGTCGTGTGTTCTTCAACTCGTGTGCATGTAAACAAGCAAAAGAAAACAAACGTGCAAAGCTTAACATGATTGGCCTCTGTTTCTTCTATCCTAAAAGTAATTTTTGTATAAAATTAATCCATGGAAGATAATCTGACCCTTTGATTAATGTGTTGTTTGTATGTGGGTTCATCTTAATTGAGCTACTTATTAAAGTTAGAAATTACAACAATTGATTTTAGGAATAGTCTCTTAATTGATTATCGAATGAAATGATAGTTAAGGTATAAGTTGTCATGCATTTCAAATAAACATATGGTTTATTTAAATGGGATAGGAATGATCCACTTCTTAGAAATATACATGCATTAGTCTTTAACTCGCAAGTGACCTCTAATATCAAGTTGTAGTCTTGGTGGTGATTTTATTATTTTCATATCATTTTAGTTAATTAAGATTCACTTTAGGCAATAGGAAATGAAGCTTAAACATCAATAAAAGTTAACATATATGGCATGTATGCTCGGTCGAGACTGAGATAATTTACAACACCGACAAACCTTAAGATTCGACATTGCTCCCTTGGCAAGGTTTTGGTGCAGCCCCTCAAGTAGGTCAAAAAGTTTACACCCTTGGTAAAGTCCAAGGTATTGAGTCCTTAGTGGAAGCCTCTAGAACTTCATTTGGATATGATTGATTGGTACAAGCATCTTAATGAACCGATTCATCATCAAACTAGTCCATCATTGGATTTTTATATGTGACTACAAATATCAGTAGCTATGATCAATAGAAATTAGGAACGAAGAATAACAATACAATCAACATAAACCATGTGATCATTGGATAATTAAGTTACCGCTCACAAAGACGAACCATCAAGAGTAATTTAGTTATTGTTGACAAAAGCAAGCAAATAACTTAATGTTAGTAACTATTGAAAAAGAGGAAACCATGAGTAGTTATTAAGTTACTGCTTAAAGTAATGGATATCATAATTAATCACTAAATGTCTTTCATGAAGTACTATGTTGTTTTATCAAAACATTAAAATGCTAAACCTATGAACATAATCTTTGATCTAGTTTTTCGGTGTTATTTTCATAACAAAAAGTACATAAATGTTATTGACTCTTTTTGATAGCATCCCTTCAATGACTGACAACACTATTAACCACCATGTTGTGACCCATTAAACCTCAATTTCATAGCATCGTATCCACACCACAATATCACATAAAAGCACTACTCGGCCACCATGAGATAACCAAGGGGGTTAAGAGAGAGAGAGAGATATGTAGGATTGGGCTTTTACATTTACTTAAGAAATAAAACTTGACTAAACTATTATAACATCTGCCATTTTCAAGTTATTAACCCGAACCCGAACTAAAATTGAACTTTCATACGATATGAATTTCTTTATTTAACTTAGTTTTTTTACATTAATGAAATATATGTATTAGACATGTAGTTTAAACAATATTGTGAATTGATTTGTTTAATTTATCATTTAAACAACTTATAATAATTTATTGATTTATAAATAATTCTTTTTCATAAAATTATAAAGTTTATAAATCATTTTACAATAAGTAACTAAACGGAAAAGAATTATTAAAACTTATAAAGTTATAAAATGAATTTTAATAAACTTACAAAGTTTTATTAGTAATTATTGTAGATACATGTGTACCTAGTTTATGAGCTTAAATGTAAAAGTCTTTCATTTCTAACATATGTGTAATTTGACGATATACTGAATTATGATATATGCTTTGATGTTTATTTATCATTAAATCATATGTATGACTTCTTATATACGCTTGAGGTTGTTTTGCATAGTTCTTAGTCAATAATGATTGAGTATTGTGTTTAACATAGTCGGATGAGTATTCATGCTAATGGCCCATACTTATAGACCATACGCATGAATACATCATGCTTATAAACCAGTCGCACGAGTGAACCAGGAGACTGGATCAGTCGTATGATTGAGACATAAGATTGACTCAGTCGCATGACTGAACCTTCAGTCATGCGTATGACTCAATCGCATGATTCAGTCGCACGACTGAACCATGCTAATGGTTCAGTCGTACGAATGAAAACCACTAACCTATAAATACCACCTAATTCATGGAAAAACAGAACACTAGAAGAAATATTACTCATACACATAAACCCTAGCCATCAGAGCATCCCAACAGCCTGTCCAAGTTCATAGATTGTTCCTAATCGATTCCTACTCGTTCTTAACGTTTAGTTTCAATCTTATATCGATCGAGTAATCGTTCTCACCGATTGGATCGCCAATCAAATAGGATTCAACACTATTTGATTTGGTTCAAACGTATAATCAGTTAGTACTCCATACGTACATGGTCCTCTAACAAGTGGTATCAGAGCTTTGGCTCCTGATTTTGCATTTGATTCAATTAGGTTTAGTGTCAAACACTCACGTTTCAATTCAAAAGAGTCATCTTTTTGAGTCCGCGGGTGTTTTCGACGTTTTCAGGCATTAAAGTTAAATTTTTCGTCATACGGCAGATTAGGGTTTCTGGGTAAATCGTATTTTGTATCTAAGTGTCAAAATCTTCAATTTTGCAAAAACAGCAGCCTTCAGTCACACGACTAGCTCATTCGTACGACTGAACTCATTCGTTCACTCCATTTGCATGACTGAACTTAGTCGCATAGCCCATTCGCACAACTGAACAACTCCAGTCGTTTGCTTCCAATCGTCTTGTTCATACGCACGACTGAATCTAATCATACGATTAAATTCATTCGCATCCTTCATTCACACGAGTGACTCATTCGTATAGTTCATTTGCACAAGTGATCCATACTCATTACCCATTCACACGATTGAAGCTGTCCCGTTCTCCAAGTACAAAGTTTATAGAAATGGAAGATCAGTTTGCTACGTTTACTATAAGAAAGGACTCACACATTCAGAACCTACTGCTTCTGTAAAATGAGATTGGTAATCATAATAAACCACTAAAGTTGTTAACGTTGGATGAGTATCCTCAGTGGAAATAGTGGTTTGAGATTTACCTAAATGGAGTGGATCCCAACCTTTGGACTTCTATAGAGACTGGTTACACGGTACCGGTCAATGCAAATGGAGTAAAGTTGATGTTGGGTGGAATAAGCGAGGCTCAGAAGAGACTCTTTAATGTTGATAAGAAAGTTTATACCCTGTTGACTCAGTCAATCCCAAAAGACATCTTTCATCAGTTTTTAGAAAATAAGCAGGCCCAAAACCTATGGGAGGCATTAGAGAAGAGGTATGATGGAAACGCGACGTTAAAGGCACTGAAGGCTAAGGCTCTCAAGAAGGAGTTCGATAACTTCTCTTCGATATGGAATGAGAGCTTAGATGATATTATGGACAGATTCTATCATCTAATGAGTGAGCTGCACACTCATGGCATAACTACCTCAATAGAAGACAAAGTTTCAAGCTTTGCTGATGGTTTACCAGAGAAATGGGACTCATTTGTGTCTAACCTGAGACAGAACGACATTCTTGCGACTTTAAACATAAATGAGTTCATCTTGAAGTTAAGAGAGGAAGAACTGAGAATGAAGTACAAGTCGAAGAAAGGATCCTACATTTAGAATCCTTCACTCTACAACTCAGTTCCCACTCTAACTACTTCCGGAGCACCATTACAAACAGCTTTCATGTCCAATTCCACAGCTCCTTCACAAACCACTGCTTCAGGACCAGAAACGTCAGGGTCATCATCAACCCAATATATAGTGCCTGAGGCCAATACTACGAAGTTGAAGACCGAGAATCTCGGTAATATCATAGTGCAAGTTGCAAAGGAACATATGAATCTTCTAGCAGAAGTGGTTCAATCGTATGACGGTTAAGTTGCTGGGAAGATCGAAAATTGTCATCTTGCAGATGAAGACTACGAGCAAGTTGACAAAAATGAGTTGGAAAGAATGGACATCATGTGGGCTCTAGCAAGTCAGTTAGAAGAGCCAAAAAGTCTGTCAAGAAGATGGGATAGAATCTAGTAGCCACGAAAGATACGAATTTTGGTTTCGATAAAACCCAAGTTACTTGCTTCAACGGTGGTGAAAAGGGTCATTTCAACGTGAATGTGTGAAGCCCAAGAAAACTAGAAATGGTAACCCATTTCCTACTTTCAACCATCAAGAAAAAGACATGGTTGGAACTAGTTCTTCAAGTAAAGAGACAAAGGCATTAACTTCTCAAGGTGATAAAGGACAAGACTGTTCCTTCAGATTTGTTTCTCCTGGAGAATCAAATATTGCCTTTGTCGAAGCATTGGATGATGGGTCTGCTAGTGAAGGTGAGATTGCAGCTGACTAAGCGATGTCAAATACAGAAGAAGCTGTGAACGTGGTAAATCACTTGGTTGAGGAAGAACTCAGAGCAACAAGTTCATAATCTCCAGCAACAAAAGAGTCTAACTCTGCTTTGATGGCTGATTCAACTTACTACTCACAGGTAACTTCTTTAGTTCAATTATTTACAAAACATGCTTTTTTTGAATGTGAAATTTTTAGGGAAAGCATTGATCTGAAATTTGCAAGGTTTTTAGAACACAATGATAATTTAGTAAATGACTTACAACTCTGGACTAAAGCTAATCGTATATTAAAACAAAATGAGTGCGGTTTTAAAGAAAAGATAGAACTTTTGGGTAAACAACTTAGGGAAACCGAGGTTGTCGCCTTAAATAAATCTAATGATATAAAGTTTTATTTAAATTCTTTAGAAGAAACCAAAAAGGAGAAGGCAGTTTTGGAAGTCGAGGTTAATTTATTAAAACAAAAAGTGCATAGTTGGGCTAGTTCTTCTCACATTATTCAGAACTTAGTGAAAAAACAAAACAATCGGGAAGGTTTGGGGTACAAAGTAGTTTCACCACCACATGAGATCCTTTGGAATACAAAATGTAGACCTATTAATATCGACCAAATTAAGGATCATGTGGTGTCTACTCCTCTAGTTAGTGATCCTGATTCCATGGGTAAGCCTATGAAATCTGCTCTAAACAGAAAGAGTCTACTTTGAAGTCAAAAGGCAAGATGCCAGTTAAGAATTTGGATGATGCATTTAAAAGGGTTAATATAAGGTGGGGTTCACCAACATCCATTTCAGAACCCAAACTTACTAAACCAGTTAACCACAAACATGTTTGTTGGACCAAAAGAACCAATGAGCCTGATTAAAAAACCTCTAAGTCCCACAGATATTACAACTGCTGAAGAAGATCACAACAGCTGAAGACATCAGCTGATTACAAGGTCTGAAGACAAAGTCTGAAAACAAAGTCTGAAGACAAGATCTGAAGATTTCTATTGAAGACAAAGTCTGAAAGTAAAGTACTGAAGATAAAGTCTGAAAGTAAAGTACTGAAGACAAAGTCTGAAGCTATCAGCTGAAGACAACATCTGAAATAGAAGTCTGAAGAACAAAGACTGAAGACAAAGACTGAAGACCGGAGTGATCAGTATTTGTCACAACAGCTGAAGTTATTAACTTCAGTAGTTGTGATGGTTTTCCTTTTCAGTACTTGTAATTTACCTTTCAGTAGTTTATAGTTTCAGTAGTTTTAGTTCAGTAGTTTTATGTTCTTGTACTTAGCATTCTGTGAGATGTGATCAGTTGTTGAGAACATTCTCAGTAGTTTGCATAATTTCAGTTGTTTGTATAATTCTGTTAGATGTCACTATCAAGTGACATAGGCAGACGTCACATTCCATATATAAGGAATGTTGACCTAATTGTAACAGTGTGACTTTCAGCCAGCACGAAAGCATTTGAATGAAATATTCCTTTTGCAGAATTCTCTCTCTCTCTCGTTAACCGTGTACTATTCCATTGAATATCAATTGAGTTCTTGCTATATTGTCTAATTCATTGTTCGAATTCCGCTGCAATCTACTCTATTTAATCAAACTTAATCACTGATCCTAGCAAATGGTATCAGAGCAGGTTAATCATTGATCGATCTAATAATTGATCATTGTAACTGCTATTTCGATATCTAAGTTTGATCGAATTAGCATATTTGCAAAAATTGGTTATAGAGATTGAATTTCTGCTGCTTTCGGTTATTTGCTTTGAGATTCCTCTTGGTTCGTATTGAGTTTGTTGTGTTTTGCGCTAAATCGGTTAAAACTTAATTGAATTTGATTGAATCTAAGAATGACTACTCCTTCTAATGACCCTCACAATACTAGCTCATCAACCAAGCCTCCGATGCTGGTTAGGACTGAGTATAACATATGGCAACGAAGAATGCTCCATCACCTGTCTGTTAACAGTTCAGGTTGTTGGACATCTGTGGTACATGGTCCACACAGCCTATGGTGAACAATCCGAAAACCAACCAAATGGTTCCAAAGAAGAAGGAACAATACTCAGATGAGGATCGAAAATTGTTTGAGATTGATGCTAAAGCCCATGGAATTCTAGCCATGGCACTGCCGAATGAAATCTATTCTGGGTTATGCATCATGAAACTGCTCTTGACCTCTGGAATGCATTGAAAGAACAATTTGGTGGAACAGATGAGGTCTTAGCAAACAAGAGAAATCCTTGCCCAACAATATGAGACATTCTCTCATAGGAAGGGTGAGACACTGACTCAACAGTTTGAGCGCTTTTCCTGTTTGATCTCTGAGCTGAAAATGGTCAAACATGAATACACTAATAGCCAGATGAACAACAGATTCCTCGGATCACTGCCTGAGAGATGGGACACATATACCATTGTCCTACGCTCCAGTGCAAATCTGGATAGCCTATCTCTCACCCAAGTCCATGGGAAACTGCTTACATTTGAAAGAGAGATAGAGTAGAAAAGGAAACCGGCATCATCAGGAAAGCTCACTGATGACTTTGTACCAGGGAACACTGCCTTGGTTGGTCATGAGTCAGAATATGCTGCATCAGAAAGGCATTATGATGAGCATATAGATTTCTCTTCAAACAGTTCTGATCATGCATTGTTAGTGTTGATAGTCAGTCAGGCTGTAATAGTGACAATTTGTGCTTCATTATGGATGATTTGAAAGGTATTGCTGATGATGACTTAGAAGAGATGGATATTCTGAGCCAAATGGCCTTGATTAATATCAGATCTCAAAAGTTCTACAAGAGAACTGGTAGGAAATTCCAGGACTCTCTGGCAAAACCAAAGTTGGTTTTGACAAGAGAAAGTTGAGGTGTCATAAATGCCACAGGCTTGGGCACTTTTCAAGAGAGTGTAGATCAACTGGATCTAACTCCTCTGCACCCTTTGCGACTTTTCCAAGCAATAGTTCACAAAACAGAGGGCAACATCCTGCTAGTTCTGGTCATCACTCACAACCTCTATCTCCTGCATATTTTGTCCCTCATGGTCCAATGCCATATCCATATCCCTGCTATTACATGCCACAGCCAAATCAAGTTCAAGTTCCTATTGCACAACAACCTCAAGCCTTACCTGAGCCTTAACCATCTCAATCACAACCTTATCACAACTTCTTCACCCTTGGTGCTGTTAACTGGAGCAGTTTACCAGATGATCTTTCTGGTAATGAGCAATTATTTGCTAGTGATGGTCATCATGGTGGTGAACATCCTTTTGGGAAGCTTGCTCTCATGGCCTTGGACTCTACTGAGGGTTCATGCTTCAATGCATCTTCATCACAGGTAACCCAGGTATCCTCTGAAGCTAAGGCCAAGCTATGTTCTGAATCTTGCATTGCTGCATTTATCTCTATTAGAGAGGCAAATGTAGCTTTAATAAATCAAAATCTTGACCTTGAGCAAACCCTTTCCAAAAGAAAAGCTGAGTATGAGTATGTCCTTAAAGATAAAGATGATGAGATTTATAAGCTTAAATGCGAATTAAATGATGAAAAGGCTAAGCTTGAGGTCATTCTTAAGAACCATAGAGATCTCAAAGAAACACTTGCAGCTACCCAAGTTGAGTGTGACCACTGGGTATCATCCTGCAAGGGATTTGAAATGCTTCTCAACAAGCAAACAGCTTCGAATGTGAAGTTTGGAATAGGTTACAATCACATTGCACCACCTACAGATTTTACTCCAAAATCAATAGTAAAACCTGAAGGTGAAAGTAATTTCCAAACCACATCATCATGTGTATCATACTCAAGAGATCACCCAAAATCAGAAGATGAAATCAGTGTTGATACCTCAGCAAATCAATTGCCTGATAGATTAACTACTGATAAGCACATGAAGCTGAGTACTTCAGATGTTGTCCCTCAAAGTACCTCAAGTACTAAAGGGCAAATCACAACATCTGAAAAGCATTTCAAATCAGCTGAAATAAAAGGATTAACAACTGCTGAGGAATCTATCATACGGTCTTTCAGGACGGATAGAGAACAGCTAAAGAACAAGTCTTCAGTTGTTACAGATCCTTCTGTACTTAACACAAGTACTGAAAGGAGGAAAGTACTGAAGATCACACCTTCAGTAGTTTCCACTTCAGCAGTTGATCAATCCAAGATGAAGAATAAGCCATGTGATATATGTGGTAAATTCAATGATCTTTCTGATGAATGTTGGTACAAAAAGGGTTCCAAACTCAACAGAGATAAGCTCATTAAAATGCAGATGGATGAAATGAAAAATGAGTTTGAGACCAAGTTTGTACCATATTCATCCCAAATTGATAAACCCAAGGCTTCACCCAAATCCAAAAAGAAGGATAGGGTTTATCATGAAACAACTGATAGTGTTCCTCATGATAAAAATCAGACTAAGTTTGTGAATTTCAAGGAGAAAATGGTGGGCCACAAGAACTCATCAAAAACAAGTACTGATGTGTCACAAGAGCTGAAAGCTTTAGCTACAAATTAGACACAACTTGTTATGATGGTTTAGCATTTGTTGGGGAGAGTTAACCAACTAGATGCACCTGTGATCAAACCACTGAAAAGGTATTCCAAGCCCAAATCCAAGGAATCCATTCAGCACCATCTCCACCTTCATCAGCTGTTAATCATGAGAAACAAGTTATGGTTAAATCTGTTGATGAAAACAGACCCATAACCAAAAAGGTTTGGGTCTCAAAACCTAACTAGTTCCTTGTGATGAATGCAGGGTTCTTCAGCATGCCAAGGAAGCATCTGGTATGTAGACAGTGGAGGATCTATGCATATGACAGGGAGCAGTTCTCTTCTTAATGACTACTCTCAAGGAAAGAAGGGATTTGTTTCATTTGGAAATGATGCTAAGGGTTACATCATCGGGAAAGGATATGTGTCTAATGGAGAAATCAGATTTGATGATGTTAACCATGTGGAGAATCTCAAGTATAATCTACTAAGTGTCAGTCAGATGTGTGATAAAGGGCATGTTGCACTTTTCACAAGCCAGAACTGCAGGATTTTGTCTTCCATAGTTCTGAGGCTGATTGACAAGGTATATGCCCTGGATTTGTCAAAGAAGATTGATTTGAAGGGTCATCCTTGCCTGTTCTCCAAAGCCTCTCCTCAGGAATCTAAACTGTGGCACAGAAGGCTGGGTCATGTAAATCTCAAAAACATGAATCAGCTGATCCACAATAGTTTAGTGAGAGGTCTACCAATAAAGGAGTTCCACTGTGATGAAACCTGCACTGCTTGTTTGAAAGGAAAACAACACAAAGTCTCATTCCCTCCTATTGAAGAACCTAAGTCCACTGCCTGCTTGCAGTTACTGCACATGGATCTATTTGGTCCTGTGAGAGTGATGAGCATGGCAAAGAAGAAATACTGTCTGGTAATTGTGGATGATTACTCCAGATTTGTATGGACTTTCTTCTTGCATTCAAAGAATGAGGTTACTCAGACGATTATAAACTTTGTGTTGTATGTTGAGAAGTATTATTCCTTATCAGTCAAGTGTATAAGGAGTGATAGTGGAACAGAATTCAGAAACCATACACTTGATGATTTTTATTTCTCAAAGGGAATCAAGAGGCAGTTTAGCATCCCAAGGACTCCAGAACAAAATGGAGTAGTGGGGAGAAAGAACAGGACCCTAATTGAAGCTGCAAGGTCCATGTTGGCTGACTCTGGTTTGCCATTGACCTTTTGGGCTGAAGCTGTCAACACAGCTTGCTATGTGCAAAATAGAGTTATAGTAAATCAGAGGTTGATGAAGACTCCATATGAAGTTCTACATCATTTGGCTCATCTAATTTCATTCTTCAAAGCTTTTGGGTGTCCTTGTTTCATTCTCAACACAAAGGATCAACTCCACAAATTTCATCCTAAGGTGGATGCAGGGTATTTTGTAGGATATTCATCCACATGCAAGGCTTACAGAGTCTTCAACTGCAGAACAAAGATAGTTGAAGAAACCTTGCATGTGAAGTTCAATGAATCTCCTAAGGATAAAATTCCACAAAACCCCGTGGAGTTGTTTGATCTGGATATACTGTATATGTTCCTTATCAACCTCCAGCTGTTGCAGATCATGTGAATAAATCATCTTCTGCAGCAAGTTTTCCACCTGGTGGTACTGAAGATGATGATGATATCAGTACTC
Organism: Flaveria trinervia; assembly: GCA_025506515.1. Lineage (NCBI taxonomy): Eukaryota > Viridiplantae > Streptophyta > Magnoliopsida > Asterales > Asteraceae > Flaveria > Flaveria trinervia. The sequence continues at coordinate 36,805,868 of CM046458.1, read as the reverse complement.
ACCTTTTCAAGTTTAGTGATCAACTACCTAAGTCCACTAAACTTGATGTTCCTGTAGCTTTAGCACCTCCATCGACAACAAATGTTGATGAGATTTTTGACTCCTCTACATCATTTGAATTGCCATCTCATACTTGGTTTCAAGAGTTTGGATCAACATCAGTTGCTGCCGAACCTGCTACAAACACTTGCACTGATCTTATAGTGTACCAAGAGCTGAAGAATCACCCCATGTCTCAAATCATTGGTGATATCAATGCTGGTGTCTCAACCAGAAGTCAATTGTCCAACTTCTGCTTCTATGCTCTCTTCATTAGTCAGCTAGAGCCAAAAAACTATCACGTTGATTTAAGAGACAATGGATGGGTTGAAGCCATGCAGCTTGAGCTACTTCAGTTCAAAAAGCAACAAGTGTGGGAACTGGTTCCTCTACCCCCAGGTAAGTGTGCAATAGGCACTAAATGGGTGTTTAGGAATAAAACTGATGAAAATGGGCTTATTGTCAAGAACAAGGCTAGACTGGTTGTACAGGGGTTTTCACAAGAAGAAGGTATTGATTATGATGAAACCTTTGCCCCTGTAGCCAGACTGGAGGCAATTAGATTGTTCTTAGCCTATGGTGCATTCCACAATCTTAAAGTTTTTCATATGGATGTTAAAAGTGCTTTTTATATGGAAAAATAAAAGAAGAGGTTTATGTGTGTCAACCACCAGTTTTGAGGACAATAAACATCCTGATTGGGTGTATAAACTTGATAAAGCTCTTTATGGGTTGAAGCAAGCTCCTAGAGCCTGGTATGAAACACTTTCAAATTTTCTTCTTCAAAATAATTTCACTAGAGGCTCCATAGATAAAACTTTGTTTATTAAGAAGTGGATCAACATAAGCTACTTGTTCAAATTTATGTTGATGATATAATTTTTTCATCCTCTAATCCCCAGTTGTGTGATGATTTTACAAGTTTAATGAAACAAAAGTTTGAAATTAGTGCAATGGGAGAATTACAGTTCTTTCTAGGCTTGCAAATCAAACAAAAGGCAGATGGAACCTTCATTTATCAGTCAATATATACAAAAAATTTTTTGAATAAGTTTGATTTACAAAACTGTAAGCCTTGTTCTACTCCCATGTGCAACACCACACAACTGGATTTAGATCAGAAAGGTAAAGATGTTGATGAAACACTTTACAAATGTATGATTGGGTCCTTGATGTACTTAACAGCTTCTAGACCAGATATTATGTTTGCAACTTATCTTTGTGCTAGATTTCAGGCTGCTCCTAAAGAGTCTCATTTGATTGCAGTCAAGAGGATCTTTAGATATCTGCAAGGTACACAATCTCTAGGTCTTTGGTATTCCACTGGACACTCTTGCAAATTAGTTGCTTTTTCTGATAGTGACTATGCAGTGTGTAAGTTAACCAGAAAGTCAACTTCTAGTGGATGTCAATTCCTAGGCAACTGTTTGATTTCTTGGCAGAGTAAGAAACAAACATATGTTGCTACATCCACTACTGAAGCAGACTACATTGCTGCTGCAAGTTGTACATCTCAGGTACTCTGGCTTCAGAACCAATTATTAGATTATGGCATTACAGAGACTAAGACTCCATTGTTAATGGATAGCGCTTCAGCTCTGTGTATTGTCAAGAATCCAGTCCAGCATTCTAGGACCAAACATATAGAGATCCGACACCATTTTATTAGGGATTGTTTTGAAAAAGGTCTGATTGATCCAAAGTTTGTGCCAAGTGTTGATGAGCTTGCAGATATACTTACTAAGCCTTTGGACAGTTCAACTTTCTAAAACCTTGTGTTAAGGCTTGGTATGTTGCAGCTAGAATAAGTGACAACTCCTGATGCTCTCAGTAAACAAGTACTGATGACCATTAGTAAACATGTCACAAATAAGTACTGATAAGTTTTATTCTAGTTGGTTTCATAACCACTGAAGACTAAATTACTTAAAAAGAACTGTACTTTCTGTTAAAAGAAACTGATGCAGTTACAACTACTGATGTAGTTACAACTACTGATGTCAGTAAAAACAGATAAGTACTCATGTCCTATGAAACAACTGAAAACAGCTAAAAGTCCGATGAGTAAGTGTTGAGGACAGTATGAAACAGCTGAAAAGCTAAGAATTGACGAAAACTACTGATGAGAATTTTCTCCTTAATCATTTCCACAAACTGCTGTTTCACCTTAAACAACTGATGACAAAACCATGTCTTCAGTAGTTTCACAACTACTGATGACTAACACCAAGTCCTCAGTTGTTTCCTACACCTGAAGACAAAACCAAGGTTTTCAGTAGTTTCATAACTACTGATGTCCAACACCAAGTCTTCAGTTGTTTTCAAATGTCTGATAGTTAAAACCTGTTAGGATCAGTGATCTACGTTTGATTGATTAGAGAGTATAGCAGCGGAATTCTAACAATGAATTAGCCAAATCACAAGAACAAAAGATATTCAATGTAAGAACAAAACGGTTATAGATAGAGAGAATTCTGCAGATATATTTCATTCAATATTCGCTTTCGTGGTAACGGAATGTCACAATTACAATTAGGTCGACACCTCTTATATAAGAGATGTGACGTCTGCTGATGTCACTTGATAGTGACATCTAACAGAATTTATCACAAACTACTGATAGTAAACACAACTACTAAAGATGTCAAACAACTAACATCTTCTTACAAAAATGCTAAGTGTTAACTATTATTACCACTACTGAAAAGAAACTACTGAAACAATAACAACTGAAGAACATACTCTTCAGTTGTTTTACAAATATTGAAACAAGAAACTACTGAAAGGTAAACCATCACAACTACTGAAGAAGACCTCTTCAGCTGTTGTGACAACGTCTGATACTTTGGTCTTCAGCACTTGTTTCTTCAGACTTTGTCTTCAGCACTTATGTCTTCAGACTTTGTCTTCAGCACTTGTGTCTTCAGACTTTGTCTTCAGCACTTGTGTCTTCAGACTTTGTCTTCAGCACTTGTGTCTTCAGACTTTGTCTTCAGCACTTGTGTCTTCAGACTTTGTCTTCAGCACTTGTGTCTTCAGACTTTGTCTTCAGCACTTGTGTCTTCAGACTTTGTCTTCAGCACTTGTGTCTTCAGACTGTCTTCAGACTTTGTGTTTTCAGACTTTGTAATCAGCTGTTGTCTTCAGCTGTTGTGGTCTTCAGTAGTTGTTGTGATGTCTGTGGGACTTAAAGGTTTTTCTGATCTGGCTCATTGGTTCTTTTGGTCCAACAAACTCCCCCTGAACCAATGCAGCGAAAACCTTTAACTTTATTGAGGTCCCACTTATTGTTGGCAGAATGGTTGGTCTTTTTCCTTCTTGATCAGTTGAGAAGATGACCCATATAAGCACTGGCCTGGGAAGAAATCTCAAAGATCTGTTTGGCAAGGTATGAATAGGAACTCTGTTTTGGGGAACTGGACACAGAGTTGTTACCCCATTCATGAGATCTACTTCCCCATGATGAGTCTGTACGACTCTCGAACATAGGCCTCAAGGAGAACAACCTGTTCCTCCTTGGAGAGTTCTTCTACTCACCTTCAAAGAAGAACTCTGGACCATAGTACTCAGATAAGTACTTTACAGTCCTGCCATTCTTCAACTCCACAGTAGTTATCTCCCTATAGACAAATTCATCAGGATGAGTGCCCGCAAGAAGTAACTGGAGCTCATTCTTCTTAATGTCTTCAAGCTTGTTTTCCAGTAAGGCTTGAGGGGTCATTTTTGATTGATGATCCTTCTTGAATTCATCGATTATTTCCCAGGGTGAGACTACAATGGCCAACATGATTGTAGAGTCTATTGTTTTTCTAACATGGCCATTGTATCTATGTGGAATGGATCTTTTGTGGATTCTAGAACTCACCTTGGGGTCTGGCCATACTCTCACTCTCTCCTTTTGATACTGAAATGTGTGTCTGAGAGTGTACAGCCTTTGAGCATGCCCTTTCATGGCTTGTATAGATGATGACTGAGGAAATTCCTTGTCAACCATCTTCAGTAGTTGCTCATCATGCTGCTTCTGCTGTTCTTCATCTTCTATTTTGACTCTAACCGTTTCCTTTGTAAGTCAGGTGTGATCATGAGTTGACTCCTGGGTTCTGGTAGCCTTAGAACAGCAGAGAGTGGCAGACTATCATCTTCTTCCTCTTCTTCTTCATCTTCTTCTATCCTCAGCACCCTTCTCCTCCTTCTAGGTGCATCACTAGATGATGGTTGGGTTGGTTTTTGTGGTAAAGGAATTGGTTTTGAAGGTTGAGGATGTTTGGATTTGGGTTTTGAGATTGGTTTGTAGATTTGAGGGGTAGGCTGTTTTTGAGTGGGTGATTGGGAAGGTTGTTCAAGCATTTTGGTTGTGAGTTTGGCTTTTGTGAGTCTTGCCATTTCAAACCTTTTCCCAGCCCCAGCCTCATCAAGTGCTTCAATGATTATCCCCTTATGAAATTGCTCAGACAAACAGATTCTGGTGGCTATAGCCAGAATGCTGTCTCTGGTCCATGAACGAATCTCCATCAGTGATCTTCCTAATTATTTGGCTATGAATCGAATCATGATCTCCAATCTCTCTTTCTCCAGCACATTGTACCCAGCCCATCTGTTTTGAATTTCCTCTACTTCCAACCTCCTGATCTCACTGTCTAGTGTGGCTGTATCAAAGTCTTGCTTGAAGAGTTGCTCAATGATTTTGTCCATGGATCGGCTGTGTGTTTCATCTGCATCTTTTACCAGCTCTTCCAAGGATTTTTCTTCAGCATTCGTTTGATCACCAACACTTTTCTTTCTTTTGTAAGTGATCAGTTGTTGTTCCTTTTCCTTTTCCAACTCCTTGGTTTTCTCTTGTGCCTTCTCATCCTCGGTTCTTTTTCTTTTCTTTTCTTTCACTGCTGTACTCTCCCCTTTTTTGGATGCATTGGTGGCAGGGGTTTGTACCGCAGAAAGTTTCTTGTGCACAACATCATCAATGAGTGGTTGTAGACTTGAGGAGATCCTCTCATCAATGGCTTTATAAACAATGTCATTGATGATGGGAGTGATGAGAGGTAGGGATTGTTGGAATACATCAACCATCTGCTCAGGGGGGTTCTGTCCTGGAGAGATAGTGCCAAAAGCAGAGGCTGGAGGCTCAGTGAAGTGAGAGGGGTAAAGTGTTTGGGGGACCTTCAAATGAAGGTGCCATCTGTGGGTTGGTGGGGGCAGATGGACTTACATCCTGAGACTTCTTGGCAAGCAGTTCTTGTAATTTGCTTACCTCAGCCTCCAGGATGGTGTTGTGGGCTAGAACGTCATAGAAAAAGCCCAGGTCATCATCAGCAGATGCTGAATCACCTGACCTCCTGCTTGTAGCAGGATGTACATGCACTGGGTGTAGACCAGTTTTAGCATGTGCCCCTTTGTCTTGGAACTGGGGACTTCCAGCCTCAGGACTGTGTCCTTCATCAGCTGTTGCCTCTAGTGAGGTCTTAGCTATGTTACCAGCCTCATTCTGATCATGTGCTGATTTAGAAGAGGTGGCAGCCTCACTAGATGTTCTAATCTCCCTATCCACACCAGGAGATAGAACTTGTAACCCCGGTGCTGTGGGTTGTCAGAAGCATGGTGATCCTCTTCCTCAATATCTGTGGTTTTCCCCTTTGTTGGTGGTTGTTAGGGAGGAGGAGAGGCATGCAGCTGAGTCAGCACGTTTGCAATGATTATGGTTGGACTTTGGGGGGCGGTTGCATGGGGAGATGGGGTAAAAGCAGTGTGCACCTGGGGAGGATGCTGCTCTTCAATGGCAATCTCCTCAAGTGAGGAAGATCCCAGATGTGTGGGTACCCCTTCTGTGGTGGCTGTAGGCTCCTTTTGAGAGGAATCCTGAGCGGCTGTGGCTGGTAGAGTCTCTGATACTGCTGGGGGTTTAAATCAGCAAGTATATCCTGCCTGGGTGATACAGGAGCATCTTCAGGGGACTCATCTCCCTGAATAGCTGTTTTGGGGTGTTTTGGTTTTGGTTTAGTGGGGACTTTGGTTCTGGTGGTGGAAGCTGTGGGTTCCCTGTGCTTGGGCTTTAGCATTCGGGCAGCTTCTTTGAGAGTAAGGTCTGAGTTGTGCCTGGAGTATACCTCAGCCAAAACAGCTGGTGCAGGGACTCCAAGGCCAACAAGGCCATCAGATTTTAATTCATCTAAAATAATGGCCATCAGAAACCTGGGATATAATGGCCATCAGTTTGTTGCAGGTTTCTGAGCCAAGTTCTTTATTTCTAGAAACACGATTTTAGAACAATTTAGCGGTTGGTGTTCTAGAATAGAATACAATACCTGTTGCCATTGGGATGACATTTGATCCCAAGAGGATGTCTTGGAGGCTAAGCAGACATTTACCATGTGAAAAATAAATTTCTCAGCATCATGGAAATGTTTCTTCAGAATGGTTGTATCCCGAAGATCACCTTCATACCCATGATTGATAAAGGACATATCTGTTGTGCCCTTTGGGTATTCAGTCACAGCGGTGGAGTCGTGTAAGTGTAATGCCTGACGAATGAAGTCGGCTGTAACGACCACTGGTTTCTGGTTGACAAGGGACCGAACAGAGATTTGGCCGGTAGACTCATCAGTATGAACAAAAGCATTTGACCAGAATTGACTGAGGGATTCAGGGTAGATGGTCGGATTCAAGAGAAAGGCTGTGCAATATGGGGAATCCACCATTAAGTCAATGGCATTATCATATTTGTTCCAGAAAGCCGACTTGGTAAGGTATGCAACTGAGTTATGTCATGGTTTCAGACTCATGGTCGCCATGTTTGAGAGAGAGAAGCTCAGAAAATAACGGCTAATGAAACATTCGAGAAGAGGATAGGTATTTATAGGGTAGGGGTTAGAAAATGACTGAAGGGTTTAGTGTTAGTCATCAGTAGTTTTAAACCGACTGTTGACATGGTATTACCCTTTCAGACGTTGAAACAACTGAAGTCGTGGTTTTAGGCATCAGCAGTTAGAAAACTACTGAAGACCATGGTTTTGACTTCAGATGATGAAACAACTGAAGACTTGGTATTAGTCTTCAGTAGTTATGAAACTACTGAAGACATGGTTTTGTCATCAGTTGTTTAGGATGAAACAGCAGTTGTAGAAACAACTGAAGAGAAAGTTCTCTTCAGTAGTTTTCGTCAAGTCATAGCCTTTCAGCTGTTTCATACTGTCCTCAACACTTACTCATCAGACTTTGCATCTGCTTTTCAGGTGTTTCATAGGACGTCAGTACTTATCTGTTAGTATTGATTTCAGTAGTTGTAACTACATCAGTGGTTTAGAACAGATAAAGTACTTCAGTACTTGTGAGGCATTTAGCCTTCAGTAGTTATAAAAACTACTGAAGGTGAAAGAACTCATCAGTACTTATATGTGACATGGTTACCAATGATCACCAGTACTGTTTTTTGAAATCATCAGTAGTTGTCACTTATTCTAGCTGCAGCATACCAAGCCTTAACACAAGGTTTTGGAAAGTAGAACTATCCAAAGGCTTAGTAAAAAAAGCTGCAAGCTCATCAGCACTAGGCACAAACTTAGGATCAATCAGACCTTTTTCAAAACAATCCCGAATAAAGTAATGTCTGATCTCTATATGTTTGGTCCTAGAGTCCTGGACTGGATTTTTGACAATACACAGAGCTGAAGCACTATCCATTAATAATGGAGTCTTAGTCTCTGTAATGTCATAATCCAGAAGTTGGTTCTGAAGCCAGAGTACCTGCGAAGTGCAACTTGCAGCAGCAATGTACTCGGCTTCAGCAGTTGATGTAGCAACAGATGTTTGGTTCTTACTCTGCCAAGAAATCAAATAGTTGCCTAGGAATTGAAAACCACCAGAAGTTGACTTTCTAGTTAATTTGCACCCTGCATAAACCCAGAGATTGTGTACCTTGCAAATATCTAAAGATTCTCTTGACTGCAATCAAATGAGACTCTTTAGGAGCAGCCTGAAATCTAGCACAAACACATGTAGCAAACATAATATCTGGTCTAGAAGCTGTTAAATAGATCAAGGACCCAATCATACATCTGTAAAGTATTTCATCAACAGCTTTACCTTTCTGATCAGCATCCAGTTGTGTGGTGTTGCACATGGGAGTAGAACAGGGCTTACAGTTTTGTAAATCAAACTTATTCAAAAGATCTTTTGTATATTTTGACTGATGAATAAAGGTTCCATCAGCCTTTTGTTTAATTTGCAAGCCTAGAAAGAACTGTAATTCTCCCATTGCACTCATTTCAAACCTCTTTTTCATTAATGTTGTAAAATCATCACACAACTGGGGATCAGAGGATGCAAAAATGATATCATCAACATAAATCTGAACAAGTAGCTTATGCTGATCCACCTTCTTAATAAACAAAGTTTTATCAATGGAGCCTCTAGTGAAATTATTCTTAAGAAGAAAAGTGGAAAGTGTCTCATACCAGGCTCTAGGAGCTTGTTTCAACCCATAAAGAGCCTTATCAAGTTTATACACCCATTCAGGATGTTTATTATCCTCAAAACCTGGTGGTTGACACACATAAACTTCTTCTTTTATTTTACCATATAGAAATGCACTTTTGACACCCATTTGAAAAACTTTAAGATTGTGGAATGCAGCATAGGCTAAAAACAATCTGATTGCCTCTAGTCTGGCTACAGGGGCAAAGGTTTCATCATAGTCAATACCTTCTTCCTGTGAAAACCCCTGTACAACCAATCTAGCCTTGTTCTTAACAATAAGCCCATTTTCATTAGTTTTATTCCTAAACACCCATTTAGTGCCTATTGCACACTTACCTGGGGGAAGAGGAACCAGTTCCCACACTTGCTGTTTCTTGAACTGAAGTAGCTCAAGCTGCATGACTTCAACCCATCCATTGTCTCTCAAAGCAACATGGTAATTCTTTGGCTCTAGCTGACTGATGAAGAGAGCATAGAAGCAGAAGTTAGACAATTGACTTCTTGTTGAAACACCAGCATTGATATCACCAATAATCTGAGACATTGGGTGATTCTTCAGTTCTTGATAAACAATGAGATCTGTGCAAGTGTTTGTAGGACCTTCAGCAGCAGCAGATGTTGATGCAGACTCTTGAAACCAATGAATTAGCCAAATCACTTGTTAGGATCAGTGATCTATGTTTGAATGATTAGAGAGTATAGCAGCGGAATTCTAACAATGAATTAGCCAAATCACAAGAACAAAAGATATTCAATGTAAGAACAAAACGGTTATAGATAGAGAGAATTCTGCAGATATATTTCATTCAATATTCGCTTTCGTGGTAACGGAATATCACAATTACAATTAGGTCGACACCTCTTATATAAGAGATGTGACGTCTGCTGATGTCATTTGATAGTGACATCTAACAGAATTTATCACAACTACTGATAGTTAACACAACTACTGAAGATGTCAACAGCTAACATCTTCTTACAAAAATGCTAAGTGTTAACTATTATTACCACTACTGAAAAGAAACTACTGAAACAATAACAACTGAAGAACATACTCTTCAGTTGTTTTACAAATATTGAAATAAGAAACTACTAAAAGGTAAACCATCACAACTACTAAAGAAGACCTCTTCAGCTGTTGTGACGTCTGATACTTTGGTCTTCAGCACTTGTGTCTTCAGACTTTGTCTTCAGCACTTGTGTCTTCAGACTTTGTCTTCAGCACTTGTGTCTTCAGACTTTGTCTTCAGCACTTGTGTCTTCAGACTTTGTCTTCAGCACTTGTTTCTTCAGACTTTGTCTTCAGCACTTGTGTCTTCAGACTTTGTCTTCAGCACTTGTGTCTTCAGACTTTGTCTTCAGCACTTGTGTCTTCAGACTTTGTCTTCAGCACTTGTGTCTTCAAACTTTGTCTTCAGCACTTGTGTCTTCAGACTGTCTTCAGACTTTGTGTTTTTAGACTTTGTAATCAGCTGTTGTCTTCAGCTGTTGTGGTCTTCAGTAGTTGTTGTGATGTCTGTGGGACTTAAAGGTTTTTCTGATCCGGCTCATTGGTTCTTTTGGTCCAACAAAACCAGTGTTCAGTTGTTTTCATACCACTGATGACAACACCAACACTTTCAGTCGTTTTCTTTTCAGCCTTTTCTTAACCTATAAATACCTACACTTATAGCCGAACTTTTCATTAGCCGTTTTCTATCCTTTTCTCTCTCAACAATGGCGACAATGAAACTCAAAGCCAGACACAACTGTGTTGCCTACCTCTCGAAATCGGCCTTTTGGAACAAATTTGATAATGCCATCGATCTTATGGTGGATTCCCAATACAGAACCGCCTTTCTTTTGAATCCTACCATATACCCCGATTCCTTAAACCAATTCTGGACCAACGTCTCTTAAACAACTGGTGAAAATGATAGCCAAATCACTCTCCAGTCGTTGGTCAACCAGAAACAGGTGGTAATCACCCTGACATCATTTGCAAAACCCTAAATTTGCATGATGCCACCTGTTTTATAGAATACCCGAAAGGAACCATTGATATGTCTTTCATCAACAACGGGTATGAAGGAGACTTAAGTGTTACAACCATTCTCAAAAAGCACTTCCATGATGCTGAAAGACTTATCTTCCACATGGTGAATGTCTGCCTTGCTCCAAAGACATCTTCATGGGATGAGATGTCCTCAAGATGGAAACAGGTATTGTACTCTATCTTTGAACGACAAAATCTAAATTTTTCTGAGATAGTGTTTATGGAACTTAAGGATCTGGCTCAGAAACCTGTGACAAAGAGATGGCTACTATATCCTTGGTTTCTAATGGCCATAATTTTAAATCAATTAAAATTTGAAGGCCTTGTTAGTCTTGGAGTCCCTGCTCCAGCTGTTTTAGCTGAGGTATACTCCAGGCATAACTCTGACCCTACTCTCAAAGGGGCTGCCCGGCTGCTCAAACCCAAGCAGAGGGAACCCACAGCCTCCACCTCCAGATCCAAAGTCCCCACCAGACCCAAACCCCAAAAGCCCAAAGAGGCTACTCAGGGAGATGAGTCCCCTGCGGATGCCCCTGCACCACCAATACAGGAAACACATACTGGTTCTAACCCCCCAGTCATGTCAGAGACTCAACCAGCTGAAACCGCACAGGTATCCTCTCCACAGGATCCTGTTGCAACCAAATTTGGGGATACCACATTATTGGCACCTATCTCAGTTGAGAAGGTTACCATTGAAGAGCATCTCTCACCCCGGGTGCAATCTGCTTCTGACCAATCTCCAAATGCAACCACCCCTCAAAGCCCAACCCTTATAGTTGCTAAAGTGCTGAGTCAGCTGCATTCCTCACCCCCTCCCCAAACACCAATTAACACTGGGAATACCTCAACGATTGAGGGGGAGGATCAAAATGCTGCTGATAACCTACAGCACAGGGGTTATAATGTTCAATCCCAAGTGTAGAAGAGGAGGTTAGAACATCTGGTCAGGCTGCCACTTCTACTAATTCAGCAAATGAACAGGATGAAGTTGGTAACATATATAAGACCTCACCAGAGGAAACTGCCAATGAAGGACAAAGTCCAGAGGCAGGAAGTCCCCAGAACCAAGAACAAGGGGCACATGCATATACTAATCTACACTCATGGCATGTACATCCTGATTTAATCAGGAGGTCAGATGATTCAGCAAAGACTGATGATGACCTAGGCTTTTTCTTTGATGTCTTAGCCCATAACACGATTCTAGAGACTGAGGTGAGCAGACTCAAAGAACTGCTAGCCAAAATGTGTCAGGATACAAGTCCATCTGCCCCAATAAACCCACAGATGGCACCTTCATTTGAAGGTTCACCAAACACACAGCCAATACACTTAACTAAGCCACCAGCCACTGCTTTTGGCACCACCTCTCAGGGACTGAACCCCTCTGAGCAGATGGTTGCAACCTTTCAAAGCTCCTTACCTCTCATCACTCCCATCATCACTGTGATAGTATATAAAGCCATTGATGAGAGGATCTCCTCAAATCTCCAAACACTCCTTGATGATGCTGTTCACAGGTCACTTTATGCCTTTCAAGCCCCTGATCCCAATGCACCCAAAAAGGGGGAGACTACTAAGTCTAAGGCAGTGAAAGAAAGGAAAAGGAAGAGAGTAGAAGATGAGAAAGAACCAGAAAAAGAAAAGGAGTTGGAGAAAGAACAATAACTGATCTCAGAGGAACAGTTGATCACAGTGCAAGAGCTGAGCACAGACAAAGAGCAAAAAGATCAGCTGATCACTTACAAAAGGAAAAGAAGTGCTAAGTCAAAGTCTGATGGAGAAAAGTCCTTAGAAGATATAGTCAAAGAAGCTGATGAAGCTCACAACAGATCTATGGACAAAATAATAGATCAGCTCTTCAGACAGGGTCATGACACAGCCACCTTAGATGTTAAGATCAGAAGGCTGGAGATGAATGAAATTCAAGCAAGATGGGCTAGTTACAGTGTGATGGGTAGGGAAAGGTTGGAGATTATGATAAGGTTTATTGCCAAATATCTAGGAAGATCATTGATAGAGATGAAGTCTTGGTCCAGAGACAGTATCTTGGAGATAACCAAGAAAATCTGTTCTGCTGGAAGCTACAACAAAGGGTTGATCATCGAAGCACTAGATGAAGCAGGTGCTGGGAAGAGAACTGAGATGGCAAAGCTCTCAAAAGCCAAACTCACCACTAAATTGCTAGATCAGCCTTCTCATACTCCCACTCAAAAACAACCCTCAAAGCAATCATCTCTAAAATCTGCCAATTCTATCCCTAAACCAAAACCACCCACAACTCAACCCACAAAACCAATTCCATTACCCCAAAAACCATCTCAAACCACACCCAGTGATACACCCAGAAGGAGGAGAAGGGTGTTGAGGGTAGAAGAAGAAGAAGAAGAGGATGAGAATGAAGATAGACTACCAATCTCTGCTGTTCTCAAACTTAAAAAACCTGAGCCCAGAAGTCAACAGATGATCACACCTGACTTGCAAATGCAAATGGTGAAAGTGAAGATTGAAGAAGAAGAACAGCAGAAGCAGCATAATGAGCAATTTCTCAAAATGGTTGACAAGGACTTCCCTCAGTCCTCATCCATTCAAGAAATGAAGAAACAAGCTCTGAGGCTGTACACTCTTAGGCATACATTCCAGCATCAAAGAGAAAGAGTGAGGATTTGGCCAGACCCCGGGGTAAGTTCCAGAATACACAAGAAGAACATACCAAGTAGATATCATGGCCAAGTGAAAAAGACTTTGAATGCTGCAATTATGTTGGCTATGGTAGTCTCACCCTGGGAGATTATAGAAGAATTCAAGAGAGCACACAACTCAAAGACAACCCCTCAATCTCTACTTGAGAACAAAATGATCAAGAAGGGGCTGTTATATAAGAGACTTGAAGATCTTCAAAAGAGTGAACTCCAGTTGTTGCTAGAAGGCTCTCATCCAGATGAATTCGCATACAGAGAGATCACAACTGTTGAGTTGAAGAATGGGAAGACAGTAAGGTATCTGTCTGAATATTATGGCCCTGAGTTCTTCTTTGAGGGAGAAGCAGAAGAACTCACCAAGGAGGAACAAGTTGTTCTCCTTGAGGCCTATACAAGAGAGTCTTACAGACTCATCAATTAGAATTAGGTTTCATGGTTGGGACAAGACTCTGTGTCCAGTTTCCCCAAGACAGAGTTCCCTTCCACACTTAGCCAATCAAAAGATCAGAAACCTTTTCCCGGCCTGTGCTTACATGATTACCTCTGAAGCTGATCAAGAAGGTGTTTCTGCCAAAGAATAAGTGGGATCGTCAATAAACTTAGAGGTTTTGGTTGCATTGGTTCAGGGGGAGTTTATTGGACCAAAAGAACCAATGAGCCTGATCAGAAAAACCTCTAAGTCCCACAGACATTACAACTGCTGAAGAAGATCACAACAGCTGAAGATATCAGCTGATTACAAGGTCTGAAGACAAAGTTTGAAGACAAGATCTGAAGATTTCTAGTGAAGACAAAGTCTGAAAGTAATGTACTAAAGATAAAGTCTGAAAGTAAAGTACTGAAGACAAAGTCTGAAGCTATCAGCTGAAGACAACGTCTAAATAGAAGTCTGAAGAACAAAGACTGAAGACAAAGACTGAAGACCAGAGTGATCAGTATTTGTCACAATGGCTGAAGTTATTAACTTCAGTAATTGTGATGGTTTTCCTTTTCAGTACTTGTAATTTACCTTTCAGTAGTTTATAGTTTCAGTAGTTTTAGTTCAATAGTTTTATGTTCTTGTACTTAGCATTCTGTGAGATGTGATCAGTTGTTGAGAACATTCTCAGTAGTTTGCATAATTTCAGTTGTTTGTATAATTCTGTTAGATGTCACTATCAAGTGACATCAGCAGACGTCACATTCCATATATAAGGAATGTTGACCTAATTGTAACGGTGTGACTTTCAACCATCACGAAAGCATTTGAATGAAATATTCCTGTTGCAGAATTCTCTCTCTCTCTATAACCATGTACTATTCCATTGAATATCAATTGAGTTCTTGCTAAATTGTCTAATTCATTGTTTGAATTCCGCTGTAATCTACTCTATTTGATCAAACTTAAATCACTGATCCTAACAATGTTAATCATCAAAGTCCAACCAAAGTGCAAGTTAAAGATGTTCAAAACGTTAAAACAATTAATTTTGTTAATAAGGATGAAACATCTAAAAGAGTAGTGAGAAAACCAAACCAGACACACCTCACACATTCACAAAACTCAACATCATATACAAAATTTTCTTTAATCTGTAGAAGCAAGATCTTGCTACAGTTGTGGAAAACGGAGACATATTTCTACTAAATGTCGTTACTATCAGACACCCAGAAAGAAAATTGAACTTTATGATACAAAATCAAGTTTTTCTAAAATAAGATCTAACACTCCACCTAAGAGTGTTAGTGAACCTAAAGTTCAAATCATAAGTCAATCGTCTGTTTACCACAAACAGGCCTTACACAAAACTGGCTTATGGAAAGAAAAATCAAGTATAGTGTCTAATAGTGAGAATGATAAGAAGAAAGATATGCCCTCATCCTTTAAAGGATGATGGGTTGAGTTTATAATGTATAGACATCTTCTGCAGACAAGTTTGTTAGCCACATAGGGTCGAATACCCTGATAGTTTCCATTTTACCCTCTTTCTATAGAACTATGACCGCTTCGCCTGTTCTTGAATCATAATACCACCATTTGAAGTGTGGAGTGAAGTCCTGTGGCATTTCCTGTAAGGGAATCTTGGACATTATGCATGGAGGACTCCACTTCAGCACCACTTTAGGCTTTCCAGAAATGGGATCTACTTCAGACCTATGAATGTACCTCTTCAGTTGTTGAGGTCTGAAGTTCACCCATCTGGTGTGGTATTCTTTCCTTAGAGCAGCCTCAAACCAGCCTGACATTTTTCTAGGATCAGCATATAACAGATTTAGGCGTGCCAGCTGGTTGAGCTCAAAACCAGGAAGAGTCTTCAGATCATGTGGATATCTGAAGTACTTTATTCCCTTCTCCCTCTTAATAGCATAGACGTTAAGATCCTCAAAATATGCCCACGTAACAATCTTGCCAGACACCTTTAGATGCTTCTTAACCTTGTAGAACTTGGTGTAGGCATTTTGCTTTTGAGTTGTGCGTTGGGCTTGTATCTCAGTAAAACAAGCTGCCCATCCTTCTTTATATCAACATCAGCATCTGAGGCTTGGGTTTGGCTTTCATTCTTCTCTATTTCTTTTTCCATCTCATCCAGTTTGTCGAATGTAGCACTGTCGAGAGTGTCACCCAAGTTGGGGATCACATTGCCCTCTCAGTTAGTGTACTCTGGATAGTGTTCAGCTGTCACATCTTCAATCTCTATTTCATCTATGTCATTTAGCTCGTCATCACTCAAAATATCAACCTTTGGAGTGTCTTTTACCAGCGCATTTGGATTTATCCTGAACATCTCCGCAAGTTGCTCATCAGTCAGGTCGTGTATGATTTCTCCTTCTTCGGGAGTGTAGCTCACCAACCTTCTGACAATCCCTTGCAAATCAAGAATCATGGTGAACTAAGACTTGATTTGCTGTAGGGGAGCAACATCATATTAATCTTGTTGAGATGTTTGATCTGCTTGAATTAAACATTTAAACACATCAACAGTTAGTAATTAATTAAATATATATAAACATTAATTACAGAACTGTAATACAAGATTCAAGTACAAAAGTTTTCAAATACATAAACATCTAGTCATTACTTTTGTCTTTATCAGTCAACTCTTTAACAGCAGGGGCTGAGGATGATGCTCCTTGGTCTTGTGTTCTCTTAGTCCTCCTTTCTTGACCCTGAGTAGAGGCTGATGCAGCTGCATCACCTTCTTCATCATCATCATCTTCTTTCTTCTTTCCCCTCGTCCTTCATCATCACTGTCATCTTCTTCATTAGACTCCTCATCTTCACCATCATCATCATTATCATCATTATCATTATCATCATCATCACCTTCCTTGATCTTCAGAGGCTCATCTTTTGATCCTTTAAGTCTAAGCATGATCTTTTTGTTCTTTCCTCCAACTCCTCAATCCTCTTAACTGATTGATCATTCTAATCCTGAAGTTGGGTATTCTGTTGTGCTTGAGCAGCATTGAGCTCCACAAGCTAACTTAGCTGTGTAGCTCTTTGCTCATCAACAACTAACAGCTTAAGCACCATTTGGTTTAGTGCTGCTAGCTGTTCCTCTACTCCAATGAA
The DNA here is from genome assembly GCA_025506515.1 of Flaveria trinervia. Taxonomy (NCBI): domain Eukaryota; kingdom Viridiplantae; phylum Streptophyta; class Magnoliopsida; order Asterales; family Asteraceae; genus Flaveria; species Flaveria trinervia. The sequence continues at coordinate 36,789,067 of CM046458.1, read as the reverse complement.
GGGTAGAGTGGGTCTGGTGGTGAAGGTAGAGTGGGTTGAGGAACCTGCTTGGTGGTTGGTGGTGGTAGTGGTGGATGTTGTGAATATGAGTGGTGGGATAGGAGTGGATGGTGAAGGGGTGCTGTACTAGTGGTGGTTGGGAGTGTGGTAGTGATGGTGGGAGGTGTGATAGTAGTGGTAGGAGGTGTGGTAATGGTGGTAGTTGTGACAGTGGTGGTGGCTGTGGAAGTGGTGGTAGATGTGATCAAAGTAAATCTTGGCCTCTTACCCCTTTTGCCATAAGGGTGAGCCATACTCTTCTTCCTGGAGCCTTTAGAGATAGAAGCTCTCCTTTGGCTGCTGGGCTGGTCTAGGGTGTACAAAGGATGTGGGGCATTAGTATCATCACCCCTAGACTCAGTCAGGCATCCACTAACCGCCCTGAGCCCTCTCTCAGTGGCCACGACCCGGCTTCCCACCATTCGTACCAATGGCTCCTCATCCAGCTCCTCCTCCTCATCCATCTGAAAGTCGGGGTGCATTGGGGCCGGCTCGGGTCCACCTGGAGCCTCACTGCCTTAACAAGCACCTTGGTCGTCGTCATCATCTAAGTCCTCGTCGTCATCATTTAGGTCGATTTTCGTCTCGCATTACCTGTAGAAACAGAGCGTAATCGTTAGTGTCACAAATAGGAAGTTAAATCACGGATACGAAATTTGGACAGGGTAACCTTGCTTTCGTGCGATTTTAGTGCGATTTAGGGGGTGATGAGTTTCTGTGACCGACTCCCCTCTATTTATACTAGGTTTTCCTTCAGTCGTGCGACTAAACCTATTCGCATTCTTGATTCGTGTGACTGAATCTCAATCGTGCGACTGGTTCAGTCAACCACATTCATTCGTGCGACTTGGGTTCAGTCATGCGACTGACTCAGTCGGTCTCCTCCATTCGTACGAATGGTTCATACTCATGCTTCATTCGTGCGACTGGTCCATATTCACGGTCTAGTCGTGCGAATGACTTTGACTTATGAATTTGACCTTATGCACTTTCAACCACTTAACCTGTTAACAATTGATAAGATGTTATGACCAATGATCATCTCAGACATGACCTTTTTAATTTAACAAAAACTGTTGATCACCTCAGACGTGATCCTTTTAACAAAAACTGTTGATCACCTCATATGTGTTCCTTTTAACATAAAAAATCGATTGGTCACCCCATATGTAACCACTTTTAAGTGAGTGTTTCATAGATTGAATTCTGATGCATAGTCTGACTTTTACCTACTAAATGACTAAAAATATCAAATAAACCAACTAGAAATTTAAAAACAAAAATTAAGAATAATTTTGTATTTTTGATTTGAGATGGATTTTAAACCTATTAGAGTAATTCTAATCGATTATACTTCCCGGACAACAAAGCTTTAATTGTAGTTTATCATTTTTGGTACAATTCTTTATGGAATCATACAAGTATACCAAAATCATTTGGGACATTTTATTAAACAATTTTGATTCTAGATCCTTGTTTTCACTGAGAGTCAATAGCAATTTTAGAAAATCATACTAGAGCTACAAGATGCACACAAGGATTTTGACTTTCAAGAACTGCAGCTCACGATGATTGTCAGTATACTTGTCCTCTTAAATCCATACACAGATTTTTGACACACATTGGTGATGATTTAAGGTTTAATTATTTCAACAAGCACTTGTGGATCCCACACTTATATGGTAATCAACGTTTCTCAAGAGATTTTTGAGCGGTCTACGGGTATTTTTCAAGAAGGAACAATTCTAAGAGCTTTCAAAGAGATGCCAAGCCTCAGGTTAGTGCCATCGCACAGCAGAGAGGCGCAAACAACAATGAATTCTAGAATATTAGGTTATCCTTATCCTTAGGTCAGTGCCACCACACAACACAGAGGCACACAACCTATCTTCTTGTTTGAGCATTTATTTTCTTTTTGCACATATCGCACCAACAACATAAGTTATTAGCTTGATTGCATTTTTCATTTTTCATGTGCTTTGCTCATATTTTATGGTCGTCCGCACACATTCGTGGCGTTTATTTTTCTCTTCAACCCTTATTGGAATAGCATTGATTGTGTTAACCAGGGATTAGATGGGAACCCACAGCAAGTTGAACAACTTCATTTGTGCTTGAAACCACCAATAAGGTCTAGTTATCTATTGTGTTGAATCTACTGACACATCATATAATGAACTAGCAGCCTCTAGGTCTACTTTCTCTATGTTACCTTGGTAGTCTACTAGTTTTACTATCATTTTTCCTTTTTTTGCTTAGACTTTTCAGACTTAAACTTTGAATTTTGCATCTTAATCAGTTAAACTCTTTCAAAGTCCCAAACAATCTGTTCCCTGTGTACTATCATTTTCCATAAACGTTGAATCAGTATCACAGATTTGAGTACTTTCATTTTAGCTAAGTTGTCCTTCTCCCTCATTTTTTTAAGTAATTAAATAAAATGACTAATTTAATACTAATCTAGCCTATTCTCCCCCTAAAATTCTAAAACCGAAAATATTTTTGTGTTTTTGGATTTTACATAAACCGGAAAATAAAATAAAACAAAATAAAATAAAAAATAAAAAATTGTCGGACTAAGCATTTTCTTCCTCAGTGAGCACATCACTTTTCTTTTTCACGCCATTAACCTCTAATAAATATAAACAACTCGGTTTATCAAATGCTTTGGTGTAGAGGTCGGCGCGTTGAAAATCCGTATTTATTTTAACCATATCGATTAATTGCTTTCAAAACAATCACGTATAAAGTGATACTTAATACCGATGTGTTTAGTTTTAGGATGTTCGACTGGATTTTTTGTTACAGCTATAGCAGCATAATTATCAACATATATAGGAGTGTTAGAGAATTGCAAACCGTAGTCGCGAATTTATTGTTGAATCCAAATGATTTGTGAACAACAACTTGCAGCAACAACGTATTTAGCTTCACATGTTGACAGAGCAACGAAGGTCTGCTTCTTACACTGCCAGGTGACTAACCGTCTACCAAAGAACTGACATCCTGCTAATGTTGACTTGTAATTCATTTTGCAACCGCCGTAATCCGAGTCACTATACGCTGTAAGCTCAAAATCATCGTTATGAGGATACCACAACCTAAGTGTTGGAGTACCCTTCAGATAACGGAAAATCTGTTTGACTCCTATGAGATGGTTGACTTTCGGTTTCGCCTGATATCTAGAGCAAAGACACGTTGCATACATGATATCCGGACGAGACGTTGTGAGATACATAAGGGATCCAATCATTCCTCTATACATTTGTACTATCAACTAGATCACCATTTTCGTCAGGTGCCACATCGTGGTTTGTGGCAAGTGGAGTCCTAGCAGCTGAGGCATTCTCCATGTCAAACTGACTTAGCATATCCCCTACATACTTAGTCTGATGTAGAAATATTCCCTTTGGTGTTTAATCCACCTATAACCCAAGAAAGAACTTCATCTCTCCCATGGCACTCATCTCAAATTTAGCTTTCATTACAACTTTAAATTCTTTACCTAATTCTTCGTTTTTGGAACCGAAGATTATGTCTTCGACATAAATCTATACTAGCAGTAAGTCACCATCTTTTTTTTGACAAATAGTGTACAATCAATCACTCCTTTGTGAAAGCCGTGTTTCGCAAGATGAGTTGAGAGCTTCTCATACCATGCTCTTGGGGCTTGGTGGAGCCCGTAGAGAGCCATATCCAGCTTGTAAACTCTGTCCAGATGATAAGGATCCTCAAATCCTTTGGGTTGACTGACATACATTGTCTCCTAGATTTCACCATGGAGGAATGCACTCTTCACATCTAGTTGATAAACTTTAATCTTCATATAAGATGCATAGGCTAGGAAGATACGGATTGCTTCCATTCTCGCCACAGGTGCAAACACTTCATTTTAATCACTGCCTTCGACTTATCGAAATCCTTGAACTATAAGTCAAGCCTTGTTTCTGATTATGACCCCTTGGTCATCTTTCTTGCATTTCAAGACCCATTTAGTGCCAATGACCTTAGCACCTTTTGGTCTATCCACCGGTGTCCAAACTCCTAACTTCTTAATTTGTAGGAGTTCTTCTTGCATGGCACTTACCCGTGCCTCATTGTTTAAGACTTCACTTACATATTTTGGCTCAAATTGAGACACAAAACATCGATAAGCACCATCATGAAGATAGCCTTTTTCCATGATTGAGGCATAATCAGCCAAGTATAGCTGATTTCTTGTCTGTACTACCGATTGGACGTCCCCTGTGACATTGTCCAGAGGAAGATATACATTAAGTCGAGATCCGGGAGTGGTGGGAATGACTACTTCCTCATCTAGATTTTGAATTCCTAGTTCAGTATCTGTAGCCATTGGAGTGCGAGGTTCCGAAGTGTTAGAGGCATCAACATCTGATTCTTGTGTACTTTCAATAGCAGAAACTTGTTCCTCCTAATCCACCTGATCATTATCCACTTCTTCATCATTAGAGGAAAAGTGACTTACCTCCAATGCTCCCCTAAATGACTAGAAGACTCACCTTGTGAACCTGATGTTGTCGAGTCTAGTGATGGTATGTTTAAGACATCATACATCATTTTGGTCGATAACTCATCATCAGAAGGGGAGAGAAGGTGTTGAAGGACTTAAAGAATCCATCATAATCGAAGAAGAATGCGGGTCCTTTTCCAGTAGGGGGGTGGTGTATCTCTGAACTTCAATGTTGCACCGCACTTCTACTTCACATGTTGAGTTGTAGTAAACTCTCTTATTCGGTATGTTGTATCCTAGTAAAATTCCTTCTTCAGCCTTTTAACTGAACTTCCCTGACTGAGTTTTTTCAGCAGCGTACATGGTGCACCAAACGGTTCGAGGTACTCTAGATTAGGTTTACGTCACTGGAGCAACTCATAACACGTTTTACCATGACGTTTAACCATCAAGACTTGATTTAGGGCATAACATGCATTGGCAACTGCCTCATTCCAAAATTGGATGGGCAGTTTCAAGTCCGCTAGCATCGTTCGTGCTATCTCTATCAAGCTCTTGTTCTTCCGTTTAGCAACTCCGTTCATTTGTGGAGTGTAGGCAGATATGAACTGATGTACAATTCCTTTCTCTTTGCAGAATACCTCCATCCACTGGTTCTTGAATTCCATGCCATTGTCTGAGCAAATCTGTCTCACTTTCAGCTTGTAGAGAGATTCCAATGTAGTTACCAGCTCTTTGAATGATTCAAATGTCTTGATTTAGATTTCAAAAACATCACCCAAGAAAATCTTAAGTAATCATCCGTAACTACATAGTAGTACAAATCGTCGGCAATGCTCTTTGTACTAACTGGGCCAAACAGATCCATGTGAAGAAGCTCAGGAGGCAATTCAATGGAATTTACTTTCTTTGCCTTGTGAGACTTCTTAGTCTGTTTACCTTTCTTACACGCTACACAAAAATCCAGAAGTTGAAAATTCTTAACATCTTCCGTGGATTTATGTGTCCCATTCTCCAATGCTAGGAGATCGAGTCCCTCTCAGTTGCCTTTGACAAGAAGCATTGAACTTGATGATCTGTTGTGGATGCCTTTGATAGATCCAAGACATATAAATCATTATATCTTGAAGCTGACATTAAGATTTGGTCCTTCGGATAATGTAATCCTTCTTCAATACATAGCACTTCTTGTTTTCAAAAATAACCTTGAATCCTTTGTCACATATATTGGATACTAAAAGAAAGTTATTCTATAATTGCTGAACATAGTTGACCTTATCAAACTTTACTTTCTAGTTTCTCACTTCGCCTTGAGCGGTGATGTATCTCCTTTATTTCCAGCAAATGAGACATGTCCCCCTTTAATTTGTTTGACATTTGAAAGGAGAGACAAATTCCCAGTCATGTGCCTAGACACCCCACTATCAACAATCTAGGTGTTTGTGATAGCACTATAACATACACCCTGTGAAGACTCGGTTGAATCAGCCATCAACGCAGAGATTGACTCTTTGGGTGCTGGAGATTCTGAACATGTTGTTCTGAGATCTTCTTCAATCAGGTGATTGACCATATTCGTAGTATCTACATTATCTGACATCACTGGTTCAACTGCGATTTCACCTTCACTTGCAGAGTCATCATCCAAACCCTCGACATGGCAATGTTCGATTCACCAGGAGACACAAAACTGAAGGTCCAATCCTATCCTTCGTCACCTTAAGCAGTCAAGGCCTTTGTATCTTTGCTTAATGAGGTAGCTCCACTCGTGGGTTTGTCTTGATGGTTAAAAGATGAGAATGAATTCCCGTTACCTGTCTTCTTGGGCTTTACACATTCACGTTTGAAATGCCCCTTTTCTCCACAGGTAAAACAAGTAACTTTGGTTTTGTCGAAACCAAAGGTAGTATCTTTTGTAGCTATCAAGTTCGGTCCAGTCTTCTTTACAAAATTTTTCGCTCTTCTGACAGCACTCGCCAATGCCCACATAATATCCATTCTTTCTAGTTCATTTTCATCCACCTTCTCGTAGTCTTCATTGGCCAGATGGCAATTACCAATTTTCCCTATAACTAGACCATCATAAGAATGAACAACTACTGCTAGAAGGTTCATATGCTCCGTTGCAAACTCCACAGTAATATTTCCGAGATTCTCGGTCTTCAACTTAGTAGCATTTGCTTCAGGTTCGATATATTGGGTACTAGATGACCCTGAAGTTTCAGATCCAAAAGCTATGGGTTGAGAAGTTGCTGTTGAACTAGATACAAACGCTGTTTGAAGAGGTGCTCCTAAACTGGTTGAAGTGGAAGAGGAGTTATAAAGTGAAGGATTCTAGTAATAGGATCCTTTCTATGACCTATATTTCATCCTTAGTTCCTCCTCCCTCAATTTCAGGATGAAGTCGTTTATGTCTAATTTTTCCAGAATATTGTTCTGTCACAAGTTAGACACTAATGAGTCCCACTTCGCTGGAAAACCATCGGCAAAGCTTGACACTTTGTATTCCATTGACGTTGTGACCCCATGAGTGTGCAACTCACTCATTAGATGGTAGAACCTGCCTATAACGTCATCCAAACTTTCTTCATTGAAGAGAAGTTATCAAACTCCTTCTTCAGAGCCTTTGCCTTTAAATCTTTCAACATTGCATTTTCGTCGTATCATTTCTCCAAGGCTTCCCATAACTTCTTTGCCTGTTTGTTCTCAAAAAACTGATAGAATATGTCTTTTGGTATTGACTGAGTCAACAGGGCATAAACCTTCTTTTCAGCGTTATACTTCGCTTTCTGGTTGTCAGTCATACCACCCAAGGTTAATTTAACACCATCAGCACCAACCGGCATATTATGACCTGTCTCAATAGATTCCCTAAGGTTGGGATCAACTTCATTAAGATAGATCTCGAATCGTTGCTTCCATTGTGGGTAATCATCTAACGTTATAAGTTAAGGTGGTTTATTGTGATTCCCAATTTCTTTTTCCAGAAGCAAAAGGTTCTAGATCCATGAGTCCCTACCGGCACTAAACGCAGAGAATTGATCTTCCATATCTTTAAATTTGAACTTTAGAACTCAACTGATTTACTTGTGCGAATAGACAGATGCGAATGAGTCACTTGTGCGATTGGACAAATGCGTATGAGTCAATCGTGCGATTGGACAAATCCGGATGGCCAATGCGGATGACTCAGTCGTGGGAATGAAAGGTGCAAATGAATTCAATTGTGCGATTGGATTCAGTCGTACAAATGGAGTGTGCGATTGGAGACAAACGAATAAAGATGTTCAGTCGTACGAATGGATGAGTGACTGAGTTCAATTGTGCGAATGGGAGGTGCGATTGAGTTCAGTCGTGCGATTGAGCCAATCGTGCGACTGAAGGCTGCTGTTTTTGCAAAATCGAAGGTTTTTGTCACTTTGACACAAAAACACAATTTTTCAAGAACCCTAATATGTCGTATGTCGTATGTCGTAAAACGTAAAGTTTGAGACCTAGAGACGTCGAAAACACTGTTTTACTCAAAAAAGATTACTCTTTTGAATGAATAAACGTGATTTTTACACCGAAACTAATCGAATCACATGAAAAATCAAGAGCCAAAGCTCTGATACAACTTTTTAGGACCGTGTATGTATGGAGTGTTAACTGAAAATGCGTAAAACCAGATCAAATAATGCAGAATCCTATTTGATTGGCGATCCAATCTATGAGAACGCAGTTCCAATCAATCTAATGATTAAAGAAACGTTAAGAACGATTAGAACAAGATCAACTACAGCATATGAAGTTGAAACAGGTTTTCTAGAGTCTCTGGACGGCTAGGGTGTGAATATGTGTTGAAAGTCTTGAAGTGTTACGTTTTTCCACGAACTAGGGGGTATTTATAGGTTAGGGTTTTCAATCATACGACTGAACCATTAGCATGGTTCAGTCGTGCGACTGAGTCATGTGATTGGTTCATACGCACGACTGAAGGTTCAGTCGTGCGACTGAGTCAATCTTATGTCTCAATCATGTGACTGATCCAGTCTCCTGGTTCAGTCGTGCGACTGGTCCATTAGCATAAAGTACTCATGTGTATGGTCCATTAGCATGGTCCATTCGCATGAACACTTCATACGATTATGTTTGAACATGTTTCTCAATCATTATTGACTAAGAACTATGCATAATAACCTCAAACCTATATAGTTAGTTCAACATAATTTATCACACAATAAACAATGAAACATTAAACATTATAATCATCAGTCACATATTGTATTTCATTCAATTCATCTATTACATATATGTAAGACATGACAAACATTTTACATTAAGCTCCTCAAATCTCTTATACTTCTCCTCTCTAGTAACTCCTGCATGTATTTCAAATGCAAAGCTGAGTCGTATAACGTTATGGAACTAGAGGGCTTGTACAATATCTTACGTATCATAGAATAATGGCCACTTGTATAATGTATAGACATCTTCGACAGACAAGTTTGTTAGCCACATAGAGTCGAATACCCGGATAGTTTCCATTTTGCCCTCTCTTTGTAGAACTATGACCGCTTCGCCTGTTCTCCAATCATAATACCACCATTTGAAGTGTGGAGTAAAGTCCTATGGCATTTCCCATAAGGGAATCTTGGACATTGTGCGCGGAGGACTCCACTTCAGCAGCACTTTAGGCTTTCCAGAAATGGGATCTACTTCAGACCTAATAATGTACCTCTTCGGTTGTTGAGGTATGAAGTTCACCCATCTGGTGTGGTATTCTTTCCTTAGAGCAGCCTCAAACCAGCCTGGCATTTTTCTATGATCAGCATATAACAGATTTAGGCATGCCAGCTGGTTGAGCTCAAAACCAGGGAGAGTCTTCAGATCATGTGGATATCTGAAGTACTCTAATCCATTCTCCCTCTTAAGAGCATAGACGTTAAGATCCTCAAAATACGCCCATGAAATAATCTTTCTAGACACCTTTAGAAGCTTCTTGACATTGTAGAGCTTGGTGTAGGCATTTTGCTTTTGAGCTGTGCATTGGGCTCGTATCTTAGCAAAACAAGCTGCCCATTCAGCCTTCTTTATATCAACATCAGCATCCAAGGCTTGGGCTTGGCTTTCATTCTTCTCTGTTTCTTTTTCCATCTCATCCAGTTTGTCAAATGTAGCACTGCCAAGAGTGTCACCCAAGTCGGGGATCACATTGCCCTCTCGGTCAGTGTACTATGGATAGTGTTCAGCTATCACATCTTCAATCTCTATTTCATCTACGTCGTTTAGCTCGTCATCACCCAAAATATCAACCTTTAGTTGATTCAGAATGATCTAGTGAGTGGTGTTAATGTCAAGAACTTCCAGCTTCTAGACTTCTACATAGCATGTAAGAAAGGGAAACAGACCAAGAAAGCTCACAAGGCAAAGAAAGTTAATTCTATTTATATGCCTCTCGATATTCTACACATGGATTTGTTTGGCCCTGTCAGTACAAAAAGCATTGCTGGAGATCTATATTGCTTTGTAGTAACAGATGATTACTCAAGATTCTCTTGGGTAATGTTTCTGAAATCCAAATCAGAAACTTTTGAATTATTCAAAAATCTGGTAACTACATTGGAATCACTCTACAAGCTGAAAGTAAGGCAGATGCGATCAGACAGTGGCACTGAATTCAAGAATCAGTGGATGGAGGCATACTGTAGAGAAAGAGGAGTTGTTCATCAATTCACCTCTGCCTACACTTCACTAGCTTGATAGAGTCTGCCAGGACAATGCTAGCTGACTTGAACTGCCTATTCAATTCTTGAATGAGGCAGTGGCGAATGCTTGTTACATGCTCAATCGAGTCTTCATGGTCAAACGACATGGGAAAACATGTTATGAACTACTCTAGCGACGTAAACCTAACTTGGAGTATCTAGAACCATTTGGCGCACCATGCACATTATTGAAGAAGACTCAGACTGGGAAGTTCCCGAAGAAGGCAGAAGAAGGTATCTTTCTCAGATACAGCATACCAAACAAGAGAGTTTACAACAACTCAACGAGTCAGGTAGAAGTGTGCTGTAATGTTGATGTTCAAAGATACACCACCCCACCAGCTGGGAAAGGACCCTTATTCTTCTTTGACTATGATGGATTCTTTAAATCCTTCAATCTGCCGCCTTCTCATACTGATGACGAGCTTCTGCTAGGATGATGTACGACGTTCTTAACACTCCTCCACCAAACTCGACATCAACTGGTCCATTAGATGATACTTCTAACCCTTCAGGGGGAGACCTTGAAGTAAGTGATTCTTCATCGGATGATGAAGCAGTTGAGACTGCTAATGTGGACCAGGAGGAACAGGTTCCCACCAATGTATTACACAAGCATTAAATCCTGATGCCTCTGACACTTCGAAACCTCATACTCCAACAACTACAGAGACTGAACCTGAGTTTAACAATCTGGATAATAAGGTAGCTGTTCCAACCACTCCCAGATCTTAGCTAAATGTTTATCATCCCTTAGACAATGTCATTGGGGATGTTCGATCGGGAGTACAGACCAGAAATCAGCTATACTCAGCTGATTATGCCTCGGTAATGGAAAAGGGATATCTTCACGATGGTGCATATCAATGTTTTGTGTCTCAGTTTGAGCCAAAATATGTTAGTGAAGCCTTAAACGATGAGGCATGGGTCGGTGCGAAGCAGGAAGAACTCCTATAGTTCAAGAAGTTAGGAGTATGGACCGTTGTGGACAAGCCAAAAGGTGCTAAAATGATTAGCACTAAATGGGTGCTGAAATGCAAGAAAGATGACCAAGGGGTCATAATCAGGAATAAGGCTCGACTTGTAGTTCAAGAATTTCGACAAGTCGAAGGCATAGATTACAATGAAGTGTTTGCACCAGTGGTAAGGATGGAAGCAATATGTATATTTCTAGCTTATGCATCCTATATGAAGATTAAAGTTTATCAACTAGATGTGAAGAGTGCATTCCTTCATGGTGAAATCCGTGAGACAGTCTATGTCAGTCAACCCGAAGGATTTGAGGATCCTTATCATCGAATAGAGTTTACAAACTGGACATGGCTCTTTACGGGCTCCATCAAGCCCCTAGAGCCTAGTATAAGAAACTCTCAACTCATTTTGTGAAACATGGTTTTGGCAGAGGAGTGATTGACTGTACATTGTTCATCAAAGAAAAAGATGGCGATTTACTGCTAGTATAGATTTATGTTGATGACATAATCTTTGGTTCCAAAAATGAAGAATTATGTAAAGAATTCGAATCTTTAATGATAAAGTGTTTGAGATGAGTGCCATGGGGGAGATGAAGTTCTTTCTCGGCCTACAGGTGGATTAGACACCAAAAGGAATCTTTCTACATCAGACCAAGTATGTAGGCGATATCCTCAGTCGATTCGACATGGAGAATGCTTCAGCAGCTGGAACTCCACTTGCCATGAACCATGACGTGGCACCCGACAAAAATGGTGATCTGGTTGATGCCACCATGTACGGAGGAATGATCGGATCTCTCATGTATCTCACAACCTCACGTCTTGATATCATGTACGCTACGTGTCTTTGCTCCAGATATCAGGCAAAACCAAAAGTAAATCATCTCAACGGGGTTAAAAGAATCTTCCGTTATCTGAAGGGTACTTCAACAGTTGGGTTGTGGTATCCTCATGACGATGACTTTGAGCTTACAGCATATAGTGACTCAGATTATGGTGGTTGCAAGATGAATTACAAGTCAACATCAGCAGGATGTCAGTTCTTTGGTAGACGGTTAGTCACCTGGAAATGTAAGAAGCAGACCTCAGTTGCTCTATCAACATGTGAAGTTGAATACGATGTTGCTGCAAGTTGCTACTCGCAAATCATTTGGATTCAACAGCAAATGCATGATGACGGTTTGTAATTTTCTAACACCCCTATTTTTGTTGATAATTCTGCTGCAATAGTTGTAACCAAAAATCCGGTCCAACATCCTAAAACAAAACACATCGGTATTAAATATCCTATATATGTGACTATTTCGAAAAGCAATTAATCAATGTTGTTAAAATTAATACTGATTTTTAATGCGCCGACCTCTACACAAAAGCATTTGGTAAACCGAGATTTTTATATCTTTTAGAGTTAAATGCCGTGAAAAAGAAAAGTGAGGTGATTCAAGAAGAAGACAGTTCTTAGTCCGACTAGTTTTTCTTATTTTCTTATATTTTATTTTCCTGTCTATTAAAATCCAAAAAAAACACAATAAAATTTTCGGTTTTAGAATTTTAGGGGGAGAATAGTTTAGGTTAGTATTTAAATTACTTGCAGCATTTATTTACTCAAAGAAAACAAAAAACAAGGGGGGAGGGAAGGTTAGCTGAAAGAAGTGAAATAAAATCTGGGATTTTGATTCAAAGCTTATGGAAAGTGATAGTACACAGGGAACAAATTGGTTAGGACTTCAAAACTAGTTTGCTCGAAATGCGAAATTTAAAGTACAAGTCTAAGAAGTCTAAGCACAACTAAAGAAAAATAATAGTTAAACTAGTTTGCTACTGAGGTAACATAGAGAAAGTAGACCTAGAGGTTGCTAGTTCATTATATGATGTGTTGGTAGATTCAACACACTAGATAAGTAGACTTCATTGTGAATTAAAATTCAAACTAACTTGTTCAACTTGCTATGGTTCTCATCTTATCCCTGGTTAACACAATCAGCGCAGTTCCAATAAGGGGTGACGAGCAAAATAAATGCCACAAATGTGTGGGGATGACCATAAATATGAGCAAAGCGCATGTAAAAACTGCTAAAAGCAATCAAGCTAATGACAAATACGTTGTTGGTGCGTTGTGTGCAAAAGAAAAATATATGCTCTAACAAGAAGATAGGTTGTGTGCCTCTCTGCTGTGCGGTGGCACTGACCTGAGGATAAGCATAACCTAAATATTCTAGAATTCATTGTTGTTTGTGCCTCTCTGCTGTGCTGACCAGAGGCTTGGTATCTCTTTCAAAGCTCATAGAATAGTCTCTTCTTATCCAATACCCGTAGACCGCTCAAAAATCTCCTGAGGAATGTTTATTACCATATAAGTGTGAGATCCACACATGCTTGTTGAAATAATTAAACCTAATTCATCACCAATATAAGTCAAAAGTCTATGTTTGGATTTAAGTGGACAAACATACTAACAATCACCATGCCTGCAATTCTTGAAAGTTAAAGTCATTGTGTGCATCTTATAGCTCTAGTATGATTTCTTGAAAGTGCCAATGACTCTCAGACAAAACAAGAATCTAGCATCAAAGTGCATACTAAAAGTGGTTCCTAAACGATTCTGGTATACTTGTATGATTCCATAATGAATCGTTCCAATAATGATCAAATTAACTTGAAGTTGTTCTACTCAAACCCAAAACAACATATATATTTCTTGTTTTCATTTAAATTTCTAAGTTATTTAGTATTATCTAGTCTTTAGTAGTGTAGATGTCGGACTATCCAACTGGATGTAATCTATGAATCACTCACTAAAAGTGGTCACGTCTGAGGTGACCAATATGGTTTTAAATTAAAAGGATCACATCTGAGGTGATCAAACAGTTTTAAATTAAAATGATCATGTCTGAGGTGATCAAACGGTTTTCAAGTAAAAAGGCCATGTCTGAGATGATCGGTGTTCATAATCTTATAATCAATAGTTAAAATTGTTAAGTGTTTGAAAGTGCATGAGGTCAAACTCATAAGGATGAGCCAATCATACGAATGAATCATAAGAAAGAGCCAATCGCACGATTGAACGATAAGTATGAGCCAGTTGTGACATCCGTCGCCTTAAGGTCCGTCGAACGACATAAATAAGCATAGAAATATTTTAATTATTCTTCCTTTTCTTCATGAACTCCTGCTTTAAGGAATCATGTCTGCTTATTTTCCCTTGTGCCTGTACTTCCTCCGAGAACGTGTGTTAAGCATAAACCTTTTATAAATTTCATCACCATTACCACCAAATATTTCATTTTTAATTTTGACCATTGTCATTAATAAAACCATTTTAGACTATCAAATGCCATTAAACACGCTTTAAACCTTAATATAACGAACATTTTAAGATCGTAATCAACCGAAACAAATTTTTGGGAAACTCGAGGGTTAAGTGCAGGGACTAAACTTGTAATTTTGCAAACTTGGACTGGGTATATAAACCCCATTCCCAGCCATTTATCCTCATCCTCATCTTCTTCACCTTCAAAATTTTCTCCACTTTCTCTCTCGATCTAGCACCTAAAACCGTCACGTTTGTTGCGTTTTCACTGCCAAATCTTGGGTATCATCGTGTATACTCGTTCCTAGCAGGTAGACAACCTTGTTCAACTCATTTTTGGCTTGATTTTACTGTTGTGTTTTCTAGGGTTTCGGGTGCTCGGGTTCATCCGAGCACATGAGGTCGTGTGGGTGCGTGTGAGGTCTTTCTGCTTGTGTTTCATGTTTGTGTATGTTTGTATTGTGTTTCTGGAAGTCCTTGTGATGTAAAACTCGCGTTTAGAGCAGCTCGGGGGCTGCTCAGCCCGACCACAGTCGCGATTCTGCAGTTCAGGCGACTAGGTCTGTCAAGCGATTGAGTCGTGCGACTGAGTGAGTCGTGCGACTGAATCTTGCGTCTAAGTCTATTGTGCGACTGAGTTGTCCGACTAGGCATGTCGTGCGACTGAGTCGTGCGACTGTGAGTTTGTATGCGATTGAGTCATGCGTGCGAATGAGTGTATGTGATTGAGTCATGCGTATGATAGATTGTGTGCGATTGAGTCAGGTGACCGACTGAATGTATGCGATTGTGCGTGTTTCACACGACTCGAGTCCAATCGCACGAATGAAGGTTTAATCGCATGAAAGTAGCTAATTCGCACGATTAAGGGTTGATTCGTGCGCATGGAGTTTGGGTCGTGCGAATGGGTGTTGTGTGGTACGACTGAATGCCAGCCATACGAATGAAGACTCAATCGTACGAGTGAAGCTGATTCGTACGATTGAAGGTTGATTCGTAAGGATGGAGCGTTGAGTCGAGCGTCTGGTCCTGTTGTGTGACTGATGATGTTGAGTGTGAATTTCCCCTTGAACGTCTGATGATGATAAGGTAACATCAGTAAAAGTGTCATTGCTTGACCACAAAGATTAAAATCAACGCTATCAACATGCACATACTATTTCAATTGAAAACAACCTAACATTTTACAATTATCGACAATCCAATTGGAACTCCAAATACTTAACAAGTGCTATCTTTCATAACCACGAGATCATTTCACGAATGTCATAAGCAATGACGACTACTCGTAGTACTTGGATCTACATAAGATCTGATACATGTGTCTGCTTGTGTGTGTGTGCTACCAACGACCGAACCAATACAACCCGAACCGACCAACATTACTATACGCTTTATACATGTCATTAATGCTTGACAATAATTGTCAATAGGTGTTTGACCGATCATTGCATTCAACTGTTGGGAATCTCGATCTTTCATACTTACCACTTAACATGTGAGTTTCGTGGCCCCTTTTTTGTGCTTATACTACTTTACAAACATTTATAAACATGGGGGAAAAGTATGCTCACCTGTTTTCTATGCTGTACTACATACATACAATTTACCTACTTGGAATCAACGTGCTACTATTTTTTGGGTACTTATCTGATACATGCTTGAGTCTGCTTTGTGGTTCTTTCTTACAACCATTTAATTCCAGTGTGGAACCGACGGTTAGGTATTGGTAGTACTACTGGGTTGACACCCCCACCCTCGTGTTGGTATACTAGTTAGTACCAACAATAGCCAGGTACGGGCCTTGGGTGAATATATTCCGACAAAATTCTTTGTGTACGTCATTAGGTTTGGTAGTAAAGCTCTTGTCATGTGATTTTGCTTACTTATAACTGTATGCACGGTATTCTGCAACAACTTTATACAGCATCAATTACTTATTTACTTTAAACCTGCGAACTCACCAACAATTTTGTTGACCATTTGGAGCATATCTTTTCAGGTGATCATGCCAGCTGAGGTTCTAGGTGTGCTGCCTTAGTGGAGACCCTAGGATGCATTTTCGGGCCAAACTTGTCTTTTTGAAAACAAATGTTGTAACTGTTTCAGACAACATTATACTTTGTAACTTGTTCCCGGGTTGTGGGAATTGCATACAATATTATTACCTATGTTTATCTTATATCATGTTTATGCTTATGGCTATGTTGACGTGAATACTGACTAAACACGACACAAGTCCCCTTGTTGTCGGGTGTTGTCATGACACGCTTGTCATCATTATTATTATTGCATCTCTATCGCTTACCATGTGTTATGACGATTCCCGTCTCGTTACGCCCCCATGTTTCCGCTCTTAGCGGGGGTGTGACAGACTGGTATCAGAGCTATTGGTTATAGAGAATTAGGCAATACACTTGACCTAGACTATAACCTAGGAACCTTCATGTAGATTGCATGCCAGGGTTGTGTGCATTTTGTATCTCATACGTGTTCCTCATTACTTGTTCGTTTATCTATCTATTTCGTGATCTTTTCACCCTATGAGAGAGCCCTTGTGCTCACTCTTTTATGGGATGCTCCTATTAGATCTTCCGTTCCCTCTGCGCGCCAAGTTATCTTAACCAAATTCGGGTATTGGGACCCGAAGAGATCTTCACAGATCATATACTGCGCTTAACCTTGGATACTGAGACCGACCTGAGGAGGCTATGTCTGAATCCTTTAAGGATACGAGATAGGCAACCTCCACCAGACTATACGTGATTACATGCTCGGGCTCTCAGTTGACTTGATGGATTATTATGGATATGATGAGAAGGAAAGTCGGATGTCATGTAACCGGATCGGGCATCATTCTCGGTACATCGTGGGTGTGGTGGGAACGTTGCGGGGAACCCTATATATAAACATCACCGGTATACCGAGAATATGCTTGAAATGGGCTGCATGGTGATCTTGACCGACCGGAACATGAACATTGGAACTTGATAAGTGGAATACTTGTGTATTTTATGGTGACTAAAGCTTATATGTTACCTCTTTTATGAATAGAACATGCCGCCTCGAAGATCTACTCGCAGTAATAGTAGCGGAATTGAAGCCCCAAGGGGCAGAGGCAGAGGCAGAGGCAAGGGAAGAACCCCAAGAACAAGTGATGCTCCAGCCAGTAGCAATCAAGGAACAGGGAACGCGGATATGGCAGCCCTGATTGCTCAACAGCTGGCCGCACTAATTCCGACTATCGTGGCCCAAGTGAGCGATGCCCTTCAGAATTCTCACCCCCATGGGGACGGTGGCAATGATAATGAGGATAACGGTAACCCGACTGTGAACGAAAGCAATCAGGAGACCAGAAATGGTGGTACAGCCGTTAACGAAACTGTAATTGTTAATGAGACCGGGGTTGTGAATGCTAGACGGGGATGTTCGTACAAGGAATTTGTGGCTTGTAAACCACGAGAGTTTGATGGCAAAGGTGGAGCCATAGCTCTGACCAAATGGCTTGAAAAGATGGAGGCCGTGATCGACATCAGCGAATGCGTCGACAGCCAAAGGATTAAGTACGCCACTTGCTCACTACAGGGCAAGGCACTAACGTGGTGGAACACTCAGATTCAGGCTAGGGGAAGAGAATCCGCGATGCAAATGTCATTGGATGAGTTTAAGGCCCTAATCACCGAGGAGTACCGTCCTCTCAATGAGATGCAAAAGCTTGAGCATGATTTCTGGAATCATGCCATGGTGGGGGCTGGGCACGCAGCTTACACCGATCGTTTTCACGAGCTAGCAAGGTTGGTTCCACATTTAGTCACCCCGGAATCAAAAAGGATAGAGAGGTACATTTGGGGACTTACGCCTCAAATCCGGGCAATGGTAACCGCTACTGCTCCTCCTACTATCCAGAGCGCGATTCTGAAGGCTGGCGCTCTAACTGATGAAATGGTGAGAACGGGGGTATTGGGCAGGGGAGCAGAGAAAAGGAAAGAAGTTGGGGAAACGAGCCGGTCGAGTGCCGGGAAATTCGAGAAAAGGGCCAAGACAACCAGAAATTTTGTGGCCGTGATCCAGGGCAGGCGAGAATATATGGGTCCGCACCCCCGATGCGATAGGTGCAACTTTCATCATCCCCCAGCTATGTCGTGCCGGGTGTGCGCTAACTGCAGACGCCCGGGACATTTAGCAAGAGACTGCAGAACATCGCCGAATATGGTCGCACCAGTCAACGCGGTTAACCCCGCCGGGAACGCCAGGGCTTGTTATGAGTGTGGAAGCCCTGATCATTACCGAAACATGTGCCCCAAACTGAATCGGGCGTCGGGCCAACAAGGGAACAACCAGTATCAGACTATGGCTATAGCTGGAAATCAAGGCCCGACAAACCAGGGGAACGCGGCTCGGGGACGCGCTTTTGCCATTGGAGCCAATGAAGCCCGTCAGGACCCAAATGTCGTCACGGGTACGCACTTACTCAATAATCACTTTGCATCTGTATTATTTGACACTGGAG
The DNA here is from genome assembly GCA_025506515.1 of Flaveria trinervia. NCBI lineage: Eukaryota > Viridiplantae > Streptophyta > Magnoliopsida > Asterales > Asteraceae > Flaveria > Flaveria trinervia. Next base: position 36,770,016 of record CM046458.1, on the reverse strand, counting down.
CAGACAATAGCTTTATATCTTCTGAATTTATGCAATTGCTCGATTTGAGTCCTAGTAGGCTAGAAACTAGCTACTCTGTAGAGATGGCCAATGGTAGGGTTGTTTAGGCCAACGGGCTTATTAGAAAGTGCTCGATAATATTAGAGAATCACGCCTTCGATATAGACTTGATACCCTTCGAGTTAGGAAGTTTCGATGTGATTGTGGGAATGGATTGGTTGTCGAAACACGGGGCCGAGATTGTCTGTCGAGACAAGGTAGTGCGAATCCCTATGTCAGACGAGGGAGTACTCAGAATTCAAGAAGAAAGACCGGGGAGAAACTTAAAGCTTATTTCCTGCATGAAAGCACGCCGGAGTTTACGAAAACAGTGCTACTCTTTTCTGGCTCACGTGGTGGAAAAGAAGGAAGAGGAGCAGAAATTGGCAAATATCCCTGTAGTGCGGGATTACCCAGATGTATTTCCTAATGACTTGCCTGGTTTGCCTCCTCCACGACAGGTGGAATTTCGTATTGAGTTGGTTCCTGGAGCTACACCGGTAGCAAAGACACCGTATTGGTTGGCACCGTCTGAAATGCAAGAGTTATCTAGCCAGTTACAGGAACTACTGGAGAAGGGTTTTATTCGGCCGAGTCACTCGCCTGGGGAGCACCAGTGTTATTTGTCAAGAAGAAGGATGGTTCGTTCCGTATGTGCATCGACTACCGTGAGTTGAACAAATTAACTGTGAAGAATCGGTATCCTCTCCCTAGGATCGACAACCTGTTTGATCAGTTACAAGGAGCTTCGTATTTTTCCAAGATCGACCTTCGATCTGGATATCACCAACTAAGAGTTTTCGAGGAGGACATACCGAAGACAGCGTTTAGAACTCGTTATGGGCACTATGAGTTTTTGGTCATGCCGTTCAGATTGACTAACGCACCAGCTGTGTTCATGGACTTGATGAATCGGGTGTGCAAACCTTACTTGGATAAGTTTGTGATCGTATTCATTGACGACATACTTATCTACTCTCGATCGAAGGAGGACCATGAAGAACACCTTCGGGCAATACTGGAACTGTTAAGAGAAGAGAAACTTTTCTCCAAGTTCTTGAAGTGTGAATTCTGGCTGCGAGAGGTGAAGTTTTTGGGTCATGTGGTTAACAAAGACGGGATTCATGTAGATCCCGGCAAGATCGAAGCGGTAAAGAAATGGGATACACCCCAGACACCTTCAGAGATACGGCGGTTCTTAGGATTAGCCGGATACTATCGTCGTTTCATTGAGAACTTTTCAAAGATTGCTCAACCGCTGACGTTGCTGACTCAGAAAGACAAGAAGTTTGATTGGGGAGATGCACAAGAACGGGCGTTCCAAACGCTGAAAGATAAGCTGTGCAATGCACCGATATTGTCCCTCCTAGATGGAACTGATGCTTTTGTGGTGTACTGTGATGCTTCGCATCAAGGGTTGGGATGTGTGCTAATGCAGAAAGATAAGGTGATTGCCTACGCTTCGCGACAACTTAAGGTGCACGAGAAGAACTACACGACTCATGATCTTGAGTTGGGCGCTGTAGTATTTGCACTTAAAATATGGAGGCATTACCTGTATGGAACCAAATGCATTGTATACACAGATCATAAAAGCCTTCAACATATTCTGGACCAGAAAAAACTCAATATGCGACAACAACGTTGGGTAGAGCTTCTTAGCGACTACGATTGTGAAATCCGGTGTCACCCGGGGAAAGCTAATGTGGTGGCTGATGCTCTAAGCCACAAAGAACGCGTGAAACCACTACGTGCTTGAGCTTTGGGATTGATCATTCAAACAAATTTGAAGGCTCAGATCCAAATTGCACAAAGTGAGGCGTTGAAAGAAGAAAACCTTGCGGGAGAAGAATTCCGAGGGTTGGATAAACAACTGATGTGCAAGGACGATGGCGTACAGTACTTCGGGGACCGTATATGGGTACCCAAGTGGGGAGGTGTACATACCTTGGTCATGGATGAAGCACACAAGACGCGATATTCTATTCATCCTGGCGCAGACAAGATGTACCACGATCTCAAAGATCTGTACTGGTGGCCAGGCCTAAAGAAATACATTGCTACGTACGTCAGCAGATGCTTGACATGCTCGAAAGTTAAAGCTGAACATCAGAAACCATCGGGACTGTTACAGCAACCTGAGATTCCCGAATGGAAATGGGAGAACATAGCCATGGACTTCATTACCAAACTTCCTCGAGCGAGCAACGGGCATGACTCGATATGGGTCGTAGTGGATCGAATGACGAAATCAGCACACTTCTTGCCAATCCGAGAAGACTACAAAATGGACAAATTGGCGAGATTGTACATAAAAGAGGTCGTGACAAGACACGGAGTGCCGGTGTCAATCATATCCGACCGTAACGGCCGATTCACTTCATGATTTTGGCAAACACTACAGAAAGCAATGGGCACTCGATTAGACATGAGTACCGCCTATCACCCCCAAACAGATGGCCGAAGTGAGCGAACTATACAAATGCTAGAAGACATGCTGAGAGCATGTGTAATCAATTTTGTTGGTAGTTGGGATACTCATTTGCCCTTGATTGAGTTCTCTTACAATAACAGCTACCACACCAGCATTGGGTGTGCTCCGTTCGAAGCGTTGTACGGAAGGAAGTGTAGATCACCCGTTTCTTGGGCCAAGATTGGTGAAAGTCAGTTAACAGGCCCAGAGATCATCCAGGAAACAACCGACAAGATCTTCCAAATCAAAGAGAGGCTGAAAGCCGCTAGAGATCGCCAAAAGAGCTACGCCGACAATCGTCGAAAGCCTCTATAATTCAATGTTGGGGACCGAGTGCTACTCAAAGTCTCTCCTTGGAAAGGAGTTGTTCGGTTTTGAAAGAAAGGGAAGTTAGCCCCAAGATACGTTGGACCATTCGAGATTACAGAAAGAATTGGTCCAGTGGCTTACCTATTAAGGTTACCACAAGAACTCAATGGTGTGCATGATACTTTCCATGTGTCGAACCTCAAGAAGTGTTTGGCTGACAAATCACTTCACATACCCATTGACGACATCAAAATCAACGAAAAGCTTCATTTCATTGAGGAGCCCATTGAAGTCATGGATCGTAAGGTCAAACAGTTGAAGCGCAGCAGAATACCAATTGTTCGCGTAAGGTGGAATTCAAAACGAGGGCCAGAGTTTACATGGGAACGGGAAGATCAAATGAAACTCAAATACCCACACCTATTCGTGGATGACACTCTTGGAACTAACTCCAGCTGAATTTCAGGACGAAATTCTCTCAACTGGGGGATACTGTGACATCCGTCGCCTTAAGGTCCGTCGAACGACATAAATAAGCATAGAAATATTTTAATTATTCTTCCTTTTCTTCATGAACTCCTGCTTTAAGGAATTGTTGGACCAAAAGAACCAATGAGCCAAGATCAGAAAACCTCTAAGTCCCACATGATATCACAACAACTGCTGAAAGCTTCTTTAGCAGTTTGACAAGTACTAAAGACTTTAACAGCTGAAGATCAAGTGCTGAAGAATTCAATAGCTGAAGAACTAAAGTGCTGAAGTACAACAGCTGAAGAACACAAGTACTGAAGCTGAACAGCTGTAGAACACAAGTGCTGAAGCTGAAGTTCAAAGTACTGAAGTACAACAGCTGAAGAATTTACAAGTGCTGAAGATCAACAACTAATGTACAAAGTCTGAAGACAAAGACTGAAGACATCAGCTGATGATATCTACTGAAAGCCATCAGCTGATGAAACATCTGAAGTTCAAGTCTGAAGATCAAGTACTGAAGTTTCAGAAGTTTGTCACAACAGCTGAAGAGTACTTCTTCAGTAGTTATGATATCAGTAGTTTTATATTTTTACTTTCAGTAGTTTTGTAAAAGGACTGAAGAGCTTGTTCTTCAGTCGTTGTAGTTTCAGTAGTTTTATGTTTTTCAGTAGTTATAACAACTGATAACACTTAGCATTTTTGTAAGGAGATGTCAGCTGTTTTGACATCTTCAGTAGTTGTGTTTCAGTTGTAATAAATCTGTTTGATGTCACTATCAAGTGACATCAGCAGACGTCACATCTCTTATATAAGAGGTGTTGACCTAATTGTAAGTGTGACATTCTGTTACTACGAAAGCGAATATTGAATGAAATATATTTGCAGAAATTCTCTCTCTATAACCGTCTTTGTTCTTCATTGAATATCGTTTTGTTCTTGTGAATTGGCTAATTCATTGTTTGATTTCGCTGCTATACTCTCTAATCAATCAAACATAGATCACTGATCCTAACAAGTGGTATCAGAGCCTGGTTAATCATTGATCGATCTAACAATTGATCATTGAAACTGCTAATTGATATCTGTGTTTGATTGAATTAGCATATTCGCAAGAACTGGTTATAGATTATTGAATTTCTATCGCTTTCGTTCATTTATTTTAAGATCTTCTGGTTCAATTGGTTGTTGTGTTTTGTTCTAAATTTGGTTTAGCTTAATCGAATTTGATTGAATCTGAGATGACGACTCCTTCTAATGATCCTCACAATACCGGTTCCTCAACCAAGCTTCCGATGCTGGTTAGGACCGAGTATAACATATGGCAACGAAGAATGCTTCATCACCTGTCTGTTAACAGTTCAGGTTGTTGGACATCTGTGGTACATGGACCACATAAGCCTATGGTGAACAATCTGGAAACCAATCAAATGGTTCCGAAGAAGAAGGAACAATACTCTGATGAAGATCAGAAACTATTTGAGATTGATGCTAAAGCCCATGGAATTCTGGCCATGGCACTGCCTAATGAAATCTATTCTGGGCTTATGCATCATGAAACTGCTCATGATCTCTGGAATGCCCTGAAGGAACAATTCGGTGGCACAGATGAGGTCTTAGCAAACAATAGAGAAATCCTTGCCCAACAATATGAGACATTCTCTCATAGAAAGGGTGAGACACTGACTCAACAGTTTGAGTGTTTTTCCTGCTTGATATCTGAGCTGAAAATAGTGAAACAGGAATACACCAATAGCCAGATGAACAACAGATTCCTCAGATCACTGCCTGAGAGATGGGACACATACACTATTGTCCTACGCTCCAGTGCAAATCTGGATGGCCTATCTCTCACCCAACTTCATGGGAAACTACTTACATTTGAAAGAGAGATAGAGCAGAAGAGGAAACTATCCTCATCAGGAAAGCTCACTGATGACTTTGTACCAGGGAATACTGCCTTGGTTGGTCATGAGTCAGAATATGCTGCATCTGAAAGCAATTATGATGAGCATATATATTTCTCTTCAAATAGTTCTGATCATGCATTTGTTGGTATTGAGAGTCATTCTGGCAGTATTAGTGACAATTTATGCTTCATTATGGATGATCTGAAAGGAATAGCTGATGATAATCTAGAAGAGATGGATATTCTGAGCCAAATGGCATTGATTAATATCAGATCTCAGAAGTTCTATAAGAGAACTGGCAGGAAATTTCCTGGACTCTTTGGCAAAACCAAAGTTGGTTTTGACAAGAGTAAGTTGAGGTGTCACAAATGCCAAAGGCTAGGACACTTTGCAAGAGAGTGTAGATCAACTGGATCTAACTCTTCTGCACCCTTTGTGACTTTTCCTAGTACTAGTCCACAAAACAGAGGGCAACATCCTGCTGGTTCTGGTCATCATTCACATCCTAGATCTCCTGCTTACTTTGTTCCCCAGGGTCAAATGTCATATCCTTATCCCTGCTATTATATGCCTCAACCAAATCCTGTTCAAGCTCCAATTGCACAACAACCACAAGTATTGCCTGAACCACAACCTTCCCAATCTCATCAACAAACTCAACCTCAACAACACAGCTTCTTCACCCCAGGAGTTTTTGACTGGAGCAGTTTACCAGATGACTTGTCTGGTCATGAACAACTGTTCTCAGGTGCTGGTCAACATGGTGGTGAAAGTCCTTTGGAAATCTAGCTCTTATGGCTTTGGATTCTGCTGATACTTCATCCTCTAATGCCTCTACACCAAAGGTATCACAGGTATCCTCTGAGGCAAAAGCCAAATTATGTTCTGAAACATGCATAGCAGCATTTGCATCTATTAGAGAAGCAAATGTAGCTTTAATCAACAAGAACATTGAGCTAGAACAAATAATTTCCAAAAGCAAAGCTGAATTTGAGTCTGTACTTAATGATAAAAATGATGAGATTTACAAACTGAAATGCCAAATAACTGATGATAAGGCTAGGGAAGAGATACTTCTAGAGAAGTATAAAGATCTCAAAGAAACCCTTGCAGTTACTCAGGTAGAGTGTGATAGATGGGTACAATCATGCAAAGGTTTTGAAATGCTTCTTAGTAAGCAATCTGCTTCCAATGTGAAGTTTGGCATTGGTTACAATCACACTGCTCCACCTACAGATTTTACTCCAGAGCAGAGGTAGAATCTGATGGTGAGAGTAATAACCAATCCATCTCATCATGTGATCTACTTTCTAATACAGCATAATCAGAAGTAGAAGTCAGCATCAAGCCCTCCAGAACCTATCAGCTGATGTTGATGGTTCAAATGCTGACACTCACATGATCAATGAGTTGATCAACTCAGGAGTTAATTCTAAAAGTCCTGAAAGGACTAGAGAGCACGATTTAACACCTGAAGTTCAAACTCCCACTACTGTCAGTACTGAAAGAAAGAAAACTGTCAGTAGAAAGAGTTTGAAGGCTACTAAAGAGGAAGTCAAGAAAGCAAACAATGCTTCCAAAGCACTGAAGAACAAGTCTTCAGTTGCTTCACCCTCTTTAGTTGATGATCAACCTAAGATGAAGAAGAAACCATGTGAAGTATGTGGTTTGTTCAATCATCTTACAGATGATTGCTGGTACAAAAGAGGTTCCAAACTCAAACATAAAGAAGAAATTAAAGAGAAAATGGTAAAAATGAAAACTGAGTTTGAGACCACATTTGTTTCAGCAACATCAAATCCTGTAACCCTTAAGTCCTCAAAGAAATCCAAAAAGGAAGGGGTTAAACAGGTGACAGCTGAGAGTGCTCAAAAGAAGAAGGTGCAACATAGGAACTTATCAAACTCCACTGGCAATGTGTCTGATGAGTTGAAAGCCTTATCACAAAATCAGACACAGTTGGTTATGATGGTTCAACATCTGTTGGGTAGAGTTAACCAATTAGATGCTCCTATGTTGAAACCACAGAAAAGGAGATCCAAGCCAAAGGATTCCTCTTCTTCACCATCTTTTTCATCTCAGGCTGTTATTTCAAATAAACCTGTTAGTTTACCATCTATGATGAGACCAAGCCCAAAACCAAAAAGGTTTGGGTCTCCAAAACTAACTGATTGTTTATTATTGCAGGGTTCTCCAACATGCCCAAGTAGCATCTGTATGTAGACAGTGGGGGATCTATGCACATGACTGGGAACAGCTCTCTTCTTCATGACTACTCTCAAGGAAAGAAGGGTTTTGTTTCTTTGGCAATGATGCTAGAGGTTACATCATTGGAAATGGCTTTGTCTCCAATGGAGAAATCAAGTTTGATGATGTTAATCATGTGGAAAATCTCAAGTACAATCTCTTGAGTGTCAGTCAAATGTGTGATAAAGGCCATGTTGCTCTTTTCACCAGTCAGAACTGTAGGATTCTGTCATCCAAAGTTCTGCATTTGATTGACAAGGTGTTGGATGATCACACTCTCCTGAGAGGCAACAGGACAGGAAGAGTGTATGCCTTAGATCTTTCCAAGAAAATAGATCTCAGAGGCAATTCTTGCCTATTTTCCAAAGCCTCTTCTCAAGAATCTAAACTGTGGCACAGAAGGCTGGGTCATGTTAATTTCAAAAACATGAATCAGCTTATCCACAATAGTTTAGTCAGAGGCTTACCAATAAAGGAGTTCCACTGTGATGAAACCTGCACTGCTTGTTTAAAAGGAAAACAGCACAAAGTCTCATTCCCTCCTATTGAAGAGCCTAAGTCCACTGCCTGCTTGCAATTACTGCATATGGATCTATTTGCTCCTGTGAGAGTGATGAGCATGGCAAAGAAGAAATACTGTCTGGTAATTGTGGATGATTACTCCAGATTTGTATGGACTTTCTTTCTACATTCAAAGGATGAGGTTGCTCAGAAGGTTATTAACTTGTGTTGTATATTGAGAAGCAGTATTCCCTTCCAGTCAAGTGTATCAGGAGTGATAATGGAACTGAATTCAGAAACCATACACTTGATGACTTCTATCTCTCAAAGGGAATCAAAAGGAAGTTAGCATCCCAAGGACTCCAGAACAAAATGGAGTAGTGGAGAGAAAGACATGACCCTAATTGAAGCTGCAAGGTCCATGTTGTTGACTCTGGTTTGCCACTGACCTTTTGGGCTGAAGCTGTCAACACAGCTTGCTATGTGAAGAATAGAGTTTTAGTAAATCAGAGGTTGATGAAGACTCCATATGAAGTTCTCCATCACTTGGCTCCTCTAATTTCACTCTTCAAAGCATTTGGGTGTCCCTGTTTTATTCTCAACACAAAGGATCAACTCCATAAATTTGATCCTAAGGTGGATGCAGGGTATTTTTTGTTGGTTATTCATCTACTTGCAAGGCATACAGAGTCTTCACTGCAGAACAAAGATAGTTGAAGAGACTTTGCATGTAAAGTTAATGAATCTCCTTTGGACAAGATTCCACAAAACCCTGTGGAGTTGTTTGATTTGGACATACTGCAATATGTTCCTTATCAACCTCCAGCTGTTGCAGATCCTGTGGATAAATCATCTTCTGCAGCATGTCTTCCACCTGCTGGTATTGATGATGATGATGAAATATCAATACTCACCTATTCAAGTTTAGTGACCAACTGCCTTGTGTCTGCTAAATTTGATGTTCATGTAGCTTCAGCAGTTCCATCCACAACAATGCTGATGAGATCTCTGTTTCCTCTACATCTTTTGAGTTACCATCTAATTCTTGGTTTCAAGAGTCTACATCAACATCTTCTGCTGCTGAAGGTTCTACAACACTTGCACAGATCTCATTGTTTATCAAGAACTGAAGAATCACCCCATGTCCCAGATTATTGGTGATATCAATGCTGGTGTTTCAACAAGAAGCCAATTGTCTAACTTCTGCTTCTATGCTCTCTTCATCAGTCAGCTAGAGCCAAAGAACTACCATGTTGCTTTGAGAGACAATGGATGGGTTGAAGCTATGCAGCTTGAGCTACTTCAGTTCAAGAAACAGCAAGTGTGGGAACTGGTTCCTCTTCCCCCAGGTAAGTGTGCAATAGGCACTAAATGGGTGTTTAGGAGCAAAACTGATGAAAATGGGCTTATTGTTAAGAACAAGGCTAGACTGGTTGTACAGGGGTTTTCACAAGAAGAAGGTATTGACTATGATGAAACCTTTGCCCCTGTAGCCAGACTAGAGGCAATCAGATTGTTCTTAGCCTATGCTGCATTCCACAATCTTAAAGTTTTTCAAATGGATGTCAAAAGTGCATTTTTATATGGTAAAATAAAGGAAGAAGTTTATGTGTGTCAACCACCAGGCTTTGAGGATAATAAACATCCTGAATGGGTGTATAAACTTGATAAGGCTCTTTATGGGTTGAAACAAGCTCCTAGAGCCTGGTATGAGACACTCTCTACTTTTCTTCTTAAGAATAATTTCACTAGAGGCTCCATTGATAAAACTTTGTTTATTAAGAAGGTGGATCAGCATAAGCTACTTGTTCAGATTTATGTTGATGATATTATTTTTGCGTCCTCTGATCCTCAGTTGTGTGATGATTTTACAACATTAATGAAAAAGAGGTTTGAAATGAGTGCAATGGGAGAATTACAGTTCTTTCTAGGCTTGCAAATTAAACAAAAGGCTGATGGAACCTTTATTCATCAGTCAAAATATACAAAAGATCTTTTGAATAAGTTTGATTTACAAAACTGTAAGCCCTGTTCTACTCCCATGTGCAACACCACACAACTGGATGCTGATCAGAAAGGTAAAGCTGTTGATGAAATACTTTACAGATGTATGATTGGGTCCTTGATCTATTTAACAGCTTCTAGACCAGATATTATGTTTGCTACATGTGTTTGTGCTAGATTTCAGGCTGCTCCTAAAGAGTCTCATTTGATTGCAGTCAAGAGAATCTTTAGATATTTGCAAGGTACACAATCTCTGGGTTTATGGTATTCCACTGGACACTCTTGCAAATTAGTTGCTTTTTCAGATAGTGACTATGCAGGGTGCAAATTAACTAGAAAGTCAACTTCTGGTGGTTGTCAATTCCTAGGCAACTGTTTGATTTCTTGGCAGAGTAAGAACCAAACATCTGTTGCTACATCAACTGCTGAAGCCGAGTACATTGCTGCTGCAAGTTGCACTTCGCAGGTACTCTGGCTTCAGAACCAACTTCTGGATTATGACATTACAGAGACTAAGACTCCATTATTAATGGATAGTGCTTCAGCTCTGTGTATTGTCAAAAATCCAGTCCAGGACTCTAGGACCAAACATATAGAGATCAGACATTACTTTATTCGGGATTGTTTTGAAAAAGGTCTGATTGATCCTAAGTTTGTGCCTAGTGCTAATGAGCTTGCAGCTATTTTTACTAAGCCTTTGGATAGTTCTACTTTCCAAAACCTTGTGTTAAGGCTTGGTATGCTGCAAATAGAATAAGTGACAACTAATGATGATTTCAGTAATCATTACTGGTGATCATTGGTACCCATGTCATATATAAGTACTGATGAGTCCTTTCACCTTCAGTAGTTTTTATAACTACTGATGGCTAAATGCCTCACAAGTACTGAAGTACTTTATCTGTTCCAAACTACTGATGTAGTTACAACTACTGATGTAGTTACAACTACTGAAATCAGTACAACCAGATAAGTACTGACGTCCTATGAAACACCTGAAAAGCAGATGCAAAGTCTGATGAGTAAGTGTTGAGGACAATATGAAACAACTGAAAGGCTATGAATTGACGAAATCTACTGACGAGAACTTTCTCTTCAGTTGTTTCAACAACTGCTATTCGTTTTAAACAACTGAAGCAAAAACATGTCTTTAGTAGTTTTTATAACTACTGATGACTAATACCAAGTCTTCAGTTGTTTACAACAACTGATGACAAAACCATTGTCTTCAGTAGTTTCACAACTACTGATGACAAACACCAAGTCCTCAGTTGTTTCATCATCTGAAGTCAAAACCACGGTCTTTCAGTAGTTTTCTAACTACTGATGCCTAACACCACGACTTCAGCTGTTTCAACGTCTGAAAGGTAATACCATGTCAACAGTCGTTCAAAACTACTGATGACTAACACCAAATCCTTCAGTCGTTTTCTAACCCATACCCTATAATATCCCTGACCTAATCCTTCAAAGCTTCATCTTCTTCAAACCTAACGTTCCTCTCCAAAACTTCTCTCTTCTAAATGGCGTCCATGCAAATCAAACCGCGACACAACTGTGCAGCTTACCTTACTAAATCGCCATTCTGGGCTAAGTTCGATACTGCTATCGATCTTATGGTCCAGTCACAATACAAAACGGCAACTCTTCTCAATCCCATCCTTCATGCCGAATCCCTCAACAGTTTTGGATGAACGTCACACACCACTGGGGAGAACAACACAGCATCTCTCCGGTCGGTCGTCAACAACCAAGAAGTGGTCATCACTCCCGAAATACTTCGCCAAACTCTACATCTGGATGATGCCATTTCTCCTGCTGGATATCCCAAGGGCACAACTGATTTATCCTTTGCTCATCATGGATATCAGGGCAACCTTAGTGCCTCCACTATAATGAAGAAACATTTCCATGACGCTGAACGCCTAATTTTTCACATGGTAAATGTCTGTTTGGCTCCTAAGACTTCGTCTTGGATCAAATGTCTACGAAGTGGCAGCAGTAATGTATTCTATTCTTGAGCAACAGCCTTTAAATTTTTCAGAAATAATATTTTCAGAGCTCAAGGATATGGCTCAAAAACTAACTGCTAACCGTTGGATATTATATCCAGGTTCATAATGGCCATATTACAAACCAGCTTCAAGCTGAGGGACTTGTTGGCCTGGGAGTCCTGCTATGGCTGTTTTGCCTGAAGTATACTCCCGGCACAACTCTGACCACTCACTCAAAATGGCTGCCAAGCTGCGCAAACCCACGCAGCTGGAACCCTCAGCCACCACCTCCAAATCAAAAGTCCCCACCAAACCCACCAAAAAGAAACCCAAAACGGCTACTCAGGGAAATGAGTCCCCTGAGGATGCCCCTGCAACACAAACGCAGGATATATCCACTGCTATAACCCCCTAGTGGATATAAGGACTCTTCCAGCCATAGCCGCTCAGGATTCCTCTCAACAGGAGCCTGCAGCAACCACACAAGGGGTACCCACACATCTGGAATCTTCCTCACTTGAGGGGATTGCCATTGAAGAGCACCATCCTCCCCAGGTGCACACTGCTTCTATCCCTTCCCCCCATGCAACCGCCCCCCAAAGCCCTACATTGCTTGTTGCACAAGTGCTGACTCAATTGCACTCCTCACCCCCTCCCCAGATACCAATTACTACTGGGAACACCTCTACCATTGAGGGGAGGACCAAAGTGCAATTGAGAACCCACAACATAGGGGTTTACCACTTCTATCTCCTGGTGTAGATAGGGAATTAGAATATCTAGTGAGGTTGCCACCTCTTCTGCATCAGCACATGATCAGAATGAGGCTGGTAACATTGCTAAGACCTCACTAGAGGCAACAGCTGATGATAGACATAGTCCTGAGGCTGGAAGTCCCCAGTACCAAGACAAGGGGCACATGCTACAACTGGTCTACACCCAGTGCATGTACATCCTGCTCCAAGCAGGAGGTCAGGTGATTCAGCTTCTGCTGATGATGACCTGGGCTTTTTCTACGATGTTCTTGCCCAGAACACAATCCTTGAGGAGGAAGTCAGTAGGCTGCAAAACCTACTTGACCAACTCTCTCAAAGAGAAAGACCATCTGCCTCCACCAAACCACAGATGGCACCTTCTCTGAAGGTCTTCCAAACACTGAGCCACTCCCAACAACTAAGCCACCTGCCTCTGCTTCTAGCACTATTTCTCAGGAACAGAACCCTCTTGAGCAAATAGTTGCTGTCCTTCAAAATTCCCTCCCTCTCATCACACCCATAATCACTGACATTGTGACTAAAGCCATTGATGAGAGGATTTCCTCAACTTTACAACCATTGATTGATGCTGCTGTGCAAAAGACACTTTTTGCGGTACAAACCCCTACCTCCAATGCATCCAAAATGGGGGAGAGTACTGCAGTGAAAGAAAAGAAGAGGAAAAGAACAGAGGATGAGAAGGCCCAAGAGCAAGCCCAGGAGTTGGAAAAAGAAAAGCAACAACTGATCACCTATAAACGAAAGAAAAGTGCTGATGATCAACCTACTGCTGAAGAAAAATCCTTGGAAGAGCTGGTAAAAGATGCTGATGATACACACAGCCGATCCATGGATAAAATATTGAGCAACTCTTCAGGCAAGGTTTTGATACAACCACATTAGATAGTGAAATCAGGAAGTTGGAAGTGGAGGAGATTCAAACCCGATGGGCTGGGTATGATGCACTTGAAAAGGAGAGATTGGAGATCATGATCCGTTTCATTGCCAAATACTTAGGAAGATCTTTGATGGAGATTCGTGCGTGGACCAAAGACAGTATTCTGGCTATAGCCACCAGAATCTGTCTGTCTAAGCAATTCCACAAGGGGATTATCATTGAAGCCCTTGATAAGGCTGGGGCTGGAAAAAGGTTTGAAATGGCAAGACTTACAAAGGCTAAACACACAACCAAGATGCTGGAACAACCTTCCCTTCCACCCACTCAAAAACAGCCTACCCCTCAAATCTCCAAACCAATCTCAAAGCCCAAATCCAAACAACCACAACCTCAACCCACAAAACCAAATCCCTCTCCATCTAAACCAACAGCCGATGACGCACCCAAGAAGAAGAAGAGAAGGGTGTTGAGGCTAGAAGAAGAAGAAGAAGAGGATGATGTGGAAGAAGATAGGATGCCTCTGTCTGCAGTCCTAACATTGGCTAAAGCCAAACCTATGCCCATCACTCCCACCTCACAAATGGATGCTGTGAGAGTAAAGATTGAAGAAGAGGAGCAGCAAAAGCTTTATGATGATGAAATGCTGAAAAGCATTGACAAAACTTATGCTGCTTCTTCATCAATTATCAGCATGAAGAAAGAAGCTCTGAGGTTGTACACTCTCGCCAACACATTTCAATATCTGAAGGAAAGGGTGAGAGTATGGTCTGATCCGAGGGTGGCTCATAGGATTGTAAAGAAAGACATTCCTTCGAGATACAAGGGTCAAGTCAAGAGGATCGTAGATGAAGAGATCACAGTGGCCCTTGTAGTATCACCCTGGGAGATTGTCGAAGATTTCAAGAAGGCCTACAAGACTAAACAACCACCCCAGAAGATGCTAGAGAACAGGATTATTAAAAAGGGGTTAGTCTACAAGAGGTTTGAGAACTTCAAACAAAATAAGCTTAGTCTGTTACTCGAAGGGAATCATCTTGATGAGTTTGCATACAGACAAATTACAACAGTTGAGCTCAAAAATGGCAAACAGGCCAAGTACATCTTAGAGCTGTATGGGCGAGAAGGATTGTTTGATGGTGAAGCCGAGAACCTGACCATGGAAGAACAAATCATGTTTCTCAGAGCCTACACCAGAGAATCCTACAGGCTCATACACGGGAAGTAGATCTCATGAATGGGATAACAACTCTGTTTCCAGTTCCCCAAAACAGAGTTCCCATTCATATCTTGCCAAACAAATATCAGAGACTTCTTCCCAGGCCGGAGCTTATATGGGTCATCTTCTCTACTGATCAAGAAGGAAAAAGACCAACCTTTTGCCAACAATAAGTGGGATAATAAATAAATTAGAGGTTTTGGCTGCATTGGTTCAGGGGGAGTTTGTTGGACCAAAAGAACCAATGAGCCAAGATCAGAAAACCTCTAAGTCCCACATGATATCACAACAACTGCTGAAAGCTTCTTCAGCAGTTTGACAAGTACTGAAGACTTCAACAGCTGAAGATCAAGTGCTGAAGACTTCAACAGCTGAAGAACTAAAGTGCTGAAGTACAACAGCTGAAGAACACAAGTACTGAAGCTGAACAGCTGAAGAACACAAGTGCTGAAGCTGAAGTTCAAAGTACTGAAGTACAACAGCTGAAGAGTTTACAAGTGCTGAAGATCAACAACTGATGTACAAAGTCTGAAGACAAAGACTGAAGACATCAGCTGATGATATCTACTGAAGCCATCAGCTGATGAAACATCTGAAGTTCAAGTCTGAAGATCAAGTACTGAAGTTTCAGTAGTTTGTCACAACAGCTGAAGAGTACTTCTTCAGTAGTTGTGATATCATCAGTAGTTTTATATTTTTACTTTCAGTAGTTTTGTAAAACGACTGAAGAGCTTGTTCTTCAGTCGTTGTAGTTTCAGTAGTTTTATGTTTTTCAGTAGTTATAACAACTGATAACACTTAGCATTTTTGTAAGGAGATGTCAGCTGTTTTGACATCTTCAGTAGTTTTGTTTCAGTTGTAATAAATCTGTTTGATGTCACTATCAAGTGACATCAGCAGACGTCACATCTCTTATATAAGAGGTGTCGACCTAATTGTAATGTGACATTCTGTTACCACGAAAGCGAATATTGAATGAAATATATTTGCAGAATTCTCTCTCTATAACCGTCTTTGTTCTTCATTGAATATCGTTTCGTTCTTGTGAATTGGCTAATTCATTGTTCGATTTCCGCTGCTATACTCTCTAATCAATCAAACATAGATCACTGATCCTAACAGGAATCATGTCTGCTTATTTTTCCCTTGTGCCTGTACTTCCTCCGAGAACGTGTGTTAGCATAACCTTTTATAAATTTCATCACCATTACCACAAATATATCATTTTTATTTCGACCATTGTCATTAAAACCATTTTAACTATCAAATGCCATTAAACACGCTTTAAACCTTAATATAACGAACATTTTAAGATCGTAATCAACCGAAACAAATTTTTGGGAAACTCGAGGGTTAAGTGCAGGGACTAAACTTGTAATTTTGCAAACTTGGACTGGCTATATAAACCCCATTCCCAGCCATTTATTCCTCATCCTCATCTTCTTCACCTTCAACATTTTCTCCACTTTCTCTCTCGATCTAGCACCTAAAACTGTCACGTTTGTTGCGTTTTCACTGCCAAATCTTGGATCATCGTTATACTCGTTCCTAGCAGGTAGACACCTTGTTCAACTCGTTTTTGGCTTGGTTTTACTGCTGTGTTTTCTAGGGTTTCGGGTGCTCGGGTTCATCCGAGCACATGAGGTCGTGTGGGTGCGTGTGAGGTCTTTCTGCTCATGTTTCATGTTTGTGTATGTTTGTAGTGTGTTTCTAGAAGTCCTTGTGGTGTAAAACTCGCGTTTAGAGCAGCTCGGGGGCTGCTCACCCGACCACAGTCGCGATTCTGCAGTTCAGGCGACTGGGTCTGTCAGGGGATTGAGCCGTGCGACTGAGTGAGTCGTGCGACTGAATCTTGCGTCTAAGTCTATCGTGCGACTGAGTTGTGTGCGACTAGGCATGTCGTGCGATGAATCGTGCGACTGTGAGTTTGTATGCGATTGAGTCATGCGTGCGAATGAGTGTATGTGATTAAGTCATGCGTATGATAGATTGTGTGCGATTGAGTCAGGTGACCGACTGAATGTATGCGATTGTGTGTGTTTCGCACGACTGGAGTCCAATCACATGAATGAAGGTTCAATCGCACGAAAGTAGCTAATTCTCACGATTGAGGGTTGATTCGTGCGCATGGAGTTTGGGTCGTGCGAATGGGTGTTGTGTGGTACGACTGAATGCCAGCCATACGAATGAAGACTCAATCGTACGAGTGAAGCTGATTCGTAGATTGAAGGTTGATTCGTAAGGATGGAGCGTTGAGTCGAGCGTCTGGTCCTGTTGTGTGGCTGATGATGTTGAGTGTGAATTTCCCCTTGAACGTCTGATGATGATAAGGTACATCAGTAAAAGTGTCATTGCTTGACCACAAAGATTAAAGTCAACGCTATCAACATGCACATACTATTTCAATTGAAAACAACCTAACATTTTATAATTATCGACAATCCAATTGGAACTCCAATACTTAACAAGTGCTATCTTTCATAACCACGAGATCATTTCACGAATGTCATAAGCAATGACGACTACTCGTAGTACTTGGATCTACATAAGATCTGATACGTGTGTCCGCTTGTGTGTGTGCTACCCACGACCGAACCAATACAACCCGAACCGACCAAACATTACTATACGCTTTATACATGTCATTAATGCTTGACAATAATTGTCAATAGGTGTTTGACCGATCATTGCATTCAACTGTTGGGAATCTCGATCTTTCATACTTACCACTTAACATGTGAGTTTCGTGGCCCTTTTTTGTGCTTATACTACTTTACAAACATTTATAAACATGGGGGAAAAGTATGCTCACCTGTTTTCTATGCTGTACTACATACATACAATTTACCTACTTGGAATCAACGTGCTACTATTTTTTGGGTACTTATCTGATACATGCTTGAGTCTGCTTTGTGGTTCTTTCTTACAACCATTTAATTCCAGTGTGGAACCGACGGTTAGGTATTGGTAGTACTACTGGGTTGACACCCCCCCCTCGTGTTGGTATACTAGTTAGTACCAACAATAGCCAGGTACGGGCCTTGGGTGAATATATTCCGACAAAATTCTTTGTGTACGTCATTAGGTTTGGTAGTAAAGCTCTTGTCATGTGATTTTGCTTACTTATAACTGTATGCACGGTATTCTGCAACAACTTTATACAGCATCAATTACTTATTTACTTTAAACCTGCGAACTCACCAACAATTTTGTTGACCATTTGGAGCATATCTTTTCAGGTGATCATGCCAGCTGAGGTTCTAGGTGTGCTGCCTTAGTGGAGACCCTAGGATGCATTTTCGGGCCAAACTTGTCTTTTTGAAAACAAATGTTGTAACTGTTTCAGACAACATTATACTTTGTAACTTGTTCCCGGGTTGTGGGAATTGCATACAATATTATTACCTATGTTATCTTATATCATGTTTATGCTTATGGCTATGTTGACGTGAATACTGACTAAACACGACACAAGTCCCCTTGTTGTCGGGTGTTGTCATGACACGCTTGTCATCATTATTATTATTGCATCTCTATCGCTTACCATGTGTTATGACGATTCCCGTCTCGTTACGCCCCCATGTTTCCGCTCTTAGCGGGGGTGTGACAGACTGGTATCAGAGCTATTGGTTATAGAGAATTAGGCAATACACTTGACCTAGACTATAACCTAGGAACCTTCATGTAGATTGCATGCCAGGGTTGTGTGCATTTTGTATCTCATACGTGTTCCTCATTACTTGTTCGTTTATCTATCTATTTCGTGATCTTTTCACCCTATGAGAGAGCCCTTGTGCTCACTCTTTTATGGGATGCTCCTATTAGATCTTCCGTTCCCTCTGCGCGCCAAGTTATCTTAACCAAATTCGGGTATTGGGACCCGAAGAGATCTTCACAGATCATATACTGCGCTTAACCTTGGATACTGAGACCGACCTGAGGAGGCTATGTCTGAATCCTTTAAGGATACGAGATAGGCAACCTCCACCAGACTATACGTGATTACATGCTCGGGCTCTCAGTTGACTTGATGGATTATTATGGATATGATGAGAAGGAAAGTCGGATGTCATGTAACCGGATCGGGCATCATTCTCGGTACATCGTGGGTGTGGTGGGAACGTTGCGGGGAACCCTATATATAAACATCACCGGTATACCGAGAATATGCTTGAAATGGGCTGCATGGTGATCTTGACCGACCGGAACATGAACATTGGAACTTGATAAGTGGAATACTTGTGTATTTTATGGTGACTAAAGCTTATATGTTACCTCTTTTATGAATAGAACATGCCGCCTCGAAGATCTACTCGCAGTAATAGTAGCGGAATTGAAGCCCCAAGGGCAGAGGCAGAGGCAGAGGCAAGGGAAGAACCCCAAGAACAAGTGATGCTCCAGCCAGTAGCAATCAAGGAACAGGGAACGCGGATATGGCAGCCCTGATTGCTCAACAGCTGGCCGCACTAATTCCGACTATCGTGGCCCAAGTGAGCGATGCCCTTCAGAATTCTCACCCCCATGGGGACGGTGGCAATGATAATGAGGATAACGGTAACCCGACTGTGAACGAAAGCAATCAGGAGACCAGAAATGGTGGTACAGCCGTTAACGAAACTGTAATTGTTAATGAGACCGGGGTTGTGAATGCTAGACGGGGATGTTCGTACAAGGAATTTGTGGCTTGTAAACCACGAGAGTTTGATGGCAAAGGTGGAGCCATAGCTCTGACCAAATGGCTTGAAAAGATGGAGGCCGTGATCGACATCAGCGAATGCGTCGACAGCCAAAGGATTAAGTACGCCACTTGCTCACTACAGGGCAAGGCACTAACGTGGTGGAACACTCAGATTCAGGCTAGGGGAAGAGAATCCGCGATGCAAATGTCATTGGATGAGTTTAAGGCCCTAATCACCGAGGAGTACCGTCCTCTCAATGAGATGCAAAAGCTTGAGCATGATTTCTGGAATCATGCCATGGTGGGGGCTGGGCACGCAGCTTACACCGATCGTTTTCACGAGCTAGCAAGGTTGGTTCCACATTTAGTCACCCCGGAATCAAAAAGGATAGAGAGGTACATTTGGGGACTTACGCCTCAAATCCGGGCAATGGTAACCGCTACTGCTCCTCCTACTATCCAGAGCGCGATTCTGAAGGCTGGCGCTCTAACTGATGAAATGGTGAGAACGGGGGTATTGGGCAGGGGAGCAGAGAAAAGGAAAGAAGTTGGGGAAACGAGCCGGTCGAGTGCCGGGAAATTCGAGAAAAGGGCCAAGACAACCAGAAATTTTGTGGCCGTGATCCAGGGCAGGCGAGAATATATGGGTCCGCACCCCCGATGCGATAGGTGCAACTTTCATCATCCCCCAGCTATGTCGTGCCGGGTGTGCGCTAACTGCAGACGCCCGGGACATTTAGCAAGAGACTGCAGAACATCGCCGAATATGGTCGCACCAGTCAACGCGGTTAACCCCGCCGGGAACGCCAGGGCTTGTTATGAGTGTGGAAGCCCTGATCATTACCGAAACATGTGCCCCAAACTGAATCGGGCGTCGGGCCAACAAGGGAACAACCAGTATCAGACTATGGCTATAGCTGGAAATCAAGGCCCGACAAACCAGGGGAACGCGGCTCGGGGACGCGCTTTTGCCATTGGAGCCAATGAAGCCCGTCAGGACCCAAATGTCGTCACGGGTACGCACTTACTCAATAATCACTTTGCATCTGTATTATTTGACACTGGAGCAGACAATAGCTTTATATCTTCTGAATTTATGCAATTGCTCGATTTGAGTCCTAGTAGGCTAGAAACTAGCTACTCTGTAGAGATGGCCAATGGTAGGGTTGTTTAGGCCAACGGGCTTATTAGAAAGTGCTCGATAATATTAGAGAATCACGCCTTCGATATAGACTTGATACCCTTCGAGTTAGGAAGTTTCGATGTGATTGTGGGAATGGATTGGTTGTCGAAACACGGGGCCGAGATTGTCTGTCGAGACAAGGTAGTGCGAATCCCTATGTCAGACGAGGGAGTACTCAGAATTCAAGAAGAAAGACCGGGGAGAAACTTAAAGCTTATTTCCTGCATGAAAGCACGCCGGAGTTTACGAAAACAGTGCTACTCTTTTCTGGCTCACGTGGTGGAAAAGAAGGAAGAGGAGCAGAAATTGGCAAATATCCCTGTAGTGCGGGATTACCCAGATGTATTTCCTAATGACTTGCCTGGTTTGCCTCCTCCACGACAGGTGGAATTTCGTATTGAGTTGGTTCCTGGAGCTACACCGGTAGCAAAGACACCGTATTGGTTGGCACCGTCTGAAATGCAAGAGTTATCTAGCCAGTTACAGGAACTACTGGAGAAGGGTTTTATTCGGCCGAGTCACTCGCCTTGGGGAGCACCAGTGTTATTTGTCAAGAAGAAGGATGGTTCGTTCCGTATGTGCATCGACTACCGTGAGTTGAACAAATTAACTGTGAAGAATCGGTATCCTCTCCCTAGGATCGACAACCTGTTTGATCAGTTACAAGGAGCTTCGTATTTTTCCAAGATCGACCTTCGATCTGGATATCACCAACTAAGAGTTTTCGAGGAGGACATACCGAAGACAGCGTTTAGAACTCGTTATGGGCACTATGAGTTTTTGGTCATGCCGTTCAGATTGACTAACGCACCAGCTGTGTTCATGGACTTGATGAATCGGGTGTGCAAACCTTACTTGGATAAGTTTGTGATCGTATTCATTGACGACATACTTATCTACTCTCGATCGAAGGAGGACCATGAAGAACACCTTCGGGCAATACTGGAACTGTTAAGAGAAGAGAAACTTTTCTCCAAGTTCTTGAAGTGTGAATTCTGGCTGCGAGAGGTGAAGTTTTTGGGTCATGTGGTTAACAAAGACGGGATTCATGTAGATCCCGGCAAGATCGAAGCGGTAAAGAAATGGGATACACCCCAGACACCTTCAGAGATACGGCGGTTCTTAGGATTAGCCGGATACTATCGTCGTTTCATTGAGAACTTTTCAAAGATTGCTCAACCGCTGACGTTGCTGACTCAGAAAGACAAGAAGTTTGATTGGGGAGATGCACAAGAACGGGCGTTCCAAACGCTGAAAGATAAGCTGTGCAATGCACCGATATTGTCCCTCCTAGATGGAACTGATGCTTTTGTGGTGTACTGTGATGCTTCGCATCAAGGGTTGGGATGTGTGCTAATGCAGAAAGATAAGGTGATTGCCTACGCTTCGCGACAACTTAAGGTGCACGAGAAGAACTACACGACTCATGATCTTGAGTTGGGCGCTGTAGTATTTGCACTTAAAATATGGAGGCATTACCTGTATGGAACCAAATGCATTGTATACACAGATCATAAAAGCCTTCAACATATTCTGGACCAGAAAAAACTCAATATGCGACAACAACGTTGGGTAGAGCTTCTTAGCGACTACGATTGTGAAATCCGGTGTCACCCGGGGAAAGCTAATGTGGTGGCTGATGCTCTAAGCCACAAAGAACGCGTGAAACCACTACGTGCTTGAGCTTTGGATTGATCATTCAAACAAATTTGAAGGCTCAGATCCAAATTGCACAAAGTGAGGCGTTGAAAGAAGAAAACCTTGCGGGAGAAGAATTCCGAGGGTTGGATAAACAACTGATGTGCAAGGACGATGGCGTACAGTACTTCGGGGACCGTATATGGGTACCCAAGTGGGGAGGTGTACATACCTTGGTCATGGATGAAGCACACAAGACGCGATATTCTATTCATCCTGGCGCAGACAAGATGTACCACGATCTCAAAGATCTGTACTGGTGGCCAGGCCTAAAGAAATACATTGCTACGTACGTCAGCAGATGCTTGACATGCTCGAAAGTTAAAGCTGAACATCAGAAACCATCGGGACTGTTACAGCAACCTGAGATTCCCGAATGGAAATGGGAGAACATAGCCATGGACTTCATTACCAAACTTCCTCGAGCGAGCAACGGGCATGACTCGATATGGGTCGTAGTGGATCGAATGACGAAATCAGCACACTTCTTGCCAATCCGAGAAGACTACAAAATGGACAAATTGGCGAGATTGTACATAAAAGAGGTCGTGACAAGACACGGAGTGCCGGTGTCAATCATATCCGACCGTAACGGCCGATTCACTTCATGATTTTGGCAAACACTACAGAAAGCAATGGGCACTCGATTAGACATGAGTACCGCCTATCACCCCCAAACAGATGGCCGAAGTGAGCGAACTATACAAATGCTAGAAGACATGCTGAGAGCATGTGTAATCAATTTTGTTGGTAGTTGGGATACTCATTTGCCCTTGATTGAGTTCTCTTACAATAACAGCTACCACACCAGCATTGGGTGTGCTCCGTTCGAAGCGTTGTACGGAAGGAAGTGTAGATCACCCGTTTCTTGGGCCAAGATTGGTGAAAGTCAGTTAACAGGCCCAGAGATCATCCAGGAAACAACCGACAAGATCTTCCAAATCAAAGAGAGGCTGAAAGCCGCTAGAGATCGCCAAAAGAGCTACGCCGACAATCGTCGAAAGCCTCTATAATTCAATGTTGGGGACCGAGTGCTACTCAAAGTCTCTCCTTGGAAAGGAGTTGTTCGGTTTTGAAAGAAAGGGAAGTTAGCCCCAAGATACGTTGGACCATTCGAGATTACAGAAAGAATTGGTCCAGTGGCTTACCTATTAAGGTTACCACAAGAACTCAATGGTGTGCATGATACTTTCCATGTGTCGAACCTCAAGAAGTGTTTGGCTGACAAATCACTTCACATACCCATTGACGACATCAAAATCAACGAAAAGCTTCATTTCATTGAGGAGCCCATTGAAGTCATGGATCGTAAGGTCAAACAGTTGAAGCGCAGCAGAATACCAATTGTTCGCGTAAGGTGGAATTCAAAACGAGGGCCAGAGTTTACATGGGAACGGGAAGATCAATGAAACTCAAATACCCACACCTATTCGTGGATGACACTCTTGGAACTAACTCCAGCTGAATTTCAGGACGAAATTCTCTCAACTGGGGGATACTGTGACATCCGTCGCCTTAAGGTCCGTCGAACGACATAAATAAGCATAGAAATATTTTATTATTCTTCCTTTTCTTCATGAACTCCTGCTTTAAGGAATTGTTGGACCAAAAGAACCAATGAGCCAAGATCAGAAAACCTCTAAGTCCCACATGATATCACAACAACTGCTGAAAGCTTCTTTAGCAGTTTGACAAGTACTAAAGACTTTAACAGCTGAAGATCAAGTGCTGAAGAATTCAATAGCTGAAGAACTAAAGTGCTGAAGTACAACAGCTGAAGAACACAAGTACTGAAGCTGAACAGCTGTAGAACACAAGTGCTGAAGCTGAAGTTCAAAGTACTGAAGTACAACAGCTGAAGAATTTACAAGTGCTGAAGATCAACAACTAATGTACAAAGTCTGAAGACAAAGACTGAAGACATCAGCTGATGATATCTACTGAAAGCCATCAGCTGATGAAACATCTGAAGTTCAAGTCTGAAGATCAAGTACTGAAGTTTCAGAAGTTTGTCACAACAGCTGAAGAGTACTTCTTCAGTAGTTATGATATCAGTAGTTTTATATTTTTACTTTCAGTAGTTTTGTAAAAGGACTGAAGAGCTTGTTCTTCAGTCGTTGTAGTTTCAGTAGTTTTATTTTTCAGTAGTTATAACAACTGATAACACTTAGCATTTTTGTAAGGAGATGTCAGCTGTTTTGACATCTTCAGTAGTTGTGTTTCAGTTGTAATAAATCTGTTTGATGTCACTATCAAGTGACATCAGCAGACGTCACATCTCTTATATAAGAGGTGTTGACCTAATTGTAAGTGTGACATTCTGTTACTACGAAAGCGAATATTGAATGAAATATATTTGCAGAAATTCTCTCTCTATAACCGTCTTTGTTCTTCATTGAATATCGTTTTGTTCTTGTGAATTGGCTAATTCATTGTTTGATTTCCGCTGCTATACTCTCTAATCAATCAAACATAGATCACTGATCCTAACAAGTGGTATCAGAGCCTGGTTAATCATTGATCGATCTAACAATTGATCATTGAAACTGCTAATTGATATCTGTGTTTGATTGAATTAGCATATTCGCAAGAACTGGTTATAGATTATTGAATTTCTATCGCTTTCGTTCATTTATTTTAAGATCTTCTGGTTCAATTGGTTGTTGTGTTTTGTTCTAAATTTGGTTTAGCTTAATCGAATTTGATTGAATCTGAGATGACGACTCCTTCTAATGATCCTCACAATACCGGTTCCTCAACCAAGCTTCCGATGCTGGTTAGGACCGAGTATAACATATGGCAACGAAGAATGCTTCATCACCTGTCTGTTAACAGTTCAGGTTGTTGGACATCTGGTGTACATGGACCACATAAGCCTATGGTGAACAATCTGGAAACCAATCAAATGGTTCCGAAGAAGAAGGAACAATACTCTGATGAAGATCGGAAACTATTGAGATTGATGCTAAAGCCCATGGAATTCTGGCCATGGCACTGCCTAATGAAATCTATTCTGGGCTTATGCATCATGAAATGCTCATGATCTCTGGAATGCCCTGAAGGAACAATTCGGTGGCACAGATGAGGTCTTAGCAAACAATAGAGAAATCCTTGCCCAACAATATGAGACATTCTCTCATAGAAAGGGTGAGACACTGACTCAACAGTTTGAGTGTTTTTCCTGCTTGATATCTGAGCTGAAAATAGTGAAACAGGAATACACCAATAGCCAGATGAACAACAGATTCCTCAGATCACTGCCTGAGAGATGGGACACATACACTATTGTCCTACGCTCCAGTGCAAATCTGGATGGCCTATCTCTCACCCAACTTCATGGAAACTACTTACATTTGAAAGAGAGATAGAGCAGAAGAGGAAACTATCCTCATCAGGAAAGCTCACTGATGACTTTGTACCAGGGAATACTGCCTTGGTTGGTCATGAGTCAGAATATGCTGCATCTGAAAGCAATTATGATGAGCATATATATTTCTCTTCAAATAGTTCTGATCATGCATTTGTTGGTATTGAGAGTCATTCTGGTAGTATTAGTGACAATTTATGCTTCATTATGGATGATCTGAAAGGAATAGCTGATGATAATCTAGAAGAGATGGATATTCTGAGCCAAATGGCATTGATTAATATCAGATCTCAGAAGTTCTATAAGAGAACTGGCAGGAAATTTCCTGGACTCTTTGGCAAAACCAAAGTTGGTTTTGACAAGAGTAAGTTGAGGTGTCACAAATGCCAAAGGCTAGGACACTTTGCAAGAGAGTGTAGATCAACTGGATCTAACTCTTCTGCACCCTTTGTGACTTTTCCTAGTACTAGTCCACAAAACAGAGGGCAACATCCTGCTGGTTCTGGTCATCATTCACATCCTAGATCTCCTGCTTACTTTGTTCCCCAGGGTCAAATGTCATATCCTTATCCCTGCTATTATATGCCTCAACCAAATCTGTTCAAGCTCCAATTGCACAACAACCACAAGTATTGCCTGAACCACAACCTTCCCAATCTCATCAACAACTCAACCTCAACAACACAGCTTCTTCACCCCAGGAGTTTTTGACTGGAGCAGTTTACCAGATGACTTGTCTGGTCATGAACAACTGTTCTCAGGTGCTGGTCAACATGGTGGTGAAAGTCCTTCTGGAAATCTAGCTCTTATGGCTTTGGATTCTGCTGATACTTCATCCTCTAATGCCTCTACACCAAAGGTATCACAGGTATCCTCTGAGGCAAAAGCCAAATTATGTTCTGAAACATGCATAGCAGCATTTGCATCTATTAGAGAAGCAAATGTAGCTTTAATCAACAAGAACATTGAGCTAGAACAAATAATTTCCAAAAGCAAAGCTGAATTTGAGTCTGTACTTAATGATAAAAATGATGAGATTTACAAACTGAAATGCCAAATAACTGATGATAAGGCTAGGGAAGAGATACTTCTAGAGAAGTATAAAGATCTCAAAGAAACCCTTGCAGTTACTCAGGTAGAGTGTGATAGATGGGTACAATCATGCAAAGGTTTTGAAATGCTTCTTAGTAAGCAATCTGCTTCCAATGTGAAGTTTGGCATTGGTTACAATCACACTGCTCCACCTACAGATTTTACTCCAAGAGCAGAGGTAGAATCTGATGGTGAGAGTAATAACCAATCCATCTCATCATGTGATCTACTTTCTAATACAGCATAATCAGAAGTAGAAGTCAGCATCAAGCCCTCTCAGAACCTATCAGCTGATGTTGATGGTTCAAATGCTGACACTCACATGATCAATGAGTTGATCAACTCAGGAGTTAATTCTAAAGTCCTGAAAGGACTAGAGAGCACGATTTAACACCTGAAGTTCAAACTCCCACTACTGTCAGTACTGAAAGAAAGAAAACTGTCAGTAGAAAGAGTTTGAAGGCTACTAAAGAGGAAGTCAAGAAAGCAAACAATGCTTCCAAAGCACTGAAGAACAAGTCTTCAGTTGCTTCACCCTCTTTAGTTGATGATCAACCTAAGATGAAGAAGAAACCATGTGAAGTATGTGGTTTGTTCAATCATCTTACAGATGATTGCTGGTACAAAAGAGGTTCCAAACTCAAACATAAAGAAGAAATTAAAGAGAAAATGGTAAAAATGAAAACTGAGTTTGAGACCACATTTGTTTCAGCAACATCAAATCCTGTAACCCTTAAGTCCTCAAAGAAATCCAAAAAGGAAGGGGTTAAACAGGTGACAGCTGAGAGTGCTCAAAAGAAGAAGGTGCAACATAGGAACTTATCAAACTCCACTGGCAATGTGTCTGATGAGTTGAAAGCCTTATCACAAAATCAGACACAGTTGGTTATGATGGTTCAACATCTGTTGGGTAGAGTTAACCAATTAGATGCTCCTATGTTGAAACCACAGAAAAGGAGATCCAAGCCAAAGGATTCCTCTTCTTCACCATCTTTTTCATCTCAGGCTGTTATTTCAAATAAACCTGTTAGTTTACCATCTATTGATGAGACCAAGCCCAAAACCAAAAAGGTTTGGGTCTCCAAAACTAACTGATTGTTTATTATTGCAGGGTTCTCCAACATGCCCAAGTAGCATCTGGTATGTAGACAGTGGGGGATCTATGCACATGACTGGGAACAGCTCTCTTCTTCATGACTACTCTCAAGGAAAGAAGGGTTTTGTTTCTTTTGGCAATGATGCTAGAGGTTACATCATTGGAAATGGCTTTGTCTCCAATGGAGAAATCAAGTTTGATGATGTTAATCATGTGGAAAATCTCAAGTACAATCTCTTGAGTGTCAGTCAATGTGTGATAAAGGCCATGTTGCTCTTTTCACCAGTCAGAACTGTAGGATTCTGTCATCCAAAGTTCTGCATTTGATTGACAAGGTGTTGGATGATCACACTCTCCTGAGAGGCAACAGGACAGGAAGAGTGTATGCCTTAGATCTTTCCAAGAAAATAGATCTCAGAGGCAATTCTTGCCTATTTTCCAAAGCCTCTTCTCAAGAATCTAAACTGTGGCACAGAAGGCTGGGTCATGTTAATTTCAAAAACATGAATCAGCTTATCCACAATAGTTTAGTCAGAGGCTTACCAATAAAGGAGTTCCACTGTGATGAAACCTGCACTGCTTGTTTAAAAGGAAAACAGCACAAAGTCTCATTCCCTCCTATTGAAGAGCCTAAGTCCACTGCCTGCTTGCAATTACTGCATATGGACCTATTTGCTCCTGTGAGAGTGATGAGCATGGCAAAGAAGAAATACTGTCTGGTAATTGTGGATGATTACTCCAGATTTGTATGGACTTTCTTTCTACATTCAAAGGATGAGGTTGCTCAGAAGGTTATTAACTTTGTGTTGTATATTGAGAAGCAGTATTCCCTTCCAGTCAAGTGTATCAGGAGTGATAATGGAACTGAATTCAGAAACCATACACTTGATGACTTCTATCTCTCAAAGGGAATCAAAAGGAAGTTTAGCATCCCAAGGACTCCAGAACAAAATGGAGTAGTGGAGAGAAAGAACATGACCCTAATTGAAGCTGCAAGGTCCATGTTGTTGACTCTGGTTTGCCACTGACCTTTTGGGCTGAAGCTGTCAACACAGCTTGCTATGTGAAGAATAGAGTTTTAGTAAATCAGAGGTTGATGAAGACTCCATATGAAGTTCTCCATCACTTGGTCCTCTAATTTCACTCTTCAAAGCATTTGGGTGTCCCTGTTTTATTCTCAACACAAAGGATCAACTCCATAATTTGATCCTAAGGTGGATGCAGGGTATTTTGTTGGTTATTCATCTACTTGCAAGGCATACAGAGTCTTCAACTGCAGAACAAAGATAGTTGAAGAGACTTTGCATGTAAAGTTTAATGAATCTCCTTTGGACAAGATTCCACAAAACCCTGTGGAGTTGTTTGATTTGGACATACTGCAATATGTTCCTTATCAACCTCCAGCTGTTGCAGATCCTGTGGATAAATCATCTTCTGCAGCATGTCTTCCACCTGCTGGTATTGATGATGATGATGATAATATCAATACTCACCTATTCAAGTTTAGTGACCAACTGCCTGTCTGCTAATTTGATGTTCATGTAGCTTCAGCAGTTCCATCCACAACAAATGCTGATGAGATCTCTGTTTCCTCTACATCTTTTGAGTTACCATCTAATTCTTGGTTTCAAGAGTCTACATCAACATCTTCTGCTGCTGAAGGTTCTACAAACACTTGCACAGATCTCATTGTTTATCAAGAACTGAAGAATCACCCCATGTCCCAGATTATTGGTGATATCAATGCTGGTGTTTCAACAAGAAGCCAATTGTCTAACTTCTGCTTCTATGCTCTCTTCATCAGTCAGCTAGAGCCAAAGAACTACCATGTTGCTTTGAGAGACAATGGATGGGTTGAAGCTATGCAGCTTGAGCTACTTCAGTTCAAGAAACAGCAAGTGTGGGAACTGGTTCCTCTTCCCCCAGGTAAGTGTGCAATAGGCACTAAATGGGTGTTTAGGAGCAAAACTGATGAAAATGGGCTTATTGTTAAGAACAAGGCTAGACTGGTTGTACAGGGGTTTTCACAAGAAGAAGGTATTGACTATGATGAAACCTTTGCCCCTGTAGCCAGACTAGAGGCAATCAGATTGTTCTTAGCCTATGCTGCATTCCACAATCTTAAAGTTTTTCAAATGGATGTCAAAAGTGCATTTTTATATGGTAAAATAAAGGAAGAAGTTTATGTGTGTCAACCACCAGGCTTTGAGGATAATAAACATCCTGAATGGGTGTATAAACTTGATAAGGCTCTTTATGGGTTGAAACAAGCTCCTAGAGCCTGGTATGAGACACTCTCTACTTTTCTTCTTAAGAATAATTTCACTAGAGGCTCCATTGATAAAACTTTGTTTATTAAGAAGGTGGATCAGCATAAGCTACTTGTTCAGATTTATGTTGATGATATTATTTTGCGTCCTCTGATCCTCAGTTGTGTGATGATTTTACAACATTAATGAAAAAGAGGTTTGAAATGAGTGCAATGGGAGAATTACAGTTCTTTCTAGGCTTGCAAATTAAACAAAAGGCTGATGGAACCTTTATTCATCAGTCAAAATATACAAAAGATCTTTTGAATAAGTTTGATTTACAAAACTGTAAGCCCTGTTCTACTCCCATGTGCAACACCACACAACTGGATGCTGATCAGAAAGGTAAAGCTGTTGATGAAATACTTTACAGATGTATGATTGGGTCCTTGATCTATTTAACAGCTTCTAGACCAGATATTATGTTTGCTACATGTGTTTGTGCTAGATTTCAGGCTGCTCCTAAAGAGTCTCATTTGATTGCAGTCAAGAGAATCTTTAGATATTTGCAAGGTACACAATCTCTGGGTTTATGGTATTCCACTGGACACTCTTGCAAATTAGTTGCTTTTTCAGATAGTGACTATGCAGGGTGCAAATTAACTAGAAAGTCAACTTCTGGTGGTTGTCAATTCCTAGGCAACTGTTTGATTTCTTGGCAGAGTAAGAACCAAACATCTGTTGCTACATCAACTGCTGAAGCCGAGTACATTGCTGCTGCAAGTTGCACTTCGCAGGTACTCTGGCTTCAGAACCAACTTCTGGATTATGACATTACAGAGACTAAGACTCCATTATTAATGGATAGTGCTTCAGCTCTGTGTATTGTCAAAAATCCAGTCCAGGACTCTAGGACCAAACATATAGAGATCAGACATTACTTTATTCGGGATTGTTTTGAAAAAGGTCTGATTGATCCTAAGTTTGTGCCTAGTGCTAATGAGCTTGCAGCTATTTTTACTAAGCCTTTGGATAGTTCTACTTTCCAAAACCTTGTGTAAGGCTTGGTATGCTGCAATAGAATAAGTGACAACTAATGATGATTTCAGTAATCATTACTGGTGATCATTGGTACCCATGTCATATATAAGTACTGATGAGTCCTTTCACCTTCAGTAGTTTTTATAACTACTGATGGCTAAATGCCTCACAAGTACTGAAGTACTTTATCTGTTCCAAACTACTGATGTAGTTACAACTACTGATGTAGTTACAACTACTGAAATCAGTACAACCAGATAAGTACTGACGTCCTATGAAACACCTGAAAAGCAGATGCAAAGTCTGATGAGTAAGTGTTGAGGACAATATGAAACAACTGAAAGGCTATGAATTGACGAAATCTACTGACGAGAACTTTCTCTTCAGTTGTTTCAACAACTGCTATTTCGTTTTAAACAACTGAAGCAAAAACATGTCTTTAGTAGTTTTATAACTACTGATGACTAATACCAAGTCTTCAGTTGTTTACAACAACTGATGACAAAACCATTGTCTTCAGTAGTTTCACAACTACTGATGACAAACACCAAGTCCTCAGTTGTTTCATCATCTGAAGTCAAAACCACGGTCTTTCAGTAGTTTTCTAACTACTGATGCCTAACACCACGACTTCAGCTGTTTCAACGTCTGAAAGGGTAATACCATGTCAACAGTCGTTCAAAACTACTGATGACTAACACCAAATCCTTCAGTCGTTTTCTAACCCATACCCTATAAATATCCCTGACCTAATCCTTCAAAGCTTCATCTTCTTCAAACCTAACGTTCCTCTCCAAAACTTCTCTCTTCTAAATGGCGTCCATGCAAATCAAACCGCGACACAACTATGCAGCTTACCTTACTAAATCGCCATTCTGGGCTAAGTTCGATACTGCTATCGATCTTATGGTCCAGTCACAATACAAAACGGCAACTCTTCTCAATCCCATCCTTCATGCCGAATCCCTCACACAGTTTTGGATGAACGTCACCATCACCACTGGGGAGAACAACACAGCATCTCTCCGGTCGGTCGTCAACAACCAAGAAGTGGTCATCACTCCCGAAATACTTCGCCAAACTCTACATCTGGATGATGCCATTTCTCCTGCTGGATATCCCAAGGGCACAACTGATTTATCCTTTGCTCATCATAGATATCAGGGCAACCTTAGTGCCTCCACTATAATGAAGAAACATTTCCATGACGCTGAACGCCTAATTTTTCACATGGTAAATGTCTGTTTGGCTCCTAAGACTTCGTCTTGGGATCAAATGTCTACGAAGTGGCAGCAGGTAATGTATTCTATTCTTGAGCAACAGCCTTTAAATTTTTCAGAAATAATATTTTCAGAGCTCAAGGATATGGCTCAAAAACTAACTGCTAACCGTTGGATATTATATCCAGGGTTCATAATGGCCATAATTACAAACCAGCTTCAAGCTGAGGGACTTGTTGTCCTGGGAGTCCCTGCTATGGCTGTTTTGCCTGAAGTATACTCCCGGCACAACTCTGACCACTCACTCAAAATGGCTGCCAAGCTGCGCAAACCCACGCAGCTGGAACCCTCAGCCACCACCTCCAAATCAAAAGTCCCCACCAAACCCACCAAAAAGAAACCCAAAACGGCTACTCAGGGAAATGAGTCCCCTGAGGATGCCCCTGCAACACAAACGCAGGATATATCCACTGGCTATAACCCCCTAGTGGATATAAGGACTCTTCCAGCCATAGCCGCTCAGGATTCCTCTCAACAGGAGCCTGCAGCAACCACACAAGGGGTACCCACACATCTGGAATCTTCCTCACTTGAGGGGATTGCCATTGAAGAGCACCATCCTCCCCAGGTGCACACTGCTTCTATCCCTTCCCCCCATGCAACCGCCCCCCAAAGCCCTACATTGCTTGTTGCACACGTGCTGACTCAATTGCACTCCTCACACCCTCCCCAGATACCAATTACTACTGGGAACACCTCTACCATTGAGTGGGAGGACCAAAGTGCAATTGAGAACCCACAACATAGGGGTTTACCACTTCTATCTCCTGGTGTAGATAGGGAGATTAGAATATCTAGTGAGGTTGCCACCTCTTCTGCATCAGCACATGATCAGAATGAGGCTGGTAACATTGCGAAGACCTCACTAGAGGCAACAGCTGATGATAGACATAGTCCTGAGGCTGGAAGTCCCCAGTACCAAGACAAAGGGGCACATGCTACAACTGGTCTACACCCAGTGCATGTACATCCTGCTCCAAGCAGGGGTCAGGTGATTCAGCTTCTGCTGATGATGACCTGGGCTTTTTCTACGATGTTCTTGCCCAGAACACAATCCTTGAGGAGGAAGTCAGTAGGCTGCAAAACCTACTTGACCAACTCTCTCAAAGAGAAAGACCATCTGCCTCCACCAAACCACAGATGGCACCTTCATCTGAAGGTCTTCCAAACACTGAGCCACTCCCAACAACTAAGCCACCTGCCTCTGCTTCTAGTACTATTTCTCAGGAACAGAACCCTCTTGAGCAAATAGTTGCTGTCCTTCAAAATTCCCTCCCTCTCATCACACCCATAATCACTGACATTGTGACTAAAGCCACTGATGAGAGGATTTCCTCAACTTTACAACCATTGATTGATGCTGCTGTGTAAAAGACACTTTTTGCGGTACAAACCCCTACCTCCAATGCATCCAAAATGGGGGAGAGTACTGCAGTGAAAGAAAAGAAGAGGAAAAGAACAGAGGATGAGAAGGCCCAAGAGCAAGCCCAGGAGTTGGAAAAAGAAAGCAACAACTGATCACCTATAAACGAAAGAAAAGTGCTGATGATCAACCTACTGCTGAAGAAAAATCCTTGGAAGAGCTGGTAAAAGATGCTGATGATACACACAGCCGATCCATGGATAAAATTATTGAGCAACTCTTCAGGCAAGGTTTTGATACAACCACATTAGATAGTGAAATCAGGAAGTTGGAAGTGGAGGAGATTCAAACCCGATGGGCTGGGTATGATGCACTTGAAAAGGAGAGATTGGAGATCATGATCCGTTTCATTGCCAAATACTTAGGAAGATCTTTGATGGAGATTCGTGCGTGGACCAAAGACAGTATTCTGGCTATAGCCACCAGAATCTGTCTGTCTAAGCAATTCCACAAGGGGATTATCATTGAAGCCCTTGATAAGGCTGGGGCTGGAAAAAGGTTTTGAAATGGCAAGACTTACAAAGGCTAAACACACAACCAAGATGCTGGAACAACCTTCCCTTCCACCCACTCAAAAACAGCCTACCCCTCAAATCTCCAAACCAATCTCAAAGCCCAAATCCAAACAACCACAACCTCAACCCACAAAACCAAATCCCTCTCCATCTAAACCAACAGCCGATGACGCACCCAAGAAGAAGAAGAGAAGGGTGTTGAGGCTAGAAGAAGAAGAAGAAGAGGATGATGTGGAAGAAGATAGGATGCCTCTGTCTGCAGTCCTAACATTGGCTAAAGCCAAACCTATGCCCATCACTCCCACCTCACAAATGGATGCTGTGAGAGTAAAGATTGAAGAAGAGGAGCAGCAAAAGCTTTATGATGATGAAATGCTGAAAAGCATTGACAAAACTTATGCTGCTTCTTCATCAATTATCAGCATGAAGAAAGAAGCTCTGGTTGTACACTCTCGCCAACACATTTCAATATGAAGGAAAGGGTGAGAGTATGGTCTGATCCGAGGGTGGCTCATAGGATTGTAAAGAAAGACATTCCTTCGAGATACAAGGGTCAAGTCAAGAGGATCGTAGATGAAGAGATCACAGTGGCCCTTGTAGTATCACCTGGGAGATTGTCGAAGATTTCAAGAAGGCCTACAAGACTAAACAACCACCCCAGAAGATGCTAGAGAACAGGATTATTAAAAAGGGGTTAGTCTACAAGAGGTTGAGAACTTCAAACAAATAAGCTTAGTCTGTTACTCGAAGGGAATCATCTTGATGAGTTTGCATACAGACAAATTACAACAGTTGAGCTCAAAAATGGCAAACAGGCCAAGTACATCTTAGAGCTGTATGGGCGAGAAGGATTGTTTGATGGTGAAGCCGAGAACCTGACCATGGAAGAACAAATCATGTTTCTCAGAGCCTACACCAGAGAATCCTACAGGCTCATACACGGGAAGTAGATCTCATGAATGGGATAACAACTCTGTTTCCAGTTCCCCAAAACAGAGTTCCCATTCATATCTTGCCAAACAAATATCAGAGACTTCTTCCCAGGCCGGAGCTTATATGGGTCATCTTCTCTACTGATCAAGAAGGAAAAAGACCAACCTTTTGCCAACAATAAGTGGGATAATAAATAAATTAGAGGTTTTGGCTGCATTGGTTCAGGGGGAGTTTGTTGGACCAAAAGAACCAATGAGCCAAGATCAGAAAACCTCTAAGTCCCACATGATATCACAACAACTGCTGAAAGCTTCTTCAGCAGTTTGACAAGTACTGAAGACTTCAACAGCTGAAGATCAAGTGCTGAAGACTTCAACAGCTGAAGAACTAAAGTGCTGAAGTACAACAGCTGAAGAACACAAGTACTGAAGCTGAACAGCTGAAGAACACAAGTGCTGAAGCTGAAGTTCAAAGTACTGAAGTACAACAGCTGAAGAGTTTACAAGTGCTGAAGATCAACAACTGATGTACAAAGTCTGAAGACAAAGACTGAAGACATCAGCTGATGATATCTACTGAAAGCCATCAGCTGATGAAACATCTGAAGTTCAAGTTTGAAGATCAAGTACTGAAGTTTCAGTAGTTTGTCACAACAGCTGAAGAGTACTTCTTCAGTAGTTGTCATATCAGTAGTTTTATATTTTTACTTTCAGTAGTTTTGTAAAACGACTGAAGAGCTTGTTCTTCAGTCGTTGTAGTTTCAGTAGTTTTATGTTTTTCAGTAGTTATAACAACTGATAACACTTAGCATTTTTGTAAGGAGATGTCAGCTGTTTTGACATCTTCAGTAGTTTTGTTTCAGTTGTAATAAATCTGTTTGATGTCACTATCAAGTGACATCAGCAGACGTCACATCTCTTATATAAGAGGTGTTGACCTAATTGTAAGTGTGACATTCTGTTACCACGAAAGCGAATATTGAATGAAATATATTTGCAGAAATTCTCTCTCTATAACCGTCTTTGTTCTTCATTGAATATCGTTTCGTTCTTGTGAATTGGCTAATTCATTGTTCGATTTCCGCTGCTATACTCTCTAATCAATCAACATAGATCACTGATCCTAACAGGAATCATGTCTGCTTATTTTTCCCTTGTGCCTGTACTTCCTCCGAGAACGGTGTTAAGCATAAACCTTTATAATTTCATCACCATTACCATCAAATATATCATTTTTAATTTCGACCATTGTCATTAATAAAACCATTTTAGACTATCAAATGCCATTAAACACGCTTTAAAACTTAATATAACGAACATTTTAAGATCGTAATCACCGAAACAATTTTTGGGAAACTCGAGGGTTAAGTGCAGGGACTAAACTTGTAATTTTGCAAACTTGGACTGGCTATATAAACCCCATTCCCAGCCATTTATCCTCATCCTCATCTTCTTCACCTTCAACATTTTCTCCACTTTCTCTCTCGATCTAGCACCTAAAACTGTCACGTTTGTTGCGTTTTCACTGCCAAATCTTGGGTATCATCGTGTATACTCGTTCCTAGCAGGTAGACAACCTTGTTCAACTCGTTTTTGGCTTGGTTTTACTGCTGTGTTTTCTAGGGTTTCGGGTGCTCGGGTTCATCCGAGCACATGAGGTCGTGTGGGTGCGTGTGAGGTCTTTCTGCTCATGTTTCATGTTTGTGTATGTTTGTAGTGTGTTTCTAGAAGTCCTTGTGGTGTAAAACTCGCGTTTAGAGCAGCTCGGGGGCTGCTCAGCCCGACCACAGTCGCGATTCTGCAGTTCAGGCGACTGGGTCTGTCAGGGGATTGAGCCGTGCGACTGAGTGAGTCGTGCGACTGAATCTTGCGTCTAAGTCTATCGTGCGACTGAGTTGTGCGACTAGGCATGTCGTGCGATTGAATCGTGCGACTGTGAGTTTGTATGCGATTGAGTCATGCGTGCGAATGAGTGTATGTGATTAAGTCATGCGTATGATAGATTGTGTGCGATTGAGTCAGGTGACCGACTGAATGTATGCGATTGTGCGTGTTTCGCACGACTGGAGTCCAATCACATGAATGAAGGTTCAATCGCACGAAAGTAGCTAATTCTCACGATTGAGGGTTGATTCGTGCGCATGGAGTTTGGGTCGTGCGAATGGGTGTTGTGTGGTACGACTGAATGCCAGCCATACGAATGAAGACTCAATCGTACGAGTGAAGCTGATTCGTATGATTGAAGGTTGATTCGTAAGGATGGAGCGTTGAGTCGAGCGTCTGGTCCTGTTGTGTGGCTGATGATGTTGAGTGTGAATTTCCCCTTGAACGTCTGATGATGATAAGGTAACATCAGTAAAAGTGTCATTGCTTGACCACAAAGATTAAAGTCAACGCTATCAACATGCACATACTATTTCAATTGAAAACAACCTAACATTTTATAATTATCGACAATCCAATTGGAACTCCAAATACTTAACAAGTGCTATCTTTCATAACCACGAGATCATTTCACGAATGTCATAAGCAATGACGACTACTCGTAGTACTTGGATCTACATAAGATCTGATACGTGTGTCCGCTTGTGTGTGTGTGCTACCCACGACCGAACCAATACAACCCGAACCGACCAAACATTACTATATGCTTTATACATGTCATTAATGCTTGACAATAATTTTCAATAGGTGTTTGACCGATCATTGCATTCAACTGTTGGGAATCTCGATCTTTCATACTTACCACTTAACATGTGAGTTTCGTGGCCCCTTTTTTTGTGCTTATACTACTTTACAAACATTTATAAACATGGGGGAAAAGTATGCTCACCTGTTTTCTATGTTGTACTACATACATACAATTTACCTACTTGGAATCAACGTGCTACTGTTTTGTGGGTACTTATCTGATACATGCTTGAGTCTGCTTTGTGGTTCTTTCTTACAACCATTTAATTCCAGTGGGAACCGACGGTTAGGTATTGGTAGTACTACTAGGTTGACACCCCCACCCTCGTGTTGG
The DNA here is from genome assembly GCA_025506515.1 of Flaveria trinervia. NCBI lineage: Eukaryota > Viridiplantae > Streptophyta > Magnoliopsida > Asterales > Asteraceae > Flaveria > Flaveria trinervia. Next base: position 36,731,620 of record CM046458.1, on the reverse strand, counting down.
TATACTAGTTAGTACCAACAATAGCTAGGTACGGGCCTTGGGTGAATATATTCCGACAAGATTCTTTGTGTACGTCATTAGGTTGGTTGTAAAGCTCTTGTCATGTGATTTTGCTTACTTATAACTGTATGCATGGTATTCTGCAACAACTTTATACAACATCAATTACTTATTTACTTTAAACCTGCGAACTCACCAACAATTTTGTTGACCATTTTGAGCATATCTTTTCAGGTGATCATGCTAGCTGAGGTTCTAGGTGTGCTGCCTTAGTGGAGACCCTAGGATGCATTTTCGGGCCAAACTTGTCTTTTTGAAAACAAATGTTGTAACTGTTTTAGACAACATTATACTTTGTAACTTGTTCCCGGGTTGTGGGAATTGCATACAATGTTAGTACCTATGTTTATCTTATATCATGCTTATGCTTATGGCTATGTTGTCGTGAATACTGACTAAACACGACACAAGTCCCCTTGTTGTCGGGTGTTGTCATGACACGCTTGTCATCATTATTATTATTGCATCTCTATCGCTTACCATGTGTTATGACGATTCCCGTCTCGTTACGCCCCCCGTGTTTCCGCTCTTAGCGGGGGTGTGACACCAGTCATACGATTGGACCATGAGTATGGGACAACCATGAAATTGGCCTACAAGCCTGAACCAATCGTACGTATGGATGAAGGAGTATGAGCCAGTCGCACGACTGAACCCCAGTCACATGACTGAAGCATGAGTATGGACTCAGTCGCACGACTAGAGCATGAGTATGGGTTCAGTCGCACGACTGAAATCTAAATGTGTGTAAATAAGGGGGTCAGTCGGTCGTAACCCTTATCACCCTTCAAAGCTCTTTGAAATTGCTTATACGATGATACTTTGCCAAAATTTCATTTGCCTGTTCTTACATACTGATTGTGATCCTAACTAATTCCTCATTCATCTACAGGTATTATGAGACTAAAATTGACCATAATGACCGGTTCATTCGAACCATAAGGGCCAATTCTGCTAAGACCAAGAACCGAAACTAAAACCCTAAAATAGACCACTTAACTGGACATAAATGTTGATTTAAAAGACATAAGTGTTATTTCGAGTCTCTGCGAGTCTAATGTGTCTAAACACAAAGGCTAATATCAAGTTTTGACAAAGATTAGGATATGAATGGTCATGCTGATGAACTCCAGTCACACGATTGAGCCAGGCGAATGACTCAATCGCACATATGAATCATGCATATGGGTTCAGTCGCACGACTAACTCAATAACATGATATAGAAAATGTCTAAGCTCAGTTGCACGCCCAATCGCACGACTAAACTCAGTCGCAGGCTCAATCGTACGACTAACATTCAATCGTATGGTTCAGTCGCACGAACGAACCAGTATGATAAAAACAGCTTAAGTTTGAATTGTCATCTCCTATACACGGTCCTCTAACAAGTGGTTATGTTTCTTGTGTTACAGCAACATGGTTGATAGGTGGACGATGAGCCCCAAGCACAACATAGGTGCTCATCTAGATGCCTTTACTCGAAATGCTTCCGAGTTTGTGCAGATCATTGCCTTTCTCAGGAGATCGAGGATCTTCAAGGCCATATCTACACCTTGCACTCCATACAGGTCACAATAGCAGACCTTCTGGGAAGGGGCTACTGTTGATAGGTCCAGTGAGCCGTACAGTATCCGGAGCTCGATCTTCGGACATGAGATCAGTATTACTGCAGCCGATCTTAGGCAAGTCTTAGATCTTGGTGAAGATGGCAACCACCCGACCAAGCTACACCCTTTGATAGTTAGGGGCTGCTTTCTGCGGATGAAGTACACTGGGGACATCAACGCGGGTGTGCTCAATAAAAGCAACCTGTGCCCCAGTTTAAGTACTTAGCTCACGTCATCCTGAAGTGCATAGCATTGAGGAGGGGAGGATTTGACAAGATGTCAGATCAAATCCAGAACGCCTATGTTGCTCTAGTGCTGAACCACCCGTTCAGTTTCTCCCGGATGATATTCTCCTACATGGTCGAGAACATAGAGGCAAGGGGGAGGGGTTCTGCATGTACCCAAGATTTCTACGAATGATCATTGATTAGAAGCTCCCTTCACTGCCTAAAGAGAGAGGATGTGGTTGTTTTGGAGGTGATGGATGATACGACATTAGGTCGGATGAAGGTCTACCAGGGAAAGCAAGTAAAGCCCCCGGTGAGGAGACTGTTTGGTCACTTGGCCAACGAGAAGTATGTGGTGCCATCTCGCAAGAAGTGGCGTAATGATGAAAGTGACTCCGATGTTGAGCCCATCATGTCACCCACAGATGAAGACGGGGACGACAATGATCATGGTCAAGGTGGTGAGGCACCTGGTGGAACCGAAGGGGCTGCCTTCCACCAAGACTTCTTGATAAATCAGGATGAAGAGTCAGATGATGAGCCTCTAGTAAGGACTGTCAGGAGCCGGGTTGTGGCCACCGACAATGAGATAGAGGCGGTTGGCGGACGCCAAGCTGAGTCGAGGGGTGCTGCTGCTGATGTTATTGATCCTACTTACACCCCTGACCAGCCCATCAGCCAAGCGGGAGCTTCTAGTTCTAAGGGCTCCAGGAAGAAGAGAATGGCCCATCCTCATAGGAAGAAGACTAAGAGACCAAGGTTTACTTTGATGACTTCTTCCACACCCACTACCACAGCCACCACCACTACCACTCCAGCTACCACCACTACCACACCTCCCACCACCACTACCACATTTACTACCACCACCATTCATCCCACTATCACTATCACTCCTCCCATCGCCACTACCACAGCCACTCCACCACGTCCCACTCCCATTCCACCTCCCATCTTCACCACATCCACCATTACCACCACCACTCGCCAGGCTGGACCCTCCACCCAATCCACAATTACACCTGGATTCAGATAGTTCCTAATGTCATTTGCTTGGTAAAAGGCAACTACCTTTGTTTCCTAAGCTGTTTATTCAATAGGTCTATCTTTTCCTTGTAACTATGCTTGTTTTGGTTTAATACTCTATTAGCCTCAATGCACAGTTCCAGATCCTTTACTAGGCTATTATTATGATCTAATAACCTAAAAAATTTCAAATCTATACTTTCTCTAAATTTTGCATTCTAAACAAGCATGATTATTAAACAACTGGTCAGTAGTACTTACCTGAGATGTTGAAGAGGAATCAGCCATGAGTGCAGAATCTGTTGTCTCTGGTTCTAGTGATTCTGATGTTGATGCGGATTTATCTTCTTCAGGCAGGTGGTTAACCACATGTGCAGTGTCTTCAGAATCTGACATCGCGATCTCTACTACTATATCTCCTTCACTGGTAGAATCGTCATCAATGTCCTCCACACTAGCTATTTTGGACTCTCCCGGTGAGACGAACCGAAAGCTCGGGTCCTGTCCTTCATCCTCATTAGCAGTCAAGGTTTTGGGGTCCTTGCTTGATGAAGTAGGACTGCTAGATGTGGCTTTGTCCTGACGATTAAAGGACGAGAAGGGATTGCCGTTACCAGTCTTCTTTGGCTTCACACAATCCCGCTTGAAGTGACCCTTCTCACCACAGTTTAAACAAGTTACCTTTGACTTGTCGAAGCCAAAGGTTGTGTCTTTGGTAGCAACCAAGTTCTGTTTGGTCTTTTTGACAAACTTTTTAGCTTGTCGGACAGCACTTGCCAAAGCCCACATTATGTCTATTCGTTCCAACTCCATTTCGTCCACCTATTCATAATCCTCATCTGCCAGGTGACAATTTCTTATCTTTCCAGCAACTAGTCCATCATAGGAGTGGACTATAGCAGCTAAGAGGTTCATGTGTTCTTTGGCCACCTCAACAGTCATATTACCGAAGTTATCGGTTTTCAATTTTGCTGCATTAGCTTCAGGTATGATATACTGGGTGCCAAACAACCCCAACGTTTCGGACCTTGAAGTAGAAGGTTGTGCTGGAATTGTTGTGCTTGAGACGAAGGCAGTCTGCAGTGGTGCTCCAGATGTCTTGGCCTGAAGAGTCGCATTGTAGAGTGCAGAATTCTGATCGTAGTTGGCCTTCTGAGCTCTGTACTTCATGCTAAGCTCCTCTTCTATCAGTTTTATAATGAAGTCATTTATATCTAACTTCGAGAGCATCCCATTCTATCTGAGATTAGAAACGAAAGAAGCCCATTTCTCCGGTAGTCCATCAGCAAAGTTGGATACCTTATCCTCCATCGACGTAGTTACTCCGTGAGTGTGCATCTCACTCATCAAGTGGTAGAATCTGTCAATCACATCATCCAGGCCTTCCTTGCCCATTGAAGAGAAGTTGTCGAACTCCTTCTTCAAAGCTTTTGCCTTAATGGCCTTGAGTGAGGCATTTCTGCCATACCTCTTCTCCAACGCATCCCATAGTTTCTTTGCTTGAGTATACTCCGAGTAGTGATGGAAGATATCCTTCGGAATAGAGTGAATGAGCAAAGCGTAGACTTTCTTCTCAGCGTTGTGTTTTACCTTTTGTGCATCAGACATGCCACTTATGTAAGTTTGACTCCGTCAGCTCCTACTGGCATGTTGTACCCCGACTCTATTGCCTCCCACAAATTTGTATCTACTCCATTTAAGTAGATTTCAAAATGTTGCTTCCATTGTGGGTAGTCGTCTAACGTGATAAGCTTCAGGGGTTTATTGTGAATTCCCACTTCGTTCTCCAACAATAGTAGATTCTGAATTCGAGTATCTCTACTTGCTGTGTATGCTGAAAACTGGTCCTCCATTTCACTTAACTCTACTATTAAACAAGTGCTGATGTATGCGAGTGAAGGTATGCGATTGAACTTATTCGGGCGATTGAACTATGCGAATGGTTCAATCGTGCGACTGAACAAATGCGGATGAGTCAATCGTTTGAATGAACTAATGCGGTTGAACAGTCTGAATGGGGTTCTCAGTCATACGAATGAGGGTACGAATGAGTCCAATCGTGCGGTTGGAGAATGCGAATGAACTCAGTCGTGCGATTAAGCCAATCGTGCGACTGAACCTGCTGAAGTTTGATAATTCGTAGGTTAAGCGTGTTTTTGCCGTAAAAACTCGAATATTCACAAACCCTAATCGCCGTATGCTGGAAAAACTAAATTTTATGGTTGGGAAACGTCTAAAACTCCGTTTGAAACACAAAGATTGCGCTTAGTGGAAAAACACAACTTTTGTATCAAAAACGATTGAATCAACACGTAATCAAGAGCCAAGGCTCTGATACAACTTGTTAGGATCTGGTATTTGAATGAAACACCAACTGATTAACATGTAAACCAAACCAAATAGTGCAAAATCCTATTTGATTGGCATCCAATCAGTGAGAACGCACGTAGACACAATAATGTATTGAATCTAATGTAAGAATTAATTAGGAATCAATCTACAGCGTTCTATGAACTTGGAGTACGAACTTAGAGGCTTTTGGATGGCTAGGGTACGTCTGGAGTCGAAGTGTATTCAATGCTTACGTTTTTCCACGAATTAAGTGGTATTTATAGGTTAGGGTTGCTCATTCGGGTGACCGAACCATTAACATGGTTCAGTCGTGCGATTGAGTCATACGGTTGGTCCATTCGCCCGATTGAGTGTTCAGTCGTGTGACTGAGCCAATCTTATGTGACAGTCATACGACTAATCCAGTCTCCTGGTTCAGTCGTGCGACTGAGTCATTCACATGAAGTTTTTCATGCGTATGGTCCATTAGCATGGGCCATTCGCATGATAACTTCATGTTGTTAAGTTTGAATGTATTAAATATCATAATGTTATTTATATTGATTCATTCAATCACAAACCTATATAATCAAGTCAATATGCATTAAACAACTCATTAATGAAATATTAAACAATACAAATCATAATCAAATATTCTCATTTCATTAAGTACCCAATATTACATAAGTGCAAGACATTCAAGACATATTACATTAAGATCAGGATCTAGGTACATATATGTATCAACAGTCTCAAAGGAAGAAATCAGAAGACTATTTTCAAAGTATGAAGAAAGAAAAGAAGCGGCCTCTTTCGAAGTATAAGTGGCTTCGGAAGTACTTGTTCTTCCGAAGCCATTTAACCTTCGGAAGACACTGCTATGAACCAGTGGACATAAATATGGTCTCTGACACTCCGCTGCAAACCTCTGATACAACATGACATTTTCTCAAAGAGCCATGTAGTTGACCATAATTTATTCCACTGTTCACCTTTTTATGTTAGTACAAGTTACCAACTTTAGTTGGTGACAAAAGGTAAGTCAGGGACATGTCCTGACTACCATATCTCAGATAAAGTCTTATCTGAGATACCTTAAACTATAGCTTTATAGTATTTGCTTTAGTTAGAGGTTTCCAGCTGGCAACAAAGTATATCCAGCTGTAGGTAGTATTATATATAGTCTCTCATTGTAACTCATAAGAACATGCTTGTAAGAGTCTTGTAATATTTGAGTTGAGAAGCAATATATGCAAGTACCTTCAAAATTACTTCTTGTGTTTTGTTATTACTTATTATATTGTTATCAACTTTTAAAGACTTTGCTTTCATCAAGAGTGTTGTTTAAGTGAGTTTGAGAGAAAACTAAGTGTTTAGTGACACAAACCGATCCTGCACATAAGTCTGAAGTGGACCCTATATCTGGAAGACCTAAAATGGTGCTGAAGTGGAGTCCCCCATGCACAATGTCAAAGCTTCCCTTACAGAAAATGCCTCAGGACTTCACTCTCCACACTTCAAATGGTGGTATTACGACTAGCGAACGGGTGAAGCGGTCATAGTTTGTAGATACATGTGTCCCTAGTTTCTGAACTTAATGTAATATGTTTCTATTGTCTTACTCATGTGTAGTTGAACGGGTACTAAATGAAATTCAATGTGTGGTTGTGCTTATAATGTTTATTATTTCATTGATTAGTAGGTTAATGCTTATTGAACTAATTATATAGGTTTGTGGTTGTTTGAATAAATCTAAGTCAATTAATGATTGTGAAACATATTCAAACTTAATTATATGAAGTTCTCATGTGATTGGCCCATGCTAATGGACCATACACATAAACAACTTCATGCTAATGAACCAGTCGTGCGAATGAACCATGCGAATGGATCAACCGCATGACTCAATCGCACGACTAAACACTCAATCGCACGACTGAAAACACTCAACCGCATGATTGTGACATAAGACTGGCTCAGTCATGCAAATGGATCAACCGCATGACTCAATCGCACGATTGAACCATGCAAATGGTCCAGTCGCACGATTGAGAAACCCTAACCTATAAATACCACTTAAATCATGGAAAAAAAGAGACACTTTGAATATTTTGATACCTACACGTACCCTAGCCGTCCAGAGACCTCTAGCAACCTGTTCCAACTTCATAGATTGCAGTAGATTGATTGCTAATCATTCTTAACATTTAGATTCGATCTTTAATTGATTCTACATGCGTTCTCACTGATTGGATTGCTAATCAAATAGGATTCCGCACTATTTGATTCGGTATACGCATAAATCTGTTAGTATTCGTCCAGTACACGATCCTAACATAGTTCTAACCAGAGATGGAAAGATTGATACTATCCAGGTATTTGACCCAATATGGCTTACAACTTGTCAGCTGAAGATGTCTACACATTATACAAGTGGCCACTATTCTATGATACGCAGGACATTATACAAACTCTACAGTTCCAACATGTGATAAGACTCTGCTTTGCATTTGAAATATATGCAGGAGTCACAAAAGAGGAGAAGTACAAGAAGTTCCAAGAACATGTGAAGAATGTTAGAGGATAGAGTAAACTAGGTCCAAGGGGGAGTTTGTAGATACATGTGTACCTAGTTTATGAGCTTAAATGTAAAAGTCTTCCATTTCTTACATATGTGTAATTTGACGATATAATGAATTATGATATATGCTTTGATTTTTATTTATCTTTAAATCATATATATGACTTCTTATATAGGTTTGAGGTTGTTATGTATCCTTCTTAGTCAATAATGATTGAGTATTGTGTTTAACATAGTCGGATGAGTATTCATGCTAATGGCCCATACTTATGGACCATACGCATGAATACATCATGCTTATGGACCAGTCGCACGACTGAGGCAAGAGACTGGATCAGTCGTATAATTGAGACATAAGATTGACTCAGTCGCACGACTGAACCTTCAGTCGTGCGTATGACTCAATTGCAAAATTCAGTCACACGACTGAACCATGCTAATGGTTTAGTCGTACGAATGAAAACCACTAACCTATAAATACCATCTAATTCATGGAAAAACAGAACACTTGAAGAAATATTACTCATACACATAAACCCTAGCTATCTAGAGCATCCCAAACAGCCTGTCCAAGTTCATCGATCGTTCCTGATCGATTCCTACTCATTCTTAATGTTTGTTTTCAATCTTATATCGATGGGGTAATCGTTCTCACTGATTGGATCGCCAATAAAATAGGATTCCGCACTATTTGATCTGGTTCAAATGCAGAATCAGTTAGTACTCTGTACGTACACAGTCCTCTAACAATTATGAATTTTAATTATTGAAAATAAATAATCAAATTATAGAGTTTCAAGTTTATAAAAGTTATAAAGATTTTACAAGAAAATAAGTTGATTAAATTAATTAAGGTTTTAATAAATTAAAATTTTAAGTTGTAATTATTCTTTTACCTATTTATTTTATTTAATCTTAAATTTATTTCAAAATCATAACCCCCTTTTAAAAGACTTATAACTCACCATTAACACCGTTCATAACCTCCTCCTAACCTCAACTATAAAAGGAAGGCTTAGGCCTCACTTTTTATTTGCTCATTCTCTAAAAATCTCTCACACAAACCTTTCATCATCCTTCGGTTATAATCAATTTCAAGAATTTTTATTTTACAAGTAATTTCAAGAAGTTTCAAATACTAAGGTAATCTTTTATTGCTTTTATATTATACATTTTAATCATCCTAACATTCAATTAATCTCATAACTTTATGTTCTTACTTTTATTCTTTATTCTACTAAATCTCTTTTAATTAGTCATTATCATTTGATCATTAACCTTCTAACATTCACTAACCTTACAACAATCACTAACATTCCTAAATCAAGCTAACATAAACAACGAATCATGTTTGCATATGGATGGCTATGCCGCCGGATTCGGTTATTCCACAAGATTATTTCCATAAGTGATGGTTATGCCAAAGTCCTGAAATATTTTATATAACTCAAATGAAGTCTAATATATCATATATCGACATAATAAATTTGTTTTACCCGTTTCATGCTTTAACAATTTTAAAAGTGCACATAAGTGCCTTACTATATATTTGCCAGAATATAGTTTGACTTCAACTAACCATAATTTGTCATAACAAAATAAACATGAGTAAAATCAGACTCCAATATAAATCTCACTGAATTACCTTTTTAACGATAGTTTACACGTCTTCAAACTCAATCGGACGACTCAACAATAACCTTCACAAGATAAGTGCGCATTTCAGCACATTCTATCTTGTTCTGCTGTTTTGACCTATTTAAAGATCTTTTCAAAAAAATGTTTCTAAATGCACATTGTCTGGGAGACTTTCAACTAGTCGCACCACTGAACCTTCAGTCGTGCGTATGACTAAATCGCAAAATTCAGTCGTACGAATAAAAACCACTAACCTATAAATACCATCTAATTTGTGGAAAAACAGAACACTTGAAGAAATATTACTCATACACATAAACCCTAGCCATCTAGAGCATCCCGAACAACCTGTCCAAGTTCATAAATTGTTCTTGATCGATTCCTACTCGTTCTTAATGTTTGGTTTCAATCTTATATCGATGGGGTAATCGTTCTCACTGATTGGATTGCCAATCAAATAGGATTCCGCACTATTTGATCTGGTTCAAACGTAGAATTAGTTAGTACTCTGTACGTACACGGTCTTCTAACAATTATGAATTTTAATTATTGAAAATAAATAATCAAATTTTAGAGTTACAAATTTATAAAAGTTATAAACATTTTACAAGATAATAAGTTGATTAAATTAAAATTAAGGTTTTAATAAATTAAAATTTTAAGTTTTAAATATTCTTTCACCTATTTATTTTATTTAATCTTATATTTATTTCAAAATCATAACCCACTTTTAAAAGACTTATAACTCACCATTAACACCATTCATAACCTCCTCCTAACCTCAACTATAAAAGCAAGGCTTAGGCCTCACTTTTTATTTGCTCATTCTCTAAAAATCTCTCACACAAACCTTTCATCATCCTTCAGTTATAATCAATTTCAAGAATTTTTCTTTTACAAGTAATTTCAAGAAGTTTCAAATACTAAGATAATCTTTTATTGCTTTTATATTATACATTTTAATCATCCTAACATCCAATTAATCTCATAACTTTATGTTATTACTTTTATTCTTTATTCTTCTAAATCTCTTTTAATTAGTCATTATCAATTGATCATTAACCTTCTAATATTCACTAACCTTACAACAATCACTAACATTCCTAAATGAAGCTAACATAAACAAAGAATCATGTTTGCATATGGACGGCTATGCCGCCGGATTCGGTTATTCCAAAAGATTATTTCCATAAGTGATGGCTATGCCAAAGTCCTGAAATATTTTTATATAACTCAAATGAAGTCTAATATATCATATATCGACATAATAAATTTGTTCTAACCCGTTTCATGCTTTAACAATTTTAACATAAGTGCCTTACTATATATTTTCCAGAATATAGTTTGACTTCAACTAATCATAATTTGGTCATAACAAAATAAAATTGAGTAAAATCAGACTCCAATATAAATCTCATTGAATTACCTTTTTAACGATAGTTTACACGTCTTCAAACTCAATCGGACGACTCAACAATAACCTTCACAAGATAAGTGCGCATTTCAGCACCTTCTATCTTGTTATGCTGTTTTGACCTATTTAAAGATCTTTTCATAAAAATGTTTCTAAATGCACATTGTCCGGGAGAGTTTGACCTAGTCAACTATAAATTTTTAAAATTTTATGAAACCGTTTGCTATTTTGAAAACCTGTTCAAACACGTACCAAACATTCTGTCAGAATCTAAAATTGGTACAATAATCGTTTATCAATCTACCTTTCGCTTATTGGCATTCCTAAGCGTCCTAACTTCTTGTATTGAATTCCAAACTCTAGTTATTTTTTTATCATTTAGTATATCACCTTTGACTCTTGTCATCCAAGCTTTCTTATGTACTCTACAACCATCACTATTATTGTGAGTTTTCCATGTGAGTTCTTCATGCCCCCTTTTTACTTTATTTCACACCTTTTAGGGTGAAACATGTTAACCTTATAAACTTACACTTGTAAACATCTTGATACTTGTAAATTCACATGCAATTCATCTTTATCTTTTTGTCATGATTATTGGTATTATTGTGAGTGTTATATGATATACATATTTTGTTTACAATCATTAACTATTGCTAGCCTGGCGACATCTTAGATCTATGGGCCTGACAAGCCTATTTGGTGCTAAAGCCGATGTATTGTCGGCTCCTCATGACGTATGACTTGTTTATCATGGGATCCAATTACACTTATCCAATCGTATAAACTTGTAAACTTGTAATCAGTCGAGTTTGATTGTAGCTATATGTGTTTATAAACTTGCATAATTCATAATCATTGACATGAATTGCTACTTGTAAATATTTTTATATTTATATGTATGTTTAACCCATGGAAACTCACCAACTTTCAAAGTTAACCTTTTATTTTTAACATGTTTCAGGATTGCTACTTGAGGAACTCTTCTTGCTCATATAGGATATGGACTTAGTTTAATTAAACATCTTATGTTCTTGTTTATATCTTTGTTGTATTTTAGTGACTTAACTGTCAAGTATTGTACAATGAAAAATGGTATTTAATATTATTCCAACTTATGTAGTTCCATGTGCTATGAACAATCGTTTCACATTCCTCCACCCCGATGATTCCGCTATTGATCGGGGTGTGACAGATTGGTATCAGAGCCATGGTTATAGGGAATTAGTGTTGATACATGTATGTCCCTAGATCATGATATGAATGTAATAGATCTTGTTTGTCTGATTCTGATATAATGTTGGAATGATTAATGAAATGATATTGGTTGTTTGTTATTTATAATGTTTAATATTTCATTAATGAGTCGATGTTGAATTGGTTAATTAGGTTTGTGGTTGTTTGAATTGTTACACATAATGTTATATTAATTAATACATTCAAACTTAACAAAATGAAGTTCTCATACGAATGGCCCATGCGAATGGACCATACTCATGAATAACTTCATACGAATGACTCAGTCGCACGACTGAACCAGGAGACTGGATCAGTCGTATGATTGTAACATAAGATTGGTTCAGTCGCACGACTGAACACTCAGTCGTGCGGATGAATCAACCGCATGGTTCAATCGCACGACTGAACCATACTAATGGTTCAGTCGCACGAATGAACAATACTAACATATAAATACAACCCAATTCGTGGAAAAACGAGAGCATTGATTCTATTTCGACTCCAGATGTACCCTAGCCGTCCAGAAGCCTCCAAGTTGATACTCCAAGTTCATAGAACGCTGTAGATCGATTCCTAATCGATTCTTAACATTTGATTCAATACTTTATTGATTTTACGTGTGTTCTCATTGATTGGATCGCCAATCAAATAGGATTCCGCACTATTTGGTATGGTTTACACGTTAATCATTCGGTATTTCGTTCAAATACCAGGTCCTAACAAGTGGTATCAGAGCTTTGGCTCTTGATTACGTGTGATTCAATCAAGATTGATAAAAATTTTGTGTTTTTACACTAAAAAAACGCAATCTTTTGTGTCAAACGTTGTCTTGGACGTTCCCTACTCATCAAGTTTCGGTTTCTACGGCCTTAGGCGATTAGGGTTTGCGAAATTTTGAATTTTTACGGCTAAAACACGTTTAACCTAGAAATTTTCACAAAACAGCAGCTTCAGTCGCACGAGTGAGCCATTCGCACGACTGGACTTCATTCGCATACACCAGACGCACGATTGGACTGAGTCGCCTCTCCATTCGTACGACTAAACCATCCGTTTGCAGTGTTCATACGCATCAGCTTCATTCGCACGACTGAACCAATCGCTTAGTTCAGCCGCACAATTGAACTAATCGCATAATTCATTCGCACGGATAGCCCATTCGCATCACCCAGTCGCACCAGTTTGACAGTTTGTTTAGTACACTTAAAAGTTAATCGTGATGGAAGATCAAATGTCAGCATTTACTGCCGGTAAGGACTCAAGGATCCAGAACCTACTGTTGCTTGAGAGTGAGATGGGGAATCATAATAAACCACCAAAACTCTTAACGTTAGATGAGTTTTCCCACTGGAAACAACGTTTTAAGATCTACCTCAATGGAGTGGATCCAAATTTGTGGGAAGCTATCGAGATTGGGTATAGTATGCCGATGGGAGCAGATGGGGTAAAGCTTACTTTGGGAGGGATGACTGATGCTCAGAAAGTTAAGTATAATGCAGAGAAGAGAGTTTATGTATTGATTACACAGTCTATTCCTAAAGATATTTTCCACCAGTACTAGGAGAATAAGCAGGCCAAGAAATTGTGGGATGAGCTGGAAAAGAGATACGACGGGAATGCTTCGCTGAAGGCAATTAAAGCTAAGGAACTGAAGAAAGAATTTGACAACTTCTCATCGATGGGAAACGAGAGTTTGGACGATGTTATTGATAGATTCTACCATCTGATGAGTGAAATGCATACACATGGTGTTGCTACTACCATGGAAGAAAAGGTGTCAAATTTCGCAGACGGATTGCCGGAAAAGTGGCTTTCATTTGTGTCAAATCTGAGACAGAATAAGATGCTGGCAAAGTTGGATATCAATGACTTCATTCTAAAGCTGCGAGAAGAAGCACTTAGGATGAAGTACAGAGCTCAGAATTCTTCGCACACTCAGAATCCAGCTTTGTACAATGCCACACTTCAAGCTAAGACGTCTGGAGCACCTCTTCAGACTGCATTTGTGTCTAGCTCATCGGGTCCTTCACAAGCTTCTCCTTCAGGTTCAGAAACGTCAGGGTCTTCGTGTACCCATTACATTGGAACTGAAGCGAATGCTACTAGACTGAAGACCGAGAACCTCGGTAATGTAACTGTGGAAGTAGCTCGAGAGCACATGGATCTTTTGGCAGCAGTGTTCATTCTTATGATGGACTTGTTGCTGGGAAGATTGGAAACTGCCATCTGGCAGATGAGGACTACGAGCAGGTGGATGAAATGGAGCTGGAGAGAATGGACATTATGTGGGCCTTAGCTAGTGTTGTCCGGAGGGCGAAGAAGTTTGTGAAAAAGACCGGACAGAACTTGGTTGCTACTAAGGATACCACATTTGGCTTTGAAAAGAGTAAAGTGACCTGCTTTACCTATAGAGAAAAGGGGCACTTCAAGAGAGAATGTGTGAAGCCAAAGAAGACTGGGAATAGGAACCCATTCTCGTCCTTCACTCGTCAAGACAAGCAAGCTAGCAGTTCTACTTCATCAAGCAAGGATCCAAAAGCCTTGACTGCTCATGATGATGAAGGACAGGACTAGAGCTTTCAGTTTGTCTCTCCAGGGGAATCTAATATTGCCAGTGTAGAAGATTTAGATGATGATTCTGCGAGTGAGGGAGATATTGCAGTTGAGATAGTGATGTCAAATATTGAAGAGACAACTGCAACTGAGGTCAGCTACAAGCCTGAAGAAGGGATTTCAACAGCAAAGACAGAATCACCAGAACCAGAGACATCTGATGCTGCGTTGATGGCTAACTCTTCTGAACCTCCTCAGGTAAGTACCACTGACCAACTGTTTAAAAATCATGCTTGTTCTGACTGTGATAAATTTAGAGAAAGCATAGATCAAAAATTTGCTAGGTTGCTAGATCATAATGATAGCCTAGTAAAGGATTTGAAACAGTGCACTGAGGCAAATAGAGTTTTAAAACAAAATGAGCATAGTTACAAAGAAAAGATAGACCTTTGACTAAACAGCTTAGGGAAACTGAAGTAGTTGCATTTAACCAAGCTAATGACATTAGGTACTATCTTAACTCCCTAGAAGACACTAAGAAACAAAAAGCAGTCTTAGAAGTAGAAGTTAACTCTTTAAAGCAAAAACTGCACAGTTGGACAAGTTCATCTCATATTGTCCAACACTTAGTGAGAGAGCGTAACAACGGGGAGGGTTGGGTTATAAAGTGGTTCCACCACCACCTGAGACCTTGATGAACACTAAGAGTAGACCAATAAATAACAACCCCATCAAGGATCATGTGGTGTCCACTCCTCTTGTTAGTGATCTAGATTCCTCATGTTCATTAATTGAATCTGGAACAAAACAAAAGGAGGCCACTTCAAAGCAAAGGGTAAAATGCTTGTGTTAATCTGGAAAAATAATTTGAAAAGGTTAATATAAAGTCCGAGTCAAACAAAGTCAAATCTGAATCTAAAAGGACTGCTAATGTTAACCTTTCACAAGCTTCATGTCAAAAACAGTTAACCAAAAGGAAAAAGATGTTAATAATGTTAAAACAATTGATTTTGTTAAACAAAAGAAAACATCAAAAGAAACAGAGTCAAAATCCAAACTAAGTGATGTTACTAGGGTGTCACACACATCTCCACAAAGAAAGTTTAATCATAAAGTTGATAGCAGGTCGTGCTACAACTGTGGGGAGTGTGGACACATTGCTTTCTTTTGTCCTTACTATCAGACACCTAGGAAGAAGATTGAACTTCAGAATTCAAAACCTAGGTATTCTAAGAGAAATTTTTTTAACTCCACCTAGAAGAACTAGTGAACCTAATGTTCAACCATTAGCCAGTCGACTTTTTATCACAAACAGGCATTGCCCAAATCTGGCTTATGGAAAAAGAAGTCATCCTCTGTATTTGATAATGATGACAAGAAGGAACCTGAGCTACCCTCACCCTCTAAGGGTCAATGGGTTGAATTCATGATGTGTGATGCCTTTGGGAAACCCAAGCCAGTAAAGGCTTGGGTTCCTAACCTAAACTAATGTTTTACATTGTATGCTTAGGGTGTTCGCTACAGTGCTGAAACCAACACGTGGATTGTAGACAGCGGAGCATCCAGGCACATGACAGGAAACAGGGCTCTTTTATCAAACGTCAAGCAAATAAAAGGAGGGCATGTTTCGTTTGTTGGAAACAACGGAGGCTATATCACAGCTCAGGGAGAAGTTGGAAATCAGAAAGTTAAGTTTGATAAGGTGAACTACGTTCAACAACTTCAAAACAACTTACTTTCTGTTTCCCAAATCTGTGATAAAGGGTTTAAAGTCATATTGACAACAAGAAATGTTACATCCTAAAGAAAGACTATGTGATTCCGGAGGACCAAGTTCTGATAACTGCTTCAAGATATAAAGACCTTTATGTTTTGGATCTCTCAACGGCTTCTACAATGGATCATGAAGTTCAGTGCTTTCTATCAAAAGCCACTGAGAAGGACTCCATCTCCTAGCATAGGAGAATGGGACACATCAATCAACGAAAGATGAATCACTTGATCCAGAAGGATCTTGTGAAAGGAGTTAATGTCAAGAATTTCCAACTTCCTGATTTTTGTGTAGCTTGCAAGAAAGGCAAATAGACGAAGAATTCTCATAAGGAAAAGAAAGTTCATTCAATTGAACTTCCTCTTGAACTTCTTCACATGGATCTGTTTGGTCCAGTCAGTACAAAGAGCATTGCAGGCGACTTGTACTGTTTTGTGGTTACTGATGACTACACAAGATTCTCTTGGGTAATGTTTTTGAAGTCCAAATCAGAAACATTTGAGTCATTCAAGGAGTTAGTAACCACACTGGAATCTCTCTACAAGCTGAAGGTGAGACAAGTATGCTCAGACAACGGGACTGAATTCAAGAATCAGTGGATGGAGGCTTACTGCAAGAAAAGGGGAATTGTGCATCAATTTACTTCTGCCTACACGCCTTAGATGAATGGTGTTGCTGAGAGAAAGAACAGAAGCTTGATAGAGACAGCACGGACAATGCTGGCAGACTCGAAACTGCCTATCCAATTTTGGAATGAGGCAGTGGCTAAAGCATGTTATACACTGAATCGAGTTCTGATAGTCAAGCGCCATGGAAAGACATGTTACGAGCTACTACAACGACGTAAACCGAATCTGGAATATCTCGAACCATTTGGCGCACCGTGCACACTTCTGAAGAAAACTCAAGAAGGAAAATTTAGCGAGAAGACTGATGAAGGGATCTTCTTAGGATACAACATACCAAACAAGAGAGTTTACAACAACTCAACGGGTTTAGTAGAAGTGTGGTGTAATGTTGATGTTCAGAGATATGCCACACCACCTACTGGCAAAGGACCCGCCTACTTTTTCGACTATGATGGATTCTTTAAGTCCTTCAATACCCTATCCCTCCTTCTGATGATGAGTTAGCTACTCGAATGATGTATGATATCTTGAATACACCATCTCTTGATTCAACATCATCGAGTTCACAGGGAGAATCATCTACTCAATCAGGGGGAGTAGTCGACGACAGTGACTCCTCCTCTGAAGATGAAGCTGAAGAAGATGACCAGAACAGTCAGGAGGAACAGGTTCCAGTTCCTGAAAGTCCACAAGCATCTAACGGTGATGCACCTTCGACTTCGGAACCTCAAACTCCTTCTACCTCAGATGCAGAACCAAATGTTCATAATCTTGGCTATGAGGTAGCTGTTCCTACTACTCCAGGATCATGTCTAAACGTCTATCATCCCTTAGACTATGTCATTGGGGATGTCAAATCAGGAGTACAAACCCGAAATCATCTATACTCAGCTGATTATGCCTTTGTTATGGAAAAGGGATACATTCATGATGGTGCTTATCGGTGTTTTGTCTCGTAGTTTGAGCCAAAATACGTCAGTGATGCACTAAATGATGAGGCATGGGTGAATGCCATGCAAGAAGAACTTCTTCAGTTCAAGAAGTTAGGAGTATGGACTCTAGTAGATAGACCTAAAGGTGCTAAGGTCATTGGCACCAAATGGGTCTTGAAATGCAAGAAGGATGACCAAGGGATCATTATCAGGAACAAGGCTCGACTGGTTGTTCAGGGATTTCGCCAAGTCGAGGGGATTGACTACAATGAAGTATTTGCACCCGTGGCAAGGATGGAAGCCATCCATATCTTCCTTGCCTATGCATCGTATATGAAGAATAAAGTCTATCAATTAGATGTGAAGAGTGCATTCCTTCATAGGGAAATTCGAGAGACAGTGTATGTCAGTCAACCCGAGGGATTTGAAGATCCTTATCATCGGGACAGAGTTTACAATCTCGACAAGGCCTTATACGGGCTTCATCAAGCTCCAAGGGCCTGGTATGAGAAACTCTCAACTCATCTTGTGAAACACGGCTTTCGCAGGGGAGTCATTGACTGCACACTGTTCATCAAAAAAAGATGGAGACCTACTGCTAGTACAAATCTATGTCGATGACATAATCTTCGGTTCAAAGAACGAAGAATTATGCAAGAGTTTGAAGCAATTATGAAGAAAGAGTTTGAGATGAGTGCTATGGGGGAGATTAAATACTTTCTCGGTTACAGGTGGATCAGACACCAAATGGGATCTTTCTACATCAGACCAAGTATGTGGGAGACATTCTCAGTCGGTTTGACATGGAGAATGCTTCTGCTGCTGGGACTCCACTTGCTACAAATAATAATATAGCACCTGACGAAAATGGAGATCTGGTAGATGCCACAATGTACCAAGGAATGATTGGATCCCTCATGTATCTCACTACCTCATGACCTGATATCATGTATGCTACATGTTTATGTTCTAGATATCAGGCTAAGCCTAAGGTTAACCATCTGATCGGGGTCAAAAGGATATTTCGTTATCTGAAGGGTACATCCACACTTGGGTTGTGGTATCCTCATCATGATGACTTTGAGCTCACGGCGTATAGTGACTCAGATTACGAGGGCTGCAAGATGAACTACAAGTCTACATCAGCAGGGTGTCAATTCTTTGGGAGGAGATTAGTTACCTGGCAGTGTAAGAAGCAGACCTTTGTTGCATTGTCAACCTGTGAAGCCGAATACGTTGCTGCTGCAAGTTGTTGTTCACAAATCATCTGGATTCAACAGCAAATGCGGGATTACGGTTTAAAGTTTTCTTCTACTCCTATCTTTGTTGATAACTCTGCTGCAATTGCAGTAACTAAAAATCCGGTACAACATCCAAAGACCAAACACATCGGTATTAAATACTATTTCATAAGAGACTGTTTTGAAAAGAACTTAATCGATGTGGTAAAAATTAATACTGACTTTCACGCGCTGACCTCTATACAAAAGCCTTTGATAAACCACGTTTTCTATATCTGTTAGAGGTCGACGGCGTTAAAAAGAAAAGTGATGTTATTCTGATGATGATCATGTGTAGTCTGATGCATTGTAGTTATATTTTTTTTATTTTTCCTTATTTATTTTATTTTGTTTAAATTAAATTCATGTTATTTAGCTGTCTGTTAAAATTCTAAAATAATTAACTCCAGTATGATTTTAGAATTTTAGGGGGAGAGTAGGTCAGCTAGTAATATTAAAAAAACGAGGGAGAAGGAGTGGATAGCTGATATAAGGTAGATCGTATATGTGATACCGATTCAAACCTTTTGGAAAATGATAGTACACAGGAACATCAAAAGGGACTTTAAACATTTAATTTAGAAAAGATGCAAAATTCAAAGTATAAGTCTATGTAGTCTAAGCAATATAAAAGGGAAGATGATAGAAAAACCGGTAACTACTAAGGTAACACTAAGAAAGTAGACCTAGAGGTTGCTAGACCACAAATGATAGGTCGGTAGATTCAACACAATAGATGATTCGACCTGACTGGTGATCTCAAGATCAAACTAAGTTGTTCAACTGACTGTGGGCTGCCATCTTATCACTGGTTAACACAATCAACAATATTCCAATAAGGGGTAATGAGCATGTAAACGCCACAAATGTGTGCGGATGACCATAAATAGAGCAAAGCACGAAAAAAATGAAAGACAAATGCTATCAAGCTAATGACATATGTTGTTGGTGCATTCTGTGCTAAAGAAAATTTAGCTACTCTAACAAGAAGATAGGTTGTGTGCCTCTCTGCTGTGCGATGGCACTGACTTGAGGATAAGCATAACCTAGATATTCTAGAATTCATTGTTGTTTGCCGCCTCTCTGCTATGTGATGGCACTGACCTGAGGATTGGCTTCTCTTTGAAAGCTCTAAGAATAGTCTCTTCTAGTAAAAATACCCGTAGACCGCTCAAAAGCTCCTGAGGAATGTTGATTACCATATAAGTGTGGGATCCAAAAATGTTAGTTGAAATAATTAAACCTAAAACTATCACCAGTTTGTGTCTAAAGTCTGTGTATGGATTTAAAATATACTGACAATCATTGTGGCTGCAATTCTTGAAAGTTCAAATCAATGTGGGAATCTAATAGTACCAGTGTGATTTCCTATATTTGCTAACGACTCTGGATGAAAACCAAGAACTGAGCATCAAAAGGTTTTGATAACAAGTCCCAAATGATTTGACTTGCCTGTATGATTCCAAATTGAATTGGTCCAGGTGTGGTCAAACTAAATTGAAGCTGCCTATTCTGGAACCAAATCCAGTAGATGTCTATCTTAGGATTTATCTCTCACAAAAAGTCAAACACAAGTTTATTTTTGTATTTAGTTTAAGTTTCTAGTTAGTTAGTCATGTTAGTTTGTTTGTTCGTCGGACTATATTATGAAAATCAGTATGGGATTAACTCACCTAAAAGGGTGATGTCTGAGATGGCCACATGTGTTTTCAACGTTTAAAAGGGTCACGTCTAAGGTGACTAAATTGTTTAAAAGGATCACGTCTGAGGTGATCAAAAAGTTTTCAAGTTAAAATGATCATGTCTGAGTTGATAAAATGCTCATAATGTTAATTTCAACAGGTAAAAAGGGTTTAAGTGCTAAATGTTCATAAGTGTAACCCATTCGCACGACTGGATCATAAGTATGGACCAACCATGCGAATGGATCCTATTCGCACGACTGGACATGAGATTGAGCCATTCACCCGAATGGCTTATCAGAATGATCCATTTGACCGAATGAAAGGGTGCGAATGAGTCAGTCAACCGACTGAGACTCAATCGGTTAACTGAAGGTGCGAATGAAAGGGAACGAATGAGCCAGTCGACTGACTGAGACTTAGTCGGCCAACTGAATGCGACTGACTGGGCCAATCACATGACTGAGCCTCAGTCGCCCGAATGAACTAAGCGAATGAGGCTAGTCGGCCGATTGAACTCAGCTTCAGTATTTAAAGGCCATAGTCGATCGCATTCCACTCATCACCCTCAATCACTCCTGAATCGCACCAAGTACCGTTACTCTGCCGAAATTCATCTAGACCTTGTTTTTACATCTCTATTGATCTTCTGACGTGGGTTGACGGTTATACAGGTATATTGCAATGAAATCTTACCGAAAACAGAAGACATTGAACCCTAATTTGTGATATTCGAGTGAAACAAGAACCGGATTGTAAATGACCTAATAACCAACATAAACTAAGCAAAATGTTAAAATTAAGTTTAATAGTGCAGGATCGTTGAAGGGTGTGAGTAACAACACAACAACACAAAGAGGAGATTAACCAAACTTTAATTAGGCAGTAAACTGGATTAACCAAGATAAGACACTAAGAACACAAGTAATGAAAGAGACAGAACACAAAGAACACAAGTATATGGTTTTCAAGAATGCAGTATATGCTTTCTTTATGTTCTATTACAAGTGTTACAAAGCATAAATAAAAGTTACAAGAACATGAGATACTTATACTACATCCTACAGCTGGCTATACTTTGAAAGCCAGCTGGATACAATTGACTAGACACAAACAAAATCAATTGTAGAGTCAAAAGGCAGATTACCTTTTGACTTGTGACTATGACATGCCATAGCTCACATCCTTTTCTATTACAAAAAGGATAAAGTACATAAATTAGAAAGAATACAGACTCAAGACCTCAATGTACAGTTACCAAAAGCATGGACCTTATCACCAAACCATGTTAGTTGGTGACTTGCAGAGTTGCAGCAAAAAGATGTCCAGCTTTATGGAACAGTACATCAGATAAAGCATATGTTAAAAGTCTTCGAAATAAATCTATCTTCATGAACTTGAAGCTTCGGAAGACTTTGTCTCTGAGGCTTCGGAAGACTTTGTCTCTGAGGCTTCAGAAGACTTTGTCTCTAAGGCTTCAGAAGACTTTGTCTCTGAGGCTTCAGAAGACTTTGTCTCTGAGGCTTCAGAAGACTTTGTCTCTGAGGCTTCAGAAGACTTCATCTTTGGCTTCGGAAGATGTTGGTCTTGGCTTCGGAAGATTTCACACTTAGAGTATTTCTGTTGCACATGTGAAACTTCCAAAGCATTCCACTTCAATGCACTTGTGCAGCATACAGGAGAGACTAAAGATGTTTAGGTTGCATCAGCCTCTTCATTAATCTCTACAGAGTTCAATTTGCAAATGAGTTTGGAGGAATCCATACTCAAGAGCTGTAAAGGTGAGTTCTAGGACCCTCTTTTACTAGTTTTTAACTAATTTTGGGGCTGGAAATGCATGATGTATGTTTTTATTAAACTGGGTCTCAGACCCGTATGCTTGAATGGGTGTATGATGATGGTATGATGTGATGTGTGACTATGTTCATGCTTAATGATGTATGATTGTGTTCTAAGGCTTAGAGGGTAAGATTTAAGCTTAGAACCCGATGAATGGTGCATGGAAATTGATTATGATGTCTTAGACCCACTTGATAAGTGTTTAAATCTGCCTAAGTGTTTGGAAGTAAATGCGGGTGACCAAAGTAAGTCAATACGGATGAACATTGACTAAGTGCAGGAAATGCGGATGAGCATTTGCCTAAGTATAGAAATGTGGATGAGCAAAGTAAGTTAATGCGGATGAACATTGACTAAGTGCAGGAAATGCGGATGAGCATTTGCCTAAGTTTGGGAAATGCGGATGAGCAAAGTAAGTCAATGCGGATGAAGTGAGTCAATGCGGATGAGCATTGACTAAGTATAGAACTGCGGATGGCGAATGCGGATGAACTATAGCCAATGCGGATGAACTATAGGCAATGCGGATGAACTATAGCCAATGCGGATGAACTGTAGGAAATGCGGATGACTATAGCAAATGCGGATGACTATAGCAAATGAGGATGAACACTTAGAAAATTCTGACTTTTTGGGAGAAAAAGGAGAAATGTAGGCTTTGACCTAGGAGGTTCTCGGGGGTTATGAAAGTTGACTTTTGAGGTCAAAGATTGTATGTTGGGCATGTAATGTTATGTGCTTGATGTTTATGCATGATGATTATGATGATGATGATGCATGGTTATGCATGATGTATTTTATGTATGTATGATGCCCAGCATGATGATGTATGAATGATATGTTTAGTTCCTTGTGATGTTGTATGATTATCTTTCCTATGGCTTTACGTGTTATGATAATGAATGAATGAACAAAGTATTATGTAACGTAAAGTGAAACATAATGAGAAGGAACATGATGAATGAATGCCTGCATTAATGAATGAATGAATGTAAGAAAGGCTTGCAAGCAAATGTATGGAGGTTCACACCCAATGAAGGGTGTTAGCTCAACTGTGTGCGGGTTAGCTACCCCAAAAGGATGCACACTGGGGTCTAATCTTCGTGATTGACCATACGTAAGGGATCCTTGTCGCTTGCCCTAGGTACTGGAGCCAGCTTCGTGCACAATGTTCGAGGTCTATGAAAGACCTCAGGCCCAGTTACCCGCTTCGTGCACAATGTTCGGGGTATAGCATATGGCATTGATCCAGAATGAAAGAGAAAAGATAGATGGTGAATGTACCTACCCTAGGTACTAGAGTCAGCTTCGTGCATAATGTTTGAGGTCTATGAAAGACCTCAGGCCCAGTTACCCACTTCGTGCATAATGTTCGGGGTAATGTACATTTCACTGGAAGTAATGATGAATGAATGAAAGTATGAACGAATGAATGACGAAGATAATAATGATATTATCTGTATGTACGTACGATGTATGATCACGAATGAATGTAAAGTATAATATGTTTTTATGAGAAAGGATGGTTTTACGAAAGAAAAGTAAGTTTTATTATAAACTAGAACTCACTCAGCAACGCTGACTTTTATGCATTTTCCAGTTGGCAGTGAGCATTGTTGAGGATGGCATGAGGCGGCTGCTCGGCTCTTTTGGATGGCATCCATTTATTTAAGGCTTTTGTGATGTAATACAACAATGTAATTTTGTAACCGACAAACGATGCATTATTTTGCAAAAGTTTTTATGATGAAATGAAATGTCATTTGTTATATGTTTCCGCTGCAATGTTTTGATGATTAAATGCAAAGTATATGTTTTATGTGTGATGAATTACCAGCTGTAAGCGTCCCGGGAACGGGGCATTACATTATTAAAGTTACTTCTCTTATGTATTGGTATTTTAGTTGATTGGACTTAAACTTTTAACCATATATTAGTTTAGAATCATAAATAGCATTAACTTAAATTCTTATCGGTCTCAATGCTAAATAAGAACGTAACGGTACTAACGATGTTGAAATGTTTAAATTGAATTTGGTTTACCATGAAATTACTTAGTTCATAAATATCATAAATCACTTAGTTTAATAAACATCATAAAATTTATCACATCAAAACACTAAAATCACGTAATTCAAAAACATTATAAAAATTATCTAGTTAAAAGACATTTAAAATGTCTAGTTCAAAACACCATAAAGTTGCTTAGCTTAAATATTATGTAAAATCACCTAGTTCAATAACTTGATAAATTTGTATAGCTCTCAAACACCATAAAATGCCCAGTTTAATGCACACCCGAAAACATACCGTAAAACGTCTAGTCTTATCAACACTCGCTCAATGTCATACTCGTTAGAAAAAAATACTTGATTTTATGATAAACTTTAAAAAAATCATTTTAAAAAGTTATGAATTTTTAAAAAGAAGAGGATGGTAGAATATGCATGCTCTTTTTTTGGATTCTATACCCTTTAACTCAGGTATTACTACAATGTGTAATTTACCATTTTAGTTTGCCATCTGATTGTGGGTGATAACTCAAACTCATCTTGAACTCATTGGATTAATAGGTTTTGGTTCTAAGAGTCTCGAAGAGGTCGGAGTTTGGTAAGAATGGTTTACAACATAAAACGTATGACATAGCATGTACTTGATCGACAATGTGTACTTGGTATTACTACAATCTGCACTTGGTGATTGACAATGTGTACTTGGTACTACTATAATGTGTACTTGGTGGTGGTGGTGGACAATATGTACTTGGTACTACTATAATGTGTATTTGGTACTACTACAATGTGTACTTGGTGGTGGTGGTGGTGGTGGACAATATGTACTTGATACTACTACAATGAGTACTTAGTGATCGACAATGTGTACTTGGTACTATTACAATGTGTACTTGGTGGTGGTGGTGGTGGTGGACAATATGTACTTGGTACTACTACAATGTGTACTTGGTGATCGACAATATGTACTTGGTACTACTACAATGTGTATTTGGTGGTGGTGGGATGGACAATATGTACTTGGTACTACTATAATGTGTACTTGGTACTACTATAATGTGTACTTGGTGATCGACAATGTGAACTTGGTATTACTACAATGTGGCTGTGGCGGTGGCGGTGGCGGTGGCGGTGGCGGTGGGGGTGGGGGTGGTGGTGGTTTTCTTCATTGCATCAGCCGGAGCTTCCTCCATTTGATTACCAACCGGTGTCGTACAAAGGTCCATTGGCCGATGAAGTCTTTGAAAAGCGAAATAAGTACCTTGGCCCTTCTCTCTTTCATTACTATCAGAACCCAGTAATCTTCTTTCCTTCTTGTTAATCAGAATCATGTTCATGAATCATGATTACATGCTTGTGTGTATGTATATGTTTATATGTGTATTGAATCGATCGTAAAAGATCCTTAAAGATGCAACATATTCGCCTAAATTTAGAATTTCGATGATTCCTAGATACCAAATGTTTATGCATGTGTTTTGGTTGAATGGATTGACCTAGGAGTTTGCATTGTGTGAATTTGAGAAGCTAAAGATGACATTTGAACTTTGAAGTTAATTTCAGTGATTTATGCTTAGAAATGAATGAATCAAGAACAGAAATGACAGTTTTTTAAACTTTCTGAAACCAAACCCCTAAATGTGTTTTTGCACTTGATTCACTTGCAATGAGTTGTTTGACTTTATTAGTCGTCATCTGATAATGTTGTTTCATTATCACTGCAGCTTAATATAGTTGAAGGGAAGTAGCAGTATTTGTTTGATGAAAACGGGAGACGTTACTTGATGCATTTGCTGGGATAGTTACAGTTTCTTGTGGTCATTGTCATCCTGAAATTTTGAGTGCTATTGAAGAACAGAACAAGCTTCTTCAGCATGCTACAACTATATATTTACACCATGCAATCGCTGATTTTGCAGAGGGATTAGCTGCAAAGATGCCCGGAAATCTAAAGGTCGTGTCTATGTTTATATGAATTTATACGCTTTTAGGTTTGGTTTAAGGGGCTGGCCTATGATAATACACGGCTCAATCAATTGGATAATCAACCAAGTGGATAAAAAAAACAAACGAAAGTAATAAATTAAGTTTAATGAGAGTTAACACCCAAAAGTATAGTGATTTGGGCGGAATCCTCCTATGTTCACTCCTTGGTGTTCAGCTGAGAGTTGTTGTTCACTATCCTCTCTCTAAACCGCTAGAACTCATCGTTTACAAGCTCCCGTTCACTCCTTGGTGTTCAACCGAGAGTTGTTTTTCACTATCCTCTCTCTAAACCGCTAGAGATCATTGTTTGCAAGCTTCTCTGTAATTTAAATATATATATGTTACAATAAGTGTCAGAATGCTTCTTCTTTTGCCTTTGGTAGTTGCCTTCTTTTTTATGAAAAATACTAAAATCATACTAGTTTTAATGTTTGAACTAGTCATTCCAGACTACAATATCTGTTGACTGTTTTTCATCTTGGACAATGCAGAATTAAAAAAAATTGTTTTTTTCTATAATATTAAATGTAGCAGGTGGTGTATTTTGTTAATTCTGGAACTGAAGCAAATGAGCTTGCAATGCTGATGGCACGACTGTACAGCGGTAATCTTGGGATGATTGCTTTGAGAAATGCTTACCATGGTGGTAGTGCTGGTACTATTGGGTTGACAGCTTTGAATACATGGAAGTACCCGATACCACAGGTATGTCTACTCACTATATCTTGAAAGTGCTGGTTGTTTAGATAAATTTGATCATTATAAATTAGAAAAATGGATGGGTCGTGTGGGTTGGGTAATAGGTCAAATTTGTCGGGTCAAAACAATATGTATTGAGTGAGTGCCGGTTGGGCCAACCTGCAAACACTTTTTGATCTTTACTTTTTTGAATTTTACAAACTTCTCATGATTTAGAAGGTTTAATGCATTCTAAATATACCTAGGGCGACGTTTGCCACGGTCAACATGTTTCCAGTTCAGCAAACTGTTTTGAACATTACCCACTTGACCCTTAAGATAAAAAATAAAACCCAAATCAATCCTTTTTAACAAATGGTTCAATTTTCATACACTATAGAGGTTCTGTTTACTTATCCTTACTCTGATTTCGCATCAATGGTCTACCACTTTTACTGAATTCAACAGTATTTTGGGCATGCTGCATGGTTTTTTATTGTTTAGTATTTACCAAAATCTAGTGATTCATATGAGTCCAAGAGTAACTCGTCTATTTCATAATGATTTTAAATAAAATATTGCACTATCTCTAATGATCTTTTTTATTTAACTTTAGCATGGACATCTTGTGGAACTTTGTACGGTGAAATTCATCATGTCGTAAATCCAAACCCCTACCGTGGAGTGTTTGGCTCTAATGCTACTCTATATGCTCAAGATGTACAAGATCACATTGATCATGGCACTTCAGGAGAAGTTGCTGGTTTTATTTCTGAAACCATTCAGGTTATTGTTAAATTTAAATCTTGTGTTTTGATGTCTGTGGGACTTAAAGGTTGTTTACTTCAGTTGTTAAATCTAAACCATTCAGCTGTTGTAGATTACTTCAGTTGTTTTGATGTCTGTGGGACTTAAAGGTTTTTCTGATCTGGCTCATTGGTTATTTTGGTCCAACAAACTCCCCCTGAACCAATGCAGCCAAAACCTTTAAAATTATTGAAGTCCCACTTATTGGTAGAAACAAAATCTGGATCAGCTCAGAATTCTTCAATATAAGCTCAGGCCAGGGAAGAGATTTCAGAAGGTTTGATTAACAAAGGATGAATAGGAACTCTGTCTTAGGGAATTGGACACAGAGCTGTTACCCCATCCATGAAACCTACTTCCCAATAATAAGTCTGTAAGACTCTTTGACATAGGCCTCAAGGAAAACAATTTGTTCTTCCATTGTGAGTTCTTCAGCTCCACTTTCAAAGAAGAACTCAGGCCCATAGTACTCAGATAAGTACTTAATATGCTTTCCATTTTTCAGCTCCATAGTTGTTATCTCTCTGTATGCAAACTCATCACGATGAGTGCCTTCAAGCAATAACTGGAGCTCATTTTTTCTTATTTCTTCAAGCTTCTTGTAGATTAACCCCTTCTTTACCATTTTGTTTTCTAATAAAGTTTGTGGAGTCATCTTAGACTTGTAAGCTCTCTTGAAGTCATCAAGGATTTCCCAGGGTGACACTACAATGGCCAGCATTATCACAGCATCTACAATCTTCTTTACTTGGCCATTGTATCTGCTTGGAATCTTCTTTTTGTGAATTATGTCACTTACTCTGGGGTCAGGCCAAATTTTCACTCTCTCTTTCTGATATTGGAATGTAAATCTGAAAGCATACAACCTCTGAGCATGTTTCTTCATAGCTTGTATGGATAAAGACTTGGGAAACTCTTTATCAATCATCCTTAACAGTTGCTCATCATGTTATTTGTGTTGTTCTTCTTCTTCAAGTTTGACTTTTACCATTTTCCTTTGAAAGTCAAGTGTGATTGTTGTTGGTTGACTCCTAGGCTCAGGCATTTTTATTTTGAGAACAACAGAGAGTGGCAGACTATCATCCTCATCATCATCTTCTTCTTCTTCTTCCATCCTCAACACCCTTCTCTTCCTCTTAGGTGCATCATTGGTAATGGGTTGAGTAGGTTTATTGTGTAAAGGAGTTGGTTTTGAGGGTTGTGAGGGTGGTTGTTTTGGTTTGGGTGATTGTGCAGGCTGCTCAAGCATCTTGGATGTAAGTGAAGCTTTGGATAATTTTGCTATATCAGTCCTTTTCCTAGCACCAGCTTCATCAAGAGCTTCTATAATCAATCCTTTGTTAAATACTTCAGAAGAACAGATTCTGGTGGTTATCTCCAAACTACTGTCTCTGGACCATGATTTTACTTCAATGATTGACCTTCCCAGATGTTTTGATATAAATCTTGCCATAGTTTCCAGCCTTTACCATTCTTTCTCACTCCAACTTGTCCATCTTTGTTCAATCTCTTGAATCTCTAACCTTCTGATTTCAGAGTCAAGTTTGGCAATGTCAAATCCTTGTTTGAAGAGTTGATCAATAATCTTATCCATAGATCTGCTATGTTGCTCATCAGCTTCTTTGATCAATTCTTCTAACTTTTTCTCACCTTCAGTCTTTTCAGAGCTTTTCTTCCTCTTATAGGTGATCATTTCCTTTTCTTTCCTCTCTTTTTCTGCTTCCTCTTCAGCTCTTTTTCTTTTGTCTACTTTCACTGACTTAGACTCCCCCTTTTTGGGTGCATTGGGTTTAGGGGTGTGAATGTCAAAAAGTCTCTTAGAAATAGCAGCATCAACTAAAGATTGAAGATTTGAGGAATGCCTCTCATCAATGGCTTGATATACAGTGTTTGTGATTATGGAAGTGATGAGAGGTAAGGATGTTTGAAGAGAAATGGCACCTGAAGCAAAGGCTGGTGGCAAAGTTGTTGAGAGTGGCTCAGTGTTTGGGATAGGTTCAAGAGAAACTGCCATCTGTGGGTGAATGTGGGCAGATGGACTTGATTCTTGTGACATGTTGGCAAGCAGTTCCTGTAGTCTGCATACCTCAGTCTCAAGAATAGTATTATGGGCTAGAACATCAAAGAAAAAGCCCAGGTCATCATCAGTCTGTGCTAAATCAGTTGACCTCCTGATGAAATCAGGATGAACATGTGCTGAGTGTAGATCAGTATCACATGTGCCCCTATTTCTCGGAACTGGGGACTTCCTGCCTCAGGATGATGTCCTTCATTGGCAATTGCCTTTGTTGAGGACTTAGAAATGATACCATCTTCATCCTGATCATGTGCTAAACAAGGAGAAGAGGCAGCCTCACCAGATGTTCTAATCTCCTCCTCTACACAGGGAGATTGAACTCTGTAATCCTTGTGCTGTGGGTTATCAACTACATTATAATCCTCTCCCTCAATTGTTGAGGTTTTCCCAGTGGTAATAGGTTTCTGGGGAGGGGGTAGAGGAATGTAGTTGAGTCAGCACTTGTGCAATAACCACAGTTGGGCTTGTAGGGGTGGCTTCAGTGGGAGATAGGTGTGAAAATTATTGCACCTGGGGTGAATGGTGCTCTTCAATGGCAATCCTCTCAAGTGAGAGAGATTCCAGTAATGTGGTTTCCCATTTTTGGTTGCATCAGGATCCTGTTGAGAGGATACCTGAGCGGTTTCAGCTGGTAGAGTCCTGGAAACTACAGGGGGATTACTACCCATAGTTTCAACCTGCCTTTGTGTTACAGGGGCATCATCGGGGGACTCAACTCCCTGAGTAGCCTTTTTGGTTTGTTTGGAATGAGGTTTGGAGGGGACTTTGGATCTTTTATTGGAGGGAATGATACTTTATGTTGCTTTCCTTTTAAACAAGCAGAGCAGTTGTCATCACATTTGAACTCCTTTAATGGCAGACCTCTCACTAAACCATGAAGGATCATCTGATTCATGTTTCTAAGATTCACATGACCAAGCCTTTGTGCCAAAGTTTAGATTCCTGAGGAGAGGCCTTGGAGAACAGACATGGATGGCCTTTTAGATCAATTTTCTTTGATAAGTCTAAGGCATATACTCTACCAATCCTATTGGCTTCAGGAGAGTATGTTCATCCAATATCTTGTCAATCATACTCAAAACATTGAAAGACATAATTCGACAGTTCTGACTGGTGAAAAGTGCAACATGCCCTTTATCACACATTTGACTGACACTCAACAAATTGTACTTGAGATTCTCCACATGGTTAACATCATCAAACCTTATTTCACCATTTGAAACAAAGCCTTTGCCGATGATGTAACCCTTAGCATCATTACCAAAAGAAACAAACCCTTCTTTTCTTGAGAGTAGTCATCAAGAAGAGATCTGCTCCCAGTCATATGCATAGATCCTCCACTATCCACATACCAGATGCTTCTATGGCATGTTGAAGAACCCTGCATATATCACAACAACTAGTTAGCTTTTGAGACCCAAACCATTTTGGTTTTGGGTTTGTTCTCATCAACAAATTTTATACTAACTGATTTGTCATGATTAGCCTTTGAAGATGGAAATGGTGCTGAAAAGGATTCCTTTGATTTTGGCTTAGTTTTCCTTTTCAGTGGTTTAATCACAGGTACATCTATTTGGTTAACTCTCCCCAACAGATGTTGAACCATCATAGCAAGTTGTGTCTGATTGGTTGTTAAAGCCTTCAGTTCAGCAGACACATCAGTACTTGTTTGTGAATGGTTCCTGTGACACACCATGTCCTCCTTTTTGAAAGACACAGACTTAGTCTGTTGTTTTGATATTCCTTGAGGAATATTTTCAGCTGTTTTATGATAAACCTCTTTTTTCTGTTTAGATTTTTGTGAAGACTTTGGTTTATCAGGTTGAGATGTTTGTGGCACAAACTTGGTTTCAAATTCATCTTTCATTTTATTAATTTTCTTTTTAATGATTTTATCTTTGTTAATTTTGGAACCCTTTCTGTACCAACATTCATTAGTGAGATGATTGAATAGACCATATATTTCACATGGCTTTCTTCATCTTCTGTTGATCAGCTGTTGAAGAAGATGAAACTACTGAAGGTGTGTTCTTCAGTACTTTCTTCCTCTCAGTACTTATGTGAAGTACTGAAGGATTTGTAACAATTGAAGACTTGTTCTTCAGAAGTTTTCTATCAGTACATTTGGATTTCCTGATAGATTCTTCAGCAGTTGTCAAACCATGTTTGGTTCCATTTGGTTTGAAATGTTCTTCAGGTGTTGTTACTTGCTCTTCAGTACTTTGAATACCTTTTGAGACAACACCTGAAGTGCTCGGCTTCTCTTTGATCATGTGTTCATCAGTAGTAAGACCATCAGCAGATTGATTAGCTGAGGTACTATTACTGACTTCATCCTCTGATTGTACATTATCACTTGAGGATGAGACACGTGATGATGTGGTTTGGGAATTGATTTCACCTTCAGATTTTACTTCTGTCTTGGGAGTAAAATCTGTAGGAGGTTCAGTGTGATTATATCCAATCCCAAACTTCACATTTGAAACAGTTTGCTTACTGAGAAGCATTTGAAACCCCTAGCAAGATGTTACCCAGCATTCACACTCCATTTGAGTAGCTGCAAGTGTTTCTTTGAGACTCTTGTGATTTTCTAAAATGACCTCTACCTTAGCCTTTTCATCAGTGATTTGGCATTTTAATTTGTATATCTCATCATATTTTTCTTTTAAAATAGACTCAAACTCAGCTTTTCTTTTGGAAATCACTTTCTCTAGGTCAAGATTTTGATTAATTAAAGCTACATTTGCTTCTCTAATTGAGGCAAAAGCAACTATGCATGACTCAGAACACAACTTGGCCTTAGCCTCAGAAGATACTTGTGGTACTGTGATGATGAAGCATTTGAGCATGAACCATCAGTAGACTCCAGGGCCATAAGAGCAAGATTTCTAAAAGGATTTTCACCACCATGTTGACCAGCACCAGAAAACACTTGTTCAGAATAACCAGAAAGATCATCTGGTAAACTACTCCAGTCAACAACTCCAGGAGTGAAAAAGCTTTGATGTGATTGAGATTGAGATTGAGATTGTTGACTTGATTGAGATGGTTAAGGCTTAGGTAGGGCATGGGATTGTTCAGCTATGGGTACAGGAACCTGATTGGACTGAGGCATGTAAAAACAAGGATAAGGATATGGCATTTGACCTTGAGGAACAAAATATGCAGGAGATGATTGAATTTGTGAATGATGACCAAAACTGGTAGAATGTTGCCCTTTGTTTTGTGAATTATTGCCTGGAAAGGTCACAAAGGGTGCAGAAGAGTTAGATCCAGATGATCTACACTCTCTTGCAAAATGTCCAAGTCTATGGCACTTGTGACACCTCAACTTGCTCTTATCAAAACTAACTTTGGTTTTTCCAGAGAGACCAGGGAATTTTCTACCTGTCCTTTTATAAAAAATTTGAGATCTGATATTAACTAATGCCATTTGGCTCAAAATATCCATCTCTTCCAAATCATCATCAGCAATTCCTTTCAAATCATCCATCAAAAAGCACGGATTGTCACTATTACATCCTGAATTACAATCAATACCAGCAAAAGCATGATCTCCACTGTTTGAAGAGAAATCAATATGCTCAGCATAAGAACTTTCTGATGTAGCATATTCTGACTCATGACCGACCAGAGCAGTATTCCCTGGTACAAAATCATCAGTGAGCTTCCCAGATGAAGTCAGTTTCCTTTTCTGTTCTATCTCTCTTTCAAACGTTAACAATTTCCCATGAAGTTGGGTGAGAGATAGATTGTCTAGATTTGCACTGGAGCGTAGGACAATAGTATATGTGTCCCATCTCTCAGGCAGGGATCTGAGAAATCTGTTGTTCATCTGACTGTTTGTATATTCATGTTTAACCATTTTCAATTCAGATATCAAACAGGAGAATCGCTCAAACTGTTGAGTCAGTGACTCACCCTTTCTATGAGAGAATGTCTTATATTGCTGGGCAAGGATTTCTCTATTGTTTGCTAAGACCTCATCAGTTCCTCCAAATTGTTCTTTCAGAGCAACCCAAAGGTCATGAGCAGATTCATGATGCATAAGTCCATAATAGATTTCATTAGGCAGTGCCTGGCCAGAATTCCATGGGCTTTAGCATCAATTTCAAACAGTTTCAGATCTTCATCTGAATATTGCTCTTTCTTCTTCGGAACCATTTCATTGGTTTCCGGATTACTCACCATAGGCTTATATGGCCCATGAACCACAGATTTCCAACAACCTGAACTGTTAACAAACAGGTGATGGAGCATTCGTCGTTGCCATATGTTGTACTCATTCCTAACAAGCATCAGAGGCTTTGTTGAGGAGCCAGTATTGTGAGGATCATTGATTGATGTAGCCATTTCACCAATTTAAACAGGTTCAATGAGATTTTAACAGATCTAACTCAAAAACTCAACAACATAGTTTTAAACAAGAAGAATCTCAAATTAATTCACAGGAAGCAACAGAAAAACAAACTCTATAACCAATTCTTGCAAATTTGCTAATTCGATCAAACTTAGGTATCAAAAGAATAGTTTCAATGATCAATTGTTAAATCGATCAATGATTAACCTGCTCTGATACCATTTGAAAGGATCGAGATCTAGTTTGATCAATTAGATTAGGATTTGCAGCGGAATAGCACACGAATTAGACGAAATTCTAGCAAGAATAATATGAATATTCAATCAAACAGTAACGGTTATAGAGAGAGAGTTTTCTGCAAAAAGAATGTTTTCATTCATGCACAAGCTTCCCATACAGGGAAATTAGGTGAACATTCCTTTTATAAGGAATGTGACATCAGCTGACATCACTTGATAGTGACATCTAGCTGATTTATACAAACAACTGAAAGCAAACTAAACTACTGAAGATGTTCACAACAGCTGAGGACACCTTCACTAAAAGTAACATTACAACTACTGAAGTTATAACGTCTGAAGTGTAAGAACTTCAGATGTTTTACATAATATAAAACTACTGATTACAAACTACTGAAATGAAAACCATCACAACTACTAAAGAGAACTACTTCAGCTGTTATGACAACTTATGAGAACTTGATCTTCAGACTTTGTCTTCAGCAGTTGTCTTCAGACTTTGTCTTCAGCTGTTGTCTTTAGACTTTGTCTTCAGCTGTTGTCTTCAGACTTTGTCTTCAGTAGTTCTCTTCAGCAGTTGTCTTCAGACTTTGTCTTCAGACTTTGTCTTCAGACTTTGTCTTCAGACTTTGTCTTCAGACTTTGTCTTCAGACTTTGTCTTCAGACTTTGTCTTCAGACTTTGTCTTCAGACTTTGTCTTCAGCAGTTGTCTTCAGACTTTGTCTTTAGCTGTTGTAGATTACTTCAGTTGTTTTGATGTCTGTGGGACTTAAAGGTTTTTCTGATCTGGCTCATTGGTTCTTTTGGTCCAACTCCAACACTACCTTCTCCACCATCACCATCACTTATCAGAGACGCCCCAAATGAACCCTTGTTCAATCTACTCTGATTGAACAAGCCCCTCCTGTTCAATCCAAAAAGACTCGAGTGGAAACATGGGCTCCCACTCAGTCAGAGGTCTCTCCATCCTTCTCTTTTGACCTCAATTTGGGTCTTGAGTCTCCTCAGTCTCAGACCCATGAGCCCACAACCCAAGCCGAAAGCCCTCAGGATGAGTCTCTATACTCCCCTGAGCAGCAAACAAGGGACAGCCCCACCAGAGGCTCAATGCCTGTAGACATTGACCAAAGTCTCGGGTCAGTAGGTTACCCATCCTATCTTTCACTGACCTTTTGTTTAAAACTGATGAAGAGATAACATCTCTCCATGGCAATGAAGTTGATCTACAACACCCTCTCCAAGATCAATAGAGCCCGGAGAAATCCTTTATCTCTAGCCCCCATCAGCAACCAACAACTAAGGTGAGTCCCACTGATGTGGAGGGGACTCATGTAGATTCAACTGCCACTACAAAAGGTGCCTCAATGGACTTTGTGGACAGTGGTAACATTTCTCAGACTGAATCTACAGCAACCGAGCCCTTTAATGACTCTGAAAGAGACATCATTGAGCATGGGAAACCAGGGTGCCAAGAAACCACATTTGGTGGTGAGGCTGAACATACTAGGTATGTTACCTCATCTCCCCGTGATTCTTCGAAAGAAGATGAGGGAAGCATGAAACTCCTCATTTAAGATCTTCTTTCTAAAGTTTCAAACCTAGAATCTCAAGTTAGGACTTTAGAGGCAAAATCTGCCACTCAGCAACTTGAGATTGACAATCTCAAGGCTCAACTAGCTGAGAAACAGACAGAGAGGTCTGTTAGGGATGTACCTATTTAGGTCTCTCTGACTTCCTCCTTCAGCTCATCTAGCTCTCAAGATGATGCTATCAAAATGGGGGAGAATGTTCAAAGACAAACACATAAGGAACCACAGAGCCGGCCTTCTACTTCAACATCTTCCTCTCCCATCATCTCTGCGCCTGAAACATCTCAAGTCACTCTTCATATTGATCCAAAGATGCTCAATGATCTCTACATACTCTGCACCAAGTTTCTGTTAAGATCTTCCTTTGAGCAGCCAAGCCATGATGCTGCAATGATCTACTTTGGAGCAGAAGAGCTTCAAAGGCTGACCGTACCTTCTATCACTGTGGAAGAAGTTAGTCAACCTAAGGTCCTCATGGAACCTAGGATTCAATTCGAAGGGGAAATAGGAACTGATGGCCCAGCAACTGAAATAGTTGGGACAGAATCTGCATCTCCTTTAACTTCCGAAGCTGAAGTTAAAGCCTCGGAAGAACAAGCTGAATCTTCCGAAGCTGAAATGGAAGCTGTGGAAGGACTGTTCAAAATGTCCGAGGAACTGATCATCACAGATGCTATTCTGGAAATGGCATCTGAAATGAACAGTGAGGACTTTCCAATTGCACCTCCATCTCAGACACCATCTCTGACTCTCTCACAATCATAATCCTCTCTCCAAGAACCACCACAGTTAGGATCTTCAAAGGATAAAGGAAAAATGAAGATGATTGCGGAAGAGATTCAAGAAGAGGAGAAGATTGAGAAACTTAAGAAGAAAAGAAGACTTCAGACTGAGAAGTTGCTAGCTGCCAGCACAAAAGCAGCTGCTCCCAATCAGGAGGTGTCATCAATAAAAGAAGAGTGCAGATCATTAACCAGCTCATTGAAATGGGAGCTGCCAATGAAGAAACACTCCTGCTACCATTAGAGGAGTTGGTGGATCTGGAGAAGGCAACCAGGCTAAGACTTGAAGAAGAAGCCAGGTTGGCCTTAGAGGAAAAGGAAAAGAAACAGAAGGATGATGAATTGCAGCTGAGGAGAGACAGGATAAACTTCCTACTCTCCAGAGGCTTTAATCTTCAAGAATTCTCTCCATACAATGATGATACGATCCTCTGGCTCTACAACAAAGAGCAGGATCAAATGGAGAAAGAAAGGAAGAAGGCTGCAAAAGAAAATGCCAGAGAGAAGAAGAAGAAAGAAGAAGAGGCTAGGGTCACTGCCTCCAAGAAGCTTACTGAGAAAGCCTGGATGAAGGACTATCTTCGGGCTCATGGCTTCTCTGGTAGGCAGGTGGGTCCTATGTCTGAAAGGACACTCCAACGGATTGTCAGTGAAATTAAGGTTGACATCCGGATGGGGAAAATGAAAGAGATGTATAGAAGGGTAAAAGGGATGACCTTCACTGCTTCTACCCAACCACAACCTTCACCTTCACCCTCACCATTCACCATTAAACATGAACCCTTCACCCTTGAACCCAAATCACTACCCACTACTACTCCCTCATCCCAACCACCTAAACTTCCCATTATCCAACCCAAAACACTAGCCAGAACCTTTGAACCTAAACCTACCCAATTACCATCCAAACCATCCCTTTAGCCTTCTCAACATCTCTCCCTTGAGGAGTTTAAGGCAATTATGATGAAGATCACTAATTGCGCCACTTTGAGCGAAGTCTCCAGTGTAGAAGACTCCGTTAACATTACCTATGTAGACGGATCTTCAAGTTCCCTCACAAGAGACAGATTCCTTGATTTGTCTAAAGGAACTTTGGACCAAGCCGTAAGACTTTTGGGTCTCAATTCAGACTCTTTAAATGAGGAAGAAAAGAAGCTCAGAAGGAAACTGGTGACTCTGCTGGATACAAAAAAAGAGGACAAGATTCCTAGTCAGTCTCTTGTGCCTAGAAGGAAGATAATCCAGTGAAGGTTTGATGAACCTTCTCACAACTTTGTTGTGGAAAGAGAGAATGGTGAAGTCAACAGACTCAATGCAACCTCTCTGTTACACTCCAGTAGATTTGACATTGCTGAATTAGCAGAGAAGCCATTCTCCAACCCCTCCAACTCTGAAACTGCTGCACTTGTCAGAAATCATCTCAGCAGTCTTCATTTAGCTGAGCTAACTGCAAAAGCAAAGATTGAAGAAGAGTTGAAGTTGAGAAGACAGGAAGACAAGGAAAGATCTCCCACCAAAGGTGCTGCCTTTCTACACATGGTGGAAGGTCCTGAATTGGAACCTATAGTTCGATGGGAATATGATTACAGTTCCCATCAACTAACTCTTTTCAGAGGGCAACAACAAAGGGTACATGTTATCCAAGGTGACAGACTAGATTTCCTGTCTACCAAGGATCTGTACAAGCTTATCAGCACCACATCAGGGAAGAACAAGGAGACAGGCAAATATTTGCTCTCCTTGGTGCTGAAAGTTTTGAGAAGTCAAGATAAGTGAAGTTTTGGTAGCATCAGCCTAGGGGGAGTTTGTTGGATCAAGAAGAAGGCTAATGCAACCAAAACTAGATCACTTAAGTTATTTTGGTGCTGCATGCAAAGGCTTCCGAAGCTTATCATGGAACTTCCAAAGGTTGTAGAGTTCTTCCGAAGACAAAGGGAAAGTCCAACTTCCGAAGACAAAACTCTACTTCCGAAGACAAATGCATACTTCCGAAGTTCAAGACTTAGAAGAATAAAGTGAAGACCACTTCCAAAGTATGATGAAATGAAGAAGTCTCCAAGCCTTGGAAGAAGCAGCCTCTTCCGAAGTATAAAGTGGCTTCGGAAGTACTTACTCTTCCGAAGCCATTTAACCTTCGGAAGACACTGCTATAACCAGTGGACACAAGTATGGTCTCTGACACTCCGCTGCAGACTTCTGATACAGCATGGCTTCTTCCTAAAGAACCATGTTGTTGACCATACTTTATTCCACTGTTTACCTTTTCATGATAGTACAATTGCCACATTTAGTTGGTGACAAAAGGTAAGTCAGGGACATGTCCTGACTACCAAATCTCTGATAAGACTTTATCTGAGATACCTTAACTATAGTCTTGTAGTATAGGCTTTAGCTAAAGGATCCCAGCTGGTATCAAAGTATATCCGGCTGTAGATAGTATTATATATAGGTTCTCTTTGTAACTCATAGAAAAAAGATTATCATCTGCTTGTAAGAGTCTTTGTATCTTGAGTTGAGAATCAATATATAAAAGTATCTTGAAAATTATCTTTTTGTGTTCTTAGTTACTTTTCATATTGTGATCAACTCTTATTGATTCTTACCCGAGTGTGATTCTAGGTGAGTTGGAGAGAAAACATTTGTGTTTAAGTGACAAACACCGATCCTGCAATAGTCGTCTTCTTCTCCTCAGAAGGATAGTGGACCTTCTTAGAATCCTCCTCTTCACTATTCTCAGAGGAATTCTTCACTATCATTTCTTCATCCTCTTCACTCAAAGGATCTATGAAGGAAGCTCATCTTCACAAGTTCCACACCTAGGTGATCTTACAGACAAGATTGTGTGTGGAGGAGCTATCTCATTGTCCCTGCTTGTTTTGATAGCACACTTTGTTAGGCAGGGATGAGGATATCATGTTCTTGAAGTCTCTTCTTGAAGAACACACTTGTCTGCCCTGGCTTTGCTAATCACAAGCTCAGCCTGACACTCACTTAGCTTGGTTATGAGATCCTTGATTTGAGTCCTAAAATATGTATGCTCATGTTGTAGAACTGAATTGTTTTCTCTAAGTCCTCTATCTTTAGTTTATAATCATTTTTAGACTTTCTAAAATCAGCTTTTAGAATGTTTAAGGACTCAAGATCAAATCTCATTTCCAAGTTATAGGACCTGTATCTATTTACTTTAGCAATGCATTCAGGGGTACAGAGATGTTCCAATACCTTGGCTTCATCATGATCTGCCATCAGTGCTTGGTTTGGAGAAGCATCTTCCACCTGAAAGCTCTAGTCAAAGCCTCCTTCTTCAACAGCAACAGCAGCCTGCTGCTTTGGCTTCTCATTCTGGGGAGCTTTGTCAGTACAGTTGGGTCTGGACTGTGTTTGGCCACCATTTTTTCTAGGTGCCTTACACTCCCTGGCAAAGTGGCCCATCAAGTTACAGTTGTAACACTTGACTTGGCCTTTGTCCAGGCCAAACTTTCCACTGGTTGCATTGCTTGGAAACTTCCTTCCAGTCCGCTTGTAGAACTTCTTGGCTATGTGAGTGAGAAGAGCCATCTACTGGACTATCTCCATGTACTCCAGATCATCTGGATGGATACAGTCCAGGTCTTCAAGGGTGAACAAAAAGCTGCCACAACTTTCATCAGAAGACACAAAGGCTTGAAAAGAACTTGTCTCTTGGAATGGGCTTCCTTAGGTGTAGTTTGTTGGACCAAAAGAACCAATGAGCCGGATCAGAAAAACCTTTAAGTCCCACAGACGTCACAACAACTACTGAAGACCACAACAGCTGAAGACAACAGCTGATTACAAAGTCTAAACACAAGTGCTGAAGACAAAGTCTGAAGACAACAGCTGATTATAAAGTCTGAACACAAGTGCTGAACACAAAGTCTGAAGACAAGTGCTGAAGACAAAGTCTGAAGACAAGTGCTGAAGACAAAGTCTGAAGACAAGTGCTGAAGACAAAGTCTGAAGACAAGTGCTGAAGACAAAGTCTGAAGACAAGTGCTGAAGACAAAGTCTGAAGACAAGTGCTGAAGACAAAGTCTGAAGACACAAGTGCTGAAGACAAAGTCTAAAGACACAAGTGCTGAAGACCAAAGTATCAGACGTTGTCACAACAGCTGAAGAGGTCTTCTTCAGTAGTTATGACGGTTTACCTTTCAGTAGTTTTATGTTTTATATGTTCAGTAGTTTGACACAACAGCTGAAGAATACTTCTTCAGTTGTTGTGCTCATCAGTAGTTTTATGTTTTTCAGTAGTTTTGTAAAACGACTGAAGAGCTTGTTCTTCAGTCGTTGTAGTTTCAGTAGTTTCTTATCAGTAGTTTCATATTTTGTACTTAACACTTTGATATGTTCTCAGTAGTTGTGAACATTTCAGTAGTTTGTTAAGAGTTAGTTATTTTTGTAATAGATCTGCCAGTTGTCACTTTCCCGTGATAACAGCAGCGATTGCACTCTATATAAGGAGTGTCAACCTATTGTAATAGGTAGAATGATTTGATCAGAAATATTCGATATCATAGAAACATTCCTTGTTACAGAAACATATTCTCACGTTATAACCGTATTTGTTCTTAATGCATACGAGTATCAAATTCTTGCTACAATTTGTCTAATTCTTGTTCTTATTCCGCTGCGTTACGCTCTAATACATAAAACTTGTGATCACT
This sequence comes from Flaveria trinervia, assembly GCA_025506515.1. Taxonomy (NCBI): domain Eukaryota; kingdom Viridiplantae; phylum Streptophyta; class Magnoliopsida; order Asterales; family Asteraceae; genus Flaveria; species Flaveria trinervia. Next base: position 36,689,597 of record CM046458.1, on the reverse strand, counting down.
GATCCTGACAAATGGTATCAGAGCAGGTTAATCATTGATCGATCTAATAATTGATCATTGAAACTGCTATTCAAGATCAAAGTTTGATTGAATTAGCATTTTTTTTGCAAGAAACGGTTATAGAGATTGAATTTTCTGTGTTTCTGGTCATTCATCCTGAGATTTTCTCTTGGTTTTCATTGAGTCTGTTGTGGTCTATGTAAAAACCTTAAAAGCTTGAATTAAATTGTATTTGGACTGAAAATGACTACTCCTTCCAATGATCCTCACAATACTGGTTCCTCAACCAAGCCTCCATTGCTGGTTAGGAATGAGTATAACATATGGCAACAACGAATGCTCCATCACCTGTCTGTTAACAGCGCAGGTTGTTGGACATTAGTGGTACATGGTCCACACAAGCCTATGGTGAATAACCCGGAAACCAATCAAATGGTTCCGAAGAGGAAGGAGCAATACTCAGATGAGGATAAGAAATTGTTTGAGATTGATGCAAAAGCCCATGGAATTCTGGCCATGGCACTGCCCAATGAAATCTATTCTGGGCTAATGCATCATGAAACTGCCCATGACCTCTGGAATGCCTTGAAAGAACAATTTGGAGGAACAGATGAGGTCTTGGCAAAAAATAGAGAAATCCTTGCCCAACAATACGAGACATTCTATCATAGAAAGGGTGAGACACTGACTCAACAGTTTGAGCGGTTCTCTTGTTTGATCTCTGAATTAAAAATGGTCAAACTTGAGTACACCAATATCCAGATGAATAACAGATTTCTCAGATCACTGCCTGAGAGATGGGACACTATACTATTGTCCTACGCTCTAGTGCAAATTTGGACAAACTATCTCTCACCCAACTCCATGGGAAATTGCTCACATTTGAGAGAGAGATAGAACAGAAACGAAAACTGTCTTCATCTGAAAAGCTCACTGAAGACTTTGTACCAGGCAACACTGCCTTGGTTGGTCATGAGTTAGAATATGCTTCATCTGAATGCCAGTATGATGAGCATATTGATTTCTCCTCAAACACTTCTGATTCTGCGTTTGTGAGTGTTGATAGTCAGTTTACTGGGTGTAAAATGACAATCTATGCTTCATCATGGATGATCTCAAGGGGATTGCTGATGATGACTTAGAAGAGATGGATATTTTGAGCCAAATGGCCTTGATAAATATCAGATCTCAGAAGTTCTACAAAAGAACTGGAAGAAAGTTCCTAGGACTCTCTGGCAAAACCAAAGTTGGTTTTGACAAGAGTAAGTTGAAGTGTCACAAATGCCATAGGCTTGGACACTTTGCTAGAGAATGCAGATCATCTGGATCTAATTCCTCTGCACCTTTTGTGACTTTCCCCGGCAATAGTCAACAACACAGAGGGCAACATCCTATCAATTCTAGTCATCATTCTCAACCATAATCTCCTGCATATTTTGTTCCTCAGGGTCAAATGCCATATCCTTACCCTTGTTATTACATGCCACAGTCAAATCAAGTTCAAGTTCCTATAGTACCACAACCTCATGCACTACCAGAACCTCAACCATCTCAATCTCATCAACCTCCTCAACCTCAACAATACAGCTTCTTCACCCTTGGAGTTGTTGACTAGAGCAGTTTACCGGATGACATGTCTGGTCATGAACAACTGTTCACAGGTGCTGGTCAACATAGTGGTGACAGTCCTTTTGGGAATCTGGCTCTCATGGCCCTGGAGTCTACTGAGGGTTCCTGCTCAAATGCATCATCTTCACAGGTAACTCAGGTATCTTCAGAGGCTAAAGCCAAGTTATGTTCTGAATCATGCATTGCTGCCTTGGTCTCCATTAGAGAGGCAAATGTAGCATTAATAAATCAAAAACTTGAGTTTGAGAAAACCATTTCCAAAAGAAAAGCTGAGTTTGAGTCTGCTCTTAATAGTAAAAATGATGAGATTTATAAGCTTAAATGCCAATTAAATGATGAAAAGGCCAAGCTAGAGGTTATTCTGGAAGACCAGAGAAGTCTCAAAGAAACCTTGCAGTCACCCAGGTAGAGTGTGATCGATGGGTGCAATCATGCAAAGGTTTTGAAATGCTTCTTAGTAAGCAATCTGCTTCCAATGTGAAGTTTGGTATTGGTTATAATCACACTGCTCCTCCTACAGATTTTGCTTCAAGAGCAGAAGTGAAATCTGATGGAGAAAGCAATAACCAATCCACCTCATCATGTGATTCACTTTTTGATAGAGCATCATCAAAAGTGAAGTCAGCACTAAGCCCTCTCAGAACCCATCAGCTGATGTTGATGGTTCCACTGCTGACACTCATATGATCAAAGAGATGATCAACTCAAGAGCTATCTCTGGAAGTCCTGAAAGGACTGGAGAGCAAGATTTAACACCTGAAGTTCAAACTCCAACTACTGTCAGCACTGAAGAGAAGAAAACTGTCAGTAGAAAGAGTTTGAAGACTACTAAAGAGGAAGTCAAGAAAGCAAATAATGCTTCCAAAGTACTGAAGAGCAAGTCTTCAGTAGTTTCATTCTCTTTAGTTGATGATCAACATAAGATGAAGAAGAAACCATGTGAAGTATGTGGTTTGTTCAATCATCTTACAGATGATTGTTGGTACAAAAGGGGATCCAAACTCAAACATAAAGAGGAAAGTAAAGAGAAAATGGTTAAAATGAAAACTGAGTTTGAAGCCACATTTGTACCAGCAACATCAAATCCTGTAACCCTTAAGTCCAAAAAGAAATCCAAAAAGGAAGGGGTTAAACAGGTAACAGCTGAGATTGCTCAAAAGAAGAAGGTGCAACATAGGAACTTATCAAACTCCAATGCCAATGTGTCTGAAGAGCTGAAAGCCTTATCACAAAATCAGACACAGCTGGTTATGATGGTTCAACATCTATTGGGAAGAGTTAACCAATTAGATGTTCCTATGTTGAAACCACAGAAAAGGAGGTCCAAGCCAAAGGATTCCTTTTCTTCACCAGTTTGTTTCATTCTCAACACACGAGATCAACTCCAAAAATTTGATCCTAAGGTGGATGCAGGGTACTTTGTTTTTAGCTTATGCTGCTTATCAAAACCTTAAAGTTTTTCAAATGGATGTCAAAAGTGCATTTTTGTATGGGAAAATTAAAGAAGAGGTTTATGTATGTCAATCACCAGGCTTTGAGGACAATAAACATCCTAATTGGGTGTATAAGCTTGATAAGGCTCTTTATGGGTTGAAACAAGCTCCTAGAGCCTGGTATGAGACATTATCAAACTTTCTTCTGGAAAATAATTTCACTAGAGGCTCCATAGATAAGACTTTATTCATTAAGAAAGCTGGGCAGCATAATCTACTTGTTCAAATTTATGTAGATGATATTATTTTTGCATCCTCTGATCCACAGTTGTGTGATGCCTTTACAAAGTTGATGCAACAGAAGTTTGAAATGAGTGCCATGGGAGAATTACAGTTCTTTCTGGGTTTGCAAATCAAACAAAAGGCTGATAGAATTTTCATTCATCAGTCCAAATACACAAAAGATCTTTTGGAAAAGTTTGATTTACAAAACTGTAAGCCCTGTTCTACCCCCATGTGCAGCACCACACAACTGGATACAGATCAGAAAGGTAAAGTGGTTGATGAAACACTTTACAGATGTATGATTGGGTCCTTGATGTATTTAACAGCTTCTAGACCAGATATTATGTTTGCTACATGTGTTTGTGCTAGATTTCAGGCTGCACCTAAGGAGTCTCATTTGATTGCAGTCAAGAGGATCTTTAGATATCTGCAAGGCACTCCATTTCTAGGTTTATGGTATTCTACTAGACATTCTGGTAAATTAATTGCTTTTTCTGACAGTGACTATGCAGGGTGTAAGTTGACCAGGAAATCAACTTCTGGTGGATGTCAATTCCTAGGCAACTGCTTGATTTCTTGGCAGAGCAAGAAACAGACCTCAGTTGCTACATCAACTGCTGAAGCAGAGTACATTGCCGCTGCAAGCTGTACATCTCAGGTACTCTGGCTTCAAAACCAATTATTGAATTATGGCATAACAGAGACTAAGACCCCATTGTTAATGGACAGCTCTTCAGCTCTTTGTATTGTCAAGAATCCTGTCCAGCACTCTAGTTCTAAACATATTGAAATCAGACACCATTTTATTAGAGATGTTTTGAAAAAGGTCTGATTGATCCAAAATTTGTTCCTAGTGCTGATGAGCTTGCAGACATTTTTACTAAGCCTTTGGATAGTTCAACTTTCCACAACCTGGTGTTAAGGCTTGGTATGCTGCAGCTAGAATAAGTGACAACTACTGATGATCTCAGCTCACAAGTACCGATGATCATTAGTTCATTATTGTCACATATAAGTATTGATGAATTTTTTTTTCTCAGTAGTTTTATAACTATTCAAGACTACATACCTCACCAGTACCGAAGTACTTTATCTGTTAAAACAGCTGATGTAGCTACAACAGCTGATGTAGTCACAACAGTTGATGCAGCTACAACTACTGATGTCAGAAATGCAGATTACTGATGTCCTATGAAACACCTGAAAAGCAGATGAACAGTCTGATGAGTAAGTGTTGAGGATAGTGTGAAACAGCTGAAAAGCTATGAATTGACGACAACAGCTGATGAGTAATTACTCTTCAGTTGTTTCTACAACTGCTGTTTCATTAAAACAACTGAAGCCAAAACTATGTCTTCAGTAGTTTACAACTACTGAAGACTAACACCAAGTCTTCAGCTGTTTACAACAACTGCTGACAAAACCACTGTCTTTAGTAGTTTCACAACTACTGATGACTAATACCAAGTCTTCAGTTGTTTCATCACCTGAAGTCAAAACTGTCTTCAGTAGTTTTATAACTACTGATGACTAAATCTTCAGTAGTTTTATAACTACTGATGACTAAATCAGAGACTTCAGCTGTTTCAACATCTGACGGTTAAAACCAAGTCTTCAGTTGTTTTATAACAACTGCTGACCACACCAATACGGTCAGTCATTCCACACCTCTGAAAGTTAATACCACGTCATGAGTAGTTTCAACAACTGATGACTCACACCAAAACCTTCAGTCGTTTTCTAACCCGACCCTTTAAATACCTTATCCCACCTTCAGAGTTTTTTATCTTCTCTTCTCAAACCTAACGTTCAAAAACTCTCTACCCTCTCTTCATCAATGGCGACCATGCAACTAAAACCACGACACAACTGTGTCGCACACCTCACCAAATCGCCATACTGGACCAAGTTTCACAACGCCATTGATTTAATGGTTCAGTCACCCTACAAAATGGCTTTTCTAGTAAATCCCACCATATATGCCGAATCCCTTAACCAATTTTGGACAAACGACACTCTGGTCTCTGAGGAGAATGACACAGAGTCTCTTCAATCGTTTGTCCATGGCCAAAAAGTGGTCATTACTCCAGACACTCTTCGCCAAACCCTTAATCTGGATGATGCCACTTTCCCAACTGGTTATCCAAAGGGCACAACAGATCAATCATTTGCCCACCATGGATACCAGGGTAACCTGAGTGCATCTACCATACTGAAGAAACATTTCCCGGAAGCCGAACGTCTCATATTTCATATGGTAAATGTATGCCTTGCCTCCAAGACTTCATTCATGGGATCAAATGTCCACAAGGTGGCAACAGGTAATGTACTCCATCCTTGAGCAACAACCTTTAATTTTTCTGAAATACTATTTTTTGAGCTCAAGGATATGGCCCAAAAACAAACTTCTAACCGTTGGATATTATATCCTCGGTTCATAATGGCCATAATTGAAAACCAGCTTCAAGCTGAGGGACTTGTTGGCCTGGGAGTCCCTGCTATGGCTGTACTGCCGGAAGTATACTCCCGGCAAAACTCTGACCAATCACTGGAAATGGCTGCCAAGCTGCGAAAACCCACGCAGCTGGAACCCACAGCCACCACCTCAAAATCCAGAGTCCCCACCAAACCAAAAACAAAAAGCCCCAAAACAGCTATTCAGGGAGATGAGTCCCTGAAGATGCTCCTGTACCACAAGGCAGGATATACTTGCTGGCTTAAACCCCCCAGCGGTATCAGAGACTCTCCCAGCCACAGCCGCTCAAGATTCCTCTCAAAAGGATCCTGCAGTGACAGGATCAGCGATCACAAGTTTGATGTATTAGGATACAAAGCAGCGGAATACAAACAAGAATTAGACAAATTGTAGCAAGCAATCGATACTTGTAAGCCTTAAGAGCGCATACGGTTATAGGGAGAGAATATATATTTCTGATTTCAAGGAATGTTTATAGATGTAGAATATTTCTAATCAAATCATTCGTTCATTCCATTCATTCATCATCGTTACAATAAGTTGTCACTCCTTATATAGAGTGCAACAATCACTGCTGTTATCACGGAAAGTGACAACTGGCAGATCCAATACAAAAATAACTAATTCTTAACAAACTACTAAAATGTTCATAACTACTGAGAACATATCAGCATGTTAAGTACAAAATATAAAACTACTGAAACTACAACGACTGAAGAACAAGCTCTTCAGTCGTTTTACAAAACTACTGAAACATAAAAATATAAAACTACTGATATCACAACTACTGAAGAAGTACTCTTCAGCAGTTGTGACAAACTACTAAGGCTTCAGTACTTGATCTTCAGACTTTGACCTTCAGTGTTTCATCAGCTGATGACTTCAGTAGATATCATCAGCTGATGTCTTCAGTCTTTGTCTTCAGACTTTGTACATCAGTTGTTGATCTTCAGCACTTGTAAACTCTTCAGCTGTTGTACTTCAGTACTTTGGTCTTTCAGCTTCAGCACTTGTGTTCTTCAGCTGTTGTACTTCAGCACTTTAGTCTTCACTGTTTGAGGTCTTCAGCACTTGATCTTCAGCTTTGAAGTCTTCAGCACTTGTCAAACTACTGATGAGGCTTTCAGCAGTTTTGTGATACCATGTGGGACTTAGAGGTTTCTGATCTTGGCTCATTGGTTCTTTTGGTCCCAAACTCCCCCTGAACCAATGCAGCCAAAACCTCTAACTTATTGTAAGGATTCCTGAAGTCTGATGCAACCCAAAACTGCCTAAGTGTTTCAGCAACATGCACTAAGTACTGAAGTGAAGAATGCTTCGGAAGAATTACACAAAGCATTAGAAAATACTCTAAGTGTAATATCTTCCGAAGCCAAGACCAATATCTTCCGAACCTAACATGAAGTCTTCCGAGCTTGAAGAGACAAAGTCTTCCGAAGCTTCAACCTATGAAGACAGATTTCTTCCGAAGACTTTTAGTACACATGCTTTATCTGATGTACTGTTCCATAAAGCACCTTTTCCGCTGCGTCTCTGATAAGTCACCAACTTACAAGAGTTGGTGAAAAGGTCCATGCTTTTGGTAACTGTACATTGAGGTCTTGTGTCTGAGACTTTCTACTTTATGTACTTTATCCTTTTTGTAATGTATAAGGATGTGAGCTATGGCATGTCATAGTCACAAGGTCAAAAGGCAGATATGCCTTTTGATCCTACAATTGATTTTGTTAGTGTCTAGTCAATTGTATCCAGCTGGCTTTCATAGTATAGCCGCTGTAGGTTGTAGTATAAATTCCAAGTTCTTGTATCTTTCCATATGCTTTGTAACACTTGTAAAAGAACTTGAGAAAGCAATATACTGCTCCCTTGAAAACTATACTTTCTTGTTCTGTCTTTTGCTTTACTTGTGTTCTCTGCATCACCTTTGGTTCCTAGTTCACTGTTTGATTAAGATTTAGTTAATCTCCTCATTGTGTTGTTGTGTTGTAATTGTGTTCAAGCCCTTGAACGATCCTGCAATTGGTATCAGAGCTTTCAGGCTCGTGATATAAGATCTAACCATCTTAAGATCCCTCACACCACACAAAAAACTAAACCTTTTCAAATGGCTTCCATCTCAAAGACTGATATGGAGACTGGAACCATGAACAAATCCCCATTGATCACTCTTGATGACTTCGACACCTGGTGCATGAGGATGGAAGGCTTCATCAGGTCTCTTGACTCAAGAATGTGGAATCTGTTGAATATGGACCTTTCATACCCAGCACCCCCTCTGCTACCGGTGCTGGTATGATTCCTAAAGATGTGGCCACTACTCAGATGAAGATAGGAAAAGAGTAGAGATTGACAGAAGGCCATGACTGCTCTTCAGACTGCTATCCCAACTCTGTGTACAGAGGTTTTAAGAAGTGCAAGACAGCTAAACAGCTGTGGGATGCACTGAAGCTGATGTATGAAGGCTCCTCTGAAGCCAAGGAGAACAAGAAAGATCTTCTGAAGCAGCAGTTTGAAAATTTCACCTTTAAAACAGGTGAAACCATGACCCAACAATACTTCAGGTATGTTGAGATTGTGGATACCCTTGTGGATGGAGGAGTTCCTCTTGAGAACAGAGACATTGTAAGGAAGTTCATGTCCTCACTTCACTTCCTAGGCAATGGACACACTATTGTGTGGTAATCAAGAGGACTGAGAACCTTAAAACTCTTACTCTGACAGAGTTATATGAGATTCTCAGTGGATACCAGATGGAGATGAACTTACAAGGTTCATCTGGCAACTCTAACAATCAAATGGGTTCAGCCCTTCATGTGGCTGAAAGGGACAGCATAGAACCCCAACATCATCTCCTATGCTACCCTGACAACTCACAAAAGGGTCCTTTCATCACCTTCCCGGAGACACCAAGGAGAACTTTACTCAAGGGAGTCCATTCCAGAGACAAGTTCTTCGCAAGCCTTTGTGTCTGCAGATGAAGCTGTGGAAATTATCTCTTCACTCTTGAAGATCTAGACTGTATCCATCCAGATGACCTGGAATACATGGAGATAGTTCAGCAGATGGCTCTTCTCACTCACAGAGCCAAGAAGTTCTACAAGAGGACAGGAAGAAAATTCCAAGCAATGCTACCAGTGGAAAGTTTGGCCTGGATAAAAGCAAAGTTAAGTGTTACAATTGTAACCTTATGGGTCACTTCGCCAGGGAGTGTAAGGCACCCAGAGCAAATGGGGGTCAAACACAACTCAGACCAAACTTCACCAACTACCCCTCAGGCTGAGAAGACAAAGCAACATGCTGCGGTTGCTGTTGAAGAGGGAGGATTTGACTGGAGTTTTCAGGTGGAGGATGCTTCTCCAAACCAAGCATTGATGGCTGATCATGATGAAGCCAAGGTATTAGAACATCTTTGCTCCCCTGAATGCATTGCTAAAGTAAATAGATACAGGTCCTACAACCTAGAGATGAGATCTGATCTTGAGTCATTAAACATATTGAAATCTGACTTTAGAAAATCTGAAAATGATTACAAGTAAAGATAGAAGACTTGGAGAAAACTATTTCAGTACTAAAACATGAAAAAACAGATTTTAGAACTCAGATCCAAGATCTCATCACAAGTTGACTAAGTGCCAGGCTGAGCTGTGATCAGCAAAGCCCTGGCAGAGAAAAGTGTTCTTGAAGAAGAGACCTTCAAGAACATGATATCCTCATCCTACACAATAAGGTTTGTTATCAAAATAGACAGGACTGGGATCAAATGAGATAGCTCCTCCACACACAATCTTGTCTGTAAGATCTCCTAGGTGTGGAACTTGTGAAGATGAGCTTCCTCTCATAGATCCAGTAAGTGAGGATGATGAAGAAGTGATAGTGAGGAATCCCTCTGAGAAGAGTGAAGAAGAGGATTCCTCCAAGGGCCACTATCCTTCTGAGGAGAAGAATTAACTGTGATGACCAAGTCCAGAGAAAGAACCTGATCAGGAAGAGCAAAAGGAAAGCAAAGAAGGCTCAAGAAATCAAGGCTACCTTTGATGCTAAGCAGAAACAAGTGTTTATCTCTGCAGGCTTCAAAGCAATAAGGACTGAAGACATCCACCAAAGCCTCTTATCTAAGAGTTCTGGTTCATGTTCAATCATCTCAGTACAAAGAAGAAGACTGAGCTGCTGTGTACCACTGCTGCACCCTGGACCATCAAATTCCAAAACAGTTCACAGCCCAGGAAACTGTATCTGAATCTACCAAGATGAAGGTGAAAAAGGGATGTGACCAAGGTCGTCTTGCTCTCAAAAGGAGATTTCTTTGAAGAAGAAATGCTGTGTGTTATGTGTGAAAGTACTTCTCATATTGCAAGGATTGTCCATACATCCTAAAAGTACTATCCACATGACCAATACAAAGACTTCAAAGAATCTCAAGAAGTCTCAAGCTTCGGAAGGAAAGTCTGTTTCCCTCGGATGCTCCAAAACCAAAGAAGAAGGTAAATGGAAAATCACCTTCGGAAGCAAAGTTGGTCTCGGAAGAAAGGAGTTCTTCGAAGTACTAAAGTCTACTGCAGTGACTGTAGATTCTTCCGAAGTATCAGTCATTAAAACTTGTGAAGCTCAAAAGCTTCTAAGGTTTTGAAGGTCAAGTCCAAGACTCCAAAGGTGGTGTGTGGAAGTCTAAGAAAGACCAAATGACTGAGGTTTCTCCATCAACAACAGCCGAAGATCCCCTCTGTACAACCATAGGATCTATTACTGTTGCATTACCTTCTATTACACTTACTGAACCCAAGACAAGTAAGGCTTGGGTTTCCAAATGTAACTAATCATTTTCTTTGTGCAGGAACAGCTCAAGACAAACAAAATGTCTGGATAATTGAAGTGGCTGTTCCAGGCACATGACAGGCGATAGGTCTTTACTTCATAATTTGAAGAATTGATGGAGGACCAGTTGCTTTTGGAGGAATGAAGGTGGTTACATTTATGGAAGGGGCAAGGTCACAAATGGTAAGCTCAGCATTGAGAATGTAAATTTTGTTAAGGAGCTTGGGTACAATCTTCTGAGTGTATCTCAATTTTGTGATCAGAGTCATAACATGCTCTTCACTGAGCATGAGTGCATGTTCTCAAACCTGGAGTGGTCATTCCTCATGAGCATATTCTGCTCAGAGCCCCCAGGAAAGGGAACATGTACAAGATGGATTTGCAAGAAACATCTCCCTCTGGAGAAGTTTCATGCTTTCTATCTAAAGCAAATAGTGATGAGTCTTTCCTATGGCATAAAAGAATGTGCCATGTAAACTTTAAGAAATATGAATAAATTAATTAAACATGATCTGGTAACTGGAATGCCAAAGAAAGAGTTTACAAGTGATGATCATTGTGTTGCATGCCTGAAAGGGAAGCAACACAAGGTATCTCACAAGCCTAAGGAAAAGAACTCCATCACTACTCCCTACACTTATTACATATGGATCTCTTTGGCCCCACCAGTGTAATGAGTTTAGGAAGGACCTTATACTGTCTAGTGATCACAGATGATTTTACAAGATTCACTTGGGTTTTCTTTCTTAGAACTAAAGATGAGACTCCTGAGATTCTAAAGAATTTCATCTTAAAGATTGAGAATCAATGTGATCACAAGGTCAAAACCATAAGATGTGATCAAGGAATGAATTCAAGAACCAAATCCTTGATACATTTTGTGATGACAAGGGTATTACAAGACAATACAGTGCTCCCAGGACTCCTCAGCAAAACGGAGTTGCTGAGAGGAGAAACAGGACACTTATTGAAGCTGCAAGAACTATGTTGTCTGACTCTAAACTGCCTATCACCTTCTGGGCAGAGGCAGTTAATACTGCCTGCTATGTGCAAAACAGAGTCTTAGTAGTTAAGACACATGGTTAAAACTCTTATGAACTTTGGCACAAGAGGAAACCTTTCATTGGTTTTCTCAGGTCGTATTTGGATGTCCTGCACCATCTTGAATACCAAAGATCAAGTTGCCAAGTTTGCTGAGAAATCAGACGATGGACACTTCATTGGATACTCTTCTCAAGCTAAAGCTTATAGAGTATACAATCTCAGAACTAGAATCATTGAGGAGTCAGCCAATGTGACTTTCAATGAGCACACTCCCAGTGTGGCTGGTTCTGGTCCGGATTGGCTATTTGATCTTGATTTAGTTACCAACTGTTTTAAAAATCTTGTGAGCATGTTTCAGGATCTGCAGAAAATTTAAATACAGGTTAAATACAGGTGATCTGATCCAAGATTTGAGCTTGGAAGACCTTCAGCTCCAGTTGGAACTACTTCGGCAAATGAGGTTTCTATCAGCACAACAATGATAAATCCAGCTGACATCTGGCATGCCTTCAAATTCCAGTTCAGAGGCCTCTCAACCAGATAAAGACATCTCAATTGCAGAAGATAACAATGGTGATGGTGAAAGTGATCAAGAATCTCTTGATGCTAATAACTATACCATAGATGATAACATCAATGATGTCACACACTCATGGATCAAGTTAATCTTGATAAGTGTGATAATGTGGAGGATCAATCTTCAAGACCAGATCTAAATTTCTCAAATTTGGATCTATCTCAGCAACTTGCTGTGATCCCTCAGCTAAGGATCCACAAGTCTCATCCTACTACAAACATCATTGGAGATGTTATCTCCGGGGTAAAGACAAGAGGGCAAACCCATGAAGCAAATGTTTGTCTTCACTCTTGTTTTCTATCCCAGTTAGAGCCAAAGAAAGTTGAGGAGGCTCTAAAGGATGGAAGTTGGGTTGAAGCTATGCAACAAGAGTTGCTTCAATTCAAAAGACAGAAAGTTTGGAACCTCTGTCCTCTTCCTCATGGGAAGACTACCATTGGAACCAAATGGGTTTTTAGGAATAAAAAGGATGATAGAGGAATCATTATCAAGAACAAGGCTAGACTAGTTGTTCAAGGATACACACAAGAAGAAGGGATTGACTACACTGATGTCTTTGCTCCTGTAGCTAGACTAGAAGCTGTTAGGATATTCCTGGCATTTGCTGCATCCAAGAACTTCATGGTCTACCAACTTGATGTAAAGTGTGCTTTCCTATATGGAGTGATTGATGAGGAGGTTTATGTCAAACAACCACCTGGTTTTGTAGATCCTGATCATCCTGATTATGTCTGCAAGCTTGACAAAGCTCTCTATGGGCTGCATCAGGCACCCAGGAAGTGGTATGAGACACTGTCTGAGTATCTCTGTAAACATGGTTACAGGAGAGGTACTATAGATGGAACTCTCTTCATCAAAGGACAAGGAAAGACATTCTGCTAGTTCAAGTATATGTGGATGACATCATCTTTGGCTCAACCAATTCAAGGCTCTGCAAAGACTTTGAAAAGCTGATGAAAGATAGATTTGAAATGAGTTCAATGGAGAACTTAATTTCTTTCTAGGAATTCAAGTGAAGCAGGTTGAAGATGGCATTTTCATAAGTCAGTCAAAGTATGTTCAAGATATACTCAAGAGGTTCAACATGACTGATTGTAAAATGCTAAGACACCCATAGCCAGAAACCACTCCCTGGTCCAGATCTTGAGGGGGAGTGTGTAGATGAGCACTTATACAGGGCTATGATTGGGTCTCTTATGTATCTTACAGCTAGCAGGCCTGATATCATGTTTGCTACATGTATTTGTGCAAGATATCAAGCTAATCCTAAGATGTCTCACTTAATCACTGTGAAAAGGATTTTAAGATACCTCAAAGGTGCCTCAACACTTGGTTTATGGTATCCAAAGAATTCTAATTTCAATCTGTATGCCTATACAGACAGTGATTATGGTGGTTGCAACATGACTGCAAAGTCTACATCTGGGGGATGTCAATTTCTTGGTGGAAGGGTTGTCTCATGGCAATGCAAGAAACAAACCTGTGTGTCTGCATCAACTGCTGAGGCTGAATACATTGCTGCTGCAAGCTGCTGTGCTCAAGTGCTTTGGATTCAAAATCAGATGCTAGACTACGGATTTAACTTCAAAGAGACTCCTATCCACATAGACAACAACAGTGCTATCTCTATCACTGAGAATCTGTGCAGCACTCAAGGACCAAAACACTCAACATCAGGTATCATTTAATAAGAGATAACTATGAAAAGGGGTTAATTAAACTAGTCAAAGTTCACACAGATGAACAATATTGATCTGTTCACAAAAGCTTTTGATGAACAGAGATTTAAGTATCTGATATCAGCTATTGGGATGATCAACTTTGAGTAGATTTTTTCTTAAAACTAATTCTAATTATTTCTTCTTAAAAATGTGTGTCCTAAGTTGTCTAGTTCATCACTTTCATAAGCTCATGTTTTCTTTGAATGACAAAAACTCTTTTCGAAGACTTTCCTTAGATTCTTGAAGATTTTCTGATGCTTCGGAAGATAACATTTTACCTTCGGAAGAAAAATATGTCTTCAAAATAAATGCCTGTCTAAGAAATTTTACCTTCGGAAGAAGTCAAAATTATCTTCCGAAGCTTAAAATTCTCAACTTAGACACTTATTCATTTTTAAGGACTTTTTCCTTCCGAAGCAAAAATTACTTTCGGAAGCTTTGTTCATTTATACAAAGCTTTCCAAAGTTTATTTCTCTTCGAAGCATAAATCTTTAAGACTCTCAGGAAAATTCTTCCGAAGTCACTTTAGCTTCGGAAGCTTTTTCAATCAAACTTCCGAAGACAAATTACTTTCGGAAGCTTTTCGAACTCCAAGAAAACTATTTTGAGCAAAAAGGTAAACTACTTTTTCAGAGGTGGGACCGACATACGGATTTCAAAGTTTATCCTCTTTCATTAAACTTTATCTGAAATCCTTCTCTCTCATATAAACCAACGGTTTCCCCCCTCTTCTATCATCTGCTTTTCTTCCATACCTAAAACCAAAGCTTCTCTCTGAAATTACTTCCCATTCTTTTCTCTTCATCTCTGAGCTACCTCACAATGGCTGACCTTCCACACAGAAATGATCCTCACTTTACCATGCAGCTACACAGACAACACAATCAGGTTGCTCTGTTATGCTCTGAAAAAGATCCTCATTTCTCAGAGGTTTGCCGTTTCTTGTCTTTGTCTCACTACTTCACCTCCCTAACCATTGATCCTCCTCTATATGAGGATCATTGCTTGAATTCTGGAAGACCTGCCAAGAGGTCATTATGGATGGGGAGAAGGCACTGTCTGCCACGTGCAGAGGGGGAACAATTTTCATCACTCCGGCCATCATCAATCGACATCTTCAGCTGGATGATGAAGCAGGTGAAGTGTTCTTTCCAAAAGAAGCAGTTAATCATTCCTTCGAGCAGATGGGCTATGAAGGAGATTTCTCTGTAAAGACCTTCAGGAAAGGGAAGGTCTCATCCCAGTGGAAATACCTGCTCCATGTGGTTATCCACAGCTTATCAAACAAGCATGGTGGATGGGACCAGATTCCTGAGGATCTCTCCTTTATAGTTCATGGAATGGTTCAGGGGGTCAAGTTCAGGTATTCACAATTTGTTTATACTAATTTACTTGCAAACTTAGACTCCTTAGAATATTACATGTTTCCTAGATATGTTCAACACATTCTTAACTGTGAACTGGGCTCACAGTTGAGGGAAACAGGCAATATTCTTAACTGGGACAGATGAAGCCCGGCATCTTTAAATTATGAAGAAGCCAACTGTAGGCTTCTCAGGGGTAGAAACAGCCTAGTCCCAAAAATGTTAGAGCTCATTGCTCAAGGTGACAACATAGCAGTCCAAGCTAGTGTTGAACCCACACCTACTGCTCTCCTACCCTCTTCACAACCTCCATATTCATCACCTACAAAAGAAAATCCCAACGAACCCCTGCTCAGGCTATTGAGTCTGTGCAGGCCCCCAAATACTCACCTTACAGGAAGAAGTGGACTCCAGAGCTCCCACTTCTCCTGAGGAGCAAACCACTCCCATTACTTTACCTATCAGGGCTGAGGTTCCTCAAGCTCAACCTGATGAGCTCATTAGCCCAACAACTGTAAGCCTTCACTCTGAGTCTCAACACTCAAGTGAACAACCTTCAGGGATAGCTACCATCCCCAGCCTTTGGATCTAAACCAACCAATTCCAACCTATCCTTTTACACTGATGAAGACTTAGGATTCAGTGAGTACCATGAGTCTCTCTTCTCCTCCCCTACTCAAAGAGAGATGAGTACCTCTGACTCTCCTCAGTCTATCCCTCATCAGTCACCTATTACTGAGGTGGACACATCTGAACTGTTCAGGATGTCCATATGGAAGAGGCTCTCACTTTTGAAAGTGATTACATCATTAAGACCTCAACCATGGCAACTCAGCCCATTGGCATCTTAACTGAGGTTGCCAGTGAGCAGAGGAAAACCAGCAGCCAGAAACTCAAGCTGGTGGTGAGAGAAGGGACTTTGGTCCAATCCTCTCATCCCCAGTGATTCTGATGAAGATGAGGGGAATTTGAGACTAAAGGTACAAACATTGTCACAAACATGTACCTATCTAGTCTCTAAGGTTAGTCACTTGGAATCTCAGGTGACTACCCTGCAAAACAGGGTCAATGATCAGCAACTCCAGATTTCATATCTGCAGGAAAAACTAGCTGGGAGACCTTTCAGGAGAGCTCAACCAGGAACACAAGAACCTGTGGAAGTGATTGATTTATCCTCCAGCTCACCTATGCAAGTGGGTGATGCTACCAAAAAGGGGGAGAATGTTATCACAACCACAGAACCTGGGAGTTCTTCAAAGAGAATGGACATAGAGGACTCACCATCCTCACTTGCTGTTGTGCATTCTCAGCAACTTCCTCAAGTTCACATTAATGTGGACTCTATAGACTCTCTCATCAGGAGTCTCTTTGAGGAAGGTATACCAAGGGCTGTCTCATCTCCACCACATGGAACTGGCAACTACATCATCAGATGGAGGTATGATGATGACAGAAGAGCCCTCATACTTCACAGAGTTCAAGGTCAACAAGAAGTCTTTCAGTTCCAAAGCCTGAGCTTCTATGAAGGACTGGATTTAGTCAACATGCCACTTGTCAATCCAAGCAAATCTAGACAAGCTGACAGGCTGGCTCAAAGAATCCAAGACAGGATCCTTGCAGAGTTCTCTCTAAGAAGGAGACTTAGGCAATCAGGCAATGTCATCGGTCAACTGGATGTTGAGGTGGACCCTAAGATTAGCTTCATAGGGGAAACTTGGCTGAAGGCCCAGTGGCAGAACCTGAGACCCTTGTCTCACCATCAACAACCTGCTGCAGAGGTCCAACTCCATCTGAGACACCTGCTGGTGAAGGTGTTTCTCAGCCTCTCTCTGGCCAGAGCATGGAAGCTACACCAAGCAATGAAGGCCAAGCCTCAATCCACCCTGAGTCACAAAGGTCTGTTGGTGACAAAGGGAAAAGGATAATGACTCCTGAGGAAATTGAGGAGGAAGAGAGAGAGAGGAAAAGGAGGCTAAGGGAGAAAGTTCTTCTGGGTCATCAAAATTCATGCAAGCTGCAATCAGGGCTGCCCCCAGACCAAATACTCAAAATGATGAACAAAGGGCAGTCAGGATTATTATTTACAGACCAGGAACTATGATGTTGATGAAATCATCTCCCTCCCTTAGAAGAGTTGAATGAACTGGCTGACATGGAAGTGTCAAGAGAGATTAAGGAGAAAGAGGATGCAAGGTTACTTCTCCAATTCAAAGAGGAGAGGAGACAGAAAAGACTTCACAAGCATACTCCCACTCTCTCTCCAGTTCAAGAAAGTCCTGCACAGGAAGATGTGGCTCCACAAGAACCTCAGGTAGATAAAGAAGAGGATAGAATCAAAATGATAAACTACCTGAGTGCCACAGGCTTCTATCAGGCAAATACACTTCTTCCCCTGTCCTATGACTTCATTGAGTTCGAGTACTTAAAGCAACTTGAGCTTGAGTTAGTCAAAGAAAGAAAAACAACCAAAGGAAGCTAAGGGAAGAAGCTGCAAAGTCAAGAACCATCATTCAAAAGAATGCAAAGAAGTCTGCTGACAGACAAAGAATGATGAGCTTCTTGAAGTCATATGGATTCTCCGGAAGGAGACTTGGTCCCATGTCTCTATCTACAATGGATGAGCATATAAGGGTAATCAAGCAGAAGATTAAAAGTGGTGAACTCATTGACTTGCACTCTCTTCCAAGTCAAGTCCCACCTGAAGTGGAGGTCAAGTTTGAACAACCAGAGACACCTGAACCAGAACCTCCAGCTGAGCCTCAGCAAACTTCATTTCTGATCCAAGACAGGGTCAAACTCCCTCTTCTTCTGAACCTATGAGGGAGGAACACCCAACTGAGAAAGACACTGATGATCAACATGGTGCTGCAGACCAGTCTTCTCAGTTAAAGACATTAAAGAGGAAGAAGAAAATGGCCTCTAAACCAAAGACTAAAAAGAAGAAGCCAAAGTCATCTACCTCTACACCCCAGGCTGAATCAGATCAACCTGAGGAAGTGCATGATGAGGCAGCCCAATCAACTCCTATGCAAGTGGCTCCTCTAGCAACCGAGACACCCATCTTATCCTGGACTTACTCTACCATCCAGAAAGATGGAATGTTATCAGAGATCAAGGTGTTGAAAATGTCTACTCATGGCAAGACATAATCAACTTACCTCTGCATGATCTCTTTGAAATGAGAAATACTATGAGAGTCTTGATGATCCTGATCATCACAAATGAAGAAAGGGATGGTCTTGATTATTCTGAAGACTACAAACATTTAAAGATCTTCTAAGTGTTTTGGTAGCATCGCCTAGGGGGAGTTTGTAAGGATTCCTGAAGTCTGATGCAACCCCAAAACTGCCTAAGTGTTTCAGCAACATGCACTAAGTACTGAAGTGAAGAATGCTTCGGAAGAATTACACAAAGCATTAGAAAATACTCTAAGTGTAATATCTTCCGAAGCCAAGACCAAATCTTCCGAAGCCTAACATGAAGTCTTCCGAAGCTTGAAGAGACAAAGTCTTCCGAAGCTTCAACCTATGAAGACAGATTTCTTCGAAGACTTTTAGTACACATGCTTTATCTGATGTACTGTTCCATAAAGCACCTTTTCCGCTGCGTCTCTGATAAGTCACCAACTTACAAGAGTTGGTGAAAGGTCCATGCTTTTGGTAACTGTACATTGAGGTCTTGTGTCTGAGACTTTCTACTTTATGTACTTTATCCTTTTTGTAATGTATAAGGATGTGAGCTATGGCATGTCATAGTCACAAGGTCAAAAGGCAGATATGCCTTTTGATCCTACAATTGATTTTGTTAGTGTCTAGTCAAGTATCCAGCTGGCTTTCATAGTATAGCCGGCTGTAGTTGTAGTATAAGTATTCCAAGTTCTTGTATCTTTCCATATGCTTTGTAACACTTGTAAAAGAACTTGAGAAAGCAATATATGCTCCTTGAAAACTATACTTTCTTGTTCTGTCTTTGCTTTACTTGTGTTCTCTGCATCACCTTTGTTACCTAGTTCACTGTTTGATTAAGATTTAGTTAATCTCCTCATTGTGTTGTTGTGTTGTAATTGGTTCAAGCCCTTGAACGATCCTGCATTATTTATTCTCCCACTTATTGATGGCAAAATGTTGGTCTTTTCCTTCTTGATCAGTAGAGAAGATGACCCATGTAAGCTCCGGCCTGGGAAGAAACCTCAAATTTTGTTTGGCAGAGTATGAATGGGAACTCTGTTTGGGGAAAGGACACAGAGTTGTTATCCCATTCATGAGATTCACTTCCCATAATGAGTCTGTACGACTCTCTTGTGTAGGCCTCAAGGAAGGTGATTTGTTCCTCCATGGTTAGCTCTTCAGCACCTCCTTCAAACAATGATTCAGGCCCATAATACTCAGACAGGTATTTGGCTGTTTCCCATTCTTTAGCTCCACAGTTGTTATTATTCTGTAAGCAAACTCATCCGGGTGATTACCCTCTAGGAACAACTGGAGCTCATTTTTCTGACTTCCTCAAGCCTCTTGTAAACTAACCCCTTTTTCACTATTTTGTTTTCCAGCATCTTCTGAGGGGTTAGATTAGCTTTGTAGGCCTTCTTGAAGTCTTCTAGGATTCCCAGGGTGAAACTACAAAGACCAGAGAGATCACTTCATCTACGATCTTTTTCACCTGGCCAATGTATCTCTGAGGTATATTGTTCTTATGAATTCTGTGAGAGACCCTGGGATCAGGCAAATCCTCACTCTTCCTTTTGATATTGAAAGGTATGCCTGAGAGTGTAAAATCTGAGGGCTTGCTCCTTCATATTGATGATAGAAGATGTGGCTGCATAAGCTTTGTCAACTCTCTTCAGCAATTCCTCATCATGCTGTTTATGAAGCTCTTCTTCTTCTAGCTTCACTTTAACCTTGTCTCTGGACTTCAGAGTAATTGCTGAGAAGTGACTTGTGGCCTTAGGCAACTGAATCACAGCTGAGAGCGGCAGCCTATCTTCATCATCTTTCATCATCTTCTAGCCTCAATATCCTTCTCTTCTTCTTCAAGGGTATATCATCGGCTATGGGTTTTGAGGGTAAGGGAGTTGGTTGGTGGGTTGTGTTTTGGGGGGTTTGGTGTGGGAATGTTGACAGGCTGTTCTAGCATCTTGAGGTGAGTGTGGCTTTTGATGCTTGGCTAGTTCAGTCCTGCTCCCAGCACCCGCTTCATTCAAAGCTTCAATACAAGCCCCTTAGTATATGCTTCAGATGAACAGATCTTGGTGGTGATTGCCAAGATACTGTCCCTGGACCAAGCTTTGATTTCGATCATTGATCTTCCAAGATATTTGCATAAATCTGATCATGATTTCAAGCCTTTCTCTTTCTAACACTTCATAACTTGCCATCTATTCTGGATTCTTCAATTCTAGTCGTCGAATCTCAAAGTCAAGTTTATTGGTGTCATGGCCTTGCCTAAACAGGATCAATGATGTTGTCCATTGATCTGCTGTGTTCGGCATCATCTCTTTTATCAGTAGCTCCAAGGCTTTATCTTCAGCAATGTGATCATCGGCACCTTTCTTTCGCTTGTAGGTGAGCATTGGTTGCTGTTCTTTTCCTCCTTTTGGGCTTGCTGCTTCCTTCTTTTCCTCGGATCTTTTCCTCTTCTTTTCTTTCACTGCAGTACTCTCCCCCTTTTTGATGCATTGGAAGAAGGGGTTTGTGCCGCAGAAAGAGTCTTTTGGACAGCAGCATCAATCAAGGGCTGTAAAGTTGAGGAAAGCCTCTCATCAATGGCTTTGGTCACAATATCAGTGATTATGGGTGTGATGAGAGGGAGGGAATTTTGGAGTACAGCACCTATTTGCTCAGGAGGGTTCTGTTCCTGAGAAGTAGGGCCTGAAGCAGAGGCAGGTGGTTGAGTTTGGAGTGGCTCAGTGTTTGGGAAACCTTCAAGTGAAGGTGCCATCTGTGGGTGGGTAGAGGCAGATGGTCTTCTCCTTGTGAGAGTTGGTCAAGTAGGTTTTGCAGCCTACTGACTTTCTCTTCAAGGATTGTGTTCTGGGCAAGAACATCATAGAAAAAGCCCAGGTCATCATCAGCTGAAGCTGAATCATCTGACTCCTGCTTAGAGCAGGATTTACATGCACTGGGTGTAGACCAGTTGGTGCATGTGCCCCTTGTGCTGGTACTGGGGACTTCCAGCCTCAGGACAATGTCCTCATCAGCTGTTGCCTCTAGTGAGGTCTTAGCAATGTTACCAGCCTCACTCTGGTCATGTGCTGAGTCAGAGGAGGTGGCAGCCTCACTAGATATTCTAAGCTCCTTGTCTACACCAGGAGATAGAAGTGGGAAACCCCTGTGTTGTGGGTTCTCAAGTGCACTGTGTTCCTCCCCCTCAATTGTAGAGGTATTCCCAGTAGTAAGTGGTTTCTGGGGAGGGGGTGAGGAGTGCAATTGAGTCAGCACTTGTGCAACTATTAAAGTTGGGCTGTGAGGCGGGTTTGGTGGTGGGGGAAGGGATAGAAGCAGTGTGCACCTGGGGATGTTGGTGCTCTTCAATGGCAATCTCCTCAAGTGAGGAAGATCCCAGATTGTAGGCCCCTGTGTGGTTGCTGCAGGCTCCTGTTGAGAGGAAGCCTGAGCGGCTATGGCTGGAGGAGTCATTGTATCCACTAGGGGGTTTGGACTAGTGGATATATCCTGCGTTTGTGTTGCAGGGGCATCCTCAGGGGACTCAATTCCCTGAGTAGCCGTTTTGGGTTTCTTTTGGTGGGTTTGGTGGGGACTTTGGATTTGGAGGTGGTGGTGTGGGTTCCAGCTGCGTGGGTTTTCGCAGCTTGGCAGCCATTTTGAGTGTCCGGTCAGAGTTGTGCCGGGAGTATACTTCCGGCAGAACAGCCGTAGCAGGGACTCCCAAGCCAACAAGTCCCTCAGCATTAAGCTGGTTTATAATGATGGCCATTATGAACCGTGGATATAGTATCCAACGGTTGTCAGTTAGTTTTTGAGCCATATCCTTGAGCTCTAAAAATATTATTTCTGAAAATTAAGTGGTTGTTGCTCAAGAATAGAATACATTACCTGCTGCCATTTTGTCGACATTTGATCCCAAGACGATGTCTTAGGGGCCAAACATACATTCACCATGTGAAAAATCAGGCGCTCAGCGTCATTAAAGTGTCTTCATGATAGTGGAGGCACTGAGATCGCCTTGATATCCATGTTGAGCAAAGGATAGATCTATGGTGCCCTTCGGATATCCAGCAGGAGAAGTAGCATCATTCAGTTGAAGAATTTGGCGGATTATTGCAGGAGTGATGACTACTTCTTTGTTGTTGACGACCGACTGGAGGGATGGTGTGTTGTTCTCCCCAGTGGTAACAGTAGCGTTCATCCAAAATTGGTTCAAGGATTCGGCATGTAATATGGGATTCAGAAGAAATGCCGTGTTGTATTGGGACTGAACCATAAGATCGATAGCAGTATCGAACTTAGTCCAGATGGGCGATTTAGTGAGGTAGGCAACACAGTTGTGTCGCGGTTTAATTTGCATAGACGCCATTGAGAAGAGGAACGTTAGGTTTGAAGAAGATGAAGCATTGAGAGCTAAGGTTGGGGATATATATAGGGTACGGGTAAGAAAACGACTGAAGGATGTGGTGTTAGTCATCAGTAGTTTTAAACGACCGTTGACATGGTATTATCCTTTCAGACGTTGAAACAGCTGAAGTCGTGGTGTTAGGCATCAGTAGTTTAGAAAACTACTGAAGACCGTGGTTTTGACTTCAGATGATTGAAACAACTGAGGACTTGGTGTTTGTCATCAGTAGTTATGAAACTACTGAAGACAGTGGTTTTAGTCATCAGCTGTTGTAAACAACTGAAGACTTGGTATTAGTCATCAGTAGTTATAAAACTACTGAAGACGTGGTTTTGCTTCAGTTGTTTAAATGAAACAGCAGTTGTACAAACGACTGAAGAGAAAGTTCTCTTCAGCTGTTTTCGTCAATTCTTAGCTTTTCAGCTGTTTCAAACTGTCCTCAACACATTCATCAGTCTTTTTGGCTGATTTCAGTTGTTTCATAGGACATCAGTACTTATCTGTTTTTACTGATTGCAGTAGTTGTAACTGCATCAGTAGTTGTAACTACATCAGTAGTTTAGAACAGATGAAGTACTTCAGTACTTGTGAGACATTTAGCCTTCAGTAGTTATAAAACTACTGAGGATAAAAGAGCTCATCAGTACTTATATGTGACATAGGTACTCATGATCATCAGTACGAATTACTAAGATCATCAGTAGTTGTCACTTATTCTAGTTGCAGCATACCAAGCCTTAACACCAGGTTTTGGAAAGTTGAACTATCCAAAGGCTTAGTAAAAATGTCTGCAAGCTCATCAGCACTAGGCACAAACTTAGGATCAATCAGACCTTTTTCAAAACAATCCCTTATAAAATGATGTCTGATCTCTATATGGTTGGTCCTAGAGTGCTGGACTGGATTTTTGACAATGCAAAGAGCTGAAGCACTATCCATTAACAATGGAGTCTTAGTCTCTGTAATGCCATAATCCAAAAGTTGGTTTTGAAGCCAGAGTACCTGAGATGTACAACTTGCAGCAGCAATGTACTCTGCTTCAGCAGTGGATGTAGCAACTGAGGTCTGTTTCTTGCTCTGCCAAGAAATCAAGCAGTTGCCTAGGAATTGACATCCACCAGAGGTGATTTCCTGGTCAACTTACACCCTGCATAGTCACTGTCAGAAAAAGCAACTAATTTACCAGAATGTCCGGTAGAATACCATAAACCTAGAGATGGAGTGCCTTGCAGATATCTAAAGATCCTCTTGACTGCAATCAGATGAGACTCTTTAGGTGCAGCCTGAAATCTAGCACAAACACATGTAGCAAACATAATATCTGGTCTAGAAGCTGTTAAATACATCAAGGACCCAATCATACATCTGTAAAGTGTTTCATCAACCACTTTACCTTTCTGATCTGTGTCCAGTTGTGTGGTGCTGCTCATGGGAGTAGAACAAGGCTTACAGTTTTGTAAATCAACTTTTGCAAAAGATCTTTTGTATATTTGGACTGATGAATAAAAATTCCATCAGCCTTTTGTTTGATTTGCAACCCCAGAAAGAACTGTAATTCTCCCATGGCACTCATTTCAAACTTCTGTTGCATCAACTTTGTAAAGGCATCACACAACTTTGGATCAGAGGATGCAAAAATGATATCATCTACAAATTTGAACAAGTAGATTATGCTGCCCAGCTTTCTTAATGAATAAAGTCTTATCTATGGAGCCTCTAGTGAAATTGTTTTCCAGAAGAAAGTTTGATAATGTCTCATACCAGGCTCTGGGAGCTTGTTTTAACCCATAAAGAGCTTTATCAAGCTTATACACCAATTAGGATGTTTATTGTCCTCAAAGCCTGGAGGTTGACATACATAAACCTCTTCTTTAATTTTTCATACAAAAATGCACTTTTGACATCCATTTGAAAAACTTTAAGGTTTTGATAAGCAGCATAAGCTAAAAACAATCGAATTGCTTCCAGTCTGGCTACAGGGGCAAAGGTTTCATCATAATCAATACCTTCTTCTTGTGCAAACCCCTGAACAACCAGTCTGGCCTTGTTCTTAACAATAAGCCCATTTTCATCAGTTTTGTTCCTAAACACCCATTTAGTGCCTATTGCACACTTACCTGGAGGTAGAGGAACCAGTTCCCACACTTGCTGTTTCTTGAACTGAAGAAGCTCAAGCTGCATGGCATCAACCCATCCATTGTCCTTTAAAGCAATGTGATAATTCTTTGGCTCTTGCTGACTGATGAAGAGAGCATAGAAGCAGAAATTTGACAATTGACTTCTTGTTGATACTCAGCAGTGATATCACCAATGATTTGAGACATAGGGTGATTCTTCAGATCTTGATACACAATGAGATCTGTGCAAGTGTTTGTAGCCGGCTCAGCAGCAACAGATGGTGATGGTGAATCATTTCCTTGAAACCAATCAGTGGATGGTAATTCAAAGGAAGTTGAATTCGAAAGATCTCATCAGCATTTGTTGTGGATGGTGCTACTGGAGCTACAGGAACATCAGGTCTAGCTGAGTCAGGCAGCTGATCACTAAACCTGAAGAGGTGAGTACTGCAATCATCATCATCAGCAGCAGTACCACCAGGTGGTGAACTGTTGACAGGAGCAACAGCAGGAGTTTGATAAGGAACATATTGCAGTATGTCCAAATCAAATAACTCCACAGGACTTTGTGGAATCTTGTCCTTTGGAGATTCATTAAACTTAACATGTAGAGTTTCTTCAACCATCTTTGTTCTGCAGTTGAAGACTCTGTATGCCTTGCAAGTAGATGAATAACCAACAAAGTACCCTGCATCCACCTTAGGATCAAATTTATGGAGTTGATCCTTTGTGTTGAGAATAAAACAGGGACACCCAAATGCTTTGAAAAATGAAATCAGAGGAGCCAAATGATGGAGAACTTCATATGGAGTCTTCATCAAACTCTGATTTACTAAAACTCTATTTTACACATAACAAGCTGTGTTGACAGCTTCAGCCCAAAAGGTCAGTGGCAAACCTGAGTCAGCCAGCATGGACCTTGCAGCTTCAATGAGGGTCCTGTTCTTTCTCTCCACTACTCCATTTTGTTCTGGAGTCCTTGGAATGCTGAACTGCCTTTTGATTCCCTTTGAAAGATAGAAGTCATCAAGTGTATGATTTCTGAACTCAGTTCCATTGTCACTCCTAATACACTTGACTGGAAGGGAATACTGCTTCTCAATGTACAGCACAAAGTGAATAATCTTCTGAGCAGCCTCATCCTTTGAATGTAGAAAGAAAGTCCATACAAATCTGGAGTAATCATCCACAATTACCAGACAGTATTTCTTCTTTGCCATGCTCATTACTCTCACAGGACCAAATAGATCCATATGCAGTAATTGCAAGCAGGCAGTGGACTTAGGCACTTCAATGGGAGGGAATGAGACTTTGTGTTGTTTTCCTTTTAAACAAGCAGTGCAGGTTTCATCACAGTGGAACTCCTTTATTGGTAAGCCTCTGACTAAACTATTGTGGGAAGCTGATTCATGTTTTTGAGATTAACATGACCAAGCCTCCTGTGCCACAGTTTAGATTCTTGAGAAGAGGCTTTGGAAAATAGGCAAGGATTGCCTTTGAGATCTATCTTCTTAGAAAGATCTAAGGCATACACTCTTCCTGTCCTGTTGGCTTTCAGGAGAGTGTGATCATCCAACACCTTGTCAATCAAGTGCAAAACTTTGGATGACAGAATCCTACAGTTTTGACTGGTGAAAAGGGCAACATGGCCTTTATCACACATTTGACTGACACTCAAGAGATTGTACTTGAGATTTTCCACATGATTAACATCATCAAATTTGATTTCTCCATTGGAGACAAAGCCCTTACCGATGATGTAACCCCTAGCATCATTGCCAAAAGAGACAAATCCCTTCTTTCCTTGAGAGTAGTCATGAAGAAGAGCTGTTCCCAGTCATGTGCATAGATCCCCCACTGTCTACATACCAGATGCTACTTTGGCATGTTGAAGAACCCTGCAAAAATAAACAATTAGTTAGTTTTAGAGACCCAAACCTTTTTGGTTTTGGGCCTGGTCTCATCAATAGATGGT
This sequence comes from Flaveria trinervia, assembly GCA_025506515.1. Taxonomy (NCBI): domain Eukaryota; kingdom Viridiplantae; phylum Streptophyta; class Magnoliopsida; order Asterales; family Asteraceae; genus Flaveria; species Flaveria trinervia. The sequence continues at coordinate 36,662,591 of CM046458.1, read as the reverse complement.
AAACTAACAGGTTATTTGAAACAACAGCCTGAGAGGAAGAAGATGGTGTAGAAGAGGAGTCCTTTGGCTTGGACCTCCTTTTCTGTGGTTTCAACATAGGAGAATCTAGTTGGTTAACTCTACCCAACAGATGTTGTACCATCATCACCAGCTGTGTCTGATTTTGTGATAAAGCTTTCAGCTCATCAGACACATTGCTAGTGGAGTTTGATAAGTTCTATGTTGCACCTTTTCTTTTGAGCACCCTCAGCTGTCACCTGTTTAACCCCTTCCTTTTTGGATTTCTTTGAGGACTTAAGGGTTACAGGTTTTGATGTTGCTGATACAAATGTGGTCTCAAACTCAGTTTTCATTTTTACCATTTTCTCATTAATTTCTTCTTTTTGTTTGAGTTTGGAACCTCTTTTGTACCAACAATCATCTGTAAGATGATTGAACAAACCACATACTTCACATGGTTTCTTCTTCATCTTAGGTTGATCATCAACTAAAGAGGGTGAAGCAACAGAAGACTTGTTCTTCAATGCTTTGGAAGCATTGTTGCTTTCTTGACAACCTCTTTAGTAGTCTTCAAACTCTTTCTACTGCCAGTTTTCTTCTCTTCAGTACTGACAGCAGTTGAAGTTTGAACTTCAGGTGTTAATCCTGCTCTCTAGTCCTTTCAGGACCTTCAGAATTAACTCCTGAGTTGATCAACTCATTAATCATGTGAATGTCAGCATTTGAACCATCAACATCAGCTGATAGGTTCAAAGAGGGCTTGATGCTGACTGCTACTTCTGATTGTGCTGTATCAGAAGGTAGATCACATGATGTGATGGATTGGTTATCACTCTCACCATCAGATTCTACCTCTGCTCTTGGGGTAAAATCTGTAGGTGGAGCAGTGTGATTGTAACCAATTCCAAACTTCACATTTGAAGCAGATTGCTTACTAAGAAGCATTTCAAAACCTTTGCATGATTGTACCCATCTATCACACTCGACCTGGGTAACTGCAAGGGTTTCTTTGAGATCTTTGTACTTCTCTAGAAGTACATCTTCTCTAGCCTTATCATCAATTATTTGGCAATTCAGTTTATAAATCTCATCATTTTTATCTTTGAGCACAAACTCAAACTCAGCTTTGTTTTTGGAAATTATTTGTTCTAGCTCAATGTTCTTATTAATTAGAGCTACATTTGCTTCTCTAATGGAAGCAAATGCTGCTATGCATGGTTCAGAACATAATTTGGCTTTTGCCTCAGAGGATACCTGTGATACCTGAGGTGTAGAGGCATTAGAAAATGAAGTATCAGCAGACTCCAAAGCCATAAGAGCTAGATTCCCAAAAGGACTGTCACCACCATGTTGACCAGCACCTGAGAACAGTTGATCATGACCAGACAAGTCATCTGGTAAACTGCTCCAGTCAACAACTCCTGGGGTGAAGAAGCTGTGTTGTTGAGATTGAGGTTGTTGATGAGATGGGAGGCTGAGGTTCTGGTAGTGCATGAGGTTGTGGTGCCATAGGAACTTGAACTTGATTTGACTGTGGCATGTAATAACAAGGGTACGGATATGGCATTTGACCCTGAGAAACAAAATATGCCGGAGATTGTTGTTGAGAATGATGACTAGAGGTGACAGGATGTTGCCCTCTGTGTTGTTGACTTTTGCCAGGAAAAGTCACAAAGGGTGCAGTGGAGTTAGATCCAGTTGATCTACACTCTCTTGCAAAGTGTCCAAGCCTTTGGCATTTGTGACACCTCAACTTGCTCTTGTCAAAACCAACTTTGGTTTTGCCAGAGAGTCCTGGGAATTTTCTTCCAGTTCTTTTATAGAACTTCTGAGATCTGATATTTATCAAGGCCATTTGGCTCAAAATATCCATCTCTTCTAAGTCATCATCAGCAATCCCCTTGAGATCATCCATAATGAAACATAGATTGTCATTATTACACCCAGTAAACTGACCATCAACACTCACAAATGCAGAATCAGAAGTGCTTGAAGAGAAATTAATATGCTCATCATACTGGCATTCAGATGAAGCATATTCTGACTCATGACCCACCAAGGCAGTGTTGCCTTGTACAAAGTCTTCAGTGAGCTTTCCAGATGAAGACAGCTTTCTCTTCTGTTCTATCTCTCTCTCAAAAGTGAGCAGTTTCCCATGGAGTTGGGTGAGAGATAGTTTGTCCAAACTTGCACTGGAGCGTAGGACAATAGTATATGTGTCCCATCTCTCAGGCAGTGATCTGAGAAATCTGTTATTCATCTGAATATTGGTGTATTCAAGTTTGACCATTTTTAGTTCAGAGATCAAACAAGAGAACCGCTCATATTGTTGAGTCAGTGTCTCACCCTTTCTATGAGAGAATGTCTCATATTGTTGGGCAAGAATTTCTCTATTATTTGCCAAGACCTCATCTGTTCCTCCAAATTGTTCTTTCAAGGCAATCCAGAGGTCATGGGCAGTTTCATGATGCATTAGCCCAGAATAGATTTCATGGGCAGTGCCATGGCCAGAATTCCATGGGCTTTTGCATCAATTTCAAGCAACTTCTTATCCTCATCTGAGTATTGCTCCCTCCTCTTCGGAACCATTTGATTGGTTTTCGGGTTATTCACCATAGGCTTGTGTGGACCATGTACCACTGATGTCCAACACCCTGCGCTGTTAACAGACAGGTGATGGAGCATACGTCTTTGCCATATGTTATACTCATTCCTAACCAGCATTGGTGGCTTGGTTGAGGAACCAGTATTGTGAGGATCATTGGAGGGAGTAGTCATTTTCAGTTCAAAAACAATTAGTTCAAGCTTTTAAAAGTTTTAAACAGACCACAACAAACTCAATGAGAACCAAGAAAAGATCTCAGGATGATGATGAGCAGAAATACAGAAAATTCAATCTCTATAACCGTTTCTTGCAAAAACAAAAGCTAATTCAATCAAACTTAGATCTTGAATAGCAGTTTCAATGATCAATTATTAGATCGATCAATGATTAACCTGCTCTGATACCATTTGACAGGATCAGCGATCACAAGTTTGATGTATTAGGATACAAAGCAGCGGAATACAAACAAGAATTAGACAAATTGTAGCAAGGAATCGATACTTGTAAGCTTAAGAGCGCATATGGTTATAGGGAGAGAATATATATTTCTGATTTCAAGGAATGTTTATAGATGTAGAATATTTCTAATCAAATCATTCGTTCATTCCATTCATTATCATCGTTACAATAAGTTGTCACTCCTTATATAGAGTGCAACAATCACTGCTGTTATCACGGAAAGTGACAACTGGCAGATCCAATACAAAAATAACTAATTCTAACAAACTACTGAAATGTTCACAACTACTGAGAACATATCAGCATGTTAAGTACAAAATATAAAACTACTGAAACTACAACGACTGAAGAACAAGCTCTTCAGTCGTTTTACAAAACTACTGAAACATAAAAATATAAAACTACTGATATCACAACTACTGAAGAAGTACTCTTCAGCAGTTGTGACAAACTACTGAGGCTTCAGTACTTGATCTTCAGACTTTGACCTTCAGGTGTTTCATCACTGATGACTTCAGTAGATATCATCAGCTGATGTCTTCAGTCTTTGTCTTCAGACTTTTACATCAGTTGTTGATCTTCAGCACTTGTAAACTCTTCAGCTGTTGTACTTCAGTACTTTGGTCTTTCAGCTTCAGCACTTGTGTTCTTCAGCTGTTGTACTTCAGCACTTTAGTTCTTCAGCTGTTGAGGTCTTCAGCACTTGATCTTCAGCTGTTGAAGTCTTCAGCACTTGTCAAACTACTGATGAGGCTTTCAGCAGTTGTTGTGATACCATGTGGGACTTAGAGGTTTTCTGATCTTGGCTCATTGGTTCTTTTGGTCCAACATGCAGCAACCACAGAAGGGGTACCCACAAATCTAGGATCTTCTCATTTGAGGAGATTTCCATTGAAGAGAACATTCTCCCAGGTGCACACTGCTTTTACCTCATCTCCCCATGCAACCGCCCCCCAAAGTCAACCATTATCATTGCAAACGTGCTGACTCGCTGCATGCCTATCCTCCTCCCCAACAACCACCAACAAAGGGGACAACACAGCTATTGAGGACGAGGATCACCATGCTTCTGACAACCCATAGCAACGGGGTTTACACGTTCTATCTCCTGGTGTGGATATGGAGATTAGAACATCTAGTGAGGCTGCCACCTCTTCTGAATCAGCACATGATCAGAATGAGGCTGGTAACATAGCTAAGACCTCACTAGAGGCAACAGCTGATGAAGGACATAGTCCTGAGGCTGGAAGTCCCCAGTTCCAAGAAAAAGGGGCACATGCTAAAACTGGTCTACACACAGTGCATGTACATCCTGCTACAAGCAGGGGTCAGGTGATTCAGCATCTGCTGATGATGACGGCTTCTTTTATGATGTTCTGGCCCAGAACACAATTCTTGAGGAAGAAGTCAGTAGACTACAAAGACTACTTGACCAATTCTCTCAACAAGCAAGTCCATCTGCCACCACAATAAACCTTCACCTGAAGGTCTCCCATACACCTAGCCACTCAAAACTTCGAGCCACCAGCCTCTATTTCCGGCACTGCTTCTCAGGGACAGAACCCCTCTGAGCAAACAGTTGCTATCTTTCAGCAATCCCTACCTCTCATCACCCAATGATCACAGACTGTGATCAAAACCATGGATGAGAGGCTTCCCTCAATCATACAACCCTGGTGGAGGAGATTGTGAGCACAAGGCTTTCTGCTACTCAAACCTTGCAACCAATGCAACCAAAAAGGGGGAGAGTCAGTCAGTGAAAGCAAAGAGGAAGAGCAAACTGAAAGAAAAGGAAACTGAGAAGGAAGAGGAGTCTGTGAAGGGAACCGAAAATGATCAAGTGGGTGAAAGTCACAAAGACTTCATGTCACATATAAGAAGAGGAAGGGTGAAGGAAAAGAGAAAGAACTCCAACTCGATGAGATGATCAAACTGGCAGATGCTACACATAGTAAATCAATGGATGCCATTATTGATCAACTGTATAGACAAGGGTTCGATACTGCACAGCTTGACTCAGAGATCAGGAGACTTGAAGTTGAAGAAATTAACTCAAGATGGGCAAGTTATGATGCATTAGAAAGAGAGAGACTAGAGATCATGATCAGATTCATTGCAAAATATCTTGGGAGATCATTGATCGAGATTAAATCATGGACCAGGGACAGTATCTTGGCCATAACCTCCAAGATCTGTTCGTCTGAAGCATACACTAAGGGTTTAGTAGTCGAAGCCTGGAATGAAGCAGGAGCAGGGAGCAGGACTGAGCTAGCCAAACACTCAAAAGCCACACTCACCTCTAAAATGCTAACTCAGCCTGTCAACATTCCCTCTCCAAAACAACCACAACCACAACCCACAAAACCAACTCCCTTACCCTCTAAACCAACAGTCGATGATGCACCCAAGAAGAAGAAGAGAAGGGTGTTGAGGCTAGAAGAAGAAGAAGAAGAGGATGATGTGGAAGAAGATAGGCTGCCTCTGTCTGCAGTCCTAACATTGCCTAAAGCCAAACCCATGCCCATCACTCCCACCTCACAGATGGAAATTGTGAGAGTAAAGATTGAAGAAGAGCAGCAGCAAAGGCTTCATGACGATGAGATGTTGAAAAGCATCGAAAAAACTTATGATGCTTCTTCATCAATAATTAGTATGAAGAAAGAAGCTCTGAGGTTGTACACCCTTGCCAACACATTTCAATATCAGAAGGAAAAGGTGAGGGTATGGCCTGATCCTAGGGTGGCTCACAGGATTGTAAAGAAAGACATTCCTTCGAGATACAAGGGCCAAGTAAAAAGGATCGTAGATGAAGAGATCACAGTGGTCCTTGTAGTATCACCCTGGGAGATTGTAGAAGATTTCAAGAAGGCCTATGAGACTAAACAGCCACCCCAAAAGATGTTAGAGAACAGAGTTATTAAAAAGGGGTTAGTCTAAAAGAGGCTTGAGAACTTCAAACAAAATGAGCTCAGTCTGTTACTTGAAGGGACTCATCCTGATGAGTTTGCATACAGACAGATTACAACAGTTGAGCTCAAAAATGGCAAACAGGCCAAGTACATCTCAGAGCTGTATGGGCGTGAAGGATTGTTTGATGGTGAAGCTGAGAACCTGACCATGGAAGAACAAATTATGTTTCTCAGAGCATATACCAGAGAATCCTACAGACTTATACATGGGAAGTGAGTCTCATGGATGGGGGAATAGCTCAGTGTCCATTTCCCCAATACAGAGCTCCCATCCATACATTGCCAACCAAATCATCAGAGACTCATTCCCAGGCCAGTGCTTATATGGGTCATCTTCTCAACTGATCAAGAAGGAAAAAGACCAACCATTCTGCCAACAATAAGTGGGACCTCAATAAAGTTAAAGGTTTGGCTGCATTGGTTCAGGGGGAGTTTGTTGGACCAAAAGAACCAATGAGCCGGATCAAAAAAACCTTTAAGTCCCACAGACGTCACAACAACTACTGAAGACCACAACAGCTGAAGACAACAGCTGATTACAAAGTCTGAACACAAGTGCTGAAGACAAAGTCTGAAGACAACAACTGATTACAAAGTCTGAACACAAGTGCTGAACACAAAGTCTGAAGACAAGTGCTGAAGACAAAGTCTGAAGACAAGTGCTGAAGACAAGTCTGAAGATAAGTGCTGAAGACAAAGTCTGAAGACAAGTGCTGAAGACAAGTCTGAAGACAAGTGCTGAAGACAAAGTCTGAAGACAAGTGCTGAAGACAAAGTCTGAAGACAAGTGCTGAAGACAAAGTCTGAAGACACAAGTGCTGAAGACCAAAGTATCAGACGTTGTCACAACAGCTGAAGAGGTCTTCTTCAGTAGTTGTGACGGTTTACCTTTCAGTAGTTTTATGTTTTATCTGTTCAGAAGTTTGACACAACAGCTGAAGAATACTTCTTCAGTTGTTGTGCTCATCAGTAGTTTTATGTTTTTCAGTAGTTTTGTAAAACGACTGAAGAGCTTGTTCTTCAGTCGTTGTAGTTTCAGTAGTTTCTTATCAGTAGTTTCATATTTTGTACTTAACACTCTGATATGTTCTCAGTAGTTGTGAACGTTCAGTAGTTTGTTAGAGTTAGTTATTTTTGTAATAGATCTGGCAGTTGTCACTTTCCATGATAACAGCAGCGATTGCACTCTATATAAGGAGTGTCAACCTATTGTAATAGGTAGAATGATTTGATCAGAAATATTCGATATCATAGAAACATTCCTTGTCACAGAAATATTCTCTCGTTATAACCGTATTTGTTCTTAATGCTTACGAGTATCAAATTCTTGCTACAATTTGTCTAATTCTTGTTCTTATTCCGTTGCGTTACGCTCTAATACATCAAACTTGTGATCACTGATCCTGACATAGTTCTCCCTTGGTATCTCTAGGAAGGTGATGAAAGGACCCTTAGGTGAGTTATCAGGGTAGCATATGAGATGATGTTGGGTTCTATGCTATCCCTTTCAACCACATGCAGGGCTGAACCTATTTGATTGTTGGAGTTGCCAGATGAACCTTGCATGTTCATCTCCATCTGGTAGCCATTGAGAATCCCATATAACTCTATCATAGTAAGAGTTTTTAGATTCTCAGTCCTCTTGATCACCACACAGTAGTGTGTCCACTGCCTAGGAAGTGAGGACATGAACTTCCTTACAATGTCCCTGTTCTCAAGAGGAACTCCTCTATCCATAAGGGTATCCACAATCTCAACATACCTGAATTATTGCTGAGTCATGGTTTCACTGTTTTAAAGGTGAAGTTTTCAAACTGCTGCTTCAGGAGATCTTTCTTGTTCTTCTTGGCTTCAGAAAAAACCCTCATACATCAGTTTCAGTGCATCCCACAGCTGCTTAGCTGTTTTGCACTTCTTGAAACCTTTGTATACAGAGCTTGGAAGAGCAGTCTGAAGGGCTTTCATAGCTTTTCTATTAATCTCTACTCTCTTCCTGTCTTCATCAGAGTAGTTTGCCACATCCTTGGGGATCATACCAGCACCAGTAGCAGAAGGGGTGCTAGGTATGAAAGGTCTATTTTCAACAAACTCCCACATTCTTAAGTCTAGAGACCTGATGAAACCTTCCATTCTTAGGCACCAGGTATCAAAGTCATCAAGAGTGATCAGTGGGGACTTGTTCATGGTTCCAGTTTCCATTTCAGTCTTGGAAATGACTGCCATTTGAAAAGTTTAGTATTGTGTGTGAGAGGGATCTTAAGATGGTGAGATCTGATATCAAGAGCCTAGATTGCTCTGATACCAAATGCATGACCGGTGAAGGGGGTTCACTTACAACACAACAACACAAAGATGAGATTAACTAAACTTAAACAAACAGTGAACTGGATTAACCACAATAGACACTAAGAACACAAGTAATGTAAGAGACAAAACACAAGAGCAAGATACACAGTGAGATGGTTTTCAAGATTGGAGTATATTGCTTTCTCTATATTCTATTACAAGTGTTACAAAGCATTGAGGAAAGATACAAGAACATGAGATATTTATACTACATCTACAGCCGGCCATACTATGAAAGCCAGCTGGATACAATTGACTAGACTCAAAACAAAATCAATTGTAGAGCCAAAAAGGTAGATTACCTTTTTGACTTTATGACTATGATATGCCATAGCTCACATCCTTATCTATTAGAAAAAAGATAAAGTACATGAAGTAGAAAGTTACATACTCAAGACCTCAATGTAAAGTTACCAAAAACATGGACCCTATCACCAACTCATGTAAGTTGGTGACTTTACAGAGATGTAGCGGAAAGGTGTCCAGCTTTATGGAATAGTACATCAGATAAAGCATGTTACTAAAAGTCTTCAGAAGAAATCTGTCTTCAAGAGTTGAGGCTTCGAAGACTTTGTCTCTAAAGCTTCGGAAGACTTCGTCTTTGGCTTCGAAAGATATTGGTCTTGGCTACGGAAGATTTCACACTTAGAATATTTCTAATGCATGTGTGAAACTTCCGAAGCATTCTTCTTCAGTACTTGTGCAGCATGCATGCAGAAAGACTTTGGTTGCTTCAGCCTCTATGCATATTCTCTACAAGTCTCCATTGTCCAAATGAACCACCAAATGCCTTGACGCTATAGACAAATGGATAGATTTGGGTAGAGAGAGAACCAAGGTAGGAGTTTATAAATGGTGAAAAATCGGGGTTCTTGGGATTTTATATTGGATTTGCTTGACAAACTCCCTTAACAGACCACTAAGCCTAGCTTAACAGTACGCTACTAACATACAAAAGGAATATTGGTATATTCCAAATGGAATATTCACGTCAACCTAACGAATATTCTTCGTGGACTATTATGAATTCTGGCGGTCTAGGACCACGTTATCAAATGATTACCCATAACCCTAGTTGTCCGCGAGGGAACCCTATGTCTTGATCTCAAACCTCCTTTCATGATAGACCGTTATGTCCACCCATAGGATTCGGAGCAATCCATTATGGTCCATTAATCCCAAATCCTTAGGAATTTCCATTTTCGCTCATTACACTCATGTTCCCGACTGACTTTGCACATGATAACTTGCCCATTAGGTCAAGGGATCACAACACAAGCTTCTTGGAATTGCTCCGCAACCTATGAAGAGTTCTTGGGATTAAAAACTATTATCATGTTCTGAAAAATATTTTTCTTGACATTCTTTCTATGTTAGCATCCTAGACTGATAAGACATGCCAATGCAAACATTAGATGGCTCATCAAATATGTAATGTCTCATGTTGGAAATATCTTAGAAGTTTCAGAGAAGTTAAAATACCAAAAAAAGGATGTTTATGGCTGATCTATGGAAGACAAGACTAATGGCTAACCTAAGAATATTAGACAAGGATACTTACTTAAGAAGACTTAAACAAGATAAATATGAAAGAGAGTTTTCTAGAAAGAGTAAAACTTTAGAGAAAGAAGTATAGAAATAATATTCTTTTTTCTTTCAATTTATAACCACAAATAGGATGAATCATCTACCACTAGTCAAATCCATCCCCTGCACTTTCTTTCATATTTATTACCAAGTGAAATTAACAGTCTATTTTTTGTCCTAGACCGACTAACTTTGGGTGCTCCCTTGTATTCACTGCCATGATCATATTTAATTTATATCTCATCACTTCACCGGTTGTGTTTTTTTATCGTAGCATGACATAATACATCCATTCTCATGTCCTATCCTAACAAACCAATCCACCAACTCATCACAAGATATGAACACAGGGTTATACTTCTATCAATATAATAAAAATAAAAGTGGAGAATGAATTATACCTGATAGGTTTCATACAACCTCGTCTATTTAGGAAAATCACTCGTCGTCTTGTTGTTGGGACATTCAACGCCCATATGGTAAGGAGATTTTACACCCATATTAGAAGAAAATAACTACCCATGTTGTTATAAAATTCATATTAGATAGTTGTTGTCTTAAAACCACATCGCTTATGATTTTTCTTAATTAAATTAAAGACATTGAAGAAAACAAAGGAATTGAAGCAACAAACTTAAGTGACACAATGAAGAAAACATACAATTGTTTATATAGTAAGTTCTCTTTCTATCTTATATCATGTCAATAGTTGTGGAATCTTACGTGTCGAAATTGGCACGTGTAACAAAAAATCTTACGCCATGTCAAATAAAGCGCATGCGCTTTGAGAAACTTATGACATGTTAAATAATTCAGGTGAATTCAAGAAAATTCTTAATTATTTGAAAACATATGCGACTTGTATAGGCCGATACGAATCATTTAGGTTTCAGTGTAGACGTACATGAATGAATTATGTAACTATGTTAATGATGACATCATCTTGGTTTAACAAAGCACACTTCACTCTTGCCTAGGAGTGATATGACCTCACGTGCATATTCTTGGCCTAAGGTGACATAGGCGTTTATACGTACCGAAAGAACATGATTTACCGCTTTGGATAGCCTTTCCGCTCTAAGTGCTTTAGTTTAGGGCTAAAGAACTTAGAAACTTAAAAGTGGAAACCAAGAAACAATAGAGACTGAGAGATGTGGAACTAACAATATGGTGGAGAAGCGATGACAAGATGAAGGAAAAGTATGAAACCGGTGTAGATGAGAAACATGAACGACCTATTACAAATGAATATGAGATAAATGAGTGAGGGAAGTGAATTTTAGGATAAATGAGTGAGGGAAGTGAATTTTAGGATACATAAGTGAGGGAAGTGAATTTTAGGATAAATGAGAAAGTAGATGAGAGATTTACAGCAAGTTTTGTGCTTCTTTAGGTTGTATGTATGGCTATTTATATTATACATAGACGTTATTTACAATTAAAATGCTCTATACATTTTACTTATCTAAATTGTTTGGGTAAAAGGATTAACGTTATAGTAAATAGAATACGTAATTAGTTTAGAAATATCATATTAAAATCATTACGCCTCACCTATGAAAAACCATTTGCGATTATCACTTTTTAAAACTAAGGATGCAACTTAGTTGGTTAGCCGTAATCTTATACGACCGTATCAAACTAACAAGTCATATATGTTGTGGGTGTGATATATATGTACAGATAATCACACACATATTTAAATGCACATGCTTAAATATAAAATTATATATTATAATAAGAATTGATTTCTTTATTTTACCACTACTTATGACATCAAAGTTTTAAAGATAGAAAGTGTTTCTTTCCACAAGTTATGTATTTTGTTTTATGTGTTCACATTGTACCTTTTCACATCTTACTTATAATAATTCCTACTTAATAAAAAAATAAAAATGTATATGTGTTAACATTCTAAGGGGCTTAATCTTTTAAATTTCCGTCTAAATTCTGATGCCACAATCTTTGCACGCTAATCCTAAGATCCAACCCATTATACCATAACAAACAGTCTCATCATATCAGTTATCATATACTGCTTGAATCTCTTTATCTTTTTAAAAAGAAGCCCTAATCGATTGAACATCATCATCGCATCCAACCGTATTCTTCATCGTCTTCATCTTGATAATTACAACTTATTCATTCTTCATCCTTTATTCACCTTTGCTTTATGGCTTGAGTAACAACAATGACTTTTCATCTTATTATCTTCTGAAACTTAAGATTTGTTGTGCTTATTTTATGTTGTATTAGACCCTTTGTTTATTTTGTTGGTAGGGTTAGATTAATTTTTTTCTTTATCAACAAATTTGTCTCTTTAATGTTTTTTTATTTTTAAATACCGGTGCATCACACTTTTTATGATGCTCCTAAATTCCATAAGTGTAAATGTCTTTGCATCTTTGCTTGATTTTGTATCTTATTAATTTTATAAGTCTTTGATTATTTACCTTTTTCCTTCCATATAATAACTTTTTGTGTCCCAACCGCAAATCATTCAATTGTGTTTTCACGTCGTAATAAAGTATGTTTTCTGAAGAAGAGTACTACTTTAGTTCAGACAATATGTGTCAAAATTAAATGATATATTACAAGAAAGTACATACCCACCTATTGTTTTAAATATTAGAAACAATTCAGGTTTGCCAAGTCATAGTATAATATTGGAGGTATGTGTTCCGGTAATGTTACTAAGAAATATTTATAAAACATATACTTTATATATTTGAACTAGACTACATCTCATATCATTTCATTGATAGAATGAAGAATCATAGAAGATATCATATTAACATCACATATTGGAACACACTTTTATTCCAACAATTAGTTTAATATCATCACACGATCATTCTCTAAAGTTGTACATGACGCTATCAAAACTTAAGAGTAAAAATAGAGTAACACTTCAGTTTTAGATAAAGATCATAGACTTACAAATAAAAAACATGTTGTATATAAAGAAATATATATTTTTCCTTATTTGAAATATCTTTCTAAATTGCATTTGACAATCATTTTTTTTCTCTCTTCCTTCCTTAACACTTTCTTCCTTTTTTTTCCTCTTCTTTTCATTTTGTTTTAATTTTATACGATTATTTTAGTTTTTATTTTCCTTTCACTTTTCTTCTTTTTCCTTTTTAACTAAACTCGGAAACACAATTTTTTAATTTTTTCTTTTATTTCCTTTTAATAAAAAACTCTAAAAAAGTTAATTCTCTTAACAAGCAGAGTGCTTTATCATAATAAAATCTTAAACTTCAGACTTTTTAATTAGTAATTTTAAAAGCACAACTATTAAAATTAATACTTTTGTGTGGTAATTTTATGAGTTAAGATTAAAACAAAAGAGTATTTTATGTGAAAAACTTAAAAAGTAATCTTAATCATCTATCTTTTAATCAATAGTTGATATCAAATGTACAAAAAATTTATTAAAATGATATTTTATTCATAGATACGTTTGTTCACTCACTTTTTTTAAACTTTTATAAATTTTACAAACAACGTTAAATTTTATTTTTTAAATTAAACCATAAAATGTGTGTTTTTTTGTCTTTAAAACGAGTATAGTATCGATATATATAAATGTAATAAAAATACATCATTGTGTCTTTTTTAAACGGGTCATTGTGTTTTTAAGCGTCATTGTGCCTTTCTTGTTTTCTATTTTGTATTTCTAAACACTATTGTATTTTTTTATATAATGATAAGTTTTGAAAAACACCATAGTAAATTAACACAGTTGTGTATAGTAATATTTAAAGCATAAGCGATAAAATTTTCATCCACATCTAATACATAAGATGATGATAAAACAACATAAAATAATATAAAATATAAAACACATTGATAAATGTGTCATTATCTTTCACCGAACAAATATAAGGATGATATTAATGAATCTAATACATTAAAATATAAATAACCAATGTTGTTGAGACCGGATCGGACCGGCCGGTCCGACCGGTTCGACCGCGAATCGGTGGCTGGTCCGGTCCGGTCTGGTGTGATTCGTTTTGAAGTGGTCGAACCGGCCGGTTCGTCTCGAACCGCTGGTCGGACCAGGAAACCGGACCGATTCGGACCGGTTTTCGTTTTTTTTTAATTTTAGTGGGTAAAAACGGGGTATTAAAAGTACGTCGGATATACAAATATAGTTAAGTTTTATATATAACTATAAAATATATATATAAATCATATATAAATTACTTATATTTAATATAATTAAAATATAGTTAAATCATGTCCAACCGGTCCGACCACCAAACCAGTAAAGCGTCCGGTTCGACATCCGATCCGGTTATGAAAGCATTATAAATAACATTCAATTTATTGTACAAAAATAATAGTACAAATTAGGATGACATCAATTGAAAATTGACGCAACCCACCACACAAACAAATTATAAAAGTCTCATTGCTTTTAAATCAAAATAAAATTTACTTCGAACACACCAAGTATAATATGATGGGAATATTCTTTAATTAACAGGGGTGTTTTGTGGCCTGATTTGTACTTTTTGTGGATCAAAACGTAAACCAAACTTTTATAATGGGTTTAATAAATGAAAACCAAAACTGAGGCGTTGAAAATAAAAACCATGGATCCTTTAAGATCTAAGTTGTTCAGTAACAAAACATCAATAAACAAGTCCTCCAAAAGTAAAAACATGGTTAAACTAAAACATTGTACGACATGATTTCAAATAAAAACATTAAACATGTTCAAACTTCCAAGAGTTCTAGCTTAGAGAAACTCATTTCATTTATTTTAAAGTTTCATCGGCAAAAGCAACGTTTTGTGAACTAAAAAATATCATGAACTAAAAAATATCATGAACTAAAAAGCAAAACACAAAAGTAAAATTAAAGTAGTTAATTTTAAACCAAAAACAATGCATTATTTAAATAAAAAAAAGTAATATCATGCTCTAAGACCTCAATCGCTACAAAAAAAGACAATGTTTTGTGAGGCTAGAGATTGGTTTGACTTGTCAACGCCATCCAAGGCTCAACAAAACTACAAAAACCCAGATTCCTTCATCCAATCACAACCTCTACTCCCCTGATGGGTGGGATATATCGTATATTAAAAAAGTGAAAAGTTTAAATATCATAAAATGTAAATATGAATAATTAAAAGAAGTAGACATTAAACTATTATAAATAATCAAATTGAATTTTAATAATTTAAACTGTAATTCACATTATTAATTTAAACGATAATATCCAAACTTTCCTTTTTGTTACTACCATAATCTCAATATCATAACTATTAATATTTACGTTTAATTTGTAAGCGATTTCATTTACAATAATGATTATTAATGAGATGAAAAAACATGCAAAGTAAATTGAACATAAAATAAATTCAAACTTAGTGTAAATATATACTAATTATACTATTGAAATTATTATTAGTAATAAAAATAAAAAAAATAAAATTGTTATCGGTTAAATTAATAACACGATGATAACAAAATATGTATTATTTAATGAACTAAAAAGCAAAACAACAAAAGTAAAATTAAATTAGTTAATTTTAAGCCAAAAACAATGTATTATTTAAATAAAAAAAAAAGTATATCATGCTCTAAGACCTCAATCGCTACAAAAAAAGGACAATGTTTTGTGAGGCTGAGATTGGTTTGACTTGTCAACGCCATCCAAGGCTCAACAAAACTACAAAAACCCAAATTCCTTCATCCAATCACAACCTCTACTCCCCTCACTGCACTCATCTCCCTCCTGCTGACGTGTCACCTTCTTCACCACACCTTCAACTACTTCTCTCATGGCTTCCATCACTCCACCTTGATCATCACTCTTCATAGTATACAACTAGGGTTTAGCTCAATAGCCCTTTACTGTAATTCCTCATGGCAGCATCTTGTTGCTGTGCGTCAGCTTCACTTGATGTCGCCTTTCTCCGCCCACACACTGCAGCTAACAAGCTTCGTTTTTCAATTTCTAGACGCAATGCTCTCCGTAAGTTGAATCGTTCGTTCACCAGAGGTCGAATTCGAGCGGTTAGGAGTGATGAGGTGATTCTGGGTGAGAAGGAGGATGGGAAGGTTGATTTGGGGGGGAATGGGAGTTATAGTTATGTTAATGGTGGGGAGAATGGGAGTCTTGTAAAGTATGTTAATGGGAATGGGAATGGGAATGGGAATGGAGGAATTGGGGTGGAAATTGGGGAAGATGATGGTGTGGAGAAGAAGGGTGAGAGTGAGAAGAAGAAGACGATTGAGGAGATTGGTCAAGAAGAAGCCTGGTTTAAGCGGAGTGGAAAGGGGAAGGTCGAGGTATTTGTTTGTATAATTTCCTGTTATTATTGATTTTGGGTCACATATGGCATTCTGCATTGGCTCTGTTGAATTTCATGAATCATGATGGTATTTTGTTTGTTAAATCTATTGATTTCTGTGAATTTTTTATGAATCATGATGATGGTTGTTGAATTCAATAGCATTGTGTGGTGTCACTGTGTTGAATACCGAAGTTTGGGGATTAGGCCACTTGTAGAATTATATTTAGAGGTTTCTTATAAAAGACACATGACAGTTGGTATGCAAGAATTGAAATATACATTTGTTATTGTATGGCAAGGAGGTAAAAGATAGTAAGCATATTGATGCAATGCTAAGCAGAGTGGATGCTTGCAAGTGTAATGATTGTTAGAGTTTAGAATGGTAGTTGTACGGTTAAGAATGTGATATGTCAAAGTTGAATACCATTTGGTTTTATTATTATATTGAAAGACTTAAGTAAATTTTTTATCAACCCTTATAGTGTTTTTTTCCTGCTCCTGATAGGAACTTCATTTTTTGTAGGCGTTGGTTGCTCCTGGAGGGCGGTGGAATAGTTCAAAACATATTCAACCATTCAAAGGACTTGTGAAATATGGGGTTTTGTTCTAACATTTCTTTTTAAGGCCTGGTTCAACAATCAGAAATTTGCATATCGTGGTTAGTTCCTAAGTCAGTTGTATGCCAATTTATTTGTCCATGTTTTATGCCATAAGATGATCTGTGTTTTTCACTTTAGTTACAGATGAAACTTGTGATTGCTTTAGAAGATGTTAGCATTATAATCAATATGCCGATATAAAACCCAAAAGACAGATAAAAAAACAAAATTGTGTCCTTTGGATTCTGTGTACTTCACAACAATGAACTGCAGTTCAATTCCATGGTTTTAACCTTGTTTTCAGGAGAATAAGAATATGGGGTTTATCTGGGCTCAGTTTGTAGTTTTCAAGCTTTATTATGCTAAGAAACAATAGTCCAGAACATAGAGGGGGCACAAGTTTAGGAAACTGTTGATTATTTTATAAACCTTTGAATTCTATCTATTTTCTCACAGTAGATTATGACCATTCTTTTGACCATACATTGTATTATAATTTAGTTAACATTGTTGGATGTACTACCAAAAGGCACATATGGTTGATTTTTTATCATTCCTGATGTGGCTTAAGTCAAGCTCTCTGTATATAGCTCCGCTTTACAAAAATATTTGTTATCATGAAGAACTTTTCAATTTGCATCAAAATTGTGGGTTCCTTACCATTCATGATATAGCTTTATCAGCTCTTCCATTGTCGTAATTGTGGAATTCTCTTTTGCAATTCTTTTTTGTGTATGTGTGCATGTGTCTATGTATGTATGTTTTAACTGATGATTCAGTTTGTAAAATATACAAGATGAAAGATGATCTTAAAGTGATAAATTTATTTGTATAAAGCCCAATAAAGTCTATCATATAAATCCAAATCGATCATACTAATGAGACAATAAATTGTACAACTTTTCAAAAACAAGCATTACAACAATATTGTATTCAACATAAATTGAACATACTTTATCTCATTTCTTGCATATCATTTAGAATGCTTTAGTTATTGATTACTTCTAAGTTGGTGATACAATGAAACCTAAAACCCTATTTATCTTAGTCAGACAACTAGCATCAAGTCATGTCAATCTCTCTCGCTCTTCCTCTCTCTCAGATAGAAGGAAACTGCTTGCACAACCAAGGCTGCTTCTACATCTAAAGACTTTCAAGAGCACATGCCCTGTCTTAATGTGTATACAAGCATCTTTAAGGGAGAAAAAGGATCAGAATTCAAGGATCCACATAAGGAAGGAATTGCAGAGAATTAATCTCTTGATGTTGAAGAAAACATGTCTAGTACACATGTAGCTTCTCATTTTTTTCCTTTACTATGACCTTGTCTTCTGGTCCTTTTTCTTCCTTAGAGATGCTTGTAACCTCATTATGGTGGGTACATGCTCTTGAAATTTCAGATGTAGAAGTGTCATGGACCTTCTCTTTCGAATCACTGTTGTCCAAGGCAGTTTTCTTCCGTTTAGGAGAGGTTCACCAATTATATATTTATACTGCAGAACAAAATTTTACCTTATTAGATAGAATTGTATTTCTAGAAGTCGGTCAACCTATCTCTATGTTTTTTGTCTATGAATTTGCAAGTGATTAGCATTTGTTTTTATTAGTTTTTGGCTCAAGTCTTTGGTTGCTATGCAGGGGGAATGACAGAGCAGAAGAAAGCTCAAAGACGGAAAACTCTAGCCAAGTGGTTGAAGGAGAGTATTCTGAGATTAGGACCCACCTTTATCAAAATTGGACAGCAGTTCTCAACAAGAGTAGATATCCTTGCACAGGAATATGTTGATCAATTATCAGAACTTCAGGTATATTATCTCATACAATGTTACCATATCAGTTGTTATTGTTGACTTATATATAGTACTCTGCTTACAAATTTGGATGAACTTGACGTATTTGATATACATTTTTGCTTAAATAAATATGTAACTGGAAATTAATAAGTTAATTTTATTTAACAGCACGTTCCACCTACTAATGTCATTATCCACTTCGAATCAATGAATGCAACCTGTTCCTTCTTATGCACTAATTCCATGTACTCTTATACAGGATCAAGTTCCTCCATTTCCATCGGAGACTGCTGTTTCCGTTATCGAAGAAGAGCTTGGAGCCCCAGCTACTGAAATATTGATTACTTTGATTTTGAGCCAATAGCTGCTGCCAGTCTTGGTAATCCAAAGTTTATCTTCATCTTTAATATCACTGAATTTTTTTTATTAATCAACCAATCATTAAACTGTCATGTAATTAGTGACAATGAATAGATAACCTAGTTCTGGGAAGTAACACATATCTAATGCAGGACAAGTACATCGAGCTAGATTAAAGGGTCAAGAACTAGTTGTTAAAGTACAAAGACCAGGCCTCAAGGATCTTTTTGATATCGATCTAAAAAATCTCAGGGTTAGTTGAATCTTAATTCTACTCCCTTATCACATCTCATCTAATTTATATTATTAATATTATGCAGCAACATTTTCCATCTTTCAGGTAATAGCAGAAAATCTTCAGAAACTTGACCCCAAATCTGATGGTGCAAAAAGGGATTGGGTTGCTATATATGATGAGTGTGCTAATGTCCTGTACCAGGTAACGTTCTCTATCCCAAACATCTTAAAAAGTGTGACAGTTGATATATGAAGTTTCTGCTGATGATTGCCAACTTGTTAATTTCCAGGAGATTGATTATACAAAAGAAGCTGCAAATGCAGAGTTGTTTGCTAGTAACTTTAAAGATCTTGATTATGTAAAGGTCCCCGATATATATTGGGAATACACCACCCCACAGGTTAATATGCAGATTGATCCTGGATATTACTGAAACTCCTTTTCTATATTCCTTTTAGCTTATTAAGTTGATCCAAGTGCAGGTTCTTACAATGGAGTATGTCCCAGGAATCAAGATCAACAGGATACAAGCTTTAGATCAATTAGGTGTTGATCGTAAAAAGTAAGTGTAATATTCTCTTACAACTATATAAACCATTCTCCGAGTTTGTTTACATATATCATTTTACCACATGTGTTCTATGATAATACTAAAAAATTTCTTACTCCATATTTAGTCATATAAAGATGTTTTTTTGTCATGTATGTTCAATAGGTTGGGCAGGTATGCTGTTGAATCGTATTTGGAACAGATATTGTCTCATGGTTTCTTTCATGCTGACCCTGTAAGTTTCTTATATATTCTTTTGGATTTTAGTGTCATCTACATACATGTCTTGTTATCACATATAAGTTAACAGAAAAGTTCCATGATGCTAAGTATATCGTTTTGGTGATCTTTATTAGAACCTTCATGGTCTCTTGCTCTCTGCCTTATGAATAATAAATACGTCTATCTTTAAGTTATATTATATGGTTAATTTATCTGAATATGTAGAATCACATGATGAATAGGATTAAAATCATCTCCTTCTTTGATTCAGCATCCTGGTAATATAGCTGTTGATGATGTGAATGGTGGAAGGCTGATATTTTATGATTTTGGAATGATGGGGAGGTAATGACTAGGCATTAAATCCTATAAACCATTTGTCGTTGTGAGAAACATCATACAAGATTTTTCTTCTTATTTATCTAGAATACTGACCCTTGAGTTCTTGCAGCATAAGCCCGAACATCAGAGAAGGTTTGTTGGAAGTTTTTTATGGAGTTTACGAGAAAGATCCAAATAAGGTACATGGCTCTCTTTGGTTTATGCTCTTTGTTTCACTTTTTGCCAAAAGTGGATCTTTCTAAAGACTGCTGTTTTATAATTATCTTATGATGCAGGTTCTTCAAGCAATGGTTCAAATGGGTGTTCTTGTGCCTACTGGAGACATGACAGCTGTCAGAAGAACTGCCCTATTCTTCCTTAACAGGTTATCTAAAAAGCCTGTACTTAGTTTCTCTTTTTTAATATAAAATAAATATATATTTCTGTAACTATACTATCACCTACGGTGATATAACCTACATATTTACAGCTTTGAAGAACGTCTTGCGGCGCAAAGAAAAGAAAAAGAGATGGCAACTGCAGAACTTGGATTTAAGAAACAATTGAGCAAAGAAGAAAAAATAGAAAAGAAAAAGCAGCGATTAGCTGCAATTGGTATTAACTTCTATCATTGTTTCATATAATGTCTATTTAATGTTAGTTTATGTGCTTTTGCATAAGGGATGATTTCACGTATCCTCAAAACTTGGTATACAATAATATTTACCCTTAAAAATCATAATATCAAATATCACTATTTCCAAATTTGTGACATACCCTTCTCTTAAAACTTGTATTAGGAATTTAGGATACGTATGTTTGGAGGGTAATGAGAAAGAGAAGGGTATAATGGTCAGAATTGCAAATTGTATGTAATGAAATAGGTATATATGAACTATAAGTATTTTGAATGGTTTACAGTTGATATTAATGTTTTGGTTGGGAAATATGATATTTTTGTAAGTTTTCAAGGGTGTATATGTAATTGCCTCTTTTGCATAATGTCAAATTGCTCAGGTAATATAGGTTTATCAATATTAGATGCTTTAGTCAAGTAGTGTAATAATATTAATTGGGATTTTTATATTGAGTACAATCATGTTGAATAGCTTATTATTTGAATTTTCAGGGGAGGATTTATTGGCTATTGCTGCAGACCAACCTTTCCGATTTCCTGCCACTTTTACCTTTGTTGTTAGAGCATTTTCAGGTACCAAGTTTAAATTTTGGTGATATTGAGGGGAATGCATTCTCCAATTAGATACCAAGACATTAAAAATAATTTAATTTAGTGACTTCTCACAGTATTTTCTTATATCTTACAGTTTTAGATGGCATTGGGAAAGGTCTTGACCCCCGTTTCGATATTACTGAAATCGCCAAACCGTGAGTGTTAATTTAATCGACTCACTTTCTTATGAACTGGTCAATTTGGGTTATGTTTATCTCTAACAGGCAAACTAAAGAAAATAGCTTAAGAAGGAAACTAGTCAAACAGGCTGAAAGTTGTTGAAAGGTTTTTTTTATAATTTTTTTACTGCGTAAAACCTCATGTCATTTTATTGAAACACTATACTATGATCAAAATTTTATCATCATCTTTGACACTTATTATATATAATAATATAAAAGGTGGACTAAAAGGGCTTCTGGTCTCAGATCAACCCAATCCCACTTGAGTCCATTTTAGACCATGCTAAAAATTACTCCTCTCAACACAATTCCACCACGCCTGACGTGTCCATTTTCCCACCTCCAAAAACTGTATTCTATGCTGATAATAATTTATGTTATTATTTAAACACTAATTTCTATGTTTCTAGCTATGCTTTGGAGCTGCTAAGGTTCCGTGAAGCTGGTGCTGAAGTGGTCGTCAAGGTTTGATAATTAAAATATGTGTGATGTTTATCCTTTTGGTATTCAAGAACTAATTATTTTTCCTAATATTTTTTTGTAATTCAGGCTTTAGAAAGAGATGGGATAGACAATCACAAGCATTTTATAACTTATTTAGACAAGCTGACAGGGTTGAGAAACTTGTTGGAGTTATTGAGCGATGGTAAATATCATTTTTAGAGTATATAGTGTATTTAATACCATTTGTCAACTTGACATGGTGATAAACTTTTTTAAATTTCTTGATCATTTCTTTTTTTGTTCTTAATTTACCAGAATCGTAATATGTTCTGAATACTTTCTTACAGGAACAAGGTGATTTGAAGTTACGAGTTCGAGCATTGGAGTCTGAGAGGTCTTTTCAACGTGTTGCTGCTGTTCAGAAAACCATTGGAAGTGTAAGTTTAATTTAAGTAAATTATTTAAGTGTTTGGATAATTTAGTTACTGTAGTCATGTTTAATTATATGCAAATTACAAAAAATGCAAAACATGTGTTGGGGGGGCGGCTCAACATGCACATTCAAAGTTACCCATTTTGACATGTTACCATCTGCATGTTTTTCCACATCTGTTGAAATTTTGAAAAGGTGTATATGATTAAACAGATGGGATTTTATAAAATTCCATTGTATGTCTAATTGTTGACTTTCTTATTTCCTGTTTCCATCTGTTGTCTAATTGACAGGCTGTAGCTGCTGGAAGCCTGGTCAACCTGGCAACTATTTTGTATGTTAATTCAATCAGAGTAAGCACCTAATTATATATTATATAAGCTTCTTAACTAAAATGTTAGGACTTCTGATGATATATTTGTGTTTGATGCTGAACATTCTAACCCCTTTGGTTCTTTTTGCACCTTTCAGGGTCCTGCTATGATATCATATTTCTTTTGTGCATTCTTTGGCTTCCAAGTTCTCTTTGGCCTTTTGAAGGTTAAAAAACTCGATCAACGGGAAAAATTGATCACTGGAACAGCTTAAGTAAATTGTAAGTAATTTATTTTTAATTTTATGCATTAATCTGTATTCAACGACTTCTTATAAACTATTAAATGTTATAACATGACTATAATAATAGTAACAGTAAATTACACAGATAGTTTATTATTTTTTTTATAAAATTATATCCATGCCCCCTACTGTTAATAGTTGAATATGGTTGATCTTTATCACCTCTTGATGTTAAAATTATGTTAAGTTAATTAGAAATGACCATTTACCCTTTAACTTATCCTCAAAAACAATTGATGTTTAGTCATTTGATCTGTTAATTACAAGGATAATAGGAATTTGCTAAACACTAAGACATCTAATTCCAGTTATCCAGCTGTAACAACTTTATAGATCAAACAATCAAAATACACAGAAAGTAACACCATTTGTTGCTAGACGTTTACATTGAACATGATTATCTGATTTCATTACTCGTTTTCATATATTCACATTTAAAACACACATCCAACATCTCCTGAAATTCCTTTCCTTAATTTGGTATATGCAAATCTTGTGCAGATTAAAGTACATACTCGTGTGTTCTTGATACAGTTTCACAACCTAACCTCCGAAAACAAGCTACAGAGTTTCGTAGACAAACCATACTACCGAAAAGCATTCCTCTCCAATTTACAGTTTTATGGTGAAAGATTGTGGGATGTCAATATTTGCAGGATTATAACGCATTATTAAATCATTTTTCTGTTAATATTTTAGGCTAGTTTTACTAGGCCCTCGAAGCTCCCTGGGCTCGATTGTTTAAACTGTACCGAGTCCATAGAGGGTTCTAATACACAGGGTGTTGGCTACTTATATTCGACTGTCACAAACATCTCTGTAAGAAAAGGCATGGTTTTGACCATCGTCAATTTTCTATGATCGGGTATGTGTACTGTACCTTGGGTGTAATAGTTTAAATGGTGTTACATTAAAACTACTATTTTTGTTTTAATAAAGTTATATCTAAATATGTTATTTTCATTCCCTTACATTAGTTTCTGCAAAGGTTATAATATTTGGGTTTAATTGTGATTGTTGAAACAACACTCTTTTCAAATCAAATGAGCGAATACAAACAATGCGGAAGACTTAATAGTTAGTTGATAAAACATTTATATATGAAAGTTGATATAGTTTACAAAATGTAGTACTTAATAAAATTAGTAAGTTAAGGGTAAGAATGAATTTTTAAGCATAGTTATATGGTTACTTGTCATGGTGTACCAATATAACAACACATGACCTGACACATTACACTAGAATCTGTCAGTACTAAGATGATAATGTTATATGATCATGTTAGGAAAAATACCACACCAAGCAATGCTAGGTTGTAACATGTGTTTTATAAACATTTTTTCATAAGATTACTAATCTTAGTTAAAAAAGGTTGTAATTTTTTTTCACGTTAGACATGGATGAAGACTGTATTGAAATCATGTTGTCTGTATGTTAAAACCAACACACGGTTTAAAGTCAATCTATTAACACAAACAATTAGCTTATTTGCAAATGAATGCCTTAGTCTAACCCCCGACCGCACTATTCATAAATCCAACTTTGAGTGTTTTACCAAAAAGTATACAACACCTAAATGAGTATGTAAAGTTTAATTTCAAACTCTATAAAAAGTATCTAAACTTTAAAAATAAAATAATAAAATCTCATTTTGTTTTAGAAGCAACATTAGCTTATGATGATGTAATGTTAGCTAAATCCGCCTCTTTTTAACGTTAGGTCAGCATTAGGCAAAACTGGAGTCTAGCTTCTAGCGTTAGTCCAATATTAGTCAATTTTCTTTGGGCGCCTATTTCTATCAACGATTGCTTCCTCAATTTCTTTTTCAAAACACCATTATTTTCTTTAATTCTTATGCAAAATGTTTTCATGCATATAAAGGAGAATATTAGATTAGTTCACATCTCATATAGATACATAATGCTTGAGGTTACTAATTCCCAGAAGACTAATGTACCCTTGTGTATATAGTTGTTCAATTACTTTCTTCTTTTGACTTCTTTAGCCATTTCTAGCTTCCCCATATCCAAAGCACACTGTCCTGCTTTCCAAACAATAGATGCTTTATGAAAGCTCTTGCCTAATAGGAGTGGACAAGACATTATGATGATTATGGATATATTTATATGTATCAGTTTAAATTTTAAACTTAAACATCATTTGTGAGAATCAAGTCTTCACCTTTTGACACTAAGAGTGAGATCTATAAACATGTGAAAATTTTTGAATGGGTTTATTTATATGAATGAGGTTAACTTCAAACACCCTGGTGACTGGTTATCATCATCACCAATATCTAATGATGGTTTAACACTTCCAGCATCTAATTGAGTTTCATCAACCTCTAACTGTGATCTAACATCTACATTTCAAATGCAATTTACAGATCTCTAATTGTGATTTAACATCTCCACTTACACAAGTAAGCCTTACGACTTATATATTAAAAATATTTGCTTTCATTTACTTTATATTAACCCTCACCAATTTATACATATTCCCTCGAATATATTACATATAAATTCATACACCAATTTAATTTATGTAACTGATAGTGCTTAGTCCAGTAAAAATTGGTAATACCATTAACTCACATTTGACAAAACAATACACTTGGCATACATACCAGATCAACTAAAGAAGTATAATAACTAATTAAAAGCACTAGAAGAGCTCCCACTGATATAAAGTATTGAAGCACAAGTACTAGAATTTAAGAAAATGTGTAAAGTACTTCTAGCCCTAACCAAATCCCAACAAGTACTGATGATTACAAGTGGTGATGAAGATAAACTGACATGAATAAGTACTAGAGTGAAGAGCTGACTACGAGCTACTAATAGAAGTTCTAAAGACTCAAAGACAACAATTGATAACTACAACTAACAGATTTTAGTTGTTCTCAACCATCAGTGTTATCTAGCATCGGTTGTTCAAACACAAATGACAGCTAACATTCTTCGATGCATCTCTTAGTTTGTTTTACTAAAGATATCGCTTTCATAAGTGAGTATAATGTATTTTGTCAACATCAATGTGACTAAAGCTTACATCACACGATGTTCAC
Source organism: Flaveria trinervia (assembly GCA_025506515.1). Taxonomy (NCBI): domain Eukaryota; kingdom Viridiplantae; phylum Streptophyta; class Magnoliopsida; order Asterales; family Asteraceae; genus Flaveria; species Flaveria trinervia. The sequence continues at coordinate 36,636,251 of CM046458.1, read as the reverse complement.
ATGCTTTCTCATGTACTTATTGCATTACTACATTTGTGCCTTACAGTTTCCAAAAGAATTCTAAAACGGTTTAGAGAGAGTGCAATTGGTGAAGGAAGTTCCATTCTTGATTGTTCTTGTACTAAATTATATTGATGCATCAACATCCGCGTTAAAGAACTGGATTGAAAAAAAAACTCTATGTTTTTGTTTGATTTGATCATTTGTTTATTTCCATTGCATTTATTCTATTGATTACAATCGATGTTAATTCATTACGAGTAGCATGATTTCAGCAACTAGTATCGAAGCCTTATTCTCTAACATTTGATTTTAAAACTAAAGTTGATTGCTAAAACTGATATCATGTATATTGTTAGCTTCTAAAACCGAATAAGGAATTGGTTAAGTTGTTCTTTGGTTTTTGTTGGAATTTAATTTACACATTTTATTAGTTTTCTCTCTTATAGATATATCACTATAGTACTAGTTCTTCAACCAAACCTCTTATTCTCATTCACCATGAAATACACAATTTGGCAACAAAGAATGGAGCATTTTCTCTCCTATCACAACATTGCTTGCTAGAGACCTAAAATTTATGGAACTAATGTTCCCATGAATCTTGTTATTAAAGAAGATATGTTCCTAAAGATCCATAGCACTACTTAATTATCACTTTAACATGCTTGAAATGGATGCAAAAGCATTTAGGATGCTTGGTATAGCTATCCCAAATGAAACTTGTTAGGGTATTCTTCATTGAAAAATTGCTAAAAACTTTAGAAGTACTTGAAAAAGATATTCGAAGGTACTATTGATAATAGAACGTAGATTCTTGCACAATAGCATGAAACATTATCTCATTGCAAATATGGACTCTAACTTAAAAACATGAAAGGTTTTCCGTATGAACTATGTTTTGTCAAACTTATCAAATGATTAGTTGCTTCACGGTTCTTAAGGTCTCTTCCTAACAAGTAGGATACCCATGATCTTGTTATTAAAACATCTGTTAATTTCAAGCAACTTACACTTAACCAAATTATGGTAAATGATTAATATATAAAAAAGAAAGAATCAGAATAAGAAGTTGCAAAGTTGTGGAAGGGCTGTTGATGATTATACATAAGGAATGTTACATTGAATTTTATTAAAGTTATGATCATCACATTTATATAACAACTTGCTTTGCTTCATGGTCACAGGATGATTGATATGCTTCAAACCCTCATCAACCATACACTATAACTTAAGTGTCTTTATTCATCAGCTAAAACTATGTAGTTCATTATGAAAAGTTTGGATCATTTCAATCCTATTGATTTGGAGGAAATGGATACGTTACATTCGTTGTATTACATGGTTAAAAATGGGTGAGCTTAGATGAGTTATAGCTAAAGTGCTACAAGTGCAATTGGTTAGAGCATATAGCTATGCAATGCATGATGCAATGAACAAATCCAATACCAATGATCATATATCATTGCAAAATTCTAGCTAGTAAAATATATGTAATTAAATGGGTGACTTATTTTCACAAGTAGTACTAAATAAACAACTTATTAATGAGATAAGATAACCAATAAGAAGGAGATACCACCTTGGCCTTAAAATCTTCATGGCTAATATCTTACAACATGTATGAAAACAGATAGGCAAGATCAAGTTGGATATGAAAATAACTAAGTTCCTGTCAAGGATAACGCTTCGTATAAGTTCCTTAGAAAGGTAGTAATGAAACACACAAAATAGCCACCTAGAGTTTTCAGATAAGATTAAGTAATAATAGCATATGCTTGCTTATAGTTAATTAGACTAGCTTCTTGTTACAAACAACCAATCTATAAACTTACTAAATAGCTTCTTGTTTACATGAGTTACACATCACCTAAAGTTGTTAAAAGTAAATATCTAAAATGCATGTTTCAACTTGTGCCATTTATACCATATGTAACCTAGCTTCATGATAACGAGTCCTAGAGAAGTATTACTAATGGTATGTAAAGAACATAACATATACAATGGTCTTTCCAAAAAGACTCATATTTATAGATTTGTCATATATGATCAAGAATTCATTACCTAATCCTAGTGCTAATATCATGATGTTTAGATAGACGTAAACTCTTATGAATAAGTAGTCTAAAACATAGAGTTTTCTAACATGATATGCATTAACACTTATATTGAATACTCATCAAAATATATAAATACACATATTCATTGAAAGATAACTATAAAAATATAATAACAAACACATTTTCATTTTTCACATATGATTACCACATATTGATCGGGATTCATCATTAGACCAAGGTGATAAAAGAATGTTTAGCCTATCATCATCAACATGAAATGTAACCAATTATTATATAAGAGGAAGATTGTGATGGATGAGATGATATTCTTCTTCTTAGATGATTTTCTTTAAAGTATGACATCTGAAGTTTTTTAATACGAAGGGATGGTGAAAAGTGGCTTACAATCACTTTTGAAAGTTGTTGGATATTTACATCAAAAGGGATCTCTAAGATTTCTCTCCAGCTCCATAGTTAATATGAAAGGGCTGCAATAATTATAAGCACTAGAGATATGCACCATCATGCTCGTGCAAGTGCTATCGTGCTTGACTAATGGCCTAGTCATGTAGACCGATCTATCTTTCTTAAACCTTGGACCCTAATGTATGCTATCTTTTATTAATGCTTGATCAGTTCGATCCCTTGGTACAATCACCTCTCCTTGGTGTTTTGGTCATTCAAGAACATCATCATCTTCATCAAATCTCATGGTTTTAAGTAGCTCTTGAAAGGTATTTTTCATGGTGTTGTTTTGGTTGTTATTCCTTCTTGATAGCTAGTTCATACACATATATTTGATCCTATATTCTTGGGTTTGTTGATGTTATATAATATGCCTTAATTTTCAGATTACAAATCATAATATTAAGCTTTTATTCCGCTGCGTTTTTCATGTTTAAATGGTTAAACAACTTTGATAATGGTCCAATAAACCCAATAGAAACGACCCGGATTTATCCATGTAACTTCACAGGAAACATAATCAGGTTGCTCTGTTGAACTCTGAGAAAGATTTTAGTTTCTCAAAGGTTTGTCATTTTCTGGCTTTGTCAAACTACTTCACCTTCCTGACCATTGATCCTACCCTTTATGAGGATCATTTCTTGTAAGGCCCCGTTCCCGGGACGCTCACAGCTAGTCAGTCATTGCACATAAAACATATACTTACATTAACTTTAATAAAGCATTGCATCAGAAACATTTACAACCATTTCATTTCATTATAATTGCTTTTTCAAAATAATACAACGTTGACTGATTACAAAATAACTTGTTGCATTACATCGCAAAAACATTATACAAAATGGATGCCATCCAAAACAAGCCAAGTAGCCGCCTTGTGCCATCATCAGCAACCCTCATCAGCCAACTTAAAACACATAAAAAGTCAACGTTGCTAAGTAAGTTCTAGTTTTAAAATAAAATATATTTTACTTTCTTTTAAACCATTCTTTACATTCTTACGCGATCAAGCATCATACGTACACATAGATAATATCATTATATTCTTCATCATTCGTTCGTTAACTTTCGTTCATTCATCGTGCATCGTTATCATTCACTTTCATTCGTAAACTTCCTTACTTATCTTTCGTACATTCATTACTTCCGATGACATGTACAGTACCCCGAACATTATGCACGAAGTTGGTTACTGGGCATGAGGTCTATCAAAGACCTTGAACATTGTGCACAAAGCTAACTCCAGTACCTAGGACAAGTACACTCATCACTATTTTTTCTCTTTCATTCCAGATCATTGCCATAAGTTATACCCCGAACATTATATATGAAGCTGGTTACTGGGCCGGAGGTTTATCAAAGACCTCGAACATTGTGCACGAAGTTAACTCTAGTACCTAGGACAAGTGGCAAGGATCCCATACGTATGGTCAATCACAAATATTAGACCATAGTGTGCATCCTTCCGGCGTAGCTAACCCACACACAGTTGAGCTAACACCCTTCATTAGGTGTGAACCTCCATACTTTGCTTGCAAGACTTTTTTACTTTCATTCATTCATTAATGCAATTCCTTCATTATGTTCCTTTTTTCATTATCTCCCACTTTACGTTGCATAATAATTTTTATTTCATTCATCAACATTCAACGTAAAGCCATAGAAAATAAACATACATAACAAGGAACATAAACATAACCGTACAAAATATCACCATACAAGGCACCATCATTCATGACGTAACAATCATCATACATACCATAACATACCCCTACATCATCAAAAGTCAACTTACTTTACCCTAGGGAACATCCCAAGTCAAAGCCTACATATCACTTTTTCCTAAAAATTCAGAAAAATAATCTAAGTCTTAGGCATATGGGCACTATTGGGGCGCATGGCCTTTCAGGCGCATGGGGAACACTTAGGCGCATGAGGAACTTCTGGGTGCATGGGTACTGTTGGGGCGCATGAGCAACACTTAACCGATTCTGGGCAAATTCTAGGCGCATGGGCACTATGCAGGCGCATGAGTGCCTAGGCGCAGGGGCTGTCTGGGTGTCTGGACACTTAGCCAAATTCAACCTTTTCTAGGCCCATGGCTACTATTTGGGCGCACGAGGACATTTAGACAGTTTATACCGTTGGGCACATGGGCCACTATTTGGGTGCATGGGCAGTCTAAGTCACACTTAAACAACTAAATTCAGTCCCCAATCATCATCTAACATGTTCTAAGCTTAATTCATACATTCTAAGCCATAATAATCTTTCTTCATGTCTTGGTACATCTTCGTTGCACTGGGATGAATATAGTATCGAGTTTTATGAGCCTCATCAGTAATCTTCACACGTAGATCCCCAAAACGAGGAATCCACATTCGTCTTAATCGGGTTCTAACACCGAGTGTGTTTTCACCCAAATTCGCGACCAGACCTCTCATTCTTTTAGAGTTAAGATGATCTTCCTTCAATGCCTCATCTTGAAACTCCTTGACTTGCTTCATCACATCAGAGGTCATGACCAACTGATAAGCCTTCACCCGAATCGGCTCGGGTCTCTTCTTTTGGCTAAAAGCATCTGCCATCACGTTGGCTCTGCCCAGATGGTAATGGTCTCGCAATCATAATCTTTTATGAGCTCCAACCATCTCCTCTTCCTCATGTTCAAATATTTTTGCTCAAAGAAGCACTTCAAGCTCTTGTGGTCGGTGAATATGGTACATTTCGTCCCATACAGGTAGTGCCTCCAAATCTTTAACGCAAAGATCACGGCTGCTAGCTCCAAATCATGAGTAGGATAATTGACCTCATGAACCTTCAGCTGTCGGGATGCATAGGCTATAACCTTTCCTCTTTGCATCAACACACATCCTAGCCTCGAGTAGGAAGAATCTGAATAAACCACCAAATCCTCGCTCCCTTTAGGTAATGAAAAGATTGGAGCTTGAGTCAACCTTGCCTTTAACTCCTCAAAAGCCTTCTCCTGATCTTGACCCCATAAAAACTTCACATCTTTGTGGGTCAACTTGATTAGTGGGGAAGCTATATTGGAGAAGTCTTGGATGAATCTCCTATAATAGCCCGCCAAACCCAAGAAACTACGAATCTTGGATGGCGTCTTTGGTGACTTCCATTGCATCATTGCCTCCACTAGTGCTGGGTCCACCATGATTCCTTTAGGATTCATCACATGACCCAAAAATTGAACATCGTGTAACTAGAATGTGCACTTTGAGAACTTGGCATACAACTTCTCCTTTCTTAGCGTCTCTAACACTTCCCAAATGTGACCGGCATGCTCTTCTTCGCTCCTCGAATAAATCAGGATATCATCAATAAACACAATCACTGATTTATCTAACATCAGCCGACATACTCGATTCATCAAGTCCATAAAAGCAGCTGGCGCGTTGGTTAAATCAAATGACATGACGAGAAACTCATAGTGTCCATAACGCGTGCGAAAAGATGTTTTAGGAATATCCTACTCCTTCACCTTCAACTGATGATAATCAGATCGAAGGTCTATCCTTGAGAACCAACTAACACCTTGGAGCTGATCAAACAGATCATCAATTCTTGGTAAGGGGTACCTATTCTTCACTATCAACTTATTCAGCTTACGGTAGTCTATACACATCCTCATACTATCGTCTTTCTTCTTCACAAACAGGACCGGAGCACCCTAAGGAGAGATACTCGGTCTAATGAACCCCTTATCAAGCAATTCTTGCAATTGCTCCATCAACTCCTTCATCTCAGTCGGAGCCAACCGATACGACACCTTAGCAATAACTTGGGCACCCGGTATCAAGTCAATTTGGAACTCGATCTCACGATCCTGTGGCACTCCTGATAAGTCTTCGGGAAACACGTCTGGAAAGTCACACACAACCGGTTCATTGGACAGTAGTGGTGTTCGCGTATCCACATCCTTTACGTAGGCCAAGTAGGCATTACATCCACGCCTCATGCACTTTCCCACCACCGCCATCGAAATCACTTTCGGAATCGTAGTGACACGTTCGCCATAGATCTTCACCGAACTCCTGTTAGGTACTGTCAATCGAATCATCTTCTTGTGACACACAATGTTCGCCTCGTAGTCTGCTAACCAATCCATTCCTAGGACTACATTGAACCCGCCTAAGGTCATCACGAATGGTCTAACAAGAAACTTGTGACCTTCTCATTCTATGTCACAACCTTCTATCATCTCAGAAATCCTGATAGACTTATCTATGGTAGTTTTTACATCAAAGGGCTTATCTATACTCCTACTACTAACAGGCAGTTTAGCACAAAAAGCAGCATAAATAAAACTTTTACTAGCAACAGAATCAAATAACACAGAAGCTAGAGTTTGGTTTACTAGAAACGTACCTGGCACAACATCGGGGTCTGTCCTAGCCTCCTCCTAAGTCATCATGAATGCTCTGGCGCTCGCCCTCAGCCTTCTTCACTCCCGAACCTTCAGACCTCGGCTTCTTGCACTACCTGCTCATGTGGCCCTCCCCGCCACAGTTAAAACACCTCCCTGCCTTGCATTCTCTCGCAATATAGTCAGGCTTCCCAAACTTGAAGCACACGTTCAATCCCTATCTACACTCTCCGGTGAGCTCCTTTCTACACTTGCCACACCTCTTCATCCCCGCACCAGATGTGACCACAAGTCGGTCATCCAACCATGCACCTTTGTTGCTTGGAGTGGCCCTGCCACGTCCAACCCGCTTCCCATTCCAATTCCGTTCACCACCACTCTTTTCGCTGACTTCAGCCACCACCACAGCCGTTCATCATACAACCTCCCCGCCAAGTCAACCGCCGACCTAAACGTGCTCGGCCGGGTAGTGATCATGTGCCTAGGGATATCCGCCGGTAGCCCTTGGATGTATCTCTTGATCTTTCGTGGCAAAGGCGTCACTTGATCCGGCACTAGCCATGCCATCTCATTGAACTTCATGGTGTATTGATGATGTGTCATGGTCTCCGCCTCCAGTTGCAGGAACTCCCTCTCCACCTTATCTATCTCTCTATAAGGACAAAAATCCTCAATCACTAGCTCTGCCCACTTCATCCTTCCTCTTGCCCGATACCCTCGGCTTGGATGATATTATCCCACCAGCACAAAGTCGGGTCCACAAACGAGTATGCAACAAACTTCATATTGTAACACCCGGTTATTTATCTCTTTTGAAGCCCACGGAAGGAGAAAAAGAAATAAAGTCCTAAGTCGAGGGACCAAACTCGCCAACAAATGAAAGTCGGGTGAGTAGGAGTATATAATGGAGAGGGCAGCCCTTACCCTCTCCCCACACTCACATTTCAGCCAAAAGAAAGTGGAGAAGAGAGAAAGAAGAGAAAAAGGAGAAAAAGTTGGTTCGGGTTGGTTCGAGTGAGCAAAATCATTGTGTAGCAAGCCAAACCGAAGCTCTACTTCTTGGTGTCATTTGTGTGAGTTCTAGGACCCCTCCTTTAACGTTTTTGAATGATTTGGGGTTGGAAAACATCTGAAAATCAGGTTTTTGAGTGTGTGCATGTTTGATCAGTTTGTGTATGTGTATGTGTGTGTATGATGTGTTTGGGTCTTGATTGTGAGCTTGTGTGTGCTTGAATGGTGTCGTGGTATGCATCCCTAAGGTTTAGGATGGTCGATTTGGGCTTAGAATGGGTTTAGATGAGTTTGGAGGTCGAAAAGGGCAGTTTGCATTCGGCTGGAACTACACTCTGCATCAGCTAGGGCTAGGCAACCGACTAGAGCCGAATGGAGGCCATACGGCCGAATGGGGTGCTATTGGGGTCCATTCGCATGATTGAGGGTCCAGTCACATGATTGGGGCCAGTCGCATGGAGGTCATGCGACTAAAGGTCCAGTCGCATAAATGCTCATCCGCATTAGTCCATTCGCACGATTGGGTATTTATTCGCATGAGTGTTCATCCGTATTGGTTCATTCGCATGATGTTCAGTCGCATGGAGGCCATGCGACTGAAGGGTGTCCATATGCCTGAATAGGGCTGTTGCACCCGAGGAGAAGTGTAGTTTAACTTCTGACTTTTGGGGGAAAGTGCAGATGTAAGTTTTGACGTATGGGTTCCCTTAAGTTCATGTAAGGTGACGATTGAGGCCTTAGAGAGCATGTTGGGCATGATGATGATGTTGCATGTTTATGCATGATGCATGTTATGTATGTATGATATTGCCTAGTATGATGTGATGGCTGTGCATGCTGATGTTCTTATTATGATGTATGTTTATCGTTCCTGTGGCTTTACGTGTTGTGCTAATGAATGAAATGAAGTATTACATAACTTAAAGTGGAAGATAATGAAAAGTGGAATATGAAGAATGCATGCATTAATGAACGATGAAAGTAATGAGAGTCTTGCAAGTATTGGATATCAGGACACGCCATTAAAGGTGTTAGCCCAACGGTGTGCGGGTACGCTACCCCGGGAGGATGCACATCAGGGTCCTTCTCTATGATCGACCATTTATATAGAACCTCTACCGCTTACCCCCAGTACTGTGGCACCATGTTTAGCTGTCCATTTATAGATTTCGGCCCAGTAGGTAAATAGTACGGGGTGTAGCATACGGTATTGGTATGGAAGATATCTGATGTGCAAGAAAAGATATAAAGATGAATGAACGAATGAAGAAGATAATATAACTATTATCTATGTATATTTACGATGTATGATCGCATGAAAGAAAAGAACGGTTTTAACGAAAGAAAAGTATGTTTTATTTTATAAAACTAGAACTCACTCAGCAACGCTGACTTTGATATGTTTCCAGTTGGCAGGTAATGATTAGTTCCTACAAGAAAAACAAAGTTAACTTTTAGTTAGCAAAATATACGAGATGTTACAGTCTTCCCTACTTTAAGAATTTTTGTCTCGAAATTTTAATCACGATGGGACTAATTTCAAGGACATGAGGAGACTTGAATTTGATTTAACATTTTCACATGAACTCTTGGAAGTGTTCAAATTCAACAAGTTTAATTATAATGTTTTGTTGTGCTTAAGTTTGTTAAAAGTTCATTATTTATGATTTCATGTGTTCCTTGGCAAAGGTAACAAGATTATTAATCTAGAATTTTTAGTTGATAAACGCTTGTATATTAAACAGTTCAAGGCGGTTAGAAAAGTTTTTTTTATGAGGAAACACTAATTATTAGTGTGATACGAGACATAAGTTCAGGATGCTTTAGGATATAGAGTTCATAAGAGCTTTTCAACATTTAACTTTAACAAGGTTCTTAGATAACCAATTCTTGTTTACCATTTCGTTAAGGTCTTCAAAGTTTCATTAGTTTAACGTTGATACAAGAATCATGTTTGTTATGATTAAGGATTCAATTTAGAATGAGAGCATCATTGTAATAGGCTTTTAGGGATAAGTGTAGTTTTGAGGGAAAAATGTTTAGAAAGATCATTAAGAGTCGTTAGAGAAATGGGATAATGAGTTTTAAGTTTCAGGAGGAGAAGATCAATGATGAAACGATTCAAAATAACACGATATTTCGAGGGTAATGTTCAGTTTACAAACCAATGCATTTTTAATTATGAGTAAAGAGTTAAACAAAGACGCCATTCATGATCGGATTGGAATTTCAATAATTCAGAATATTGTCGATAAAGGCAATGACAAATAGCTTTCCAAGTACGGCTTGCACACACGGTTCATCAAACCCATGAACACAACCGTGCATTGCTATAACCAGAAAGGCATGACATAAGTTTTTAATAAATTTACCTTGTACGAAAGATTGTTTTAGGAGTGTTATCATCATGCAACTAGTTTTGATGATAACTCAGAATGAAGGTCGACAAAAAAAGGTTCCATAAAGCTAGATCAAACGTCAAATTGAAACATAAAAGCGTGAGAGGAGAAATCGATTAAAATTTAAATGTTCCAGGCTTGGAACTAGGGTTACCCTAAAGTAACAACGACCCCTTTTGAGTTCAAGATTCATGCTTTATCTTGACTGGCCGGAACACTATCATCGATAAATCAGATAACGGTGTTCACCCTTAAAGTGATTACATGTTTCTTGTCAACTGAAGTTTTAAAACTCTGGTAAGTTTGAGATCAAGGAATGGGAATACTCACCAAGATGTGGTTATCACTCCTAGCTTGGTGGTGTATTTCCCAAAGTATGACTCTTAGCTACCAAACGAGAACTTGATCCTAAATCATTGTTGAGGATCCACAAAAATAAATTAAGGTAACTTACTATTAAGGTAAGGATAATCACTCCTATCTCAACAGTGAAGTTTTATAGAAACACAATATAGCAAAATGAAAAGTTTTATCAAAGAACGGAATTCACTTCTATTTTGATGAGGTCATTTCATTTAAGGAAAAAAACATCCATAAAATTTTAAACAGGTGATATTATTATCAAGGTATGGATTTCACGCCTATCTTGATGATTAAATTTCCTAATAACAGGAAAACAATCGAGAACTGACCTTTGTCACCAAAGTACGGGGTTCAATCCTGTTTTGGTGGGGTCATCTCATTCATGAAATACGAGTTCCAAAGAAAAATGATTGAAATCTGTCCTTAAAACAAGGAAATCACCCCATTCAGAGGCTGGGATTTCATAAAACACACAATACAAAAATTGAAAACCATCATCAAGATACGAAATTTCACTCCTATTTGAAAGAGGTAATTCCATTTGTAAAATACGTGTTCATAAAACAAAAAGAAGGAAATCGTCATCAAGGTATGAGGTTCACTTCTATCTTGATGATGAGATTTCATAAGAACTGTAATAGCGAAAAGGAAGTCATCACCAAAGTAAGGAATCACCCCTGTATTGATGAGATAGAGTCATTTAGAGGATACAAGTGTCTTTAGTCATAAGTTGACTTGCAGACTCTTGCATTACCTACGATGCGAAACGGTTTGAAGTTTTTATAAAGCTCGACTTGGCAAATGAAGAGAATATCGGCTAGAAATTCAGAAGCTTCAAATTACATGAATGTAACACTAACAGGAAAAGAAAATTATGCTTGCTAGGATTAAGGTTAAAGTTCAGGATAACAGAGTTAATTGTGTTAGGTTCTCAAATCTTGAATGGTTTAAGTTAGGAAAGCAAGATCAATGACGGAAGTGATTCAACACAATAATGAGATGTAAACGTTCGGTTCAAAATAAAAGGGAAATGCGTTGACTTCTCAAAGTGTTACGTCAACCACAACTTTACGGTAGACACACGTACCTATAAGTGAACACCCATCTCATGAGTTCCAGGTCAGATAAGCAGATCCAATGGTCGGATCAAGTTTATGTGTATACCTTGCCTAGACAAGGTATCCCGGGATGCAGGTATTCCACCTTTCGGCATTGCATGATTTCAGTTATGGGACACACTTTAAGGATGTTTGGAAACCCTAAGTAACAATTTTAAGTTTAAAAATAACCATTCGGTTTAGACGACCAATATCTTTGAATATATTAAGATCCATGTACACGTTGGTCAAGGTATGAAGATAGTTACATAAGGTGCACAACGTATAACGTTGTTTAAACGTAGGAATTGAGGAGTATAACGAGTTTAATATTAACGGGAACATTCTGTAAGATAGGAATGAGAAGATATTAGGTTTCGATGATAAACCAGTCCAAGAAATCAAGGATTTTTGATAATTTAAATATAAAGCGGATGGTTCCATTTGGTAACGCATTACCATTTGGGAACGTTGACACGTCAAGATAAACTAACCCATTTGCCTTAGAAACTTGTGTATGTTTACCATAGTTTATCACTCATCCCAAAAATCCCCAGGTAAGCATAACTAGTCCCGTAGGATTTATACGATATGCTTGCCTTAGCCCGAAGGCCTTTTGCCAGGAAATCCAGGATACAGGTGTCTATGTGTCACACAAGATTTCTTAGGTTCATGGAATCAAAACCTTGATGAGATTTATATAGATTAGACATAACGTCTAAAGATCCAAGTCATAACATAAGCATAAGATTCCATGTGACGTTGAGAATAAGATTAAGAAGTTTCATTTGTCGGGGAGAGTCAAAGGGTCAAGGTTAAGTTTAGGGAGACAAGTAACAAAGTTTAATTACAAGGCAAACCTATGCTAAGGCATCAAGTTGCACATAAGATGGCATACATTATGTAGCATGCAAACCATACATTTTACAAGATAGAAATATAATTCTATAAGGTTCATGCATACTATAGTCTAGGTCACCATTTCTAATAACCTAAATCCCTATAGTTATGGGCTCTGATACCAATCTGTCACACCCCAACCTTGACGGCGGAAACATCGAGGAGTGAGAGTTAAGATCGTTTACAGCCACATAACGCTATTATTAAATCCAAACATATTATTCATAAGTTTGAAAGGTACATTACAAGCATAAGTCTCAAATGAGAACACAATATAAGAAATATAACAAGCTCATTCATTAAGTTAACTAGGTCCATTCCTAGGTGTGAAAAACTTCGAAAAAGGCGATCAAGCTTGAGTATTTCCTGAAACATGTTAAAAAAGGGTCAACAATAATGTTGGTGAGATTTCCATAGTTTGCAATACATAAGTATATAAAAGATGGCAATTCATGTTGTAAGTTAGAGAACAAAGTAACTAGGGATGTAAGACAGAATGCACAATCAAACCTTGACAAAGTTTTACAAGTCTTAAACGTTTAAAAGTATATACGATTAGCTAAGTGTACTTGGATCAACCATGCAGGCTTGTCTGGCGCATAGAACTATGACTTCGCTAGGCTAGCAATAGTTAATGATTGCACACATATTCGACATTACATGGTAGCCACAAAGTTCAACTAACCACAACATATAAGTGAAATGCCATAAGTTTACAAGAATCAAACGTTTACAAGTGCAATGTTTATAAAGTAACATGTTTCACCCCAAAGTGTGAAAATATGAAAAAGGGGTATAGAAATACTCACTTGATCAAATAAGTATATATTGACAATTAATAAGAAGTATAAATAAACGTCCCAATGCGAAAACCTTCACAAGGTACCTAAAATATAAAATACATATTTACAAGGTTTAAGTTTATTAATAAGATCAACGATTGCAGGTTTGGGTGTTCATCCGCATTAGTCCATTCGCACGATTGGGTGTTCATTCACATGAGTGTTCATCTGCATGATGTTCAGTCGCATGGAGGCCATGCGACTGAAGGGTGTCCATACACCTGAATAGGGTTGTTGCACCCGAGGAGAAGTATAGTTTAACTTCTGACTTTCGGGGGAAAGTGAAGATGTAAATTTTGATGTAAGGGTTCCCGTAAGTTCATGTAAGGTGACGATTGAGGCCTTAGAGAGTATGTTGGGCATGATGATGATGTTGCATGTTTATGCAAGATGCATGTTATGTATATATGATATTGCCCTGTATGATGTGATGGTTGTGCATGCTGATGTTCCTTATTATGATGTATGTTTATCGTTCCTGTGGCTTTACGTGTTGTACTAATGAATGAAATGAAGTATTACGTAACATAAAGTGGAAGATAATGAAAAGTGGAATATGAAGAATGCATACATTAATGAACGATGAAAGTAATGAAAGTGTTGCAAGTATTGGATATAGGGACATGCCATTAAAGGTGTTAGCCCAACGGTGTGCAGGTTCGCTACCGTAGGAGGATGCACATCAGGGACCTTCTTTGTGATTGACCATTTATATAGAACCTCTACCGCTTACCCCTATTACTGTGGCACCATTTTTAGTTGTCTATTTATGACTTCAGCCCAGTAGCTAAATAGTTCGGGGTGTAGCATACGGTATTGGTACGGAAGATATTTAATGCGTAAGAAAAGATATAAAGATGAATGAACGAATGAAGAAGATAATATAACTATATCTATGTGTACATACGATGTATGATTGGATGAAAGAAAAGAATGGTTTTAACCAAAGAAGAGTATGTTTTATTTTATAAAACTAGAACTCACTCAGCAACGCTGACTTTGATGTGTTTCCAGTTGGCAGGTAATGATTGCTGAGGATGGCACGAGGTGGCTACTCAGCTCTTTTGGGATGGCATCCATTTATTTAATGCTTTTGTGGTATAATGCAACAATGTATTTTGTAACCGATTGATGATGTATTATTTGGCAAAAGTTTTTATAATGAAATGGGATGTCATTTTTGAATGTTTCTGCTGCAACCTTTTTGTAAGACAAATGTAAATATATGTTTTATGTGCAATGAGAAGCCAACTGTAAGCGTCCCGGGAACGGGGCCTTACAAGTTGGTATCAGAGTCAAAGTTTAAGTGAAATGGGTAAATTTTCAAAATAAACCTTAACTTAAACTGAGAATGGGACGAAAAAGGGAATGGGATGCCAATCTGAGTAGCAGCGTGCCATCAGGTATTTTCGTAAAGTTAACGATTTTATGTGTGCATGTTATGTGGTTATGTGATGTATGTAGATTTAAATACTGATGTAGTCAGGACGGGTAAGGCTTGGGGTATGAAGAGTAAAGCAAGTGGCTAATCACAACTGGTCATTGTAATTAGGGACTTACTATACTTGACATAAACTGAGTTGTTCCCTTGAATGACCGTGTTAGTGTTTGAATCTTTCAGTGTGCATGTGATGGTCGGTGGTAGATCTTTGAAAGCTTCATAGGGTGGAGGTCACAGTGCTGAACTACGACCCAAGAGAGGGAGACCCAGAGTTGAAATGGTGGTTCCCGAAGAACTAGAGACCCCTCATCCGGAGGGTGGCGACGAGAGCGCCAATCTGAGAGCCTCAGTAAAGGAGGCTGTTGTAGAAGAAGTTCATCAGGTCATGCAGACGATCTTACCGTCTGTAGTGACTGAAGTTTTCAAGGCTGTACAAGAGGGGGAAAGAAGGGGAAGAAACAGGTCCTCGGGAGGACGGGAACAACCGGAGCCGGAAACGGTTCCCTCTGATGATGAGGAAGAGGAAGAAGAGCCTGCGCCGGAGGCGGCACGAGGCTGTAACTACGGGGCGTTTATGAGATGCAAGCCCCTTACTTTTGATGGTAATGGCACTGCTGCAGCTGCTCACCGATGGGTGAGGGAAATGGAGGTTGTTCTTGATATCAGCGAGTGTCGGGAGAACCAAAAAGTGAAGTTCGCTACCCATTATTTTGTGGACTCGGCTTTGTGCTGGTGGAAAACATAGTCCAAGCCGAGGGTAGCCGGGCGATAGGAAGGATGTGGTGGGAGTTGAAGAAGATGGTGATTGAGGAGTTCTTCCTTCATAGGGAGATGGATAAGATAGAGAGAGTTCCTGCAGCTGGAGGCGGAACCATGACACACCAGCAGTACACCACCAAATTCAATGAAATGGTGCGGCTCGTGCCGGATCAGGTAACGCCTCTGTCTCAAAAGATCAAGAGGTACATTCAGGGCTTACCGATGGATGTTCGCATGCATATGATCGTCACCCGACCAAGCACGTTTAGGTCGGTGGTCGATTTGGCAGGGAGGCTATATGATGAGCGGGAGGTGGTGGTGACTGAAGCGAACAAGAAGGGTGGTGGTGATCGGAACTGGAACGGGAAAAGGTTTGGTCGGGGTGATGCCTCGAGGGTAACAAAAAGGCACGGGTGGACGACCGTTGTGACATCTCATATTTTCGTTAAATTAAAAGTAAACTTTGTTAAGTTTTAAAAGGACCTTTTATGTCAATTTTGAAAATTTGAGGATTTAGTATGCTTAATAATTAATTTTGTGATTAACAAATTAATAACATAAATAAAAATAATAATAATAATAATAATAATAATAATAATAATAATTTAAAAAAAATTAATAAAGGTTAAACATTAAAACTTAAGTTAAGGGAGCTTTAATGTCATCTTATAAACTTTCAAATGAAAGTTTTTTTACATGAAATAATAAAAACTTAAATAAAGGGGATTAAAGTGTAAATTATATATAACTAAAACAAAACCTTAAAACTCAAGTGATAACCCTTGGAAACCTCAGGGACCAATTGTGTCAATTTCAAGAAAACAAACCAAACCACCCGCCCCATTTGAACCGCAGTCCGGCGAGTATTCCGGCGAGCTCCGATGAGCTCCGGCGGACATTTAACCTCTCAATAACTTCGAGTAATGAACTAAAACCGTTTCCAATTGATTTGTGAGCGTGATTCGAACCGATTGGGAGTTATATTGAAGATTAACACCGGTTACAGGTACTTTCGAACTCGAGTAACTGTCGGACATTAATCCTCAACCATTTGACAATTAAAAACCTAATAATAACCTAATTAAACTAACCTAATCGCTCATCTATCAATCCTTAATCGTATGCAGCTCTCAATTACACTCGAAATGACTCCAAACACCAAATTTGATCAACTTTTACATCACGACCTGCGACCCATTCGAAAACCTCTGTCCGAACTCGCTAACTTGCAATTGATAGAGGGCTTGTCATCATTTGAACAATTAGAAGCCTTCTGCAAAATGAATCCGAGTTTTCTCATTATTACAACCTGAACAAGATGCGACTTTAGCCGCTACTAGTTCTCACCTGTTCTTCAATAATTCGTCCTCAAAACGGGTAATTGATTACATGTTCATGATCGTTTAACCATGGGGAGCAAAAGCCCCATGGTTGATTGGGTTAACAACAACAAATTGGTGCTCGATTTGTATCATAAACGAACTAGGGTTCTTAGTATTGGGGGTTTTCTGGGTGTTTTTGTTTATATATTTCTAAACTGGGTTCTTGCACGGCCAAGGCCTTTAGTCTACTGGTAAAGCGCGTGAAACTCTTCTAAGAGGTCTCGGGTTCAAACCCGGGCCACCTCACATAATTTTTAGAGCCTTTTTGGCTTATAAAACAAAGTGTAAAAATTTCTAAAAATTATAAGAACTGTTTTGGTAACTTTGGTTTATTTTTAAGGTTAGTTATTTTTTTTAATTTTTTTTTGTTTTTGTAAACTTATTTATATATATATATATATATATATATATATATATATTTTTACTTTAACAATATTTATCACAAATATAGAGTTAGTATATCTTTATAAATTAGATTTTAGATAACAATTTAAATCAATACATTTTAATGGTGGACTAATCAAGATATTTTTACGTTTTATTCCACATATATTTATAAAAGCTTTAATTCTTTTAAGAATTATATAAAATGTATATTTTATGCTGATAGACTATAATATATATGTATAATTTTACTAATTAGTTTTGTTTATTTTTAAAGGTCCCCAAATTATTATCAAGACCCTAGTTCGCGTTAAAACATTTATTTTGTTATTAAATTTAAAACTTGGACTATATATATATTTTTAGGTACAGTGTGAAGGTTTGCGTTGGAGCGTTGCTTATTATTTCTTATTAATCGTTATTCTATACTTATTGATCAAGTGAGTATTTCCATACCCCCTTTTTGCTTATTTTCACACTTTGGGGTGAAACATGTTAACTTATATCATTGCACTTGTAAACTTATTTGAGACTTGTAATCTGTATGGAAATTCATCATACAAAGTTATGGTTAGTGGAACTTTTGTGGTTACCATGTTATGGCGTTATATGTACAATCATTAACTATTGCTAGCCCAGCGAAGTCGTAGATCTATGGGCAAGACAAGCCTACTTTGGTTGATCCAAGTACACTTAACTGATCGTATAATCTTGTAAACATTTGAGACTTGTAAAACTTTGTCGAGGTTTGATTGTTGCATTGTTCATAACATCCCTAATCACTTTATTCACTAACTTATGACTTGAATTGCCATCTTTTATATAATCTATGTATTAAAAACTATGGAATGCTCACCAACATTTTTTTATGTTGACCTTTTATTTTTAACATGTTTCAGGAATACCTCAAGTATGTGTTCTACTCTTTGAAGCTTATCACATCTAGGATTGGACCTAGAGATAAAATGGATGATCACGTTATTTGTAGCATTTGTGCATGATGTATTCTTGTTGAAACTTTTGCTTGTATGTTGCAATTGAATCTTATGATTAATATATTTGGAGTTAATAAATAGCGTTATGTGGCTGTGAACAATCGTAACCCTCACATCTCGACGTTTCCACTGTCAAGGTTGGGGTGTGACAACCGTCGTGGGGCCACCTTGAGTGCGGGGTCAAAGAGGTGTGGCAAGTGTGGAAGGGAGCATGCGGGAGAATGTAGGATGGGATTGAATGTGTGCTTCAAATTTGGGGAGACGGGGCACATCGCAAAGGATTGCCTTGCGGGCAAATGTTTTAACTGTGGGGAAAGTGGTCATATGAGCAAGGATTGTAAGAAGCTGAGGGTTGAGGGTTCCGGGGCGAAGAGGACGGGAGGTGAAGGACCAAGGGCGAGCGCCAAGGCGTTCACTATGACACAGGAGGAAGCTAGGACGGACCCTGATGTTGTGTCCGATACGTTTCTGGTGAACCAAACTTTAGCTTCTGTGTTATTTGATTCGGGTGCTAGTAAAAGTTTTATTTCTGCTGCTTTCTGTGCTAAGCTACCTGTTAGTAGTAGACGTGTTGATGTGCCCTTTGATGTAGAAATTGCCATAGGTAAGTCTACCAGGATTACCAAGGTGATAGAGAACTGTTATGTGGAACTTGATAGTCATAAGTTTCCTGTTTCGATTTGGTTCTTGGGATGGATTGTTGGCGGACTTCGAGGCGAACATTGTGTGTCGCAAGAAGATGATTCGTTTGACAGTGCCTGACGGTAGTTCAGTTACGGTTTATGGTGATCGGGTTACTACGATTCCGAAAGTGATTTCGATGGCAGTGGCGGGAAAGTGTATGAGGCGTGGATGTAGTGCTTACTTGGCATATGTAAAGGATGTGGATATGCCAACACCATAACTATCTAATGCACCGGTTGTGTGTGACTTTCCAGACGTGTTCCCAGAAGACTTACCAGGAGTGCCACCTGACCGTGAGTTCGAGTTCCAGATTGACTTGATACCGGGTGCCCAACCTGTTGCCAAGGCACCGTATCGATTGGCTCCGATGGAGATGAAAGAGTTAATGGAGCAGTTGTGAGAGCTGCTTGATAAGGGGTTCATTAGACCGAGAATCTCTCCTTGGGGTGCTCCGGTCCTGTTTGTAAAGAAAAAGGATGGTAGTATGAAGATGTGCATTGACTACCTTGAGCTGAATAAGTTGACAGTGAAGAACCACTACCCCTTACCGAGAATTGACGATTTGTTTGATCAGCTTCAGGGTGCCAGTTGGTTTTCAAGGATAGACCTTCGATCTGGTTACCATCAGTTGACGGTGAAGGAGTAGGATGTCCCAAAAACAGCTTTTTGCACGCGCTATGGTTACTACAAGTTTCTGGTCATGTCTTTTGGTTTGACCAACGCGCCAGCTGCTTCTATGGATTTGATGAACTGTGTGTGTCGGCCTATGTTGGATAAATCAGTGATTGTGTTTATTGATGATATCCTGATTTATTCGAAGAGTGAGATTGAGCATGCCGGTCACATTCGGGAGGTTCTGGAGACGTTGAGGATGGAGAAGTTGTATGCAAAATTCTCCAAGTGTGCGTTCTGGTTGCGCGAAGTTCAGTTCTTGGGTCATGTGGTAAATCCCGATGGGATTATAGTGGACCCGACTAAGGTGGAGGCAGTGATGCAATGAAAGTCTCCTAAGATGCCATCCGAGATTCATAGCTTCTTGGGTTTGGCGGGCTACTATAGAAGATTTATCCAAGAGTTTTCCAAGATTGCTTCTCCATTAACCAAGTTGACACGAAAAGATGTAAAGTTTATAATGGGTCAAGCTCAAGAGAAGGCGTTTGATGAACTGAAGGCGAGGTTGACTCAAGCTCCTGTTCTGTCATTACCCGATGGAAGCGAAGATCTGGTGGTTTATTCCGATGCTTCCTACTCAGGGTTGGGGTGTGTGCTAATGCAAAGAGGGAAGGTTATAGCTTATGCATCCCGGCAGTTGAAGGTTCATGAGGTCAATATTCCTACTCATGACTTAGAGCTAGCAGCCGTGGTCTTTGCACTAAAGATTTGAAGGCACTATCTGTACGGAACGAAGTGCACCATCTTCACCGACCACAAGAGCTTAAAGTACGTCTTTGAGCAGAAGGACCTGAATATGAGGCAGAGACGATGGTTGGAGCTTATAAAGGATTATGATGTGAGATCCATTACCATCCGGGCAAAGCTAACGTGGTGGCGGATGCCCTTAGTCGAAAAGAGAGGCCCGAGCCGATTCGGGTGAAAGCCTATCAGCTGATCATGACCTCAGACGTGATGAAGCAAGTTAAAGAGTTTCAAGATGAGGCATTGAAAGAAGATCATCTTAACTCTGAGAGAATGAGAGGTCTAGTTGGGGAATTGGGCGAAAACACACTTGGTGTTAAAACCTGATTTGGACGGGTGTGGATTCCTCGTTTTGGGAATCTACGGATGAAGATCATGGATGAGGCTCACAAGACTCGATACTCCATTCATCCAGGTGCCACGAAAATGTACCAAGACATGAAGAAGAATTATTGGTGGCCGGGTATGAAGTGCGACGTGGTGGAGTATGTGAGTAAATGCCTTACTTGTCTACAGGTGAAGGCGGAGCATCAAAAGCCGTATGGGAAGATCTAACCTTTGGATATACCGCAATGGAAGTGGGGGCACATCACCATGGATTTCATTACGAAGCTGCCGCGTACTCCGAAAGGGTATGATGCTATATGGGTGATTGTGGACCGTTTGACGAAGAGTGCTCACTTTATACCGATCTGCGAGACATATTCATCCGAGAGGTTGGATGATCTTTTCATCAAGAAAATTGTAACTCGTCATGGTGTGCTGGTGTCTATTGTGTCTGATCGTGACACCCGGTTTACCTCCAAATTCTGGAAGAAATTCCACGACGCCATGGGAACGAGGTTACACATTAGCATGACTTATCATCCCCAAACTGATGGTCAGTCAAAAAGGACCATTCAGACGTTGGAAGACATGCTTCAGGCATGTGTGATTGATTTTGGGGGAAGTTAGGATGACCACCTACCGTTAGCCAAATTCTCATACAACAACAGCTATCATGCCAGCATTGGTATGCCACCATATGAGATGCTATACGGTAAGAGATGCAGAACACCCGTTTGTTGGGGTGATATTGGCCAAAAGGAGTTGGGGAGTGTTGAGGTAATCGAGGCTACGACTAAGAAGCTTGAGAAGATCAAAGCCTTCATGATGACAGCCAAAGATAGACAGAAATCGTATGCCAATAAACAACGCAGACCGACTGAATTCCAGGTGGGTGACCGGGTTATGTTGAAGGTCTCACCTTGGAAGGGCATTATCCGATTCAGGAAGCAGGGCAAGTTGAGCCCAAGGTACATAGGCCCTTTTCGAATCATCGCTCGAGTAGGAGAGGTGGCCTATAGATTGGAGTTACCGGATGAGTTAAGTGGAATTCACCCGACATTCCATGTATCTTATCTGAGGAAATGTTTGGCAGATGAAGATATGATTGTTCCACTAGAGGATATCGAAGTAGAAGAACGACTCAATTATGTGGAGCAACCAGTGGCAATCATCAACCGAAAAGAGAAGAGGCTAAGAACTAAAGTGGTTCCTCTTGTGCGTGTACAGTGGAAGCACAGGAAGGGAACCGAGTCAATGTGGAGACCGAGGAAGAAATGAGACAACGTTACCCACGTTTGTTCGAGGAATAACAGGTTTCGGGGACGAAACCTATTTGAGGGGGGTGGACTTGTAACACCGGTTATTTATTTATTTTGAAGCCGATGAAGGAAGAAAAAGAAATAAAGTCCAAAGTCGAGGGACCAAACTCGCCAACGAGAGAAAGTTGGGTAAGTGGGGGTATATAAAGGGAGAGGGTAGCCATTACCCTCTCCCCACACCACATTTTCAGCCAAAGAAAGAGGAGAAGATAGAAAGAAGAGAAAAAGGGAGAAAAGTTGGTTCGGTTGGTTCGAGTGAGCCAAAATCGTTGAGAAGTGAGTCAAATCGAAGCTCTTCTCATTATGTCATTTGTGTGAGTTCTAGGACCCCTCTTTTACACGTTTTTGAATGATTTTGGGGCTGGAACACATCTGAAAATCGAGTGTTTGGAGTGTGTGCATGTTTGACCCGTTTGTGTATGTGTATGTGTGTGTATGATTCGTTTGGGTCTTGCTTTTGAGCTTATGTGTGCTTGAGTGGCATTGTGGTATGCATTCCTAAGGTTTAGGATGGTTGATTTGGGCTTAGAATGGGTTTAGATGGGCTTGGAGGTCAAAAATGGCAGATTAGGTTCGGGATGAACTGCATTTTGCACCAGTTAGGGCTAGGCGACCGAATGGAGGCCATACGGCCGAATGAGGTGCGATTGGGGTTCATTTGCACGATTGAGAGTTCATTCGCACGATTGGGGCCAGTCGCATGGAGGCCAGGCGACTGAGGGTCCATTCGCATAAGTGCTCATCCGCATTGGTGTTCATCCGCATGAGGTCCATTCGCATGAGGTTCAGTCGCATGGAGGCCAGGCAACTGAAGGGTGTCCATACACCGAATAGGGCTGTTGCACCCGAAGGAAAGTGTTGCTTGACTTCTGACTTTCAGGAAAAGTGTAGATGTAAGTTTTGACGTAAAGGTTTCCGTACGTTCATGTAAGATGACTGTTGAGGCCTTAGAGAGCATGTTGGGCATGATGATGATGATGATGATGATGATGATGTTGCATGATTGTGCATGTTATGTATGTGTGATGTTGCCCTGTATGATGTTGATGCCTGTGTATGTTATGTTCCTTTTTATGATGTATGTTTATATTTCATGTGGCTTTACGTGATATGTTAATGAATGAAGTGAAAGTATTATGTAACGTAAAGTGGAAGACAATGAAAAGTGGAACCTGATAAATGCATGCATTAAAGAATGATTGCATTAAAGAATGATGAAAGTAATGAAAGTCTTGCCAGCATTAGATATCGGGACACGCTAATTATAAGGTGTTAGCCTAATGGTGTGTGGGTTCGCTACCCCGGGAGGATGCACATCGGGGTCCTTCTTTGTGATCGACCATTTGTATAGAACCTCTACCCCTTACCCCTGGTACTGCGGCAATATGTTTAGCTGTCTATTTATAGGCTTCGGCCCAGTAGCCATATAGTTCGGGGTGTAGCACATGGTATTGGTATGGAAGATATCAAATACGCAAGAAAAGAAGTAAAGATGAATGAACGAATGAAGAAGATAATAATAACTATTATCTATGTGTACGTATGTTTGCATCACACACATCCCAGCCCTGAGTAGGAAGCATCTAAATAAACCATCAAATCCTTGCTCCCTTCAGGTAATGACAAGATTGGAGCTTGAGTCAACCTAACCTTTAACTCCTCAAAAGCCTTCTCAAGATCTTGACCACATAAAAACTTCACATCTTTGCGGGTCAACTTGATTAGTGGGGAAGCTATATTGAAGAAGTCTTGGATGAATCTCCTATAAGCCCGCCAAACCCAAGAAACTACGAATCTCAGATGGCGTCTTTTGTGACGTCCATTTAATCACTGCCTCCACTAGCGCCGAGTCCACCATGATTCCTTTAGGATTCATCACATGACCCAAAAATTGAACCTCGTGCAACTAGAATGCGCACTTGGAGAACTTGGCATACAACTTCTCCTTTCTTAGCGTCTCTAACACTTCCTAAATATGACCGGCATGCTCTTCTTCGCTCCTCGAATAAATCAGGATATCATCAATAGACACAATCACTGATTTATCTAACATCAGCCGACACACTCGATTCATCAAGTCCATAAAAGCAGCTGGCGCGTTGGTTAAACCAAATGACATGACGAGAAACTCGTAGTGTCCATAACGCGTGTGAAAAGCTGTTTTAGGAATATCCTGCTCCTTCACCTTCAACTAATGATAATCAGATCGAAGGTCTATCCTTGAGAACTAACTGGCACCTTGGAGCTGATCAATCAGATCATCAATTCTTGGTAAGGGGTACCTATTCTTCACTATCAATTTATTCAGCTTACGGTAGTCTATACACATCCTCAAACTATCGTCTTTCTTCTTCACAAACAGGACCGAGCACCCTAAGGAGAGATACTCGGTCTAATGAACCCCTTATCAAGCAACTCTTGTAATTGCTCCATCAACTCCTTCATCTCAGTCGGAGCCAACCGATACGACACCTTAGCAACAACTTGGGCACCCGGTATCAAGTCAATTTAGAACTCAATCTCGCGATCCGGTGGCACTCCTGATAAGTCTTCGGGAAACACGTTTGGAAAGTCACACACAACCGGTTTATCGGACAGTAGTGGTGTTCGCGTATCCACGTCCTTTACGCAGGCCAAGTAGGCACTACATCCACGCCCCATGCACTTTCCCACCACTGCCATCAAAATCACTTTCGGAATCGTAGTGACCCGTTCGCCATAGATCTTCACCGAACTCCTGTTAGGTGCTTTCAATCGAATCATCTTCTTGTGACACACAATGTTTGCCTTGTAGTCCGCTAACCAATCCATTCCTAGGACTACATCGAACATGCCTAAGGTCATCACAAATGATCTAACAAGAAACTTGTGACCTTCTAATTCTATGTCATAACTTTCTATTATCTTAGAAATCTTGATAGACTTACCTATGGTAGTTTCAACATCAAAGGGCTTATATATACTTCTACTACTAACAGGCAGTTTAGCACAAAAAGCAGCATAAATAAAACTTTTACTAGCAACAAAATCAAATAACACAGAAGCTAGAGTTTGGTTTACTAGAAACGTACCTGGCACAACATCGGGGTGTCCTAGCCTCCTCCTGAGTCATCATGAACGCTCTGGCGCTCGCCCTCTACGCTTCACCACCAGCCTTCTTCACTCCCGAACCTTCAGACCTCGGCTTCTTGCACTCCCTGCTCATGTGGCCCTCCCCGCCACAGTTAAAACACCTCCCTGCCTTGCATTCTCTCGTAATATGGCCAGGCTTCCCACACTTGAAGCACACGTTCAATCGCCATCTACACTCTCCAGTGTGCTCCTTTCTACACTTGCCACACCTCTTCATCCTCGCACCAGATGTGACCACATGTCGGTCATCTACCCATGCACCTTTGTTGCTTGGAGTGGCCCTGCCATGTCCGACACACTTCCCATTCCAATTCCGGTCACCACCATTCTTTTTGCTTACTTCAACCACCACCACAATCCGTTCATCATACAACCTCCCCGCCAAGTCAACCGCCGACCTAAACGTGCTCGGCCGGGCAATGATCATGTGCCGACGGATATCCGCCCGCAACCCTTGAATGATGTGCTTGAATGGTGTCATGGTATGCATCCTTAAGGTTTAGGATGGTCGATTTGGGCTTAGAATGGGTTTAGATGAGTTTGGAAGTCGGAAAGGGCAGTTTGCATTCGGCTGGAACTACACTCTGCATCAGCTAGGGCTAGGTGACCGACTGGAGGCTTAATGGAGGCCGTACAGCCGAATGGGGTGCGATTAGGGTCCATTCACACGATTGAGGGTCTAGTCGCACGATTGGGGCCAGTCGCATGGAGGTCATGCGTCTGAAGGTCCAGTCACATAAATGCTCATCCGCATTAGTCCATTCGCACGATTGGGTGTTCATTCGCATGAGTGTCATCCACATGATGTTCAGTCACATGGAGGCCATGCGACTGAAGGGTGTCCATACGCCTGAATAGGGTTGTTGCACCCGAGGAGAAGTGTAGTTTAACTTCTGACTTTCAGGGGAAAGTGCAGATGTAAGTTTTGACGTAAGGGTTCCCGTAAGTTCATGTAACGTGACGATTGAGGCCTTAGAGAGCATGTTGGGCATGATGATGATGTTGCATGTTTATGCATGATGCATGTTATGTATATATGATATTGCCCTGTATGATGTGATGGATGTGCATGTTGATGTTCCTTATTATGATGTATGTTTATCATTCCTGTGGCTTTACGTGTTATGCTAATGAATGAAATGAAGTATTACGTAACGTATAGTGGAAGATAATGAAAAGTGGAACATGAAGAATGCATGCATTAATGAAAGTCTTGCAAGTATTGGATATCAGGACATGCCATTAAAGGTGTTAGCCTAACGGTGTGCGGATTCACTACCCCGGGAGGATGCACATCGGGGTCCTTCTTTGTGATCGACCATTTATATAGAACCTCTACCGCTTACCCCTAGTACCGTGGCACCATGTTTAGTTGTCTATTTATAGACTTCGGCCCAGTAGCTAAATAGTTCGGGGTGTAGCATACGTATTGGTACGGAAGATATCTGATGCGCAAGAAAAGATATAAAGATGAATGATCGGATGAAGAAGATAATACAACTATTATCTATGTGTACGTATGTGTACGTATGATGTATGATCGAATGAACAAATGAAGAAGATAATACAACTATTATCTATGTGCCATTACAATCAAAGGTAGGGGGCTTGCATAATTGAAATGCCCTGTAGTTACAGCCTCGTGCCACCTCTGGTGCAAGCTCTTCTTCCTCTTCTTCTTCAGAGAAGACCGTATCAGTCTCCGGTGGCTCTCGTCCTCTCGAGGACATGTTCCTCTCCCTTCTTTCTCCTTCCCGCATAACCTTTATCACTTCTATCATCACAGACCGTAGGATCGTCTGCATGACCTGATGCACCTCCTCAACAACAGCCTCCTTCACTAAGGCTCTCAAGTTAGGACTCTCGTCCCCGGCCTCTAAACGAGGGGTCTCAGGTTCTTCATGAACCACCTCTTCGGCTCTAGGCCTTCTTCTTATGGCTCGTGGTTCAGCACCACGTCCACCACGTCCTCCACCACACGAAACCTTTGAAGATATACCACCGACCATCCTCAAACACGTTATAAGATTCAATCATTAACATGGTCATTCAAGAGAATAGCTCAGTTTATGTTAAGTATAGTAAGTCCTTAATTACAGTGGCTAGTTGTGATTAGCCACTTACTTTACCCTTCATACCCTAAGCATTTCCTATCCTGACTACATCAATATCTAAATCTACTAACAACACATAAACCACATAACATGTGCACGTAATGCCGACTAACATTAAGAAAATACCTGATGGCACGCAGCTACTCGGACCGACATCCCTTCCCTTTCCGTCCCATTTTAAGTTTAAGTTTAGGTTTCTTTTTAAAATTTACCCGTTTCACTTAAACTTTGGCCCTGATACCAACTTGTAAGGGCCCGTTCCCGGGACGCTCACAGCTGGTCAATCATTGCACATAAAACATATACTTACATTAACTTTAATATAGCATTGCAGCGGAAACATTTAACAACCATTTCATTTCATTATAATTGCTTTTGCAAAATAATACAGCGTTGATTGATTACAAAATGACTTGTTTCATTACATCACAGAAACGTTATACAAAATAGATGCCATCCAAAACAAGCCAAGTAGCCGCCCCGTGCCATCCACAGCAACCCTCACCTCCAACTAGAAACACATAAAAATCAGTGTTGCAGAGTGAGTTCTAGTTTTAAAATAAAATGTACTTTACTTTCGTTTAAACCATTCTTTACATTCTTACGCGATCAAGCATCATACGTACACATACATAATATTATTATATTCTTCATCATTCATTCGTTAACTTTCGTTCATTCATCATACATCATTATCATTTACTTTCATTCGTAAACTTCCTTACTTATCTTTCATACGTTCATTACTTCCAATGACATGTACAATACCCTGAACATTATGCACGAAGCTGGTCATTTGGCCTGAGGTCTATCAAAGACCTCGAACATTATGCACAAAGCTGACTCCAGTACCTAGGGCAAGTACACTCATCACTATCTTTCTATTTCATTCCGGATCGTTGCCATATGCTATACCCCGAACATTGTGCACAAAGCTGGTTACTGGGCCTGAGGTCTATCAAAGACCTCGAACATTATCACAAAGCTGACTCTAGTACCTAGGGCAAGTGGCAAGGATCTCATACGTATGGTCAATCACAAAGATTAGACCCTAGTGTGCATCCTTCCGGGGTAGCTAACCCACACATAGTTGAGCTAACGCCCTTCATTAGGTATGAACCTCCATACTTTGCTTGCAAGACTTTCTTACTTTTATTCATTCATTAATGCATGCATTCCTTCATTACTTTCCTCTTTTCATTATCTTCCACTTTACGTTACATAATACTTTTCATTTCATTCATCAACATTCAATGTAAAGCCATGGAAAATAAACAAACATAACAAGGAACATAAATATAACCATACAAAACATCACCATACAAGGCACCGTTATTCATGACATAACAATCATCATACATGCCATAACATACCTCATACATCATCAAAAGTCAACTTACTTCACCCCCGGGAACATCCCAAGCCAATGCCTACATATCACTTTTTCCCAAAAATTTAGAAAATTAATCTAAGTCTTAGGCGCATGGCCTTTCATGCGCATGGGGAACACTTAGGCGCATGGGGAACTTCTGGGCACATGGGCAACTTCTGGGCGCATGGGCATTGTTGGGGGGCATGAGCAACACTTAACCGATTTCGGGCAAATTCTAGGTGCATGGGCATGGGCTATCTGGGCATCTGGACACTTAGCCAAATTCAGCCTTTTTCAGATGCATGGCTACTATTTGGGTGCATGAACTTTGGGCGCACAGGGACACTTAGACAGTTTATACCGTTGGGCGCACGGGCCACTATTTGGGCGCATGGGCAGTCTAAGTCAGACTTAAACAACTAAGTTCAGTCCCCAATCATCATCTAACATGTTCTAAACTTAATTCATACATTCTAAGCCATAGAAACTCATTCATAACATCATCATAATCATAAAAACACCCAAATCAAACCCCACCCGCAAACACATACACATATACATACGGGTAAAAACACATTTTATAAAAATGTTCATACATGCATTTCCAACCCTAAATCAGTTTAAAATAAGTAAAAAGGGGGTTCTAGAACTCATCTTAGCAGCTCTTTGAGTATGACTTCCTTCAAAACCCGCTTGCTATGAGTTCGACACCTAAAACCCACCAAATACACACACACCCGAACACACAACACATATAAGCATACAACCGAGGAAAAGTTGGTTAAGAACACTAAAAAACCATGAATTCTTACTTGACTTCAGTCTTTTTCTTGTTCTTCTTCAAATATCCGAGAGTTATCTACTCTTCTTTCTCTCTCACCAAAAAAATCCGAATGAAAAGGTGAAAATAACATCATGGGCGGCTATCACCTTTTACACTCACTTTTTCAAACATTTTGTCCTTTTGACACTTTTACCCCTTGGCTTGGGTTAAATTACATTTCTTTCTTTTTCTTCACTTTTATTCTTTCTTTCTTGCCTATAAAAAATATCCAGGTGTTACATTTGTTTAAGTTCTAGAAGACCTATCAAGAGGTGATCATGGACGGGAGAATGCACTATCTACTATGGTGCAGGGGATGGCAATCTTCATCACTCCAGCCATCATCAACAACCATATTCAACTGGATGATAAGGAAGGTTAATATCCTTCCTAAAAGAAGCTATTAACCACTCCTTTCAGTAGATGGGCTATGAAGGAGATTTCTCTATAAAGACCTTTAGGAAAGGGAAGGTCTCATCCCAATGGAAGTACCAACTTCACATGGTCATCCACAGTTTGTCTAACAAGCATGGGGGTGGGACCAGATTCCTAATGATCTCTCCTTCATAGTGCATGGAATAGTTCAAGGGGTCAAGTTCAGGTACTCTGAATTTGTCTATACAAATTAATTCCAAACTTGGACTCCTTAAAGTATTATATGTTTCCTAGATATGTTTAATACATTCTTAACTATGAACTGGGATCATAGTTGAGGGAAACATGTAATATTCTTAAATTGGGACAGATGAAACCTGACAACTTTAAAATCATGAAGAAGCCAATTGTTGGCTTCTCTGGGGTAGAAACAACCCTTGTCCTCAAAATATTAGAGCTCATTGCTCAAGGTGACAACCTAGCAACACAAGCTAGTGTTAAACTCACACCTTCTACCTATTAACCACCTAAACAACCTCATATCACCCTTAAATACCAAAGAAAATCCAAACGAACCCCTGCATTAGCTATTCAGCTTGTGCAGGCCCCAATATCACTACCCACACATGAGGATGTGGACACTAGAGCTCCCATTTCTCCTGAGGAGCAAACCGCTCCTATCTCATCAAGAATCAGTGTTGAGGTTTTTCATGTGCAGACTGATGAGCTCATTAGCCCATCATCCTTAAGCCTTCCCTCTGAGTCTT
Organism: Flaveria trinervia; assembly: GCA_025506515.1. Lineage (NCBI taxonomy): Eukaryota > Viridiplantae > Streptophyta > Magnoliopsida > Asterales > Asteraceae > Flaveria > Flaveria trinervia. Next base: position 36,605,440 of record CM046458.1, on the reverse strand, counting down.
AACACTCAAGTGAACAACCTTCAAAGTTACCATCCCTAGTCACTAGATCTCAACCAACCCATTCCTAACCTTGAATTCTATGATGATAAAGACATGGGATTCAGTGAGTACTATGAGTCTCTTTACTCCTCCCCTACTTAAAGAGAGATAAGTGTTCTTGCCTCTCCCTTGTCTAGCCCATATCATCCACCTAGCACTAAGGTGGATCTCCCTGAACCTATTTAGGAGATCAATATGGAAGAGGCTCTCACTTCTGCAAGTGATTACATCATTAAGGCCTCAATCATGGAAACTCAACCCATTGACACTTCACTTGAAGCTGTTAGCGAGCAGTGTAAATCCAGCAACCAAGAACATGATGCTGGTGGTGAGAGTGAGGACTTTGGTCCTATTCTTTTGTCCCCCAATGATTCTTCTGATGAAGATGAGGGAAATTTGAGACTAATGGTGCAAAAACTATCACAAACATGTACCTACCTAGTCTCTAGGCGTGTCACTTGGTATCTTAAGTGACTACCTTACAAAATAGGGTCAATGATCAGCAACTTGAGATATCTTATCTCAGGGAACAACTAGCTAGGAGACCTTTAAGGAGAGCTTATCCAGGAACACAAGACCTGGGAATGTGATTGACCTAACTCCTAGCTCGCCTATGCAAGAGGGTGATGCTACCAAAAAGGAGGAGAAAGTCATAGCAATCACAGAACCTGGGAGTTCTTCATAGAGTACGAACATTGAGGACTCACCATCCTCACTTGCAATTGTTCATACTCAGCAACTTCCTCAGCTTCACATTGAAGTGGACTTTGTAGACTCTCTTATTTAGAGTCTATTTGAGAAAGGTATTCCAAGGGCTATGCCATCCACACCCTAAGGAACTTCAAACTGTATAATTAGGTAGAGGTATGATGCTAACAAAAGATCCCTCGTTCTTTAAAGAGTTCAAAGGAAGCAAAAAGTCTTTAACTTTCAGACCTTGAACTACTATGAAGGTCTTGACCTGATCAACATGCCACTTGTCAATCAAAGCCAATCTAGGCAAGCTAGCAGACTGGCTTAAAGGATTCAAGACAAGATTACTAAAGAGTTCAGCTTAAAAAGAAGACAAAGGCAATAAGGTAATATCATTGGTCAACTGGATGCTGAGGTAGACCCTAAGATTAGCTTTAAAGGGAAAACCTTGAGTGAAGGCCTAGTGATAGAGCCTAAGAGCCTTGTCACACGTACAACTACTTTAGCAATTCATTCCCTCAGTGACACACCTGCTGGTGAAGGTGTATCGCAACCTCTCTCTGGCCAGAGCATGGATGCTACTCCAAGCAATAAAGGCCAAAGCTCTCTCCACCTGAGTCACAAAGGTCTGTGAGTGACAAAAGGGAAAAGGAAAATGACTCCTGAGGAGATTGAGGAGGAGGAGAGATAGAGGAAGAGGAAACTAAGGGGAGATAGGTCCATTGAGTCATCAAGATTCATGCAAGCTGCAATCATGGTTGCCCCCAAACGAAATATTCAAAATGATGAGTTAAGGGCAGTTAGGATTACTTACTTATAGACCAAAAACTATGATATTGATCAAATCATCTCACTCCCTTTAGAAGAATTAATGAACTAGCAGATAAGGAATTGTCTAGAGAGAGGAAAGAAGCAGAGGATGCAAGATTGCTCCTTTAGATTAAAGAAGAAAAGAAACAGAAAATAATCTAAAAGCATATTCCTAATCTCTCTTCAGTTCAAGAAAGCCTTGTACAAGAGATTGTGGTACCACAAGAATCTTAGGTAGACAAAGAAACTGATGGGCAAAACATGATCAACTACCTGAGTGCCACAGGTCTCTACTAGGAAGTTGCACTTCTTTTTTTTGCCCTTTGCGTATATTGAGTTTGAGTACCTTAAACAACTTGAACTTCAAGTACTCAAAAAGCAAAATGCTACAAAGAGGAAAATGAGGGAAGAAGCAGCTAAAACAAGAGCCATCATCCAGAAAAGTCAAAAGAAGTCTATTAATAAGCAAATGATGATGAGCTTCATGAAGCTGTATGGATTCTCTAGAATGAGACTTGATCTTATGTCTCTAACCAACATGGATGAGCACATAAGGGTGATCAAGCAGAAGATTAAAAGAGGAAAGCTCATTGATTTACACTCCCTACCAAGTCAAGTCCCTCAAAAAGTGGAGGTGAAGGTTGAACCATTTGAGACAACACAACCTGGACCTCCTGCTGAGTCTTAGCAAGCTTCATCTTTTGATCCACAACAGGGTCAAAATCCCTCTCTTTCTGAACCTGTGAGGAAGGTAGACCCAACTAAGAAAGACAAGACAAATCAATAAGGTGCTGCAGGCCAGTCTTCTCAGTTAAAGTTCCCATAAAGGAGGAAAAGGATGGCTTCTAGACCCAAGTCAAAGAAGAAGAAGAAGACAGGGTCATCCACCTCCAGGCCTCAAGATGAGTCAGAACGTCCTCAGGGAGTGCAAGAAGAGGAAGCTCAAACAACTCCAATTCAAGTAGCTCCTCTTGCATTAGGAAGACCCATCTTGTCCTGGACTACACCACTCATCCAAAATGATGGCATATAATCAGTGATCAAGGTACTGAAGGTATCTACATATGACAATACATGTTCATTCTACCTCTACATGATTACTTTGAGATGAGAAGATATTATGAGAGTCTAAGTAATCCTGACCGTCTGATGAAGAAGGGTATGATTATCATCATAATGAGGACTGTTAACATCTAATATCTTTATATGTTTTGGTAGCATCGACCTAGGGGGAGTTTGTAAGGTTTTATGTAAGGCTGATGCATCTAAAACATCCAAAGTCTTTCCTGCATGCATGCACTAAAGTACAAAAGTAGGGATGCTTCGAAAGTTTTACAGCATGCACTAGAAAATATTCCAAGTGTAAAATCTTCTAAAGCCAAGACCAATATTTTCCGAAGCCAAAAGTGAAGTCATCCGAAGATTCAAAGACAAAGTCTTCCAAAGCCAAGAAGTGAAGATAGATTATCTTTCGAGACTTTTGAATACATGCTTTATCTAATGTACTTTACCATAAAGCTGGACCACTTTCTGCTGCAACTTTATTGACTCACTAACTTTCACAAGTTGGTGAAAAGGTCCATGATTTTGGTAAAGTGTACATTGAGGTCTTGAGTCTTTGCTTTCTACTTTATGTACTTTTATCTTTTTTGTAATATATTAGGATATGAGCTATGACATGTCATAGTCACTAGTCAAAAGGCAATCTGCCTTTTGACTTTACATTTGATTTTGTTGTCTAGTTCAAATGTTTCCAGTTGGCCTTCAAAGTATGGTCGGCTGTAGGATGTTCTATAAAGTATCCCAGGTCCTTGTAATATTGATTGTATGCTTTAACACTTGTAAAAGAACTTGAGAGCAATATACAAAATTCTTGAAAACCATATACTTCTTGTTGTTTGTTCTTGGTTCTATCTCATATTTTGCTTGTGTTCTAAGTATCATTCTAGTGTGTTACCAGTTCCCTATTTGATCTATTAAGTGTTCTAAAACAACTCTTCTCATTGTGTGTTTGTGTTGTAAGTGACCAACCCCTCTAAACAGTCCTGCAAAGGCGATGATACTTAAGGAGAAATTCACTAGACTTTAGCATTATATTTGTAAGTTATCAAATGTTACTCATAGTACAACATGTGTATCTTCTGTTGTGATGATAATATGATGCTAGTTATTTGCAAGTATTATGAAACTCTTTTGTTGGCTGAGAAAAATGACTTTCGCACTATATTTGTAATGTTGTATTGTAAGTATTATTATATTCTTTTATTTTCTACATTTTCCATCAAGGGGAGATTTTTAGGTGCTAATGTACTGTATAACTACTTTGATGAAAATTTCACTAGTACAAAACTCTTAGGAACCCATCACACTATTGATGATACTGCTAAGGGGGAGTATTTGTATGAATTAAAATATACAGGTTTTACTGATAGTATTGCTACTGATAGAGATCAATATGATGTAAAGGATAGATCACTAACTTTCTAACTTGTTGTTTCTAACTAGTTAGTTCTGTTGGCATAGAGATGTTGATAAAGAGAAGACCTTTCTTATAAGAAGAGTAAGTTGATGCTACCACTTGTGGTAACCATAAACACTTAGTTTCCACTAATAAAGAAAGGAGCATAAATTACTTCTTATAGTAACTACCAACACATTATTTCCACTAATAAAGAAATGAGCACGTTCAAGTTGTCATTACTAATAATCATTGGTATTAAGATTCCACTTATGTAGAGTTAGAGGAACTTAAAACTGATGGACTTGCTTACTTACAATAAAGAAAGAGCGTATGCAAATTACTATTGGTCATAACCACTAAGGACTAGGTTCACTTATGAAGTATGTTGGGTCAAATAAGGTTGGTGCAACCAAAACAACAATTAGAAGAATTTTGGTGCAAATGAAGAAAGTCTTCCAAAGATAATCTGCATTTCCAAAGCCATGTTGAAGAACTTTCAAAGCTCAAACAAGAAGAACTTACGAAGAGGAACTAAGTCTTCCCAAACTAAGTAATTTATCTTACGAAGCTAAACACTTAAAAGATTCAAGACAAAGACTTCTAGAGAATAAGTCTTGAAGACCAACAGAAGTCTCAGAAGAAGTTGATTCTTCCGAAGTATAAGCGGCTTCGGAAGAACTTATTCTTCCGAATCTAGTTAACCTTTGGAAGAACCAACTATGAACCGATGGACATAAGTATGGTTGGTTTGACAACCGCTGTCACCTCTGAGATACTGCACGATGCTTTCCCACGCCCGTGTAGTTGACCATACTTTATTCCACTTTTCACATTTTATCAGTTAGTATAGTTACCACGTTTAGTTGGTGATAAAAGATAAGTCATGGACCTGTCATGACTACCTAGTCTAGGATAGTATTTTATCTTAGATACATTACTTCTAATAATGTATTATTTGTTTAGTAGTAAGTTCCAGCTAGTAATCTAAGTATAACCAGCTGTAGATAGTAGTATATATAGTTTCTCATTGTAACTTAGTTAGTATGCTTGTAAGAGTCTTGTAAACTTGAAGTTGAGATGTAATATATACAAGTATCTTGAAAACCATTTCTCATGTTCATTAACTTTAAATATTATTAACAACTTATTCAAAGATTCTGCATCATCATTTGAGTGTGTCTAAGTGAGTTTGAGAGTTAAACCTTGTGTAGAGTGAACAAAACCGATCCTGCAATTGGTATAAAACATTTTTAGGCTTTTGATTGTGAGATCTAACCATCCAAATCATCTTGTTTCTTCAGTCATTCAGTCACTATACTAAAAAATGGCCCTCAACCAAAATCTTCTAAATCTGAGATGGGAACTATGACCAAGGCTCCTATTATCACCCTTGATAATTTTAGATCTTGGTGCAAACATATTGAAGGTTTCATTTAGTATTAAGATGAGAAAATATGGAGATCTATAATGCATGGTCCTTACAAGCCAAAGGTGGAGTCCCTTGCTAGTAATGGTGCTATGATAGAGAAAGCTGTTGAAAACTATTCTGATCAAGACTTTAAGAAGACGGACATTGATAGCAAAGCTTGAGAGTACCACTTACAACTATACCAAACTCCATGATGGTATACTTTAAGCACTTTTAGTCTGCCAAAGAACTCTTTGATGCTTTGACATTGATTTACTCTGATTCCATCTAGTTCAAAGAGTCCAAGAGAGATGCCCTGAAGCAGCAGTTCGATAACTTCACTCATATTGCTCGAGAGACCCTAAATCAACAATACTTAAGGTATATGGACATAATTTCCCCACTTTATTTTGTGGGAGTGATTCCTGAAAAGAGATACATTGTACGGAAATTAATGAGTGCACTTCCTTATGAGTAGACTTTTTATTGTGTCTCAATCAAGAGGACTGGGAATCTAAACACTCTCACGATGACTGAACTGTATGGAATCCTTGATGGATACCATGTAGAGTTGGAGACTTAAAGAGGCCACCAGATGAGCAGAACCTCATTGTTGAAGGCTCAAGATCTCCCTAGCCCAAGTAGTACCTAAACTACCCCAACAACGATGATCTTCCTCAAGGGCATACATCATTTTTCCTGAGACACCCAAGTCTCAACCAAGTCCTTTCAATGATAATTGTGGCTTTGTTTTAGGAAATGGGCACTCTGGAGATTTTCAATTGTGCTTTGATGATCTTGAGTGCTTCAGCCCAGATGATGTAGAATACATGGATTGTCCAATAATTGGCTCTTTTAACCTATTATGCAAAGAAGTTATTTAAAAGAACTAGAAGGTACTTCCCTCAAAACCCAACTAACAAAAAATTTAGGTTAGATAAATCAAAGGCCAAGTGTTATAACTGCAACCAACTTGGTCATTTTGCAAGGGAATGTAAAGCTCTAAAGTCTAACCCTAGATCCACTCAAGCCTCCCAACATCCTACCATTCCAAATGTTGCTGCAAAGCCAACTGAACAACAAACAACTATTGTTGCTCAAGAAGTTGACTAGAGCTTTATGGTGCAATATGTAACTCCTGCTCAAGCTCTCATGGCTGGAACAAAAGATAATCAGGTATATGAACATCTCTATACTCCAGCCTGTATAACTAAGGTTAAACTTTATCAAGACTAAAACATGGAAATCAAATTTGATATTAAGTCTTTAAATATACTAAAATATGATTTAAGAAAGTAGAATCTAACAACAATTAAAAGTGAAGAGTTAGAGAAAACTACTTCTTTTTTTAAAAGATAAACACTCAAATTACAGGGCTTAAGCAAAGTATTTGTTTTCCAAGTTTACTGAGGCTCAAGCCCAACTTGTAATAGTTTAGGCTAAAGCAAAGAAGTATCTCATTAAAGAGCATAACTTCAACACCATCATTGCATCATCCTCCCACTCAAAGGTGTGTTATCAATACAAAAGTGGGTTGGGAACTAATGGAATTTCTCCACCATAATCTTACATATCTATGAGACAACCAAGATGTGGTACTGAGAAGTAAGAGGTTCCAACTACTGACTCACTACCTAATGAGCAGAAGAATGATGCAACAATAGAAACCACCATAGAGAAGGATCAAGTAGAAAACTTATACACACCACTGATGATCAACCTTTGTAAGGCCCCGTTTCCAGAACACTTACAGTCGGACAATCATTACACATCATAGTTATATTGCCTTATAATCCATAAAACATTGCGGTGAAATAATTTAACAAAAACCATTTCATGCATTAATAATTACTTTTTCCAAATAATACATCGTTGTTTAAGGTTACAAAATATCGTTAGTTGCATTACAACACAAAAAAATCATTTCTGCATAAAATAGACGTCAGTCCTTTATTCGCTAAGTAGCTCACCCTCGTGCCACCCTCAACAACAATTACGTGCCAACTGAAAATACATAAAAGTTAGCGTTGCTGAGTGAGTTCTATTTTAATAATAATAAAATACTTTACTTTTGTTTAAAACCTTTCATTTACTTTTCTTCGTGATCACACATCATACGTAGATAGATAATATGCATTATTATTTTTCATCGTCATTCGTTTTTGTATGCAACGTCTTTTCATTCATTCATCATTATCTTTTACTTTCATCTGGACCAATGCCATGAGCTATTCCCTGAACATCGTGCACAAAGTTGGTACTGGACCAAAAGTCTATAAATAAACCCCTAATATTATGCACAAAGCTGACTCCAGTACCTGGGGCAATCGACAAGAGTCCCATACGTTTTATCAATCACAAGGATTAGACCCTTGCGTGCATCCTCGTGGGTTAGCTAAACCACACACTGTTGATCTAATAGCCCCTCAATGAGTTGTGAACTTCCTTTCATTTTGTTTGCAAGACTTTCATTCATTCTTTACGTTTTACTTTCATTATCATTAATCTTTCACTTCATTAGATAATACTTTATGTACATAGCATAAACACACCACGTAAAGCCACATAATAATACATAATAAATAACATAAAGAAAACAAGCCCAATACATGCATAGCATCAACATACATCATCATAAAAAACATTCCCAGTCTCAGCCTAAAATTCTTTTTTCCCCAAATTTCAGAATATTTTCTAAGTCCTTTGGGCACATGGGAACTATGCAGGCACATGATCACTTAGGCGCATGGGAACACTTAGTCACCTTGGAAAATAACTAGACGCATAGGTAGGTTTTAGGCACATGAACACTATGCAGGCGCATGACCAACACTTAGGCGTCTAGGCAAAATCCTAGGCGCATGGGCACTATGCAGGTAGATGAGCCTGACTTAGGCGCATGGGCAGTTGGGCGCATGGTTACTATTCAGGAGCATGAGCAACTGTTATCTAACTAACATCATTTTCAAACCCCAAGTCATCATCCTAGCACGTTCAAAGCCTAGTTTCTAACGTACTACACATAAAAACAAGTAAACACGCATGAACATAATCAAATCATTCCTAAACATACTCCCATCCAAAACAGGGCACACACATACATACGTGTACACACCCAAACTTCATAAAAACATTCTAACATGCATTCTTAGCCCTAAAACAAGTTAAAACATTAAAATCAAGGATCTAGAACTCACCTCTTGCTACCTTCAAGTAAGACTTCTTGAAACCCGAGAGCTCTTGGAGTTCAAACATCTAAACACACCAAAAACATACACCGAACACACAAACACATAAGACTTGGTCCCGAAGTTCACCCAACTAAAACTGACAATACACAAGAAAACCAACCTTAGAGTGGCTTCTTTTTCTTCTTCTCTCTAAAACCAGGAGAAAATCTGCTTTCTTTCTCTAAAATGTCATATGAGGATGATATGTGCAGAAGGTGTGGGTGGCCATACCTACTTTTTAAACATATTAATATAAAAGTTTGTTTATTGTGCAACTTTAACCCTTAACTTGGGTTATTTTGCTTTCTTTGATTTTTTTTAAAAATTCCCGGGTTTTACAAGTCCACCCCCTTATATAGGTTTCATCCTTGAAACTTGTTACTCCTCGAATAGCCATGGGTAATGTTGTCTCATCTCTTCCTTAGTCTCCCATGTAGACTCGGATCCTTTTCTATGCTTTCAATGTACTTGTACGAGTGGATCCACTTTATTCTGTAGCCTCTTCTCCTTTAGATCAATGATTCCTACCGATCGCTCCACATAATTAAGTCGCTTGTCTACCTCAATGTCCTCTAGTGGTACAACCATATCTTCATCAGCTAGGCACTTTCTCAGATGAGATACATGGAATGTTGGATGGATTCCACTTAATTCATAAATCAACTCCAACCTATAGGCCGCCTCTCCTACTCGAGCAATGATTCGGAAATGCCCTATGTACCTCGGGCTTAACTTACCCCGCTTTCTAAATTGAATGATATCCTTCCAAAGTGAAACTTCAACATAACTCTATCACCCACCTTAACTCAATCGGTTTACATCTCTTGTCGGCATACGGCTTTTGCCTATCTTTTTCCGCTTTCACAAAGGCCTTGATATTCTCTAACTTTTCAGTCGTAGCCTCAATCACTTCAATGCTCCACAACTCCTTCTGACCAATGTACCCCAACATACGGGCGTCCTACACCTTCTACCAATACTAGCATGATAACTATTATTGTATGAGAATTCAGCTAGCGACAAGTGTTCATCCCAACTTCCTCCAAAGTCAATGATGCATGCTCGAAGCATATTTTCTAGTGTCTGAATAGTTCTTTTTGATTGATTGTTCGTCTGAGGATGGTAAGCTGTGCTAATGTGTAACCTCGTCCCCATCGTATCATGGAATCTCTTCCAAAACTTGGATGTAAACCGGGTGTCACGGTCAGACACAATAGACACTAGTACACCATGACGAGTTACAATCTCCTTGATGAACATGTCTGCTAACCTCTCAGATGAATATGTTTCATGGATAACAGAAAGTGAGCGCTCTTCGTCAGGCAGTCAACTATCACCCATATGGCATCCTATCCCCTTGCTGTACGAGGTAACTTCGTAATAAAGTTCATGGTGATATGCTCCCACTTCCACTCGGGTATTTCCAAAGGTTGGATCTTCTCGTATGGATTCTAATGCTCTGCCTTCGCTTATAAGCAAGTAAGACACTTAATCACATACTCCGCTACTTCACGCTTCACCAATAATCTTTTTTCATATCTTGATACATCTTTGTAGCACCGGGATGAATAGAGTATCGGGTCTCATGAGCTTTATCCATGATTCGCCCACGAAACGAGTTCTAACTCCAAGACTATTTTCAGTCAACTCCGCGACTAGACCCCTCATCCTTTCATAGTTAAGGCGACCTTCTTTTAACGCCCCGTCTTAGAATTCCTAGTGGTTGTGGTTGGTGGCGGCTGATTGTTGGCGGCAATCGATGGTTGGTGGTGGTAGTCGTGGCCGATGGTGGTTGTTCGTGATGAACGATCTTGGTGGTCGGTGGTGATTGTTGTAGTGGGTGAGTGGGTGGTGTTGGTGACAAGAAGGAATGAGATGAAAAAAAAAAAGGGGTGGATGAAATGAATTTAAGAGAATAAAATCAACTATGTAATGATTTATTACATTATGTTCACGAACCAACATGTGTTTTTTTATTCATCCTTAATGGTTTATTCCATTCCGCCCCTCATTATTGCGTACTAAAAGTTACCAATGTATTCATTCATTTTCAAACGAAAAGTTTACAAAAGATAAACCTAAGGCAAGATTTTTAAATCATGACCGAGGCTACCATGATAAGTTTATAAGGCTAATAAGATGTTACAATAGTCATTTATCTCCTGGTCAAAATAGATGATAAGTTTATAAGGCCAATTACATGTTATAATAGGAATGTATTTTCTGGTCAAAATAAATACAGTACTCTCATAATGATTTAAATATATCGTTATTACTCTTTTTGAAGAATGATTTATTATAATTAACTCACTTGCTACATTTAATACATGTGGTCCATTTAAATAGTTTTGTTTTCGTTGCTTAATTTCCATGTCACTTTAGTTTGATATGTTTACAATTAATCTTGAATCATTATTTGAATCTTCAACCATGCTTGTTTAATAATGACGCCCGTTATACATCATCAATACATGATAATTATATGAAAATATAAAATTTGAAGAATTAATAGATTTAGACCATGATATCTGTATCATAATGCTTTATAAGTTAAAAACACATTTTCAATACAGCTTGTTACGTTTTAAAACCTTAACTTCCGATCAACCTGACATAACCAAAATCAACAACCAAGTAACAATATCATTATGTAAAGCATTTGATTTACATATTTATATTTCTCAAAGGATAAAGATTCATGGAATAGAGGGGCCAATAGATAACCTAAACTTACGCAAATTGAGTTAGAAAAAACCTAATATTTGGAGGCACAAAGATAGGGTATAAGAAAAAGAAAAAGAAAAAGGGAATGATTTGTTTCGTATGTCGATTTATGTTCATTTTGGGGCGTAGAATATTACATCTGGTGTCATAATTCAGAAAGCCAGCTTTTGAATCCCTAACTAGCTTCAAAAAGCTTCGACAAGATGGTGAAGATTGCTGCTTTCAATGGCTGATTTCGACTTTCTTCCACAAAATTCACACACCCAATAACCCTTTAACTCCACACCTCACTTCAATTCCATTGTTTCTCCACAGACCCCCGATATGCGACTGCAATCGCTTTTCTTGTTCTTGTTCTTGGTCTTGTTCGTGTGTGCCGGAGCTTCATCGCCGGAGGAACTCCGGGCATTGCTCGAGTTCAAGAAGGGGATCGTTGAAGATCCCTTAAGAAAAGTGTACGACTCATGGAACGTTTCCAGCTCGGATCCAGCTTCAATTTGCCCCCAATTTTACGGCATTTCGTGCGACGAAGGTGGGTTTGTTTCCTCCATTGTTCTTGACCGACTTGACTTGGCCGGAGAAATCAAGTTCGTCACTCTCTACAATCTCAAGAATCTCCGGAATTTGAGTCTTTCAGGCAACAGACTCACCGGTAGGATTGTTCCCACTCTTGGATCAATGTACTCTCTTCAGTATCTAGATCTGTCGGGAAACCAGTTCTACGGTCCAATTCCTGCAAGAATCAACGATCTCTACGGCTTGAATTACCTCAATTTGTCCAACAACAATTTCACAGGTGGGTTTCCCAATGGGATTCGGAACCTGCAGCAGTTAGCGATTCTCGATCTGCATTCCAATTCGTTGTGGGGGGATTTGGGGGTTTTGTTCTCTGAGCTTCGAAACGTGCAATACGTTGACTTGAGTGATAATGCGTTTTACGGGTCCTTGTCTATGGATTCTGGCGATATTCCTAGCGTGGTTAATACTGTGCAGCATGTGAATTTGAGTGGGAATAGATTGGGTGGTGGGTTTTTCAGTGGGGATGCTCTTGTTCTCTTTAGGAATTTGCATGTTTTGGATTTGAGTGATAATGAGTTGAATGGGAAGTTGCCTTCGTTCGGGTCGTTACCAAATCTTCAGGTTTTGCGGTTGAGCAATGCGCAGTTGTTTGGACCGATACCCGAAGAGCTTTTGCAGAGCTTGATTCCGTTGAAAGAGCTAGATCTCAGTCGAAATGGGTTTTCAGGTGAAGATCTTGACCTTTGATTACTGTTTTGATTCTTGTGGTTATATGGTATATGTAATCGTTCAAATTCATCTGCTTGAAAATGTGTAATTACTTGCCGAATTGAGAATCTTGCTAGGTGAAAATAGTTTCATACCAAGATTCTTGCATTTTTGTGTGGGATATGGTCATTTGGCATTGGTTAAAATCTATTTAGAAGTTATATAAGGAGGCTTTGCTACAGTACCACAAAGTTCTTAAGTTTTCTTGTAAGATTGAAGGGAATTAATTGCATCATAATGACTTCTATTTCTAACCATATGATGCCAAGGAGTCTATGTGCACCTGTTCATAGGGTGGACTTGCATGATCTGTTGAGTATGCACGAAATAAAAACATTAAACATTATTATTTGCGTGCATCCTTGGAATGATTTTGTTGCTTACCCTAATTAGAAATACTGAATCCGCCACATTTAATTATAGAACATCCAGAAGATACCAGAACCATACTAAAAGTTTCTGATTAAGTCTATTTATGCATTTAATAACATTTTTGTTTGCATGTAATTGTTAAATTAAGCGTTTTGGTCATAAAAGTATTGGATTAGATAAAGTGTTAGAGCTATGAAACTACTTGTGTATACAGTACTCGTACCAAAAAAGATGTATTATCTAATAATAAAGTCCTGTATGTTTGCATTATCTAAGAATAACAATCTTTATCTAAGAATAAAGACCGTTTTTGTTCTGTTTTATACTTAAAACATCATTAAAAGATGGTGAATTGTTATGATATATAACTTTTGTCAGTTTTTTTGTTCATATTTCTTTTTATTCTCAAATGCAGGTTCAATTCCAAAAATCAACTCCACCAGTTTGACCACTTTGAACCTGTCATCAAATGAATTATCTGGTTCACTGCCACCTTCGTTAGGAAATTGTCAGATTGTTGATTTGAGCAACAATCTACTCTCTGATGATATCTCAGTTTTCCAGGTATGGGAATCGCCTCTACAAGTGCTAGATTTGAGCTCAAATAAGTTATCTGGGAATTTGCCAAACTTAACTATGTATTTCAAGGGAGTGACTTCACTTAATCTAGAAATAACTCATTAAAAGGCTCGGTACCCCCTATTCTGATGTCATCACCTAGTCTAGTTTTTCTTGACCTAAGAAGGAATGAACTTGACGGGCCACTTCCACCTGGGTTATTCACTCAATGACTTTGAACCATTTGGATCTTTCAAATAATCGTTTCACTGGGCCAATTCCGCTTCATGGATCGCAAGAAAAATCTTTAATTGAATTATCCCCTTATCCACCCATGGAGTTTCTTGATCTTTCCTATAATATGTTAACTGGCACATTGTCATCGGATATTGGCAACTTCAGGAGGCTTAGACTGCTAAATCTTGCAAATGATGGGTTATCAGGTGACTTACCAAATGAGTTGTCGAAACTTGGTCAATTGGAATTTCTTGATCTCTCCGGTAATCACTTCAAGGGTAATATTCCTGAAAAACTTTCTCCTGAGTTAAAGTTTCTAAACATGTCAGGTAATGATTTATCTGGGAAAATTCCCGAAAACTTGAAAAATTTCTCGAGCGCCTCCTTTTATCCGGGAAACCCGTCTCTTACCTTACCAGATGGTGGCCGGCCAACTGTTAGTGGTGGTGCTTTTCCATCACCAAATGGTGGGAAAGGTCACAACTCAAAGTCTAGCATTAAAATAGCAATTATTGTTGCTTCAGTTGTAGCTGCATTGATGATAGCTTTTGTGTTATTGGCATATTACCGAGCACAAATTGGAGATTTCCATGTTAAAACTGCATTTGGTGGGCAAACAAGTTTGACTGGTAGGGATATAAAACATGGAATATCTAGCCGACCCACGACTTCACTGAGCTTTTCAAATGCTCACTTGCTAACTTCAAATTCAAGGTCCCTTTCTGGACAGTCGGAGCTTGGCGGTGACATGGTGGAGCCGCCGGTGATGCCGCCAGCTTATGCCGCTAGTTCAGCATCAGTGATACCTAATCTGATTGACACTGACCCTACACCATCTGGAAGGAAATCTTCTCCTGGGTCACCCATGGCTTCTTCGCCCCGTTTTGTTGAGACAATTGAACAGCAAGTGACACTAGATGTGTATTCCCCAGATAGGTTGGGGGTCAACTGTTTTTCTTCGACCCGAGACCTCAATTTTCGTTCACAGCTGAGATCTGTCTCGGGCCCCAGCTGAGATTCTTGGAGAAGCAGCCATGGAACGCTGTATAAAGCCACCCTAGGTGGTGGATATATGTTGACCGTGAAGTGGTTGAGGGTCGGGTTGACCAAAGATAAGAAAGAATTTGCAAAAGAGATAAAGAGCTTGGAACTATGAATCACCCTAATGTTGTGCGGTTACTCGCTTGCTATTATGGGGCCCGCGAGAACAGGAACGACTCACTTTGGCTAATTACATTGAAGGAGATAGCCTAGCATTACATCTTTATGGTAAGTATTTGCATTGGCTAGTTGCATTTTATATATGAGTATGAAATCTATTTCTTACAATAATAATTAGCCTTTTATAATAATCAAATTTCTTGCATAAAATGGTTAAGAGGTTGTAAGTATGAAAAGACACAATTTGTGACTTTTGAACCCCTTGATCGGTTTCCTTTTTAGCTATTCCTTTTTATTTTACCCATTGGATGTGGTAGCGATATAACATAACCCAAATTGACCCATTAGTAAATTAATCAGTCAAAATTGTGTATCTCTAACCGTATGGTAGCAATGAAGCCTATTTATGTTCAATTTGGGTTGCCTTTTACCTCAAACAACTCAGGCAACACAAAAAATGAGCCTAAAAAGAAACATTTTGAAAGATGAGTAAATTGTATTTTTAAAGAATTCAACCTTCTAAATCGCTTTACTCAAAAATTTAAATTGATATTATACTAGTATAAGTATTATAACAATATTTAATGTGTTAGTTATCTATAACATAAAAGTGCGTCTTTAAATTTATTGTAATTTAACCTTTATACATTTTTGTTACAGAGACGACCCCTCGACGATACTCCCTACTATCATTTAACCAACGGCTAAAAGTTGCTATTGATGTGGCTAGAGGTTTGTCCTACCTTCATGGAAGGGGCATGCCACATGGAAACCTTAAACCGACAAACATAACTTAGAAGGCCCGCAGTACGATGCCGGCTAACAGACTTCGGCCTCCACCGGCTCATGACACCTGCAGGCATAGCCGAGCAAATTCTAAATCTTGGTGCACTCGGCTACAGGGCACCTGAACTTGCAAATGCACCCCAACCCGTTCCATCACTCAAAGCGGATGTATATGCATTTGGTGTAATATTGATGGAACTATTAACACGAAGAAGTGCAGGTGACATCATCTCAGGTCAATCTGGTGCTGTTGACCTAACCGATTGGGTCCGGTTGTGTGACCAAGAGGGTAGGATAATGGATTGTATTGACCGTGACATTGCTGGTGGTGACAACATTCAAAAGCCATGGATGATATGCTTGAAGTATCACTTAGGTGCATACTTCCGTTAACCGAAAGGCCTACAGTGAGACAGATCTTGGAAGATTTATGTGCCATATCTGTTTGAAAAGCTTTTGTACAATGTGTTTTCGTTTGTTTATTTTCTTGGTTCATTGGTTTCAAGCCTTCGAATTCGGGCTAAAACGGGTCGTAATTCATTGCCTTCTTTCTCCCTTCCTCTTCCCTGATTTTTTGTTCCTATTTTCTTTGTGTAAAGTCCATTGATTGTTTCTGATTTACTAATTGCAGGAAAGAACAGACTGTTTGCTTAACTAGTCCTTTTTATTTATTTAATTATTTTTTTCACTCTGATTTATTGGAATTTCATCTGGAATAGACCCCATTTTTGTTGGTTACAATTATGAAGGATTTTCTTGTTGCATTTATTGCAATAAAAAAGTGGCTCATTTATTTGCTACTTATGATGTCATTGTTTATAATGCCATGGCATTTAAAGGTTAATAATTAATATCAAGTGTAATAAGTGGTGTTGATAACCCTTTGAAACCGGGGTAAACATTCAAAGGGCTAAATCGGTCGGTTTTACAGGTTCGAAAATTGTATGATACTGTTTATTGATTTAGGGTTGTTTGGTAGTTTATTATGGTCACTAAGAAGCCTTTTAAACGATTAAAATTTAAATTTATTGTTGAATAAACTAAAGGTATAATTAATATTTAATCATTTAGTTATTCACATTAAGGTTAATTTTTAACTATGAAAAAGGTATAAATCATTAAAAGATAGCATCTCTTAATGATGATTAAAAAGCTTTTAAATAGCTCCTTATATTTGAAACGGTTATGTAAATGTATACATGTCGTTTATAGTTACTCATTTATGTTTAGAATATGTTGTTAAGTATATGCATAAATATTTATAATTCCTTTATAATTCGTTGTATTTTCATGATTCAAACTGCCAAGTCTAAATCGGACTGACCAACCCGGCCATTATGAGCAACTAGTAAAACATCCTCAAAATTAAACCGGTCAAAACGAACCATAAGACCTCTTTAATAATAAATACTTTATATTATTAAAAAAGTAGCTACATTAGTGTAATAAACATACGAGCAACCAGTAAAACATCCTCAAAATTAACGAGTCTATTTTAGGGATGAGCGTTATGACTAACTATGGGTATCATATCAAACCAGTAACGAATTAACATTACCGGTACCAGTGTTTGTTTTTGATTCCGTTACCTTTCAATTTAATGTTCTTGGTTATTTTAATGGTATGGTAGCAAATCATTACAATTAGTATGGTATTTATTGTTTTCTCTCGTTTTCAATATTGCATTATTTGGTAGGGTACCGGTTCGCGTTGCCATCTCATCCCCAATGTTATAAGGGATTGAGATATTATAAGTATTAGATGTGTTAAATATATCTATAATATTATAGATTTTATATAATAAACTAAACTGAATTCTAAGTAGAATATAAGTTGAATGTTACGCGTTAAATAGACAATGTATTCCTCAGCTAATAATGTTATTTTACAAAACTTCAGGGTTGAATCGAAAACACGCGGAAAACGAAGGGGGAGAAGGACCACAAGTTACAGTTGAGGGATGAATTTTAATTATATTATTTCGACATGACCTGGCTGAACGATTTTAGTTCTAGATGGCACATGAGCCAACTCCATTCACATCATAAATTCCTATACATCCATTTTTAAAAGATACTTTTGCAATATTTAACTAGATATGACCACTTTAAAAATATTAAATTCATACGATTTTTTGGATTATTTAAAATAATCGACAGTGATATTAATAAATTAGTGGTCTTTCTTAAACGATAAAACAACAAAATGAAACTTCATAATGGTACATGTTTTATTGTTTTATGCAAAAAAATCAGAAGAAAAAGGGGTTTGGAAAATTAATATTTAATTTCATACTTGTTGGTCAGTGATAGCAAGGTGTTTTGCCTCTCTTTCAAAAAACAAACAATTATTTAATACAAGTTCAGATTATAATTATAATATAAATAATAACCTTTTTACAAAATAACCTTTGACTAGTTTGTAGATCTAGGTATCACATATATTGTTACGTGTCATCATCCCATCACTCTGAAACATTGACATTCTTAAATTTTAGTATGTTAATGTTTTTAACATATTTTAATAATATTTATGATTAGTAAAAATATTGAACAGGTACATTTAAATAGTTCTATATGTACAGTCGACATTCATTTTTACAAATAACTTTTTAAAAAATTGTAAACAAATAGTTCACTCAAAATTGGCATGTATTGATTTGATATTTAAATTCATTTCTTCCTTCCATATATATGATTCGATTGTTATCTATGTTTATGAAACTATATCAACATATTTTTATTCGTGGAAAAGCACCTTAAATGATAATATTGGTATAATCACCGATATTAAAAAGTTAATTTATATTAATACAATGTCTAATACTTATTTTTATTATTGTTCACAACTTTAAATCTGTTGTTATAATTAATATATTCATTAAGGTCTTGACTTACAAACATATCTGATAGTACACACACACACATAAACACACACACACACCAACACCCACATATATATATATATATATATATATATATATATATCTAGAGTGGGAGAGGAGAGAGAGTGTAGAGATTAATGAAGAGGCTGATGCAACCTAAACATCTTTAGTCTTTCCTGCATGCTGCACAAGTGCATTGAAGTGGAATGCTTCGGAAGTTTCACATGTGCAACAGAAATACTCTAAGTGTGAAATCTTCCGAAGCCAAGACCAACATCTTCCGAAGCCAAAAGATGAAGTCTTCCGAAGCCTCAGAGACAAAGTCTTCCGAAGCTTCAAGTTCATGAAGACAGATTTCTTCCGAAGACTTTTAGTAACATGCTTTATCTGATGTACTGTTCCATAAAGCTGGACACCTTTCCGCTGCAACTCTGCAAGTCACCAACTAACATGGTTTGGTGAAAAGGTCCATGCTTTTGGTAACTGTACATTGAGGTCTTGAGTCTGTAACTTTCTACTTTATGTACTTTATCCTTTTTGTAATAGATAAGGATGTGAGCTATGGCATGTCATAGTCACTAGTCAAAAGGCAATCTGCCTTTTGACTCTACAATTGATTTTGTGTGTGTCTAGTCAATTGTATCCAGCTGGCTTTCAAAGTATAGCCGCTGTAGGATGTGTATAAGTATCTCATGTTCTTGTATCTTTCGAATATGCTTTGTAACACTTGTAATAGAACATAGAGAAGGCAATATACTGCATTCTTGAAAACCAAACACTTGTGTTCTGTCTCCTATATTACTTGTGTTCTTAGTGTCACCTCTGGTTAATCCAGTTTACTGTTTGATCTAAGTTTAGTTTATCTCCTCTTTGTGTTGTTGTGTTGTAACTCTTCACCCTTCAACGATCCTGCATTTGGTATCAGAGCATTCCAGGCTCTTGATATAAGATCTCACCATCTTTAGATCCCTCACACACACAAATACTAAACTTTTCAAATGGCAGCCATTTCCAAAACTGATATGGAAACTGGAACCATGAACAAGTCCCCACTGATCACTCTTGATGAGTTTGACACCTGGTGTTTAAGAATGGAAGGTTTCATCAGGTCTCTTGATTCAAGAATGGGGGTATTGAGAATGGACCTTTCATACCAGCACACCTTCTGCTACTGGTGCTGGTATGATCCCCAAAGATGTGGCTAACTACTCTGATGAAGATAGGAAGAGAGTAGAGATAGACAGAAAAGCCATGACAGCTCTTCAAACTGCCCTTCCAAACTCTGTGTACAGAGGTTTCAAGAAGTGCAAAACAGCCAAGCAGCTGTGGGATGCACTGAAACTGATGTATGAGGGTTCTTCTGAAGCCAAGGAGAACAAGAAGGATCTCCTGAAGCAGCAGTTTGAAAACTTCACCTTCAAAACAGGTGAAACCATGACTCAGCAGTACTTCAGGTATGTTGAGATTGTGGATACCCTAGTGGATGGAGGAGTTTCTCTTGAAAACAGAGACATTGTAAGGAAGTTCATGTCCTCACTTCCTAGGCAATGGACACACTACTGTGGTGATCAAGAGAACTGAAAATCTCAAAACTCTTACTCTGACAGAGTTATATGGGATTCTCAGTGGCTACCAGATGGAGATGAACATGCAAGGTTCATCTGGAAACTCCAACAATCAAATGGGTTCAGCCCTACATGTGGTTGAAAGGGATAGCATAGAACCCAAACATCATCTCTTATGCTACCCTGACAACTCACCAAGGGTCCTTTCATCACCTTCCCAGAGACACCAAAGGAGAACTACACTCAAGGAAGCCCATTCCAAGAGACAAGCTCTTCTCAAGCTTTTGTGTCTTCTGATGAAAGCTGTGGCAACTCTCTTTTCACTCTTGAAGACCTGGACTGTATCCATCCAGATGATCTGGAATACATGGAAATAGTCCAGCAGATGGCTCTTCTCACTCACAGAGCCAAGAAGTTCTACAAGAGGACTGGAAGGAAGTTTCCAAGCAATGCAACCAGTGGAAAGTTTGGACTGGACAAAGGCAAAGTCAAGTGTTACAACTGTAACCTGATGGGCCACTTTGCCAGAGAGTGTAAGGCACCTAGAACAAATGGTGGCCAAACACAATCCAGACCAAACTACACTGACAAAGCTCTCCATAATGAGAAGTCAAAGCAGCAAGCTGCTGTTGCTGTTGAAGAAGGAGGCTTTGACTGGAGCTTTCAGGTTGAAGATGCCTCTCCAAACCAAGCACTGATGGCAGATCATGATGAAGCCAAGGTATTGGAACATCTCTGTACTCCTGAATGCATTGCTAAAGTTAACAGGTACAGGTCCTATAACTTGGAACTGAGATCTGATATTGAGTCCTTAAACATTTTAAAATCTGATTTTAGAAAGTCTGAAAATGATTATAAGCTGAAAATAGAGGACTTAGAGAAAACCATTTCAGTTCTAAAACATGAACACACAGATTTTAGGACTCAAATTAAAGATCTCATAACCAAGTTAACTGAGTGCCAGGCTGAGCTTGTGATCAGCAAAGCCAGGGCAGAAAAGAGTGTTCTTGAAGAAGAGACCTTCAAGAACATGATATCCTCATCCCTGCACAACAAAGTGTGCTATCAAAACAGACAGGGACTGGGATCCAATGAGATAGCTCCTCCACACACAATCTTGTCAGTAAGATCTCCTAGGTGTGGAACTTGTGAAGATGAGCTTCCTCTCATAGATCCTATGAGTGAGGAGGATGAAGAAGAGATAGTGAAGAATCCCTCTACAAGAGTGAAGAGGAGGATTCCAAGAAGGGCCACTATCTTCTGAGGAGAAAGTGAAGACTGTGATGACCAAGTCCATGAGAAAGAACTTGATCAGAAAGAGCAAAAGAAAGGCAAGGAAGGCTCAAGAGATCAAGGCTACTTTTGACTCTAAGCAGAAACAAGTTTTTATTTCTGCAGGGTTTAAAGTGGTAGGGACTGAAGACATCAACCAAAACTCTGCTAAGAGTTCTGGTTCTTGCTCAACTCATCTCAGCAGCAAGAAGAAGACTGATCTGCTGTGTACCACTGCTGCACAGCCTGGTCCATCAAACTCCAAGCACAGTTCTCAGCCCAAGAGGACTGTCTCAGCATCTGCAAAGATGAAGGTGGAGAAGGGAAGTGACCAAAGACAGTCTTACTCTCAAGACAAGGCTCTTGTGAAGAAGAAGATGAATTGTGTTATGTGTGACAACACCACTCACATTGCAAAGGATTGTCCCTTCAATCCTAAAGGTACTGTCCATATGGCCAAAACAAAGGCTTCAAAGAGTTCTAAGAAGATTCAAGCTTCGGAAGGAAAACCAGTTCCTTCGGAAGTTCCAAATCTAACAAGAAGGGAAGTGGAAAATTCTCTTCGGAAGAATTTGGTCTCGGAAGAAAGGAGTTCTTCCGAAGCACTGAAGTCTGCTGCAGTGTTTGCAGAATCTTCCGAAGGTTCAGTCATCAAAACTTCTGAAGCTCCAAAAGCTTCTAAAGTTTTGAAGGTCAAGTCCAAGACTCCAAGGTGGTGTGGACGTCTAAGAAAGACCAAGTGACTGAGATTTCTCCATCAAAAACAGCTCAAGATCCTCTTAGTACAACCATAGGATCTATTACTGTTAAATACCTTCTGCAAATGAGCCCAAGACAAGCAAGGCTTGGGTTTCCAGATGTAACTAATCATTCTTTTTGTGCAGGGACAGCTGAAGACAGACAGAAATGTCTGGATCATAGACAGTGGCTGCTCCAGGCACATGACTGGTAATAGGTCACTACTCCAGAACTTTGAAAGGATTGATGGAGGACCTGTTGCTTTTGGAGGAGATGAAGGTGGTTACATTTCTAGTAGGGGCAATGTCACAAATGGTAAGCTCAGCATAAAAAAGGTAAACTTTGTAAAGGAGCTTGGATACAATCTTCTGAGTGTATCTCAATTTTGTAATCAGAGTCATAACATGCTCTGAGCATGAGTGCATTGTTCTTAAGCCTGGTGTGGTCATTCCTCATGAGCATATCCTGCTTAGAGCCCCCAAGAAAGGAAACATGTACAAGATGGATTTGCAAGAAACCTCTCCCTCTGGAGAAGTTTCATGCTTTCTGTCTAAAGCCAATAGTGATGAGTCTTTCCTATGGCATAAAAGAATGTGCCATGTAAACTTTAAGAACATGAATAAGTTAATTAAGCATGACTTGGTAACTGGAATGCCAAAGAAAGAGTTTACAAGTGATGACCACTGTGTTGCATGCCTGAAAGGGAAGCAACATAAGGTATCTCACAAGCCTAAGGAAAAGAACTCAATCACTACTCCCTACACTTGTTACATATGGATCTCTTTGGCCCCACCAGTGTAATGAGTTTAGGAAGGACCTTATACTGTCTAGTGATCACAGATGACTTTACAAGATTCACTTGGGTTTTCTTCCTTAGAACTAAGGATGAGACTCCTGAGATTCTGAAGAATTTCATCTTAAAGATTGAGAATCAATCTGATCACAAGGTCAAGATCATAAGATGTGATCAAGGAACCGAATTTAAGAACCATATCCTTGACACATTCTGTGATGAAAAGGGTATTACAAGACAATTTAGTGCTCCCAGGACTCCTCAGCAAAACGGTGTTGCTGAGAGGAGAAACAGGACACTGATTGAAGCTGCAAGAACCATGTTGTCTGACTCTAAACTGCCCATCACCTTCTGGGCAGAGGCAGTCAACACTGCCTGCTATGTGCAGAACAGAGTTTTAGTAGTTAAGACTCATGGCAAGACTCCTTATGAACTTTGGCACAAGAGGAGACCTTTCATTGGTTTCTCAGGTCATTTGGATGTCCTTGCACCATCTTGAATACCAAAGATCAAATTGCCAAGTTTGCTGAGAAATCAGATGATGGACACTTTATTGGATACTCTTCCAAGCTAAGGCTTATAGAGTGTACAATCTCAGAACTAGAATTGTTGAGGAGTCAGCCAATGTGACTTTCAATGAACACACACCTTGTGTTACTGGTTCTGGTCCGGATTGGTTGTTTGATCTTGATTTGGTTACCAACTGTTTTAACAAATCTTGTGAGAATGTTTCAGGATCTGCAGAAAATTTGAATACAGATGATCCTGATCCAAGATTTGAGCTAGGAAGATCTCAAGACACATATCTTCAGCTCCAGTTGGAACCACTTCTGCAAATGAGGTTTCTATCAGCCCAACAATGACAAATTCAGCTGATACATCTGGTATGCCTTCAAATTCCAGCTCAGAGGCTCTACAACCAGATAAGAACACCTCAACTGTGGAAGACAACAATGGTGATGGTGACAGTGACCAAGAATTTCTTGATGCCACTAACCACACATAGATGAGAACATCAATGATGTCACACACTGCTTGGATCAAGTTTCACTTGAAAAGTGTGCTGATGTGGTGGGAGAAACATCTATGCCAGATCTAAATTTCTCAAATTTAGATCTTTCTCAACAACTTGCTGTGATCCCTCAGCTTAGGATCCACAAGTCTCACCCTACCACAAACATCATTGGAGATGTTGTCTCAGGGGTAAAGACAAGAGGACAAACCCATGAAGCAAATGTTTGTCTTCACTCTTGTTTTCTATCCCAGATAGAGCCAAAGAAAGTTGATGAAGCTCTAAAGGATGGAAGTTGGGTTGAAGCTATGCAACAAGAGCTGCTTCAATTCAAAAGGCAGAAAGTTTGGAACCTTTGTCCTCTTCCTTCTGGGAAGACTACCATTGGAACCAAATGGGTGTTTAGGAACAAGAAAGATGATAGAGGCATCATCATCAAGAACAAAGCTAGACTGGTTGTTCAAGGATACACACAAGAAGAAGGGATTGACTACACTGATGTCTTTGCTCCAGTGGCAAGATTAGAAGCTGTTAGGATATTCCTGGCATTTGCTGCATCCAAGAACTTCAAGGTTTTCAACTTGATGTGAAGTGTGCCTTTTGTATGGAGTGATAGATGAAGAGGTTTATGTCAAACAGCCACCTGGTTTTGTAGATCCTGATCATCCTGATTATGTCTGCAAGCTTGACAAAGCTCTCTATGGGCTGCATCAGGCACCCAGGAAGTGGTATGAGACACTGTCTGAGTATCTCTGTAAACATGGATACAGGAGGGGTACTATAGATGGAACTCTCTTCATCAAAGGACAAGGAAAGACATATTGCTAGTTCAAGTATATGTGGATGACATCATCTTTGGTTCAACTAATCCAAAGCTCTGCAAAGACTTTGAGAAGCTGATGAAAGACAGATTTGAAATGAGTGCCATGGGGGAACTCAATTTCTTTCTGGGAATTCAAGTGAAGCAAGTTGAAGATGGCATCTTCATAAGTCAGTCAAAGTATGTTCAGGACATACTCAAGAGGTTTAATATGACTGACTGTAAGATTGCTAAGACACCCATAGCCAAAACACTCTCTTGGTCCTGATCTTGAGGGGAGTGTGTAGATGAGCATTTATACAGGGCTATGATTGGGTCTCTTATGTATCTTACTGCTAGCAGGCCTGATATCATGTTTGCTACATGTATTTGTGCAAGATATCAAGCCAACCCTAAGATGTCTCACCTATCACTGTCAAGAGGATTCTAAGATACCTCAAGGGTGCATCAACACTTGGCCTATGGTATCCCAAGAATTCTGACTTCAATCTGTATGCCTATACAGATAGTGATTATGGTGGTTGCAACATGACTGCAAAGTCTACATCTGGGGGATGTCAATTTCTTGGTGGAAGGGTTGTCTCATGGCAATGCAAGAAACAATCCTGTGTCTCTGCATCAACTGCTGAAGCTGAATACATTGCTGCTGCAAGCTGCTGTGCTCAAGTACTTTGGATTCAAAATCAGATGCTGGACTATGGGTTAAACTTCAAGGAGACTCCCATTCACATAGACAACAACAGTGCTATCTCAATCACAGAGAACCCTGTGCAGCACTCAAGGACAAAGCACATCAATATCAGGTATCATTTAATAAGAGATAACTATGAAAAGGGATTAATTAAACTAGTCAAGGTTCACACAGATGAACAATATGCTGATCTGTTTACAAAGGCTTTTGATGAACAGAGATTTAAATATCTTATATCAGCTATTGGGATGATAAACTTGAGTAAGCTTTTCTTAAAACTAATTCTTATTATTTCTTAAAATATGTGTGTCCTAAGTTGTCTAGTTCATCACTTTCATAAGCTCATGTTTTCTTTGGATGAAAAATTCTTTTTGAAGACTTTTCTTAGATTTTTGAATTCTGATACTTCGGAAGTTATGTTTTAACTTCGGAAGTAAATCATGCCTTCAAATTAAATAACTGTCTAAGAAGTTTACCTTCGGAAGAGTTTCAAAATTTATCTTCCGAAGCTTAAAATTTGTCTCAGACACTTACTAAATTTTAAGACCATTTACTTCCGAAGCAAAATTAACTCTCGGAAGCTTTGTCTGTTTACACACAAAGCACTCAAGCTTTAATTTTTCTTCGAAGCAAAATTTTCAAATCTCTCAGGAAATTCTTCCGAAGTCATTTTAGCTTCGGAAGCTTTTTAATTAAAACTTCCGAAGATAATTAACCTTCGGAAGCTTTTTGACTTCCAAGAAAACTACTTTTGAGCAAAAAGTAAACTACTTTTTCAGAGGTGGGACCGACATCCGGATTTCAAAGTTTATCCTCTTTCATTAAACTTTATCTGAAATCCTCTCACATATAAACCCAACGGTTTCCCCCTCTTTCTATCATCTGTTCTTCCTCCAAACCTAAAAACCCAAATTTCTCTCTGAAATTTCTTTCTTTCTTCTTCCTTCGTCTTAAGCTACTTCAAAATGCCAACCTTGCTCAAGAAATGATCCCAACTTTACCATGCAGCTACACAGACAACACAATCAAGTTGCTCTGTTAGCTCTGAGAAAGATCCTCATTTCTCAGAGGTTGTCGTTTCTTGTCTGTCAAACTACTTCACCTCCCTCACCATTGATCCTCCACTCTATGAGGATCAGTTGCTTGAATTCTGGAAGACCTGCCAAGAGGTCATTATGGATGGGGAGAAGGCTGTCTGCCACAGTGCAGGGGAGAACAATCTTCATCACTCCGGCCATCATCAAACAGACATCTTCAGCTGGATGATGAAGAAGGTGAGGTGTTCTTTCCAAAGGAAGCTTTAATCATTCCTTTGAGCAGATGGGGTATGAGGGAGATTTCTCTGTAAAGACCTTCAGGAAAGGGAAGGTCTCATCCCAATGGAGATTCCTGCTCCATGTGGTCATCCACAGCTTATCAAACAAGCATGGTGGATGGGACCAGATTCCTGAAGATCTCTCCTTCATAGTCCATGGAATGGTTCAAGGGGTCAAATTCAGGTACTCTCAGTTTGTTTATACAAATTTGCTTGCTAATTTAGACTCCTTAGAATATTACATGTTTCCTAGATATGTCCAGTACATTCTTAACTGTGAACTGGGCTCACAGTTAAGGGAAACAGGTAACATTCTTAAATTGGGACAGATGAAGCCCGGATCTTTAAAATATTGAGAAAGTCCACTGTTGGATTCTCTGGGGTAGAAACAGCCCTAGTCCTAAAAATGTTAGAGCTCATTGCTCAAGGTGACAACCTAGCAGCACAAGCTAGTGTTGAACCCACACCTGCTACTTCCCAACCACCACACAGCCTCAAATCTCCATCACCTACCAAAGAAATACAAACGAACCCCTGCTCAGACTATTCAGTCTGTGGAGGTCCCCATACACTCACCCATAGAGGAAGAAGTGGACACTGGAGCTCCCATTTCTCCTGAGGAGCAGACCACTTCCATCTCTTCAAGAATCAGTGCTGAGGTTCCTCATGCTCAGCCTAATGAGATCATTAGCCCTACTGCCTTAAGCCATCACTCTGAGTCTCAACACTCAAGTGATCAACCTTCAGGGGACAGTTACCATCCCCAGCCTATAGATCTTAACAAACCATTTCCAACCTTGACTTCTATACTGATGAAGATATAGGTTTCAGTGAGTATAATGAATCTCTCTTCTTTCCCTCTACTCAAAGAGAGATGAGTACTACTGAGTCTCCTACATCTACCACATCAGTCACCTACAACTGAGGTGGACACTACTGAACCTGTTCAGGATGTCCATATGGAAGAGGCTCTCACTTCTGAAAGTGATTACATCATTAAGACCTCAACCATGGCAACTCAGCCCACTGACATCTCAACTGAGACTGCCAGTGAGCAGAGGAAATCCAGTAGCCAAGAACTTAGAACTGGTCATGAGAGAAAGGACTCTGGTCCAATCTTCTCCACCCCAGTGATTCTTCTGATGAAGATGAGGGGGATCTGAGACTAAAAGTGCAAAAACTGTCTAAAACATGCACTTACCTAGTCTCAAAGGTCAGTCACCTTGAATCTCAGGTGACTACCTTACACAAAACAGGATCAATGATCAGCAACTTGAGATTTCATATCTTAAGGAAAAACTAGCTGGGAGACCCTTAAGGAGAGCTCAACCAGGAACACAAGAACCTGTGGATGTGATTGACCTATCCTCCAGCTCACCTATGCAAGTGGGTGATGCTACCAAAAAGGGGAGAAAGTCATTCCAGCCACAGAACCTGGGAGTTCCTCCGAGAGAATGGACATTGAGGACTCACCATCCTCACTTGCAACTGTGCATTCTCAGCAACCTCCTCTAGTTCACATTGATGTGGACTACACAGACTCCTTCATACAGAGTCTGTTTGAGGATGGGATACCAAGGGCTATGTCACCTTCCTCATCCTTCAATCACATATTGGGTGGAGGTATGACAACAACAGGAAAGCCCTCATATCAATAAGAGTTCAAGGACAGCAAGAAGTCTTTAATT